>JAYEPQ010000009.1:2975000-4357500 GCA_036321105.1 Dracaena cambodiana
ATTACGGGTTTGCCCTTTTCTCCCAAAAAATAAAGGAAAAAAGAAAAGTACACAATAATTTGCTTGCATTATAGTTATGTTTCCCCTTTTACTTACATGTATGCATTTACTTATTTATTGTTTCTTATAGCATCATTATGTATGGCCAGGTGAGAGATGAACTTGAACATTTGTTGGACGATGACATGGATATGGCCGAGATGTATCTAACAGTGAAGCTTATGGATCAGCGAGCTGGGGAGACCTCTTCAAGGATGGATCTTAATAATGATGCTTCGGATTCGGGAGAAGAAAGGTATGCTATCAGCCACTTAAAGAATTATGATCGTTTTTTGTGTCAAAAATAATCTAGATTTTGCTTGTGATGATTTTTCTTTTGGAAGTTTGTATGCCCGAATTTGGTGAATTTTCTTTCATTGCCAATTGAAAATTGAGTACAGCAAAATAAAAGAAGAATTACAAATTTGAAACGGGTTATATAGGTAGGGAAAAGAGAGAACTCTGTTTCCCTTTTAATTTCATGAGATCTTTGGCAGTGGTAAAAGGTCGTTCCGGTCTTCTTTTGGCGATCCGAACATGACTAATTTCTCTGGCACCAAGTTCAGTTGGTAAAGAAGAGGAAGAAACTCCTAAAGCTCTCTGTTCCTTCTCTGGTTTTTTCTGTATCTCAGTCATTCTCCTTCTCCATCCCCATTTTCTCTATTAGATATGGCTTTTTATAGCCTTTTGGGAACGTAACCGCCGCTCAGATCTCTCCGTAATTGGAGATCGTATGGTGGGAGGTTGCAACCGATCCTCCAGATCGTTACAACAGACTCCACATGCGGAGCGGAGCGCGTGAAGTGCGCGAAGCGCATGCGCAGTAGGGGACGCAAGCGCGGTGCGCTGAGTGCGTGCCTCAGAGCGCGCTCAGTGCAACCAGCGCACGCCTGAGCACGCACGCAGTGCCAAGCACGTGCACACTCACCCGCGTGCCTGGGCCCTCGAGCGCATCCCCATGTGCGCAGTGTGCACAACGCACGCGCCTGGACACGTACAGCCCTGGGCATACGTCGCCTCGGGCTCGTGCAGCCATGGGAGCGTGCGCACCTGGACGTGCTCTCTTGGGTGTCCACACGTACCTGGGTGTGTGCTGCCATGAGTGCACTGCCCTTGGCGCATGTGCTCTTGAGCATGGGATACACTCGTTTGGGAGGCGCGCACCCCTCAGTGCATGCTCCGCATCAACAAGACACGTGGTCCTCGGTGGACGCTCTGAGTTGCACTTCTGAGTTGCACGCGCTTGAGAGGCGTGAACGTGTCGAGCATGCGCGCTCCTAGATATTAGATGCACTCATCTGGGAGGTGCGCGCACCTCAGCGCCTAATTACGTACACCTCGGCACCGCTCCTAAGTGCACTTCGGGTTTGCGCGCACCTAGGATGCGCATGCTGCTGGGCAAGGGATGTGCTTGTCTGAAGGGCACATGCTCCTAGGTGTGCGCTCTGCAGTGCCCGTAGGCACTTGGCACACATGCCTAGTAGCGCTTCTGGGTTGCACACACTTGGGAGGTGCGCTCTTGCTAAGGATGCGTGCACGCTCCTGGGTATGGGACGTGCTCGTCTAGAGAGCTTTTTTATCGTGGCACCCAGGGGCATACTCCTTGGTGCACGCCCCTACTTGCGCTTCTGGATTGCGTGCACGTAGGAGGTCCGCGCATGCTGGGGATGCGTGCACGCTTCTGGATATTAGATGCGTTTGCCTAGGAGATGCGCTCTCTTTAGTGTGCGCTCCTCATCGCACAGGCCCGCACTCCTTTTTTTAAGGATAAAATTGGGAGCTACATACTCTCCGTGTTCCATTAGCGAGTGTTAATAGAGCATTACAACATCATAAAGTACATAAGTAAAAAAACATGAAGTCCAACCAGAAGATACAACAGGCTATGCCAGTAATGAATGCTGCACAAAACTAAATGTAGCATTGGCTTGCACAGTGCTATCAGTGCTCACTCCTCCCGGTCTGCGTTGCCTCCTCGGAGATCCTTTGCAATTGGCCTGGTATCATGCATATAGTCATCGTCATCCTCAGAGCTACACACTCTTTCCCTATTAGAGAGCTGACTTGTCCAATAAGTGATATCAAGATAAGTGCTATAAGCACCACAATTAATAACATGTGTTGTATTATTAACGGTCCATCATTCTTTTCTCTCCAAATATTTCAACAAACAACTGGGACCACTAGACCCACTATATCCCATTGCCCCTCGGTCCTATGGATCCTTATCCAGACGCTATCAGTTCCGGACATGTCTATTTGCAACCTAAAAAGAGAAGCGCACTCGGTCCACACTCTGACTGAGTAAGGAAACTCTAAAAACAGGTGGTGTACCTCTTCACTGTTGCTTCTGCACATCACGTAGTAACTGGGGCCAGCCATCCTCACTTTTATAAGTTTTTTTCATGTGAGAATGGCATCCTTAGCTAGCAGCCACATGAAGTCGCACGCATTTAGAGGACTCTTAGACTTCCATATTGCATCTGCATCGGGTAGTCAGCTCCCGTCGTCTATTAGGTATTGGTAGGTGGAACTGACTCTGAAGATATCAGTGCCGCTTATCCTACACAAAGCCGTCTCTTCTACCGAATCATCCAACACAACGCATTGCAACATGTCCCTAAGTCTCTTTGTATCTTCTAGTTGTGCAATGCACGTGGTTCTCTCTAAGGCCAATTTCCACCTTCCCCTCTTCCACTAATCTCGAACCATGGCATTTTTATCGGTTGCTATGTCAAAAACTACGGGAACAAATCTCGTAAAGTAACTGTCACGCACCAGCAATCTTTCCAGAAAACTTCCTGAGATACTCTTCCCACTTGGAATGTAACTACATGCCAAAAAATATCTTTGATCGATGTGATGTCTTTTCAGAAGGGAGAAACTGTCGTATTGTTCCTTACCATTCCAGACCATGACCCCCTCCTCAGTCCATATTTCTCAAGAATAATTTTTTGCAGTGTGCCTTCAGGTCTAGAGACGATCCACCACCACCATTTTAACATTAGCGCAACATTCATGGTCCACAGATCAAGGACTTTCAGTCCCCCTTGAGACTTAAACCTACATATTTGGACCCATGGCACTAAATGGTACATCTTTGTCTGCATTTACCGTCCATTCCACAAGAATCTGCTACGTATTCGATCAATCTTTGTCCTAACCCATTTCGACAGGAGCGAGATAGACATTAGATATAGTGGCATAGCTGACATGACCGAGTTCAGCAACACCAAATGTCCCCCGGGGGACATGTTATTAGCTTTCCATCCCTGTAGCTTATGCTCGACCTTGTCTATCAGCAAGTCCCAGTTTTTCCTGGTAAGCTTGTACCTCCCAACAGTCATCCCTAAGTACCGTATTGGAAGATCTTCTTCATTGCAACCAAAAATCTTTAGTATGAATTCTGTTATGAGACACCTTCTGGAGAGTTTTATTGAGGAACTCTTGGGGTAATTGATTTTCAACCCGGACCGAAGCTCGAAGCAAGTCAGAATTCCTTTCATCTAGATCGCTTGCTTAATGTCCAGGTTTCCGAACAATACCGTGTCATCGGCATATTGAAAATTAATGACTCTAGTGTTTGCGCTACTTGGCAAGCCTTCTATCACCCCTCGAGCCACCGTATCAGTTAACATCCTGTAAGCCCATCAGCCACCAATGCAAACATCAGTGGCGATAACAGATCACCCTGCCTCAGCCCTTGTCGACACCTCATCTCCTTACCTATCCTTCCATTAATGAGAATCTGGGCCTTTGCTGATTTGAGCCACGTCTCAATCCCTGAGATCCACCATTATCCAAACCTTTCCAGTCTCAGAACTTCCAGGAGACATTCCCAACTAACAGTATCATATGCCTACTCAAAATCAAGTTTTAGCAAGTGTTCGCCATAAAAATTGGATTCCTCTCTTTACTGACAATCTTTTAATAAAGGATTACAATCTAACGGTTTTCCGTTTACAGAAGATGAGGAAGATAGATTTTCCTCTTTATTTAAGGCTGGGTTTCTAGGTAACTATGGAGGACGATCCTGCTCTCCGTTGACACTCCGTACAAATCTCTCTCAGTTGGCTAAAGGAAAGGAAAAAGAAAGGCTCTTTACTCTTGATTACCAGGGGTAATTTCTAGCAGAAGACCTCCGTCTCTGTGCCTGTCTTTGTCCCTCTGTCTCTTTCACTCCCCGCCTTTTATAGGGGTTTTAGAGTAACGTCCCGCCATATTTGCTCGACCGTTAGCTCCCACTACTCGAGAAGTGCTGCCATATTCGTTAGGCGGTTGTTCCCACAATCGAAGTGACGCCGCTGCATTCGTTTGGCAGTTAGCCCCACGATCCGAGGTGGCAACTCCCTTGTTCGGGTCGGGTAACTTTGTATTAAACCCCTACCTGAAAGCTATGGGTAGTGTCGCGAATCTCAATTTTAGATTTGCGAACCTGTTCTGTCGTCACTGGGTCGTCAACCTCAATCTTCAGGTTCGCGGATCTGCTGAGTTGCGGACTTCTAACTTTAAATCAGCGGATCTGCTTTGCTTTCCATAATTTTTCGCCGACAAAACCCCCTCCAAAGTTTCCAAAACCCTCATGATTCCTTGAGGAGTTTTGGAATGCTTTGGATATAATATTCTATATTAGAATCTCCATTGCATTTGCAGAAATCTGTGACTCTGTGTTAGCGCCACTGCTGTTTCTGACGGAAAATGTGGCTCTGTTAGCGCCTCATTTATTGACAATTTTTGGATCATACGACTCTGTGTTAGGATTGCTGATTTGTATTGCGAAGAAGAAGACGACTCTGTGTTGGTCGCAAACTTTTTGCTTTGGAAGGGACACGTCTCTGTATTAGGTGCGCGAGCCTTCATTTTGGAGTAGAAGACGACTCTGTATTAGGGTCACAAACTGAAATTTCTGAAGGATCGCGACTCTGTATTAGGGGCGCGAGCTTCCACCTTTTTAATGAAGAAAGCGACTCTGTATTCGGGTCGCAAACTGTAATTTCTGAAGGATCGCGACTCTGTATTAGGGGCGCGAGTTTTCACTTGTTGGTGAAGAAAGCGACTCTGTATTAGGGTCGCAAACTGCAATTTCTGAAGGATCGCGACTCTATATTAGGGGCGCGAGCTTTCACTTGTTGGTGAAGAAAGCGACTCTGTATTAGGGTTGTAAACTGCAATTTCTGAAGGATCGCGACTCTGTATTAGGGGCGCGAGCTTTCACTTGTTGATGAAGAAAGCTACTCTGTATTATGGTCGCAAACTGCAATTTCTGAAGGATCGCGACTCTGTATTAGGGGCCTGAGCTTTCACTTTTTTTTTTGGTCACGGGAAGGCCGGAAGGCGGTTGCTTTTTTACGGCGTAAGAATTGAGATGTTCTCTGAGCCGCATTAAATGAAAAGGTACCCACAAGATTCAGGCCAGATATCACGTCTGTCCAGAGATCTCGGCCGTCAAATCATCCGCTATATAACCTCCACTTTATGAGAGAGGCTATTCTTATCTCAAGAAATTTGAAATCTGAGTTCCTCGTTAGGGCGCCTCAGACCTCTCATCTTCAATCTCCTATAGCTTTCGATTTTCTGTGCAAAGGATTTTCTCCATCTGTAAAGGATGCCGAAGAAAGCTTCTTCCTCTGATACTGCTGCCAGTGGTCATCAAGATTCTCGAGCAACTTCTAGTTCGATAGTGGTTCGGCAGGAACCCTTGATCGGAGGTAAATAAAAAAAAATTCGGAAGGCAGTCCCTTTTCTCATTTTTCTTATCTCTGAATCTTAATGTCTTTTGCAGTCAATTATGCCTTGAATCCTTAGCCAAAGGATCATTATTTCGGATATTCGGATGGCTATGATGGGAAGAAAGAGTTCAGATTTGGTCATGTCTTTCCCCCTTGTACAGCCTCAGATAACCAGGAGAGAGAAGACAAAATTCTTCATCCTTCTCGCTCAACATTGCGAGAGCTGATAACCAATACACCTTTCGGAGGAGATGATCAGTCTCCGTTACTCAAACCCGTCTTTCTGTTTGGGGATCATATTCCAATGCCCGACAGCGGTTTGGAAGATGGAGATTACAAGTGGCTTCGTCAAGTTGAAGATCGCTACTTGTTTCTCCCCAATATGGAGAGGTTTTACCCCTTCTTGTTCTTTCAATCTCTTTCCGTGCCAAGACGAATGGACTGGCACATAAACAGGCCGCAAGACAGTATCTTGTTGGGGGGCTTCAATGCATCAATGCCGCAAGACAATCTCTTTCCGCTTTTCCCCGCGGTACTGGAAAACAATTCCGCGGGTTGCTTCCAGATTTGCTTAATCGTGACCTCCCTAGAGGCGAGGTTCCCATAATCGCACAGACTTTCCTGCATCGGTTTACCAATGCACAAGGAGAGTTTCCTGTTCAGGATTTTCGTCTCCCTGGATGGGTTCACTGTTCTTCGAAAGGGGAGTGGGCTGTTTTGACCGACTTCTTTTTGCGATCGTTTAGAGATCAGCTTCATCATGCGAGGCTGTATCGCGCCATCAGAGCGGTTCAGCACGGCATTCCCGCTAGCAGATTCCATTTCTTTGCTTTATTGGAATTGTATAGTCCTGATACTTGTACAATCTTTTGCCCTCGAGGCGAATTGGGTTTCGCCCTCCACGAGATGTACGAAGTCTCGGGCTTGCCTATGGGAGATGTCCCGTATGAAGAGTACGTCCCTACTGGGGAAGAATTTCATCTGCTGAAGACTCAGGACCCTTTGGCTTATGATACTTACTGGAAATTGCTCTACCATTATCATATTTGCACCCACACATCGGGCACCCGTAGTTTGAAGCCAAAGAAGTGGCTGCAATATTTTCTGCCTAATTTTTCTAGGAGTAATCCGAATTTTATTCGCCTTCCTCCAGTTTCTGAAAAGGAGGTTGAGAGAAGAATTGCAAGCTTCGGGACAGATGCTTATGTCGCCGAATCTGACGAGGACGTTTTCAAAGCTGAGACGTCCTTTGAGAGTTTTTACTATCAGGCCCTTCAACCCTTATCTGACCCTGCCTTCTTGGCGGGTTATTTGCTGGTCTGGCTGAAAAAGTGTGTTATTCTTTCGCAGGAAAACATACCCATTGGGGCTGTATACCCAACTATTCTACTGGCATTGGGTAGGCTACTCAGTTTGCTGCCTGCCATGGTATGCAGTATCCAGAGCGGATTGAGAAGAATATCTGACAAATTCTGAAGGAGCAGAGGAAGAAAGGAGACCCTGTTATTAAGACTCCTAATCCGCATGTAAAACTTTCTTATACTTATTTGATGGCTTGGCTGGTCCTACATTGCCCCACCTTGATGACTCTTGCAGACTCACAGATTGACTTAAGTGCTCCCAAAGTGCAGCACTACGAGAGGTCGCAATGGAAAGGGGGCTACATGGCTGCGATCCGCAAATCCCTTCGTCTTTTTTCAACTTTTGAATTGTTCAGATGTTTTCCATACTTCCCGAATGCTGGATACGGGAAAGAGTTCGCGGACACTGCTGGTGTTGATACATTTACTACCCTATCCTCGGGATGTTTCTGGTGGTTGATAAATATCCGCCCACGACATCTGATCCTTCGTTTGGGGAACCTTTGCTATATAGAACCTTACTACCTGAGTCGCTTTGCTCGGCAGTTTGGGTATGATCAGCTTTACGTTGGTAATCCCCATAGAGAATTAAGTTTTGTTGGGAATATTCTTGAGGGAGCTCGAGCTTGGTTTCACTTCGTCACAGGTGGAACTCAAGCCAGATTTGATCTTCCACTCAAGACCCCGAACTCGAGTATGAGTTTCTGTTTTTGTAAGTAGTTCGCGGATGCTAACTCTGCTCCTCAAAGTTTCAATGTACACCATACCAGTCTTCGGGAGATCAGAACTTGGTATGCCCAGAAAAAGAAGGCTGGCAGCACGAAAGTGGCAGGGATGGAGGATTTCACGGGGGACCGCGCATCTAATGAATCAGAGAAAAAGGAAGAGGACAATGATGCACCAGTTCAGGCTGTCTCCCTTGATGCTTCTCCTGATCCGACATCGAGGAGGGCTTCTCCTCCATCGCAGTCTTCTTCCGAGAAATCTTCGCATAAGCGGAAGAGACTAAGGCGTCTTAGCGACTTGCCTATCATTCTGCAGGGGATTGATTCGCGGAGTACTCTGTCTGGGACATGAACTGCAACACCCACTCCAGTTGCTGAATCCTTGGTTGAGGAATCCAAGGAGGATGGAGATGACTCCTCCTTAACTCTCCGCTCTCTCAAGAGGCGTCAGAACCAAGGACCTGTTCTTTGCGATGACCCTGCTCCCATTACTCAAAAGGGTTCTACTTCTCATATTGGCCAAGCCGACGTTGAAGTCAATGTTTCCTCGGCCTTACAAGAGGATTCTGTCGCTCCTGTTGCTCAGAGCACTGCAGATGATGAAGTGCAAATCATTGGGGAGACTCGCGCATCAGATCCCCCAAAAGCAGCACCTCCTTCTGAAGACCAAGATGAATGGGGCGGTGATGATGACGCCAGCAGTGACAGTTTTCGCTCTTCTACTCCTCCCTCAGACCATGGTAAGTATGTCTTTTTGAGCGAGGAGGTTCGAACCGAAATATACGGGCCTGAAGTGTTTGGTCCTGAGGTGTACGGACTTGGAGAATCCAGCGTCCAACCTTTAGGTCTTCATCTTCTTTCTTTAGCAATTATGCTATTTATCAAATGACACTGTAAAATTTTAACAATTAATTTTCTTCTTTTTGCTAGCTCCAGTTTCAACTCCGGACTTAGAGTGCATGGGCGCGAAGGTGACTTCGCCAGACAATACCATCACGGGAGCTGACATTGGTGAAGCGACCGAAGTTACTACTTCTGCAGTTCATATTTCAGAAGCAGTGATCCCTGAGGCCGCCATATCTATGGTCTTGGCCACAACTGTCCCAACTGATGTTATAGTTCAGGAGGCTATGATTGGTAGCTCCGTGAAGATCTCTAGAGGTGCCATATCTCCTGGTACTAGCTTGGTTGCGGATCAACCCGCTTCTGCCTCATCCAGTATTACTCCCTCTCATGCAGAGATTGACATGCTTGAGAGTGATTTGCTGAAGGACACAGTGGAGACTTTCCTTCACTTTCTGGACCGCTGTATCGATAAAATACTGAAGGGGGTTCCTTTTGCTTCAATCGCCAATGTTCTCAATATTTATGTAACTGGTATTGTTAGCATTGGTGGAGAGGATAGAGCTGCTCCTTTTAGGCTTATGGTAACTCAGCTTCAAAAGCATGCTGAATTCCTGTCGAAAGCCAGAAGTGCTGATAAATCTAAGACAGCGAAAATCATTTTCCAGAAGTTGAAAGAGGAACAACTTAAGTCTCAGAAGGAGACTCAGAAGAAGGCAAATGTTTGCAAAGCCTTCCTAGAAAAAGGTCAATAAGACCGCGAGTCTCTGGTTCTCCAAGTGGAAGCCGCTGCTTCAATTGTCAAGGGCCATGACCAAGCTATTACTAAGGCTCAAGAGACCATTGCCAAAGCCCAAGCCTTCCTAGTCAAGGTCACCAAGGAATGTGATGAGTCCATAAGGAATCTCGCCAATTTGTCGCGTTAGAGGGACAATATATCCAGGGATCTCCAGCCGATGCAAGCTGAATTGGATTCGCTGAAGGCTGCTGCAGCACAGAATGTTATTGCTAGTGACGAGGAACTGCGTTGCCAAGCTACTGTTCAAGCTTATGAGATCCTTCAGTAAGACATTGATGACGCAGAGGAGAAAATAAAAGTTCTCTTGAACCATTGAGTTGTAGAAACTGGTCCATGCATATAAATTTTTTTTGTTCCCTTGTTGACTGTACAACACTAGAGAATTCTCTGTAATTTTGTTCTGATGATGAATAAAGAAGTTCTTTTCTTTCTGCGTAACTGAGAGTATCTGAAAGATGATTCTGATGTTGATTACCAGAGGTAACTGTTAACTTGATAATTTCTAAATGAATCACGATTTTCTAAGCACCCAAAACTACTATGAATGAAAGAACTTCTTGTTGATAAACTTGATTCGCCAAATGTGTTATCGACTTGGCAAATTTGATAGACAGGGAAATCTTGTTCGCCAGAGGTAATATTTAACTTGGCAATTTTGGAAAAAGGAAAATTTGGTTCGCCAGAGGTAATTTTTAACTTGGCAAATTTGATAGAAAGAAAATCTGATTCGCCAGAGGTAATATTTAACTTGGCAAATAAAAAGAAATCTGCTTCGCCAGAGGTAATATTTAACTTGGCAAATTTGATAAAAAGAAAATCTAATTCGCCAGAGGTAATATTTAACTTGGCAAATAAAAAGAAATCTGGTTCGCCAGAGGTAATATTTAACTTGGCAAATTTGATAAAAAGAAAATCTGATTCGCCAGAGCTAATATTTAACTTGGCAAATAAAAAGAAATCTGGTTCGCCAGAGGTAATATTTAACTTGGTAAATTTGATAAAAAGAAAATATGATTCGCCAGAGGTAATATTTAACTTGGCAAATAAAAAGAAATCTGGTTCGCCAAAGTAATATTTAACTTGGCAAATTTGATAAAAAGAAAATCTGATTCGCCAGAGCTAATATTTAACTTGGCAAATAAAAAGAAATCTGGTTCGCCAGAGGTAATATTTAACTTTGTAAATTTAATAAAAAGAAAATATGATTCGCCAGAGGTAATATTTAACTTGGCAAATAAAAAGAAATCTGGTTCGCCAGAGATAATATTTAACTTGGAAAATTTGGAAAGAGGAGAATTTGGTTCACGAACTAAAGACTTTCAGTCTGTAACCAAGAATCTTCATTAATGAACTTATTACAGAGAAACTTTTGTTCATAATTTGTATAGAACTACCCAGGCCGTATTATAACTGGTGTTCTGCAATTTTACTAAGAATAATATTTCTTCAAGAACTTACCGTTGACTGGCATCAGGAGTTTGTCACCATTAGGCTTTGTCAACCGATACGCGTCGTTGGAGTAGACCGTATCAATGACAAAGGGTCCTTCCCACTTTGGCTGGAACTTTCCCCTAGGCTTCTGACTAGTTATGATCGGTCTTATGACTGACAAGACCAGATCACCTTTCTTGAAAGTTCTTCGCTTAGCCTTTTTGTTAAAGGTTCTGGAGATCCGTGCTTGGTATAGCTCGATATTCTATTGAGCTTCTAAGCGCTTATTATCCAACACTTCTAATTCTTGGAGCCTTTACTGATGTCTTTCTTCTTCCGTCATCCTAGTTGTTAATGCGACCTGCAACGATGGGATTTGGATTTCCAAAGGCAAGACCGCTTCTGATCTGTATACCAAGGAGAAGGGCATGGCATTAGTGGGAGTTCGGACTGTGGTGCGATACGCTCACATGCACTCTCCGAGCTTTTCATCCCAGTCCCTTTGATTGGATGAAACAAACTTTTTAAGAAGTTTTACAATGGTCTTATTGAAGGCTTATGTTAGACCATTAGTTGCAGCGTAATATGGCGATGATGCTATATCCTCGATCCTGTACTTGTTGCAGAATCTAGAATATACTTGGCTCACAAACTGAGGCCCATTATCATGAATGATCCTTCTGGGTACTCCGTGTTGGCAGTGAAAATTTCTAAGGTAAAAGGATTTTCCACAACAGAACGCGGAGCCAATTCAGTAGCCCCGCGTGTGATATACTAAATCTTGCGTTTGAACAAAACGCGGAGATGTTTAATAGCTCCGCGTTGATTCCGCAGTCTGGCTAGTATTAGCCTCGCGTTTGAGTAAAACGCGGAGATGATCAATAGCTCCGCGTTCTGGTTATTTAGCGCCGTGTTTTGATAAAATTATCTCCGCATGAGCAGATAACCAGAATCTCAAATTTATTGAGATTATGACTTGGGCTTATCCAAATACCTGAATCAAATCTAATCAGAATTCCATCAAAACTAAGATATTTGATTGGAATCTTTGATAATGACGAGTTCTATTTAGATAAAAACTCTTGCATTAACCTGGGGCTATAAATACCTTCCTGGTGAAACCCTAGAAAAGGATTCTTTTCGGCAATTATCTTCTTTGTGATCCTTCGGCAATTCAAGTACGAGAGAGAGCCTTGAAGCCTTTTTGTGATCGTCATCCTCTTAAAGAATTCAAATTACGCACAGAGCCTTGGATTCGTGAAGAGTAAAGACTAAGAAGATCGTCTACAATCGGCCGATATCTTCAAGAGGGAAGAGTTCGACGTACCGATCGTCCAAAGGAACTACTATAGATCCCATCACCACTGATCCCACGATTATATTGTAAAAGAGAGAGATTGAACTATAAAATCCTCTCGTTTGTTCTTTTTTTATCTTGTTCACTTTCATTGTAATTCAAGCTTATTCAATGGAAGGAAGCAAAGGAACTTTTGCAGCGAACAAACTGGCGACCACAGTGGGAGCCATCTCGTTCACTGATGAAGAGATTGTGGCGCAATCGGACGTTGACTTGATCGGATCCGAAGTAGACACGCTGGTCGTTGAAATCGACCAGCAGAAGTATGAGGAGTTCCTCTCCTCCGGATCAGGTGACTTGGATGAGACACGGCACTATCGTCGCATGTACTCCAATGCCCGAGTGACGGGTAGAAAGGAATCCACCGAGAAACGGGGATCCTTGGAGACTGCGGCTATAGGGCCGGAGTTCACACAAGAAATCCTAGCCAAGGATGAGCTTCCGACTGCCGAAGAAGACCTGGGGACTAGACTGACCAGGACCCAACTCCGGAACAGGAACCGAAAAGCGAGGCGTAGAGCCCTCAAAGCCAGTCTTGGACGCAGAGCTAACACCAGAGGACGCGAGGCTATGGTCTCTCGCAAACTGGCTCGCGCTACCCGCGAGACCAGTCTCTACCGCGTTAAATGCGAAGATACAACTTGCCTTAAAAGCAAGGAAAAGCCAGCGTGTGATTTTCCACGCGAGGCCATTACTGAGCCTAGCGAGAGACGCGAAGCCAGTAAGGGTTGCGCTAGTCGCAGAATACCCGACACTCGCGAGATATGCGAGTATAAAAATTCTTTAAAGCCAGCGTGTGATTTTCCACGCGAGGCTATTACTGAGCCTAGCGAGAGACGCGAGGCCAGTAATACTTGCAATAAACGCAAGACTTCTGATACCCGCGAGGAACGCGAGGATGATTGACAAATAGTTGTCAGTCGTAAAAATCGTGCTAGGCGCGAAGCTATGATCTGCGTTAATCGCAAAGATAAGCCAGCGTGCAAGAACTTCCCTTCACGCGGGGCTACTATTCCAGAAGCTAAATTTCTGAAGACACGCCAAGCCAGCTAGAAACGCGAGGCTAAATGTGGAGCTATTCTTCAGACTCGCGATATAAAACGCGAGGCTACTTCTAAGCCCCGCGAGGATCAATCCGACTGCATAACCAGGGCTGATCATATAAAGAAGCTTCAGTGGGTCCCTAGCCCCGTCCAAAAATCAGACAGACTTCGTGATTCCATGGTTAAAGATGCTGATCTCAGGGATTATCTCTCAAAGAAGAGAAGCATAGATCAACTTCAAAATGAACCTGTTTGCCACTGTCAGCAGCTCATGACGGCAGTGTCCGCTGTAATGGACAACTGTGGCTGCATCAAGAGCAGGGTATCTGTGTTTGATCGATTGACCGAGTCAGACAAGAACCCTACAAAGAAACCAAAGACTGCTTCCCTAAAGCACTGGAGAGCCGTAACCTCCAACATGGTGGGAAAAGGAAAGAAAATTATAGAAACGGATGATGATTCGGAATCGAGCGATGAAGAACCTCCTCACGTCACTCGACTTAAATCAGGAGCCGTTCCGCCTCGAAACTACAAGAGGCTTGCGAAGGGTTCTTACGATGAGGACAGCGATAACTCCGCTATAGCCTCGCCTCCATCCTCTACATCGTCTCGGCTACAAAAGTCAGCATCGCATATGGCAGATAAGTCTGACGATATCAATCAGAGATTTGAAGCTCAAGAAAAGATGATTCGAGAGCAGCAAAAGATGATTGAAGATCTTAAGATGATACTCTCAAAGTTTGTTGAGAGTAATGCTAGAAAGGGCAAAGAAACTCTGAATGAAGAAAAACAGGAAGAGAAAGCCCACTCAATGCATGAGGATGACGATAGATTTTCTTTCCATGACCCGCATGGAGAAAAGATAGAAAAGCTACAGAATCAACTTGAAGCTTTGATGCGTAAAAAAGAGTTGAAAGAAGCAGGGGTCTCAAGACCGTATCCTCCTGAATGGGATACGATCCCATACCCACAGAAATATAAGCCGCTCAAGTTAGAGCCATACGACGGGAAGGGATCGTCCAGTCAGCATATATATTACTTCCTGTCCCAAGCAGGATATTTAATGGGTAATGACCCCATCATGACCAAAGTATTCGTAAGTACTTTGCGAGGGCCTGCTTTTACTTGGTTCATGCAGTTGCCCCCAGGTTCTATTAATACCTGGATCGATGTAGAGAAATTATTTCTCTCACGTTTCTTTGAGGATGACACCGAGATTACGGTTCATTCCCTCCTTGCAACTAGACAAGCAGAACAAGAAACGGTTAAAGATTTCATAGAAAGGTTCCGGGAGAAGTCCGTACATTGCAAACACGGAATGATCCAGGAAACTCTAGTCGAGACCTGTCAACACAATCTTAAGACTAATGTGCTCCTCAAGATGGGGGTCGTAGAGTCTAAGACGTGGAGGGACCTGCTCAAACAAGGAAAGCAAGCTGAAGACTTGATTCGCCGAGTTGAAAAGTCCCGCGGGTCAAGAAGTGCTGGGGGTAGTAAGTCATATACCCAAAACAACAGCAATAAGAATAAGGGAAAAGCAGCGATGTCATCAGAAGCCGCTCCTCAGAAGACCAGTCCTCCGCCAGAGCCGAAGCCTCAAGGTCAGCGAGGATCAAGGCAAATTAGACCGCAGCAAGAAAGGAATTACACTTTCAAGGCGGAACAGACGCATGTCCTCTTTCACCTGCTCCAAAAGAAGGGAATGCTAAACTTCCGGAGAATAAGAAGCCAGAAGATGCTGGTAAGACTAAAGATCCCAACTACTGTCTCTATCACCGGAATGTTGGGCACCCTACCAAGGATTGTTTTTCCCTTAAGAACAGAATCCAAACATTAATAGAAACTGGAGTTCTGACGCTTAAGGAAGAGCAGAAGAAGGTCACTGCCAATATGACAACCATAGTGGTTGGAACCCACGAGTTCCCCACAGGAGTGACCCCAATCCCAAAATGTAAGATAGTCGCGAACAACCTTGATCCTCACAACAAAGCCCGAGAAGGACTTGTCCCCATAACAACCCAAAAGGGGGAAGTTATGTGGGTTCACCCTGATTTGCTGGAAGATGAACAATGGACTACTTCAAGAGGTCAAGAGAGGAAACGGACTGTTAATGCCATTTCTGCAGATATAAAGGAAGAATATATAGCTTCGGGAGCTTTCACAGATTCTGAGGAAGAACCCGAAACTATGGCCACTCATCAAAATGGGGCAGGCCCTTCCGGTACTCGATCCGGGAAGACATATCTTAAGGATTACACTAGAGTAGATCCAAAAGACATCTATGCAGAACTCGCAAAGCCTGCGAAGCAGAAAGGACTTCGTTTCCAGAAGAATCATATTCGAGAGGAAGGAGCCAGCGAGACTACCTTCAAGTTTGACATAATTGCTCAGTTGGCGAATATCCCAGCACGAGTAATACTTTACGAATTGTTGAGATTATCAAAATCAACACGTGAAGCTCTAAGAGAGGCCCTGGCAAACTCTGAGTCATTCTTAGCTCAGATAGTCGAGCCGGCCGACGAAGAACAGGACTCTTGCCCCCGCTGTCACCAAGTGAGGAGGCATGTCCCACAAATCATCTTCTCTCCAGAAGACATGCAGGTGAGGAATATAAAGCATAACAGGCCTTTATATTTCACCGGATATGTCGGATCCACAAAAGTGGACCGAATTTAGATTGATCCGCACTAAGTGTCGTACCCAGAAGGTTGATGCAGCTGTTAGGAATTTCCCTCCATCGCTTGACACCAACCAACACAATGATATACGGATTCAACGCCAATAATAGCCGTCCCCTCGGGAAAATCCGACTCCGATGTCAAATCGGGGATTTGAGGACAGAAGCTACATGCTACGTCATCGATGCAGACACCTCCTACAACATTCTGTTGGGGCGGCCATGGATCCATGCTCACATGATAGTCCCGTCGACCCTCCACCAATGCATGAAATATTGCGATGAGGAAGGAGAGGTCCGGACGCTAATTGCCGACAAGCAACCATTCAAAGGGTTGGAGAATCACTTCACGGATGCTGCACTGTATAAACCAGCCAATGAAGTTTCCAATGACGATCCTAGCAAACCTCCAAAGCCCGAGGACAGTGGCAACGAAGCCGACACTGAGTACGAGCTTCCTGGAGAAGATGATGGGGGTGATTACGAAATCAACCCTCACTTAGATTTTAGTCTGAGTATTGATAATGATGTAAACGATGTAATAGAGAGTGAATGGGTTATTAATGAAAGTATAAGGTTAGTCTACGAGCATGCTGTAGCTACTGAATCTGAACCCTCTTATACTTCCACTGAAGTGGATGGCCTATCCGAACTTGAAGTTCTAGCGGCATATCATTTACCACTTAGGTCATCCCTCCTCTCCCAGTCTAAAATAGCTGAGGAAAAAGGTCACTACTTTGAAGTGCCTCCTCGGAGAGGATCCCAAAAGCCGATTATGTTCGGCAAGGTAATTACGTCACCCCGGCGAAAGCAAAGCAGCAAAAGTGATGAACAAACATCACCACAATTTCATCTGTATGAACAAAAATCCCGACAGATGATGGAGAAAAAGGGTTATAATCTTACCCAGAAACCGGGATTGAACTTTGGAAACGGGCGACGGAACCTTATACCCTAGTTCAGACCGAGAGGAAAGAGCCCTGATTATTATCAAAAGACCCGCAGGGGGTTGGGTTATGTATCAACTCCACCCTCATCACCATTGAAAGATGAAGAGAGTTCTTCGGCCAAAGAAGAAACATCTTCACTCGACCATGATTCGGATATAAGTACCGGTGCTTGGTTTCAATCTTTGACAGCCAATATGGTTTCAGCCGCGCCAGAAAGCGACGAGGAACCAATTGACGTTCAAGATGATGCTTGGGCTAAGCATATGGACACTCTCTGGGATGTCCACTTTGAACAGCGTGACCCGCCCAGAAATTAATACAAGTTAACATTGGGACGGAAAAAAATCCGAAACCCATCTTCCTAAGCGACACACTAACTCCTTCAGAAAAGGAGGAACTTATATCTCTTATTAAAGAGTATATAGATATGTTCGCATGGAGTTATGAAGATATGCCTGGGCTTGACCCTCAAATTGCCACACACCGGTTAAATATTAAAGAAGACCCTAAGCCTGTCAAACAACAGCAAAGGCGTTTTCGACTGGAACTGATGGAGGCGATAGTTGCTGAAGTCAACAAGCTTATACAATCTGGATTCATCCGCGAGGAGCAACACCCAGATTGGATGGCTAACATAGTGCCAGTTCGCAAAAAGAATGGCAAAATCCGGATATGCATCGACTTTCGAGATTTGAACACTGCATGTCCCAAGGATGAATTTCTACTCCCCATCACCGATGTGATGATTTATAATATTTGCGGTTATGAGAGGATGTCCTTTATGGATTTATAACCAAATTAAAATGCACCCGGATGATGAAAAGCATACAGCTTTCAGAATGCCGCTGGGGGTATACTGTTATACGGTGATGCCATTCGGATTAAAGAACGCAGGTGCCACCTACCAACGCGCAATGAGTGTCATATTCAAAGAACACCTGCACAGAACAGTAGAGTGCTATGTGGATGACTTAGCAGTCAAAAGCAAAAACAAAGAAGATCATCTTCATGATTTAAGAGTGGTCTTCGATCTTATGAGGAAATATCATCTGAAGATGAATCCTACCAAGTCGTTCATGGGGGTATCCAGCGGAAAATTCCTTGGGTTCATAATCACCTCAAAAGGAATTTTTCTCAACCCTGAAAAGGTGAAGGCGATCAGCGAAATGCCACCTCCCCACAATCTTAAAGAGTTGAGGGGATTACAAGGAAAGCTCGCCTATATTCGGCGCTTCATATCCAACCTATCTGGACGATGCCAGCCATTCTCAAAACTTATGAAAAAGGGAGTGTCTTTCATATGGGATGAGGCATGTCAGCAGGCATTTGATGACCTCAAGGAGTACCTTACTAAGCCTCCTGTACTAATGGCACCAGCCCCTGGGCAGCCCTTCCTTATATATGTAAGGGCCATGGATAATCTTTAGGAGCATTACTTGCTCAATATAATGAGCACGGCCATGAACATGCCCTCTACTATTTAAGTAGAACAATGATTGGGGCGGAATAGCGGTATACCCCGATTGAAAAAGAATGTTTAGCTCTAGTGTTTGCTGTTCAGAAAATGCGACACTACCTCTCGGGACAAACAATTCATGTCATATCACGGGTTAGCCCCTTGAAGATTCTGATGACCAAACCAGGATCCTTAAATGGCCGATTGGAAAAATGAACGCTATTACTATCGCCCTATGACATACATTTTGTCCCTCAAAAGGCTATGAAGGGACAGGCAATCGCCGACTTCCTTGCAGATCATCCAATTTGGTCCAAATTAAAGCAGACATCAGAAGTCAACACAGTTACCGGAGAACAGTCTTGGCAAATGTTCTTTGATGGTGCCGCGAGACGATCTGCTGCTGAAGTGGGGGTTGTGCTTATATCCCCACATAAACATATATTGCCTAATGGTTACTCATTAACAGAACCATGCACGAATAATATAGCGGAATACAACGCGCTTATTATCGGCCTAAAAATAGCTCTGCAGCTGGGGGTGAACTATCTAGAGGCATATGGAGACTCTAAACTCATCGTCAATCAGATGACAGGTGAGTATGAAGTCAGACATGAAGCCCTCATCCCCTATCATCAGCTAGCTATTGAGCTAGCAGGATACTTTTAACAATTTTACATATATCACGTGTCTCGAAATGAGAACGTCTATGCAGATGCTCTTGCCGCGTTAGCTGCAACACTGGCAATCCCGCCAGGTGAAGCTAAAAGCATCACCATCGGTAGCAGAGAACTCCTCCACCCAGACGCGGTGTCTTAAGCCGAAGAGGTATGCCAGATAGGCTTAAAGCTAGAGCCCCGTGATTGGCGATTTCCGTTTGTGGATTATGCTTTACATGGGATATTACCAGAAGATCCAAAGGAAGCCACCTCGATAAAGAGGAAGGCCCAGAGATTTTATTATGACCATAAACTTCAGACTTTGTATAGAAAGTCAAGAGACGGTCTACTGCTACGCTGCATATCAAAAGCAGAAGCAGAAGAAGTGCTGAGAGAAACTCACGATGGAGTATGTGGAGCTCATCAGCCCGGTCCAAAACTCGGAGACCGTATAAAAAGGCCAGGGTACTACTGGCCGAATATGATCACGGAAGCAATGGCATACGCTAAACGATGCCATGAATGCCAGGTTCACGCCAATTTTATTCATCAACCCCAAGAATACTTGCACAATACCGTCGCAAGTTGGCCATTTGAGGCATGGGGGATGGATATTGTGGGTCCTATAACTCCCCCGTCATCTAAAGGACACCGGTTTATTCTTGCAATAACCGATTATTTTTCAAAGTGGGCCGAAGCTGTGCCCATGAAAGAGGTGGAAACAACGAATGTGATCAAGTTTATCAAGCATCATGTCATTTACCGATTTGGCATCCCTCGACGGATCATTCATGATAATGGTCCGCAATTCATTAGTCAGGGATTCTCCAGATTCTGCAATAAGTTCAGAATCAAAGATATCGCTTCTACACCATATAACCCTGTGGCTAATGGGTTAGCAGAAGCTTTCAACAAGACGATCATCAAACTCCTTTGGAAGTTCGCCTCTTCCAATAAACGAGATTGGGATGAAAAGTTGGGAGAATGTTTGTGGGCTTATCGTACCACCGTTCGCACCCCGACCAAAGCTACCCCGTTCTCTTTGGTTTATGGAAGTGAGGCTGTCTTGCCTCTTGAAATCCAGATACCATCATTAAGAGTGGCTTTAGCCACAAAGATGACGACAGAAGAGCGCCATCAGCAAAGATTGCAAGAACTAGAGGCGTTAGATGAAAAACGTCTCAGGGCTCAACAACAAATTGAGTTGTATCAAGCCCGAATATCTCAAACGTTCAATAAGAACGTTAAACCAAGGACCTTTAAGTAAGGAAACTTGGTTCTGGCTGTTAAAAGGCCAATGATGCTAACCCATAAGACTAAGGGTAAGTTTGAACCCAAGTGGGAAGGACCGTTTATGGTGGAGACAGTATACTCCAGTGGAGCCTATCGCTTAATGAATCAAGATGGCGACAGGATGATGATGCCGATCAATGGCAAGTTTCTGAAGAAATACTATTCTTAGTATCCCTGGAGATACGCGTCTTCTTTTCTTAGGCATGCGCAGTTTGGCGCCTCTGACCTAAACCCTGGTGTGTTTGGTTCTCAAGTTTGAACCACCTCCAGTCTTTTCTTAGGCATGCGCAGTTTGGCACCTCTGACCTAAACCCTGGTGTGTTTGGTTCTCAAGTTTGAACCACCTCCAGTCTTTTCTTAGGCATGCGCAGTTTGGCGCCTCTGACCTAAACCTGGTGTGTTTGGTATGCCCAGTTCAAGTTACACGAGAGAGCCTTGAACCAACTCCTGTTTGGTTCTCAAGTTTGAACCACCTCCAGTCTTTTCTTAGGCATGCGCAGTTTGGCGCCTCTGACCTAAACCCTGGTGTGTTTGGTTCTCAAGTTTGAACCACCTCTAGTCTTTTCTTAGGCATGCGCAGTTTGGCGCCTCTGACCTAAACCCTAGTATGTTTGGTTCTCAAGTTTGAACCACCTCCAGTCTTTTCTTAGGCATGCGCAGTTTGGCACCTCTGATCTAAACCTAGTGTGTTTGGTGTGTCCAGTTCAAGTTACGCGAGAGAGCCTTGAACCGCCTCCTGTTTGGTTCTCAAGTTTGAACCACCTCCAGTCTTTTCTTAGGCATGCACAGTTTGGCGCCTCTGACCTAAAACCTGGTGTGCCAGTTCTCAAGTTTGAACAGCCGCCAATCTTTCTTTTAGGCATGCGCAGTTTGGCGCCTCTGACCTAAACCCTGGTGTGTTTGGTTCTCAAGTTTGAACCACCTCCAGTCTTTTCTTAGGCATGCGCAGTTTGGCGCCTCTGACCTAAACCCTGGTGTGTTTGGTTCTCAAGTTTGAACCACCTCCAGTCTTTTCTTAGGCATGCGCAGTTTGGCGCCTCTGACCTAAAGCTGGTGTGTTTGGTGTGCCCAGTTCAAATTACGCGAGAGAGCCTTGAACCGCCTCTTGTTTGGTTCTCAAGTTTGAACCACCTCTAGTCTTTTCTTAGGCATGCGCAGTTTGGCGCCTCTGACCTAAAAGCTGGTGTGCCAGTTCTCAAGTTTGAACAGCCACCAATCTTTCTTTTAGGCATGCGCAGTGTAGCGCCTCTAACCTAAAAGGTATGAATTACCCAATGCCAACTAGGCAATGGGAAGAGAACCAGTTTCTAGCCAACCCATCATACTGGGTAAAAGTATGAATTACCCAATGCCAACTAGGCAATGGGAAGAGAACCAGTTTCTCGCCAACCCATCATACTGGGGTAAAAGTATGAATTATCCAATACCAACTAGGCAATGGGAAGAGAACCAGTTTCTCGCCAACCCATCATACTGGGGTAAAAGTATGAATTGCCCAATGCCGACTAATCAATGGGAGAAGGAAAAGTTTGGTATTTAAGCCCAAACGAAATCCTCGACAACTCACCATGTTGAGGGGAATAACATGGCTAGCTCAACTCAAACGGTAGTTGGTAAAGGCTAATCAAATCCGTTAATAGCTGGGGGTTTGCTAAAAATCCCATAAAATCTTAAACTCTTACCTCGGTTCAAAAAAAAATTGTGCATAAATGATGCCTGAGAGATAAATCATTTTGACGACAAGTTATTTGTCAGGCAAGCAAATCTGTTTTGAAGCCGACAAATAAAAGAGTCAAAAGAGTCATCTTTATTAAAAAGGTGAAAAGTACAAAAAAGAATCTCAAAAGAACCCACAAAAGGTTATTTCTCCCCTATTTGTGGAAGTTCTTACTACAGGAGAGGGCTATGAGTCTCCCAGGAGTTTCAATTTATTCATTGTCTCGTCCAAATTGTGATGATGAGATGACTCCACGGTGTGTTGAGCCTGTCTACGTAGCTCATCGTCGTTTATCGCAAGTTGTTGCTGACGAGACTCTTCTATGGCACGATTCCTGGCCGTCTCTTCTTGCTGAATCTGCTCCTGCTGGATAAGCAACATCTCCCGCTTCTTGACAGACTCTCCTAATCGGAGTTCATTCTCTATCAAGATGGCCCGAGCCTTGGCAATCGTCTCCTGGGCTCTAGACATGGCAGCCTGGCTTTCCCCAATTTCTGAGTCCATCCTCCGCAGGTCGCCGAGAACGGATTCCCGACTGGCCTGGAGCTCTGTCAGCTCCTGAGACCATGTCTCCTCCTGCTGCTGTAAAGCATTTCTTCGAGATAAGCATTCTGCCCGAAGCCGCGCCAGCTCTATCTCAGTGATCGCCTCCACATCCTCCTGACGTAGTGTGTGTAGCATGGTCACCTGCTCTTCTAAGGCTGCAAGGCGGGCCTGGTAGGGAGCTGCTTGATCTTGTCCACCAACTTCTTCAATATTCCCTAGATAGCGGAATAACAGCGGACGTGCGAAGTTGAAGAAATCGTGGCCAGCAAGAACCATCTCGACACACCTCCTTAACAAACGCATAAAATCTACGACAGTGAAGTTGAAAAGTTCTTCGAGAGGATTTGCAGTGTTAGTAGGCAAAGCTGGTAATGCCAAGAAAGATGTCGTAGGTAAGGAAGCAGCAGCTACCGGAGTTGGAGAAGAAAAAGCCCGTCCCTGCATCAAGCTCACGATATGGGGAACCAGTAGAGCCAGTGCAGATCTGGAAGAGCTGGAGATCCCAGGGGAAACACCACCAGTACCAATCACTTGCGTACTCCCACCGGCAAGAGTAGAAGACGGAATAACTTCGCCTGAAACTCCTCCGGTAGGAGAAGCATCTTCGAACGAGAATTTCAAATTCTCCTCCTCTCCTACTGGAAGGCCTGAAGTCGGAGGAGTTGCAGGTGTCTCAGCAGCCACGACAACAGACGACGTTAAAATCGCTGACTGAGAAGGCACGCCAACGACCATAGGAAATGTCTCAGTGGAGCAAACTGGTGTTGGAGATGGCATACTAGGAGACGGTGTGGCCCCTTTGGCGGCAGCTTCAATAATAATTTCTGTTCTCTCATCACTCCCAAGTTCATCAATGGGGGGAATTGAAGAGGGAACAGAGGCAGGAGCCGGTGTGAAATAATCAGCGTTAAAATCGTTCGTAGAGCTACCAGCACCATAATGGTCTACTCTCTCGTCAGATTCCACCTGAGTAGTTGAGTGCATTGGCGAGAGAAGTTGACCACCTGCGTTTCAGAAAACCAGAAAAGCAGTGTTACGTTAAAATAATAGTGGGCAAAAGATAAAATTCTAAGGGCCATACCAGGCGATACGAGTCCAGTTGTCGGACTTGAAGGGGGAGCCATTGTCGTTTCCAGCAATGTACCCGTCTCGCTACCTGTTAGTTGCGCCACAGGTTCTGCCACAGGCTCTATGGCCGAAGGAGCCGAAACCCCAGCGACACTTGGAACTTTAGCAGGCTCATCCTCCCTTGCCGACACTGGGGGTAGAGCTGAAGCCAACAAATCTGAAGCAAGTTTGACAGCCACTTCTTGGGGGGCTATCAAAGTTTCCTGTGCCAATTTTTGCTTCTTACCCAGCCTTCTCTTTAAAGCGCCGCGGCATTTGACAGTTGGACTCAAGTGATGACTGACAACAGGCTGGGAAGCTCCACCAGCACCAGTATTATCATTGTCATCACCGGCATCGTCGTCGGACTCGCTGGCGTCTGAAGGCTCAGCCGCAGCGCCAAGGAATTCTTCCATTCCTTTTATTATCACCCTAGAAGCACCCTGACGGCTAATGTAGAAGGCCTCGATCTCCTTGCAACAACTGCGGTTGGAAGAGAAGCCGGGCACGTCAGCATTTGCAATGCTGAACCATGTGCAGAAGCTGAGAGTCATTGCCAGTTCTGGCGACTTCTGGGGTAAGCTGAATTCAGTTTCCGTTCCGCCCGCTGCAAAATGGAACCAGCCACGAGCGCCTTCATATAAATTCCCCTCGTGAGCAAGATCTTTATTTGGATTGCCCACATAAAGTTGGGAGTATCCAAACTGGCGAGCAAAGCGACTCGGACGTATGGCTCGATCCGACACCTGAGATCTTGACGATACACCAAGTGTCCGGGACGGATGTTGAGAAGCCACCAGAACGCTCCTGCAGATAAAGTAGTGAACTTATTTGCTCCTACGACGTCCTTCAGCCTCAACCCATATTCTCCACCAGGGAAGTCGGGGAAACACCTGAAGATCTCATAGTTCTGAAAGCCACGAAGAGTCTTCCGAATTTGAGACATATAATTCTGCTTCCATGAAGAGCGTTCATACAGCTCTACAAAGAAGCACTTTTCGCCCGAACGACGCTCTGGTGCACTCATTAAAGAAGGACAGTGCAAGATGAGCCACGCCATCAAATAGGTGTAGGGCATCTCCACCCTAGGATTTGGAGTTTTCGGCTGGGCAATCTCTTTCGACTTGCCCTTTCCTTTCCCCTTGACCTTAACAGTGGGAAGGAAATCACGACAAAGCACCCGCAGTCCATGCTGTAAATTACATACCATGGTGGGAAGAAGTCCAAGGGGTCGGCCATATGCAAGAAGAACCGCTGGATATACCACGGTCATTGCAATTGCTTCCTTGGGCAACGACGGCACGACACATCTCTTAAGCCACAGCATCAAAAACCTGGCAATGAGACCTCTGTTGGAAACCGGAAACTGGGCTTGATAGTGATAGCTCTTGAATGAAGTACCGGGATCGTATCCATTCTCATTGGAGTCTGTAGTATAATACAGACGGTAATGGCCCCTGGCTACACGTTGGTCAATCTCTGAGATGGGGACAGGAGAATGACCATGGATGGTGGCCGAGCTATCCTTAGAATTTAAGTTGGCAAAGAGGTACTTGGCCCTTTTCTTGTGGCCAATACCGTGATTACGCACACCTGTCTGGTCAGCGCAAATATGATAATGGCACATCATCTCCCAATATGTCGCATAGACGCGCTCATCCCTCACCATCAGCATGTTCAATTTTTCGGTGGTGGGGATATATTCTTCATAGAGTACTTCGCCTATTGAGAGCCCAGAAACTTCAAACATCTCGTGGAGAGCAAATCCTAGCTCACCCACTGGTGTGAAGAGAGTGCAGGTCTCGGGGTTGTACATCTCCAAGAGGCAGAAGAAATGATATGCAGTCTGGGGGAACCCGAACTGGACATTCCTGATGGCTTTAGATAAGCCGATATCCTTTAAGATGGGCTCGTGGGAATCCAACATGTACTGAACAAGGCGGGCCCACCACATATTGCTGGAAGAATGAACCCAACCAGGCATCCTAAAGTCGCTAGCCGGGTACTGACCATTCTTCGCTAGGAACTCATTTAAGAAAGTTCGTGCGCGGGATGGGACTTCTCCTACTGGAAGCTCCTTGCTAAATCGGCCTGGAAGTAAGCCAGTAACGCATCTGGGGGGACCATCTTGATAAACCCCTTGTGCACCAAATTTGCCCATTGGGACGCCATCTTGCTCTTGAGTTAGTCCCCACTTTAATTCCCGAGGCATTGCCAGCCTCTGAAGATAGACCAGGGGATAGCTACGATCCATTCTAGGCAGAAACATCAGCATTTCGCCTGAGTTATATAACCAAACGCACTCCTCTTCAAAAAGGATCTCATCTGATTGATCCATCTAGTCTCCAAAGAGGAAGGCGGGTTTCTCCATCGCCTCTCTATTCAGAGTTTCGAAGGCTGCATCAGTTATAAGTTCTCGCGCAGTAGTGGGGTGATACTTGATCAACTTCTCCTTGCGCTCCTTCGGGTCTAGCTTATATGAAGCCAAGATAGTGGTGAAGCGAAATTGGCCTGAAGGATCAGAACCCCCAGCAAAGCCGAAGTAGTTCTTGTGGGGAAGAGCCTCCATCGAATACCCTACTACAAAAAGAAGCACCAGAGTTAGAGAAGTTTCTATAAGACAGAAAAATTCTCTAAGTAGGGACACGCGAAGCTAAAAATTAGAACGCGCGAAGTTAAGAATAGCGCCGCGCAAAGCTAAAGATTAGACCGCGCAGAAGTCAAAATAGCCTCGCGTTTCATCGCGACTGCTACTCAAAATAGCCTCGCGTTTCAGCGCGACTGCTACTCAAAATAGCCTCGCGTTTCATCGCGACTGCTACTCAAAATAGCCTCGCGTTTCAGTGCGATTGCTACTTAAAATAGCCTCGCGTTTCAGCGCGACTGCTACTCAAAATAGCCTCGCATTTCATCGCAACTAATACTCAAAATAGCCTCGCGTTTCAGCACGACTGCTACTTAAAATAGCCTCACGTTTCAGCGCGACTGCTTCTTAAAATAGCCTCGCGTTTCAGCGCGACTGCTATATCAGATAGCCCCGCACTTCAAAACGCGAGGATGACGCGATAACTTCGCATAAGAAGAAAGTCAGAGACTTTTCTTCCTCTCCAAGCCTTACAGCAAGAGTACGGCGATCTCGCCGGTAAAAGAGTTGATTAATTAGTTAAAATTAAGCCAAATCACTCTAGAAATGTTCTAAAGAGTCTCGATGGAGAGATTCTTACCCCCGATAGGCGAAATGTGGGCTGGCGCGTCGCTGCCATGGCCGCCGCCACCACTGCTTGCGCCAGTCACCGATGATGGAGCCGCGCGAGAAGTAGCATGAGTTTTGGGTGCCATTGCTAAGGAGAATCGACGGGAAATTGGGAGAAAACTCGGTCGGAAAAAGCTCGGGTCGCCTGAACTATAATCGCCTGAATCTCTAAGTCTCTGGAAAATTCTCGAGTACAGTGAGAAGGATAAGGAATAGAGATTTCATTTAAATGAAAGAAACCGCCTCTTGGAGTTCGGCGCGAGTTTCGAAGAAAATGACTGGTCGGTTACTCTCCAAAACGCGAAGTCAATTAGCCTCGCGTGATGATGGAAAACGCGAAGTTATTAACTCCGCGCAACTGTTCAAAATGCGAGGATAATCCGATGTCTTAGCTTCGCGTCCTTATGAAAAACTTGGACTTTTGGTGAGTGCAATTAGGCGCTTCCATCTAAGTTAAAATAATCCTTATCCGATCATTTGGGTATTAGTAGTCTAAGTTTCGCAGAAGAGCCTTAGACTATTTTACCAAAATTATTGATCATCTGTTTGTTGAGCAAGAAAGCAAAATTATTGAAGCCAACAGATAGAGAGGAAAATAATTTGCTCTTTATTGATGTGAAGAAAAAAGATTACAAAGAGGGAGTTATAGCTCTCCCAAAAGCTTTTACATGATCAACTCATCAATAACCAAACAGTAAGACTTCTCTACGGGTTGTTGAAGCTCAGTTTCCTGGTTCATATGCAAAAGATCTGCTCTGCAAATGCCAATTTGGATATGTCATTCAAAATGAAGCACGAGAGGAAAGGGAAGTGTTACAATGAAGCACAAGCTGAACTGCAAGTGCTGCATCGAAGCACAAGCTGAACTACAAGTGCTGCAATCCCTTACTTGAGCTTACGGCTCCTTCAAGAGTTTATCTCTCGGAGCCAGAGCTTGAAACCTGCAACTATGTTGTAAAGCATATGCTTCTGGCTTCCTTAGAGTTACTTTTGCTGATGAAGATCGATGGACGCGCATACACTCGTCTTCAGAAAGGATTAGACTTACTACAAAAGGAACAGAGTTTCTAAAAGTGTGAAAACGTGAAGCTAAACTAACTCCGCGTGCAGTTGAAGAAATAGCCTCGCGCTTTAAACGCAGAGGATGATGCGATAACTTCGCGTAAAGGAAGGATAGAGTTTCTCTTTGCTGTTTCCTTCTCTTTCATAGCTTCGGGACATGAAGCGACTGCTAATCAAAGATAGCCTCGCAATTCATCGCGACTGCTAATCAAAGATAGTCTCGCAATTCATCGCGACTGCTAATCAAAGATAGCCTCGCAATTCATCGAGACTGCTGATCAAAGATAGCCTCGCAATTCATCGCGACTGCTAATCAAAGATAGCCTCGCAGATTCATCGAGACTGCTAGTCAGATAAGCCCCGCGTTTCAAGCGCAGGGATGACGCGATAACTTCGCGTAGAAAAAGAGCGGAGTTCCTCTATGACTTCTCCTTCTCCTTTAAGCCTTACGGCCGGAGTACGGCGATCTCGCCGGTAAAGTAAACAATTGGCCGGATTAAACCAAGCCAAAACATCTCAAGATGGTTATTAGAAGCCCAAGAGTTAAGGTTTTTACCTTCGGAAGACGCTGTATAGACTGGTTCGCCGTCGCATCTACTTTCACGGCCGCTGCTATTAATGTCGGAGATCAATTGAAGTCTTCTGAAGTGACATCCTAATGATGAAAATCTATGGAGAGTTAAAGGGAGATCAATTGAAGATCGCTCGTTGACATCGCTCACTCAGTTGTAGGAGTTGAGAACTCTTCAAAAAATCTCCGGATGAAGAAGAAGATGAGCCGAGAGCTCTATTTAAACAGAATTTCCGTCGCTTGGTATTCGGCGTAGAAATTCAGGGTAATTAATAACATAATTACTCATTTCACTGAAGACAAAGTGAAGCTGATTAGCTCCGCGTAAGTGAGCATAACGTGAAGGAGGCTTGGTATTCTAACTCCGCGTTTCAGTTTAAAAGATCCAAACTATTTCAAAATCTGCTAAGTTCTAAGTCATTTTGAAAACTTTGGAGGGGGTTCTGTTGGCAGTGAAAACTTCTAAGGTAAAAGGATTTTCCACAACAGAACGCGGAGCCAATTCAGTAGCCCCGCGTGTGATATACTAAATCTTGCGTTTGAACAAAACGCGGAGATGTTTAATAGCTACCCGTTGATTCCGCAGTCTGGCTAGTATTAGCCTCGCTTTTGAGTAAAACGCGAAGATGATCAATAGCTCCGCGTTAGCTCCGCGTTCCAGTTATTTAGCGCCGCGTTTTGATGAGATTATCTATGCGTGAGCAGATAACCAGAATCTCAAATTGATTGAGATTATGACTTGGGCTTATCCAAATACCCGAATCAAATCTAATCAGAATTCCATCAAAACTAAGATATTTGATTGGAATCTTTGATAATGACGAGTTCTATTTAGATAAAAACTCTTGCATTAACCTGGGGCTATAAATACCTTCCTAGTGAAACCCTAGAAAAGGATTCTTTTCGGCAATTATCTTCTTTGTGATCCTTCGGCAATTCAAGTACGCGAGAGAGCCTTGAAGCCTTTTTGTGATTGTCATCCTCTTACAGAATTCAAATTACGCACAGAGCCTTGGATTCGTGAAGAGTAAAGACTAAGAAGATCGTCTACAATCGGCCGATATCTTCAAGAGGGAAGAGTTCGACGTACCGATCGTCCAAAGGAACTACTATAGATCCCATCGCCACTGATCCCACGATTATATTGTAAAAGAGAGAGATTGAACTATAAAATCCTCTCGTTTGTTCTTTTTTTATCTTGTTCACTTTCATTGTAATTCAAGCTTATTCAATGGAAGGAAGCAAAGGAACTTTTGCAGCGAACACTCCGAAGCGGTAAAGCACGTGGTGTTTGATGAATTTGATAACATCTGATGACTTTACTTCAACCAGGGAAATGGCTTCAGTCCATTTTGAAAAGTAATCTGCTATAGCTAAGATGAACCGGTGTCCTCTTATCGATGGCGGGGAGATTGGCCCAACAATGTCCATACGCCATTGTTCAAATGGCCATGACGTAGCCGTTGGGTGAAGATACTCTGGAGCTTGGTGTATAAAGTCTGTTTGTATTTGGCAGGCTCTACATTTCTTGGCGTAGTCAACCGCTTCCGCCATTATCTTGGGCCAGTAATAACCCATCCTCCGAATTCTATCCCAGAGTTTTGGCCCTGGCTGGTGTGCTCCGCAGATGCCAACATGAGCTTCTTCGGGCACCTTTTTAGCTTCGCGGTTGGAGAGACAACGAAGTAAGACTCCGTCGTAAGATTTCCTATACAATGTCTGGAGTTCTGCGTTGTAGTAGAACCTGACAGCCCTTCTCTAAATTGCCCTGGCTTCTTTTGAACTTTCGGGTAATATACCGTAAAGGACATAGTCTATATAAGGAAAACTCCAATCCCTTGGTTCCAGGCTTGACTCGAAAGCGTATGCTTCGTCTTCCTTTGGTTTCTTCATTTCTTCTTTGAGCTCATTCTTAGGACAAAATAATTCTTTGCTTCCCACCGTAATTTGCCTTCTAGCATGCTTGGGCAAAGCTAGCGTAGCAGCCAAGGAAGCTAGCGAATCTGCATAACTATTTCGGTGGTGCTTTATGTGGCTGATATAGAAACCGTCGAAATCATCGGCGATCTTGACCACCGCACGATAGTACGGTAGGAGGTCTTCATGTTTGACCTCGTACTCCCCTTTTACTTGATTCACTATAAGTTGTGAATCCCCATATGCCTCCAAATATTTGTCCCCCAGTTGTTTGGCTATTTTTAAGTCGATTAAGAGGGCGTTATACTCCGCGACATTGTTGGAGCACGAGCTTGTTAATGAGTAAGCTCGAGGAATGATGTAGTTGTGGGGAGAGACGAAAACAACTCCTACCCCGGCTTTCATCTTTCCTTCGGATCCCATTCGGGAAGCACCGTCAAAGAAAAGCTGTCACACACCTCTTGAGACTGTATTTGACTCGGAGGACTTTCACGAGTTATCCTTTTCTGGGATCAAGTCCCATTCTTCTAGCTCTCCCGAGATTTGCTCGTATAACTTCGAGGATGCCGAGATTGGATGTTCGGCTAAGAAGTCGGCGACGGCCTGTCCTTTAATAGACTTCTGTGGGACAAAACGCATATCATACTATGATAACAAAATAGCCCAATTGGATAGTCTTGAGTTTAACGATCCAGGCTTAGTCATCAATATTCTCAGAGGGTTAACTCTAGATACCACGTGGATGGTTTGTCCCACCAAATAGTGTCGCATCTTCTGTACTGCGAACACTAAGGCTAGACATTCCTTTTCCACTGGATTATACCGGTGTTCCGCCCCGACCATCATTCTGCTTAGATAATAAATAGCTCGTTCGTGACTTGACTCATTCTTCTGCGCTAGCAAAGCTCCCAAGGAATGGTCCATAGCCCTTACATATAGCAGGAAAGGTATTCCTGAGGTTGGAGCTACAAGCACTGGTGGCTTCATGAGATACTGTTTGACTTCTTCAAAAGCCTTTTGGCATGCGTCGTCCCAAAAATATGACACTCCTTCCCTCATTAATCTAGTGAAGGGCTGACATTTACCAGACAAATTTGATATAAACCTGCGGATATACGCCAACCTGCCTTGCAATCCCCTTAGCTCTTTGAGGTTGCGGGGGGACGGCATGTCTTGGATAGCCTTGACCTTATATGAATCAAGATGTATTCCTTTTTACGTTACAACAAAACCGAGAAATTTTCCATTGGAGACCCCCAGGAAAGACTTAGTTGGATTCATCTTGAGCTGGTGCTTCCTCATGAGGTCGAACACTGTCTTCAAATCTTTCAAGTGATCGTCTTTGTTCCTGCTCTTAATCGCTAGATCATCTACATAGCATTCCACTGTCTTCCGGAGGTGCTCTTGGAATATTGTGTTCATGGCGCGTTGATACGTAGCGCCTGCATTCTTCAGGCCAAAGGGCATGCTGTATAGCAGTATATCCCGAGTGGTGTTCTGAAGGACGTATACTTCTCATCATCATGGTGCATCTTTATTTGATTATACCTTGAGAATCCATCCATGAACGTCATACGCTCATACCCACAAGTATTGTCTATCATAATATCTGTGATAGGTAACGGGAATTCGTCTTTAGGGAAAGCTTCATTTAAATCCCTAAAGTCTATGCAAACTCGGATTTTTTCATTTTTCTTGGTCACGGGAACTATATTCGTGACCCAATCAGGGTGTTGTTCCTCGCGAATAAAGTCTGATTCAATCAGCTTCCTAATTTCAGCTTCTATACCTTCCATGATCTCTGGGCGAAATCTTCGTTGCTGTTGTTTTACTGGTTTAGCCTCTGGCCAGATGTTTAATTTGTGCACCGCCACGCTTGGATCTAATCCAGGCATTTCCTCATAACTCCAAGCGAAAATATCAATGTATTCGCGAGTGAGGGATATCAACTCCTCCCTTTCTTCCGAGGATAGGTTCTCACTTATGAATATGGGTTTAGGATTCTTTTCATCCCCCATATCAATTTGGATCACTTTGTCTTCAGTTGGGGGTTCGCGCTATTCAAACTGAATCTCCCACTTCATATTAAGATGCTTGGCCCAAAGATCATCTCTTATCGGCGAGATTTCTTCGTCTTCTTGGATCGCGAAAGCCATGTTCACGGTCACTTCGCGGAAAATCATACCAATATTGACATCTGAGTCCCAGCATGGTGATTCTGACGAATGATCATACTGTCGTTCTTCGGTTTTTTCATCTAAGGAACTTTCGGGAGTGGTGACACATCCTAACCCCCTGCCAGTTTTCTGGTAATAATCTGGCATTTTTCCTTCTGGGACATAGGGTTGAAGGATTGTCCTTCTTCCTTTTCCGAAGTTCAACCCCTACCTTTGGCTAGATTGTACCCCATTTTCCTCATTAATCTACGAGAATTTTCATCGTAATGAAAGAACTCGGGTTTTCCTTATTCTTCCTCAGAATCTAAGCATTTCTTTTTGCTCTGGTGACTTGCTCTTCCAAATACTATGGCTTTTTGGGTTCCGTTTTTGGGAGGGACCTCAAAAATGACCTGGTTAGCACTTTCAACATCATCACTTAATCCGTGTAAGGATGATCGGATAGGTGCTTGGAAGGAAGTCAGAGAATATATCTCATTTACACAGTCGCTAAATGCATCTGTACTAGTGCTTGAGGGCTCCGAATCAACACCAGAAGAATAAGCAAACTCTAAATTTTCATTTATCATCCATTCACCATCAGAGTGAACGGCGTTATTTACATCAAGGCCTTTGAGGCTTATTATAATGGGCTCACCGTCGCAAATTACATCCTCGAATTCTGAATTTTCGGATCCTGATTCTGTATTAGCCTCTTCGCCGCTATCAAAGTCATCTGGAATGGGCTGATCTGTAATACCGAACGCATCTTGATACAGTAATGCATCAGTAAAGTAATTTTCAACTCCTTTGAAGGGTTGTTTTTTCGCGATGACTGTCCTTACGTTCGTGTCTTTGTCGACATACTTCATGCATTGGTGTAACGTGGAGGGCACAATAAGATTGCTATGAATCCAAGGTCTCCCCAGTAGCAGATTGTATGACGTGTCCGCATCTATCACGTAACATGTGACTTCCGTCTTCAGATTGCCGATTTGACACTTGAGCTTAATTTTCCCCAACGGTCTACTGCCGGAATCCGAAAATAGTGGTGTTGGTTGCCGCTAATCTATTCATGGGCACTCCAAGGTATCGTAGCATTCTTCGCGGCATGATGCTTGATAAGTATCATATATTGTATTTTTTCTTCTCATACTTTATCTATTTTTGTATATAAATAATGCTACTCGGGTATTTTTAGTGTCTTTTTCAGATAATCCGATTCGTACAAAAAGATGGCATGAATTCAAAGTTGGATTAGGAAATCAGAGTCCGAAAAGTTTCTAAAGTGAGCAAAACTACGAGACTACGATACTGTAGAGACTCAAAGTCAAATACAGTCTGGAAAATCAAATTTATAAGACACGAGACTCACGTGCAAGAAATTTCAATCAATTTACCTAAACAAGTGCAACTAATTGGCGGCTTGGGCAGCCAAATAGCGGCCCTAAAGTGAGTCCACACGTTGAGATTTCGTTGGTGGCTTCATTGTAATTTTTTAGTTTTCCAGTTCTGATAGAATTAGGGTTTGATTTCCGAAGCCTATATATTGGTCGATCCTTGTATTTTGACGGGATTCTGGAATTTTTGTACTCGTTTTCTGATTAATAAAGTTAGGGTTTTTGCTGAAGGTGGACGGCCACAACACCGTGTTCCAGAGGTAAACCTTTGTTCTTGAGATTTTTACTTTCTTTCTACATAGATTTAATCACATTCTATTGTAGGGTTTACTGCTTTCTAGATTAGGGTTTATCATTTCATGAATAAAATTTGATCTTCTTTAGTAAAAATATGAGTAGCTAATTAGATTAGCTCTAGGACGTAGATGAAGCTAAGATCCACCATGTAATTATTTTCTAATATTTTTCTTCTTAAATAAAATTATTAAAGACATGATTTTTCAATAAAAAGATTAAAATACAAGGACTCGAAGATTAGGACTTTGATAGGTTATACTTGAATTAGGTTTCTTGATAACCTATGCTTAGTTAGGGTTTGGGGTTGCTGGTTTTATCTTTTTCTTTGAATTATCTAAAAGATTTAGTTTGTTTTTATAAGAAGTAGCATTTTTGATGAGTTATACTTGCACAACACTTGATAGCTCATACTTAGGGCACTTTAAGTAAAAATTAAAATAAAAAGATCAAATTTTTATGATAGAAGAAAATAATAAAAGTAAGAATATGGTTGGAAATTAGTGGATTCTAGATCCTAGGCTATTTAAATTAATCCTACTTCAACCTAGAACCTTTGGTTAGTCCGTTAGACTGAGGAGAAAGTAAGAATCGCAAAAGCACCTTAGATCCCTGTGGGACGACCTGTACAGCGCTACACTGACACTGTGCGCTTGCAGTTAAATTATCACATCAAGTTTTTGGCGCCGTCGCCGGGGATCGACGGTATTTTTCTTGCTTTTTCTAACGTTTTACGGGATTAATAGTGTGTGTTGAGTGTGTAGAGATATTAAAGTCCAGATACAGGAAATTAAACAGAGCTAGATAAGAATTTAGAATGTACTAAAAAAAATTTATAACCTATTTCTCTGTTTGGGCCGCCAATTAGCGGTAAAACACGCCATTTGGCGGCACTGTTGGAACGAAACTCCACAAAAATTTCCTATTATCTGTATTTTTTTTATTTTTGATTCTGTAAAAAAATTCAAAAAAAATAATAAATAAATATTAAATAGTAGGAATCACATTTTTATTTGATCATATCTATTCCACCGTTTTATCTCTCCACTACACCCTACTTCTTGCATTAGTTTAGTAAACTCACGCATACACTCACGGTTGCTGGTTCATACCACATTGGACCCGTGATGAATTTGGTCGATTTGTGAGATCAGATTTGTTCATGGGAGCCAAGATGGACCAACCGATCCCGATCCTTCAAGATCGATGTTAACCGTTGCGCATATTACTTCCATCATGCATAAAACTTCCACACGCAGCGGGTAATCACTATGAATTGAAGCCGCAGTACATCAGTATGCTTCCTAAATTCACTGGTTCTGATTCAGAGGACGCATATCTCTTTATCAGTGAATTTCAGGACGTATGCGTGATGATAAAACTGCAACACTTATCGAAGGACTCAATTAAGCTCCGCTTCATCCCCTTTGCACTCAAGGATAATGCCAAGAAGTGGTTGTATAGTATGCCTACTGATTCAATCACTATTTGGTATGAATTCGTTGCAGTATTTCTCAAGAAGTATTATCCCACGCACAAGACGATAAGGATTAGAAATCAAATCAATCAATTCCTTCAAGTGTCGGGAGAACCCTTTTGGAAATACTTAGAACGGTTCAAAGATCTTTTAGCTCAGTGCCCCCACCATGCGATAGAAAAGTGGCGGTTGTGTCAATCGTGTACGAAAGACTCGATTACACATCCAAAACTCTTCTTGAATCCATGTGTCAGGGGGAGTTCATGAGGAAAAACGAGGATGAAGCATGGGACTTTCTTGAGGACCTATCGTGGAAGACTATGCAGTGGGAGAGTCCCACTGAGAAGCCCAGTGCATCAACTTCTGCACATAAGGGTGGGATCCATAGCGTCGACAGCTCTATAGCTGCCGAAGCTAAGATCGCAGCCCTTATGAGAAGAATTGAGGCATTGGAGACTCCTAGTGCTCCACCGGTGGGTCAGGTAAATCAAATTCAAGTTCCCACATGCTTTAATTGCGGAACTCCGAATCATGTTATGGAGGAGTGTCCATTATTAATGAATTCCATGGGTCCCACACTTCAACAGGCTAACGCCTTGTATCAAAAACCCATGAACAATCCTTACGCTCCTACATACAATCCTGGCTGGAGGAACCATCCGAATCTCTCATAGGGTCAAGGGCAATATCAGGGAGTCCCTAACCCTAACATACAACCTTCAGTCACTGGTCAGTTCCCAAGACCAAATGTGGGTGCCTACCAACACCCAAACGCTTCAAATTATAGGAACAATCTGAATAGACCACCTGCACAAAATCACTCTCATCCACAACAGGGGTCTAATATTGATCAAGAAAAGTGACTCCAGTCACTTGAGAAGAACGTTGAAAATCTTCTCAAGTCTCATTCCAAGTTTGACACGCATATGTCCAACCTTGACACACACATGTAAAATCTTATGAAAGTGTCAGCTGATTTTATTCAAAGTACATGTCAGCAACTGCTCGTGAACTCTCAATCTATTAAGAATGTAGAGCAGCAGGTTGGACAATTAGCGAGTCAAATGAGTGAACGTGGTCAGGGAACCTTTCCAAGTCAACCCATAACGAACCCCAATGCAAGTTCCTCAAACACCAATCAGTCGCATGTCCACCAATGCAATGCCATTCACACGCTTAGATCTGGCAAGTAAGTGGACAATAATGTAGCCATACCTCCTGATCCCACTCCTACTATCTCGCAGGCTATATCATCTCTTCCACCCCTTTCTCCACAATCATCTCCATCACCTCCATCACCGTCACGTACTCATTTGGAAGAACCTGTTCCTGAGCCGAAAGCACCATATCCAAATCGGCTTAGAAAGCCTTCACCGCAAGTAGAAAAGATTCTTGAAACATTTCAGCAGGTGAAGGTTAATATTCCACTCCTTGACATTATACAACAGGTTCCTACTTATGCTAAGTTCCTCAAGGATTTGTGTACTAAGAAACAAGCAAGAAACGTTCCTGAGAAAGTTTTTCTTGCTGCAAATATATCACATATACTCTCTAACTCCTTACCTAACAAGTACAAAGATCCAGGTTCCCCTACAATATCATGTACTATTGGGAACACTACATTTGATAGGGCGTTGCTTGATTTAGGGGCAAGTGTCAACTTGCTTCCTTACACTGTTTATCAGCAACTGGGGTTAGGAAAACTTCAACCTACCAAGGTCACATTACAGCTAGCTGATCGTTCAATTAAGAGACCACTTGGTATGGTTGAAGATGTGCTCATTAAGGTCGGCGAGTTTATCTTTCCTGTAGACTTCATTGTCCTAGAAACTGAGCCGATCTCCAATCCACGGAATCAAATTCCCATTATCTTGGGTAGACCATTCCTTGCAACATCAAATGCATTAATTAATTGTAGGAGTGGTCTCATGAAGTTATCGTTTGGGAATATGACTGTGGCATTGAACATATTTAATATGGATGAGCATGCAATGAGCTCTCTCATTAAGGTCAATATGATTTATAGTTTGCACTCTCATTCGACCTCTTCCACTGAGGATGAACCTTCATTTGAGCAAATGTTCAAACATGAGCTCATACTATTAGAAGAATTGGTACATACTGATTTTACATATGATGATACTTGTGCAAGTGTGCCATTGAATTATGAGCAAACTTTTGAGGATTTGTTTGCAGAAGAGCTCGCATTACTTCATGAGTTAGAAGAGCCACCACCACGTTCACTTAATCATATTAGACTCTTCTCACCTCATGATATTTCTACATTGATGCTTGTTACTAACGATGATTGGCAGGTTTATAATAAAAAATTCTTTAACCCAATTGTTAATGCTTACATGTGGACAAAGAAAAAGCGAGGATGACATAAGAAACAGACAGGTAATTTCGTAACTTGTAGGAGCTTAATGAGATATAATAATGCACCCACTTCACGTTTAAAATGCACACATTATAAAAGTGGAAAGCGATCGAGAGGTCGTAACCGCTTTCCATGCGTTAATAGGGTGAGAATATTGAGATCGTAACTTTTACGACTCTCATTATTTGTATAGTATTTATATAATAGTTTTCATATTTATTTTACCACACTTGGTTTTGTATGAGGGCATACACAAGTTTAGGTGTGGGGGAGTGGATTAGAAGATTTTTATTTTTTTAGTATTTTTTTTTTATTTTTAGATTTTTTTTTTTTTTTTTTAGATTTTTGGGTTTCTTTGTTTTACACTTTGGGTAGTTTTTAGGGTAATTTAAAAAAAATTGAAAAAAAAAAACTTGTTTTCATCAATAGATCAACCTAATTACAGATAAAGGAACAAATTTAGATTTGAAATTGGATAGGAGAGTAGATTGGATGATACACTTTGAATTTTATGAAAAAGATCAAAATCTGAAAAATAAATATTACTAACAGTAGTTTTGAGGTAAGTATACATCTATTTTTCACTTCACAATAGTTTATTAGGTTAAGGACAAAAATGATAACGATTGAGTAAATCTTCTCTCTCTAAACAAAAAAAAAGTGAGAATGGGGTGAGTCTGGTATTATGGCAATAGCCTCAAGAGTGAAAAAAGAGTATGATCTAAGTAATCGGATACTTTGCGCCTAAGTAAGCGTGAATATTCGCATGAAAGGTGAAATATTCTATAAAAAAAAAAGAAAAGAAAAGAGTATGAACCGAGTAATCGGGTATGTTGCGCCTAAGCAAGCGTGAATATTCGCATGAAAGGTGAAATATTCTTTAAAAAAAATTAAAAAAAAATTGTTATGAGAGAGGAGATGAATCATGAGTTAGAGTTGGAGTCCAAAATCAAAGTAGACTATCACACGTGCACGTAGATGTATAGGAGCCAATAGATTATCTGTTAGTGGGTATTGAAAGATAGGATTTAAATTTTTGATTAAAATGATAAGTGTATCTGATATGACGCTCGATTTGAAAATTGATAATCTAAATGCATTCTTGAGTTTATATATTAGTGAGATTAATTGATGAAAATATCATGAAAAAAAGATTTTTTTTCTTTCCTTTGTATAAAATTTCTATTTTTCTTGATTTTCGGTTATCCTTATTTTTCTTTTCTTTATTCCTTAATCTATTTTTTTCTTGAATTTTGTGGGTATATTCACTGCAAACCCTCACGAGACACAACTCGTCCATGAGGGTAACTTAGGGGTTTAAAGGCTTATTGCACGTGCTAAGTGCAATCGCGATTCCTGCGAAAGTGAGTTAGGATTTTTATTTTTCTTTTTAGATTTAGGTTTTGCTCGAGGACTAGCAAAAGATAGGTGTGGGAGTGTGATAAGTATCATATATTGTATTTTTTCCTCTCATATTTTATCTATTTTTGTATATAAATAATACTACTCGGGTATTTTTAGTGTCTTTTTCAGGTAATCCGATTCGTACAAGAAGATGGCATGAATTCAAAGTTGGATTAGAAAATCAGAGTCCGAAAAGTTTCTAAAATGAGCAAAACTATGAGACTATGATGTTGTAGAGACTCAAAGTCAAATACAGTCTAGAAAATCAAATTTATAAGATACGAGACTCACGTGTAAGAAATTTCAATCAATTTACCTAAAAAGATGCAGCTAATTAGCGGCTTGGGCAGCCAAATAGCGGTCCTAAAGTGGGTCCACACGTTGATATTTCGTCGGTGGCTTCGCTGTAATTTTTTAGTTTTCCAGTTCTGATAGAATTAGGGTTTGATTTCCAAAGCCTATATATTGGCCGATCCTTGTATTTTGACGGGATTCTGGAATTTTTGTACTCGTTTTCTGATTAATAAAGTTAGGGTTTTTGCTGAAGGTGGACAGCCACAACACCGTGTTCCAGAGGTAAACCTTTGTTCTTGAGATTTTTACTTTCTTTCTACATAGATTTAATCGCATTCTATTGTAGGGTTTACTGCTTTCTAGATTAGGGTTTATCATTTCATGAATAAAAATTTGATCTTCTTTAGTAAAAATATGAGTAGCTAATTAGATTAGCTCTAGGATGTATATGAAACTAAGATCCACCATATAATTATTTTCTAATATTTTTCTTCTTAAATAAAATTAATAAAGATATGATTTTTCAATAAAAAGATTAAAATACAAGGACTCGAAGATTAGGACTTTGATAGGTTATACTTGAATTAGGTTTCTTGATAACCTATGCTTAGTTAGGGTTTAGGGTTGTTGGTTTTATCTTTTTCTTTGAATTATCTAAAAGATTTAGTTTGTTTTTATAAGAAGTAGCATCTTTGATAAGTTATACTTGCACAACACTTGATAGCTCATGCTTAGGGCACTTTAAGTAAAAATTAAACTAAAAAGATCGAATTTTTATGATAGAAGAAAATAATAGATGTAAGAATATGGTTGAAAATTAGTGGATTTTAGATTCTAGGCTGTTTAGATTAATCCGACTTCAACCTAGAACCTTTGGTTAGTTCGTTAGACTGAGGAGAAAGTAAGAATCACAAAAACACCTTAGATCCCTGTGGGACGACCTGTACAGCGCTACACCGATACTGTGCGCTTGCAGTTAAATTATCACATCAATACTCAAGGCTGAGTCCGGATCAACTTGAATGCGATCAATCTCTGTAGACCCTACGTATCCCTTTTAATATAGAGGGCGGTGGTGCTTGTTGCTCCTAACTTGCATATCTTCTGGAGAGAAAGAGATGTAGGGGACGGTCTTACCCGAGACTTGGTGACAGGTTGCGCAAAGAGATTCTCTTTCTCCACTCACCTCTGGTATTTGTGCCAGGAATACTTCTGAATCTTGCAGAGCTTCTCTTAAAGCTTCTCTAGTAGATTTAAAGAGCTTCAGGAGTTCCTACAAGGTTATCCTTGCAGGAATATTGGCCAACTGTGTTAGAATATCGAACTGAAATGACTTCCGTGAATCCTCCGCAGTCTCTTTTCCCTTCTTCTTCAGAATTTTATCAAACTTAATCTCCTTTTGTTTGACTTTTTCTGGAGAAGGTCGAGAATCCGTTGTCTGACCGTAGTTCTTCAAGTAATCTTTTCCTGACCGGGTCCCCGCAGGAGGAGGATCTGCATCGGCTACCAAAGAATTTTCGATTTCTCCTTCCGAATCGGTCAAAGCAGGAACAACCCCGTCATCTTCGGGAATTACGGAAACGACATTAGAGGTAAAGATTTTTCCCCTTTGTTTTTTTCCAGATGAACTGAAACTCCATTGTTTATCCCTTAAGAGGTCTGGATGCACCCCTAGTATCACTCCCCTATCAGTTTTAAGGGAAACAATTCTTTCTTTTGCTGTTGGTGCAGGTCAAAATTTACGACCTGCATCGCGCCCTTAGGGATGGGCTGCACTCCGTCTTAAACTGTTGACTCTATCCAGGCGCTTTGCCGAACTTGACAGTCACCATATTCACAGTCACCTTCTTCTGATGCTCTTGGAGCTTGATGACATTAGCATCTACTAAGACTTGAATTTTATCCTTGAGGATGTAGCAGTTTTGGGTGGGGTGGTTAACGATCCTATGTTAGACACAGTAGTTAGGATCGTTAACTTTCCCTACTTCTTCTGGACGTTTGGACTCCGGCAGCTTCAGCATCTTCTTACTCATAAGGAGGTTGAAGATAGTCTTTGCATGCTCGTCTTTAAAGGAGTATTGCTTTTGCGGCATTCGTGTCTGAGGAGGGAGCTTTGGGGAAGTCTTCGTGGGTTGCGGCGTATCAGTGACCATCGCCTCCTTTCCCTTGTATCCTCGGGATCGGGACTTATAGTTGTTATCGCACTTCGCTTCGGTTTCTTCTCGCTTCCTTCTTCCTCAAGTCTTTAGGCAATTTCTTCAGCTTCTTCAGCTTGCAGGGCGAGATCCTTCCAGGTTGAGGACTTTACTGCTCCCATTCTGGCTAGAACCTTAGTCGATAAATTATGTCGATAGGTTTCTACCAAGGTCTTTTCTGGCATCCCATGCGGACATCTGAGCGAATCATTTCGGAACCTTTTGATGAAGTCCCGGGCTGACTCTCCTTTCTTTTGCTTGGTGGCTAGAAGATCCGACATTGATACCTCCATATCATCTTCATAGAACCTGGTGAGAAAGGTTTTCTCCATGTCGCTCCATGAATTGATGGTTCCTGGTTCTAGTCTCCGGAACCATTCAAAAGCTAGTCATGTTAAGATACTAACGAATACTCTCGTAATAATATGGTCATTCCCGGCTAAATGCCCAATCTGTGATTTAAAATAATAGAGATGCTGATTCGGCGATCCTTTACCATCGAAAGATTTGAGCTTCAAAAGTTTATAACTTTCTGGGAATGGCACACTTTCCCATTTCATGGGATACGGTCTTACCACCCCCAGCTCTTGTAGGTCGCTTTTATGCATGAGGGCATTTAGCTGGTTTTGGAAGCTCTCCACCCAAACAACCTCGGTTTTTTCTTCTTGATGCATGGAACGGTTGCCGTTATCCTCATGATTATTATGAGGACCTTCTTCTTCTGTCTTCTTTCCTGTATCTTTTAGCCTGGCTTTCTCCAATTCCATCAAGACATGCAGCATATCTTTAAGCTCGCTGAGAGCATTATGCTATTGCTGGATATGTTTATCTTGTTCATCCATTCTCCGCATGAACTCTTCGGAGATGTTATTTTGAGTCATATATGCAGAGGCGGAGTCTTCTAGGAATGAGTCGGACGTCTGCGATTCAGCCATAATAGATTTGGCTATATCTTCTTCATCAGAAGATATTCCCGCCATCTGTTTATAATTCATGGGGGCTGCCGTCCCACTTCTGAGTCGAGTGTTTTGAAAAACTCCTTGTTCTTCACTGAACAGATCCTTGGAACTCGTAGGAAGCTCTAGGTCGGAAGCTTCTCCTTCAGAGACTTTCTTCGCCTTCTTCTTCTTTTCTCCAGCACTTGTCATATTAGATGATACGGTAGGATATTCTGGCTCGAAAAACTCAAACCCGTGTCATCGCCTCCTCTTCGCCAGTCGGGATGAAGATGTCGATGGAGTCGACAATCGATGAAACACCGAAGATCTGGTATGGGCTGAACAATGACAGTGAGACAATACTGCATTGATCAGTCGTTCACAGTGACAATGAGATATATAGGATTCTTCCCTTTTTCTGTTCAGGAGTTCCCTAAGATCTTTTGCAATAGAATTCTTCGTGAAAGATAGCTTCGGGAACGACATAGTCGCAGGCACGCATTTTTTGCGAATTTGAGGTTCGCAGATTCCGCGAATTTCTTCAATCACGTAATCAGACGTTCTCCCTGGAACACGAGGGACGCGGATGTGATCATGGATTACTTTGAGGGACTTACTCCGCTTCCTGTAGGGAACGTGAGTAAATCCTTCTGCGTCTCGACCAACCTCGTCTTTTAGCTTCCATATTTGTGTGGTAAGCTTTTGATGGGATGAGTTGGCGGTTTTCTTTTGTTGCGTGCTTTTGCTGAGGGCACGAGCTTTGCTTCTTCTCAGGTTTCTCCTCATTGTATGAGTGAGGCGAACCTCCTTCTCCGCATCATAGTCTCACGGAGCGAGTAGTGGTCGTTTCCCCTTGTTGAAGCGGGGTCTTTGGTCCCCTTTGCTTGAGAGATCAAAAGTCTTTGCTGAAACTGGCATAAAGCCAAATGTCGAGGAGGAGGGTTTCGGACTAACTTGGTCCGTCGACTCACTTAACTGAGCTATTAACGTCTCCTTGGGGATAGACCCCTTGGAGATTTTATGGTATCCCCTTAGGGAAGTAGGGCTCTTGGAGCCTGAAAAAAGAAATTCTTCGTACCTTTCCTGATCGACGTGAATGGTGAGCGAGTCTACCATATTACCAACCGGAATGTTTCCGGATTGAGCTACCACCATATCACCAGAGGTGATGGTAGTCCTCAGCGGAGTCGCCAATTTTCTGTTCGCCATAAAAATTGGATTCCTCTCTTTACTGACAATCTTTCAATAAAGGGTTACAATCTAACGGTTTTCCATTTACAGAAGATGAGAAAGATAGCTTTTTTTCTTTATTTAAGGCTGGGTTTATAGGTAGTTATGGAGGACGATCCTGCTCTCCATTGACACTCCGTACAAATCTCTCTCAGTTGGCTAAACGAAAGGAAAAAGAAAGGCTCTTTACTCTTGATCACCAGGGGTAATTTCTAGCAGAAGACCTCCGTCTCTGTGCCTGTCTCTGTCCCTCTGTCTCTTTCGCTCCCCGCCTTTTATAGGGGTTTTAGAGTAACGTCCCGCCATATTTGCTCGACCGTTAGCTCCCACTACTCGAGAAGTGCCGCCATATTCGTTAGGCGGTTGTTCCCACGATCGAAGTGACGCCGCTGCATTCGTTTGGCAGTTAGCCTCACGATCCGAGGTGGCAACTCTCTTGTTCGGGTCGGGTGACTTTGTATTAAACCCCTACCCGAAACCTATGGGTAATGTCGCGAATCTCAATTTTAGATTCGCAAACCTATTCTGTCGTCACTGGGTCGCGAACCTCAATCTTTAGGTTCGCGGATCTGCATTGAGGAGCGCCCTTAAACAGCTCTGTTGCGAACTTCTAACTTTAAATCCGCAGATCTACTTTGCTTTCCAGAATTTTTCGCCGACAACAGGTACCCCTTTTGCGCTTATCGCCTGCATTGGTGTACAACCTCCTTTGTGATCACTATTCCATGGAGGATGCTTCTACCCTTTATGAATCCAGGCTGATAATCCCCTATCAGTGCCTCCATGACAGGGGAGAGTCCATTGGTCAGCACCTTGGCCACGATCTTAAAGAAGGTATTTAAAAGAGCAATAGGACTATAGTCTCCCAATCTTACTAGCGCCTCCTTCTTTGGAATCAGCACAACCAACGAGTAGTTAATCCTTTCCCATCTAGCTTTTCCATCAGCCACTTGGTTCAACAAATCTATGACATCTTTTTTGACTGCGTCCCATAACTCTTGGAAAAAGAATATTGGAAAACCGTCCGGTCCTGATACTCAGATGGGTCCTTGGTGCACGCTCTGTTATGGACTAAACGAGTGGGAAAATAGCAAATGACCAGAAAAATGGAGACACAAAGATTTACGTGGAAAACCCCTTCTCGGGTAAAAACCACGGACAAGACAGCAGAATTTTATTACTCAACACAAGTAATATTACAAGGGGAGAGGAGAGAGTTTGGGGCGAGTTGTTCATGAGGGGAGAGGCTCTTTTTATAGCCTCTCCCTCTCCTTGCCTCAAGTCCCACAACCGATGTGGGACTAAAGGTTAACATTCTCCCACTTGAAAATTTAATTGAGTTTCAATTAATCTTCACACCATTCTTTCTGCCTTATCATCATGTTGCTTATGTCTCTGTCAGGCCACAAGAGGATCGACACCAAATGAACTTGTCTGTGTTGACTCTTTTTGTCAAAAAATCTGCTAGGTTCTCTTTAGTGTGTATTTTCTGTACATCCACCGTTTCTGCTTCCACTTTCTCACGAACGAAGTGATACTGAACTCGGATATGCTTGGTTCTTGAATGAAAGGCTGGATTCTTTGCAAGGTGCAAAGCGCTCTGACTGTCACAAAACAAAGAAATCTTCTCTTGTTTGTGCCCGAACTCCTCCATCACCAACTTCAACCATATCGCCTCTTTGCTGGCCTGTGTAGCTGCTACATATTATGCTTCTGTAGTTGAGGTTGTAACAACAGACTGCAATTTTGAAACCCAGCTTACAGCTCCACCTGCAAGAATGAACACATATCCAGTAGTGGATTTACTTTTGTCAAGATCACCTGCATAATCAGAGTCAGCATATCCACGAACAATTATATCTGATCCTCTATAACATAATGCAACATCTGAGGTTCCTTTAACATATCGCAGAATCCTCTTTACCGTATTCCAATGCTCTCTACCAGGATTTGCCATGTATCGACTAACCACTCACACTGCATGTGCAATGTCTGGTCTTAAACAGATCATAGCAAACATTAAACTACCCACTGCTGATGCATACGGTACTCGAGACATCTCCATCCTCTCTTCTTCATTGCTAGGACACATACTTGAGGATAACTTGAAATTAACAGGAAGACGGGTAGAAACTGACTTACAATCTTGCATATTGAACCTTCGAAGAATTTTCTTCAAATAGTTTTTCTGAGTAAGCCAAATCTTCCTATTACTTCTGTCTCGGTGAATTTGCATCCCTAGAATCTTGTTTGCTGGTCCCAAGTCCTTCATCTCAAACTCCCTAGCCAACTGAGCCTTTAATTCTTGAATCTGACCTTTGTTAGGGCCTGCAACTAACATGTCATCTACATACAATAGCAATATAACAAAGTTGTTATCATCAAACCTCTTGAAATATGCACAAGGGTCTGCATAGAGTCTATTGTATTCCAGGCTCATGATGAAAGAATCAAATCTCTTATACCAACATCTCGGCGCCTGCTTTAATCCGTATAGAGATTTGTTCAACCTGCAAACCAAGTTCTTCTTTTCTTTTTCTTCAAAACCTTCTGGTTGGAGCATATAAATTTCTTCTTCAAGATCACCATGAAGAAGTGCTGTCTTTACATCTAATTGCTCTAGATGTAAATCAGAGATAGCACATATAGCCAGGACTACTCGAACTGTATAAAGTTTAACCACAGGAGAAAATATATCATTAAAATCAATACCTTCCTTCTGAGCGTAGCCTTTGACCACCAATCTTGCACGATAACGCTCCAGTTGATCATCACTGTTCCTTTTGATTTTGTTAACCCTTTTGTTGCCAATGGGTTTTCTTCCCGATGGTAGTTGCACAAGATCCCAAGTCTTGTTTTTATGAAGAGCTTCGATCTCCTCCTGCATTGCTGTCATCCACTGATATGCATTTCAACTGGTCAATGCTTCTTGGAAAGTTGATAGCTCTCCATATTCAGTTAAAAGGCAGTATGCAACATTACTATCCACATCATAGTCAGCATGCCAAACTGGAGTTTTTCTGTCTCGGCCTGATCGTCTGATCTCTTGCACACCAGAATCAACAGTTTCTGAAATCTGGTTCTCTTCAACTGCTTCAGAGGAATTATCTTTCGCCTGTATCACTGCAGTCTCTGCTTTTGAAGTAGTGCTATCATCTTGGATCTTCTTTTCTGTAAAGATGACATCTCTGCTGATGACAACTTTGTGGGTAGTGGGCTCCCACAAACGATACCCCTTTTACACCATCAGCATACCCTAAGAAAATACACTTTCTGGACTTTGGATCCAACTTAGTAGTTTTCTTGGGAATTATGCATCACATATACAGAAAATTCCAAAAACATGAAGATTTAGAGTAATCGACTGGTTTACCTGTCCACATCTTCATCGGCGTTTTCAACTCAAATGCTGTTGATGGAGTCCGATTGATCACATCACAGGCGGTGTTGCCTGCTTCAGCCCAGAAAGATTTTTCTAAGCCTGCTGCTCCCAACATTGCTCTTGTACATTCAAGCAACGTTTCATCCGCTCTGCCACTCCATTCTGTTGAGGGGTGTACGCCGTCATGAACTGTTTTTTGATACCTTCTTACTTGCAGAAGTTATCAAATCATCACCAGTGTATTCTCCTCTTACAAGCGCGCCTTGTACAATCTTCATGATCCCCTTCTCATCTTCAATCTTGCACCCGAGGTCGTCAAGCTGCCCTAAAGACAGCAAGTTCTTCTTTATTCTCTCCACATGTCGCACTTCTTGGATGGTGCGAACTGTCCCGTCAAACATCTTCAATTTGATGGATCCTCTTCCAACAATCTTTAAAGCATGATCATTACAGCTGTAAACCATCCCCTCAGAGACTGGTTCATAGTGATGAAACCATTCTATGTGAGAAGTCATGTTGCTCCATAATCGAACAACCATACATCCTGTAATCTTTTTCTGCCTTCATGTGATGTTGCTGCCTCACATACTAGGGCATTTCCATCATTTGAGCTGTTTGCCACATTTCCTTGAGGACCGGAATTTTGTTTCAAATTCCAACAATCTCTTCTGTAGTGACCCGTCTTGCCACAATTGTAGCATTTGACATTCTTACTCTGTGATTTGGATCTACCGCGACCTTGACTCCCACTGGGGCCAGGTTCCATTGGTCTTCCTCTCGTCACCGTCAAAACTTCTGCTTGGTGTGAACTTGCTTGCCTGTCTTCTTTGTTTTTGCACCGCTTCTCTTCATCTAGGACTGCAGCTGCAATATCACCGAAGTCGAGGCGATCTTCAGCCAAGTTGCTTGTTTTGTTGATGATGAGTTGATCATATGAATCCGGTAGACTTTGGAGTAGAATTTCAGCACGTTCACCCATTTTTATATCATAACCCAAATTCTTGAGTTGTGAAAATAAAGTGTTGAGGGTGTTTATGTGCTCCGTCACTGCAGTGGATTCTGACATCCGAATGGTGTACAACTTCCTCTAAAAAAAAAAATTATTGTGGAGAGATTTTACCTCGTACAGTTTGATGAGATGATCCCAAATCTCCTTTGCTGTCTTCCTTTTTTTTTTTTTTCCTTTTAATGCTGGACAATGTATCATCTCCTAATCCGAGATGGAGATCAGCCTCAGCATCTATCTCCAACCATTTCTCGTCTGAGATATTCTCTGGCCTTTCACCGATGGCAGAAAGGCACTTATCTTTTACCAAGATAGCCCTCATCTTCATCTTCCAGAGACCAAAATTGCCTCCGTTGAATTTTTCAATCTCAAATTTGTGTGTCATTGCTATATCCCAACTCCAACACAACTCCCACTATTCAAAACAAGTGGACGAAAGGATGCCCCACGAGAATACTATTCACTAAAGTGGGCCCCACAAGAGCACTATTCACGGAAGTGGGCCCCACAAGAGCACTATTCACGGAAGTGGGCCCTACCAGAACACTATTCACGGAAGTGGGCCCTACCAGAACACTATTCAAGGAAGTGGGCCCTACCAGAACACTATTCATAGAAGTGGGTCCTACCAGAACAAGTGGGAGAACAAGCGGAAGAAAAGTGGGCCCCACAAGAACAAGAACAAGTGGGTGGACCCCGCAAGTGCACCGAGTAGGTTCCACAAAGAAGCAAATACTTATTTTCTGATGTGGAGGGTGGCAACCACTAATGTGGAGGATCCACTTACAGTCACAGAGCATACGATAAGTACCACGACCTTATTGACCTTACTCACACAAGAACAAGTGGGTGGACCCCGCAAGCATACCGAGTAGGTTCCGCAAAGAAGCAAATACTTATTTTCTGATGTGGAGGGTGGCAACCACAAATGTGGAGGATCCACTTACAGCCACAGAGCATACTATAAGTACCACAACCTTACTGACCTTGCTCTGATACCACTGTTATGGACTAAACGAGTGGGAAAATAGCAAATGACCAGAAAAATGGAGACACAAAGATTTACGTGGAAAACCCCTTCTCGGGTAAAAACCACGGACAAGACAGCAGAATTTTATTACTCAACACAAGTAATATTACAAGGGGAGAGGAGAGAGTTTGGGGCGAGTTGTTCATGAGGGGAGAGGCTCTTTTTATAGCCTCTCCCTCTCCTTGCCTCAAGTCCCACAACCGATGTGGGACTAAAGGTTAACACGCTCCTATATGCGCTTCGCCCTTAGATACACTCCTTCGTGTGCTCTCCTGGGTGCGGATATCTGGCGCTTTTGTTTTAGCTGATTATTCTATTTTTTAGTGCCTACAAAGTTCAGCCTACTATTTTTGTCATGAGGATGCTTATGGATCGATGTATCTTTGTTATTTGATGGACCTTAATTGTTGAACCATGCCTGTTAAGCACATTTCATCCATATCTGTCATTGTCCAACAAATTGATTAGAATCTTTGAGAAGATTGATGGATGTATATATGGATGGTGTTGTTTGATCCTATATGGGAGCATCGAAATGTAAAAATTGACTAGAGAAGGTGGTATTAACTCATCGTTTACAAAAGGTCAGTTAAAAAAAATTGCAGACTAACTGTTAGCTGTAGTGATGGGGATGAATCCCTATTTTTGCGAGGAAGGACTGGAATTGTTAGCCGTAGGGATGGGGATGGGTTGCGTTTTTTTGTGAGGAAGGACAGGGTGGGAGGGACCTTCATGATTATTACAGCAATATAATGGCATTGGTCCTTGTTCAGGACGTGGCTTGGTTATGCCTAGCCAAAAGCTTAACCGGCTGGTTTGATGTGGTTCAGGATGAATTCTTGGATCGATCGTAATGTTGTACACACATATTTGTGTGCCGTGTTTTGGCATGCCTGACTATCATGGCAGCTACGAGCAATTTGTTGCTTCTTTTTTCAACTATTAGTAGAGCTGTTTTCAGTATATATAGCTCTCAATTATCTTTTACACTCTTAACAAGTGTTTTGCATTTTTTTTCACATCTTTCAGAGAGGAAGATTTTAAAAATAAATCAGAAAGTAGCTGAGGAAGCTTCATTGGTTATAAGCCCAACATTGAGATATTCCGAGTATTTGAAGTTTTGAACTTATGCCTGTTTCTTTCTTTATATGGCTAACAATTTTGTGTTCGTTTCACATGGACACAGCTAAGAGAGTATATATGTGGATGACACGGAGGACTTTATCGCGTAATGCTCGATGAGAAACAGAATCAATTTCTGCAGATGGGTATAATGCTGAGCACTCTTACCCTGGTGTTAACTGCAGGCGTGGTGGTTGTTAGTATTTGTGGCATGAATATCGGCATCGACCTCTATGATGCTTCTTGCTACAAGTTCTGGGAGACCACCTTCCGTACCTTTGGAGGCTGTGTAGTTCTATACATACTAGCCATTGGGTGGGGTAAGAAAAGCGGACTGCTGCAATAATTTACCCTCTAATAGAGTTGAGCTGGACTGGCTTCGGATCCATGAACAACATAATTATATTCTCTTTTGCGCCTTTATCCCTTGGATTTGGAAATTTAGATCCAAGGTTTCCTTATTTCCTACCAAAAACCGATCGATGAACAACATAAATGATGTAACGCCTTCTGTCAGAAAGAAAAGAAAAGAATGTTACCGCTTATCTATGATGTTAAGATACGTATAGCTTTATGCTAATATTTTTATGAAATCACGATTACAATTTCATCAAAAATTGTTTCGTAAATCATTAGTTTGTTTTCTCTATCCCGTCTATTTACAATGATCTCTCGAGGTATGCTACTCAGCACATAAACAATGTGTTGAAATTATTAGTCCCACATCGAGTGTGGGACTAATTTGAAAGGGAGGGGAAGGCTATAAAATTAGCCTTCCCCCCTCCCATTAATCTCGTCCCAAAATCACTTCTCCCTCCTTTGTATTATTACTTCTGTATAGTAATAAATTCTGCTGTCTTGTCCGTGGTTTTTACCCAAGAAGGGGTTTTCCACGTAAATCTTTGTGTCTCCATTTTTCTGGTCTGTGGTCATTTGCTATTTTCCCACTCGTTTAGTCCATAACAGTGGTATCAGAGCAAGGTCAGCAAGGTTGTGGTACTTATAGTATGCTCTGTGGTTGTAAGTGGATCCTCCACATTTGTGGTTGTCACCCTCCACATCAGAAAATAAGTATTTGCTTCTTTGCGGAACCTACTCGGTATGCTTGCGGGGTCCACCCACTTGTTGTTGTTCTTGTGTGAGTAAGGTCAATAAGGTCGTGGTACTTATCGTATGCTCTGTGACTGTAAGTGGATCCTCCACATTTGTGGTTGCCACCCTCCACATCAGAAAATAAGTATTTGCTTCTTTGTGGAACCTACTCGGTACACTTGCGGGGTCCACCCACTTGTTCTTGTTCTTGTGGGGCCCACTTTCTTCCGCTTATTCTCCCACTTGTTCTGGTAGGGCCCACTTCCGTGAATAGTATTCTGGTAGGGCCCACTTCCTTGAATAGTGTTCTGGTAGGGCCCACTTCGGTGAATAGTATTCTGGTAGGGCCCACTTCTGTGAATAGTGTTCTTGTGGGGCCCACTTTCGTGAATAGTATTCTGGTAGGGCCCACTTCCGTGAATAGTATTCTGGTAGGGCCCACTTTCGTGAATAGTGTTCTTGTGGGGCCCACTTTCGTGAATAGTGTTCTTGTGGGGCCCACTTTCGTCCACTTGTTTTGAATAGTGGGAGTTGTGTTGGAGTTGGGATATAGCAATGACACACAAATTTGAGATTGAAAAATTCAACGGAGGCAATTTTGGTATCTGGAAGATGAAGATGAGGGCTATCTTGGTAAAAGATAAGTGCCTTCCTGCCATCGGTGAAAGGCCAGAGAATATCTCAGACGAGAAATGGTTGGAGATAGATGCTGAGGCTGATCTCCATCTCGGATTAGGAGATGATACATTGTCCAGCATTAAAAGAAAAAAAAAAAGGAAGACAGCAAAGGAGATTTGGGATCATCTCATCAAACTGTACGAGGTAAAACCTCTCCACAATAAATTTTTTTTTGAGGAAGTTGTACACCATTCAGATGTCAGAATCCACTGCAGTGACGGAGCACATAAACACCCTCAACACTTTATTTTCACAACTCAAGAATTTGGGTTATGATATAAAGATGGGTGAACGTGCTGAAATTCTACTCCAAAGTCTACCGGATTCATATGATCAACTCATCATCAACAAAACAAGCAACTTGGCTGAAGATCGCCTCGACTTCGATGATATTGCAGCTGCAGTTCTAGATGAAGAGAAGCGGTGCAAAAACAAAGAAGACAGGCAAGCAGTTCACACCAAGCAGAAGTTTTGACGGTGACGAGAGGAAGACCAATGGAACCTGGCCCCAGTGGGAGTCAAGGTCGCGGTAGATCCAAATCACAGAGTAAGAATGTCAAATGCTACAATTGTGGCAAGACGGGTCACTACAGAAGAGATTGTTGGAATTTGAAACAAAATTCCGGTCCTCAAGGAAATGTGGCAAACAGCTCAAATGATGGAAATGCCCTAGTATGTGAGGCAGCAACATCACATGAAGGCAGAAAAAGATTACAGGATGTATGGTTGTTCGATTATGGAGCAACATGACTTCTCACATAGAATGGTTTCATCACTATGAACCAGTCTCTGAGGGGATGGTTTACAGCTGTAATGATCATGCTTTAAAGATTGTTGGAAGAGGATCCATCAAATTGAAGATGTTTGACGGGACAGTTCGCACCATCCAAGAAGTGCGACATGTGGAGAGAATAAAGAAGAACTTGCTGTCTTTAGGGCAGCTTGACGACCTCGGGTGCAAGATTGAAGATGAGAAGGGGATCATGAAGATTGTACAAGGCGCGCTTGTAAGAGGAGAATACACTGGTGATGATTTGATAACTTCTGCAAGTAAGAAGGTATCAAAAAAACAGTTCATGACGGCGTACACCCCTCAACAGAATGGAGTGGCAGAGCGGATGAAACGTTGCTTGAATGTACAAGAGCAATGTTGGGAGCAGCAGGCTTAGAAAAATCTTTCTGGGCTGAAGCAGGCAACACCGCCTGTGATGTGATCAATCGGACTCCATCAACAACATTTGAGTTGAAAACGCCGATGAAGATGTGGACAGGTAAACCAGTCGATTACTCTAAATCTTCATGTTTTTGGAATTTTCTGTATATGTGATGCATAATTCCCAAGAAAACTACTAAGTTGGATCCAAAGTCCAGAAAGTGTATTTTCTTAGGGTATGCTGATGGTGTAAAAGGGGTATCGTTTGTGGGAGCCCACTACCCACAAAGTTGTCATCAGCAGAGATGTCATCTTTACAGAAAAGAAGATCCAAGATGATAGCACTACTTCAAAAGCAGAGACTGCAGTGATACAGGCGAAAGATAATTCCTCTGAAGCAGTTGAAGAGAACCAGATTTCAGAAACTGTTGATTCTGGTGTGCAAGAGATCAGACGATCAGGCCGAGACAGAAAAACTCCAGTTTGGCATGCTGACTATGATGTGGATAGTAATGTTGCATACTGCCTTTTAACTGAATATGGAGAGCCATCAACTTTCCAAGAAGCATTGACCAGTTCAAATGCATATCAGTGGATGACAGCAATGCAGGAGGAGATCGAAGCTCTTCATAAAAACAAGACTTGGGATCTTGTGCAACTACCATCGGGAAGAAAACCCATTGGCAACAAAAGGGTTTACAAAATCAAAAGGAACAGTGATGATCAACTGGAGCGTTATCGTGCAAGATTGGTGGTCAAAGGCTACGCTCAGAAGGAAGGTATTGATTTTAATGATATATTTTCTCCTGTGGTTAAACTTTATACAGTTCGAGTAGTCCTGGCTATATGTGCTATCACTGATTTACATCTAGAGCAATTAGATGTAAAGACAGCACTTCTTCATGGTGATCTTGAAGAAGAGATTTATATGCTCCAACCAGAATGTTTTGAAGAAAAAAGAAAAGAAGAACTTGGTTTGCAGGTTGAACAAATCTCTATACAGATTAAAGCAGGCGCCAAAATGCTGGTATAAGAGATTTGATTCTTTCATCATGAGCCTGGAATACAATAGACTCTATGCAGACCCTTGTGCAAATTTCAAGAGGTTTGATGATAACGACTTTGTTATATTGCTATTGTATGTAAATGACATGTTAGTTGCAGGCCCTAACAAAGGTCAGATTCAAGAATTAAAGGCTCAGTTGGCTAGGGAGTTTGAGATGAAGGACTTGGGACCAGCAAACAAGATTCTAGGGATGCAAATTCACCGAGACAGAAGTAATAGGAAGATTTGGCTTACTCAGAAAAACTATTTGAAGAAAATTCTTCGAAGGTTCAATATGCAGGATTGTAAGTCAGTTTCTACCCCTCTTCCTGTTAATTTCAAGTTATCCTCAAGTATGTGTCCTAGCAATGAAGAAGAGAGGATGGAGATGTCTCGAGTACCGTATGCATCAGCAGTGGGGAGTTTAATGTTTGCTATGATCTGTACAAGACCAGACATTGCACATGCAGTGGGAGTGGTTAGTCGATACATGGCAAATCCTGGTAAAGAGCATTGGAATACGGTAAAGAGGATTCTACGATATGTTAAAGGAACCTCAGATGTTGCATTATGTTATAGAGGATCAGATGTAATTGTTCATGGATATGTTGACTCTGATTATGCAGGTGATCTTGACAAAAGTAAATCCACTACTGGATATGTGTTCATTCTTGCAGGTGGAGCTGTAAGCTGGGTTTCAAAATTGCAGTCTGTTGTTGCAACCTCAACTACAGAAGCAGAATATGTAGCAGCTACACAAGCCAGTAAAGAGGCGATATGGTTGAAGTTGGTGATGGAGGAGTTCGGGCACAAACAAGAGAAGATTTCTTTGTTTTGACAGTCAGAGCGCTTTGCATCTTGCAAAGAATCCAGCCTTTCATTCAAGAACCAAGCATATCCGAGTTCAGTATCACTTCGTTCGTGAGAAAGTGGAAGAAGGAACGGTGGATGTACAGAAGATACACACTAAAGAGAACCTAGCAGATTTTTTGACAAAAGGAGTCAACACGGACAAGTTCATTTGGTGTCGATCCTCTTGTGGCCTAACAGAGACGTAAGCAACATGATGACAAGGCAGAAAGAATGGTGTGAAGATTAATTGAAACTCAATTAAATCTTCAAGTGGGAGAATGTTGAAATTATTAGTCCCACATCGAGTGTGGGACTAATTTGAAAGGGAGGGGAAGGCTATAAAATTAGCCTTCCCCCCTCCCATTAATCTCGTCCCAAAATCACTTCTCCCTCCTTTGTATTATTACTTCTGTATAGTAATAAATTCTGCTGTCTTGTCCGTGGTTTTTACCCAAGAAGGGGTTTTCCACGTAAATCTTTGTGTCTCCATTTTTCTGGTCTGTGGTCATTTGCTATTTTCCCACTCGTTTAGTCCATAACACAATGGCCATATGAAGCATTCTAATGGGGAACAATATCCATAAATTGTTGTCCACATAGCATTGCAAATAACGCTGAGAAGCAAAAACTTAAACCAGCAATTACTCGCATATATTACAAACAAAAGGAGGTACAAAACGAATTAAATGAGAGAGTAAAAAGAGACAAAACGTGGAACATGTATGTGTTGCATCGTGACAAATTATCAACCGACATGCCACGTGATGCTTGGGTCCACCCATCACAACTTATCATTAACCCCATCTTTAATTTCTTTCCACGTTTTAATTATTTTCCTCTCTCCATGGGCTGATTGGTACCTAATTTGACTACAATGGGCGGGTGGGTGGCTCCAACACATTCAGTCTAATTAGATCCGACCCGTATGGTCTGTCTGTTCGACTATAAAAGGAGTTGCTTCGAATTCAATTTCTTCATCCAATTCTTTCACTTCAATTGTCGTCAAAAGAAACAGAAAGAGAGAGTGTGTCTGTGTGAGAAGATGAAGGGAGCAAATAAGTCCCCCCTTTCAGTAGTTGTTGTTGTTGCTGCTCTTTGCTCTCTTCTCGCAGCCTTCGCATCAGATGCAGTGCTGTTGGAGAAGAAGGCGACAGCGGCGGCGGAGACGATGATGATGGAAGAGGAGGAGCTGCTGATCAGCCCTAACGACAAGCTAGGGACCATGGCATGTCCGCTCACTCTTTGCTATCCTAGATGCATGCGTGCTGCTGGGAGACTTGAGTGTTGTGCAGCCTGGTGCGGCTGTGTCCTGGGCAAAGATAAGATAAAATGTACATCTGTGAAGCAAAAGGTTTGTTATCGAAGGTGCTTTCCGGCCTCGGGTTTGTCTGAATTGTTTTGTGCATGCAATTGTGGATGTTCCGTGGTCGAGAAGGAGGAGGAGATGGGGACACGGGCGGCATAAGCGCTAGCAGCAACCATATATACCCCCCGGGTATAATAGAAGCACGTGCGCTACGTTCCAACTCAACTATAAAATCTCGTTCCGCTCTATATGTAGAATTGTCTGTCTGTTGTGTTTGAGTTTGTGTTACAGCGTTCATCTCCACTAGTACTGTCTGCAGTTCGCACTTCTTTCTTTGAAATGTGTGATTGCTGAGGCATTACATATATATGTGTGTATGGTGGGTTTGTCTGTCCGAGTCGTCGGTGCAACTTATGCGGTTGCATCTTACCTTGCGTATGTATTACGTACGCTAAATAAATGGAATATAAGCGTCACGTGTTCTATATATATGTTAGATTCTTTCTAGACACACGGAGAGAGAGAGGAGCAATGCATGGTGGGTGTCATGGAAACTCTGCCTAAAAATTGGTACAAACGAACTTACTTTTGATGGTTCAATCTTTGGCAGCAGGACAAGTGATTGATTTGTTGCGAGAAGTGGTATTGGGCACCAGTCATGTTCCAATTAATAATAGTGGCACTGTTCAGGAAGCTGAAATTTAAAACTTGCTTTTAATGTTAAAAACATATGGTACTCGCCTGCTACTACATGAATGACAGGGGAGGCCTGCTCAATGCTTCTTTGAAACAACTATACAAATTAATATTGAGCATCGAACAAACACTGAAAGCATGTATATAACAAGGAAGCAACATATTCTATAAATTAGTCGAGTATGAGCTTCAACATCAAAGCATCTGATAAGTCCAGCTTGCTGAACAAATAGGAATTTTCCCGCCAAATAATACCAGGAGCAAAATTTACATGGAAAAAAGTTCAAAAATTACATGATAAATTTGCTTATTAAGCTTGTTCTCAGTTCTAACTCTTCCAAAATTGCATTATATTTTGTTTTTCGCGAAAACAGGTGATCTTTCCATTGCCATTGAATTAAAGAAAATTACAGATTATCAAAATTTCTCTTTTTTCGGATTACAATGAAAAGAAAAGATGGAAAACAAGATAGAGAGAACTTATAGATCGCCGCTCACTTTTTATCACTTTTTACAGAAGATTGTGGGATCGAGACAGCTATGAAGATTGATCCGTTCTTCATTGATGATCCGACGTAGATGATTGGAGCAAACTCATTCTTCTTCTTCTCCTTCTTCTCCTTGACTCTTGAATGAAGCACGAACTTCTTGCGCACGAGAAAGATCTGGCTAAATGTCCTTTTTGAGTTCTCTTGGGGATATTTATAGGCATCCGGTTATTGAAAGAGTTTCCTTGTAGATAGAAATAAGATCTGGTTTCCTTGTAGATATGAACAAGATCTCTTTATAATTTCGATAAGATATTTAAATCTTCTCTTAATTTGATTTGCTCCAGATTTATTAAATCGGGTCATGTTTCTGCACCCAAAATTAATTAAACTTAAATTAGAATTTGATTAGAATTTGTAAAATTATCAAACTCAAAAAAAATTAATTTAGAATTCTTCATTAAAAAATTAATTTGAGTTTGATTAGAATTTGTAGAATTATCAAATTCTAATGAATTAATTTAAAATTCAGCATCCAAAAATTAATTCGATTCGAATTAAATTTTGGATAGGATTAAAAATTGTGAAATAGCTGGAGACGGGCCAAAATATATTGCGTGCACGAAGTGGGAGTCACCAGGCGAAATGGGGGCCGAACGAGGCGAACGGGTGCCTGAGGCTAGCCTGGACAAATCTTTATTTATTTTTTTTTAAATTTTTGCTTTGAGTACCTGAGCCTCAAACCCACGCGAGGCAGGGGCACGAGGTTCAGCCTCATTTCATTTTTTTTTTATCTTTTTCTTTTCTTTTTCTTTTTATTTATTTATTATTATTATTATTATTATTATTATTATTATTATTTGGACTCGGATTCAGATTCAGATTTCAATTTCAGACTTGGATTTGGACTTCGATTTTGGATTCGGACTTGGATTATTTTTATCGTTCTACAAGTCCCCTCCAAAGTTTTCGAAATTTTGTCTCTTCATTTGTTTTGGCAAAATTTTGAAATACTTTGAATTTTTCTTTTAAAATTGGTAGATGAGTTCATGAAGATAGAACTTGCTTAGAGTGTAGAAATATCTTAACAAGCTGAGTATTTTGACTATGATGGGACTCATTTGAATTACCAAACAGAATTGATAACTCGCCTAACTGACAGACAGATCCGGTGATTATTTTCGAATTGAGGAGTGACTTGCCTAGCTGACAGGCAGGGCCAATAACTCGCCTGGCTGATAGACATAGCCGATAATTAATTTTGAATTGGGATTGAAGAACCATGAGCAGAGGTGTTCAGAAAATATACTCATGGAACTTTGACAGAGGTACACTATTGAGCATATCAAGATTGCTTGGTATGTTTAGCGGGATACCTTTCTCCTTTGCCTTTTCGGCATTGGGTTGTTCCTATCCCCAGTATGATAAGACTGGTCGAGAATTTTAAGTTTCTCTTGCCCCTTGCCTCAAGGGTGCTGGGCTGTCCGCATATTCTTTCTTATCATAATAGATATCTATTCAATAGATTGTTGGATTGTGACCGGATGAGAGTCGAAAACTATGGGCAGAGGTATTTAGAAAACGTACCCATAGGGTTTCGGCAGAGGTGTTCAAAAAACATACCCACGGGATCTCGGCAAAGGTGTTCAGAAAACGTACTGATGTGACTGGGTTAGGGTCAGAAAACCATGAGCAGAGGTGTTCAGAAAACATACTCATGAGGTCTTGGTAGAGGTGTTCAGAAAATATACCAAGGGGTTTTGGAAGAGATGTAGTGTTAAATATACTGATAGGGTTTCAGCAGAGTTGTTCAGAAACGTACTAAGATGACCATATCAGGGGTCAGAAACTATGGGCAGAGGTGTTCAGAAAATGTACCCACGAGGTCCCGGCAGAGGTGTTCAGAAAATGTACCGAGGTGACCGCAACCATGAGCAAAGGTGTTCAGAAAACGTACTCATGGGGTCTTAACAGATACATTCAAAAAACATACCAAGGTGTTTCGGCAGAGGTGTATTGTTAAACATACCGAGGAGATTGTATTTATATTATGGAGTATCATGCCTAGCTGACAGACATAGCCGGTGACTCGTCTGGCTGACTGACAAAGCCAATGATCATGTTATAGGGTGTATAATTTGTGTGATTGTTCAAATCTTACTGTTAAATGTAAGATCTTAACATAACAGGTTCGGTTGTTCTTGAGGTGAGATGATATGAATCTCGCCGTCAGAGCTAAGAACTTAACTTGACAGTTTTGGTTGTATTTGAGGTGAGATGATTGGAATCCCGCTGTCAGATGTAAGAGCTTAACATGACAAGTTCGGTCATTTTTTTTTAGATGAGATGATTTGAATCTAACTCTCAGAGATAAGAGTTTAACCTGTGGGCTCCTCTCTTTGCTGCCAATTAGCGGCATTACAGTGGAGTTGGTTCCTGGTTTTTCTCATGTATGAGTCTCTTGTCTTGTTTTTTTGATTTTGCTGATTGTATTATACTTTGACTCTCTACAGCATGCTAATCTTGTAGTTTTACTCACTTTAAACTCTTTTATGGGCTTGGTTTCATAATTCGGCTATGATTTTATGTCATCTCCTTATAAGAATCAGATTACCTGAAAAACACACTAAAAATACCCGAGTAGTATTATTTATATACAAAAGTAGATAATATTGAGACTATAAATATGCAATATATGGCACTCATCACACCCACACACTTATATTTTGTTAGTTCTCGAGCAAAACCTAGACTTAAAAAGGAAATGAAAAATTATAACTCAATTTCGCAGGAATCGCGATTGCACTTAGCACGTGTAACAAGCCTTTAAATACCCAGATTACCCTAGTAGACAAGTTGTGTCTCGTGAGGGTTTGCAGTGAATATACCCACAAAATTTGTGAAGAAAATAGATTAAAGAATAAAGAAAAGAAAAAATAAGGATAACCGAAAATAAAAAAAAAATAAAAATTTTATACAACAAATTGAAAAAAATCAATTTTTTTAATAATATTTTTTTTTTCAATTAATCTCACTAATATACAAATTCAAGAACACATTTAGATTATCAATTTTCAAATTGAGCGTCATATCAGATACACTTATCATTTTAATCAAAAATTTAAATTCTATCTTTTAATACCCACTAACAGATAATCCATTGGCTCCTATACATCTACGTGCACGTGTGATAGTCTACTTCGGCTTTAGACTCCAACTCTAACTCGTGATTCATCTTCTCTCTCATAACAATTTTTTCTTCTTCTTTTTTTAATCTTTTTTTAGAGAATATTTCACGTTTCATACGAATATTCACGCTTGCTTAGGCGCAAAATACCCGATTACTTGGATCATACTCTTTTTTTTCACTCTTGAGACTATTGCCTTAATATCAGGTGCACCCCATTTCTTATTCTCACTTTAATATTTTTTTCTTTTTTTTTTGTTTAGAGAGAGGAGACTTACAATCATTATCATCTTTGTCCTTAACCTAATAAACTATTGTGAAGTAAAAAATAGACATATACTTGCCTCAAAATTACTGTTAGCGATATTTATTTTTTAAATTTTAATTTTTTTTTTCATAAAATTCTGAGTGTATCGTCCAATCTACTCTCCTATCCAATTTCAAATCTAAATTTGTCTATTTATCTATAATTAGGTTAAATCTATATGAAAATATATTAAAAAATTATGAAAGAAACTTTTTTTCTATTTTTAATTTATTTTTAGTTAGTTATCCTAAAAACTATCAAAAATGTAAAATAAAGAAACCCAAAAATCTAAAAAAATAAAATAAAAATCCTAAAAAAAATCCTAAAAATACTAGAAAATAAAAATCTCCCTAATCCACTACCCCACACCTAAACTTGTATATGCTCTCATACACAAATCATTGGTGTCGTCCTCTTTGCCTCCTATTGGACTCTCCTGATGCACGACGTGCACAGGCAGAAGAAGATTCTCCTCGATCGATTTGTTTCAGTCGATGTCAAATTTTTCCAAGACCTTGCCAGACGACATTGATTTGCTCAGTGGGATCAGCTGGCAAGTCTTGGTCAAAAAAGGTGTAATTTTCCTCCTCTTGTGTTAATTCAGTGGCATATATATTTTTTTCATCGGTGTTTCTATTCCAATCCTCTGGAACAGTAGAGTGATATGTCACTGAAGCGTGTTCTACAGCTATAAACACTCGTGAGGGTGTATATGCATCAAATTCGGCACTAGACATAAACTCGCGACACAATTTTGTAATTAGACATGGCAGAGGCAAAGTAGTCCTTGACCGCATCTTAGTATCGATAATAGTATCTACTAATTGTCTGCACATACAAAAGTGATTATCTTGACGCATATTATAATCAACAATATGTAGTGTGGGTGAATAAAAAGATGACATATGTGTAATCTTCATCACATTAGTGTTGATCCAGCGACAAGTCGCGTGTATATTGTGATATAGTGTCTTACTGTTGATCCCTCTATCTCGTGTCAGTCTGCAGTTCGGGCCCATCCTTGTAAGATAGTCCTCAATCACACCTGGGGTTTGATTTCCAGGGTAAAAGAGGATACCGGTGGATACAGAGATGGTCGTTGCGTGCACTTCGCGTATTTCTCAACGCTAGTAGAGTTTTATGGTTTTGCGATTTTCTGAAATATTGAATTTTGCAAAACTAGTATAAAATTCTCCTACTAACTCTACGATGTAGAATGAATTGGGAGTGTGTATCAAATAATTCCATCCCAGAGTTTTGATAGTGGATAGGAAATATACACTAAATATCGCAAAAATTTCACTGAAAAATTTTTCGCAAGCAAATCGTGCCATTATATTTTAACAGAGATTAGAAAAAAATTTCTAATTAAACTGTAAACAGAGGATAGAGAAAGATTACCTACCCTGAAGTTTCAGGGGGAAAGTCCAAACTTTTGCCGCTATTTAACGGCACTCTGCCACTGATTGGCAGCAGAAGAATCTCCTCTTGGGCACGGCTTTATGGAGGATGGAGCACTTGGTGATCCTTGCTCTCTGATCACCACTGGTTGGAGTAAAAGTTAGAGATTCTCGACTGATCTGCAAAGAAGAGATCAAAGGAGCAAAGGAGGAGTTGGGGGAGAAGGGGGCAGCTAGGATTTGGGTTTAGATGATGTTAGGGATGGTTGGGCTGCTTGGGATTTTATAGAGATGGTAAATTTCAAGCAACCGCTCATCCTTCCTCAATTTTATTTGCAACCCTATATCATGTTAGTAACACAATATACATAATATACATACTATTATACAAATGAATAGATGCCTCTATGCATAGATCGGGTCGTGAAGTGTCACAACTTCCGCATTATCGCTCGCTCGAGTTTCAAAAAACGATTTTAATCTCTGCCTGTTCACTTTGAATAATTCACCATTTTTAGGGTCCTCGAGATATATCGCACCATGATAGTGTACCGTCCGTACTATGTATGGTCCACTTTATCTAGATCTCAATTTTTTCAAAAATAAATGTAGCTCGAATTATATAAGAGAACTTTTTGTCCGGGTATAAATGAATTGCGAATGATTGTTTTGTTATGAAACACTTTAGTTTTCTCTTTATAAATCTTAGCACTATCATATGCATCGCGTCTAATTTCATCAAGTTCATTAAGTTGCAGCCTCCGCTGCTCGCCGGCTTTTTCGAGTTCAAAATTTAGAAATTTGATTGCCCAAAAAGCCTTATGCTTAAGCTCCACTGGTAAATGACACGCTTTTCTAAATATCAACCGATATGGAGGCATGCCTAGATTGGTCTTGTAGGCGGTACAATAGGCCCATAATGCATCCGCTAGTTTACATGACCAATCTTTTTTGTTATGATGCACTGTCATTTCCAAAATCAGTTTGATTTGGCGATTGGAAACTTCCACTTGCCCACTGGTTTGCAGATGATATGGTGTAGCTAACTTGTGGGTAATGGAATATTTCCGCATAAGCGTCTCAAATGACCGGTTAGTACATTGGGTACCGTTATCGCTAATGATAGCTCAAGGAATGCCAAATCGAGAAAAGAGATTCTCTTTCAAGAACTTGACAATGACTTTGTCGTCATTTGATTTTGCGGTAATTGCCTCTACCCATTTGGAAACATAATCAACAGCGACCAATATATATTGGTTTCCAAATGAGTTGGGTAACGATCCCATAAAATCTATACCCCATACATCAAATATTTCGACCTCAAGGATAGATTGCAGAGTCATCATATTACGCCATGAAATTTTGCCTACAAATTGGCATCGTGTGCAAGTTTTGCAATATTCCACAACGTTTTTGAAAAGAGTTGGTCAATAAAAACCGCTCTGCAACACTTTTTCAGCTATTTTTCTTGGAACAAAATATCCTCCACAAGCAAAATCATGACAAAAAAAGAGGACACCATCGGGTATGCATCGATGTATGATCTAGTCTGGATAATATTTAAACAGATATGGTTCATCCCAGTAAAAGAATTTTACTTGGGACATGAACCTATATCGATCTTGCTTGGACCAATGGGTTGGAATCTTCTTGGTCACAAGATAGTTCACAATGTCAGCAAACCATGGTTCACGCATCAGTGTAAACAATTGCTCATCAAAAAATAACTCATGGGGAAAGAATTAGTTGGAGCGTTGGGCAGGCAAGACAAGTGATCAGTTACTAAATTATCAGCACCTTTCTTATCTAATATCTCAAAATCAAACTCTTATAACAAGAGGATTCATCGAACGAGCCTTGCTTTTACGTCTTTCTTGGTCAACAAATTTTTCAAAGCAGTATGATCAGTGTAAACTATAATCCGTGATCCAATTAAGTAGGATAGAAACTTTTCAAGTGCAAAGACGACTGCCAGAAGCTCTTTCTCTGTTGTAGAGTTGTTCAACTGGGCTTTATTAAGTGTCCTACTTGCATAGTAAATCACGTGTGGCTGCTTATCAATACATTGTCTAAGGACGGCACCGATAGTATAATCAGATGTGTCACACATAAGCTCAAAGGACAAATTCCAGTCTGGCGCATGAATGATAGGAGTGGTGGTAAGTATCTTCTTGAGTTGCTCAAATGCTCTAAGACAATCAGGTGTGAAATTGAATGGCACTTTCTTGGCCAGTAGATGTGTCAATAGCCTAATAATTTTGCTAAAGTCTTTGATAAATCTTCTATAGAACCCAACATGACTAAGAAATGAGCGTATATTTTTCACTGATCGTGAAGGTGGAAGATTAATGATGAGGTCCACCTTGGCTTTGTCAATATCGATATCATCTTTCGAGATAATATGCCCTAGCACTATGCCATTTTTGACCATGAAATGGCATTTTTTCCAATTGAGTGTCAAATATTTCTCATAACAACGCATGACAACTAACTCTAAATGATGTAGGAATGAATCTCCAAAGATAGAGAAATCATCTATAAAGATTTCAAGAAATCGTTCCACCATGTCGGAGAAAATACTCACCATATACCTTTGGAACGTGGCGGGTGCGTTGTATAACCCAAAGGGCATGCGTCTGTATGCAAAGGTGCCAAATGGACATGTGAACGTGGTATTTTCTTGATCTTCCGGAGCGATGGGAATTTGGTTGTAGCTTGAGTATTCATCTAAGAAACAATAGAATTTATGTCCGGCCAACTGTTCCAACATCTGATCGATAAAAGGTAAGAGAAAGTGGTCATTCCTAGTCGCAGCATTCAGCTTTCTGTAGTCAATACAGACTCGCCATTCCATCTGCAAATGCATCAGGATAAGCTCATTTGTATCGTTCTTGACTACATTGATTTTGGATTTCTTAGGCACTACTTGAACTGGACTCACCTATGCACTATCAGAGATAGGATAGATGATCCCATTGTCAAGGCATTTAAGAATATCCTTCCTCACAGCTTCTTTCATTACCAAATTCAACTTACGCTGAGGGTCTCTTGTAGGTCATGCATTATCTAGTAAATGAATTATATGTTGTACTATAGATGGACTTATCCCCTTTATATCAGCCATACTCCTGCCTATGGCTTCCTTATGTGCTTTCAACACTGATATGAATGCTTCTTCTTGAGCTTCAGTCAAATCTACAGAGATAATGACTGGTAGTGTGTCGTGTTCACCCAAAAAGCATTCTTGAGATGACTCGGAAGGGTCTTCATCTCAAACTTAGGTGGACACTCAATAGATGGTCGTAACTAAACTCGTGGTTTAGTCATCAATGGCTCAGATAGAAGCTCACATCGAGTGGAAGACACATAAATAGATGACTCATCGAGCGTATCTAAGAATAAGCTCTTATCAACTAAACTATCCAGCTCATCAAAGAATTCCTCTTCTTGGTGCTCACTGGACAATCTTTGGATCATATTCACTTCTACGGGCTCGTCATGTGGATCACTTGGCTGGCGCCCTAGATTGAATATATTCAAATCAAGAGTCATGTTTCTAAAGAAAAGTCTTATCGATTCACTCCGACAATTAAGAACAGCATTAGAAGTGGCCAGGAATGGACATCCCAAAATAACTGCGATACAATGCTGTGGATCCACCACAGGTTGAGTCTTGAGAACTATAAAGTCAATTGGAAAAATAAACTCCCCAATCTTAGTAAAAACATCCTCAATCTCTCACATAGGCATCTTTACAGATCTATCGGCTAGCTATAACGTAATCCTTAGATGTCTCAACTCTTCCAGTTCTAATTGCTGGTGCACTGAATAAGAAAGCAAGTTGATACTTGCTCCTAAATCTAGTAGAGCCCTTTTAATCACTGTAGTCCCTATAGTTCAGGAGACAGTAGGACTTCTTTAGTTTTTGTACTTCACAGGTACTGACTGAAAGAGAATGCTAGAGATGTTAGCAGTTAGGAAGACTTTCTTTGGAACATTTGTTTCTCTTCTTCGTGCATTAATCCTTTAAGAATTTTGCATAAGCAGGTACTTGTTGGATTGCATCAAGAAGATGAACATTGATCTTAACTTGCTTGAATAACTCAAGGATGTGCTCAACTTGAGGAGAATTTTTCTTTAATCGATTTGGATAAGGAGCCTTTGGCTTATAAGTATGGTCGATAGGAGGATAAGAATTAGAGAGGTCAGACTCCTCTGTCGTGCTAGTGGGTGGATCCTGAGATGATGATGATGATACATCAGGTGATGATGGAATCATGGCATCAGGGAGTGTAGCCTGCTGTGCATTAGGAGAGGAATCAGATGGTATGGCTATATGATTGTCAACCAGCTTGCCAGATCGAAGTGTGTGAATGGCATTAACTTGGATGATATGCGACTGATTTGAAAAGCTAGCATTAGAGTTCGTTAAAGGTTGACTTGAAAAAGTACCCTTGCCACGTTCACTCATTTGACTCGTTAATTGTCCAACATGCTACTCTAAGTTCTTAATATATTGAGAGTTCACAAGTATGTGCTAATATGTTCTTTGAATAAAATTAGTTGACACTTTCATAAGATTTTGCATGTGCGTGTCAACGTTGGATATATGCGTGTCAAACTTGGATTGAGACTTGAGAAGATTTTCAACGTTCTTCTCAAGTGACTGGAGTCACTTTTCTTGATCAATATTAGACCCATATTGTGGATGTGAGTGGTTTTGTGCAGGTGGTCTATTCTGATTATTCCCATGATTTGAAGCATTTGGGTGTTGATAAGCACCCATATTTGGTCTTAGAAACTGACCAGTGGTTAGAGGTTGTATGTTGGGATTCGGGGCTTCCTGATATTGCCCTTGACCCCAAAAGAGGTTTGGATGGTTCATCCAGCCAGGATTGTATGTCGGAGCGTATAGATTATTCATGGGTTCTTGATACAAGGCATTAGCCTGCTCAAGTATGGGACCCATAGAATTCACTAACATCAGATACTCCTCCATAACGTGATTTGGAGTTCCGCAATTAAAGCATGTTGGACTTTGGATTTGATGCACTTGACCCACTTTGTGGAGCACTAGGAGTCTCCAATGCCTCAATTCTCCTCATAAGGGCTGCAATTTTAGTTTCGGTAGTTATAGAGCTGTCGACGTTATGCATCCCACCCTTCTGTGCAGAAGTTGATGCACTGGATTTCTCAGCGGGACTCTCCCACTTCATAATCTTCCACAATATGTTTTCAAGAAAGTTCAACGCTTCATCCTCATTCTTTCTCATGAACTTTCCCTGACACATGGACTCAAGAAGAGTTTTAGATGTGTAATCGAGTCCTTCATACACAATTTGACACAACTACCACCTTTCTATCGTATGGTGGGGCACTGAGCTAATAAACTTTTGAACCGTTCTAAATATTTCCAGAAGGGTTCTCCCGGCACTTAACGGAAATAATTAATTTGATTCCTAATTTTTACCGTCTTGTGCACGGGATAATACTTCTTAAGAAACACCGTAATAAATTCATCCCAAGTAGTGATTGAATCAGTAGGCATATTGTACAACCACTTCTTAGCATTATCTTTGAAAGCAAATGGGATGAAGCGGAGTTTAATTGCGTCCTCTAAAAAGTGTTGCAGTTTAATCATCACGCATCTTCCTGAAATTCACTGATAAAGAGATATGCATCCTCTGAATCAGAACCAGTGAATTTAGGAAGCATGCTAATATACTGCGGCTTCAATTCATAGTGATTACCTGCTGCGTGTGGAAATTTGATGCATGATGGTAATGATGTGCGCAATGGGTAACATCGATTCTTGTTTGCCCGAAAATTGGATTTCTCCTTCCATTGCAAAATTATTTGATTACAAAAGAAAATTGAGAATTACAAAAATATCGAGAAATAAAAAGAACGGGAATATTAATTTATTCTCTTTTTTATATGGGTTCGGGTGGCGATGGAGCCTCGCTGGTGCATTCTGTTGACCGTATGACCGGGAAGGGGATAGCTCTGTTCCGCTCCTTGATTTCACGAGCTTGCCCGAAATCGTCCAAAAGTCCCTTCTCTGGACTCAACTCCTGCCTTTTATAGACCGAAGAAGCTCGAAATCCGGCTCCAATCCTTCTTGAAAAATCGGATCACGAAATATCAGCGAAACAAATAAACGGAAATAGGCGGAAAACAACCCGCAGGTTGGCACCTGCGGAAACACTCCCGCGGGTGCCTACCCACGGGATCGCTCCCGCGGATGGCACCCGCGGGAGCCTCTCGCGGGTGCCTACCTGCGGGAGAATTCCCGCGGGTGCACCCGCGGGAGATTCCCGTGGGTGCTCCGCGGGAATTCTCCCGCGGGTGCCCGCGGGAAAATTCCCGCGAGAGATTCCCGCGGGTGCCCCCCGCGGGAATTCTCCCGCGGGTTTCCAGTCCATTTTTTTTAAATTTATTTATTTATTTAAATTAATTAATTAATTTTTATTTATTATTTTTTTAGATGTCTACATAACCCCCTCCAAAGTTTTCGAAGTTCTGTATTTAGCCGTACTGAATTTCAAAATACTTTGCATTATTTGATTTTGACTATCAGACGTGTAAAGGATTTGGTAGACAGAAATAATCGTTAATACATTTCATGGAGTATGGGAGGAGATATGACGTTAATATGCTTATTTAGTAACAAATAGAGGTATGATTTTAACGTGCTCATTAGATAACAAGTAGAGATATGATGTTAAAGTACTCATTTGGTGACAAGCAGAGGTATGATGTTAACATGCTTATTTTAGGTCAAGCAGAGGTATCATGTTAACTTGCTCATTAGAATCCTAACCGTTCAGTGACATCTAGTATGACGGATCAGGGAAAGACAGAGGTGACATTAAACGTGTCTCGGAGCTCAACCTATTCAGAGGATCTGGTCATGATGGGAATAAGCTGACTAAACAGAGGTGACGGTTAACGTATTTAGCCTTAGAATCGGACTATCAGAGGTAACTGTTAACTTGATAGGGAGATGATTTTTGTCAGAGGTAATTTTTAACTTAACGATATCAAAAACAAATTTATCAGAAGCTGTAATATTGGGCTTGATGAACTATGAGTTTTCTTTTCTGTCAGAAGTGAAACCTTAACATGACAGGAGATTTAATCGGATTTTATCTCATTTGATTTTGAATTATGATGTCAGAGGTATGATTTTAACTTGACAAATATTTTGGAGTGTTACTTGCTCTGTTGGAGAAAAATGACGAGAAAAGTTTTGTTGTCAGAGGTGAAATCTTTACGTGACAAGAAATTTATCTGATTAGGATTTTTAGAAAACCCCCAGCTATCATCGGATTTGATTAGCCTTTACCGACTACCGTTTGAGTCGGGCTAGCCATGCTCTTCCCTTCAGCATGGTAAGTTGTCAAGAATTTCGTTTGGGCTTAAACGCCAAAATTTTCCTCTTCCCTTTGCTTTAGTAGCTTTGGACAGTGATGTATCCTTATATTCGGATAAGGATACTGTTGTGACAGATCTGTCACAGGATTTTTAGCAAACCCCCAGCTATCAACGGGTTTGATTTGCCTTTACCAATTACCGTTTGAGTTGGGCTAGCCATGCTATTCCCCTCAGTATGGTGAGTTATCGAAGGTTTTGTTTGGACTTAATTGCCAAACATTCCTTCTTCCCTTTGCCTTAGCAGTTTTGGGCAATTTATGCTTTTATCCCCAGTATGATGGAGTTGGCGAGAAATTTATTCTCTTCCCTTTGCCTTGAGGGCGTTGGGCGATCCATGCTTTTTACCCCCAGCTTGGTGGGGTTGGCGAGAAATTTATTCTCTTCCCTTTGCCTTGACGGCGTTGGGCTATGTTTTTTTTTTTTTTGTGGCGAAAAAAGGGGTTAACCCTTTCTTTTGCAGGCTATAGGGGTCTAAATTAACTGCCCTGAGCTCGTCTTTTTAGGATTGTTGTGAGCCCAAGTGGTACCTTTAGACCGCCCACATTAAATATGTTTGAGTTAGCTCTAACTCCTTTTTTGTTCAGTTTTGAGCTGAACTGCTTCAGCGTCAATCAACGCTTGAATTTTGTCTTTTAAAATAAAACAATTCTTTGTAGGGTGACTTACAATCCAGTGGTACAGGCAGTAATTTGGGTCGTTAGTCTTCCCTACCTCTTCAGACCTCTTACTCTCCGGCAACTTGAGCATCTTGCACTTACTGAGCAGATTGAACATAGTAGCAGTATGCTCATCCTTAAACCAATACTGCTTTTGAAGCCTGGGTGACTTTGCTGTGTTGCTCATCGTTGGCCATGCTTTCTATTTCGGTGTGCTTTTTACCGCCATTGCCATTATATCCTTCCCTTTGGAACGAGAAAAATGGAATGGAGATTCATTTGTACTGCCTCCGATTGCGGACTGCTGCTTTTTGAGGCGTCGAAGTATATCTTCGGCATGTTCACCCTGCTTAAGCAGATCTTTCCATGATTTGGATTCGACCGAGCCCATCTTGTCTAGGATATCGGTCAACAAGTTGTGTCTGTAGGTTTCCACAAGCGTGTCCTACGTCATGCCATGTGGGCATCGAACAGAAAGTTCTTGGAACCGCTCGACATAAGTTTTGACCATTTCGCCTTCTTCTTGCTTCGCTACTAGCAAAGATAGTATAGAGACTTCAGTATCATCTTCAAAGAATCGGGCTAAAAACTCACGTTCTACATCGGCCCATGATTTAATTGTTCCCTGGGGTAACTGCATAAACCAGGCAAATGCGGGCCCTATTAAAGTGCTCGCAAATATCTTAGTCAGAGTCGGATCGTTCCCCATGAGGTGTCCTGTCTGCGACAGGAAGTAGAAAATGTACTGTTGCGGCGAACCTTTACCGTCGAATGACTGAAGGTTCAACGGTTTATATTTTGCAGGATAAGGTACGGTTTCCCATTCTATGGGATAAGGACGTACTACCCCCTCCTCTTGCAGCTTTTTGCGATGAAGAAGAGCTTGTAGTTGGTTCTCCATCTTCTCTATTTTCTCTGCTTTAGTTCTCTGCGTGAGGGTTGATGATAACCTTCACTTTCTCTTCCTCTCTTGAATGAGGAGGAATTTCTTCATTTTCGTCTTCGCTGTCTTCATTTATTTGGACAGGTAGTTTTCCTTTCTGCCGATCAGAAATGGACGACGAGGATCGGCTCTTTCTAGTTTGAGCTAACAACTTAATTAAAAGTTGTTTCATTTCTTCTATGGTCTCCTCTTGCTGTTCGAGACGTTTTTCTTGTTTCTCAAGCTTCCAGAGACTTCTTCTAGAAGCACACCCTCTGGCTCAATAGAAACTCCTTTTAACCCTGGAGTGATCTCATATCTAAAGGGTTGTTTCCGACCATCTTTTTGCCTTTATTAACTATATGTGATGAGACGGCAGGCAGATCAGTTCCAGAGCACACTTTTTTACCGTCCGTATTCTTTTGGGCTCGGTGATCCGCTCAAAAACGGACCGTTTCGAGTTGCATTGGTAGTTTGATAGAACGGTTGAGATTAGATGTTCGCATTGGCAGTGAGGAATATTTTGTGAGGAGTTCTTCTTCCAATTGAGGTACTCTCTCAAATCTTGAGATACCTTCTCCTCTCTACTTGCATTTTGACGCCTCTTGCGTCGCAAATTTGGTTCATAATACTAGAGAGTTTGCAATATTTCAGGGCTAAGCTCTTTTCCAGCATTAGATTGTTCTCCAACCCTTCTGCGATTCTTCTGGAGTGCACACTAGTCTGAGTAGTTGTGTGGGCCCCGCACACCTCTGATAGAGAGTTAAAATTCTTGGTGTATGTTGCGTGCTCACCATAGGCGTGCTCGAAGAGACATGAGGGTTGTGTTCATTGAACGTAACCCGTCGATTATTTCTGCGGGATGCAACCAGCGGTTGCAACTTTGGGTTTGTACCCATGGGTTCGCTCCTGTAGGGTGAAACCCGCGGTTGCAAACCTGCGGTTGCAACCCGCGGGTTGCCACCCGCGGCTTGCAACCCGCGCAACCCGCGGTTGCAAGCCGCGGGTGGAAACACGTGGGGTTGCTTCCGCGGGATACAACCCGTAGGTTTGCTCCGAGATTTTTTACTGTCCCGGAATTTTCTGCAACTCTTTCTGTATGATTGAGGCGTGCTCGTTGAGTTTTACGCCTTAAATTTCTCTTTTGGGAGCGGGTCAGGGTCTGGTTTGACTTTTGGTTTGACTTTGGAGCGGGCGATAATGCCATGTTCTTGACAGACGATGACGTCTTGTCAGTTTCAACGGGCGATGACGCCTCATAGGTATTGAATGGCGATAATGCCTTTTCAATTTTGGCGGGCGATGACGCCTCGCCTTGTTTAATCGTTACCCGGCAATGACGCCTGGGTTCCGAATCTGAGAATAATAGGAACTCCTCGTACTTTTGCTGGTCAACTTCTATGACCAGCGTCTCAACCATTGAGCCAATCCGCATCCGGTAGGACTGCGCCACCAAATTCTCTGTGGTAAACAGAGGGGCTCCCACTGTGGTCGCCAGTTCTTATTTGCCCAAAAATTGGATTTCTCCTTCCATTGCAAAATTATTTGATTACAAAAGAAAATTGAGAATTAAAAAAATATCGAGAAATAATAAGAACGGGAATATTAATTTATTACCTTTTTGATGTGGGTTCGGGTGGCGATGGAGCCTCGCTGGTGCACTCCGTTGACCGTCTGACCGGGAAGGGGATGGCTCTGCTCCGCTCCTTGATTTCACGAGCTCGCCCGAAATCATCCAAAAGTCCCTTGTCTGGACTCAACTCCTATCTTTTATAGACCAAAGAAATTCGAAATCCGGCTCCAATCCTTCCTGAAAAATCGGATCACGGAATATCAGCGAAACAAATAAACGGAAATAGGCGGAAAACAACCCGCTGGTTGGCACCTGCGGAAACGCTCCCGCGGGCTACCCGCAAAATCGCTCCCGCGGTTGCCACCCGCGGGAGCCTCCCGCGGGTGCCTACCCGCGGGAGAATTCCCGCGGGTGTCCGCGTCCATTTTTTTTTAATTTATTTATTTATTTAAATTAATTAATTAATTTTTATTTATTATTATTTTTTTTAGATGTCTACAATTCTGAAGGATCGGGATCGGTTAGTCCATCTTGTCATCCATGAACGAATCTGATCTCACTAGTCGACCAAATTGATCACAAGTCCAATGTGGCATGAACCAGCAACCGTGAATGAATGTTTGAATTTCCTAAACTAATGTAAGAAGTGGGGTATGGTGGAGATAAAACGGTGGATGAGATATGATCAAATAAAAAAATGTGATTCCAACTGTTTCTATATTTTTTTATTTTTTTACAAAACCAGAGAACCAAAATACAGAACAGAAGAAAAAATGGGGTCAGAAATACCTGTTCTGCCGCCAAATAGAGGCAGAACCAGAAGTTTGACTATCTGGTTTCTACTATGCAGTCCTGAAGCTCCTTTGATCCCTTTTGTCTTCCTGTATCTGCAACTTCTGGTGTTTGCACACTCAACACACACTGTTAACCCGTAAAATGTTAGAAAAAGTAAGAAAATACCATCGATCCCCCGCAACCGCGCTAAAAACTTGATGTGATAAAATCTACTGCAAGCGCACAGTATCAGTGTAGCGCTGTACAGGTAGTCCCACAGAGATCTAAGGCGTTTTTGCATTCTCGTTATTCCTATTATTTTAACGAACTAACTAAAGATTCTTATTTGAAGTTGAGTTGATTTAATTAGCTTAGGATATAGAATCCACTAGTTTCCAACTATGAATTACTTCTATTATCTTCTTCCTATCATAAAAATTTGATATTTTAGTTTTAATCTTACTTAAAGTATTCTAAGTATGAAATATCAAATAGTGTGCAAGTATAATTCATCCAAGAAATTACTTTTTATAAAAGCAAACTAAATCATTAGATAATTCGATGAAGAAGATAAAAATCAATAATCCCAAACCATAACTAAGCATAGGCTATTAAGAAACTTAACTCAAGTATAACCTACCAAAGTATTAATTTACGAGTTCTTGTATTTTAATCTTTACATAGAAAAATCATGTTTTTATTATTTTAATTAGGAAAAAATACGAGAGAGAAACTACATTGTGGATTCTAGTTTCATTTACATCCTAGAGCTAAGCTAAATTAGCTACTCATAGTTCTAGTTAACAAAATCCTATTTTTATTCATGAAAGCAATTAAATCTAATCTAGAAAACAATATAAATCTAAAGTAGAAAGCAATTAAAAGAGATTTAGCTAAGAAAAATTGAAAAACAGCAAAAGTTACCTCTAGAGTCGGTATTGTGGTCGTCACCCCTTTCAACAAACCCTAATTTTTATTAATAAAATCCGAGTACAAATTATATCCTACTTCCTCTATGATTAATCTTTATATTTTTTTCTAGATTATAACGATACGGCCAATATATAGGTTTTGAAAATCAAACCCTAATTTTGATGCAACTGAAAAACTACAAAATTACATTGAAGCCCTCGAAGAAAAATAACCCGTGGGTCCCTCTTTTTGCAGCCAATTGGTGGCTAATGCCACCAATTAGCGGCATTACAGTCGAGTTAGTTCCTGGTTTTTCTCCTGTATGAGTCTCTTGCCTTGTTCTCTTGATTTTACTGACTATATTAGACTTTGACTCTCTATAGCATTCTAATCTTGTAGCTTTACTCACTTTAAACTCTTTTATGGGTTTGGTTTCTTAATCTGGCTCTGATTTTATGTCATCTCCTTGTAGGAATCGGATTATTTTAAAAACACACTAAAAATACCCAAGTAGCATATTTATATACAAAAATAGATAATATGAAGGTTATAAATATGCAATATATGGCACTCATCAATTAACATACTTGTCTCATCGTGGTCTTCCTCGATGATTGCAGAAACGACGTTGCAAGTTTTTCCTTTTCTCAGCTTCTATTTATTTGATGAAGACCATTGCTCATCGTTCAAAAGTTCTGGATGTACCTACATAATTTCACCTTTTTTTATAGTAACTAGGGAGAAACCTTTCTCCTTCATGTTATGTGAGTCGTGATTAACCAATACCATCTTTCCAGTAGGCACCCGGGACACTCCTGCGGAAAATTTATTAATTCCAATCATTAGAGTGACTGCATTAGCCGTCACCCTTTTCTATTCCGACTTTAGTGTGATTACTTTGGCTTTGATTAGTGCTTGGATCTTTCTTTTTAGTGTGTAGCAGTCCTTCGTAGTATGCCCCCAAATTCTTATGATAGAGGCAGTACATGGGGTCGTTAGTCTTTCCTGCTTCCTCCGGCCTTGGATTGGAGGGAAACTAGAGCATCCCCTACCCTTTGAGCAAATTGAACAGCGTCACTGTTTGCTCGTCTTTGAAGTCGTAGACGGGTGCGGTGTGCTATTTTGACTCGCCCTTCTCTTTTTGATCTTTGGGTTTCTATTGCAGTGGCGGTCCCGCGACCATAGCCTCTTTTCCCTTCGATCGGAAGTTTTGATGATATTACCATCCTGCCGAGGCATTTCGTGTGAAGCGTTGTTCTCCCAAGCGGCGGATGAGGTTTTCAGCTAGTTTGCCTTACTTAACTAGCTCTTTCTAGCTCTTAGATTCAACCACTCTCATTTTGACCAATATCTCGGTCTGTAGGTTGTGCTTGAAAGTTTCCACCAATGTCTCTTGCGACATGCCATGCGGGTATCGAATTGACATCTCGCAAAAACGCTCGATGAAGCTTTTAACTGTCTCATCCTCTCTTTGCTTATTTGCTAGAACAAAGTGAATGGATACTTTGGCGTCATTTTCGAAGAGGCGAGCTAGAAACTCCCTCTTCAAGTTAGACCAGGCATTAATGGCTCTCAGGAGCAACTGCATAAACCAAGTGAATGCAGGCCCTCGCATGGTACTTACAAAAAAATTTGCCATCACTGGGTCATTGCCCATGAGATGACTGGTCTACGAAAGGAAATAGTATATATGTTAGTTTGGTGACCCCTTCCCATCATATGACTCTAACTTGAGAGGCTTGTATTTTGCCGAGAACGGGGCAAACTCCCATTCTATTGGATAGGGTTTCGTAACCCCGTTTCTTGTAATCCCTTCCGATGCATCAAAGCGTCTAGTTGACTTTGAAGCTTCTCCATAAATTCAGCATGAGGATCAATGTAATATTTGTCCTCGGCCTTTTCGCCTGCACCTTGGTTGGATTCAGCTTCATCCTTTTTTATCTTATCATGGTTGGATTCGGTTTCATCCTTCTCTTTATTAGTTTTATCAGAAGAGGAAGAACTCCCTGCTCCGTCTTCTGTATTCTTTTGATTGTTCTCTAGGACCTTTGCAAGCATCGCTTTGAGGTCTTTGATACTTTTTTATTGCTTCTGGATAAGGCGTTCTTGTACCTCAATTCTTTGTCCCATCTCGGCTAACGGCTCAATCATATGAACCGTCCTTTTGCTGGATCGAGAGGAAGCATGTGATCGCAGTGTTGGTATGGCCGACCAACCCCTGGCTAATCTTTTGTAGTCACGGGGGCCATTACGCCTGATCTGAGGCGCGTGTGATGGTAGGTCTCTTCTACCTCAATATCGGAGACAAACCCTTCAACAACTGGCTTTTTGCCTTTGTAGACACTAAAAATAATTAAATAAAATAAAATAAAAAATTATATGAAAACCAGGGAGAACCCAAAAGTGCAACCCGGGAAAGCTCCCGCGGGTTGCTACCCGCGGGAGGATCCCGCGGGTTGCAACCCGCGGGACATCCCGCGGGTTGCAACCCGCGGGACATCCCGCGGGTTGCAACCCGCGGGAGGATCCCGCGGGATGCAACCCGCGGGACATCCCGCGGGTTGCCACCCGCGGGACATCCCGCGGGTTGCCACCCGCGGGAGCTCCCGCGGGTGGCAACCCGCGGGAGACTCCCGCGGGTTGCATCCCGCGGGAATTCCCGCGGGATGCAACCGCGGGAGCCTCCCGCGGGTTGCAACCCGCGGGAGCTCCCGCGGGTTGCAACCCGCGGGAGAGATCCCGCGGGTTGCAACCCGCGGGAGTCTCCCGCGGGTTGCCACCCGCGGGTTATTTTCCGTATCTTTATTTTGTTTCCTTGGCTGATATTCCGTGATCCGGTTTTTCAGGAGCGAATCAATCCGGATTTGAGGTTCTCTCAGTCTATAAAATACAGGATTGGAGTTGAGAAAGAGGATTTTTCTTTGGAGCCGGCAGAGCAATTCTTGACAGAGGGTTGAGAGATCAGAAGGAGCAGGTTTTCTTCACAGATCCCCTTTCAAGTTGGATAGTCAACGGAGGCAGCAACAAGACTCCACCGCCACCCGTACCCACACTTAAAAAGGGAATCCATCAATATTCCCGTTCTTGTAATTCTTCGGAATTTTTGTAATCTAAATTCCTATTGTAATTCATCAATTTTGCAATGGAATCAAAGGTTCAATTTTCGGGCGTACAAGAACTGGCGACCACAGTGGGAGCCTCTCTGTTCACTACGGAGAACGTCGTGGCGCAGTCCGACTTGATACCCATCGGATCTGTTGTCGAAACGCTGATCGTAGAGGTTGATCAGCAAAAATACGAAGAGTTTATCTCTTCCTCTGACTCGGAGCCCAGGCGTCATCGCCGGGCTATGATGAGCAAAGGTGAGGCGTCATCGCCCACCGAAAAGAAGAAGGCGTCATCGCCTATTAGAACTTATGAGGCGTCATCGCCCGCTAAAACTGACTCTGTCAGAAAACTTGAGGCGTCATCGCCCACTCCTAAGTTGAATCAAACTCTCACCCGCTCTCAGAAAAGAAACTTGAGGCGCAAAATCCAACGGGCCCGCCTGAACAGCGCCTCTGGAAAATTACAGTCGGAAAATCCAGCCCAAGAATCCAAAAATGGAAATTCACAGGAAGAACTGCGGGTTGCACCGCACGGAGGCAACCACGGAGTTGCAACCGCGGGTGCAAACCCGCGGTTCCAACCGCGGGTTGCACCGCGCGGGGGCAACCCCGCAGTTGCAACCGCGGGTGCAAACCCGCGGTTCCAACCGCGGGTTGCACCCCGCGGGTGCAACCCCGCGGTTGCAACCGCGGGTGCAAACCCGCGGTTCCAACCGCGGGTTGCACCCCACGGGTGCAACCCCGCGGTTGCCCCCCGCGGGTGCAACCCCGCGGTTGCAACCGCGGGTGCAAACCCGCGGTTCCAACCGCGGGTTGCACCCCGCAGGTTGCAATCCGCGGGTTGCACTCCGCAAAAAATATCTGGTTCTGGTGTCTATTCGGGCACACGCGCAATGAACACGCAGCGCACACCTAACTTTATGGTCACTCTCTCAGGTGTACCATCTCATTCCTCTTCAAACAAACATAAGGATGTGCTCATGCACTCACCTGGGAAGATGTCTGCGGAGGAACAATCCAATGTGTGCGGGGCCCGCGCAACTGCGCAAGCCAGCACACACTCTAGACGACTCCATAGAAGAGAATGTGTTGATACAGGGAAAGCCCTTAGCCCTGAAATATTACAAACCAACCAATATTATGAACAGAACTTGCGGCGCAAGAGGCGTCAGAATGTAAATGGAGATAAGCCCGAAGATTTGAGAGAGTATCTTACTCGAAAGAGGAGCACATCCCAACCCGATTCTCACTGCCATTGTGAACGGCTGATCTCAGCCGTCTTGTCAAACTGCAAATGCAAGTCAGGACAATCCGTTTTTGAGCGGATTACAGAGCCAAAGAGAAGGCGGATAGTAAAAAAGATGTGCCCTGGGGATGATCTGCCTGCCGTTTCATCCTACATGGTTGGTAAAGGCAAGAAGATTGCCGAAAGTGACTCCTCAGACAAAGAGTTCACTTCAAAATTAAGGGGGGTGTCTGTTGAGCCAGAGGGTGTGTTCCGACACACTCGGGCTAGGAGGGGAGTCGCCATACCATTGAACTATAAAAAGTTAGCTGCAGGATCTGACGAAGAGGAAGACAGATATTCTGCTATTGTATCTTCACCCTATTCTGATTCAAACAGAGGGTTGGAAGCTACAGTAAATATGGCCGATCTTCCGGAAGAAGTCTCTAGAAGACTTGAAAGGCAAGAACAACGCCTCAAACAGCAGGAAGAGACTATGGAGGAGATGAAACAACTCTTGACTCAGTTGCTGGCCCAAACGAAGAAAGGCCAATCTTCGTCATCCGCTAAACAACATGAAGAGGAACATGTCCGCGTGGAGGAAGACAGTGAAGACGATTACGAAGAAGTACCTTCTCAGTTAGGAGAAAAAGAAAAAGTAAAAGTGTTCATTAATCCTCAGGTGGAAAAAATGGAAAAGATGGAAAACCAACTACAGGCCCTTCTTCACCGAAAGAAGTTGCAGGAAGTGGGAATAGTGCGTCCCTATCCTATTGAATGGGAGACCACGCCCTACCCTGCAAATTACAAACCGTTAAACCTTCAATCGTTTGACGGGAAAGGCTCTCCACAGCAACACATCTTCTACTTCCTGTCACAGACAGGACATTTGATGGGGCATGATCCAACATTGACCAAGATATTTGCGAGTACCTTACAAGGACCCGCATTTACCTGGTTTATGCAACTACCCCAAGGAACGATTAAATCGTGGGCCGACGTAGAACGTGAGTTCTTGGCCCGATTTTTCGAAGACGATACTGAGGTCTCGGTACCATCCCTGCTAGCAGCAAAGCAGGGAGAGAGTGAGACAGTAAAAGCTTTTGTCGAGCGGTTCCGAGAGCTTTCCGTGCGATGCCCGCATGGCATGACGCAGGAGACCCTCGTGGAGACTTGCAGGCATAACTTATTGACTGATGTCTTAGTCAAGATGGGTTCGGTTGAATCCAGATCTTGGAGAGAGTTGCTCAAGCAAGGTGAGCAGGCCGAAGACATACTCCGGCGCCTTGAAGAGCAACAACAATCTACAAGAAGAGGCACCTCGAACAAGCCAACATCTCATTTCCCCCGTTCCAGAGGGAAAGACATACTGGCGGTGGAGAATACGTCCAAACCGAAACAAAGGCCGGCTAAAAACAACACAGCGGGGTCACCCAGAATACAAAAACAGTATTCATTCAAGGATGAACATACTGTTACCATGTTTAATTTGCTCACTAAGCGCAACATGCTCAAGTTGCCAGAGAGCAAAAGACCTGAAGAGGTTGGAAAGACCAATGATCCGAATTACTGCTTATACCATCGGATCGTGGGTCACCCAACTAAAAACTGTTTCATCTTGAAAGATAAGATTCAGGCACTAATTGATGCCGGAGCAGTTCAGCTCAAAGCTGAACAAAAAAGGGTGACGGCTAACTCGGCCACATTTACAGTGGGTGAGCTGGAGGTACCAGATGGGCTCACACCTATTCCAAAGGGTGAGCTCAGAGTGGTTAATTTGGACCCCCATAATCAACAGAAGAAAGGGTTAGTCCCCTTCACGACAGAGAAGCAGGAGGTCTTTTGGGTGCATCCAGATATTCTTGAAGATGAACAATGGATAACCGTCAGGACCAGAAAGAAAACTGAAACAAGAGGAAAGAAGCGCATGTGCAATGCCGTCTCAGCAACCATTGAGAAGGATGCATATGATATTCCGCTGTTGACAGATTCTGAATCGGAGGCGACAGCTCTGGCGGTGGAGAATGAGCCTGCACCACCTTCCGGAACCAGATCTGGAAAACACTACTTGAAGGATCTCTCAAACACAGAAGCTGGCCCCTCTAAGCCAACCAAGGAGACTAATGAAGGAACTACCAAGCAAACTCCCGACAAGGGAAAACAAAAGGAGCTCAGATACAACCGAGCACTACGAAAAGATGTCTCTGAAGAGCAAAGTTCCTCTTTTCAGTTTGATGTCATGGCACAGTTGGCGAATATACCTGCAAGAATAACTCTGTACGAGTTATTACGCCTGTCCAAGTCTACAAGAGAGGCGCTAAGAGAAGCCCTAGCGGAATCTGAAGCTTTCTTAGCCCATCTCCCGGAGGAGGTTGAGGAGGCATGCCCGCAATGCAACTCAGTGTCGAGGCACGCCCCTTATATCACTTTTACACCAGAGGACATGCAGCTGAAGAATATTAAGCACAACAGGCCCCTGTACTATACCGGGTATATTGGCTCAGCGGAAATCGGTCGAATTCAGATTGATCCGGGTTCTGCCTTGAGCATTGTGCCACGGAGGCTTATGCAGTTTCTTGGGATCCCTCACTACAAACTGACTCCAACTAATACTGCCATTTTTGGCTTCAATGCCAATGGCAGTCACCCTCTGGGAAAGATCAGGCTCAGATGTCAGATCGGAGATCTTAAAAGCGAGGTGACCTGTTACGTGATCGAAGCAGACACTTCTTATAACATTCTCTTAGGACGACCATGGATTCATGCTAATATGATCGTCCCATCCACCCTGCACCAATGCATGAAGTACGTGGATGAAGATGGAGAAGTGCATACTTTGATTGCTGACAAACAGCCATTCAAGGGTGTTGAAAACTACTTCGTAGACGCCCTTCTGTATGCTGAAAGTGCTGAGGTCGACCCCCCACTACACGATGAATGTGATAGTGGAAATGAAGCGGATACTGAGTCAGGAGTGTTTTTTGCCAATGAAGGCTTTGAACCTCTTGTAATTAATCTTGATGAGCTAGATGTAAATGACACCGCCAGTGATGAAGGCGAGTGGGAAATAAATGAGAATCTGAACTTTGCTTATTTGCCTGGTGTTCTTACTGATTCTTTAACTTCAGCTACTAGCACGGATGCAGATAGTCTCTCAGAATTTGAGACTTTAGCAACCATGCACATGCCTATTAGGTCATCGATGATGGTACAACCAAACATCGAAAACGCAGATGGGGCGATGTTCGAAGTACCGGTCCATCGACCAGGTCAAAAACCTATTCTTTTTGGAAGAATTAAATCACATATAGCCTCATCCAGTGATAGTGAGAGTGAGGCTCAGGAAGCCCCTCAATTCTATCATTATGGACTAAAGTCATTCCGGATGATGGCAAAAATGGGATATGATTTCATCAATAAACCCGGATTAAACTTTGGTAAGGGACGTCGGGATCCGCTTCCCTCATTCGTACCCAAAGGAAAAGAACCGGACTATTATCACAAAACTGGCAGGGGGTTAGGATACATCACAACACCCGATCCTTCAGATATCGAAGATATGATTTGCCAGAATGTGGAAGATTCCGATTGGGATTCGGATATCAACCTGGGTATATTATTCAGAGAGATGACGGTAAACATGACATCTGTCAGTCCAACCCCAGATGAAAACGATGAACTGACCCTTATAGAAGATGAAGCATTGGTAAAGCATCTTGATGCCCAGTGGAACATGCGTTTTGAGCAACGTGAACCTCCTACGGAGGATAAGGTGGTCCAAATAAATATGGGAGATGAAACCAATCCTAAACCCATATTTATAAGCGAGAGTTTACCTCCTAATGAAAGAGACGCCCTGGTGACTCTCGTTCGAGAATACATAGATGTCTTTGCTTGGAACTATGAAGACATGCCGGGTTTAGATCCTCAAGTTGCTGTGCATCGACTCAATGTTAAGCCAGATGCGAAACCAGTAAAACAGCAACAGAGAAGATTCCGTCCAGAACTGATGGAATCAATCGAAGATGAGGTAAAGAAGCTTATACAATCTGGCTTCGTACGAGAAGAACAACATCCTGATTGGATAGCGAACATCGTTCCGGTTCCCAAGAAGAATGGAAAAATCCGAATCTGCATCGATTTTCGAGATCTCAATGCAGCATGTCCTAAAGATGAATTTCCACTTCCAATAGCGGATGTCATGATTGACAACACCTGCGGATTTGAAAGAATGTCTTTCATGGATGGATTTTCCGGATATAATCAAATCAAAATGTGTCCGGAAGACGAGAAACATACTGCATTCAGAACACCGTTAGGCGTGTACTGTTATACAGTCATGCCATTCGGTCTGAAGAATGCAGGTGCAACTTACCAGCGTGCTATGAGCACAATTTTCCGCGAGCATCTCCGTAAAACGGTAGAGTGTTATGTGGATGACTTGGCTGTCAAGAGTCGTAATAAAAACGATCATCTCCGGGATCTGAAAGCGGTGTTTGATATTATGAGAAAACACCAATTAAAAATGAATCCAACTAAGTCCTTTCTCGGTGTTTCTAGTGGAAAATTCCTTGGTTTCGTTGTTACATCCAAGGGTATTTATTTAGACCCTGAAAAGGTAAAAGCAATTCAAGAGATGCAGCCACCAAGAAACCTTAAAGAACTTCGTGGACTACAAGGGAGACTAGCATATATCCGGAGATTTATCGCCAACCTTTCAGGGCGGTGCCAACCTTTTACCAGGCTAACGAAGAAAGGGGTGTCGTTCGTTTGGGATGAAGCTTGTCAACAAGCCTTTGAAGATCTCAAGAAGTACCTCACAAAGCCTCCGGTATTGGTAGCCCCTATATCGGGAAAACCATTCTTAATATACGTTCGGGCAATGGACCATTCACTTGGTGCCTTGTTAGCCCAAACCAATGACTCCGGCCATGAGCAAGCTGTTTACTATCTTAGTAGAACTATGGTAGGTGCCGAACATCGGTATACTCCAGTAGAGAAGGAATGTTTGGCCCTGGTATTCGCAATTCAGAAAATGCGGCATTACTTAGTAGGCCAGACAATCCATGTGATTTCTCGGGTAAATCCTCTGAGAGTGCTCATGACCAAGCCTGGGTCACTCAATTGCAGGTTAGCAAATTGGTCAATCCTCCTATCGCAATATGACATGCGATTCATACCACAAAAGGCGATTAAGGGACAAGCAATTGCTGACTTCTTAGCAGAGCATCCTGTCCCGCAATCCTCGAAACTTTATGAGGATATTCCAGATGAGATAGTGGAAGCCAATATGGTCTCTAAAGAACCGATTTGGCAGCTGTTCTTTGATGGAGCAGCGAGAAAGAACTCTGCTGGAGTGGGGGTGGTTCTAATATCCTCGCAAAACCATGTGATCCCCCGAGGATATTCATTAACTCAACCATGTTCTAATAATGTGTCCGAGTACAATGCATTATTAACGGGATTGCGAATTGCCCAACAGCTGGGGGTCCGACGTTTAGAGGCCTATGGGGATTCCAAGCTCATAGTAAATCAAGTAAGAGGAGAATACGAAGTTAAACATGAGCATCTCGTACCCTACCACAAGGCAACAATAAAACTTGCCGACTCTTTCGAAGAATTTTATATTGACTATGTGCCACGGCACGAGAATGCATATGCTGACGCCTTGGCGTCCCTCGCTGCTACATTAGCGCTCCCTGCTAAGTCAACTAAAAGTGTTGAGGTTGGAAGCCGGGAGCTCCTTTGCCCTGAAGAGATACTCGAGGCAAATGAGGTCCATGTGTCAGGGATGAACTTCGAACCTAGAGATTGGCGGTTCGTATTCGTCGATTTTGCGCTCTACGGGATGTTACCCGAAGATCCTAAAGAAGCCGCAAAAGTAAAAAAGGAAGCAAAAAAATTCTATTATAATCCTGAGCTTAGTTCCTTATATCGGAAAATGTCAGGTGGAGTTTTACTTCGGTGCTTATCACAACAAGAAACACAAGAAGTACTCAAAGAAGCGCATGACGGGACCTGTGGTGCTCATCAGCCGGGACCTAAATTGGGAGACCGGATAAAGAGAATGGGTTACTACTGGCCGACAATGATGTCAGATGCCATGGCATATGCGAAGAAATGCCATGCATGTCAGGTACATGCGAACTACATACACCAGGCCGCAGAGTACCTACATCCAACCACAATTACATGGCCATTCGAGACTTGGGGAATGGATATCATTGGTCCCATTGCTCCTCCATCTTCTCATGGACATCGGTTTATACTGGCTATAACCGATTACTTCTCAAAATGGGCAGAAGCTGTCCCTTTGCGAGAAGTAAAAACGAATGATGTGGTCAGTTTCATCAAACACCACGTTATTTATCGCTTTGGTGTTCCTAGACGGATCATCAGCGACAACGGCCCTCAATTCACTAGCAGAGCCTATACTAAATTCTGTGATAAGTTCAGAATACAAAACATATTTTCGTCTCCATATAATCCGGCCGCAAATGGTCAAGCTGAAGCATTCAACAAGACCATTGTGAAGCTTTTGCAGAAATTTGTCACTTCAAGTCAGCGTGATTGGGACGAAAAATTGGGGGCTTGTCTGTGGGCTTATCGCACGACGGTTAGGACACCCACAAAGAGTACACCATTTTCTTTAGTATATGGTTGCGAAGCTATACTACCTCTAGAAATTCAGATTCCTTCTCTTCGGGTGGCATTAGCTACAAGAATGACCACCGAGGAAAAACATGGCCAACGACTTCGGGAATTAGAAGCATTGGATGAGAAACGCTTAAAAGCTCAACAGCAAATCGAGCTTTATCAGGCGCGAATATCTCGGGCCTTCAACAAAAAGGTGAAGGAACGAACTTTTAAAGTGGGTGACTTGGTCCTAGCAGTCAGGCGTCCTATGATTCTCACGCATAAAACCAAAGGCAAGTTTCAGCCGAAATGGGAAGGCCCATTTGTAGTGGAGACAGTCTACTCAAATGGAGCATACCGGTTGATTAATCAGCATGGAGATCGAATGATGGCGCCCATTAATGGAAAATTTCTCAAAAAATATTATTCTTAAAATAAAAAAAAAAAAAAAAAATTTTACCCAACGCCGACTAGGCTACGGGAAGAGAATAAATTTCTCGCCAACCCCATCATACTGGAGGTAAAAAGTATGAATTACCCAACGCCGACAAGGTTACGGGAAGAGAATAAATTTCTCGCCAACCCCATCATACTGGGGGTAATAAGTATGAACTGCCCAACGCCGACTAGGCTACGGGAAGAGAATAAATTTCTCGCCAACCCCACCATACTGGGGGTAAAAAGTTTGAACTGCCCAACGCCGACAAGGCTACGGGAAGAGAATAAATTTCTCGCCAACCCCATCATACTGGGGGTAATAAGTATGAACTGCCCAACGCCGACAAGGCTACGGGAAGAGAATAGATTTCTCGCCAACCCCACTATGCTGGGGGTAAAAAGCATGAATCACCCAACGCCGCTAAGGCAAAGGGAAGAGGAAAAGTTTGGCATTTAAGCCCAAATGAAATTCTCGACAACTCGCCATGCTGAGGGGAATAGCATGGCTAGCCCAACTCAAACGGTAGTTGGTAAAGGCAAAATCAAACCCGTTGGTAGCTGGGGGTTTGCTAAAAATCCCACGACAAATCTGTCACAACAGTATTCTTATCCGAATATAAGAATACATCACTGCCCTAAGCTGCTAAGGCAAAGGGAAGAGGAAAAGTTTGGCATTTAAGCCCAAACGAAATTCTTGACAACTCACCATGCTGAGGGGAATAGCATGGCTAGCCCAACTCAAACGGTAGTTGGTAAAGGCTAATCAAATCCGTTGATAGCTGGGGGTTTGCTAAAAACCTTACATTAGATCAATTCTTTATTAAGATAAGATTTTACCTTTGTCAAAAAAAAAAATCATACTTCATCAAATCTAAAGTTACAACGTCTGATGAACATAATCTCTTTAGGTCGTTAGGTTAAAAGTTTTCTCTGACGACAATCATCTTTCCTATCAAGTTAACAGTTACCTCTGATAGTCAGAATTTTGAGACCGAACACGTTAACAATTACCTCTGTTTGGTCAGCTCCTTCATTCCTATCACGACTAGATCCTCTGAATAGGTTGAGCCCCAAGATATGTTTAATAATACCTCTGTCTTTTTCTAACCCGTCATACTAGATGTCACTGAACGGTTAGGATACTACAAGCACGTTAAAACTATACCTCTGTTTGTCATTCTATAAGCACGTTAAAACTATACCTCTGTTTGTTATTCTATAAGCACGTTAACATCCAACCTCTGCTTTACTTTTTGTCTTTAGGCACGTTAATATTATACATCTGCCTATGTTCGTAAATCCTAATTGGTCGCACTATATGTCGCTAAACATTTAGGATTAAATTTATCTGAAAACTCTCACTATCAAGTCCTGAACCTCTGAATAGTCTGAGTTATTATACATGAAAGTGTATAAAAAGAAGAGATAAAAGAAAGGATAAAAGAAAAGATAAAGATAATAATAATGATGATATAGCAGCACATAGCGAAGTCTTTCTTTCTGTATTATTACAAATAAAAAAAAAATAAATAAATATATATATATATATATATAATAATAATAATAGTAACAATTACTTTTGAGATAAAGCCTTCAAAGCATCTTCCACTTCCTGCAGCCGTCGGTGGAGACTCTCTCTCGCTGCCTCTAAAGCTCTCCTCTGCAAGTCCATTTCATCCATGAGAGGTTGTTGTGCAGCCCGAGTTTGGAGTTCTTCTAACTCCCTGATGCCGACAGCGATGTCATGCTCGGTTTGATCCTTTTGCTGTGAGATCTCAGATGCTCTGCCAGAAATATTTTGAATTTCAAGTTCAAGATTAGTAATTGAGGCTTGAGCCTTGGTGATGATCTCCCGCTCGCGGTCTACGGAGTTACGGCGGTGTTCAATATCATCCTCCATCTGGGTCAGGTCCCAAGTCAACTTCTCTGAAGAACCTCGGAGTCCCGCTACAAGTTGGGCCTGACATTCTATATTCTGCTGAAGTTCGGCGTGAAGAGCCAAGTTTTGGGCTCGTAAGCGAGCCACTTCTTGGTTTGCTATCTCGGCAAGATCGGCCTGGCGCAAACTGTTGAGTAATGACAATTGGACCTCCAACTCGTCCCATCGAGCCCTATAAGGAGCTGCTCGCTGCGGTCCTCCAATCCTCGTGATATGGTCTAGGTGACTCACCATGAGAGGATGAACCTTCTCCAGAGAATCCTCTCCGTTGAGAATCTCCTCAATGCATCCATAAAAAAGTTCAAGAAAGAATTCGACATTGCGACTGATGATTCTTTCACTAAAGCCGGAGGTCGAATTCTGCTTCAAATCTGTTGAGATTACAGGTAAAGGATGTATGAATGATGGAGCGACCGTAGGGAGTACTGATGATATGTGAGATTCTAACAATGGAGTTGCCGCCGCATCTAATAAATTGGTCGCAACTCGCGCTGGAGTGGTCATCACCTCTGCTGTCGAGGTCGCCAATGTTAGCGGCGTGGCTAATGCGCCGCACGTTGGTTCCATGGCGTCAGAATGTGATGAAACCATGCATGTCGGCAAAAGAAGGCTTTCTGTGTTCACAGATATTACTAGAGCCTCTGCAGAAGACATGGAAGGTGCGCTAGCATCACCTGCGTCTGGTAAAAATAGAGCGGTCGTGTATCATAATCAAAAAAAAAAAAAAAAAAAAAAAAAAAAAAAAAAAAAAAAAGTATGCAAATACCTGGTGGAAAGGTTACATTGGTGGCGGCTATGGAAATAGAACCAGATCTCTCAGGTCTATCCGCCTCTGAGACCTCCAAAGGGAAGTGAGAGGCTTTGTCCATGCTGGGTTGATAGAAGTAGTCACTATCGAACTCTCCATCAGAGCCTAGACCGTCAAGGTCACAAATGTCCCCACTTACACCAGAATAGTCCACAAGATCCAAAGAGTCTGATCTGGCAGTCGGGGAGGCATGGGTCGTTGAACCTTCACCACCTGAGATACAAGCAAATATGCGTTAAAAAAGAAATGGAATGAAGTCCAAACCTTAAAGAAAAAAAAAAAAACGCTCACCAGAAGAGACAAGTCTTGGTGCTGAGCTAGGCAAAGCGGCTTCGCCGGGAGATGACAAGAAGACGTCTAGTGCACTATTGTCCAATGCAGTGCCCGTCGGCTCCGCAGCTCCTCTATCCGGGATAGTTGGATCACTCCTGCCAAGATTTGCAGCCTTAGGGACTGGATTTACGGTAGCAGGTGTCTCAAGAGTGGAGAAGGCGGCAAAACCATACATCCTGGCAGTCTCGCTAGAAGAAGTCGGTGTGGGTGTAACAGTAGAAAAGACCGGAAAAGTTGTAGTAGACAAGTGTCCTCCTGACGCAAACATCGAAGTGGTAATAGGAAAATCATTCCTAGATGAAACGATTGACGGAACTACAGATGTCGCGGTTGGTAGATCTGAATGACTCGTGGTCGATCGATCCGGTTGAGTCGTGGTCGGCAGACCGAAACGACTAACGGTTCGTCCTACAACCGAATTGTCAACCCGAGCCTGAAATTTCTTCTTCTTTTGAGGAACGTTGACTCCTCTGGGATTTGAGCGCTTCAACGCGGATCTACCTCCATGAGGAGAAGCTGGGGTAGAAGTACCATCTTGTCCATCGCCATCATTGCTATCAGGACTAAGAGAGGCGCCTATGGATTGGGATTCACGCGCCAAGCCCTTTTTCGAGGATCTATGCGATGCCTCAATATGCCTTAAGAAGGAATGATTAACCTGATAGTCGCCAGGGATAATATCTGCAAGATGATACCAATTGCAGAATCCCATTGATGCAAAAAGGGAGGGTGACTGGCTTGGAAGGGTAAAAGATGCCTTTGTACCTCCAGCCGCAAAATGGTACCATCCTCGTGCACCCTCGAGAAGATTTCCCTCACGACGGAGATAAGAGTTCGGATTGCCAACATATAGCTGATCATATCCGAACTGACGTGCGAAGCGACTGGGTGTATAGGACTCCATGAGGCAAACTCGACCCTGTCGAAAAACCAGATGACTTGGCCGGATGCTAATAAGCCACCAGAAGCAACCCGATGGCAAGGATGTGTAGCCATCATTTCCAGAACTATCTTCAAATTGGCTACTATAACTTCCTCCGAGAAATTTTGGGAAACAATGGTAAATATGGTAATTTTGATGTCGCCCAAGGATTTGCCGAATCTTAGCCATGTACCTCCCATTCCATGAGCAATTTTCGAAACGCTGTACATGAGGAATGGCATGATCAATAAGTCCTGAAGGAGAAGTCATCAATTCTGGACAGTGTAATACGAACCAAGCCATTAGATAAGTGAATGGCAGGTCGATGCGTGGATTAGGTGTTTTGAAGATAGTGTTACCACCCTTATCTTCCGCCTGTTGGACTTTGCAAAATTGGGCAATTATGTCCCTCAAGCCGCGTTGCAAACTGCAAACCATAGCTGGTAATAACCCCAGAGGCTGGCCAAACGCTAACAGGACTGCAGGGTAAATAACATCAACAGTAACGGTTTCGCGGCACGAGGTAGGCACTACACAGCGCTTCAACCACAACATTAGATATCCGGCGAGAACAGCATTGTCTGATATGGGGGAAGCTGCTTGGTAGTGATAACTTTCGAAAACAGTCTGAGCTTTGAACCCGTCTTCATCAGATTCTGCAGTGTAGGTAGTTGCAAAGCAGGTGCCAATCCTCTCATGGACAGTATCCATATCGCAAGCAACCCGTACTTGGATGCTGCGCTCATATCTTTCCAGATTCTGAAATAGATACTCTGCCCATACCTTATGGCGCACCCCTTGATTTCGGGCCTGGCGCGCCCCTTGATTTCGTGGCCTGGAGATATCAGCACAAATGTTGTAATGACACATCAACTCCCAGTAAGTTGAGTATGCATTAGGAACAGCCTTGAGGCGAAGCAATTCCTTCGTATTCGGAACATACTCCTCATAAGGGGTTTCGCCTATGGATAATGCTGAAATCTCATGCATTTCGTGAAGCGCAAATCCCAATTCTCCAACAGGGGTGAAGAAGGTATTGGTCTCCGGATTATACATCTCCAGTATGCAGAAAAAGTGAGGAGAACTATGTGGAATCCCAAATTGCACGTTGCGCACCGCACGATAGAGGCCAAGCTTCTCTAAACGTGTCTTGAAATTTTCCAGAACGAAATGGGTCATCCGAGACCACCATGATCGCGAAGTGGAGTGAATCCATCCAGGAGTGCGGAAATCATGAGCTGGGAATTGACCATGGGCATCCGAAAATTGATTCATAAAGGTGTCTGCTCGTTTCGGGTGCTCTCCAACAGGTAAGTCTTTGCCGAATCTACTGGGCAACAGACCTGTAACATACTTTGCCGGGCCATCGACAAATGGACCGTTTCTGTTAAATCTCCCGGTCGCAACGCCATGACTGCTACGGGTAATTGGCCAAGACATCATGCGGGGATATGAAATCCGCTGCAGATAAGATAAAGAATAGCTGCGCTCCAGATCCGGGATAAACATATGGCGACCTCCAACATTGCTCAACCACTTGGCGTTGTCCCATAAATCTTCGTCTCGTTGGTTGACAGCATCCCCAAAAAGAAATTGCGGTTTCTTCAAAATCTGTCTATGGGCGCCTTCGAAGACGGAATCCGTGATTAATTCACGAGCTGTGAGTGGGTTGCAGCTAATAATTTTCTGTCGTCGATCTGCACTACTTCGCTCCTCAACCAAAGGGATGTGACCGTCGAATCCAAAGTGAGATTGATTATTCGGACTGCTCGAAAATCCGAAATAATTATTCTTGGACAAAGGATCCGTCGAGTACTGAACTGTAAAAAAAAAAAAAAAAAAAAAAAAAAAAAAAAAAAAATGAATGAACAGGGTAGATTTGTGAGATTTGTGATCAATCCTGTGGTCATCACTGTGTAGTCGTGCACCGCAAAAGCGATTTTAAAGTAAACGGATGACCGTTTGTTTACCTGATATCAGGGAAGAGAGATCAACAGCGGCGGTGACGCCTGCGTGTCGATCCTCATCGGCGATAACGCCCACTGATCGATCTTCAGCATTTAAATCATGTGGTTGCGAAGTACCTGCGGAAGCCATGAGAAAGGAGAAAGTAATCGTACAAAATAAAAGAACGAGAGATTTTCTGATTATGAGAAAAAAAGTTGGAGATCTATGGGTATTTATAGTGAATTAGCGGGAGTTCAAGTAGGGAAAGGAATCAAAATTCTGACCAAAATCAGAGTTTGATTAGAGTCCAAACAGGACTTGGATATTTATTTAAAATCTTTTTCCTATTCTAATACTAATTCCTACTCAAACTAAGATCCAAATAACAAACAATCCCACTTAAAAAGAAAAAATCCAAAGTATTTTGAAATTCATTACAAATAAATTAAAGAATTCCAAAAACTTTGGAGGGGGTTATGTAGACACTAAAAATAATTAAATAAAATAAAATAAAAAATTATATGAAAACCAGGGAGAACCCAAAAGTGCAACCCGGGAAAGCTCCCGCGGGTTGCTACCCGCGGGAGGATCCCGCGGGTTGCAACCCGCGGGACATCCCGCGGGTTGCAACCCGCGGGACATCCCGCGGGTTGCAACCCGCGGGAGGATCCCGCGGGATGCAACCCGCGGGACATCCCGCGGGTTGCCACCCGCGGGACATCCCGCGGGTTGCCACCCGCGGGAGCTCCCGCGGGTGGCAACCCGCGGGAGACTCCCGCGGGTTGCATCCCGCGGGAATTCCCGCGGGATGCAACCGCGGGAGCCTCCCGCGGGTTGCAACCCGCGGGAGCTCCCGCGGGTTGCAACCCGCGGGAGAGATCCCGCGGGTTGCAACCCGCGGGAGTCTCCCGCGGGTTGCCACCCGCGGGAGCTCCCGCGGGTGGCAACCCGCGGGTTATTTTCCGTATCTTTATTTTGTTTCCTTGGCTGATATTCCGTGATCCGGTTTTTCAGGAGCGAATCAATCCGGATTTGAGGTTCTCTCAGTCTATAAAATACAGGATTGGAGTTGAGAAAGAGGATTTTTCTTTGGAGCCGGCAGAGCAATTCTTGACAGAGGGTTGAGAGATCAGAAGGAGCAGGTTTTCTTCACAGATCCCCTTTCAAGTTGGATAGTCAACGGAGGCAGCAACAAGACTCCACCGCCACCCGTACCCACACTTAAAAAGGGAATCCATCAATATTCCCGTTCTTGTAATTCTTCGGAATTTTTGTAATCTAAATTCCTATTGTAATTCATCAATTTTGCAATGGAATCAAAGGTTCAATTTTCGGGCGTACAGCCTTTGTTCACCATATTTGATGTGAAAGCAGGCAATTCATGGTCTAAGTCAAAGTCTTGTCTCTGCAGCCGTCTTCTCTTCGGAATGCGAGATTCTGGTGCTGACAACCGACTGAACACCGATGTTCTTGAAGCTTCACAGCGGCAATGAGTCAAAACTACGGCGATTAGTTCTTCGCAGTAGCATGACCGATGGGGCTGTGCGACTCCCCTTTTGTTCGTGAGATATCTCCATAGATCCGAAGTCTCTTCACGTGGCGCCGATATAACCATCCTTTGGGGGAGGGGCTCGCTTCTTGAGTGATGTCTATTTGACCAAACAGATGGCTCCGAGAAATCGGAGAGGTTATATCTCTCAACTCCTAGTTTGACTTGATGTTCATCTTTAATTTTGGTATATCTTGAATGACTTTGCTTGGTAGCCTTGCATCCTTCTGTTCTTGTGTGAGACTGAGACTTGACTCTAGCCTTGCGCACTGGACAATCCTCGCATGCTGGTGGCTCCTGGCGTACTGATCTAACCTCGCATGTTGGCTTAGTTAAACTAGCATCGCATGCTGGCCTAGACTTAGTTTTGTTTTCAAATTTATTTATGTCAGGCTGACGTCTAGTTTTATTCATACCAGGTTGATGGGTGCTAGGCTGTCTTTTGCCAAGCTGAGAGGTGCCAGGCTGAGCTTTTCCATGCTGAGAGGTACTAAGCTGAGAGGTGTTAGGCTGAGTTTTGCTAGGCTGAGAGGTGCTAGGCTGAGTTTTGCCTGATGGGTGCTAGGCTGGCCAGGCTGATGGGTGTTAGACTGTTTCTTGCCAAGCTGGTGGATGGTAGGTTGTTTTTTGCCAAGCTAATGGGTGCTAGGCTGGCCTTTACCAAGCTGATGGGTGCTAAACTGTCTCTTGCCAAGCTAGTGGATGTTAGGTTATCTTTTGCCAAACTGATGGGTGTTAGGCGGGCCTTTGCCAAGCTGATGGGTGTTAGGCTGGCCTTTGCCAAGCTGATGAGTGTTAGGCTGGCCTTCACCAAGCTGATGGGTGCTAGGTTGTCTTTGGGTCTTGCATGCAAAACGAGATTTGAGTGCTCTACGGTGCGCCCTTCAATTCCAGTTGTAGATTTGGATTCGTTTTTGCGCCATTATAGGTTCTTCTTTGGTGTCATATGCGGCAAGCTCCCTAGACATTAAGAGGGACACATTTAGCTTCGACGGACCATAGTTCGGAGATCCAAGGGGCTGTTGCTGGATCAACGCCTCCTTATCATTCAAGATTATGGATTCCTCCTTTTGTTCAGAATTAGTCTTTTCGCGTTCTCACCACACAGATCTCTTGTGGCGTGGACTGGATGAGTCCAAAAATATATAATCTTCATATTTTTGCTGGTCGACTTCGATCACCAGCATCTCGATCGTCTCTCCAAGTTTGTGGACGTCAGGTTAGACCACCCTCTCCTCTTCAGTGTAGAACGTCTCTCCCACTATGGTCGCCAGTATGGTTTTCGCGAAAACAGGTGATCTTTCCATTGCCATTGAATTAGAGAAAAATTACAGATTATCAAATTTTCTCTTTTTTTGATTACAATGAAAAGAAAAGATAGAAAACAAGACAGAGAGGACTTATATATTGTCGCTCTCTTTTTACAGAAGATCGTGAGATCGAGATAACTATGAAAATTGATCCGTTCTTCGTTGACGATCCGACATTGATAATTGGAGATGAGCTCGTTCTTCTTCTCCTCCTTGATTCTTGGATGAAGCATGAACTTTTTGTGCACCAGAGAGATCTGGCCAAAAGTCCTTTCTGAGTTCTCTTAGGGGTATTTATACGCCCCTAGTTATTGAAGGAGTTTTCTTGTAGATAGGAATAAGATCTTGTTTTCTTGTAAATATGAACAAGATATCTTCGTAATCTCGATAAGATATTTGAATTTTCTCTTAATTTGATTTGCTCTAGATTCATTGAATCGGCTCTTATTTTTGCACCCAAAATCAATTAAATTCAAATTAAAATTTAATTAGAATTTGTAAAATTATCAAACTCAAATAAAATTAATTTAGAATTCTTCATCCAAAAATTAATTTGAGTTGATTAGAATTGTAGAATTATCAAATTCGAATGAATTAATTTAAAATTCCGCATCTAAAAATTAATTCAATTCTAATTAAAATTTGGATAGGATTAGAAATTGCGAAATAACTGGAGATTGGGCCAACATATATTGTACGAGACGGGATTCACTGTACAAAAAGGGGGCCAAACTGGGCTAACGGGCGCTAGAGACTGGCCGGGCAAGCCTCGCATGCGCGAGGCTTGGCCCAGGCCAAGTCTTTCTTTATTTATTTATTTTAATTTTTGCTTTGAGGACCTGAGCCTCTCACCCACGCGAGGCAGGGGCGCGAGGCTCGGCCTCATTTCATTTTTTTTTTCTTCCCCTTTTTCTTTTTATTTTTATTTAATATTATTATTATTATTATTATTATTATTATTATTATTATTATTATTATTTGGACTCGGTTTCGGATTTGTATTTCGATTTCGGACTCGTATTTTGAATTCGTACTTGGATTATTTTTTATCTTTCTACATATTTCACAGCTGAGCACACCCGAAGAAATAATACAAAGATTAGATCATTATTTACAACCTAACTGCAGAAAGGAAAACTTTACAGAAGTAAATCAAATATATTAAAAAAAAAAAAAAAAAACTGAAGCTTAAACTAGTTAAGCTTGCAGGATTCATGAGAGAACAGGTTTTATGTTCAAAGGGCTTGAAGAAGAAGAAATCTCAATTGCTATGAGTATGAGGATAAAGTTAAACAAATCTGAACAACATGTAGACCAGGACATATCTATAAAAAAAAACAAAGAAACGTCCAGAGAGCTGCAGTTGCACGTTGTTATCCGGGAACAAAGTAATCCTTCTTCTCCACTAGAAGATTTAGGACTGATGTATCAGCATGTAATATGTGAAAAATAAACGACTGTTCCGAGAATTTTCATGAAACATAATCATCCCGTTTCAGTATAGTTGCGAATCCAAACTGGCCGAGTCAGTAGAACTTTCATTTCCATCGAGCAAAAAGGTTGGATGACCAACCGGTCACTTGAATAAACCAAATGTGCAAAAGAACATAACATTTACATCATTTTCCAAGCTGTATCGGAAAAAAACTATGTCATAAGAGAGGACCCCCTCCCATAATCCTTAGATGGACCAATAGAATATTTACATGTGATTAAGCACATGAACTGTTTTTTTTTTAAAAAAAAAAATCCTCCACCTAATGATTTTCTTTTAAAAAATCCCTTCACATGCAAGCATCATATTGGTCCATTTAAGCGTCATAGATCCTTCTTATGACATAGTTTTTCCCGTTTCATATATATATATATATATATATATATATATATATATATATATATATATATATATATATATATAAATGCCTGGGAGATGAATAGATATCTATAATATCAAAATTTATCATTTTTCTTCCCTTCTTCTAAACTCTTTGTCGAGCAAATATAACTTATATGAGTTGCAATCAATATCCACTATCACTAACGAATTTTTTTACATTTTTTTTGGATTATGATCTTGAAATTCAAAATTGGATTTTAGTTTTGATTTGATTTTCCATCAAGTAGACATAAAATTAATGATTTTTATTGAATATAACATTTTGTATCCACTTGATAAAAGAGCAAATAAACTTCAAAATCTATAGAATTTGATTCTAAATAAACTAATAAGGTAGAAATTATGATCCTAAATAAAAAAAATTTAAAGAAAAATACTTGGATCTTTATTTTTTCATCACTAACTCACATAATTTATCTGAACTGGTGACTTGTATACAGTGATTCCTTATGAGAATAATGGAAATGAGCCGCCGTCTCGCTTAACTTACGTAAGATGCAGTCTATTTCCACCATCTCTAATAATGTTTTTTAAAAAATTTCTTTTGTATTATGATGTTGACTCTTTAGGGTTTACTCATACCCAATTTCTTAAGTTTTAGTTTTGATTCAGTTTTCCATCAAATAGATTAATGATTTTTGGTGAACACAACGTAATGAAAAGGAAAATAAACTTCAAAATCAATAGATTGATTCTAAGGAAGCTAATGTTGTAGAAATCATGGTCCTAAAAAAATTCATAAAAAAATAATTGTATCATTGAAGAGATATGCTTATCAAAACAATTAAAATATAATATTTAAAAAAGTTTTATTCAAAATTTGGTTCGTAATTGAACATAACAGAATTAATGTTGTTCAGTTTTGGTTTTCATGCCTAATTGGTCCGATTCGTTTTTGTCAAAATTGACAAACCTTGCTCCCCCAAAAAACCCCGCATAAGAAATCTATTAAATATTCAATATAGAGGCCCAACACATCAGGGTTCCTTTTTTAATTTCAAAATCATCAAATCAGAATCTCAATTTAGCTATGGAAGTTTGTCCAAATATCAAATTGACCTTGCATTGTCATAGGTGCTCATAGTTTATTAAATTAGTTAGAATTACCATGCTCTGGTGCATGTTACTTAGAATACATATTGAAATACTATTGAGCTCAAAAAATATGGATAAGTTGATAATCTCAGAACAAAAAATTCATGTATAAAAAAGAAAATCTTGCCTTATTTCCTTAAAAAAAAATAATGTAAACACATGATTATATTACCATTTTTCCAAACCAAATTAAAAATTAATTTCAATGCTAAAAGAGCATATAATCTTTAGCAAGAATGTAAAACCTATAAAACATATAATATTAAACACATACGAATTATAAAAGTAATCATATCCATCAAACACACTTCTTCGCACATTATAATTAAAAATTATTGAGAATATCATAATTCCGAAAATTAATGGAAAGATTTTGAATCAGTTTATAGCTATGTAAAACAATAAGTTCTATAATTTTGGTAAGATATATGGCTATTATTATGTTTTTTTCCAGTTAAAATACTAAATAATTTTCTTCATCTCTCACCACAACTTCAGAGTTTTGATACAATGGAATGGTTTTTCAATATGGTTATATTTAAAATAAAAAAAAAATCATATCGTTGTGTAAAACCCATGTTTCTATCCAAAATGGACTTTCAATCTGCCAGTGGAAGGGACTTTCAATATTTCCTTATACTTTCAACTTTGTCAGTGATTATCTGAATTGTCTTCATCACTCTTTTATCTAGTTGTATGAATATTCTTCATCTCTTTCTTTACTTTGTAAGCGAAATTTTTTTGGTACAATTATGATATATACTGTCTTTGGATAATATTAGAAATGTAAGTTCTCTCTGTGTGTGTGTTAGAATTCATGCTTTGAATTCGGTAATTATTTGGAGCTAAAAATTAAGGAGCACCTATTTGTCAATTACATTATATTTATTTATCAAATCCATAAATAGAGTGAATATAAATTAGCTTAAAAAATAAAATATAAACGGGTATAAACGGGTGCTACTATTCGAACAAATGTGACTGTTCGAATGAGTGCAACTGTTCGAAGGGTGTAACTATTAGAACTGGTGCTAATAGTTGAATTGAAATAATTCAAACATAAACGTATGTAACCATTTGAAAAGTTCATACACTACTTAGCCTATAGATATATGTTTGAAATTTAAACATGAAGAGGTGACCATTTGAATTCATGACGAACTCTCCCCTCAGGCAAGATATAGAAATTGTCCTTCATGAAGGTGAATTTTAGAAATGTGAATCATGAAAAATTTATCATGTTTGCCTGGTTAGATAAGGTTTATTCTTCGTGGTTTGAATTTAGATATTGGTGGCTTAAAAGATACAAGGACAATTTGATGAAATGGAATCATCCGGGAAAAAAAAAATGGAGGCTAGGCCAGAGACTCAAAACGTGAAAGAAAATGCGAAACATGTAATATCGCATTTATGACAAAATACCAACTTGGCACGTTTGGGCCCTCAATTGGTTGGGTTGGGATAGATACCGATTTAAATGAGTTTGGTTTCTGATGTATGGTAGATTTTCAAGAAAGAAGTTTGGGGGACACCGTGAGCGAGCGCCAAAAAGACTGGAGGAGAATCCAACGGGAGAGTTTTTCAAAGAGGTGCACCTTTTGTGTTATATTTGCTATTTAATCATGTTCTTTTTACCGTCACACATTTATTTATAAAGCTCCACTACCTATTGATACATAACTGAGTTATTTGACATTAAATGAAACAACAAGACTTATAATCAAAATATTCGTTACATAATGGAAACAAATAGAATCCAACAAATTACATAACAATTAAAAACTATTTTTATAAAAATTTAGATCTATTAAAATCTTACAAAATATCCAAATAAAATTAAGTTCATAAAACTAGCTATTCAAATATAAAAAGAAATACAATAATACAATTTTCAAATAATATCAAATCCATTTAAAATATCTACTCCTGCAACCATATCTTTTAAAATACTTTGCTCTCGTGTATCACCGTATCTGATAAAATATTAATATCATTAATTACTAGTATATATTACCGACAAAAAGAGGTACAAAACAAATTAAATGGGAGAGACGAGGAATACGCATGTTGCATCCTGACAAAACCTCAACATGCCATGCCGCTTGGGTCCATCCATCACATCATTACATTAGCCCCATCTTTAATTTATTTTCTCGCTTTAATGATTTTTTTTTTCTTTCCCTCCCCTGATCCATGGGTTGATTTGAATGAGAGTTTGGTGCCTAGCTAGCTATAGCATGGCTATATATTCCAACCTATTCAGTCTAATTAGATCCGACCCGTATGGTCGTCTGTCCGACTATAAAACGAGTTGCTCCCAACTCAATTTCTTCATCTAATTCCTTCACTTCAATTGTCGTTAACTAAGTAATAAAAAGAGAGTGTGAGAAGATGAAGGGAGCAAGTAAGTCCCCCCTTTCAGTAGTCGTTGTTGCTGTTGCTCTTTGCTTTCTTCTCGCAGCCTTCACATCAGATGCAGTGCTGCTGGAGAAGAAGGCGGCAGACGATAATGATGGAAGAGGAGGAGCTGCTGATCAGCCCTTAACAACAAGCTAGGGTTGGCATGTCTGGGCAGTCTTTGCTATCCTAACTGCAGAGATGCTGGTGGGAGAGTTGCGTGCTGTGGAGCCTTTTGCGGCTGTAGCCTGACTGGCTTAGAGGAGATAATATGCCCCCTGAAGAATGATATTTGCTGTGGAAGGTGTGTCGATGCGGGTATGTCTAAATTGTTTTGTGCATGCAATTGTAGATGTTCTGTGGTTGGGAAGGAGGAGGAGGAGAAGGGGATACGGGCAGCAGCGCTGGCAACAAGCATATTGAATGATGCCCGGGTAATTGAAGCACGTGCGCTACGTTCCACTCAATAATATCGTTCAACTCGCTTTCTTCACTATTTGCCTGCACTTGATCTCACTTCTTTCTTTCTCTGAGATGTGAGATTGCTAAGGTATTATATATATATATATATATATATATATATATATATATATATATATATATATATATATATATATATATATAGGGATTACTGTAGATGAGCCGCCAGCTCAGGAAAAGTTACGTGAGCTAGCGGCAAAACTGTAATGATCCAATGATTTTACTTTAATTTTTTTTACAATTACAATCTCTACCTCTTTAACTTCTTTCGGATTAAATTTAATAAGTTTTAGAGTTAATTTATCCTTTCATCAAGTGCATACAAAATATTTTATTCATTAAAAACCGTTAATTTCGTATTACTTTGATGGAGGTTCAAATCAAAAGTAAAACTCAAGAAATTGAGTATGAATGAACCCTAGGGAGTCGAGATCATAATCCAATAGAATTTTTTTTTAAATAATTATTAGAAATAGTGGAAATGAAATGCAGCTCAGGTAACTTGCGTGAGCTGTCAGTTCATTTCCATTTTTCTTTTATATATATATGCGCGCGCAACTTATACGGTTGCATCTCACCTTACGCATGTACTAGCGTCACGTGTTCTATAAATATGTTAGATCCACACATAGAGAGAGGAGCAATGGTGGGTGTCATGGGAAACTCCGCCTAAAAATTGGTACAAACAAACCAAATTACTTTTGATGGTTCTATCTTTGGTAGCAGGGCAAGTAATTGATTTGTTGCGAGAAGTGATACTGGGCACCAGTCATGTTCCAATTAATAGTAGTAGCACTGTTCGGGAAGCTGAAATTTGAAGCTTGCTTTCAATGTTAAAAATATATGTTACATGACTGAGAGGGAAGACCTGTTCTATGCTTCTTTCAAACAACTATGCAACTAATATCGAGCATCGAACAGGCACTGAAGCATATATATATATATATATATATATATATATATATATATAAAGCAAGGAAGCAACATATTATATAAATTAGTCGAGCTTGATCTTCAACAACAAAGCACCTGATAAGTCCAGCCCTGCTGAGCACGTAGGAATTCCCACCAAATAATGTATGCCAGCGGCAAAATTTACATGGAGATAAGTTCAAAAATTACACGATAAATTTGCTTATTAAGCTTGTTCTCAGTTCCAACACTTACAACATTTTATTGCACAGCTAAGCACACGGGAAGAAATAATCCAAAGATTAGATTATTACATATAACCTCACTGCAGAAAGGAAAACTGTACACAGGTGAATCAAATAAAAGGAAAAAAAAAAACAACCGAAGCTTAAACCCGTTAAGCTTGCAGGATTCATGAAAAGAATAGGTATGACGTTTAAGGGGCTTCAAGAAGAAGAAATCTAGATTGCTCTGAGCATGAGGATAAATTATACAAACGAACAGCATGTAAACCACCACACAATAAAAAAAAAAATGCCCAGCGAGCTGCAGTTGCACGTTGTCATCCAGGAACAAAGTAATCCATCTTGTCCACTGGACGATTTAAAACTGATGTGTCGGCCTGTGACATGAGAAAAATAAACAATTGTTCTGAGAATTTTCATGAATAAGCAAAATTTCTTCTTTTTTTTAAGAAAAAAAAAAGGTCAAACAAAATATACGAACATGCGTTTCGTTTGGTAAGGATGCTCAAGTTGCAGAATATTTGCATAGGATGTGGCGGAGGTTAGTGTTGAGATTATATCTATGGCTTTCCTGTAGGGGAGAGGTTGAGGTTCTGAAAAGAGTCTGAGCGAAATTAGGCCCGACTCATGGGAACGGGATCAGCCAGTCTGGCCATGCGAAAAAACCGGGGAATTCTCAGTCAGTTTCACGCACCTATCGTCACTTCATTGATGGTGGCCTGGGATTTAGGTTTGCTAATCATTTGTGGAAGATCCGCTGCCCCTCGAAGATACGAGCCTCTCTCTTGCTTATCTCTAAGGATGCAGTATGCACATAGAATAACCTGCAAGATTCATTCTCTATCCATTCTGACTCTTTCGATTGAGATGAACAGATTAGGCCATTGAGAAATCGATTTGAAAGTTAAAAAAAAAGTTCATCTCGCTCTTTTCGTTCATTTCTGCCACGCCATAATGGCCGCCACAACATCTTCGCCAGATGAGAAGTAGGGATCTATTCCAAAGACGCGAGGGCAGATGGACTGAGCATAGAATGTCCCGTTTGCTGGATCACTGTAGTTTTGCTTTGTTTTGCTTCGTTTCCTGTTAGTACTTTTTTTAATTTTTGCATTGTAAGTTTATTATTTGGCCACTCCATCTGTGAACCCTAAATACTCTTGTTCTATTATTCTCTCTTTAATGAAATGCGGAGGGCTACATCCCACCGTTTAATATCAAAAAAAATAATAATAATAAGAAAGAAACAAGCGAAACATCCCGAAATGTGCGTTTCTCCGTGCCCAACAATTCTTACTCATGGAAAACCAACAGAAAGAAAGAGGGTGTTCAGCGGCCAGTATCTGTGCATTTTGCAAAATGGATCGTGAATCACCACTGACCTTTTGTTGCATTGTGAGTATGCAAAATACATTTGGTCCTTTTGAACCGTTCCATTCAACTTCAATTTGTGCATGACGGCCAAAGAGAGTATTCGGACGAGGGTGGGGAAGGTTGAACATCAGAAGTCGATCAAATACTCGGTCTTGGGGTCTATTTGTTGGAGTATATGAATGGAGAGAAATAATCAAATCTTTAATTAAGAACCATGCGCATACATCAAAGGAGTGTCTATACATTGTTTATACTAATGTAGTCTTATAGACAGGACTTACTACAAAAGGAGAGGATGCATCTTGGCACCTTGCATTGGAGCTCCAACCTGAGTCGTCCCTCTTTACCGTTTTATATATATGGTAGAAGGGCATATCTAACCCTCCTTTATGTATTAGTTTTTCTTCGCGGGGTAGAGCAGCTTGGTAGCTTGGAAGGCTCATAATCTTGAAGTCACAAATTCAACTCCTATCTTCCCAACATTGTTTTGTCAAAAAAATCATATTTGGATTTTTCGGTGCGATACTATTAACTAGTAATTAATGACTATTTTTGAATGATAAGTAAAGAAAAGAAAAGTATAGTACTGCTTACTCTTATTGATAGTATAGTAATAGCCACACAACGAGTCAGAATGGCTAGCTTTTTCACATACCGCTCGACGGATTGATGTGCTAACCACGGATGACAAGAAGGAATGATCACCTCCTGTATTTCCCATCACGTTCGGCTTGGTGTTATTCCAATTTTGTATTTTATCTTGTTTTGTAGATTCTTCGTGTAAACAGATTTATACTGTTGTAGGATGGATCATTTTTTAATATAACTCAAACTCTTAGTTATAGTATTATCTTATTAATAGAATGTCGGAGATTTCAACTAACCGTCCTGCACTTAAAAATAATGCACCTGCTCATGGTTAATTATTCTCTATCAAATGTATTAATGTAGAAATGAATCTATCAAATAGAAATCCTATTGCTTTCGTTTTTAATGAGGACATGTCTATTTTCATATATCATTCTTTCATATAAGTTTCTAATGCAATTAGAGATGTACAGAGGTATGGTGCTCTATACAATTTTTAAATTTAAAAAAAAAATCTATTTTTCTAATTCAAAATTTTATATAAAACGGACTAAAAATTTAGCAATGGAGACATAGATTATCATCCCTCACGAGTTTCAACACATAATTCCTATTTCGATAGAAGCTGCTTCTTCTCTTTAGAATGAAGCCTTTGAATGGTTTTTCTTCAGAAATCACCCTGTATATTCACATTTTGTTGACACCACCACGCCAGAAGTCAAAAATACCTTTTTAAATAAGCAAAAAATGCTGAAATTTTCATTGCAAATCTTTTTCCAACTTCACTCTCCCAACTTTTGAATTAAAATATTAAGAAAAATGAATTTTTGAAATAGCAAAAAATTACTATTTTTCATATAATTTATCAACCGTACGGTATGGTGCGAGTAGGGATGATAATGGGTTCGGATCTGTCCAAAGCCCAATCGGGCCAGTCCAAAAAGGCTGGATTTAAATTCGCCCATTTTACAAATGGATCCAATTGGGTATAAGGTATTTTAGTTTTTTTCTTATCGGGCTGGGTTTGGACATGTCCAATCCCGCCCAAAAAATAACCCAAATGAGCCCAATCCCCTCCCAAAATATCTTCGTTCATTTGCCCTAGGTAAATAATTTCGCTGACGCCGCTGTCTCCTCTCGCTCGCTCTCTCCAATCTCCCGAAAACCCTCCTCTCTCTCTCCTCTCGCTCGCTCTCTCCAATCTCCCAAAAACCCTTCTCTCTCTCTCTCTCCTCTCCATCCCCTTCTTCACTATATCCCCAAATGCCGAAGGATCCTCACTCTCTCCTCGTTCGTTCGCACTAGTTTGTTCGCCCTGGTTCATTCGCTTGAGTTCGTGATTTTCAGCGGGCGCGGTGGTTCGGTCACGACCACCTCCTTCCTCCGCTTTCAGGTAGGGTTTCGGAACTCAAAGTTTGGGTTTGATTCATAGATTTCTTTCCTTTTTTCCTGCGAAAAATTGGGGTTTGATGGAAAGAAAGAAGAAAAGAGGTTTAAAGGAAGAAATTAGGACATGGGTTCATCTAATTTCCCCTTGTTTTGGATCCCTATCAATTAAAGTTTGATTCTTGGTTGCTAATTTTAGGTCTACTCATCACCTCATTTAAAAATAGTAATTTTTTTTTTGGAGTTTATTCTTAATTTTATTCCCCTTTTAACTGCTAAGCTGATACCTTGTTGCGGAATAAATTCTTGTTAATAGTAGTTGGAAAAAGTTATCTTGATTCTTTTCAGTTAATAGTTGTGTTAATGTAAAGAATGTTGGATATTTCTAATTGCTAGCATGTAATATACTTTGATGGACAGAGTTGGCCAAATAGAATTCTAGAAGCATTTACTAGGTTAGATTATTTTTTAAAATTAAACCTGGCTTTGTTATGATGCATGGATGTAATGGATGATTTTTATAGTAAGATATCATAACATTCATGGTTTTGTTAGGAATCCTGTACTATGGCAAGGACAAACTCTCGAACACCTTCTAATTCAACGAATCCTTCTATTCAAGATTCCACAGAGGTAATTTCTTCTTTCTTTGATATCAACATGAATTGTTTGTTGTTTTTTGAGTTGCTATAGCGAATGATATATTTATACAAAAATATGCATTTATATGATCTTTCTACAGATATATGAAGATACTGAAAGTGAAAGTATTAAAAAATCTTTATATATGAAAAATAGAAGGTCTGAAGTTTGGAGTCATTTTGTGATTGAAACACAAGTAGATGGTACCATCAAAGCAATATGTAATTATTGTGGAAAACCCTTGGTTTGCAAGAAAAATTCTGGAACAACCCATTTAAATCGTCATATCAAATTTACTTGCAAAAAAAATCCTCATAAAGACATGGAGCATATGATTCTTGGCAAATCTCCTAAATCTGATGGTGTAGTTTTTACATTTGATCCAGAAGTAAGTAGAAAATACTTGGCAAAGTTAGTGATTTGTGCAGAACTTCCATTTAAAATTGTGGAACATCCAGTATTCATTAATTTTGTGAAGAGCTTACAGCCTTTATTTTCTATGGTTGGTCGTCATACTATTAGAAATGACTGTATAGCTTTATATCAAGAAGAGAAGATAAAGCTTCAAGAAAAAATGAAGAATTTAAATTGTCGTGTGAGTTTTACTTCAGATTTATGGACTTCTAATCAAAAGCTTGGATATTTAGTGCTGACTGCTCACTATATTGATAATGATTTTGTTTTGAACAAGTTGATTTTGAACTTTAAGAAAGTTCCATATCCTCACACTAGTTATGCTCTCAATGATATAATTGGAAGTTGCCTTACTGAATGGGATTTGGATGAAAAAGTGTTTGCTCTACACTTGATAATTCTACCACAAATGATGCTTTGATAAGAAACTTCAAAAGAGATTTTGGTGAAAAGTTACTGTTTAATGGTGAACACATTCACATGAGGTGTTGTGCACATATTTTAAATATAATAGTGCAAGATGGAATAAAGGTGATGGATGATTCTATTAAACAAATTCGAAATCTTATTACGTATGTGGTTAGTAGTCCATCTAGAATGCAAACTTTTAATGGAATTGCACAATTATTCAAGTTACCTACTAAAAAAAGGTTTGGTTTTAGATGTGCCTACAAGATGGAATTCTACTTATCAAATGCTTGCCAATGCTTTGTCATATAAGGACGCCTTTATAAGATATGCACAATTGCATTGTAATGTTGCTCCATCTCTTGATGATTGGAGAAAAGCCGAAGTGGTAACTAATTTCCTGCATACTTTTGTTGATACAACTCAAGCATTTTCGGGTGGAAAGTATCATACATCTAACTTGTACTTTAGAAAAGTTTGGACCATTCGGCGTGTGTTGTAAGAAGTATCTACTTTTGGTGATGATATTGTTAAATCTCTGGCATTGGAAATGCAAAAAAAATTTAATAAGTACTGGGAAGAACCAAACATAATGTTGTCAATTGCATCAGTTTTGGATCCTAGATCAAAATTGGCATACATTGAGTATATTTATGTATTAACACTTGGGGAGATAGAGAGCAAAATAAAATGTGAAGAAATTACCACTCTTCTTAAGAAAATTTATGGTGAATATGAGAGCATTGTTAAACAAAAAACTGTAGTGACGGATGAATCAAGTCAGTTAATAAGTGGTGACTCAAGTACTCCTTTAACTTCTTTGGGTAAAAGAAAGTTAGATTCAGATTTTGCAGACTTTTGGGCTCAAAGTTCAATGAAAAGGGCTAAGAAAAATGAAGTTGAAAGTTATTTAGAAGAAGATGTTCTTCCTCCGATGTCTGATGTGGATTTCAGTATTTTGGAGTGGTGGAAGAAGAATTCTATAGTTTATCCCGTGCTTTCAAAAATAGCTCGAGATATTTTAGCTATACCAGTCACCACCGTTTCATCATAATCGGCTTTCAGTACTAGTGGCAGAATTGTGGATCAACATCGAAGTCGATTGAGTCCCTCGACCATAGAGGCTTTAATATGCACACAAGATTGGCTTCGAAAGGATTATTATATAGGTATTCTTATTGAATTTATATTTGGCATAATCTAGTCTTTTATGTATTTATCAAATCATTATTTTATTGCTTAATTTTATGCCATGCAGATGAATGTGTAGATTCTTCAAATTCATCCAATTTAATGAATGATGAAGAGTTAATTGTAGAATGCTTAGGGGAATGAAGGTCGAGAATGGTATGTAATGTCAAATTCTAAATGCAGAATTATTTTAATTTTCAATGACTGAATTTATATTTGGCTGAGTTTAATAATTTGCAGACCTTGGCTCAATATAGGCAGAAGCTAGATGAAATTGCAGGCACATGTGTCTGTGAGAGTGGCAGAGTTTCACTCTTACTGGATCTCACCTACAAGCAGGATATGTGTCTGTGAGAGTGGCAGAGATTCACTCTTACTGGATCTCACCCGTTCACTGTGTATATATGCTCCGCCTCCTAACTCTGTTGGTATCATGTGGACATATGGTACGTTAAACATGTAGATGTGACGACTGCATGATAGATGTCACCTAGAATTTCAAACAATATTCCCATAAACATGCAAGTATCCTGAACATTGTTACTGCATCTGCCACTTCTAATTTCTCATGAAATAAGAAATTGTTCTTTTTATAAAGTACCATATGATAGGTATAACGATGATGTATCATTTGATGTAGGCTCTGCTTGGATGATGCTTACTCATCAGTTCATCGAGTTCTGCATACAGGGATGGGACAACCTCCCACGGACAGTCTTGATGTACTACGCAAACTTCCTCTCCCCCTTGAAGGCTACTATCTCACCCTCGCTGACTTCCCAAAGATGGTCAGTAGCAACGCGCCCCTTGCAAGGAAGTTTGGCAGGGGCAGCCCTTCTATCCTAGACAAGATCAGTGCAGAGCTATTGGGTCGTGATGCCAACAGGTTTGTTCCTGGTGGGTGGAACCAAGGTGTCGAAGCAAATGTAAGTGATCCAAGGATGTTTGTGAAGGACTTGAACCAGCTTAGGCCTGGGCCTGGGGCCGAAAGGCTTAAGCGCCTGATCACAGGTTTGATACAGGCAGATAGGTTTGACGAGAAGCATTGCATCTGATCATGTACATGGTACTGAGATGAGTTCTTCAGTCTGCTGGCATTGTTTTGTTGCAAGTTTATGTTTTGTAAATGTTTTTATATAAACATGATGCTCTGTTAATTGTTTTCTTACTCTTGCTAAAGAGAACTGTATCTAATTGCTTGTAAACAAATATTTTTCCATGAATTCTGTGCAAATTTTCTGTGTTGTTAGAGAATTTTGAACATAGTTTCTTTTATGGTCATAGCATTATTTTTTTTTTTTTTGAATTTTGATAAGGACAGATCCAAAAAGCCCATGGACTGTTTGAAGTCCATTGGGCCGAGTTGGATTTTTTTACGAATGGTCCATTTGGGCTTTTGATCAGTCCAAAATCCAAAATTTTATAATGGACATTTAATGAATCAGCCCAGCTTGATTCGGCCCTGCCCGTTCTCATCCCTAGGTGCGAGTAACTACTGAATCTCAAATAATAATAAATATTCTTAATCATGTATGTATAAAATTATATTAGTTGAATTGTTTCTAATTTACTAAGTTAACTGGTTTAGATACTTGGTTCCTTGTACAATATGTATTATGTTATACTATAACTTCACTCTTAAATTTTTTGCGCACGAAAGAGAGGAGCAAAGAAAAGCAATTTTGAGATGATTAGGTACAAACAAAATCGAACCAAAACGAACCGATATAATTACTTATTCTTCAGTTTGAAATCCATTTAAAAATTATATATGTATATATATTGAAAAGACAAATTTTATTCAACAAACTTGAATTGAATAAGTTACGAACTAGTTTGGTTTAATTTTTTATTTCTAGTTGAATTTGCGAAAACTTGCAAAACCGAATCGGACCATGCTCCCTCTCAGTTCCAAACAAAAGCATAGACAGGGTGGTATATGTAAATTCCATTCCGGTTCCCTTAATGGAAGTCTAAAGGAGCACACCTTCCCATCACTTTACTTAAGCATTTGGTGCTTACTAAGTCAAGCGATGTGCTCCTTTAGAAACTCCTCTCTTTAAGAACGACAAAAGAAAGAGAAGCGACGACAAGAGCGGCAGCGGCATGTGATTATTTTGACGCGGATTCGTCCTGAAATCCCAACCTCACGACTCGTCGACCGCTCCGCCCTCCCCAAATCCCTCTATAAAAAAAACCCTAACTCTCGATCCCCTTTCCAAAAGCCTAGGGCTCTCGATCCTCACCCCCAATTTGTAAGATCCAAGTCCAAGGTACGCAGCTGTCACCGATCCGATTCAATGCATCCAAGTTACTTGTGATTCAGATCAAAAGGAGTGAACTATTCCGCAAAATTTTGATTTTTTTAAAAATAATTTTTAGTCTATAATTCAGTTTTACCCCTAAGAAATTGCTTCAATGACCGTGTTAAAGCTAAAAGTTGTAATCTTTTTTTAGTAGATAGAAAGTTAAAATAGTGGAAACGCTGACATCATTGTGTTTATTGATCATATTCTCCTTGGTCAACTTGCTGTGAGAATAATTTCTATTGTAGAAGCTAGTTTTTCCCCCAAAAAAATTTCTTTTTTTTTGTTTATGTTGCTGTAAGATTCGTAATTTGTGAATTGATCTGCCTCAGTGATTGGAATTGGGGAGGTATAAACAATGAATCCTTATCTTGTTGGTCTTGTTGTGCCCATCCTGTTATCGTTTGTATTGCGAAAAAAGAGTGTGAAGCAACGCGGTTTGCCTGTCGATGTTGGAGGCGAACCTGGTTATGCGATTCGGAACGCCCTTTTCACTGCTCCTATTGAAACCATGTGGGATGGGGTGACGACGTTGGCTGAGCTGTTTGAGAACTCGTGCCAGAGTTATTCTGACAGGCAATTGCTTGGTACCCGGAAGCTTATTGCTAGCGAGTATGAAGTGGCACCTGATGGAAGGTCGTTTGAGAAACTTCATTTGGGAGAATATGAATGGTTGAGTTACAGTCAGGTTTACAATGCGGTTTGCAACTTTGCATCTGGACTTGTGTGGCTCGGCCATGGTAAGGGAGAACGGGTTGCGATATTTGCTGATACGCGGGCAGAGTGGCAGATCGCTTTGCAGGTGATTCTTATTTCTCTATAACTATCACCATTATTTAATGTTTATCTGTCAGGCATTGCAGGGCAAGAAATGACCTTTCTGTGGATAAAAATTTAACATAACTGGGCACTTTTGTTAATCCTGAAACTGAATTAAACATCTTGCACAGCTACGTATTGTATCTGTTTTTATTTTATCTCTCTACCCTTGCCTTTTGCAAGATATGTCTAAATTTGCTACAAAATGTTCAGTTGCTCGGACTCTTTCTGCACTTGTCATGTTTATGTTCAAATCAAAGAACTACTCTGTAGTTCTTTGTCATTGGATATGGCATGCAACAGATGTAAACTTTATGATGATACTGTTTTATATATTTTCGTTTGTTTTCTTTTGATAGGGTTGCTTCAGGCGAAACATCACGGTTGTCACCATATATGCTTCTCTTGGTGAGGAGGCTCTTTGTCACTCATTAAATGAGGTTCTCTTTCTCTCACTTTCTCTCTCTATCTCACAAAACTATGCATGTTTTCCTAAGAAACTTTGAACGAATTGAACCTATATATTGGCTATAAATTCAGTTGTTTTGATCTGTTGAGATGTTATTAAGCTCAACTGTCCTATGTTCTTGACCATCCCAATTTCAGTGAGAAGTTGCCAAACCTGGATTCAGTGAGAAGTCACTACTACTAACCATGCCCATCCGTAGCAAATTCTGATCCAAGACCCACTAACCAATATTTATGATATGTGCATGAAATCTAGAAATGAAGAGATCTAAACATTTCTTTTCTTATACAAAGGATACTACATGCAAGAGTACATCAGCATGGACATGATAGGATACGCCAACCCATCGCAAACTCCAAAAAGTTCACATAAAAACGAAAGCATCATTTCTAATATGCAGACCCCTGACATAACATGGTTTCAATTAGAAGTATCCATGCTACATAATAACATAGCATAAAGGTACAACTATACCTACCATAACCATTTTATCTATTGGGAAACTAGTCTTGTTGGCCTAAAGTTTAAACTTCAACCCAAGCTTACCTTAAATTTTACAGGTATGAAGAAAGAAACTGGTTTGTAATAGTTGACCACTAGACCCATCTACATTTTCTCTCAAATCCTTTATTATTATTTCTTTTTTATCTATGTTATATAGAACACAGCTCCCTGCAAAAAATATAGCATGTCCAGTCTTGTCACACACGACACCCATATCCCATGTCAGACACTGATAAATATTGAAAACTCCATTTACATAAAAATTTTACAAAATATAATATGTTATTCTATGGTGCATTGTACTATTTAGCTTCTTTTGTATGTGAAAATAATCCAAAATATATATTTGTATGAGTAAGATATAGTATATATTTAAAAAAAAAATACACATATATAGACATGTCCCTGTGTCTAGATTTTTAATAGCTGGTTACGTTAGAGAGAATTATATACTAATAAATAAATATAACTTATTCTGCTTGTGTACTTCTGATGACCTCTTTCTTAGTGTTCTTTTCCATGGCATAATCTTTCTTCTCATTTATTAGAAGGAACAAATGGAAACTGCTTATTTAATATTTCTTTGCAGCTGAATGCATGACTTCATAGCTCTTTTTTTAATTATAAACTGAATCAGCTAAAGGAATAAACTATCAGGTACATCCCATGAGTTTAACAGCCAAAGGCATGAATATTAATTTCTTCTTTCCTGCCAACTACTAAAACTCTCCATCAGACGGAGATCAACTCAACAACCATTCAGAAGGTTATACTTAATTCCGCATGTCGGAGTCTTCTTGATTTAGATTTATGTCACACTGAAAAATCAAGTTTGATAAATTTGTTCACAGCCTCAAAAATTTTGATATTCCAGCTGACTGTCCAACTTAACAATTGGTTTTTGCAACTTATGTGGATAGAATATTCGAACATTATGATTATTTATGCAGTTTGTCGTTGTTAATTTTCACTAAATATGCATAGATTTGTTTTCTTTCCTCTCATGCCAATTAGTCCTGCCATTGTGTTTCAACTACTAGTCTTGGTTTTCTTAATTCTATTATCTTATACAGACTGAAGTGACAACTGTGGTTTGTGGACATAAAGAATTAAAAAAGCTTACTGGCATATGTGGACAACTCGATACTGTGAGACGTGTAATTTATATGAGTGACGAGGGCATTGCAAAGGAAGTCTCACTGGCTGAAAAGAGTACTCAATGGAAAGTTGTCTCTTTTGTAGAAGTCGAGAGGTTGGGCAGGGAAAATCCTGTTGACGCAGATATGCCTGTTTCAGCTGATATTGCCGTAATCATGTATACTAGTGGAAGCACTGGTTTGCCTAAGGTTGTTTCAAACTCTAACTTTAATTCTGTATAGATCAGGTTTGAAATAGTTAATCTATCTTTACAATGTGCTTGCTACTTTTCATTTTATTTGATACTTAAGCTGAGTTTCAACTACATCAATTAAGTTAAGACCTTAACAATGCCTGATCTTTAGAGTAAACTGCATTCTTCTAGTTGTATTGAGATATTTTCTGGATACTGTCACACACTATATGCTAATTTTTGCTACACATTGCCATATATTTGCTAAAAGATACCAATGTTGGCTAATTGTTGCGATATGTTGGTTGAGAACTCTATGATTTTAAATAAGCTTTGCTAAATGTATGACTTGCTAGTATTGGTAACTCTCCTCTTTTGAGACATATCCCCCCAAATTTGTACTTATAATTTGTATATTCCACATATCAACCCTCAAATCTTTATTAAGCTATTTAAATTTCATTTCTAAATGATGATCTTGTGGATGGTCGGATGGTCCTCCCTAATCAGATTTTTGTCAAGACAAGCTGTGATCCAAGGGAATTCACGAACTTCACAAAAAATGCAAAGACCACTTTGCCTTTTCTATCTTTTATCATTATTGCTAGCAATAATAACCTGGTATCATTGTCTTATAGACACTGAATCTCTACTTCTTTTCCAAGTCCTTTATATATAGTTGCATTTAAATGATATATGCTTATGATTGTATACTTTTGGGCTATCCCTCTGCATTTTAAATTTGATTTGATGGCAAATTAATGATACAATTTCAAAGGTGCTGATATAGGGATTCAAACATCTACTTCACATTTCAGATGTGCAAAACATTTATCATTCTATACCTTTCCATGCAATTTTGTTTAAAAAATCCATCTGGCACCTATATAACTTTCAGTCAGAATATATATGAAACTAAGGTTGCGGCAATGCTGGATCAGCTAAAAGTGCACATTGGACATCTCACTTGATTTGCTGAATGCGTTTTGAATTAGGGAATCATATTATAACAACTTAATTGCTTTTTATCTGAATTTTAAATCGCTACGGAGGGTCTTTCTGTGGCATAAGATGTCAGATACTTGAAACAGCTTCTCCTTGTTGGGATAAAATAATCTGGACACCTTTGCATCTGAAATGAAACTAGAAAAAGTAAGGGCAAAGTTATGAAATTGAAAATGTCGAAGGTTCACCAAGATGAAAAGTGTTACAAATGGTTCAGACAGTACGTGCAATTAAGATATGAGGAGTTGTAGAAGGGAAAGTCAATGTGTGCAAAGGCAGGGCAGGTTCCATACCAGATTAATTCAAAGTGGTCAACACAGAGAAAAGAAAAGCTGTTTTGTTTTATACATAGAATATATTGCCAGTGACTTTATATACCTTAGTAAATTTCCAGGTAATACTAGAGCTAAAGATGAAGAACTGAAGATAATGAATAAGAAGAAAGACGAAAGAGCCAATGCACCATGATATCTTACTCTTTCATGGGGAAGCCTTTGTGTGCTATTTTATGTTTTGCCATACAACCAGGATAAAATTATGATGAAGTGGTTAGGACCTCTCTAAATGCACAACTAAAATATGCTACTGTAAGCAAAAATTAGGTTCTATTTTAAAATTCTATTATCGATAATACATGTGATGAGGGTTTCTTATGTCCTAATGGTTCTGTTTAAACAATTTTCATGTAGGGAGTAATGATGACGCATGGTAATGTTCTATCAACAGTTTCTGCAGTTCTGACAATCGTCCCTGGGCTTTGTGGCAAAGATGTATACTTGGCATACTTGCCACTAGCTCATGTTCTTGAGTTAGCGGCAGAGGTAAGGGTGTCAAAATATTTTAAGATAATGACTTGAACTATATCCTCACTAGCTTACTCATGTCAAACTGATCTATTTGAATTTGATAAATGCACTCATGTTTCCATTGTAGGCTTTAATGGTTGGTGTAGGAATTCCTATAGGATATGGATCACCCCTGACTCTCACTGATACATCAAACAAGATAAAGAAGGGAACAAAAGGTGATGCTTCAGTCTTAGGACCAACCCTAATGGCTGCTGTCCCGGCTATCCTTGACCGTGTCCGAGATGGTGTGAGGAAAAAGGTCTGCCATTTTTTATGTCTGTATAGAATTGGTCTTTTTCCCTTGCTTATAAGATCGTTTGTCAGTAATACGTTATCTATATATTTCAGATTGATGCAAAGGGTGGACTATCAAGGAAACTATTTGACATTGCATACGGTCGCAGGTTGGCTGCAATCAATGGAAGTTGGTTTGGAGCATGGGGTGTGGAGAAACTCCTATGGGATATTCTTGTATTTAGCAAAGTTCGAGCTGTTTTGGGAGGTCGTATCCGTTTTATGCTTTCAGGAGGGGCTCCCCTATCTGGAGATACGCAAAGATTCATTAACATATGCCTCGGGTTAGTATGAACTTCAGCATCTCTTGTTAGTTTCTTGACATGCAATTTACACCATGTTGAATTTGCTGGCGTGCTCTTAGGATGGCAATTGAATCAGGAATTACAAGCTTCTCCTTTGTCAATTCAGAGTCTTGTTAGTTAGATTGAATTATTAATTTAACCAGTTTGATTAATCTTTTTTTTAAAGTAGAGAAACAAAATGGATCTGAAACATAATAGTAGCATACCTGAGTTTGCAGTATTTGTTGTAAACTGTGTCACTTTCGATAGCAAAGTTGCATTGATTTCAGCTGAAATTTGCTTCATTTTGGTAGCCCTTGCGTGGCTAACTCAAAAGGAAAAAATTCTCTTCATTGTTATTTTTGGTTTTGAAAGTCCGTGAAATTAACTTCTTGGCGTTTATATATTTCTTTAGCGCATCCTATTGACAGTAAATCTAACAATTTACAATTACATAATTTCTAGGGCTCCAATAGGTCAAGGATATGGTCTCACTGAAACTTGTGCTGGTGGAACATTTTCTGCGCACGATGACCCAACTGTTGGTCGTGTTGGTGCGCCCCTCCCTTGCTCATTCGTAAAGGTAAAGAAATATTATAGAACAACATCTTTTTTCAAAACTAGTATAATTACTGGACTAGCAATAAATAAGTTAATAGCTTTCTGGTTTCTACTTGTGATACCTATATTTAACTGAGTTTTTGCTGAAAAAAATGTTTAGTTTTAGTGTCACCCAAACTTAACATAAATATTCGTTCTCCAGTATGCATTTTAACATGTTTCTTCCTATTCTTTTTTTTTTCCTCTTGTTTTTCTGGTTGTTTATTTTGAGATTGGAGTGTCAGGGAGCTAATAATTCTTTTATAGCATTTCTAAGTATTATCGTCTTCTTTAGATGATATCCAACAATTTGGCATTTTAACTGGTATCTGTAAGGAAAATATGTATTGTTCAATTTCCAGCATTTTTGTTTCATATTACTCTATGGCTTGAAGCTCGTATCCTTACCAAGCCATACTGAGATTCCAAATCCATAGTCCTTCAATTTGTACTTTAAAAGAAATCACACAGTGTTTTCTCTTTGCCATTTTATATGCTTATCGGTGGGATTTACCCACACTTCGGAAATTGATATTTCCTGTTAAATTTAGAAAACTCACACTGACCATTACATGTTTTCTCGTTAATTCTGTCTGCTTCCATGTGATTGCTGACTCTAGCACGCCATGTTTCAGTTAATTGATTGGCCGGAAGGTGGGTACTTAACTGCAGATGCACCAATGCCTCGTGGCGAAATAGTTATCGGAGGTCCAAATGTCACTGCAGGTTACTTCAAAAATGAAGACAAAACTAAGGAAGTGTACAAGGTAAGCTCTAAGTTGTTATTATTCTGGAATATGCTTTATATGGTTTGGCCTACTCACTTTGCGCCAAATCTTACTACAAAAGGTCGATGAAAGGGGAATGCGGTGGTTTTACACTGGTGACATTGGGCGTTTTCACCCTGATGGTTGCCTTGAAATTATTGATCGTAAAAAGGACATTGTGAAACTCCAACATGGTGAATATGTCTCTCTGGGGAAGGTGAGTTGAATATTTCGGTGCATTTTGTTTCTCCATCACCTTATCCTTGAAGAGTAATTTTATAATTTTCCTTTTGCAGGTAGAAGCAGCGCTTAGTGTGAGCCCTTACGTAGACAACATCATGCTGCATGCTGATCCTTTCCACAATTATTGCGTTGCCCTTGTCGTACCTGCAGCACAGGCACTAGAAAACTGGGCTATGGCGAACGGGATCACATATAATGATTTTTCAGATTTATGTCAAAAACAAGAAGCGGTGAAAGAAGTCCAGGGATCGTTAGTACAGGTTTGCATATTTTCATCGTTACCTTATTAATTACCCTGCATATTCATTCTTTTATACCACTTATATTTGTGAATTTTGATCATTTTTCTAAAGCTAGAACTATGTTTAGTCATAGTAGGTAGGTTAATGCAGATTTTAAACATGTAAAATATTTTTTTCCTGCTTTGATGTTGATGGAGATCAAGATTAGATCAGGATTAGATTAGATTAGATTAGATTAGATTAGGATTGGGATTGTATTAGATATTTGATTTGATTAGGAGTTTTGATTTTATTAGGATTCTGTTTGTTAGGGTTTCCCTCTATATAGGGTTGTATGGAGAATTAAAAAAGATGAATAATATTTTGAGAAATTTTCTTGAGAAATCTCTGGCGTGGAATTCGCTGAGTAAAAATCTTTTCTCGTGGATTCGTGGAGAGTGGGCGTGGGTCTGGGTGGATTCCCAAATCCCAAAAGTTTCCCCAATCTATTATTTCTTCCCTAATTCCTCTAGAAAAACCCTAGTTTTCAAAACCCTAACCCTAATTCCGCTTCCGTCCTGCGTCAAATTGGTATCAGAGCCTAAAATTATTTTCTCCACCTCCACCTGATCCTCCTCCACCTGACCCAGCCACCCTCATCCTCACCCTTCATCAACCAGCAAAAAAAAAAAAAAACTCTCACAGATCAGAGAAAGAAAAAAAAAAAAACTCACATATCAGAGAAAAAAAAAAAAAACTGGATCTGATCTGTAGAGAGAGAGAGAGAAAAAAAAATCTCGATCAAAACCCACCATCTCCCTGCAAACCCACCATCTCCGACCAAACCCTTCCCCCTCCCTCCGACAAACCCTAGCCGCCGCCCTCGTCTCGTCCGCCCGCCCCTCCGCCGCCCTCGTCGCCCTCAAACCCCCCCTCGCCCGCGTCCCGCTTCCGCCCGCCGCCTTCTACGCCGTGCTCCGACTGAACCCGCAGCGAAGCCCCCCAGCGACGCCGTCCCCGACGCCGTCTCCCGCCGTCTCCGCCTTGTCCGCCGCCCGCCTCCGCCGCCTTGTTCAGCCAAAGCAGCAGCAGCAGCACCGCCCCCTTCTTCCGCTTCCGCCTCCGCTTCCGCCTGCCTCCGCCCTGTCCGCTGCCCTTCGCCGCCAGCGTCGCCATCGCCATTTCCGTCGTCCTCGACCCCGCAGCCATCACCCACTGCCGACGCCGCCTGAAATTCCGAGCTCCGCTCCGCTCGTCGCTTCCCCACCAGTGCAGCACCGCCTTCAGCAGGTCGCCCCGTCCTCCGCCCACCTTCTACTTCGACAGCGACCACTTCCTCATCTGCTTCCTTTCCCCTCAACTGCAGCTAGAGAAAGGAGAAGAGACCTATTGGGTTTGTTGGGTTTGTTATTGGGTTGATTTGGTTCAGATCCACATCCACAGAAGAATAGAAGATTGGGTTTATTTTGGGTCTGACCCGCAAACTTCAGATCTGACCCACAGATCCAGATTTACTCCACTTTTGATTCAGATCAATACAGCAGTGCAGACCCGCTGACAGCGCAGACCCGTTAAGAAAAAAAAGTGGTGATTCAAAGTTTATTTGGACGTGAACTACTCATCTCTCCAGGTGATACTTAACTTGAACTGAATTTCAACTACTAAATTCTTTGCAAATATTATTGGATTGCAATAATTTGTGACGGAATGGTTAATTGTTTCTCTCTAGTGATCTCATATTCGTTTGCATTTAGCAATTAATTTATTGGGAAAAATTAATTTAATGCATGTATTTGGGTTGTCTGAGTCTTAGATTTTGCACTATCATCTGTATACTTGACTAATTCGCATTGCATGATCCATTCATTATATTAAGCATGTCTCATTTTACAACACGATCTAGTCGCCATTCGGAGTCAAAGAGATCCCATTATATTTATGATCTGCGTGCTGCTAGAGAAATAATAGATGAAAAATTCTGGTATAAAGATCCTGTATTTGATGGGTATTCCTCTACTCGCGACTTTATTGATTGGTTAGTGAATATGGAATGTTACTTTGACTGTTATGAAATGTCTAGCAAACGTAAATTTCAATTTGCTAGAAGACGAATAGTGGGACAAACCAAAAATTTTTGGATTTCAGTAGAGATAGATCGTGAGGAACGTTATAGGAATCCTATAAACTCATGGGAAGAAATGAAAGATATTCTTATTGAATAGTATCTTCCTACGTATTATAGGACTCGTCTTTTAGACAAATTGGAAAATAGATTCACTTTAAAAGTTAGAACACAGTGCCCTAAATGCGACAAGTATGGACACTCTGCCTTTCAATGTACCATGACCAAGTGTTCTAAGTGTCGCATATCTTGGCATTACGATTATGAGTGTCCCCTCAAGAGTGTACCCATAGATATCATGCCTCATAATCACGTTGAAGATTCAGAAGTTATTGAGGTTCATGTTTCTAAGGAAAGTACCGTAGTTGAATCACAATTGGAATCGAACATGTCTATTCTTATTTCCGATACTCATATTCCTTTTATGCTTAATGATATTATTATTGAGGCACAAGAGTCTAATACACATCCACCAACTGAGATTTATATTTCTATTGAAATCCATGATACTGTAAAGAGTATTACTGATATTACTGATGCTCAGAATGTTTTGGTAGAGTCTAGTGCATCCCCACATGATACTAGATCTTCAATTTTGGTGTCAAATGTAGATGAAGAAACCGAGTATGAAATAGTTGACACTAATATCGCTACCGGTAAGTTTTTGAGCATCATTCCCATATTTTGGCAGATTAATCCTAATATATTATTTTCTAGAGATCGTTTGGAGTTTCCTTTCGAGATTCATCAAATTCCCACACAGTGTAGTGATGTTATATCATTTGCGGTGATTGATATATGTCATTTTAGGGAACCAATATATCTATTTTTTGGAGTTTTACCACTTGAGTCTGTTGCATTGCATTTGCCTGATATGCATGTTATGCATGATGAGATCTCTAGACAGATAGCAATTTGCAATGATGAATACAAATTTATTGTATATCTACATAATATTTTGCAGGAATTTGTACTTGATAATGAAGTGAAAGTTTTGGTTCCTCCTGAGAGGTTGCTTCCAGAAATTGTGAAGAAATTATACGTTTCACATTCAGGTGTCTTTCCAGATTTACCATGGTTCGATACAAATTCATTAACGAAGCCAGTTCCCCCTCCACCACTTTTATTCAGATATGATGCACAAGTTATGGTTCCTCGACCACCACCATGGCCTAATTGGAATACTTCGTGGATGTTGATCAGTTCAACCCGGATGTGTTTATCATTACTTATCTCAGCATTCATCGGGGATGAATTTTTTGAAGCCGGGGAGAATTGATGGAGATCAAGATTAGATCAGGATTAGATTTAATTTGATTTGATTTGATTAGGATTGGGATTGTATTAGATATTTGATTTGATTAGGAGTTTTGATTTTATTAGGATTATGTTTGTTAGGGTTTCCCTATATATAGGGTTGTATGGAGAAATAAAAAATATGAATAATATTTTGAGAAATTTTCTTGAGAAATCTCTGGCGTGAATTCGCTGAGTAAAAATCTTTCCTCGTGGATTCGTGGAGAGTGGGCGTGGGTCTGGGTGGATTCCCAAATCCCAAAAGTTTCTCCAATCTATTATTTCTTCCCCAATTCCTCTAGAAAAATCCTAGTTTTCAAAATCCTAACCCTAATCTCGCTTCCGTCCTCCATCAGATGTGCTTCATGTAAGTATTGTGTGTTCAAACTCATGTGACATATCCATTTGCATACAACTCATTTTATTCCTCAAAGGAAGAAAGGAAGCGGGAAAGAGAAAGAAGCATCGAACAATGTTTAAAATAACGATTATGCATAACGTAACACATTTAGTATGGTTAGGTTATAGTGCACATCACTTTATGAATAATGTAGGTTATGTGATTTTTAATTATTTATTAAAAATAAAATATAAATTATCCACAATAATTCTGACATATAGGATAGGAAAAATAACTTTTAAAATATCAAATATAATTTTTTTTAAAAATTATCCATATTCTAATAACATATGGAAATATATTATCACAATGTACAAGAAAAATCGTAATTTTTCAATTCTCACATTTGTATTTAATAAAACACAAGCTTATAAGAATCACAACCACAACAAGAATATTATATTTGCCAATAATGTCATAATGTAATCATAAATAAGTCAAGTACTCTAATCATATAAGTAAATATAATAAACTGGTCATCTCGTAAAATCCTCACATGAACATTAGAAAGGAAATCGATTGTCAAAGCATCGAAATCAACCAGCGGACAAAGTAAGATTAATGAGAAGTTGAAATCCAAATGGACTAGAGCTTAATTGGGATAAATGCGTTGCATTCGGGGGGTGGGAGTCGCGAGATTTATATACTCCAACAATAAGTATAAAGAAGTTAGGTTACAATAAATAATGCATATAGCCAAATAAATACAAGGTTATGTAATATTCGATTATCTGAAGTTGCTATGAAACCAGGTACCCTCGATAAGTTATATAATGAGTTGTGATGAGTTATTTGAAACTATGGCATCAAGTATAACATAGACCAGAGATACTTTAGGCCCTGTATGGCTAGATGTTAAAGCCACATATAAACTTGGTTATCAGAAAATTAGTTAAGGTCTTAACCTGGATTAAGCTTAGTTTATGCATTTTAAAGCATTTGGACAATGTATTATTAGAAAATTGGCTACATACTTATTTGAGGGATAATCTGGGTATTAACCTGCCTATATAGGTTTGTTAGTAAGATCCCATTAGTCCGGGTTAAATGCTCAAATTTCTTAACCTGGCTATTTAATCCATTTAGTGAAAAAGGTGTTTGGCAACCTAAACCCAGCCTAGAGACTTCCTTAACCCCAAGTTTAACCCGTTGCCAAACAGGACCTTAAAGTATAAGCCTCTATGCGTCATTAGTCCTGTCATAGCCATGGAATTATCATAAGGTGATCATACTAAGAAATATTCGACAGCAGATAAAATCTTTTCTATGCTTTAATGTTGTTGGGTGTCCATTTGAGAATCACGGACACGATACACTACACATGCAATAAATTCGAACAAGGTGCACGTGAAATGGCATTTTCAGGGCAATGCTATTTTGTCCATTTACTATATTGATATTTACATTTTTATCTTCAGCTTGATTTTGCCTAAATAATTGTCAAAGGCAAGAAGGTATCCCATGATGGGTATCCTAATATATTTAGCTCCGCAGAAACAAAGCTCGCGATTGGTAAAATCACGAAGTTCATATGTTACTAATTCTTTAAATTATCTGAACATTTCAATACAGGCTGCAAAGCAAACACGATTGGAGAAGTTTGAGATACCTGCCAAGATTAAACTGATGGACGAAGCATGGACCCCAGAAACTGGACTAGTCACTGCCGCGCTCAAGCTGAAGAGAGAAATCATCAGAAAGAGATTTGCTGATGATCTCTCCAAACTGTATGCGTGAAAGCTTGGCAAGTGCGAGGCATGTAGATATTGCACTTTTTTTTTTTTTTTTTTTTTTTTTTATATATCCAGTTTGAAAGCACTGCTTAGTGGTGGCAATGTACTTTTTTTTATTTTAAATTTGAATTAATTTTGGTAAATCCCGAAAAATAAGCATTGAATTCAGTTAAATAAACTCTTATTTGGAATGAGAATCGGCTATACTAGACTTCCATTTTCAGATACTCTGATTCCGAATCAGATGGCTATAGTTTATGTCTGCAGTCATCAAATAATGCTCAAAAGAGGAACACTGTAGGATGGCTGATTGATGCAGCAATATCAATCTTCATAATTCTCATTCATACGGTACACAGATTGGTTCATCAAACTTGTGGGTGAGATGATGCTTTCTGTGATGCATCGAAATTTCCTGTAGGACACCTTTCTTTATATTCACAGTAGAGCTTTATGTGAAGGTCTGCTACAGAGATTTGTAAGAATGAAATGCACCTCAGATTTCTGTGGGCACTTCTCCACCTTCTATGGCAAAAATGCGACTGTAAGGGATTTTCTCCGACTTTGTCTCCATTCTTGAGTGTGTAAGGTGAATATTGACACTAGACAAGTTTTATGAGAAATTGGCTGAGCATAAAACCGAAAAAACCGAACCGAATTGCAAAACCGAACCGAACTTATCGGTTCGGTTTATTCAGTTTTCGGATCAGTTCGGTTTAAAAATCGAAATTATTTACGTGTGAACTTTTAGAATTATAGCTTATTTTTTTTTCTTTGATTTATTTTCAATGTGTTTTTCTTTTAAATTTTTAATGAAAAACATTGTTATTTTAATAAGTAGAAAAAGAAAAAATAGAAAGAAAATTATTATTTTTTCTTATAAAAAACATGCGTTTATCACATAATTAGTTTCAAATTCTAAAAATCGAAAAAGTTTCAAACTCTAAAATCGAAAACCGAACCGAAAATTTGGTTCGGTTTTCAATTTTCACTTTTTTTTCGGTCGGTTCGGTTTCGGTTTTATAAGTTCGGTTCGGTTTTCGGTTGAATTTTTTTTATAAAAAACCGAACCGACCGATGCTTGAGAATAGTTGTAACCAGCACGAGTTAAGTAGCCTCACTAGCTTATATTCGATTCCAGTTTATCAACCACATATTGTCTCAACGACTTATCAACCACATATTGTCTCAACGACTGGTGATGAATACATATCCATGCCCGGGTGACAGTAATCGGTAATATTCGCAAAACGATTCATTGACCGAATTAGGTAAAAAGAAGGCTCCTAACTCCTTTCCAAACTCATAGGTCCAACATTTTTTTCGTTTTGAATCTTAACTATAATAAAACGGATTACACAGATAGTCTCATAGAGGGCAATCCAATAAAATGTCCAAAACACAGTCCAAAATACAACATGTTGTCGATAAAAGTACATAGGAAGAGGTACACAAACAAATTGAAAAAGAAAGGCCCTTGCAATCAAAAGACGCGTGCTTCAAGGTATATGCCGCTCTCCTATCCTCCCGGCCTAGTCCGCCCCATGAGGGAGCAATCTGCAGTGTCACCCGGCCTAGTTCGCCCCCATGAGGGAGCTATCTGCAGTGTCAGTGTGGGAAGCAAGTAAACCTGTTTAATGGGTCGAGCGGCCCGTTGGGCACGCCCGGCCCGGCACGTATCGGGCACGTGCCCGGTACGGCACGGATGATCCGTGCCGTGCCGGGCACGGCTCGGGACCTCAGGCCGTGTCCGAGCTGAGGCCTGCCGTGCCGGGCCGTGCAAGGCACGGATATTAACTTTTTTTTTAAAAAAAATAGCCGTTAGGGTAAATTGGGGGGGGAGTTTGCAATTTTTTTTGCAAATAACCCCCCAACGGGTATTTTTATAGTCGTTGGGGGGTTTCTTGCAATTTTAAATTGCAGATTTTTTCCCCAACGGTCAAAATAGCCGTTGGGGGTTTTTGTAATTTTTTTTTTGCAAATTAAAAGCTTTCTTTCTCTATAAATACCTCATTATCTCATCTATTACCATTCATCATTCTTATACAACCAAATTCTTTTTCAAAAATCTTCTAAAATCTTTAATTCTCAAGAAGTCTCAAGCAAAGCAACTAGCAAGTTTCAATCAAGTGATCAAGAAGTCTCAAGCAAGCAAGTCTCCCAAACAAAATCCAAGCAAGTTTTCTCATTAAAGCAAGATTTTCTTCGCTATTTCGGTTTCCAGTTTCATCTCTCTAGCTAGATATTTCACTCTCTCTCTCAAATAGTTCACCTTTTAACAGGTATTTATAATTTAAAGTTTTTTTGAGAATTTTAATTTATTTTTTCTGGATTTTATTAAAATGGATCCACACTCGTCTGGCGCTTCTTGATCTCAAGCCACGGGTTCTTTTACTCTCTTTTTAACTGATGAAGAATTTCAAAATTTATGTCAACCCTTAGAACAACCTTCTCAAGTACCATTTTCTGTATCTGAGGAAAAACCTACTGATACAACCATACCCGAAATACAAACTAGCACATCTACTAGGGCTACTAGATCGGACATATGGAAACATTTTGAAAAAATAATAGAAAATAGTGTTAGGAAAGCTAAGTGTAAACACTGTCATAAAATTTATTCGTTTCCTTTAGGTAGCGGAACGGGTCATCTTAAAAGACACCTAGAAAAACTCACCCACCAAATGTACCACATCAAACACAAATAAGCACATTTGATGGATCATTAGGTATACGTAAATATGATCCAATTAAAACAAGAGAACATTTAGTAAGATTTATAATACATGACGAACAACCATTTACACATGACGAACAACCATTTACTTTTTCAGAAAATCGCAAATTTGAAAGATTTTGTAAATCAGCATTTACTGACGAATATAAAAAAGTCCCACGTTCAACATCTACATCCGACATGTTCAAACTATATAAAGAGCAGAGGGTCACTTTAATAGCTATTTTTACTTCTTTAATTTTTAGAGTTGTTATAACTGTAGATTGTTGGGAAGCTAAAAATATGACTAATTATTTATGCGTAGCGACACATTATATAGATCAAGATTGGTGCATACAAAAAAGAATAATAGGGTTTAGGGTATTTGAATTTCCTCACAATGTACATAATTTATCACAATCCATTCTAAGTGTTTTTTCAGATTTTGGAATAGACAATAAAATATTTACCATTTTTTTTGGATAATGCTTCTGAAAATACGGGCGCAATTAGAATTCTTAAAAATTATACAAAACCAATTCTAGATGGAAAATTATTCCACATTAGGTGTATTTGCCACGTACTAAACTTATGCGTTCAAGATGGATTAAAAATAGTAAATGATTCACTAATGAAACTTAAATATACATTACTTTTTATTAAAGATAGTGGGCCAAGAAGACAAGCATTTAAACAAATATATAAAAATATGAAAATATCACCTAGAATTGTACCTATAGATGTTAGAACAAGATAGAATTTTATATATAAAATGTTAAATATAGCTATTAAGTATAAAAATGTAATAAATACTTTTAATGAAATGGAGTCACCAATGTATAGTTTAGATCAATATTTAAAATAGCGATAACGGTAACGTAACATTTTGCCTTTGTTAGGTTATGTCGCATATAGCGTAACGCATAACGTAGATTACGTAATTTACTATTTATTTATTAAAAATAAATTAAAAACTATATAAAATAATCTTTATAAATTGAAAAATAAATTAAAAAATTCTAAAAAAAATATATAACCATCTTGTAATACATAATCTATTCTAATTTTTATTAAATTTTACAATAATTTTCACATTTATCTTCATAAATTATATTAAGTCCGCAATCGTAATTCCATTTATCACCTAAATTAAAAAAAACAAGATTACAATTCTTTATCATTATTATAATATATATTTTTAAATATTCAATTTATCTTATTTGTAATTATTGATTTTAATTCAGTTAAATATTCAATAGAATCAATAAATATAATATTTCAGAAACCGTATAGGAACTACAACAAGCGAATAAGGAAACAATGCTAATTAGTAAGTTAGTAATTCCATAAGCAATCAAACAAGCCAAATCAAGTAACAAAATTTCAATAATTCGCTAATAATCAAAATAATAAGCAACAAAAATATAGATATTACTAAAAATATAATAGTAAATAACGTAACACAACGTAATTTAACGTAACGTTACGTAATATAACGTAAAATAACATAAAAAACATATTGTTATGGTGCACTGAGTTATTTTCAGTTGTTACGTAGCGCTGGAGTTCTGTTAGGTTACGTAACGCAATATAACGGGTTTCATAACCCGTTATTTTCAACATTGGTTTAGATAATAATGAATGGCACCAGTTGCATTGCATTTCTAAGTTTTTAGGCAAATTTGAAAATGCAACTAGAGCACTGTCAGGAACTTATTATCCAACTACACACATTGCATTATATTATCTAACTGAAATTAGTTCGGTTTTTAATGAATGTAGAAACCACCCTATACTTGAAATTATTGTTTAACCTATGGAAAATAAATTAATAAATATTTTAAAGATTTTCCATACTTATTATATTTTGCAACTGTTGTGGATCCCCGTTGCAAGTTAGATGGACTTGAAATATTAATAGATTTATTTTATACAAATATGTCTTATGAAAATAATGTGAGGGATTTAGTTAATAATATCAAAACATGTTTAAATATTATGTATAAAACATATAAAGATATGTATGGTGTGCCAACACAAACTACAAAAGAACCATCTACTAGGAAAATTTGTAATCCAATAATATCATCTGTATTTCAAAGACAAAAGGCAAAAAAACTAGTACATATTTTAATGAATTACATTATTATTTAGAGAGAGATAACTATGAAGATAACGCATCCCCTGAAAAATATGAATCCTTTGATATTTTGGCATGGTGGAAATCACAGGAAAAAACATATCCCGTGCTTTCCAACATGACCCGTGATCTACTAACTCCTCCGGTGTCTACTGTAACATCAGAGTCTACTTTTAGCGCAGGTGGTAGATGTAGATCCTAAAATAATAATAATAATAATAATAATAATAATAAATATAAATATATACTATATATATAAAATAATAATTAAGAAAATAAATAATAATAATAATAAATAAATATAATAATAATAATAAATAAATAATAATAATTAAAAAAAAATTAGGGTGGGAGCCAAGCACCCGCAGGATTTTCTCCCGCGGGTGCCCACCCGCGGGAGGAATCCCGCGGGTGCCCAGCACCCGCGGGAGTCCCTCCAGCGGGTGCCCACCCGCGGGAGTTCCTCCCGCAGGTGCCCAGCCGCGGGAGAGTCCCGCGGGTGGGCACCCGCGGGAGCGATCCCGCGGGTCGGCACCCGCGGGAGTGTTCCCGCAGGTGCCAACCTGCGGGTTTGTTTCCGTTATTTTCCGATTATTTATTTCCTATTTTATTTCGCTAATATTCCGTGATCCAATTTTTCAGGGATAATCAAGTCGGATTTTTAGCTTCTTCAGTCTATAAAAGATAGAAATTTAGTCGGAGAAAGAACTTTTGGATTCTGGGACTTTGGGAAGATTTCGGGCTAGCTCGGAAAATTGAGAAGCGGAGCAGAGCCATCTTCTTCCAGTTGGACGGTCAACGGAGGCATTAACGAGGCTCCATCGCTACCCGAACCCACAAAAAAAAAGGGAATAAATTATATTCCCGTTCTTGTAATCTCTCAGATTATTTGTAAATCTCGATATTTTCCTTATAATCAAATAATTTTATAATAGAAGGAAAAATGCAATTTTTGAGTAAACAAGAACTGGCGACCACAGTGGGAGCCCCTCTGTTTACCACAGAGAATCTGGTGGCGCAGTCCGACCGGATGCCGATTGGCTCAATGGTTGAGACGCTGGTCATAAAAGTTGACCAGCAAAAATATGAGAAATTTATTTCTTCCTCTGATTCAGAGCCTAGGCATCATCGCTGGGTGACGATGAAAAAAGGTGAGGCGTCATCGCCCACCAGAAATCAAAAGGCGTCATCGCCTATGAAAATTTACGAGGCGTCATCGCCCGTTGGAACTGACAAGACGTCATCGTCTGTCAAGAACACGGCGTTATCGCCCGTTCCAAAGTCAAGCCAAAAGTCAAACCAGTTCCTGACCCGCCCCCAAAAGAGAAATTTGAGGCGTAAAACTCAACGAGCACGCCTCAATCATACAGCAAAATTTGCAGAAAATTTCGGGACAGAAAAATCCGGGACGGTAAAAAACCTCGGAAGCAACCCCACGGGTGCAAACCCGCTGCTTGCAACCACGGGAGGCAACCCGCGGTTGCCAACAGCGGGAGGCAACCCGCGGTTGCCAACAGCGGGAGGCAACCCGCGGTTGCCAACCGTGGGTGCAACCCGCGGTTGCCAACCGCGGGTGGCATCCCGCGGTTGCCAACCGCGGGTGCCAACCCGCGGGTGCCAACCGCGGGTGGCATCCCGTGGCTTGCAACTGCGGGTTGCACCCCGCAGGAGTGAACCCACGGGTACAAATCCACAGTTGCAACCGCGGGTTGTATCCCGCAAATGTAATCGACGGGTTACGTTCAATGGATACAACTCTTATGTCTCTTTGAGCACGCCTATGGTGAGCACGCAACATACACCAAGAATTTTAATCTCTCTATCAGAGGCGTGTGGGGCCCATATAACTACTCAGACTAGTGGGTACTCCAGAAGAATCCGCAGAAGAGTTGGAGAACAATCTGATGCTGGAAAAGAGCTCAGCCCTGAAATATTGCAAACTCTTCAGTATTTTGAACCAAATTTTTCGACAAGAGGCATCAAGATGCAAATAGAGAAGAGAAGATACCTCAAGATTTGAGAGAGTATCTCAATTGGAAGAAAAACTCCTCACAAAATATTCCTCACTGTCAATGCGAACAACTGATTTCAACTGTTCTATCAAACTGCCAATGCAACTCAAAAGGTCCGTTTTTTAGCGGATCACCGAGCCCAAAAGAATATGAACGGTGAAAAAGGTGTACTCTGGAACCGATCTACCTGCTGCCTCATCACATATGATTAATAAAGGCAAAAAGGTGGTCGGAAACAACCCTTCGGATAAAGAAATCACTCCGGGGTCAAAAGGAGTTTCTATTGAACCAGAGAGCGCGCTTCTAGAAGAAGTCTTTGAAAGGCTTGAGAGACAAGAAAAACGTCTCGAACAGCAAGAGGAGACCATAGAAGAAATGAAACAACTTTTAATTGAGTTGTTGGCTCAAACTAGGAAGAACCAATTCTCGTCGTCCATTTCTGGTCGACAAGAAAGAAAACGGCATGTCCAAATAAATGAGGACAGCGAGGACGAGAATGAAGAAATTCCTCCTCATTCAAGAGAGGAAGAGAAAGTGAAGGTTATCATCAACTCTCACGCAGAGAAAATAGAGAAGATAGAGAATCAACTACAAGCTCTTCTTCATCGAAAGAAATTGCAAGAGGTAGGGGTAGTCCGTCCCTATCATATAGAATGGGAGACCGTATCTTACCCTGCAAAATATAAACCGTTGAATTTTCAGTCATTCGACGGTAAAGGTTCGCCGCAACAGCACATCTTCTACTTCCTGTCGCAGACAGGACATCTCATGGGGAATGATCCGACTATGAATAAGATATTTGTGAGCACTTTACGGGGGCCCACATTTACCTGGTTCATGCAGCTACCCCAGGGAACAATTAAATCATGGGCTGATGTAGAACGTGAGTTCATAGCTCGATTTTTTGAAGATGATACAGAAGTCTCTATACTATCTTTGCTAGCAGCGAAGTAAGAAGAAGGCGAAACGGTCAAAACTTATGTTGAGCGATTCCGAGAGCTTTCTGGTCGATGCTCACATGGCATGACGCAGGACACGCTTGTGGAAAACTGCAGACACAACTTGTTGACCGATATCCTAGACAAGATGGGCTCGGTTGAATCCAAATCATGGAAAGATCTGCTTAAATAGGGTGAACAGGCTGAAGAAATACTTCGACGCCTTGAAGAACAACAGTCTGCAACCGGAGACAGTACAAATGAATCTCCATTCCATTTTTCCCGTTCCAAAGGGAAAGACATAATGGCAATGGCGGTAGAAAGCAACACAACAAAGTCACCTAGGCTTCAAGCAAGGTCGCCCAGGCTTCAAAAGCAATATTCGTTCAAGAATGAACATACTGCTACTATGTTCAATCTGCTCAGCAAACGCAAAATGCTTAAGTTGCCGGACAGTAAGAGGCCTGAAGAAATTGGGAAGACTAACGATCCGAATTACTGCCTCTACCATCGGATTGTAGGTCAACCCACAAAAAATTGTTTTATCTTAAAAAACAAAATTCAAGCGTTGATTGACGCTGGAGCCATTCAGCTCAAAACTGAACAAAAAAGGAGTTAGAGCTAACTCCAATACATCTAATGTGTGTGGTCTAAAGGTACCACTTGGGCTCACAACAATTCCCAAAACGAGCTCAGGGCGGTTAATTTAAACCCCCATAAAAAAAATCATCAAAATAAAAAAAAATCAAAAAAATAATAATAATAAAAATAAAATAAAAAAAAAGAATTACCCAACGCCGACAAGGCTACGGGAAGAGAATAAATTTCTCGCCAACCCCACCATACTGGGGGTAAAAATTATGAATCACCCAAAGCCGTCAAGGCAACGGGAAGAGAACCAGTTTCTCGCCAACCCCAACATGCTGGGGGTAAAAAGCATGAATCACCCAACGCCATCAAGGTAACGGGAAGAGAACTAATTTCTCGCCAACCCCAACATACTGGGGATAAAAAGTATGAATAACCCAACGCCGATAAGGCTACGGGAAGAGAATAAATTTCTCGCCAACCCTACCATGCTGGGGGTAAAAAGTATGAATTACCCAACGCCGACAAGGCTACAGGAAGAGAATAAATTTCTCGTCAACCCTATCATATTGGGGGTAAGAAGTATAAATTACCCAACGCCGACAAGGCTAAGGGGAGAGAAAAAGTTTGGCACTTAAGCCCAAATGAAACTCTCGACAACTCACCATGCTGAGGGGAATAATATGGCTAGCCCAACTCAAACGGTAGTTGGTAAAGGCTAATCAAATCCGTTAATAGCTGGGAGTTTGCTAAAAATCCCATGACGAACATGTCACAACAGTATCCTTTTCGAATATAAGGATATATCGCTGCCCAACGCCGCTAAGGCAAAGGGAAGAGGAAAAATTTGGTATTTAAACCCAAACGAAACCCTCGACAACTCACCATGCTGAGAATAATAGTATGGCTAGCCCAACTCAAACGGTAGTTGGTAAAGGCAAATCAAACCCGTTGATAGCTAGGGGTTTACTAAAAAACCCACGACAAATCTGTCATAACAGTATCCTTATTCGAATATAAGGATACATCGCTGCCCTAAGCTGCTAAGGCAAAGGGAAGAGGAAAAATTTGGCATTTAAGCCCAAACGAAATTCTCGACAACTCACTATGCTGAAGGGAATAGCATGGCTAGCCCGACCCAAACGGTAGTTGGTAAAGGCAAATCAAACCCGTTGATAGCTGGGGGTTTACTAAAAATCCTAATCAGATAAATCTCTTGTCACGTTAAGATTTCACCTCTGACAACAAAGCTTTTCTGGTCATTTTTCTCCAATAGAGCAAGTGACACTCCAAAATATTTGTAAGTTAAAATCATACCTCTGACATCATAATTCGAAATCAAATAAAATAAAATCCGATTAAATCTTTGTTAAGTTAAAATTTCACCTCTGACAGAAAAGGAAACTCACACATCATCAAGTCCAATATTACAACCTCTGATGAACTTATTTTCGATATCGTTAAGTTAAAAATTACCTCTGACGAAAATCATCTCCCTATCAAGTTAATAGTTACCTCTGATAGTCCGATTCCAAAACTAAATACGTTAACCGTCACCTCTGTTTAGTCAGCTTGTCCCTATCACGACTAGATCCTCTGAATAGGTTAAGCTCCAAGACACGTTTAATGTCACCTCTGTCTTTCCCTGATTCGTCATACTAGATGTCACTGAACGGTTAGGATTAAAATAAGCACGTTAATATTATACCTCTGCTTGACTTAAAATAAGCATGTTAATATCATACCTCTGTTTGTCATCTAATGAGTACGTTAAAATCATATCTCTGCTTGTTATTGAGTAAATGAATATGTTAACAGTTATATCTATCGACCAGATCCTTTAAAAGGTTTATAGCCAAAATTAAAGAATCCAAAGTATTTCGAAATTCAGTACGGTTCAATACAGAACTTCGAAAACTTTGGAGGGGGTTATGTAGATACTAAAAAAATAATAATAAAAAAATAATAAATATATACTATATATATATATATAATAATAATTAAGAAAATAAATAATAATAATAATAAATAAATATAATAATAATAATAAATAATAATTAAAAAAAATTAGGGCGGGTGCCAAGCACCAGCGGGATTTTCTCCCGCGCCCGCGGGAGGAATCCCGCGGGTGCCCAGCACCCGCGAGAGTCCCTCCCGCGGGTGCCCACCCGCGGGAGTTCCTCCCGCGGGTGCCCAGCCGCGGGAGAGTCCCACGGGTGGGCACCCGCGGAAGCGATCCCGCGGGTCAGCACCCGCGGGAGCGCTCCCGCAGGTGCCAACTCGCGGGTTTGTTTCCGTTATTTTCCGATTATTTATTTCCTATTCTATTTCGCTAATATTCCGTGATCCAATTTTTCAGGGATAATCAAGCCGGATTTTTAGCTTCTTCGGTCTATAAAAGATAGAAATTTAGTCGGAGAAAGGACTTTTGGATTCTGGGACTTTGGGAAGATTTCGGGCGAGCTCGAAAAATTGAGAAGTGGAGCAGAGCCATCTTCTTCCAGTCGGACGGTCAACGGAGGCATTAACGAGGCTCCATCGCTACCCGAACCCACAAAAAAAAAGGGAATAAATTAATATTTCCGTTCTTGTAATCCCTCAGATTATTTGTAAATCTCGATATTTTCCTTGTAATCAAATAATTTTACAATGGAAGGAAAGATGTAATTTTTGAGCAAATAGTAGAGTGCTCACAGACTTGGCGTCGGACACATTGGAAATGTGTGTCTGCTTGAAGGATTGGTACGACGCAGAAGATATGGAATAAGACTTGACTAATAAAGTTGTACTAGAGACCTTAGGCTTACCAGAAGAAAATGAAGTATGATTAAAAGTATTTAAATTTGTAAGAATTTTCATGTATTTTCAATTTTTTTTATAATTTTTAACTCATAAATCTCTTAGAAAAGATATTAAGAATAAGTTGAGGGTGACAGTTAGGGTCCTCTCCCCTCTCTTCGGGCTTTGTATAATTTCTAAAGAGATTTATAGAGCAATTATATGAATGTAATGAGATTAAATATAATATAATATTTTTTTATTGTTATTACTTCTTGTTAAATCTAGTTAAATGAAGCAATTTACCCACTTTAAAAATTTTTTTCCGTTTTTTAATTAACATAGGCCGACACGGGCTTGGCACGGGCACGGCACGGGCCCGCCGTGCCGTGCTGGCGGGCCGAGCCCGGGCAACCGTGTCGTGCAGGGCACGGGCCGTGCCAGGGCCGGGCCGAGCACGGCCCATTAACAGCAAGTTCGTTGTTATCATTCAAGACTTTGCCTGATAGATGGAGACATTTTCCGTCTGAAAATAGATCTCTTCGTAAGAGGACATTATTAACAATAAAACACGACAAATAGCAATGGAGTGTGATAAATTCCTGAAGATTTTATTTATTATTTTTTTCTCTTTTTTCATATATACATGTGGTAGCTACCATGATATCTCCAAGACTCTCTATCTATATTCCGAAAAGTTGAAAAAAAATATATCATTGAAAATAGTAGAAGCATTAAGTGCATTGTTAGCTTATTTCCATTATTACCATTTATATACATATATACTAGATGTTGTATATATCGAAAATTATTAATTTTGTATTTATTTGATAGAAGACAAATCAAAACTAAAAGCCAAGAAATTTGGAAAGATTAAATCTTAAAGAGTTGATATCATGATGCAAAAAAATATTTTGAATTTTTTTTTATTAGAGATAGTAAAAATAGACTACAATTTAAGTAGCTTAAATGAGCTGTCAGCTCCATTTCAATGTGCTCATATATAGGTATGTGCGCTTGTATGTGTGAAGTATACCTAAAGTGTCTTCAAAGGAAGTTGCTTCTTGATCGACAATGAAAAATATTTAAATCATATATTTTTTTTTGAAACATTCATTCAGAGTATGGTGATCATAACCAATGGGTCAGATCTTTATAAGCACTATTTATGTTGAGATTAAAATAGTATCTCTGTGTACAAGTATGTACCTTAATTACATCATTGTGTGTGTATATGAGTAAACGGGAAATTTATCGATAGTGAAGGGAGTTTTTTCACCGCTGCTTAGATGTTCCAATAAAATTATCACATGTTATGCCACTTAAAAAATAATTAAGATAGTTATTTTATTTGTTACCTTAAATAGTATTATGTGTAATAATTTTATAATAAATAGTATTATGTGTAATAATTTTATAGAGTGACCAGTGAAAAAACTCCAATCACTGTGGATAAATTTTCTGTTATGCACACGACTATAAACCCATTAAATTTATCTTAAAGTAGCTGAGGTGGACAGATATCCAAAAAGGTAATTTGGTAAAAATAATAGATTATTATTTTTTTTTTTTTCTGATGACTGAAATAACTTGCACGATTTGTTTAGTCACGTACAGTACTAGCCCCTCCGCAAGCTCGCTGCTCGCGCTCTCCCAAAAAGGAACGAGTCAAAACCTTAACTTTTCTCTCTCACTCACTCTCACTCCGCCCAAATTTCCCAATTTCTCTCGTCATCGTCAACTCGATCCCCAATGGCGACCCGGTCCTTTCCGATCCTCCGCCGCCTCCTCCGTCTCTCCTCAACGTCCGTCACCCCTCCGTTAGGGCTCCGTCGCCGATCCATCACCTACATGCCCCGCCCCGGCGACGGCGGGCCCCGCACCGTAACCCTAATCCCCGGGGACGGCATCGGCCCGCTCGTCACCGAAGCCGTGCAGCAGGTCTTCGCGGCGATGCACGCCCCCATCGAGTTCGAGGCCTTCGAGGTCCACGGCGACATGAGCGTCGTCCCTGCTGAGGTGATCGATTCAATCAAGCGCAACAAGGTCTGTTTGAAGGGTGGGCTCGCGACGCCGGTGGGAGGCGGAGTTAGCTCGCTCAATATGCAGCTGAGGAAGGAGCTCGATCTATATGCGTCGCTGGTGAACTGCTTCAACGTGCCGGGACTGCCGAGCCGGCACGAGAACGTGGACATCGTGGTGATCAGGGAGAATACGGAGGGGGAGTACTCGGGGTTGGAGCACGAGGTGGTGCCTGGAGTCGTGGAGAGCCTCAAGGTAATTTGAGATTCTTGTTGATATATTTCTTTTGAGCTTTCTTTCTTTTTCTGGTTCTTTTTCTTGCTAACCTTTTTGATGATTCTTGTTGATATCGTGGAGAGTCTCAAGGTATCTCGGGGTTTTTTTTTCATGATTTTTGGTCGATACTGTGTTTTGATGCTGCGTGTGTTGTTTTATATTTTGGGAAAAGATCGTAGTTTTTATGTGAAGTGAGACCAAAATTTAGGTGAAGTTTGGATCTTGGTGCTCTGCTGATATTTTCCTTAGCATATGTTACCAAATACAGAGTTCAAAGAGGGGAATAAGGGAAAATTGATAAAAAAAAATAAGAGGAACCAAGAGAAGCAGTGATGCAGGACGGAAGCGAATTAGGGTTAGGATTTGGAAATTTAGAGTTTTTAAACAGATTTGGAGAAGAACAAAGGAGTTCGGAAATCCATCCGGACGAATTCAGGCCTACTCTCAACGAATTTACGAGAGTTTTTTGGAATACAGCAAACCCACGCAGTTTCTCAAAATTCAAAATTCAATATTTATTTAGTTTTTAATTATCTACAAAATACTTCATACATAACTTATTTATAGAAAAACTCTAACAAACAAAATCTTAATATAATACAAAATTCTATCAAATCCAACAAACAAAATCCTAATAAAATTCAAAATCCTATTAAATAAAATCATATCAAATTTGATTTAGAATCAAATCCTACAAAATCACTTCATATCAAATATGATCTCCATCAATTCTCTCCGGCTTTAAAGCAATCATTCCTAATAGATGCGGAGATAAAAATTGTTAAACACATCCGTATTGAACTGATTAGCATTTACAAAGCATCTCAATTTGGCCATGGTGGTGATCGAGAAACTGTAACTCGTGCAACTTATCTGAACTAAGGTGGTGGAGGTGAAACTAGTTTCTACATTAAATCTTCTAAAGTAGAAGAGGAGTCTGATAAGTCACTTTTTGAATTGGATTTGTTGAAAGTAATTTGTCGTAGTTATTAAAATTTTATCACTTTGTATCATGTCATTTACCTTTGTTGTTCAAAATTTATGTGATAGCTCCATTGGTGGTAATAGAAAAACTGAAGAATAATATATATTTGCAGTTTCAGAAGATGATGATTTTGGAATCGTATGTGTTTTCTCACTTTGGACTTGAAATTCTTGTACTCCTACATCTTCAACTGATTTGTAAGTACTATCGGTAAACACCACTGGACGGCGAAGTTTCTTACGAAACTTTATCAAGAGATTTTTCAAAGAAAATACAGGTTTCATGGGCACGTCATATATGAGAGTAAGAGGTACTTCTGTTGGTTTCTTCTCATGAGTATGATCATCAGAAATATCCATAGGCGGTTGCAATTTTGTAGTTGGTTCTGTTGAATGATCTTCAGAAATTTGAACTATTGAATTTTCAACTTGTATGCACGAAAAGAAATTTCATCTGGCATTAATAGTGGCTTATTATGAACTTCTATATTCAGTGTAGGCTCCAAAATACATTTACCATCAAAAATAGGAATATTTATTTCGACCTTATTGGCGATACTATTATCGTTAACCATTTGACTTCTTCATCCCTTTGTTCATTGTATTTTCGAAAACGTGGTTGTTCGGATCTTTTGTTGATCCTGACAAATATTTATTCGCATTTTTCAAGTTCATCAATCACACATTGAAGTTTTTCATCATCAGTCATTGTTTTGGACTTAGATAGTAGAAACTGGTGAAATGATGATAATAAATTCGGAAGGCGGTGTTAAGTATACTGATTACAAACGCAAGATATCCCAATCCAAACATAATTTATACTTTCTACTCCAAATATAAAATTCTCCATCCAACTTATATCAGGCGTAAGGACATTTCTGTTCTGATATTGAATCGAAATATCTAAAGAAATTTTAGAGATGATTCTCCCAATATTCATAATTTTGCCGATCGTCAAAATCGTAAAAAATGGGTATAGTAGCATACATGTCACGCCCATCTCGTGATATTTTAACATTGGTGTTAATGTAGTGACCATGGAATATGAACTCCATATATAATCAACTCAAAATTTTAACTCAAAAAGTTTAGAAAATATCCAAATATCAGGGTGGCTCGAAAACGGCTTGAATTGGAGTTGAATCGGGTTTCGAATCACAAAACTATCCTTAACGGGTTGCACTGTCTTAACGAGTCTTCTCTGATACCTTAAGAGGCGGAATATTTAACTCTAGTAACAAGTTGATACAGGACGGAAGTGGATTAGGGTTAGGGATTTGGAAATTTAGGGTTTTTAGAAAGATTTGGGGAAGAACAAAGAGTTTTGGAAATCCACCCAGCGAATACATGCCCACTCTCAACGAATCCATGATGAGAGATTTTTTTTTGGAACACAGTGAATCCATGCAGTTTTTCAAAATTTAATTTTTATTCAATATTTAATTATCTACAAAATACTCATAGAGAGCTTATTTATAGGAAAAATCCAACAAACAAAATCCTAATAGAATCCAAAATTCTTTCAAATCCAACAAACAAAATTCTAATAGAATCCAAAATCCTATTAAATAAGATCCTATCAAATTTGATTCAGAATCAAATTCTATAAAATCGCTTCATATCAAATCTGATCCCCATCAAGCACACTCAAATACTTGGTGTTGCATGGTTTGGAGTTTTCTTTATAGGGAAAATTTGTTTGAATTTGGATCATTGGAAAAAGTAGGTTAGATACATCGATAAATTTTTGCAATTTTTGTCGCATGAAGTTTCACATACTTGTTCGTTGGAGGTGAAATTAGGGTAAATGAATGAGGGAATATCTCTATGAAGCTTAGCTGTTTATTTTAGTTTAGAAAAAAGATGATTTCTTTCGATGCTTTCTGATTTGCACTCAGTAAGGACCGAAATTGAGTGTCTCTAAGAAGCTTGCAAAAATTTTGGAGACATCTCAAGAGATACACAGCCTATGCTGCATGATCGTGGACTTTGTTCCCATTTCACCCCTAGAGAAGAGCTTTCTATGCGTAGCCTATAGTGCTTTAGCTTTGTATTTCAGTAGGCACAGTTGGAGGTAAACCTTCATTTGATGGATTGTAGGTGTATTTAACCTAGTAACAATTGTTGAATTATTCTTCGGATCTTGATTTCTTACATATTTGAAGACCTTGCAGTTATGCGTAAACTCATTTGCAATCTTATTGCAGTTGCTCTAGGATTAGTTAGGAGCCCGATTCATGTACATCATGGTTTAAAATTTTGGAATTGGTATTGGTATTACGAGTCGATGCTTTATGATATCGGGAGGCAATATTGTACGTATTGTATAAGCAACATTAGAAATATCAACAATAGCGATGATACCAATATTGATATTACAGAGTCTTTAGAGTAACGGATACTTTAAAATCTAAAATGATATTCACAGCATGTATTGATATCGGCAGATATTTAAACCATTGATATACATATTTTGGAAAATACACCTAGAGAAGGGAAAATGTTTTAGCATACCTGATTGAAATTTTTGTGAAGACTCTGGGAGATAGTTAGAATATCTATAAAGAATGCCTGAAAAGGACGCCATCAAAAGGGAGGATGGAGGAGCGAAGGGTGGTGGTTAGAACTATTACAAATTACTGTGTAAATTGTTTGTGTAAGGAAGCAATACTCTACGTATGACAACAGGGAAAAGAATGTTACAAGTTCTATATGAATGTGTGTGTTTCAGGGATTACTTGGCTAGGCATGATGTTCTACTTCGTTATAAATCAATAGGTAAAACCAACTTGAACAATCATTCTATGAAGAAGGCGCTTTGCTTTCAAGTTCTATAGGCATCATGGTGTCAATTCAGCTTAAGGAATTTCTTAAATGTTTTGTTAGGAAATAAATTCCTTTAAGTTTATGTTTACTTATTTTCATTTTGAAGGAGAACCTTTCTACAGCCATGCAAAGCAGGACCTTATCCTGTTGTGGAACATAGCAGCCCATTCCTCCCTCCCTCTTCATATTATTCTAAATCACACATTATACAAGGTCATACTCTAATACTTAATTAATTGTTTAGCGCACAGACTACTGGCAGTCTTTGCTTTAACCACTGCTGTTGTTTTTGTGTAAACAATCAACATAGTATTCAAGCAATGTTATGTTTGGATGAATTGAGTATAAACTGGCTATTGGTCATAAGTTTTATGGCTTACAATTTTGTTCTCACACAGTCTTAACTCTAAACAATCAACTGATTTCTGAAAACATGAAGTTGGTTGCTGGTATCGGGAAATCGCTTCAACAGATTTTGGGCAATGTCATCCTCTTCTCTCCTATATGCATGTTACTTGCCTGTACTCTAATGCTTATTTATCATTTCTCCTGATGATAATCATACTTGTGCATGACATATTGTTGGTCCTCGATGTTCACCTAATGTCAGACTGTTCAGCTGGAGATACTGTTGATTTCTTAGTATCCACCAAGTTTTAAGTTGTTGGTGTTCGCCATGAAAATTGAATTTCTTTTTATTGACCACTTTTCAATAAATAGATTACAATTTGAACAGTTTCTCGTTTACAGAAAATGAGAAAAATCTAGTTCCCTATTTATTTAAAACTGAGTTATATAGTAGCCGTGGAGGACGAGCCTGCTCTCCGTTGACGATCGGAACGCAAGTCCTTCAGTTGGCTGCCTTCGTAAAACTCTTGGATATGCAAGAGCTTTAGATTTTAGCACAAGTGCTTAAGTGAAATATATTCAACTGCTCCAAAACCAAGTATCCAACCGATTCACCCCTTTTCTAGCCCAATCTTTGGCTATTTATAGAGTTTTGGAGACCTTTGAATTGGTGTAATGGTCCAATTAATAGCCCCTTTGATTGAGTTAATTCTCTGTCTTTTAATCCGTTGGATTTGTGTTAAATTTCCTGGATTTGTAACCGACGTCTTTAATCTCCTGGATTTGTAACTGAAACGCGGATCTCAGCCTTTAGATCTACGTTTTGGGTTCTGATAGCTCGCGTGGCATGCTTAAACCCACGTTTGAGTGTCATTGGAGATGGTTTTCGCTTCTCGAGGCTTTAAAGCAGAATCGCGACCCTCTGAATTTAATTCACATATGGGTTGCACTTATTAACTTAGAAAAGTTAGGCGTGGATCTCTCTATATTAGATGATCCGCGTTTGAGTCCCCAACGATGTATCTTGTTCAATTAGATCCGCGTTTGGGTGTAGACGAGAATAGTTTTTATCCTTTAAGAGTTTATAATGAAAATGCGGCCCTTTGGAGTTCGCGTTAATTATGTTTAACTCTAGTCATGAGCTAAAAAGTTAACTAAAATCGCGAATTTGTCTTTAATTGATGATCCGCATTTTAGTTTCTTAACTGGACCCGCATTTTTGGGTTTTATTAGTCTTTGTGAGCCGTAATATAATCTTGCATTTGAGTACCATTTTCAATGAAACGCGATCCTATGGGGCCCACCTTTGTCAGTTTAATTCGCGGATCTCTCTGGACGAAGATATGCGTTTTGGCTAATTTGAGAAATAAAATGCAACTCTTATGAGATTCGCGTTTTAGCCTTTCTTGGCTTCGAGACGCGGAGCTCTTTATGAGGTTCGCGTTTTAGTTTTTCCTGGCTTTGCAATGCGGATTTCTTTATGACAAATGATCCACATGTTGGCCAATTTTCGGTTATTCATTATGAATTCTTATTTTCTTTTCCTTTTTCTTAAAAATTTCGCCAATAGTTGGGCTGACATATGCATGCATGTCTAAATTTTTGTTCAGATAGCCTATCTTGCTTCTGCAACTCTATTTACATTGGTATAATTTTACGTCATAAGTGCATAGTGTTGATGGTTATCAAAATTCTCGAGATCTCCCCATTTTCCCCCCAGTTTTTCTTTCCTCTTCTTGTTTAGGATTGAGGAAAGAGTCAATGGTCTTAATCCTGCTTGAAGGACTGACAGTGTTGTGGTCAACAAACTTGTTAATTGAGATCGATGAAGCAGGAGTATGAGTATGGAGGTAGGTACGGGACACGATAACTTTGTAAAAAGTAGGGTACGGGATACGTTCTATATGTAACTAATGATTGAATAAGAAAAGCAATATTTATTACTACAATATTAAAATGCGTAACTTAAATCAGATTACGATTGATTTCCAATCCACTACTTATCAAGGTTGTCCCGTTATTGTATATATAAATAGTGTGTGTGTGTGTATGTATGTATGAATGTATATAAGAAGCTAAGCACTTAACTCAAATTGCGAAGTAAACAAAAAACGTATGAGAAATGTGCGTACGCGTTCAAGTAGTGTTCGAGAAGTTTCTTTACTTATTATAAAATTGAGGGCATGGCTGAGAATTGTTCGCACCTATGTCAGGAGTTTTCATTAAGTGTTGGTGTTAGTCATGTGTCCAACACGTCCTGTGCGTATATCTAATTTTAGAAGTATCCGTGCATTACAAATTGAGATCAATATTTGTCTAACAATTATGTATACTATTTTCATTTGTGTACATTATGAAGCTGCCACCTAGTAAATTTTCCAAAATATGGAAACAATTTTGAGATATTAGATTGTAATTGTGCTGGTTTTTAGTACTCTTGTTGATCCTTTGGTTTACTTAAACTTTGAGTAATGTTTAAAATAGCGATAACGGTAACGTAACGTTTTGCGTTTGTTAGGTTATGTCGCATATAGCATAACGCTTAACGTAGGTTATGCAATTTCCTATTTATTTAATAAAAATAAATATAAAACAATATAAAATATTTTTTATGAATTAAAAAAAATTAAAATATCAAAAAAAGAATATAAAACCATTTTGTAATACATAATCTATTCAAATGTTATATTAAGTTTTTTTTCACATTTCTCCATAAATTATATCAAGTCTGCACCCGTAATTCCATTTATCATTTAAACAAGAAAGCAAAACTCTAATTTTTTATTTCAATCTAGTTATTATCATTGTTGTAATTTACATTTTGTAATGTTTAATTTATCTTATTTATAATTGTTGATTTCAGTTCAGTTAAAAATTCAATAGAATCAATGAGTAATTTTCAGCAACCAGACGATAAATACAATAAGTGAATAAGGAAACAAACTTAAATTAACAAGTTAGCAATTTTACAAGCAATCAAACAAGCCAACAACTAATTAAGTAAAAAAATTACAGCAATTTGCTCATAATCAAAATAATAATCAACAACAATATATAAATTACTAAAAAAATAATTGTAAATAACGTAGCATAATGTAATTTTACGTAACGTTATATAATATAACGTAAAAAACGTACTGTTATAGTGTACTTAGTTATTTCCAGTTGTTATGTAGTGTTGAGGTTCCGTTAGGTTACGTAACGCAATATAACGGGTTTCATAACGCGTTATTTTCAATATTGACTTTGACTTCTTTAAAAATTGATATTGTGATACTCTGTATGTATATATTCGAACCCATTGCATACGTACATGGAAACATCCCGCATAGACATGGAGTGAGGGAAGGAAGAAATTGGTGTTTCTAGATGGATCTAAATCCTGCTGATGCAAATTCAAGGGCCGGCGTGTTACAATGTTTGATCATATACTATACATTATCTCATCTTATATTATTATTCAATGATACTGCCTGAAGCCTTTTCCTATCATAATCGGGTTAGCCACACAACTTAGGCTCCAACAAAATTGATAAAACTTACAAATGCTTTTCAGATTGACAATCCTTGTAAATAGTCCCAAGTTTGAGGCGGAGAATACTATATATGATAAAAGGATTTGCCACAAATCCTAGAAAGGCCATTTGCTGGATAGCAAGACCTACATTATAGGCCATTCAATTTAACCTAGTATGACCAAGGAGCAACCGTTTGAATATACTCCTGGACTAAGAAAAGTCTTCAAAAGGAAGAGATGATGAATATTCTAAATAAGTTGCATTCAATTTTTAAGGTAGATATAACTTCAAATAGTTGCTAATAGTCCAAACCTACTTGCTTAACTGAAAAGGACCAATTCTTCGAATTTTTTTCTTTATCCATTCAAGTCTACCCGAAATAAGCATATTTAAGTAGTGTATGACAAGTTGTGATTTGCAATTAGATTCACGGATTGAAAGCATCCACTCTAGGCACCCTTTTTAAGTTAACAGAACATGATTAACAGTGTCAATCAACAATGTAAGTGATTTTTCATTATTTTTGGCAAGTTTCCTGAAGAAGCACATCCGTCTCTCTATTTTTGGCAAGTTTCCCAAAGAAGCACGTCTATCTCTGTGTTTTTTTCTCTCCCTTCCAGTCACATGTATGATGTCTGCTTGTATATCTGTTTACTGGTTATATGTTAATGTAGCTTGACTACCTTCTTTGTTTTAACCCCTTAACAGGTGTTAAAAGCATCTCAGTATTGATTTGCTCCTATATTCGTGGCATTGTGCATGATGCAGCAATTCGTTTGTTGAATTGTTTTGCTACTGCATTTGATTCACAGTTGTAAGCAAAACCATCATTGCAATATGGTGAGTGTATCAATAATAACTTGGTATCTCCTCATCTTAACATTGCAGGAAATTTAATTTCTATAAAGTTAAAAACTACATTTTAATTTCTGATGATGCACACTCAATTTTTGGTGGGTGAATTAGCCACACCATCATTATCTTCTTTGCTTGATGGAAGGGCGTATAATTTATTACTTAATGTTCCGGAAGTCAAGCCACTATCCCAAAAAGATATATGTTCTTAACTTTTGTTGGATTATTAACTTTATTTAATTTTAGCTGTCTTGGAGTTATGCGTGCTTCTCATCCAGAAAATTTGCTAGGTTATAACAAAGTTCTGCTCGGAGCGAATAGCAAAATATGCTTTTGAGTATGCATACCTCAACGACAGAAAGAAAGTGACAGCTGTACACAAGGCCAATATTATGAAGCTGGCGGATGGTTTGTTTTTGGAATCATGTCGTGAAATTGCAAACAACTACCCTGGGATTGAATACAATGAGATCATCGTCGACAACTGTTGCATGCAGCTTGTATCGAAGCCAGAGCAGTTTGACGTGATGGTATGGTTAAATGCATTTATTTGTCTCTTTTGTTTCTTATTGATAATAATCCTTTTGCATAAAAAGGTAATATACTGTTTTCTTAGGCTTTGGATGCCACTCTTTCATTCACATGCATACAAAGCCATAATTAGTTGCTAGGTGATATTAGCATCACATTTCAAGTAATCTATTTCAAATTTACAGTAGAGTTTGTTCTAGTAGATGTTATTTCAAATTGTCTTTCGAGCTTGCAGTTAAATTTGTTTTATAGATTCAAGAAGTTAGGCTTTGTTTGGATGATTTAATTTGAAAAATCATAGTCTAGTTTTTCATAAATTTGGATGTTACAAGATTTTAGGAAATTTTAGTACTTGGGGAATGTTTGTTTTGAAATATTGTAAAGCCAAAATAGGAAATACAGCCACATGTATAAGAGAGAAGATTATGAAATTTAAGTTTCTGTTCAGAATAGAAACTTGACTCTTTGCCGTCCAAACACTCATATGAAATATTAATTTATTTTTTCCTGATCCTTAGAAAATCACACAATTTCACAATTTTGATAGACATCCAAACACAGCCTATATCTTTCAGGTAAATAATTTTTGCTGATAATTCTGGAGCTGGAACAGTGTTAAGGACTAATTTTGTTGTTTGTTGAGTAACTGTACTGCATTCTGACAAGGAGGAGGTGAAACCTCCTTCATTTTCCCTACTACTATTGCTCCCATTTCATCTTAGGTTGGAGGTCGTGGATATTGGGTTAGTTATATTTGATGGCTTGTAATGGTTGCAGTGTGTAACTGAACTATTCTATGTTAGTCAGTTGTATAGGTGGTTTGTCAAAGGTGAAAAACTTGTATAAAGGCTAGGATTCATGAGGTCGTGAGGTCCCAATACTTATGCATTTTCTACTGCAAAAGTAATGAAAGTAGCAGGCTGGGGTGGAGGGCTTTACCTGCATCCTCCATCTTCTCTAGAAAAACAAAATTATATTTGATGGCTGTAGTGACACTCCATTCTTTTCTTTTCTCTGCTCTCCCAGGGGTTTTGGCAGCTGGGCTTCCGTCAATTGTTTGGTTGGGATGAAGCTGGAATAAATGGCAATTTAAAAAAAAAAAAAAAAATTGTAGGTCTAAGCCAGTGATTTTGCAGTTGCTTCGGATGGAATCTTTTTTCCTCTGTTCTTATTGTCTTTGTTCTAGTTTGCTTTATTTTAAAGATATTTCAGGCCCAAACCTGAAGTTAAAAACCTTTTCCAGTTTTCTGCATATCTTTCTCTTGCTTGTTTTCATGGATAATTTGCCGACAACCAACAAATATGGAGACAGATTTCACATTAGTAACTTGTCTACCGCACCAATACCAAATGGTCAAGAGTTTCTCGACACTGTAATAGGACCTCCCAAGTTTAGTGAGGGATGCATAATATCTTTTGGATTAGGTGCCAAGAAGTTGGAATGAGTCGAGGTGGGGATAATTTGGTAAGTCCACCAATATTTTTGGTATTCAGAATAAAAATATTTATGTGATCTGTATGCCTATGTCTATTGCTGACCAATACTTTACCATGCATGAGTCTAACTTTGATGCTTAACTCAGTATGTCTATTCTTGACTTTGACTTGTGAGTTTCTTGTTCTTTCACAGGTGACACCAAACCTCTATGGCAATCTGGTGGCTAATACAGCTGCAAGAATTGCTGGTGGCACTGGTGTCATGCCAGGAGGTACTTTCAAGTTATTTAAACTCTAATGACAAGTCAACTTTATTTCTAGCCAGTGCATGTTTTTGTATGCATTGGCACTGCCCTGAGGGAACCAGCGGATGAGAGGAAGCCAGTAGAGCCTCTTCCTAGAAATCTTTAGGTACTGACACCAAGTGCCACACAGTAATCTGGGATTGAATTTTTTTCCCCAAGAACATCCTTCCATCACTGTTAATTGCATGAGGGCCCCTGCTTGCTCTTCTTGATAAACCATCCGATTTATCTTTTATTTATTTGGGTTCTCAATGGGATATTCCTTCTAAGCGCTTCACCCATTTGTTTATTTTTTGTTCTTTTCCTACACACCAAGTCCAGCATGTGAGATGCCTTCTTATGATAATACTTTAATTAGAGTGTGAAATTAGATATTCCCATCTTTTCATGCATGCATTCATCAGGGCTGACGCTAGTCATCACTAGATATATGTTATGTTACATGCATCCTCAGCAAATGCGGGGAGACAAATTGCCTGCTGTTTTATAATTTTGGATTAAGATCTTTGTTCAAATCGTCTTATTTTGACATTTTAACAGAAAATGTTTTGAAGCTTGTCTCCACCACCCCCACTTTTTTATGCTTAACCGATAACTCTTGTTAATTATCAGATGAATCTAGTTCCTTCTGCTACCTGCAAAAGTTTACTTTTATGCTTGTCCTGAATGATTGAAACTCATGCTAGTTATGGTCTTGTTTTGTAGGTAATGTAGGTCAAGATTATGCAATCTTCGAGCAAGGTGCTTCCGCAGGCAATGTAGGAAATGAGAAACTGGTGGAGAAGAAGAGAGCAAATCCCACAGCTCTGCTACTATCATCAGCCATGATGTTGAGACATCTTCAGTTCCCCTCATTTGCAGATCGTTTGGAGACTGCTGTGATGCAGGTGGTTGAAGAAGGAAAGTACCGGACCAAAGATTTGGGTGGGATGAGCACCACCCAGGAAGTTATTGATGCAGTCATTGCGGCTCTAGACTGATATTTCCATTCAAATCAACGCTGCTTGCAGCATTAAGGTTTTTCTGTCAACTTTTTAATTCCTACAAGCAGCCTGACCATCCTGCTTTTTTGGCTGCTGGTGATAAAATGAAGTTTGCTCTTAAAACAGCACTTCATATGAATTTACGTTCATTTGTCGTGTAGCTTAATTTTGTAGGTTTCGGGTTCTTGCTGCCCTCGTGAAAATTGCTGTTAGTTGGACAGCCAGGAAGTTACTTTGATCCGAAATTGACAGCCAGGAAGCTACTTTGATCCGAAATTGAATACCACTGTTATGACTGACAGATTGGTTAGTAAACAAAATTCCTTCGATCTGCATTCCTGCAGTTTGTATAACATCTGTGAGCATCACATTACGAATTTAAAGATAACTTGGAGAATCGTGTGTACACGATTAGAAGTTCAAAGCCATTACAGTGTTCCTTTTCCAAATCAACAGATACCATATACCATTAAACACTCAACATCGGAAACCTCACAGAAAAACCAACCTGAGAACTTAAATTCAAGAAACCCAAAGCTGGAGAACTTATATTCAAGAAACCCAAAGCTCCGTAGTGCATGGAAATGCCATACTGCATCAAAAAATTGATTTTGTGAATAATAGTTTTGATAATGAGACAACGCATAATGCATTGCTGCTGAGCACCTTGCTGCAAATATTGTTGATTGTCAAATTAGAGCAAAACACTTGCAGTATCATCGTGTTGAAGACAAAGCACTGCGATTATACACAGTAAGCAATTAAATATCCAGAGATGCAGAGCACCTTGCTTATACTCAGTAAAAAAAATTGAACTATCCAAATATGCCTTAATATAATGTAAAATAATTAGCATGATAACAAACTTATCCTTAGCATGATAACAAAATTATCCTTTAAAATAAAATAAAAAAGTCTACAATGAGTGGAATTGAATGTCACATGTTCTCCAAAAAATCTCGATACTATAAAAACGACAACGTATAACGACAACGCATAAGTTAAGTGCATCACAGTGATAAAGCCCGTGATGGACCTGATGCTAGATACAAGAGATTCCACCAGCTGCTACCGTCAGTCTTTCTATTTTGTTCTGCTACAGTCTATCTGCAAAAGAAAGCAAAATAACTACTCATTATTTGTTAAACAAGTGAGGTAAAAGAACAAAGAGAAGCTACTTTTGCTAGTGCAGTTAAAAGTTCATTCAGTCCTCGACTAATTGTAACATAATGAAGAAGGAAAATGGTATATGATTCTTTCAACATGCATTTCATTTAGATTACAAGTTTGCTGATCAATTTGTTTTCTTCTAAGGACAAGAAAAGATGAAGTGGCATATAGAATATGTTGTCTAGTTTCAGAAGGATTATTATATTGTTTGGGAAAAAGATCAAGAGATTAATTTTTCATGATATACATGTTTCTTACCTTTTTAGCACATTCTTTCTCATGAAAGCTGAGTTAATTGTAATAATATATATATATATATATATATATATATATATATATATATATATATATATATATATATATAAAAGATAGAGAGAGAGAGAACGGGAAATTCACCGGCGGTGAAGGAAGTTCCTTCACCGCTGCTTAGGTGACCCAATAAAATTATTACACGTGGCGCCACTCAAGATAACAAATAAAAGAACTTTCTTAACCATCTTTTGAGTGACGCCATATGTAATAATAATTTTATTGGACCATCTAAACCGCGGTGAAGTAACTCCCTTCTCCGCCGGTGTATTTCCCATTTCCTCATATATATATATATATATATATATATATATATATATATATATATATATATATATATATATATATATATATATGAGAAAATGGGAAATACACCGGCGGTGAAGGGAGTTCCTTCACCGCCACTTAGGTGGCCCAATAAAATTATTACACGTTGCGCCACTTAAAGTAACAAATAAAAGAACTCTCTTAAATATCTCTTGAGTGGCGCCACATGTAATAATTTTATTGGGCCACCTAAGCGACAGTGAAGGAACTCCCTTCACCGCCGATGTATTTCCCGTTTACTCTATATATATATATATATATATATATATATATATATATATATATATATATATATATATATATATATATATATATATATATATATATATATATATATATATCATGATGATGAGATCTACTGTTATCTAAAAAGCATGTCTTCATAGTTAAACAATAACAAATTGCACTTCATCATGTTCTCTAATTTCAGAAGGATTATTATATCGTTGAAAAAAAAAAAAACAAGAGCTTTCATTTTCATGATATACATGTTTCCTACTTATTGAGCACATTCTTTCTCATGAAAACTATGCCAATTGTAACTATATAAATTATATATATATATGAGAAAACGGGAAATTCACCGGCGGAAGGGAGTTCCTTCAATAGCGCTTATGTGGCCCAATAAAATATTTTATTGGGTCATGACCCAAGCGCTAGTGAAGGAACTCCCTTCCGTCAGTGAATTTCCGGTTATCTCTCTCTCTATATATATATATAATGAGATCTCCTGTTACCTAGAAAGGAAGCATATCTTCATAGTTAAACAATTAAACAATAACAAATTGCAGTTCAAAAAAAAAACAAAAAGAAAAAAAAAAAAAAAGAAGAGGAAAAAGAAAACCAAGAGGAAAATATTCAACATAAATGTGCTGTTGAGTATCATGTTGTCTCCAGAATTTCTTGTCATTAGATAGTCATACAACATTTTAGGATAAACAAGGATGTGGGATAAATGTCATTGAATAATAACTACTAAGATGTGTAGCCGTCATTACAACAATCAAGTCCAGACTTGGGACAAGAGAGAAGGAAAATAAATCTAGCATTTTAGCTTGTTCTATATTATCCTTGATTATGTAGCAAGTAAAACAACAAGAGTGTTTCCATGAATAGGAGAAAATACTAATTGATATTAGAAGCAACTTTCTGTGCATCATATATAAAGCCAGAAACTGAGCACATTGAGAAAAGTTGGAAATAGTTAGTATTGGACCTATTGTATGTGCCTTAAATTAGATCATGCATAAATATTTCAAAAAAAAAAAAAAAAACGAAAGCACATCCTTCTACTAACATCAGAGAAATTTTTGTCTTACTGTAGTCTGTTACTGAAATTGTGACTTCCTTCACGGATAATGCCTCTCAGCAAGTTTTTTCTTCAAATTATACATAAATATAGCCTCAGCCCCGTAGAACCTTTGAAGCCTCTTGCAATAACAAACAGCTTTTATTAGATATTTACCACATCTTATTTATTTCTACCCTTCCTTCACACTCTCATGTAATCTTTGCATTTAATTTAGGTAAGTGGTTACCCTTTCTGTTCATTGCTTCTTATCAATAAAATTGATAGCCTTTGGCTGTCTTTTATTTTCTATATATATAAATATAGAGAGAGAAATAAAAATGAGCTGACAGCTCACGCAACTTACCTGAGCTGCAGTTCATTATCACTATCTCCAATAATTTTTTTTTTAAAAAATTTCTTTTGAATTATGATCTCGACCCTCTAGGGTTCACTCATAACCAACTTCTTGGGTTTTAGTTTTGATTTGGTCCTCCATCAAGCTAATACAAAATTAACGATTTTCAATGAATAAAACATTTTGTATGAACTTGATGAAAGGGTAAATGAAATCCAAAATTTATGAAATTTAATCCGAAATAAGTTAAAGAGGTAGAGATAGTGATTGTTAAAAAAAATTGAAGAAAAATCATTGGATCATTACAGTTTTGCCGCTAGCTCACGTAACTTTTCCGGAGCTGGCGGCTCACCTACAGTAATCCCATATATATATATATATATATATATATATATATATATATATATATATATATATATATATATATATATATATATATTTGTGTCGTACCAAGTCTAACTCTTAATTTTACTACAAAAGAAGGCATAAAAATGTAACACCTGAGTTAAACAATTGCAATATCATGGATGGTCTAGTCTTTTAAACCTTGTATTGAACTGAGTTTGGATGTCAGAATTAAGAGCTACTATTCTGGTATCATTCTCAATAAAATAAAATAAAAAAAAACAAAATAAGTAACACGAATGGGATCTAAATCAAATATTTTGCAATGAGACTTCAGAAGATTATTAATTGGTATATCCAAAAAAAATGTTAAGACTGTTCCAACATGATGCCATAACTTAGGTTCACAAAAGTTTAGATCCAGCTGCTCAAATTATGGACAAGAAAAATAAGTGACATGTTGACTTAGTTTCATCATTCAGCGTTGTAAGCCTAAGCCTAGAAAGATGTTCATTTTAGCTAAGTACCAGAAGTTTTATAATGTTGACTAGAATAAAAAACAGCCAAAAGTTGATGTTTCCCCTTTCCTTTTCAGTCCAGTTATGCAAATACTCAAGAAACCTTAAATATTCAATTAAATACGAAACAGTAACCTGCATCATGAGATTCAGTCATTGTAGTCAACAGAGATTACCAGCATGTTGAAAGCATTTATATATTCATAGGTTAATTATGAAACTACCCTTGTAATATTAAGGGGTGTATCATTAATTTTGAGGAATACCCTCTGATAGGATATAGGGATATAAATGTAACAAAATTTGCTGTTTTTGTACACTTATACCCCTATAGTAGGGTCTTTTTAAGAATTTCTTAAAAGGGTTAGTGATACACCCACAATAGTATAAGGATAGTTGTTATAATTAACCCTATATTAATTGAAGAAGCATGTTGGAAGCATTTATATATTCATTGAAGAGACGAAAGCATTTATAGAATGCTCGCAAACTTGACATGCCTATGCATTGCACCTGAATGCACAAAGGGAGGTTCAATGGCTAATACCTGCATAGTATGCATGTTGCCAATTCAACTCCTTTTGTTCAAGGATACCTCCTTTTGGACTACGGCTTCCGTAGTCAGTGCTGGTGATATTGGACTAGCTGCTTTCATAGTCAGTACTGGTGATGTTGGACTAGCTGCTTTCATAGTCAGTGCATATGAAGGATCGGCTGATTGGGCTGCGCCTTCAATGTCTTCCTGCTGTTGAAGAGGTAGAACATCAATTCCACGGGACTGCTTCGTTTCAATTACTCGACCAAACAACTGGAAAGACATAATTCTAGGTCTTTTATTTGGACTACCAGAATCATTCAGGCTCTCCTTGGTGGACAGCAGTAAACTCTCATGTGGTAGCGTACTTGTGGGACTGGCTTCAGTGCAGACACCATTCAACTCGTGCACCAAGTCACTTCCAGAAATATTCTCAGAATGTGAAGGCTGATTACTATTATTAGGTTCATGCCTGGTTCCCTGTATGCCTTCAGGAGATGCCCTGTTATTCAGCAGTGGCAGTAGTAAGTGGTCCATCACTGTATTGCCCAACCCACTAACAGGATGCTGTAGAATCCCAAGTTCCCCAATAGGTGGACGTGGGGGTTCATTAGAAGAAGGAAACTGCACTTGCCAAGGGTTCACATTTTGCATGGTCTGCAAAAGCTGTGGATTCTCCCAATTTATCTGATTGAATGCATCAAGAATAAAAGTCAGCAAAAAGAGGTCAGATTGAGTGATTTACAAAGAATTCAGTCAGCAGACCAATTTGGTGGCCTATACAGTTGTTGTATACCATAATACCAAGTATACAGAAAAAGGAAACAAGGTGGGAGATTTGTTGGAATGTATAACCCATAGAAATTAGCAATCACAAAATTTATACCAATATACATGTGTTGTTACCAAATTAGATGTGTTATTCTAATTCATGGCAGCAAGTAACTAGATGCTTCCCCATCACTTGCTAGATTTCCTTTGTGCTGGAAAGAAATTCCAGAATTGAAAGGCAAGAAAGTATTAAGCTAGCAATATATTTTTGAAATAAATGATGACTGAGCAGCTTCTATTACATAATTGCTAAACTTTTTCTGGACAAAGAAAATTGTGGATGTTCCTAATTAGATCTGGAGGAAGAGAATAGAAATAAATGGATAATATATAAATTGTCACGAATATCATCACCAATATGTAAATACAAAGTTAGACTAGCGCGCGCGCGCACACACACACACATATATATACCCGACAAAATGTGAGAACTTTAAATTGGAGAACAGGGAATTGAGGTTCTTAGTCAAAGCTTAGATATTCTTAAGCAACGATATGACGCAATTCTTTTTTATATGGGATTACTGTATATAAGCTGTTAGCTCAGTTACTCATGATCCTCAGTTAAGCTACGTGAGTAATGAGTCAACAACAACAACAACTAAGCCTTTTATCCCAAGTATTTGGGGTAGGCTATGTGAGTAATGAGTCAGCGACGAAAAAATAATGATCATATTATTTTTTTCTAAACTTTTTAAGCATCAAGATCTCTACCTCCTTAGTTTCTTTAGAAAGAAATTCCATAAGTTTTGAAATTTATTTACCCTTTGATCAAGTAGATACATAATGTTGTATTCAATGTAAACCGTTAATTTTTTTCTACTTGATGGAAAATCAAATTAAAACTAAAATCCAAGAAATTGGAGAGTGAACCCGATGGAGATCATAATCCAAAATAAAAATTTTAAAAAAAATTAGAGATAGTGAAAATAGATCACAGTTCAGTTAACTAACGTGAGTTGGTGTTCATTTCCATTATTCTTATATGTATGTATGTGTGTATGTATGTACGTATGTACGTATGTGTGTGTATATATATGCATCTATATGTGTGTGTATATATATGCATCTATATGTGTGTGTATGTACATGTATATGTATATGTGTGTACATATATATACACACACATACATACATACACACACACATATATATGTATGTATGAATATATATGAGTAACGGAAAATTAACTGACATAGAAGGAAAATTCTTCATTGCCACTTAGGTGGGCCTATCAATATATTACACATAGCGCCACTTAACATAACCAATAAAAGAAAAATCCTTCACTGCATGCATGCATGCAGTGTGTAATCTATTGATAGGCCCACCTAAGCGCCAGTAAAGTATTTTTCTTTTATATCAATTTCATATTTATTACATATATATATATATATATATATATATATGAGTAAATGAAAAATTCACCGACGGTGAAGGAATCTCCTTCACCACCGCTTAGGTGGTCCAATAAAATTATTACACGTGGTATCTCTCATAAAGTGATTAAGAAAGTTCTTTTATTTGTTATCATTAGTGGCGCCACATGTAATAATTGTATTGGGCCACCTAAGTGACGGTGAAGGAACTCTCTTCATCGCCGGTGAATTTTCCTTTCTCTCTCTCTCTATGTATATATATATATATATACACACACACACACACACACGCACACATACACACACACATATATATACACACACATACATATACATATACATATGTGTGTGTATGAATGTATAAGAAAAATAGAAATGAGCTAACCGTCCATGCAAATTACCTAAAATGCAGATTATTTCTGCTATCTCCAATATTTTTTTTTAAAAAAAATCTTTATATTTTGATCTCGACCATTTAGGGTTCACTCATACTAATTTTTTTGTATTTTAGTTTTGATTTGATCCTTCATCAATTTAACACAAATTAACGGTTTTTAATGGATAAATATTTTGTATTCTTGATGAAAGTGTAAATGAACTCCAAAATTCATTAAATTTGATCTTATTAAAGTTAAGAAGGTAGAGATCTTAATTCTAAAAAAGAAATTAAAAAAAAAATCATTGGATTACTATATGTTTGCTGCTAACTCATGTAATTATTCCTGAGCTGGTGACTCACCTAAATTGGAGAATAGGGAATTGAGGTTATTAGTCAAAACTAAGATATTCTTAACCAATGACATAATGTAATCTTTGCTAGTTTATGTTGATCAAGTAACAGACTTCATAGTTTTCAACTGACTATTCCTTATGCAAGGAGTCCTTTTCTGTCATAAAGTTTTTTTTTTTTTTTTTTTTTTTTTTTTTTTTTTTTTTTATCTTCCATGTCTAAACTAGATAAATTCTAGTATTTTATACAATTCTTTTGGTTATGTTCGATCCTCTTTTCATTTTATATTGTTATATGCAACGATGGGGATGGAATACTTGATATCAGCAGAATCCTCAAACTATGAAATCAACTTCTTTTGCTCTGGGAGGACATGACTCGGAGTACGAACCTAAAGGCTTTGGAAGACATATCGATAAAAGGTATGCACTCAGGTCTTTGCATACATGTGCATGTGCATGTGTGTGCACCGCATGGTGCTTGTGCATGTGCACATGCGTGCGCGCGTGAGTCCGCATATCTGTGTGTAATAAAAATTGACTAAAATCAGTTGAAATTAAGGAGAAGCAAACAAATTCTAGAGGATTGTAGCCAAGAAGAACAATTTTTGAAGGAAATTTAATAGAAACTAAACACAAATCAGTTGAGTTTTTGAAAACATAAAATCTAACATTGAATCAAAATAATTCAAAACAACAATCCGATTCCAAGCTAGTAAACAAAATTCCAAGCTAGTAAACAAAAGAGAAAATTTTCTTAAATAAGAGTTCGGAATCAGACATTCCTGCAAAAGCTCTGATTCCCAAAATTGTGTAATAAATAGAAAAGTAACATTTATTTTGTGTAATAAAAAGATTATAACTTGGAAAATAAAAAGATTATAACCTGGAAAAAAATTCCAACAAAATAGTAATCAATCATACACATTATTAAACAAACACTTAGACAAATAATGAATTGGACAAATCCATTCACTTGCAACAATTTATTAAATATATAAAAAAACAAATAAACAAACAAACAGAAACATTAATATACTTCCTAAGTTAAACAAAAAAGGAAAGGAAAACAATTAAAAACAATGCCATTTAACGAATTCCAGTCATATCTAATTACAGTAAATTCACATGGAACTGACAAGAGATTATTTAAAAAACAACTTAATTATCCAGATTAATATCTTAATCATATTACCTTAAGCATCCGCCATGGGGAGAGGGCCCACGGGCCCGCAACAGCCAGCGCGATCCCCTCCACCGTCCCCTGGTGCCACGTTACCCTAACCGCGTCCTCTGTCTCCACTCCCAACCTCACCTTCATCCCCGCCTCCCACCTCACCTGCATTGCGGCCGCCACCTCCTCCTCCGCCACCACGAACTCCGCCGCTCTGTTCCTCGGATAGTACTCCACCTCGAAAGCTCTATCCCCCGCCTCCGCCGCCCTCACCGCCTCCACCACCGCCTGCGCCGCCACCCTCCCCCTCCCGTCCCTCATGAAACCCTCGCCTTCCACACTTTCCACCGCCACTCCGGCAGCGTTCCGTCGGCGGATTCCGACGAAAACCTCTCCGGCGCTGTTCCTGATGAAAACGACGGAATCTCCGGCAACGAGCTTCTTCGCGTTGACGAATTTGCTCCATCCAGTCGTCAACAGGTGGCGGCGGGGCGTCCCGCGGTAGATGTGCCGGAACTTCCACTCGTTGCCGAGCAGATCGCGCATCACCAGCGTCTGCACCGGCGTCTCGCTGCTGAAATCGAGGCCGGGGAAGATGGAATCGGCGCAGAACCTCGGCACCGAGAATCCGCCCCCGTTGTTCGCGTCGCTCGGGGTCAGTATCTTCGCGAACGCCGCCACGGCTTCCGCCGGGGCAGCGTCGCCGTCCTCTGCAGCTGCCGGGGCCGGATCCGGCCTAGGATCAAGGGTCATCCTGGTGTAGACCTCGTCGGTGACCTGATCGGCTCGGTACTCGACGGAGGCGACGCGGCAGTGGACGTAGTGTTTGGTGCGCAGTACGGCGGAGAAGTCCGGCGGCGACGAGGACTGCTCCACGTGGCCCCCAGGGAAGTAGTAAGCCCAAGATCCGACGGCGGGGATCTTCACGCGGCACCCCGCGCACGCCTTCCACACGAAAGGGTCCAGCGGCGGCGGCGGGCCACTCCTCGCTGCCGCGGCCCTCGCCCTCGCTTGCCGTGGAGACATCGAAACTAGGGTTAGGGTTTAGGGTTTCGGTTTGGTGAGATTGTGGTCACTTCGACCTCGGTGCGAGAATTTCCTTTTTAATTTTGAGGAAGAGGGAGGGGCGAGGAGAAAGAGAAAGGACAGCATCAGGTCGGGGAGCGGGCACGGAATTTATGGAGACAGGGCATAAAGTGTTGCCCTTGAAACCTCACAAAATTACGATATTAGCACTATACCTGAGAGATTGTGTACGGTTCGTTAGATATAGTACGACCTCGATTTATAATTGTTTAAGTTTTTTTTTTTTTGGTGGGGAAAGGGGAGGAGTTCGGTTGCCATGCTAGTCCAATACAGGATAAGTGTTTTGTATCGGACCTACAGCGTGGGTAGGCGGGTGGGTGGGACAACGGCGGATATTGTAGGAAGCTTGTGGGGGTAAGGCCGGTGGATGGGACAACGGCGGATATTGTAGGAAGCTTGTTGGGGTAAGGTTACAACACGCTTGTGTGGGTTTGTTTGTTTTTATTTTTTGTAATTATTATTATTTTGGGTTTCTCAAAGGAAAGAGAGTTAGTTGAAGTGGGTTATATTTAAGATAGAGACGACTGATTAGTTTGATGAAAGTTTTCTTGTGTTTATTATCTTTAAATAGGTTGTTAAATTTTAGATATGATTTATCAAAATCTTTTCAAATCCTCGGAAGTTTTTTAACTTTATCAAATTTTTAAGTTATTTAATATTTTTCTCTCGATCTTATCTTATTTAGTCACATATGTCCAAAAAAGAAAAAAAAAAAACAAAAAACAAAAAAAACAAACAAAAGAAAAGCTAAGCTGATTTGATCAATTAAAATTTTTGAATTTTGATTTAGAATAAAATTTTAAATAGAATATCTTTGATTTTATAAATCTGAATTTTTCTAACCAAACAAAAATTATATTTTAAAATATCAAAATAGTACATGAAAAATCATGATTATCCAAATAGAAGCCAGACTTAGGCAAAGGGGCAATATGCTAACCTAATCCGAATCAAGCTTAAATATTTGATTATTGATATTAATTTCATATAAATTAGTAATTTTTTTATTGAGTTTGAATTTAAAAGCCAAATCCAATGGTTTTTTGGTTTTCGGATTAGGATAGGAACTAATTAATAATCCTACATGAAATGTTGTACATAGAAGTTCATTCCAATACGATCTTGTATAATAATTTGTTATATTTCTATGCTTACGGTGTTTGTTAATAATAGATTATTTTCAATAACATGATAACTATACGAGTATCATATTTAATTATTAATGATAACCTCAATAATTTATTGTATTTTCTAAATTTATGAAAGCAATTTATTGAGAAAAGTACTAGAAACTTAATGGATATCTGAAATCCGATCTGAGCGCAAATAAAGTTGATAATATTTGATATACCCACTACTTAATATATTTATATTAGGTATGTATACCTTAAATCTTATTAGGTATGAAAATGAATACTTTAGATATTCGACCCAAATCCTACATTCTAATCTATCATATATTATAGGCTTAAATAAAGAAGTATTACATTATATTAAGACAAAAGAAATGCATGGGTAGCAGACAGGCTTAAATAGATTTATAAACACATTTTTATTTTTGAGTCAAATTGAATTTCCATTAAAAGTCAAATATTAAACTTCTTATAAAGTGGGAAGAGATGCTACTATTAGAATCAATACTCATCATTATTTTTTTTAAAGAAAAAATGCAAGTCTTGTCAACTGACTTAAAAATTAGATGTTTTTCGAGTTTAGCCTTGAATACAGAAAAACATTTGTCTGAGGGACTATTATGGTAGAAGAACATGCACATTTTGGGCGCCCTAATATTTTTGTCTTCAAAAGGAATTTTATGCTGAAGACATTTAAAGCATTTTTGTCTATCATAAATCAAGTATGTATCTTTAAAAATAAATACAATTTGTTCTCCAATATCTACTTCCTTCGTCTATCCTAGCTCCCCTCTAAGAGTTAGAGGTGGATGAATGAGTTCCTCGTCAACTTGAAATTATTGGAATAAAAACAGAGAAAATAGTTTATTTTGGAAGTATATAAATTTTGATACACAATGGCACAATCAAATTCAGATCAAAATGTAAGAAAGCTAGCCGACATATCCTTAGCTAGAGGGGGCCATCAGCTGATACTTGAGTCCATTGTTTTTTTCTTGTAATCTGAGATATGACGGCAGGCAATTAACCTTAGCATTCCACTTTTTCTTGCAGTTTGGATTGTAGTTATGCGATGAATGCTTTTATTACATTGTACTTGTAAGTACGGGGAGTTTTGCTATTGCTATTTGAATGTTAATGGTAATTTCTAAACGGCCACACCACTGGTCTTAACTGGTCTTAATGGTCATTAGCCCCCGGTCTAATCTCCGAATGGTTTTAATAGTGTTCGGGATCATGGCAAAAAAAACGTCATGAAATGAAGTGATGAGTTTGTAATTTCTTACAATTTTAGTGTTGAATTCATGTATGTTTGAACATTGAATTTTTGAGCCAATTCATTAGTTCAAAAATAAATGAATTAGGTAAATGGAAAATGATTTCAAAGAGAAATACATAGCAAAGGGAACAAGAAGGAAAGAAAAAAAAAATAGTCCCACATTGGCTAGAGTGTCGTTAGAATGTGGGTTTATATAGGATTGTTTGTTCCATGTCATTGCTTATGTAAGAAGAGGAGAAACCTTGAGCACTACGGGCGGTGCTACGCACCGACCGCGCGCACGTGTGCGAGGACGAATGGTCGTTTAGGGTGTTTTAGTGGTGCACTTGGCACTTCGCACGTACGCATCGTCGCCTTGAGATCCAACGGTCGTCTGTCAAATCAGATCATCCAGATATACATAAGTACTCTATTATTGCAGTATTCTTTGAGAACATTTTTCCTCATAAATAATATGAAACTAATGAGGATGAATATAGACGGAGCAAAACGGCCAGGGTTAATAAATCGTTTTGTCCGGATTTTCTAACATATATATTAGAAAAGAAACCTCAAACTTATAAAGAGGTCATGTCTACACCTAAAACTCCTTTTTGGAAAGAAACCATAAATAGTAAAATTGAATCAATTATTCAAAATCACACCTGGAAACTTGTGGATCTTTCTCCAGGAAATAAACCATTAGGTTATAAATGGATTTTTAAGAGAAAGATAAAACCTAATGGATCTATAGGTAAATACAAAACTAGACTTGTAGTAAAAGGCTATAGACAAAATGAAGGTGTTGATTATTTTGATACATATTCACCTGTAACAATAATAACATCCATAAGATTAATAATTGCTTTTGTAACATTATATAATCTTGAGCTTCATCAAATAGATGTAAAAACAGCATTTTTAAATGGAGAATTAGATGAAGAAATTTACATGGAACAATCTGAAGGGTTTGTAGTTCCAGGTAAAGAGAAGAAGGTGTGTAGACTTATTAAGTCACTTTATGGACTTAAACAAGCATCTAAATAATGGCATGAAAAATTTGACCAAGTTATTTTGTCAAATGGATTTCGTTATAATGAATGCGATAAATGTGTATATGTAAAAGGGGATATGCACAACTATGCCATTGTATGCTTATATATGGATGACATGATTATCACCGGTAGCACGGTGGCTTTAATTAAAGAGGTAAAAATCATGTTAACACAGAAATTTGACATGAAAGACTTAGGTATTGCAGATGTTATTTTTGGTGTTAAAATCTCCAGGATATCTAAAGGATATATCTTATCCCAGTCACATTATATCAAGAAGATACTTGAAAAATTTGATAAGGAAAATAATGATATAGTTAGGACACATGTAAATATGAGTTTACATCTTACAAAGAATATAGGTGATAGTATATCTCAATTAGAATATTCTCAGATCATTGGCAGTCTTATGTATTTAATGAACTGTACAAGACCTGATATTGCATACTTAGTAGGCAAACTGAGTAGGTTTACTAGTAATTCAGGGAAAAACCACTGGAAAGTAATAGTTAGAGTACTCAAATATTTGAGGTACACTACTAATTATGGGTTGCACTATACTAGATATCCAGCAGTGATAGAAAGATATACTGATGCTAACTGGATTACAGATTCTAAAGATATCAAATCCACAAGTGGATATGTATTTACTATTGGAGGTGCATCTATCTCTTGGAAATCTTCAAAACAAACATGTATAGCTAGATCCACTATGGAATCTGAGTTTATCGTTTTAGATAAAGCTAGAGAAGAAGCAGAATGGCTTCGAAATTTTTTAGAAGATATTCCAATGTGGCCTAAACTTATATCAGCAATTTGCATCTATTGTGATAATTAATCAGCAATTGGAAGGGCATAGAATGTATTGTACAATGGAAAGTCACGACATATACGTCGTAAATATGAGACTGTAAGACAACTGCTTACAAACGGAATAATATCTCTTGATTATATGAAATCAAAAGATAATATTGCAGATCCATTAACAAAAGGCTTGATCAGAGATCAAATATATAAGTTATCGAGGGGAATGGGATTATAGCCTACTAAATAGAGTAACTCCATAATGGCAATCCAACCTAGCTGACTGGAAATCCTAAGATTTAGGTTCAAAGAGACAACCGAATTGTGGAGGAACTCATAAGAATCACTGAGGAAATAATTCCTATCTCATTTCTATGGTAAAATAGCGATTAACCTTCAATGTGTAAGGATAAACTAAGATTTTAATAATCCTTATATCTTAGAAATCCAAGTAGAGTATGGCAGGATACTCTTAATAAGAGATTATCTATATGAGTGTGAAGGGGTCGCTTCTATGAGAATGATAAATGCTAAATTCTCTAGAGCACTCATAGAATTACCAGGTTGTCCAGGGTCAAAACGGACACAACATAAAGAATCTGTTAAAATTGAAAGAAATCGTGTGAATATTATTGTTTTAGTTTATATCAAAAACTGAACAGTTCAAAAATATCGTGTTCACTGGGTAGCGAGTAAACTCGATAATATTTCACTAGGGAAGGTTCAAAACCAAAATCCACCTCTCCCAATGCGGTAACTTTCTATTATACTCTCTGTTTTTTTGCATTAGAGTCTAAGTCATTTTCATTCATGTGGAGAATTGTTGAATTCATGTATGTTTGAATATTGAATCTTTGAGCCAATTCACTAGTTCAAAAATATATAAATGAATTAGGTGAATGAAAAATGCTTTCAAAGAGGAGTACATAACAAAAGGAACAAAAAGGAAAGAAGAAAAAGTAGTCCCACATTGGCTATAGTATTGTTAGGATGTGAGTTTATATAGGATTGTTTGTTCCATGTCATTGCTTATGTAAGAAGAGGAGAAACCTTGAGCATCACGGGTGGTGCTACGCACCACCTGCATGTGCACGCGCGTGTGCGAGGGCGAATGGGTGTTTATGGCGCATTGGGCGCTTTAGTGGCGCACTTGGCACTTTGCGTAGATTTTTTGGTGCTATTGGATTCGGGTTACCTCTATTGGGTTCAGCTATTTGGATTCGGCCCGCACCTGTTAAGAGTCGTTAGGATTTGGCCGTTGAGATCCAACGGTCGTCTGTTAACTGTTGCCGTTAAACGGTCACAACTGTTAAAAGCCAACCATTGTGATCGTTAGCTCAGAAGCCTATAAATAGGTCTCTGTCCAGATTAGGGGTGAGCATCGGTCGGTTCGGTTAAGTTTTTTGAAAAAAAACCCAACCGAAAACCGAACCGAACTTATAAAACCGAAACCGAACCGACCGAAAAAAGTGAAAACCAAAAACCGAACCAAATTTTCGGTTCGGTTCGGTTCGGTTTTCGGTTTTTAGGATTTGAAATTAATTATGTGATAAACGCATGTTTTTTATAGGAAAAATAATAATTTTCTTTCTATTTTTTTCTTTTTCTACTTATGAAAATAACAATCACATGTTTTTCATTAAAAATTTAAAAGAAAAACACATTGAAAATAAATCAAAGAAAAAAAATAAGTTATAATTCTAAAAGTTCGATTTTTTTGGTCTGTTTCGGTTAGAGCTAAAGCCACCGAAACCCGACCCGAAATCCGTAAATAATTTCGGTTTTTAAACCGAACCGAAAATCGAATAACGTTCGGTTCGGTTCGGTTCGGTTTTTTTGGTTTTATGCTCAGCCCTAGTCCAAACATTTCAGAACACAGAAATTTCTTTTCTTCTCCCTTCTTCTGCAGACAGAAACTTTATCATTTTGACAGAAAGTTTCTGTTTCTAGAAGAACAGTTCTTTCTCAGTCCTGCATTACACCATACATAGAGTGTTCTTTATCATATTCGCTAGAGCAACATGATTGCAACTTCCTTCCTGTTGCAGACAGATCGTTATATCCTGGGAGACCGACACCCATTGTAATCCAGAAGCAAGCGGTGGAGAACGAATCGGTTTTAATGAGATAGTGTCCAACACTAGACTCGATCATCTTCCTGTCTTCATCAGATCTGCATCAATTTTCAGTATACGCTCATTTTTCAATCCATAAAGTCTTTCTAATCCAGTAAGTCTTTTATTATGTTTCTTTCTTAGGATAATAAACTAGTTAAATAATTTCAGTTTAATAGTTTTCTGTAAACAACAGTAGGTAATAAGATTTATATATATATATATATATATATATATATATATATATATATATATATATATATATATATATATATATATATATATATATATATTTCTAATTCAAATCTGGAAAATATAGACTGCTATTATATACATATCAATTCGTATTTCTTCTTTAATATTCTCCAACTTTATTTCTGATTGAAATATAATACTGAATTCTGTGCATAATAGAACAGTAGTAATTCTGTGCATAATAACAGTAGTAATTCTGTTAACTAATAACAGTAATAATTCTGTCTATATTAATTTAAACCATACTAAATTAACCAACATTTAGAAGGTGTGGACACTACAACCAGTGATGTGCTCATTTAAAAATTCCCAATGTTCCGGTTGAAGCCTCATCGGGGAAATGTCAGAGTCGCCATCATTTATTCTAAAAAACGACTGAGTAATTCCCTTTCTTGCTTTGGACCATTTATTTAATTTTACCATCTGTGTTGCTATAATATTCTGATCGAGGGCCGAGGCCCAGGTTCTACATAGGCTTCAAACTTCATTAAGTGAAGCCTATTCCAGCCGAATTTATAGACCAACTTATCAAGTTTAGTCACGAGGGCAATTATACATGCACCCACCAAATCTCTAACGGCACCCTCACTAAACTTGCTTCTAATGATAAATTTGCTTTTTTTTTAATATGGACGAATATGCCTCTTCTCTTCATTTTTGTTATAAGGAATTTAATATTAGAGTTAGAGTTTGGGGAAATTCTAAATGCACCACATTTTACTTAGTAAGCACCACATCCTATGGTAAAGTGATCTACAACATAGGGGGGAAATGGTGCTCGTTTAGTCATTTGTGGTGCGCATTTAGAATTTCCTTAGAGTTTGGATTTGGATTAGGTTAGCGTTTGAAAAGGGACAGATTGTGGTGGCTGGGAGAGAACGGGAAGGGGAGAAGGGGCGGGCGGGAGGAGGGAAGAAGGAGGGTGATTGAAGGAGGCAGAGGGACGGAGTTAGGGGGTGGGGGGAATGGCCAGCTCTTGATAAGCTTTTTGCCACTGAAGTCTAACGTATTTATTATAATATATACTTTGGAGCGATCATTCCCCTCTTCATCGAAGTAGGGAGATACGCCCGGTATTTGATGCGAAATATTTGATGGCCTTTACGTAGAGTTGGTCCTACAACCATTGATTCGCTATTTATGAATAATTTAGGTTGAACCAGAAGGAGAGCGCAGAAGAAAGAGAGTATTCTTGGAAAAAAGATGCGCTTCTTTGAAAGAATTGGTGAAGGGAAATTCTAAAGGGGCACACAACTTGACTTAATGACCAGTATTCCCTAACTTAAAAATAATTACAAGCTTATAATTTTTTTTTGATTTTATACCATTACTCTTCATCCCTTTTTTCATCCCAACCCATCAAAAAACGTTTTTCTCCTGTGCACCCAAATCCATAAAATAAAAATAAAAGTTGTGCTCTCTAAGAAAAAAAATTGGAACAGGGTAAGAGTCATTTTTTGGTTTTGAGATGATGATGCAGTGCTCTCTAAACAAAAATTGAAATAAGGAAGATGTTCGGAAAGACTACTATTTTTAAATAGATGTGGTGGTCACAAAGCAAATTGGGTGCTCGTTTCAAATTTCCCTTTGGTGACTGGGAAATTCTTTTTGAGAATATCAGTTTTCTCACTGAGCCCACCTCTTAAAGTACTACAAAATTACAAGTTTGCATTTGTGACTGAATTTATCCTTGAATCTTTCCTAGTCGACTATGTTAAATTCGTGTGGGATTAATCTCGGAACGTTGTGAAGGCTGTTTGGGGACTAATCCCACATTTAACAAGGTGGGCTCATTGAGCAATCTGATGTGCTCAAACAGAATTCCCCTGGGGGAATTTCAACCGGTGTGCCCTCAGAGGATTGGGGTGTGCCGACCCCAGCCACGGATAGGCCTGGCCTGCTCTGGAGTGGACCCATTAGAATGTCGGATCATCACAGATTCTTCTCAACGTTTCCAGCGAATCACAGCCACCCATTTATGATCCAACGGAGATTATTCATCAAATCGGATCGGACAGAGGCTGTATAACTCTTGGTCTCTATATCGTCGGTACTCCTCCATCGCGAATTTTTTTCTCCAAACGAGGGAGAGGGAGAGAGAAGGTCCGAAGCAGCGATCCGAGCGATTCCAATGGCCTCAGGTAAAATCTTCATCCCTACCCTCTTCGATTTTCGATTTGCAAGCCGACAATTCTGCTGCAACATCTTGCCTTTTTGCTCGATCTCCTCGAAAGTTTGCTCCTTCATCTCAGTCGTGGGATGAATTTTGAGCTGGAGCGTAGACAAACTGTTGGGACAAGCTATTCTTCATAGATTTTTTTATTTATTCTGCATGCCTCTATTGATTAATTTGCGATTTAAGGAAGTTTCATTGGGAATTGGTGGGGGACTCATGCTTGTGGCCCATCAATTTCTCTTAATTATTTGGCAAAGTTTTAAAGTTGATTGTAAATTTGGGTGAAATTCTCAGGAATTTGTACCCCAGCTGTGTATAAATTGGACAAATTATTCTTGAATATGCAAAGATTCGCAAGATCACAAACTTTTGGGTTGTTACTGAATGAATATCTTTCATGGCTTTGCTGTTAAATAATTTTGAAAAGGAAGTATTTTGGACCCAATCTGTCGATGAACATATTGGGTTAGATGACAGAGAGAGAATGTTGCCCCTCAATGCTAAATGGTTTCTTGCAAAAAAATCATGTAAGCATCGACAAGAATTGAGACTTTCTTTTTTTGGCCTTGGTGCTGGAGACCTATGAATAATTATAATCGAGACTTAGCTTGTCAATATCTCTATAGTTTGGAATGAAAGAAGCTAGTGCAGGCAATTGCAAGTCATCTTCTTTTTGCCATGTGAAGTATCAATTTAACTATGCAACTCCAGGACTGAGTATTTTATGGTGTCAATTTATTGAGAGTCAATGTTTTGCACTCGTCAATACATTGACTCACCTTATATTTCTTGTAATTGATAGAGCAACATTCTTTTTCCTTGGTTACTCATGTGTATTTCTTGATGCAGATGTCAGCAGTTCAGTTCAGCCCGACTTTGAAATCTTCTCTCGCTTGATAATGAAGCAGTTTATGGGAACTGAGAGACCTTGGCTGAGTAAGCCCATGTCCGAATTCGGAGATAATAGGATATATTGATATGCTTTTTTTGAGCGTATTTCTCTTTTCTCTGCTTTGGTTTCAGTTTCTGATATTATTATGGTGATTAATATTGGAAAGGGTGTTGCATTTGGCTTCAAAACTCATGCTTCAAAATATCATGGCTTAATTATTCCTCATTTTGATTTGCTTTTCTTACCAGATTTATATGGAAAAAGAGTAAGACCTGTTGCTCCGTTTGGAAGCGTGAGTAGTAGGCCATTTAACGATCCAGCACTCATACATCGTTCACTGCCTGATGAACTGCTGTTTGAGGTATTGTTCAATGCCACTGTAAACACTGGAAAATTCAGATACTGATTTGAGTAATTCCCCTACTGCATGATACCAATAACAGTAGTTGATTTTTTTTTTTCTTTTTTTCTTTTGCTAAATTGAAAGCCCGATATTTACTTTTGGTTTAGAAATTACTTTATCGTATATAGATTGGTAGTAACAGTTAGTGTTTAGAGAGTAAAATTGTTCACGAGTTACTTAAATTTAACCCAATTGGTAGGGTATAGTGATTTCATAAATTTGATGGTGATAATGCAACCATTATACTTGAGGGATTGATAATCATTGACTTGGTATCTTCTTTAGGATCCACTTTATAGAGATTGGACTTATGTTATGAGCTGCTCTTCTCTTGGCTTGAGACATGTTATAAAATATAAGACGACGAAATACACTTATTTTGAAGGAAATAGAAACTCTAAGAGCTTTGTAATATGAGAAGTTGTGACATGTTATGAAGAAGAGTGGTTAGTATGGCTAACTGAGTAAAATTTAAGGAAAAAGGCCTACTAAATGGAGAAGAAGCACCTAAACATGTTTATAAGAATAAAGGATCGCGCAGGAATATAGCACAAAATTGTACAATCAATCAACTACCCTTCTGAGTTATAAATAAAACTTTGAATCTGAGTAATTGAAAAGGGCAAACAATTGCACGTGTCAGAAAGACAATTTGATTTTGGTTTTAGTCCGTCGGTGGTGATGATGGAATCTTATTACCAAGGCAATTGATGTAGTTTATTGAAAAGGAAAAACTTTATAATACATTCCTATAGGGCATGATGTGGTTATTTTTTTTTTTTTTATAGAAGAAACGAGTGAGTAATGGCTTCATTGATGTGATTAAGGATATATATGATACCAGCGGTAAGTGGTAACTAGAATTTGAGAATGATTCGAGGGAGATAGAAACATGACCACCATAGACTTGGAGGTTGATATTAACCCCTCTTTTATCTCTTACGTGGACACAATACATGCGATATATATCGGTTTTGGCCGATAGTTAAAACTTTGAGTAAAAACATGAGAGAAAATGAGAGTATAATGTGCATTACTTGTAAAATGATGTATAGGGTGAGCATTTTTGCTACTTTAGATCAATGATTAATCACCAAAACAAGATTGAGATGGATGTTGTTTATACAATCAAATAGGAATTGTCCTGTAAGTATATTTAGTTTTTTCCATGGCAGAAATCAATGATTTAACCACAATTCTTTGAGCTGTGGTGGCTAACTATGTGCACATATCTATGAATCCTTACTGCAGACCTTTTTAGTTTGGAAGATATTCAGTGTAAAAGATCATGAAGTTGTTTCCTTTGGAAGCGTGAGCTGTAGGCCTTTCGATGATTCATCTCTTGTATATTGCCTGTTGCCAGATGACCTGCTGTTTGATGCCTTATTTGATGTTAAGGCTGTCAAGGTGATGCCTTTCTTACATGGATTAGAAAAAATGAAGATGTTATTGATTAAAAAATGGCTAATGATTAGTTTGGCAAGAAGTGTTACAGATGTTGGATCCCTGGCTGTAACTTATTAAGGGGGAAGGGTATAAGAATGGTAAAGATAAGTAATTCATCCTGGAAGGCTCGGCTTCAAGAAGAAGTTCAATAGAAGCTGTAATTACAATAAGTCAATAATTTAGGTTGGGTTTGGTTACATGTGGAATATAATGGTTGGAGTTTTAAGTGAGTAAGCAAACTCTTGAGGCTTGCAAGAGAATCAACTGACATAATTTATGAGGGATATTGGTCAGCGCGCTAATCAAGTGGTGGGACAGCTCAATGTATAGCAAGTAACGAGGTTAGATCCGAGGCTTCCATTGATCATCTAAACATAAATAATATAAGTATGCTTGTTACGTTTTTCCTTCACTGCTTCTTGCTTGGGTTCTTCGTCATGTCCACGCTTTCCCTGGCAGAAAAAATAGAATCTGTAGTCCACGAGGAAAGAAAGAAGAGCGAGATGGTTCGTATTTTACTGTCTGTAGCACATGGGAGCTGATTACATGTAGGTTCCCAATTTTAAAGGAATTCCTGCCACGATGACAGATCTCGTGTAGGTGCCTCTACATGGACTCTAGGTAACCAAATATAAACTAGTATCATTAGCACTTTGACTGCTTATAAAGGATGTTGGGGAATTATTTGATGTCTGAATGAGTTGATGGATTAGTAAATTAACAGAGATAATTTATTATGGATTCTAAAAGATGTTGGGAGCTGACTGACTTAATGAATTAGAAGTCAGTTTTGACAACATATGGATATATTTTATTGCACAAGTTAGTATCTAAGAGAGCGGAATGAGTTTAAATCATTTAGTTGATTCCTTTGTCTAATAGTTGCACTGAAGTCAAATTGGTTGGTTTCTATGGGTTTTCATCAGATACCTTTTTGTGTTTGATCATGTATGCTTTATTCTTTTAGGTGAAAAAAATGTAGTTCATTAAAAAAAGAAAAATGAAGGAAATGGAAAGGAAGAAGAGAAGCTTTAGAGCAATGTTTAAAATAACGTTAATGGTAACATAATGTTTTGTCTCTGTTAGGTTATATAGCACATATTGTAACACATAATGTAAGTTACGTGATTTTCTATTTATTTAATAAAAATAAATATAAAACTACATTAATAAATTTTATAAATTGAAAATTGAATTAAAAAATTCTAAAAGAAAATATAAGAAAATTATATCCCAGTATTAATTCTAAATTTTTAACAAGTTTCACAGTAATTCTCATATTTATCTTCATAAATTAAATTACATTCACACACATAATTTCAGTCATCATCTAAATAAGAAAACAAGATTTCAAATTTATTTTTAATTATTATCAATATTGTAATTTATATTTTGTAATGCTTGATTTACGTTATTTTTAATTGTTTATTTTAGATTTGCTGAGAATTCAATTTAATTAGCAAGTAAGAAATTTCAGTAATTGAAAAGAAATTATAATTAAAAAATTCAATAATTGGAAAGGAATTATAACAAGTAAATAAGGATGTACAACTCAACGATGCCACAAGAAATCAAATAAGCAAACAACAAGCCGTTAAGTGAAAAAAATACAGCAATTCGCTAACAATCAAAATAAATAATCGAAATCAATATAAAAATTATTTAAAAATTATTGTAAATAACGTAACATAACGTAATTTAATGTAACGTAACGTGAAATAATGTAAATTAACATAAAAAAACGTATTGTTACGGTGCATTGAGTTATTTTCGACTGATAAGTAACGTTGGTTTTTTGTTAAGTTTCATAACTCAACATAACGGGTTTAATAATGCGTTATTTTCAACATTGTTTTAGAGTTACAACCATCCAAGAACTTTCCTATTAGAGTCCAGGCACTTGAAACTTAAATGGTCATTACGACTCAAAACCTCTTAGCAAGTGTTTAAGAAGTCGGGGGTTCGTACCGCTAACACTTAGGATCCCCTTCCCTCATACAACTTCTGCAACCACTAATAAAATCCTTTCCATATGCGGCCGTTGCAAACAGGTTTTTGCACGAGCTGATCCATACAGTTTAGGCAGAGCAGCATGTGTTTGTCGCAAGTGGAGATATACTATTCGCAATCCCAGTTTGTGGCAGAATGCATGCCTGAAAGCATGGCAGGTATGCTTTTAGGAGAGCAATGTACGTTATTCATTTACTTGTTTTATCATCTCTAAAACTTGAATCCTTCTTTTGAAGCTGTCTGGAGTGATGGAAAATTATAAAGTATTGAAGTCCATCTATGATTGTTCTTGGAGGAAAATGTGGATTCAAAGACCGAGAGTTCGATTTGATGGTAAACTTTTAAATTTCAGGCTCTGTAGATTGAATTACTTTAAACAAGCTCTTGTTGTAATCTTACCGATCAATTACACAGAGGATTATATATCTGACTGGACCCTCTTGCATTGCCAGGTCTCTATGTCAGTAGAAATACCTATCTTCGAGTTGGAGTTCCAGAGTGGACAGTTACTAATCCTGTTCATTTGGTACAATCCCTTTCCAAAGATTCTCAGAATTTTGCTTAATTACAGTCTGCTCTAAGCGGCTGCTTGGTTGGGTTTTCAAGTTAGAAAATAAATGGAAATGCATTTTCATTTCCTGTTACAGTCTTTGTTTTTTGGCAATTTTTCAGCATAAGGTGCAAAATGCAGTTCCATTCCCATTTTCTAACTCCAATATCAAACCAAACAACCCCTAATTGTCATTGAACTAGCATGGTACTTGTGATGAATTGGACATAATTCAGTTAGATATATTTTTCTCATGGGGTACATTAAAGTTGTTAACACTTCTGAACTTTGTAGGGTTCATCAAATGTTTTTCTAGATGAGGATGAAGAATATTCAATTTTAATTTGCATAAATTGTGTGAAAACGAAAACACGTTAGTCTAATTTCATTAAGTGTTTCAGTTCCATGCATTGTTTTTTTACCATCTTATTATTCTTACTTCTTTGTAGGTTTGTTACTACCGGTACATCAGATTTTATCCTAACGGGAAGTTACTTTACAAGGTTGTTTTCCTAATTTTTTTTTTTTACTTGCTTTCAAACTGCAACAGGTAAAAGGAACACAATGCATGATTTGTGTAAAGCTGTTCTGATACTCATTGTCACGAAAATACAGGTATCTTCTCAAAGAGTTAAAGAGGCAGCAAGGTGCATGCACATTCGAGCTTCCAAAGCTGACTGTGTTTACAAGGGTGAATTTAAATTATCTGAAGATCAGGTCCTTATTTTATTTTTTTTTGAAGATTCATTCTGCTTAACTCCCCGCTGAAGTTCTTCGTTAAATGATTTTTAAGGGGAATTTCTTTGTCAAAGTGATAATGCTGAATAATTTGTTGCTGTAGGCTTCATCTGACCATCTAATGTTTCTGTGATTCTATCTTTCCAGATTGATGCTGCTATCTTATATCCAGGCTTCCGACTTACTCTTCTAAGGATTCGTGCAAGGTATTTAACATTATTAATTTCTGTTTTTGTTTTTACTAGTCAGATTATTAGAATGCCACAGACATCGGTCTATTCTCTAATTTACCCGACCCTATAGTACCCATTTTGGGAATGCAAGTCACTGAATGAGTAAGTCACATATTCCTAAAACAGACTATGAAATGTACTTCATCCGCTAGGTTATGGGTACTGATGACTATTTTACTAGAGGTTTCTATCAATCTTTACTCAGTAGGCTCTCCTACAATTGAACATGCAGCTTTATCTTATTAACATTTATTGATTTTTCATTATACGTATTATGTTCCATTATATAAAGGGTCTGGCTCGTCACAGGGTCAGGGGGACAGCACAGGGCGCAAACAACCGCCTGGATCTCTTAAGACTCGTCACAACTGGTGTAAGTGAAAGTGAAATAAAAAATCACGAGGGTGGTATGCTCGGATTCATTGAAGGTTGGCCAGAGGATGAGACACATGATCCAGATGTGCCTGCTATTTCACATAGCAGGGGTTTGTCACCATGTGTTTTTGTTCCGTTCAATGAGGTACCACTACTGTGCTTGCGTCTTCTATTCTTTAGAAATATACGTCGGTGTAAGCAAGTACCAAATTCTCTCTGCTGCTATTTTAGTGTTATCTGGAAGTGTCTCCATTTGTGGAAATTTATATAGGAATATGCATAATCTCATTGTTTCACATGGCATGAGTTTTGTTTCCCCTTCTTGATATATATGTATATATATATAGTTGTTTCCTATTTCTTTTGGCTCTATCGATCTTTTATTGGGCCAAGAGGCATTGGTTTCTCTCTGACAATGTGCTTGTCTGCTGCATTTTAAGCTAAAAGTATCTTTCTTAAGCACGGGGCCATGGGAAACAACTCACCCTTGTATGAAAATGATTCTTATGGAATTTTTTTTTAAAAGCCACTTAGAGTTTACGCAACCAAAACCCTCTGAAATTCTCTTAGGCAAGGAGTTTAGAAGAAGGGATGAAGATGATAGATTTTGATGGATAGATATTCATTCATCTCCTAGGCATTGTATATATGTCAGTTGGCTAAAAACTAAAATATGTTCCCATCCAAGTATTCTCATTGGAGCTTCTTATTTTTGCTATTTCATTTTTTTAAAGGCATATATATCTTCATACAACTTGGAATATATTGTAAATGTTAAGGTTTTCTGCACATTTGGTTTATTCAAGTGACCGGTTGGTCATTCTACCTTTTTGCTTGATGAAAATGGAAGTACCTCCTGACTTGGCCAGTTTGGACTCGCATCTGTACTGAAACTGGATGTGTATGTTTTGGCAGTGAAATAACTGTAGAAACACATATTTGACAGTGAAATAACTGTAGAAACACATGTTTGACAGTTTTGAAATGGGAGTTATGTATCAAGTTTGTGAAATTATGGATGGTTAGTTTTTCATCTAATACCATGGGTTGGTTGAGAGTACAGTAATTCAAGCAGACGATACATTTGGTGGAGAATAATTGACCATGAGCAGATGCATTATGCTATATATGATTTATTTGATTTGTTTTTTTTAAGTTTTGTTGTTTCATGAAAATTCTCAGGACAATTGTTTATTTTTCTCATGTCACAGGCCGACACATCAGTTTTAAATCTTCCAGTGGAGAAGATGGATTACTTTGTTCCCGGATGACAACGGCACCTGCAGCCTTCTGGGCTTTTTTTGGTTTTTAATATGTCGTGGTCTGCATGCTGTTCGTTTGTATAATTTATCCTCATGCTCAGCCCAGTCGAGTTTGCTTCTTCTTGAAGCCCCTTAAACGTCAAACCTGTTCTTTTTACGAATCCTGGAAGCTTGACGGGTTTAAGCTTCGGTTGTTTTTTTTTTTTTTCCCTTTTTATTTGATTTACCTCTGTACAGTTTTCCTTTCTGAAGTTAGGTTGTATGTAATAATCTAATCTTTGTATTATATCTTTGGGTGTGCTCAAATGTGCAATAAAATGCTTGTAAGAATTGGAACTGGGAACAGGCTTAGTAAGCAAATTTATCGTGTAATTTTTGAAATTTTTGCCATGTAAATTTTGCCGCTGGTATATATTATTTGGTGGGAATTCCTGTGTGTTCAGCAGGCTGGACTTATTCGGTGCTTTGTTGTTAAAGGTCATGTCCGACTAATTTATATAATATGTTGCTTCCTTGTAATTATATGCTTCAGTGTTTGTTTGTTCGATGCTCAATATTAATTGCATAGTTGTTTGAAAGAAGCATTGAGCAGGTCTTCCCCATAAGTCACGTAGTAAGAACAAAAATATCATAGATGATTCCAATATGTATATGTATGGTCTATGAATCACTTCATAAAAGACAGTGTGATGAAGAATTAATATTGATATATTAATATATATAATAATACAAGTGTGATGAAGAATTAATATTGATATATTAATATATATAATAATACAAATAATAAAGTATAATATAAATAATAAAGAGCCTTGGGTTGGGTTAATAGAAACTGAGGAGTCAACTCGGGAATAAATTTTGTTAGGAGCAGTCAACTCGGGAATAAATTTTGTTAGGAGCTCCGTTGCAGAGTTCGGGCCTAATGGAGAAGCTATAAGAACGACGAAACCTGTGACTACATAAGATTCTACTATTAAAATCTAAATAAAATAAAAAATAAAAATGAATATATTTTTAAATTGAAAGCAGGCTTCAAATTTCAGATTTCGGAACAACGCCTATTATTAATTGGAATATAACCGGCGTCCAATATCACTCCTCGCAATAAATCAATGAAGCATCAAAAGTAACCCAATCCAGTCCAATATCACTCCTCGCAATAAATCAATGAAGCATCAAAAGTAACCATCAAAAGTAAGTCTGTAGCAATTTTTAGCCGGAGTTCCCATGACACCCACCATTGCTCTCCTCTCTCTGTCTGTCTAGAAAGGATCTAATGCATATATTCTTTCTAATGCATATATTGAACACGTGACGCTGACATTTCATTTATTTAGCATAATACATACATAAGGTATGATGCAACCCTATAAATTGCACCGACGACTCAAACAGACAAACCCATCATACATATATATATATATATATATATATATATATATATATATATATATATATATATAACGCCTTCTCAATCACACATTTCAAAGAAAGAAGTGAGATCAAGTGCAGAACAAATAGTGGAGAAGGCGAGTAGAACGACATTATCGAGTGGAACGGAACGTAGCGCACGTGCTTCAATTACCCAGGCATCGTTCATATATTTGTTGCCTGCGCTTCTGCCCGTGTCTCCTTCTCCTCCTCCTCCTTCTTGGCCACAGAACATCCACAAGCACATGCACAAAACAATTTAGGCTTATCGAAGGTCAGGCACATACCATAGCAAAGATACTTCAACGAGGGGCATCTTATCTCCTCATTGTCAGTCAGCGGACAATCGCAAATGGCTCCGCAGCACGCAACGTTCGCACCAACATCTCTGCAGTTAGGATAGCAATCATTGCCCAGCGGACAGTCCAACCCTAGCTCGTCGTTAGAGCTGATCAGCAGCTCCTCCTCTTCCATCATCATCGTCTCTGCCGCCTTCTTCTCCAGCAGCATTGCATCTGATGTGAAGGCTACGAGAAGAAAGCAAAGAGCAACAGCAATAACAACTATTGGAAGGGGTGACTTATTTGCTCCCTTCATCTTCTCACACACACTCTCTCTCTCTCTCTCTTACTTAGTTAACAACAATTCAAGTGAAGGAATTAGATGAAGAAATTGAATTGGGAGCAACTCCTTTTATAGTTCGGACAGGCAGACCATACGGGTCGGATCTAATTAGGCTGAATATGTTGGAACCAACCACCCGCCCACCCGAAAAAATATATAGTCAAACTGGGCACCAATCAGCCCATGGAGAGACGAAAATAATTAAAACGTGGAAAGAAATTAGGATGGGGTTAATGATATGTTGTGATGCGTGGACCCAAGCATGACATGGCAGGTTAGGTTGATATTTTGTCATGATACGCATACATGTTCCACGTTTTCGTCTCATTTTACTCTCTTATTTAACTCTTTTTATTTGTAAGTAAATTATTTTGTCTCTTTTTACTGTTTTATTTACCTCTTTTTGTTTGTAAGTAAATTGACTGGAGTCATGTCTCTTTTATTTTATTCGTTTCCATCACGATTATAATTATTTTTAAAAAATAAATAATTGTTAAGTAGGGTGCTTTTTTACTGTGTAGAGTTGCTTCCGCTAAGGGGAGGAAAAGAAAAAAACTCTTTTTAAAATAATTATTCTTTTGCTGTCCACTTTTATTATCTTCCAAAGAAATTTCCAAATGATTTCAAATCCCAAAAGTTCACTCATATTCATTTCTTGATTTTTAATTTTAATTTGGGATTCGATGATGCAAAATTGACTATTTTAGTGAATATAAAACCTTATATCTACTTCATGAAAAGATAATGAACTCTAAAATCACTAAGTTTTAATTTTAAAAAACTAACAAGATGGAGATCATAATCCAAATAAATTTTTAAAAAACAACAAATTCGTTGGCCTTCCTTTAGTAAAATCTCAACAAATTAACGGGTTGAACCCTTTAAAAATACTTTGGGTCAGACAAAATCTGACACGCATCCATATACATGCCCATTTGTAAATAGACAAGGATATAAGTATCCATATTTGTCAAAATACGAAAACGATTTCATAGTCACAAGCAACATGGCGATTAAAATGTGGCATATCAATCTTCAGTATTATGATTAAGAGACGCTCGAGACATATTAGAAGTTACTACTCCGGTACTGAAATTCATTGAATTTAACATTTCAAAGTATTTGCTGAACTAACTCAAATCAACATGGAATTTACGCATCAAGTTTTGTGCTCGACTGCAACAGCAGGAGCACCTATATGTGACTAGAAACAATTAACAAACCACTACAGAAAAATGATTCATGAACATAAAAAATACCGAGTTTTGTCATGGAAGAGCATAGCGATATGCATCATCAGAATCAGAACTGCAAGATTATATATGGATAGGGTTCATAGTATGTATGTAATAAAGCAACAAGCTCATGAGAAGCCAAACACCTGCTTGCATTTCTTAGTCTGCTCGAGATTGACCAGCTCGAGATGAGAGGATGATGCCGACAATGAGACCATACAGGGCGAGTGCCTCAGCGAAAATGAGAATGAGAATCATACCCACAAATAGCTTTGGCCCTGGTATATAAATATGATAGAGAAACATTCATTCCAAAGTGAAATTATCCAGGCATAAATATTACTTTTGATTAAATCAAGTTAAGCTTCCCAAATTCTATCTAGTTTGCAATATTCGTTAGCAAAAAAGAACCGCATTAAAACGGCAAGAAAGAAACCAGAGAGCTTTAGAATCTTAGTCTTCTGTGAGAATTTAAATGTCAAAATATGGATAAGTAGCTCAAAAGAGGTATGTAACACAAACTAACCAAAATGTCCATGCCCAACTGTAAAAGTAGATTTGGATAAATAGCAAAAAAGAGCTATGTCAACCAAAGAGTGTTTCTCACCATCTTAAAAAAAAAAAAGAACCACAATAGAGGGAGCTAAATCCATGAGTTGATAATTAGTTTCGTATACAATGTTCAAAATTACCCCTAGAACCAGTGCATGTAACTAGTGTAAGCACTAAAAAAAAAAAAAAAAAAAAAAAATAGAGCAATCAGTTGAAACAAGAGTGCCAGAAGTCTGCACATAGGAGAGTACACCTAGGAGAGCGAGGGTCGAGGAGCCTGCGCCTAGGCGTCAAGGAACACGTACCGAGGGCACGTCTTCCAGACAAGTGCATCTCATGCACAGGAGCGCACATGTGCACAACTGGCATGCGTGCGCCTTCTAGGCGCAAGCAACCCAGAAGTGCAACTAGGGGCGCATCAAGGAACACGCATAAGCACGCGCCTTCACAGAGACGGACAAACATAGAGACTGAGATATCTAGAAAAACTAGAGAAATGCTTCAGATGTTCTTCTCCTCAAGTCTGAGCCTAGTACTGCAGAATTAGTTGATGTTCCAGATCATCAACGGAAGACCGCAACGACCTTCCTCCACTGCCTAAGATCCCATGAAAACAAAGAGAAACAAAGTTATCTCTTTTTCCTATCCTTGTAATCCATTTTCAAAGAATTATAATTTTTCCCAACAATCTGCAGTTATAACAACTCTAAAAATTAAAGAAGTTAAAATGGTTATTAAAGTCTCCCTCTTATCTTTATATATTTTTAATATGTCAGATTTAAATGTAGAACGTGGGACTTTTTTAAATTAATCAGTAAATGTATTTTTACAATATCTTTCAAATTTTTGATTTTTCGAAAAAGAAAAATATTGTTCGTCATGTATTATAAATCTTGCTAAATTTTCTTTTGTTTTGATAGGAGTATATTTACGAATTCCTAACGATCTGCCGTACATGCTTATTTGTGTTTGATGTGGTTTATTTGGTGGGTGAGTTTTGTCTAGATGTCTTTTAAGGTGACTCGTTCGGCTACTTAAAGGAAATGAATAGATTTTTTGACAATGTTTACACTTAATGTTTCTAACACCATTTTCAATTATTTTCACAAAATATTTCCATATGTCAGACCTAGCAGTCCTAGCAGAGGTGGTTGTTTGGGTTTCTTGTCTGGTTGTTTCGGTTGTTTTAAAAAAGGAGAAAAAGAACCCGCGGATTGAAAGCAAGAAGCGTCGGATGACTATATATCCATTTCAAAAAAATCTCGAAAAAACAAATAAAAAAATTCAAAAAAACTAAACAAAAAAACTTCAAATTATAAATACCTCTTGATTGTTGAACCACTTGAGAGATAAAGTAAAGAATTCTAATTAGAGAGAGCAAGCCGAAAAAGCGAACAAAAACTTACTTGAGAGTTGAGAGATGAAACTTACTTGAATCTTGATTGAGAGACTTACTTGCTTAAGATTTATTGAAACTTGCTTGAAAGAGTTGAGAATTGAGATTTGAGAGGAGTTTTGAGAGAACGAATTCGTTTGTGTAACTATGAAAAATAGAAATATAGGAGATAATAAGATAATTATAGAGAAAAGAAGGTTTTATTTTGCAAATAAAAATTACAAAAGACCCCCAACGGTCATTTTGACCGTTAGGAGGAAAAATCTATAAAAAATTTGCAAGAAACTCCCAACGGCTATAAAAATAGCAGTTGGAGGGCTCTATGCAAAAAAAAAAAAAAAAAATTGCAATTACCCCCAATAGCTCTCTTAACAGGTTTTAAAAAAAATATAACGTGTCGAGCTGGGAACTTCTAAAGGGGCACAACTTTTTTCCTAGTGAGCCCAATTAAAAATTTCGATTTTATTACAAGTTTGCCATTAATTTTTTTGGACTGAATTGCCCTTGTCTTCAACCACTTTCTCTTCCTCTTCTCAAATCAAACTGCAATTCAGTGAACCAAAAAAAAAAAAAAAAACCTAAATCCTACAACTATTCCATCAAATCTTTTTTCATATTAAATAATCTCACAAATTAAATTTCAAAAATTGAGTTTATTAGATCTTTGCTTACTTAAAAATCCTAGAAATATTGCAAATTGATAAAATTTAATAACTCAAAAAAAACTCATAGTCCGGACTGATAGTCCGGATAGCAGTAGTTTGTCCGGACTGACAGTCCGGACAGTAGTCCGCTGTCCGGACTCTCAGTCCGGACAAATAAATTTTGTCCGGGTGTATACCCTGGACAGGAGGTAATTAGTATATTTTTGTCTTATTATCTACAAAGTTGTTGTGGCATAGTGGTTAGTAGTCTTGCAATGTCACATGTGTGACCCAAGTTTAATCCGTGGCAACAGCAAGCAAATTTTTAAATTTTTTAAAAAAAATTGGTTTGCGATTTTTTTAACATTTTGGTTGTTGTGACAAAAGCATACCGCTATAAATTTTTCTTCTTATTAGACCGCCACTATGATATCTAATCACATCTTACTTTATTTTATTTTTTCCAAAATAAATAAAATTTTCTCCCAACTAAACAGAATTTATTCAATTTAGTTTCTGTTTCTATTCGATTCGGTTTTTTCGAAATTGATAAATATTTACATATGTTAACCACCATTAACAATAAGAAAAATAGAATTAGATACTTGCAACCCATTTCAGAAAACAAAAAAAAACAATCACCAACAGATTCAGAACACACTAATATACCAGCTCAATCATATGGTAAATAAAATCACGTAATTTATTATTAACTCGGAGTATGAGAAAGATACAATCAACCGACTGAGATCATAGAACTTATATATAAAGTTTATGCTTTCCGACTACAAATTTCATCAATACACAAATAAATCCAAATAAATTCAAAAGATAAAAAATAAAAAAGAAAAAAAAATTGGCTCTCTTTTCCATCCGCCACCAGTCCTTTAGTTGGGGTCAAAAATTCTTGGTGAGCCTCATACCAGGCGAAAATCCTTGCATGAATCCATGCCTGCATATAATCAACAATTTGGTGTTTGGAGGGGAATTCAATTAGGATAAATATATTTGAGAGAAATGCATTTAATTCAATACATCAAAAAAGTTCAGATGAGGATAAGAGAAATGAGCTTGTTTTATAAATGTAAAGGCTATTTGTCCATACACAGTACATGAACACTGACAACAATGATACGCTGATATATTGATGATAACACGGATACACTGATACGAAGAATTATATAGTGAAATAATGATATAGTGAAGCATATGTTTAAACTCTCATACATACAAACAACAAAAAAAATATATTGTGAAGATAACACTTCTACCAAAATAAGCACTTCCATCAAAGCAACATAACAGTCACTTGGTTGTAACGCATACAAATAAACCAAATAAGCTCCAATACAAACAAAGAGCAAATATAAGCTTAGTCACTTCCACCAAAATGATACTATGATAGAGTGAAAACAACACTGATACACTGATACAAAGATACAACTACTGATACACTGATACGAAGAATATGTTTAGTCACTTCCACCAAAATAAGCACTTCGATCAAAGAAAACATATCAGTCACTTGGTTGCAACACATACGGATAAACCAAGTAAGCTTCCATACAAACAAAGAGCAAATATTTATGAAAATAGCAAATTGTTTAAAAGAAAACATTGTCACTTGTCGCTTTATGTTTTTAACAACATCCATATCAATGCACTTAGAATATAACCTAATCACTGTCTTCGTGTCTTTCTGGGGGGTGACGTCTGCTTCTGGTTCGAGTAATAACCGCTGTATCCGGTGCATCAGGAGTGGTTTGTTCTAGTACTTGTTCCTCTGCTTGTTCTTTTGGTGGTTCTCCTGACTGAATGCAACCACTGATCACGACTTTAATTTTCGCAAGTGCACTAAATAACATCCCATGCCGCTGTCGTCAATGACCATGCACTTATTTTTCTCTAGTGACTAATACAACGCAGTTGACTCGTTCCTGTATATATCATATAGTCATAATACATGCACACACACAATAAATGGTTTATCGTTTATGATTAGAAAAATAACTAAATTTCGCATATTTTACTACTACGACTACAATATTAAATTTTCTTCATAATTATAATCTAAATATTAAAAATCAAAATTAACAAAAAATTGCTAGAACCAAATTTGATACCTCCTTCACTCTTCCTCCTCTCCATCCCAACAAAATCACAATCAAGAGTTGTTTGATCCAAAAATAAAAAAAATTAAATTTTAAAACAAATATTGCTAAATTAAGAATACTCACTTACTAATGGCGGGCAGGCGGCGATAGCGGTGGGAGAACACCGGCAGCAACGTCTAGAGCTCACTGGCGGCGGCGTCAACGGCATCGACGGTTGCGGTTGCGGTGGCGTCGGCATCTCTTCCTCGCCGGCGAGAGTAGCGACGTCGGCTGTTCGAATGGGAGAGAGAGAGGATTTGGAAGGAGAAGGAGGTAGAGAAAAGGATAGAGAGGATGACCGGAGGGGGGAGGGAAAGAGAAAAGAGAAAGTTAGGGTTTTAGGTTAGGCGGTTGGAGGAAAAATGAGGAGAGAAGAGAGAGATGAGGAATATATATGGTAAATGTATTTTTGAAATAGTAAATATGCTCGCTAATAAATTTTCTCTTTACTAAAATAAAAAAGGACTCACTAGGAAATCTGGGCTCACTAGGAAAAAAGTTGTGCCTCTTTAGAAGCTCCCTGTCAAGCCTGACGGACACGGTCCGTGCGGACCACGCCATGCCCAAGGCACGAGCAACCCGGGCATGTGCCGGAGGCCGCCCGGCTCAGTTGCTGGCCTTAGTTGCGGCAGCCGCAGACAAGGGGGACGCGAAAGTTGTCCTTGTTAATGTGATGGTCATTGTCGGCCGAGGTGAGGACCTCGCTCTCATCAACATAGTCATCAACATAATCGGTGCCTAGGGCTTCAAAGATCTGGGCCTCAACAAAGTGGCCGATGCAAGCCTTGGCCATGACGGGGATGGTGACAGCCTGCTTGATCTAAGACTAGGGTTCCGATCCCCGGCAGCGGTGAGGAGATTGAATCGGGCGGCTAGGATGATTTGGGTTGAACTCGTCGGATAGGTTTTTTTTTTTTTTTTAATTTCTTCTTCTCAACTCTCCTCTTTGACTTTCTCCTTCGGCACAGCCGTCGCGGGTGTCGGCAGGCGAGATCGGAGCTTTGTGTCTGGCGAGCGCCATTGGAAGCCTCCGGCGAGGTCAGCAGTAGCGTTGAGCGCCCTTGGCGGCGAGAACAGCAAAAGGTGGTAGCTAGGGTTTTAGTGTCCCAATCTCTTGGACATTCTCTCCACAGAAACTCTGGCTTTGTTTTTTGACCTTTACCATGCAATTATGCATCATTAAACTTTACAAATTAAAATAATCTCTTCGACATCCTCGCAGGATCTGCCGGTTGGGGCCGCCATTAGAGAGAGAAAGAGCCAAGTTTGAAGTTGGCTGCAGCAATTTTATTTTATTTTTTGGCCATGCAAGATTTGGATACGACATTAACAATAAACATCACTCTCATGCGTGGCACCCTCCGTTAAGAAGGTTCTGTGAAATTTTTTAAATTTCTATTTCACTGTCACATATTATAATGATTTTTAAAAATTACAATAATCTCTAAACAACAATGAAAAGAAAATTACATGAAAAATAGATAATAAGAAGAGAGATTTATATATTGATTTATATATTGATTTATATATAATCTCAAAACAACAATGAAAAGAGAGATTTATATATTGATCTTTCTTTTTACAAAAATAGTGAGCTTTTCACGTGATTATGGGACGTAGGCCTCGCAACCTATTGACTATATCCGACAGAGAAGGGGTAGCATGATAACGGCCAGTTCGCTAATTTTCTTGAGCAGCATAGCGATGGTTAATTTGCTAGTTTTCATGACCGCACCTAGACACGATTTGGCCGGATGACCGGCACGCACTCAAAAGCGCGTCGATTGGTTGACCTTGAGTCGACCTTATGTGACTTTCACAATACCTCACAACGTCTATTTATTGACACAAATTAGGTGGATCACCTACTTTGACAATATACTATAATTTTCGTCAAATATTTGGATTAATCTAACCTAATTTGGTTCAATAAATCTAGTTTTAATTTGACTAAGAAAAAATTTGACAGAATATTTGAGATTTCCAATTCGAGTATGTTATATTTAATTTGAATTTGATTCGATCTGAGATGTACATCTATTTTGATTTTATTTGGATTTTTTAAAAATATTGGCAAATGTAAGCTCCACCTCATCAATTTTTCTCCATGAGGCCTTGTTGTTGAAAATCAAGCTCGACTAATATATATATATATATATATATATATATATATATATATATATATATATATATATATATATATATATATATATATATGTATGCTGGTTCTATGTGCTTCCGTGTTTGTTTGTTCGATGCTCGATAGATATTAGGTGCATAGTTGTTTCAGTCACTGTAGTAGTAGACGAGTACCATATATTTTTAACATTGAAAGCAAGCTTCAAATTTCAGCTTCCCGAACAGTGCTACTACTATTAATTGGAACATGGCTGGTGCCCAGTGTCTCTTCTAGCAACAAATCAATCCCTTGTCCTGCCACCAAAGATGGAACCATCAAAAGTAAGTTGGTTTGTTTGTACCCATTTTTAGGCGGAGTTTCCCATGACACCCACCATGCATTGCTCTCCTCTCTCTCTCTCTCTCTATGGGAAAGAATCAAACATATATATAGAACACGTTGTTGTGAGCAAAAATAGCGAAATAAAACCAATATAACAACCAGCGCAATTAAATAGTTAACCGAAAAGAAAAATAGTAGAGACAAACAATATGCAGATTTAACATGATTCGGCAATGTGCCTACGTTTACGGGAACACGATCGAAAAACTTCCACTATATCAAAAGAGATTACAAGTCTCTACTTCTCAACCACAAGAGAAATTGACAATGAAATCACACAAGAATTTAAGATCAAACCCTAACCTATTGTTATAGTGATTTTCCTTTTTGCTTTGGCCATCGAAATTCCGAAAGGAAGCCACCAACTGTTGTGCTTTCTTCGGCCAAACTCTTTTGCCTTCGGCCGAAAAACAAGATCAGCAGCACAAGCCGCAACCACCTTTTCTTTCTGTTAGCCAAAGAAAATAATTTTGCAGCCTCTAATTGTTTTTATAGCAGCCGCACCAAGCAATTATTTGCTTAAGCCACCACTTGATTTGCCTCGGTTGATTTTCTCTGCTTTCGGCCGAAATCAAGAGCAGAAGCCGCCACCAACAAATAGAAAAGCCATGGCCTTATCGATGCCCTAGCCACATATCCCTATATTTATATTATATCATAATGAATTTGGATCGGTTTTGGACCCGTTTTGGTGTACCGAAACCCATTGCGGCAATATGGCTCCATTAGCAACAATCTCCCATTTAGAACCTATTGCAAAATTATAATCTCTATACATGATAGTCCTAGTATCCAAAATTTTTACCTCGATCATTTAAAGTCCCGATTTTAGCATTCAACACAAATGCACCAAAGTTGAGCAATAGCTCAATTTTTTCCCATCAACCGGTTTTGTCAATATATCTACAGGACTCTTATTGCCTTCAATCTTCTCAACCTTCAATTGGTCAACCTCTAATAAGGATCTAATGAAGTGATATCTCAAGTAAATATATTTAGTCCGTGAATGATACGCTAATTTCTTAGCAAGATGAATTGCACTCTGACTATCATTGAATAACCTGCAATCCACTCCATCAAAACCAACTCACTCATCAATCACTGCAACCAAATAAATTCCTTACTTGCTTCTGCAGCTGCAACATACTTAGTTTCTGTCGAAGATAAAGTAACAATTGATTGTAATTTTAAAATCCAGCTTACCGCTGTCCCTCCTATAGTAAAGACATAACCTGTGCTGCTTCTGCCATTGTCTCTATCACTCGCATGGTCCGAATTTGCGAAACCTTGCACATCAATGTTATCACCCCCTAAACACAAACAATACTTTTAAGTACCATTTAAATACCTGAAAATCCACTTCACTGCTTGCCAATGTTCCTTCTCAGGGTTCTTCATGAATCTACTCACTATTCCCACTGCATGTATAATATCTGGTTTTGTACTCACCATTGCATACACGAGACTCCCAACGGCCGATAAATAAGACACATTCTCCATGTGTCTCGTCTCCTTATCTGTCTTAACATCTTGCTCTTTTGACAGTTTGATCTGAGCACCAAGAGCTGTAGTTATCGATTTAACATTCTCCATATTGAATCTCTCCAACACCTTCTTGATATACCCTCCTGAGATAACCACACTTTTTTACTTTTCTTATTTCGGGTAATTTGCATTCCAAGAAATTGTTTAGTCTCACACATGTCCTTCATAGAGAATCTCTCTGCCAACTTTCTCTTCAGATCATTGATTTTCTTCATGCATGTACCTGCCACAAGCATATCATCTACATACAAAGTAAGTATAATAAAATTACCATCCTTAAACTTTTGTAAATATACACAATGATCTGAATTGCATTTGACAAAATCTGAATCTAATATAAACTTGTCGAACTTCAAGTACCATTGCCTCGGCACTTGTTTCAATCCATACAAGCTCATTTTGAGTTGACATACCCAATTCTCCTTTGTTTTAACTTCATATCGCTCCGGCTGTTCCATATGTATTTCCTCTTTCAAATCACTATGAAGAAAGCAGTCGTCATATCAAACTTCTCTAAATACAATCCTTTCACAGCTACAATACTCAGTATTGTTCTTATAGAAATCATCTTGACAACAGGTGTAAATATTTCATTGAAGTCAATACATTTTCTCTGACCGTATCCCTTCACCACAAATCTATCATTGAACCTTTATGTCCCTCCTGCTTCATGTTTTACCCTGTATACCCACTTGTTATGCAATATTTTTATCTTTTCCGGTCGCTTCACCAATTCTCATGTGTGATTCTCCTCCAAAAAAGACATCTCATCACGCATAGTTTGCTCCCACTTAAAACGAAATTTATCCTGCATAGCCTCTTGGTAACTCTCTGATTCACCTGCATCAGTATACAAAACATGATATAAAGGAAGACAACGTTTTTTAGTTGGCTTCCTTATCCTTGTGCTCCTCCTCAAAGTGGGAATACTCTCTGATGAAGTACTGGAACCATCTACTTCAGTCAGTGGCTCTCTCTCATGTTCGGTCTCATCTGAAATTTGTGCTCAGGTATAGCCATTTCTTCCCCTTTAGATGTAGGTATTTCTTCTTTTGTTTCATCCATGAAATCCATCCCATCATGTGGCTCATCCAGCTCAAAGTGCTCTTTCTCAACTGTTTTCTCACTCTTATTCTCCATTCGGTTTTTATACATACGACCCTCATTGAATACTACATCTCTACTATTAATCACCTTGTTATGCTCATAATCCCATAAGTGATAACCATATTCGTTGTCATCATATCTAATGAATGCACACTTCTGAGATTTAGAATCAAGTTTCTTTCTCATCTCATAATCCACATGTGCATATGCTATACAACCGAATACTCTTAAGAATGAATAATTCACGGTCTTACCAGACCATACCTCCTCTGAAATTTCTCCATCTAAAACACTAGCTGGACTCCTGTTAATCAGATAGACTGTCGTATCTACAGCGGCTCCCCAAAGTTGCAAAGACAAACATGAATGTAGTCTCATACTCTGAGCTTGCTCCAAAATGGCTCTATTCATCTTCTCAGCCACGCCATTCTACTGCGGTGTTCTCGATACAGTCTTCACTCTCCTGATCCCGTGGGTAGAGTAATAGTCATCGAATTCTCTATTACATAATTCTCCACCATTGTCTGACAACAGACATTTCACCTTCAAATATATTTCATTCTCAATAAGAGCTTTCCATAACTTGAAGATTTTGAAGACATCGAATTTCTGCTTATGTACAAACACCCATGTTTTCCTACTTGCATCATCTATGAAAGTGACAAAATAAGAATTACCTCCAAGAGACTTCGCCGAAAAAGGCCCCCATACATTTGTATGCACTAATTCCAATCTCGGTTTTCTTCTCCTTACCATCCTTCATAAAACTAACTATTTTCTACTTTCCAAATACACAGTTCTCACAAAAATCAAAGTTAGTATTTTTCATATATGTCAACATACCTGTAGATTGCAACACCTTCATGCCGCTCTCGCTCAAGTGACCGAACATCTGATGTCATAAGGTAGCCTTCTCATTCTTCACGATGGCCAAAAAAATAACGTGATCCACCAAACTTGAGAGTAAATAGAATTCCCACTCTCTCACCCCTAACCACTACCATTACTCCTTTGTTGATCTTCCACTGTTTCCTCTCAAATGAGATGTGATAACCTTCGCTATCTAGCTTGTTAACAGATATCAAATTCTTTTTCAAATCTGATATGTACCTGACCTCTTGTAAGAGCAACTTTTCACCATTGTGCAACTTCAACTGAATTGTCCCCTTACCTACAGTCTTACATTCCTGCCCATTACCAACAGCCACATGCCCAAAATCACTTTGGACATAATTCTCAAACCATTCTTTGTGAGCAGTGCAATGGAACAAACCTCTAAATCCACAAAACACAAATCTGAGCTCGATTCTGTATGAGCAGACAAGCATATGTCATCATACTCTTTACTTGGATTCACCACATTCGCTCATTCATTATCTTTGTTTGGACAATCCTTCTTCATATGACCCTCTGTCTTACATTTCCATTACACTAACTTTTTTTGAAGCTCCCCTTAGATTTTGATTTTCCTCTTTGTTTCGACTCCCTGCTTAAACTTCTACCTCTTTCTTTTCTTCTGTCATTATCAACAGACAGAGTAGTACTTATAGAAATTGTGCTCTCACCCATAGTCTTTTTCATCAATTCATCATTTATGATTGTACTCATAACATCATCAAATTTAATAACAGTATTGGAAGCATTGCTGATGGTTATAACAACATTACTCCAACTATCCGGTAACGAACACATAAATATCAAATCTTTAATGTCATCAGTAAAGATAAAAATCTAAGGATTCAAGTTGTGCTCATAATGTGTTAAATTTATTCAAATGATTAATAACTGAATTATTGGAAAGCATCCTCAAGTTAAACAACTTTTTCATTAGAAACAGTCTATTTGAAGCAGACGGCTCCTCATAAAATTTAGTCAACGCTGACATCAAACCTGAATTGGTCTTCTCCTTGGAGACGTTGAATACAATCTGCTTTGTCAGGCACAATCGAATCTGCGCCAAAACTCTCATGTCCAACAATTCCCACTTCTCATCAGTTATCTTTTCTGGTTTTTCTTCAAACAGTGGTTGATGTAAATTCTTTTGATATAAATAATATTTCATCTGCAACTTTCACCATTGGAAATCTGTCCCATCAATTTTTTTAATTTTTCCCTTCCTATCTTCCGTCGTAACTCCCACTCAAAATCAATACCGATTTGAGCGAAATCTGATCCGAACCAGAACTCTGATACCAATTGTTAGCAAAAGTAGCGGAATAAAACCAATGCAATAACCAGCGGAATCAAATAGTTAACCGAAGAGAAAGATAGCAGAGACAGAGAACACGCAGATTTAACGTGGTTCGGCAATGTGTCTATGTCCACGGGGACACGATCGAAAACTTTCACTATATCAAAAGAGATTACAAGTTTCTACTTCTCAACCACAAGAGAAATTAACAAAGAAATCACACAAGAATTTGATATCAAAACATAATCTCTTGTTACAGTGATTTTCCTTTTTGCTTTGGCCGTCAAAATTCCGAAAGAAGCGACCCGCTGTTGTGCTTTCTTCGGCAAAACTCTTTTGCCTTCGACCGAAAAACAAGATCAGCAGCACAAGCCGCAACCACCTTTTTTTCTGATATCCAAAGTAAATAATTTTGCAGCCTCTAATTGTTTTTATAGCAACCGCACCAAGCAATCATTTGCTTAAACCACCACTTGATTTGCCTCGGTTGATTTTCTCTGCTTTCGGCCGAAATCAAGCGCTGAAGCCGTCACCAACAAATAGAAAACCCACGGCCTTATCGATGTCCTAGCCGCATATCCCTATATTTATATTATATCATAATGAATTTGAGCCGATTTTAGATCCGTTTCGATATACCAAAACCCATTACGATAATAGGACTCCATTCGTAATACACGTGACGCTTATATTCCATTTATTTAGTGTACGTAATACATGCGTAAGGTAAGATGCAACCGCATAAGTTGCACCGACGACTCGGACAGACAAACCCACCATACATACATATATATATTATATGTAATGCCTCAGCAATCACACATTTCAAAGAAAGAAGTGCGAACTGCAGACAGTAGTAGTGGAGATGAACGCTGTAACACAAACTCAAACACAACAGACAGACAATTCTACATATAGAGCGGAACGAGATTATTGAGTTGAGTTGGAACGTAGCGCACGTGCTTCTATTACCCGGGCATCATTCATATAGTTCTGCCCATGTCCCCTTCTCCTCCTCCTCCTTCTTCCCGACCACGAAGCATCCACATTTGCATGCACAAGACAGTTTAGATTTACCGGTGGCGCGGCAGCTACGATAGCAATGAACGTTCTTCACGGGGCATTTTATCTTGTCATTGACAGTCAGGAAACAGCCACAAATGGCTCCACAACACTCAAGGCTCCCACCAGCACGTCTGCAGTTAGGATAGCAAACAGTAAGCGGACATCCCATCCCTAGCTTGTCGTTAGAGCTGATCAGTAGCTCCTCCTCTTCCATCATCATCGTCTCTGCCGCCATCGCCGCCTTCTTCTCCAGCAGCTTTGCATCTGATGTGAAGGCTGCGAGAAGAAAGCAAAGAGCAACAGCAACAACAACTATTGGAAGGGGTGACTTATTTGCTTCCTTCATCTTCTCACACACACACTCTCTCTCGCTCTTACTTAGTTCCCAACAATTCAAGTGAAGGAATTAGATGAAGAAATTGAATTGGGAGCAACTCCTTTTATAGTCGGACAGGCAGACCATACGGGTCGGATCTAATTAGGCTGAATATGTTGGAACCAACCACCCGCCCACCCGAAAATATATAGTCAAACTGGGCACCAATCAGCCCATGGAGAGAGGAAAATAATTAAAACGTGGAAAGAAATTAAAGATGGGGTTAATGATATGTTCTGATGGGTGGACCCAAGCATCACGTGGCATGTTAGGTTGATAATTTGTCACGATGCAACACATACATGTTCCACGTTTTCGTCTCGTTTTACTCTCTTATTTATCTCTTTTTATTTCTAATTAAATTATTTTGTCTCTTTTTACTGTCTTATTTACCTCTTTTTATTTGTAAGTAAATTGTTTGGAGTCATGTCTCTTTTATTTTATTCGTTTCCATCACGATTATAATTATTTTTTAAAAATAAATAACTGTTAAGTAGGATGATTTGTTATTATATAGAGTTGCTTCCGCTAAAAGGGGGAGAGAAAAAAAAAAAAAAAAAAACTCTCTTTAAAATAATTATTCTCTCGCTGTCCACTTTTATTATCTCCAAAAGAAATTTCCAATTTCCTTTTTCGTTATGATTTCAAATCACTAAAGGTAACTCATATTCAATTTCTTGATTTTTAATTTTAATTTGGAATTCCATCAAATTGATGCAAAATTGACAATTTTAGTGAATATAAAATCTTATATCTACTTCATGAAAAGATAATGAACTCCAAAATCAATAAGTTTTAAATTTAAAAAACTAACAAGATGGAGATCATAATCCAAATAAATTTTTAAAAAACAACAAATTCGTTGGCCATCTCTTCAGTAAAATCTCAACAAGTTAACGGCTTGAACCCTTTAAAGATATTGTACTGTTTGGGTTGGACAAAATCTGACCCGCCTCTGTATACATGCCCATTTTTAAATAGATAAGGTTATAAGCATCCACATTTGCCAAAATACGAAAACGATTTCATAGTCACAAGCAACATGGCGATTAAAATGTGGCATATCAATTTTCAGTATTATGATTAAAAGACCCTCGAGACAGATTAGAAGTTACTGCTCCGTACTGAAATACATTGAATTTAACATTTCAAAGTATTTGCTGAACTAACTCAAATCAACATGGAATTTACACGTTCTGCGCGTTTCGTGCTCGACTGTAACAGCAGGAGCACCTATATGTGACTAGAAACAATTAACAAACCGCTACAGAAAAATGATTCATGAACTTAAAGAATACCGAGTTTTGTCACGGAAGAGCAGAGCAATATGCATCATCAGAATCAGAACTGCAAGATTATATATGGATAGGGTTCATAGTATGTATGTAATAAAGCAACAAGCTCATGAGAAGCCAAACACCTGCTTCCATTTCTTAGTCTGCTCGAGATTGACCAGCTCGAGATGAGAGGATGATACCGACAATTAGACCATACAGGGCGAGCGCCTCAGCGAAAATGAGAATGAGAATCATACCGACAAATAGCTTTGGCTGTTGTGCATTGGCCCTGGCATATAAATATGATAGAGATACATTCATTCCAAAGTGAAATTATCCAGGCATGAATATTACTTTTGATGAAATCAAGTTGAGCTTCCCAAATTCTATCTAGTTTGCAGTATTCGTTAGCAAAAATGAACCGCATTAAAACGGCAAGAAAGAAACCAAAGAGCTTTAGAATCTTAGTCTTCTGTGAGAATTTAAATGTCAAAATATGGATAAGTAGCTCAAAAGAGGTAAATAACACAAACTAATGAAAATGTCCATGCCCAACTGTAAAAGTAAATTTGGATAAATAGCAAAAAAGAGATATGTCAACCAAAGAGTGTTTCTCACCATCTTAAAAAAAAAAAGGAACCACAATAGAGGGAGCTAAAATCCATGAGTTAGTAATTAGTTTCGTATACATTGTTCAAAATTACCCCTAGAACCAGTGCATGTAACTAATGTAGGCACTAAAAAAAAAAATAGAACAATCAGTTGAAACAAGGGTGCCAGAAGTCTGCACCTAAGAGAGTGCACCTAGGAGAGCGAGGGTCGAGGAGCATGCGCCTAGGCATCGAGGAACACGCACCGAGGGCACGTCTTCCAGACAAGTGCATCCCATGCACAGGAGCGCACGTGTGCATAACTGGCATGCGTGCGCCTTCTAGGCGCAAGCAACCCAGAAGTGCAACTAGGGGCGCATCAAGGAACACGCATAAGCACGCGCCTTCCAGATGAGTGCATACTATGCTTAGGAGCGCGCGCGTCTGAGCCAGAAGCATACTTAGGGGAGCCCACCACTGCGGCGCACCCACCGAGAACGCGCGTCTTCCATATGAACGCTTCCCATGCCTAAGAGCGCGTGCTCCAAGTGCAGTGCGCGTAGCGCACGCCCAGGTGCACCCGGCACCCAGGTGCACGTGCCTGAGGCTATACGCGTGCACCAGCTTATCATGCACTCCGAATCTCCACTTCGCGTGCGGAGTTAGTTATAACAATTCCGTAGAATCTATTGCAACGTCCCATGATCCGATACTCCAATTACGGAGGGATTTGAGAGAACAGTTACATTCCGAAAGGCTATAAAAAACCATCTGTTGTTAACAGAGAAAAGAGGATACACAAAGACGGACAAACACAGAGACTGAGATATCCAGAAAAACTAGAGAAACACTTCAGATGTTCTTCTCCTCAAGTCTGAGCCTAGTACTGCAGAATTAGTTGATGTTCGGATCATCAACGGAAGACCGCAACGACCTTCCTCCGCTGCCTAAGATCCCATGAAAACAAAGAGAAACAAAGTTATCTCTTTTTCCTACCCTTGTAATCCATTTTCAAAGAATTATAATTTTTCCCAACAATCTGCAGTTATAGCAACTCTAAAAATTAAAGAAGTTAAAATGGTTATTAAAGTCTCCCTCTTATCTTTATATATTTTTAACATGTCGGATTTAAATGTAGAACGTGGAACTTTTTTAAATTCGCCAGTAAATGTATTTTTACAATATCTTTCAAATTTTTGGTTTTTTGAAAAAGAAAAAGGTTGTTCGTCATGTATTATAAATCTTGTTAAATTTTCTTTTGTTTTGATAGGAGTATATTTACGAATTCCTAACGATCCACCGTACGTGCTTATTTGTGTTTGATGTGGTTTATTTGGTGGGTGGGTTTTGTCTAGATGTCTTTTAAGGTGACTCGTTCCGCTACTTAAAGGAAATGAATAGATTTTTTGACAATGTTTACACTTAATTTTCCTAACACCATTTTCAATTATTTTTACAAAATGTTTCCATATGTCAGACCTAGCAGTCCTCGCAGAGATGGTTGTTTGGGTTTCGTGTCTGATTGTTTCGGTTGTTCTTCTTCGGTTAATGGTATTTGAGGAGGTTGTTCTAAGGGTGGGGAGAGACTTTGATATTATTCTTCACTGTTAAAAAAGGAGAAAAAGAACCCGCGGGTTGAAAGCAAGAAGCGTCGGACGACTATAGATCCATTTCAAAAATCTCGAAAAAAACAAATAAAAAATTTCAAAAAAACTAAACAAAAAACTTCAAATTATAAATACCTCTTTACTGTTGAACCACTTGAGAGATAAAGTAAAGAATTCTAATTAGAGAGAGGAAGCCAAAAAAGTGAACAAAAACTTACTTGAGAGTTGAGAGATGAAACTTACTTACTTGAGAGTTGAGAGATGAAACTTACTTGAATTTTGATTGGGAGACTTTCTTGCTTGAGATTTATCAGTTGATTGAAACTTGCTTGAAAGAGTTGAGAATTGAGATTTGAGAGGAGTTTTAAGATAATGAATTCGTTTGTATAAGTATGAAAAATGGAAATAGAGGAGATAATGAGGTAATTATAGAGAAATGAAGGTTTTATTTTGCAAATAAAAATTACAAAAGACCCCCCAACAGCCATTTTGACCGTTAGGAGGAAAAATCTATAAAAAATTTGCAAGAAACTCCCAACGGCTATCAAAAATAGCCGTTGGAGGACTCTATGCAAAAAAAAAAAAAAATTGCAATTACCACCCCAATAGCTCTCTTTAACAGGTTTTAAAAAAATATATAACGTGTCGAGTCTGACAGACACAGCTCGGTCCGAGCGGACCACACCATGCCCAAGGCACAGGCAACCCGGGCACGTGCCGGGAGCCGGCCTTAGTTGCGGCAGCCGCAGACAAGGGGGACGCGAAAGTTGTCCTTCTTGTTGATGTGATGGTCATTGTCGGCAGAGGTGAGGACCTCGCTCTCATCAGCATAGTTATCAACATAGTCGGTGCCTATGGCTTCAAAGATCTGGGCCTCAACAAAGTGGCCGATGCAAGCCTTGGCCATGACGGGGATGGTGACAGCCTGCTTGATCTAAGACTAGGGTTCCGATCCCCCGGCAACGGTGAGGATATTGAATCGGGCGGCTAGGATGATTTGGGTCGAACTCGTCGGATAGGTTTTTTTAAAAAAAAAAAAAAGAAATTAGGGGTTTCCTTTTTTTCTATTTTGGGGAGGACGAGGAAGAAGAGAACGAGGCGAGGCCGCGAGGGTGGTGTCCTGGGAGAGGGTCAGAAGTTTGCGCCTGGGAGAGGGTCGAGAAGCATGCACCTAGGCATCGAGGAACACGCACCGAGGGCACGTCTTCCAGACAAGTGCATCCCATGCCCAGGAGCGCATGTGTGCATAACTGGCGTGTGTGCACCTAGAAGGCACATGCAACCCAGAAGTGCAACTAGGGGCGCATCGAGGAACACACATAAGCACGCGCCTTTTAGATGAGTGCATACTATGCCTAGGAGCGCGCGCGTCTCCTCTCAAACGCGCGGAACCCAGAAGCATACTTAGGAGAGCCCACCACTATGGAGCATGCACCGAGAATGCGCATCTTCCATATGAGAGCATCCCATGCCTAAGAGCGCGTGCTCCAAGTGCAGTGCGCGCAGCACATGCCCAGGTGCACCCGGGCAGCCAGGTGCACGTGCCTGAGGCTACACGCGTTTGCGTGCGCACCAGCTTATCGTGCACTCCGAATCTCCACTTCGCGTGTGGAGTTAGTTATAACAATTCCTGATAATCTGTTGCAACATCCCATGATCTGATACTCCAATTACGGAGCGATTTGAGAGAACGGTTACATTCCGAAAGGCTATAAAAAGCCATTTGTTGTTAACAGAGAAAAGAGGATACATAGAGACAGACAGACATGGAGACTGAGATATCTAGAAAAACTAGAGAAGCGCTTCAGATATTCTTCTCCTCAAGTCTGAGCCTAGTACTGCAGAATTAGTTGATGTTCGGATCATCAACGGAAGACCGCAACGACCTTCCTCTGCTGCCTAAGATCCCACGAAAACAAAGAGAAACAAAGTTATCTCTTTTTCCTACCCTTGTAATCCATTTTCAAAGAATTATAATTTTCCTTTATTTGTTGTAATTATTATCAAGTGGCAATGGAAAGGAAATTCTCGAATTCGAGCGTACAACTGGAGATGGCTCCAAGTCTAACCCAGATAATCACAACGTTAGTATATAGAGAGCTATGACTTGCACACCAATCTAAATGAAACTCACACAGCAACTATTGGAGTGAGGTGATTCAACATGATTCATGCTTATTTATGTCTTGATGGAGATAAAGTCAGAGTCTGGCCCACAACATTAACGAGTACATATGGTCAAAAATAAGTTTGAAAAGACACCTACACCTTTTAAACCGACTGCTCATCCACATATAGCAGATCATCACTCTTAATCTAATACTAAGCACAATTTCTCATTTATCTGGAAATTCATGTACTACAAAAGCAAAATGGGCGTAGCATGATAGAGGAAAAATCAGAGTCCCATTAGCACACCAGCTTCATTCTCAAGATCTCCCCACTCTATTGTGGGAAGATTTGGAGGATGGGCGAAGAACAAGACCAGGGCTTGATAAATAACAAGCAATAGATTCAGATTTCACACCCAGACAAATCACACGACCACTTCACAAGAATCGCATCTCGAGAGATTCAAAAACAAATCCCGTGCTCTCATGAAAATAGGATTTCAATATTCATTATTCATTAACTAAAAAGTTGAATGCATGGCTATATATAATCCAACAATACGTGTGCTATACGTGCAATTAAAAACAAAACAAATATTCACTGAAATTGCAAATATATCCATACTAAATCTTAGTCGTTTGATGTCTCACCATACTCTATTAAACGAATTTGATGCTGACTGATCCATTAAAAATTATAATCTTAAAAAATAATTATAAATAAAGAAAATAATATTATCCAAATTTTAGTGCAAGGATGAATGGAACCAACTAAAGTAACAAAGCCCATATGTTTTACATATAATTCAGGTCATGATATTAAGAGTTACACAGATATGGCATAGCAATTACACATATAAATTAATAGTCAATACAAAAAAACAAAAAAATAGAAATTGTTCTTCTCCCTCTCCCATCTCTCCTCCCCTCCCTCTCTCAAAGCAAGCCCCACATATATCGCCAGGGAGGAGGGGGTTGTCGCCGGCTATTACTCTGGCTACCCTCCCACCCCTCCATCCTTCCCAACCTCCCTCACATCCATCTTTTTTTTTTCATCTCCTTTTCTATTCTTACTCTTTTCTGTGTCAAGAAAATCAAAGGCGTCACCATTTTGCTTGATTGCGCTTCGATCTTGGTAGATGATGTCGGATTTCGGTTGATCGGTCCACAGGTGATTGGATCTTACCCGAGGTAGGTAAGTTTGAAAACATAAAGGGAAGAAAAGAAGAAGAAGAAGAAGAAGAAAAGTTGGGGTTGGAGTGCAGCTAGGGCTCCAAGCATATAGCTAGGGCTACAGGTGGAGCTATAGACATCGGATTGGAGTCTCTATCTCGAGCGGCGACCACTGGCATCTGGTGGTTGGGGTCCCTACATGTGGAATTGGCGATCACCAAGAGGCTAAGTTTTACTTTGTTCATAAGGGGATGCCTATCAATAGAGTTGAAGGGACTGGTCCGTTGAGGAAGATGTAGAGGATGTGGCTTGGGTTCACTTCCTGTCCTTGTACAGCCAACGCCAACTATGAGATCGCTGGGAAATGGACTTGATGAGGCCTTTCCCTTGATGACTTAGCTTCAAGGTCGAAGAGAAGATTGCTGGGGACTAACTATTGTAGGCAGTAGATATGACCTCCAAGAGTAGACCACCAAACATGGCTCTGTGGGGGCTCCACCGTGAGCAGGTCCTGTCGGGCCAACCGCCGATAACTGTGGCAACCAGTACAAGTTCACTAAGTCCCGGCTGCGAGATATGGTGACAGTGGGCTGGGGTGTCAATGGTGCCGCAGTAATGTCATCGTAGATGTATAAGAACACAGGGGACAAGTGGTGACCAGAGTAGGATTTGGTTGAACCTCGTTCACCTCAAGGCAAGAGTGCAATTCGAATTTGAATTTCAAATTAGAGTGCACAGACTCTGACGACTGATCACCTCAATAATAGCAGTGATGGGTAACATTATAGTACTCCATCCAATTCAAGTACTCCCTATACTTGTGTTCACAGTTGCTGCAGGCTTTTGGTGCGGAAAAACCTAAGTAGTAGAGTACAACTAATAAAATTATGGGAGGAGCAATAACAGCTGCACAAAATCCTGGGGAGGATGTTCCTCAAGGGGGCCAGTAGTGTGGCTTCACTTTGTGCCCAAAAAAGCACAAGAGTTTAGCGATTGCTAAGTGTTTGATTAAATTCCTAAACGACTAACATCGGGCTGGATCTCTCACGGGCAGTTTGTTGTAGCAACTGGAGTCAGGGAGAACAATAGTCCTAAGGGAGCTCTTTGATGCTATAAACTGGCGTGTTGGAAGGTAGCGAGGTAGAAGGGAAAGACTGGTAGATGTGCTGTCGCGATCATACTATAAAGATGTAGGTCGCAAGGCAAGAGGAGGTCAGCTGAAAGAGCTCGGTTCATGAGATACAATGGAGGTGATGAAGGCCGAGCTCCTGTACGGGTGCCGGAATTTACAAGTGAGCACAGTGACCAGGATTGTGGCAGAGACCCTGCGGGGTACCAAAAGTTTATTGAGTATGTGAGGGTCACTCAATACTAAACGATTATCTTACCGAATTGCTTATTTTGCAACATATTTGGTGTAAAATAGATGGACAGAACTCGGAATAGCTTCGACATACAGCGGCCGAATTTAAACAATGACATATATGTCCAACATCGCGTGGCAAACGATAGTGATAAATGGAGGCATCATTGCGGCAAATTTGGCTCGTATTTGGCTTTCTTATTACCTCTGCATTTTACAATGCAGGGTATGTTACAATTTGTTGTATTTTTTGTTCTTTTTCTTACTTTTTTTTTGTATTATGTCTCTTACTATCAAGTGACATATGTATTGTATGCTATATTCTATTAATTTCTAATTAATGGAACGTAGGGGGCATTAGCTCACTGTTTACGCTAAAAAAAATAAAAATGGTATCCAAATTTCAATGAAAAGTTGGAAAGAACAAACTAAAGTAACCAGATCCTAGTGTCTTACATGTTAATTAGGTCATGATATCAAGAGTTGTAGGGATGCCATAGCAATTTCATGCACAAGTTAATATCAAGATTTCACAACAAGACATACATTTCCTTCATTCTAAAGGGTAAGATTGTTGCAATTCGCATGGGGTTCTATTTGGCCAATCTAAGTGAGAAGAAGAAGATAGGAGGGTTTCATGTTTCAATTAATCTCCTATTTCCAGAATGCCTATGGCCAATCAAAGTTAACAATCATAGATGTATATGTCATGCTATCTAACAATTAAAGATATATATGGATGACCAATTTTCAAGAAGAGGTGATGTTGGTCCGAGCTCTCATGTTCAGCATACCAGCCATGCTGCATGAATGGGAGGTCATCCAAATAATAAGTTGCAAACCGCCCAGGAACAAGAATGCACATCAGATCTGTCCAGAACCAAAACAATGATCGAAGTGCTAGAAAAAATTCCATATTAACGCCCATAATTATTCTATAGCACTTATCCACATAATTGTTGCCTTCCTGTAGGTGTGAACATACTAAATGCTTCAATTAACATATGCCTTACTAGTTCCTAGACGCTGTCCATATGTTTACATGGCCCTAAGCACAAGGTCAGTTTACCATGCAGGGCCTCACTTACGTCCATATCAAGTCATTCACTAACCTTATAGTTTATGATCCTACAAAAATGAAATATTTCATTTGGTTATTTTTGTTTAACCAAATATTATTATCACCCCCAAGTTGCTAAAAGCGTTGTCATCCAAAGATCTTAGTGACATCATGTAAAGGTTTCCCTATAAACATTCAACTTCAAGCATATGCAATAGTCACATAACAACCCAAGCACTTCATCCATTAGCGATGGTTCTATATGAAATTTCCCATTCGGTTCTCCACTACTCCTGAGCATCTGACAGTCTACTTCCAATTATAATGCCGAAAACTAATCCCTCATCGCCATTAATCTGTATCATTTCATTTTCACTTCCATTGAAACTGCAGACAATATACGTATCCATACGATTTATTTCCACACCAAATAATTTCCTAAAAGTAATGGCTTAACTTTGAGCATCCATTATCTTTATTTCCTCTGGATTATAGGCAACCATATGTACTAATATTTAGAGAGAGAACCCACCGCAAGGTCATACATCCAAAATATTATCTCGAGTGCCTCTAGGCAAAACTTATAGTCAAGTTTCTATAAGAGATAAAAGCTATGCAAGACTCAGTTAAATTTATATTAAAGATGAAGCTAGTTGTAACTGTAAATAGTCAAAACAACGGCATTAAGTAGATGCAGAAGGTACAAAGCCCATGGAAAACCAAAGATTTAGGCCGGTCATACAATACTCGAGATGTATACAGAGATAACTAATATATCTTAAAGTCTTTTATAGTATGCATTTTAATCATTCAATCATGATGATTAATATTGCTAGCACTAAATACTTCCTTCGAGAATTTATGTAAATAGTAATGTTATTATCAGCCAAAATCATTCGACTCCAATTACTTTTCAGCCAGAAGTTAATCACAATTCGATAACTCCAACTAAAGAAACCAAATCCAAATCCAATTGGAGGAAGAGGGGTAAGCTCACCGGACACCAGCATCGCCGACGATCCCAATAGCCATGCCAGCAGACAACCCTGCGAGCCCGCAAGCCAAGCCCGAAGAAAGGTGAGCGTACCCATCGAACAAGTAGTAAGATTTCGCCTTCGGCTTAATCCCAGTGCTTATAATCACCGCAATAATCAAACCGTAGATCCCCAAAACCCCCGCCCATGACCACCGGCACTATGGATTTCATCACCAGCTCCGGCCGCATCACTCCCATTGACGCCACACCAACGCCGCTCTTCGCCGTGACGTACGCCGCTCCCATGCCTGAAAAAAGGAACAATTTTGCGCGAAATTCAGCGGAAAGGTTAGGGTTTTGGTTGGGAGACTGTTTGGGGGTTGGAATTCAGTGGGAAAAATTGGAGATCGAATTCTTACAGGAGAAGACGAGGGCCGCGGCGGCGCCGAGGAATCCGAAGAACGGCGCGGTCTCGTCGCCGGAGCAGTTAGACATTGTTGCAGAAAGGGAAATTCTAAATGCGCACAATATTTTAATAGTGATCACTATTTTCCCCCATGTTGTAAATCACTTTGCGGTCCTCACTGGTAAAATGTAGTGCGCATTTAGAATTTCCCAGGCAGAAAACCTATAAGGCTATAACGACGATTTTTCCTTTTTTTTTTTACATTTTTTTTTTTTTTGCAATTACTTTTTTCAATAACAAGAGAGGAGATGACCAGCAATTAGGCTGTTTCTAAAGAAGCACGCCATTTTTCCGGATAATCACACTTCACAAATTTGGTTAATGTAACAAGTTTGTCATCGATTTGGTTAATGTAATAAGTTTGTCATCGAATTTGCCAGGTATTAATGTCCTTGTTTTCAACATCTATCTCATTCCTATCGAGGGTTGGATTTCAAAAAGTATCATATATAGTCCGGAGTTGATTCCGAATGAAAAGTATCATATATCATCCCGAGTTAGATCTCAAATGGTATTATTCACAGTCTGATGCTAGATTTTGAACGATATTATTTTTCGTACGGGTGGCATAAGGTTATGCGACGTCAGATAAGGATAGTGCAGTGGCGTTAGTATGGAATGGTAGAGCTAAAGCAGCGGGGCTAAAGCACAGAGGAGATGGCAATTTTTGTAGGGGTATTTACTGGTTTGTCCCTCAGATCTTTATATATTATGATTTTGTCTCCCAAATCTCATAAGTTACAACAATTTACTCCCCCTCTCTAACTTTACCTAACACAGTTAAATATTTGATCATTTTATCTCTCTTTTCCTCTTCTATTTTCCTCATCTCTTCTTCTTCTCTCTTCCTCCTCTCTTCTCTTTTTCTTCATTATTTCTCCTCTCTTCCTCCTCTCTTCTCCTTCTCTTTTCCTCCTCTCTTCTCATTTTCTCCATTTGGTTTATGTTCATGCATTTTTTTTCCTAAAATAGTAACAAAAAAAGAGAATGAAATTGAATTTCCTTCGCCATAAGATAGTGTGGCAAATTGAATTTCATTCTCTATTTTTGTTACTCTTTTAGGAAAAAAATGCATGAACATAAACCAAATGAAGAAAATGAGAAGAGATGAGGAAAAGAGAAGGAGAAGAGAGGAGAAATAATGAAAAAAATGAGAAGAGAGGAGGAAGAGAGAAGAAGAGATGAGGAAAATAGAAGAGGAAAAGAGGGGTAAAATGGTCAAATATTTAACTGTGTTAGGGAAAGTTAGAGAGGGGGACTAAATTATTGTAACTTATGAGATTTGGGAGATAAAATCCTAAATATGAAGATTTGGGGGACAAAATCATAATATATAAAGATTTGAGGGATAAACCAGTAAATACCCCATTTTTGTAACATGATGTGCTCACCTTGGAAGAAGGGAAGAAAAAAGGGGAATTTCTAGATGGGCACAGCTTTTTCCTAGTGAGCCCACTTGAAACATTCTCTTTATTTACCATTTTGCCATCAAATTTTTTGACGAAAACTGCCCCTTCTTCACCCTCCCATCCAGTCCGGATCAGGCCCATCCATCCAGGCTAACAGTCCCGGATTGTTGGGCATATTCCTAGTTGGCTAGACCGGATCAAGAAAAGGCTACATGTTTTGATAATTATCAGTTTCTATTCAAATTAACCAATTAATTACCTAAATCACCCAAAATTGAACTACATCTAGTTTTGTTCAGCAATCTTACATCAGTGTTTAAAAAAAATATTTAAATGTTTATTATTCAAATTAGCTTATTAATTACCTAAATCACCGAAAAATAAGCTAAAATCGATATTAAAAAAGGAAAAATTCAACAAGGTTATCGATAGATCAATACTCTAAAAAAAATAAATGTTTTTTATTCAAATTTGCCAATTAATTACCTAAATCACCCAAAAACAAGCTAAAATCGATACTAGAAAAAGAGAAAATTCAACAGTGAGCAGTAGAAGCACAACAGAGAGAGAAAAAGAGGAAAAAAATTAACATAATTACATTACCAAAATCACCATAATTACATCGCTTAACTTCTTCCGGTTTATATACTGAAGTGCTTCATGTAGTAAATAAATGACAGATAAAGGATATAGAAAACATAGTCAGCAGAAGAGAAACCAAAATGATTGTCAAGAAGCCTGTTTTGAATTCCAAAGCATGCATTTTGAAGTAGGCCAAAGAATGAAGTGATTTACAATACATTCATTGCTTATGCAAAGAGTCCATGTAACCACCTCAAAACGATTGGATAAATGGATGTATTGCCATTACTGTGAATTGGGAAGAAAATTTTATGAGAGATACATATTCTATTGGTACATGTGTTAGTTTATTTTCCATTGCATAAGCTAATGCTCATTTTCCAAGTGATCCGGGCTAACCAGCCCGGATCCATGCTCCCTGTCCGGGGTAGCAGCCCCGGACAGGGAGCATGGATCCGGGCTGGTTAGCCCGGATCAAGGGGTCAGGATTCTGGCGAAGTGTCGGTCGAGACGCGGGTCGGAGTAGGGGAAACGGTCGGAAGGGGGAGGAGAAATAGGTTGGGTTGGGAGAGAGTTGGGTTGGGAGAGAGATGAGTTAATTTTGGATATATAGGTGATGGGTTTGGGAGAGTGTAAAGTGGAAGGGTAGGAGAGAAAGAGATAGAGATGATGAGGGTAAAGTAGGTATTTAGGTGTGCTCACTAGGAAAAAATGAGGGTCTTTGAAAGGAAGGGTGTGCGTACTAGGAAAAGTGGGCTCACTAGGAAAAAATCCGTGCCCATCTAGAAATTCCCGAAAAAAAGAAAGGTTTTTAGGGAAAGTATGGTGTACTCACTAGGAAAAATCCGGTGCTCACTAGGAAAGTTGGGCTGTGGTGTGCTCCTTTAGAAATTCCAAGGATGGGAGCGTGAACTTTTACATTAAAGCCCCTAACTTTACTTGAATTTACATTTCAAACCTTTTATTTTATAGCAATATATATGATGTTGATCGAGATATTTAACTTGGATAATTAATAAAGAAATCATCTTTATTGAATGTTCCTTGAGTTGGATGCTATATGTACCTTCATAATATTGAAATTGACAATAGAAATTCGAGATACATCCATCCATTGTTTCTTTTTTTTTTTTTTTGTTACTTTATATACATCTTAAAAGAGAACGGAATTCATCATAGCATTTATAAGCACACCCTCAAATAGCAACTGATTGATAAGGAAGAAGCTATTTCACAATTTTTTTTTAATTTAAAGAGACTATGTGTCATCTTTATCTGCTACAATAGACTTCCCAAGCTCGATTTTTTTTTTCTTTTGTGAACAGCGAGCAAAATACCCTCCTTATTAATATATTCTATTAATAAACCATTACAGAACGTTTCATATTACAATAAAATAGACTACAGTGGAGATCACTTCCCAAGCTTGATTGAGTGGACATATGGTTCCTTGTTCATGAATGTCTGGTTTTATGAATTCTCCTTTCATTGATGAAGCAACCGATAATTTACATCTTGATCCGATTTGTGATCCATTGCCTTTATTCCTTCTAAAGGAGATTGTAGAACACCTTTGGCTTTGGATAGCTTTTGATGCATAGCTCCTGCAACCATTTCAGATCGAGACATTGCTAGTTTCAGATAGAAATATATAGTTTGCTATTCAATGGTAGCAACTGCATAAATGTAATTTTTCTTGAAAGTATGGAGACTCTCTTTTAGGTTCTAGTCGTGCACTGCGTGCAGACAAAGCATAAGGTTTGATCTTTTCAATATAAAGACATGGAACATATATGTAGGATGTTATATAATTGATGGCATAAGTTTTCTTAGCGAGAGTGACTTAGGAAAAGAAAACCCGATGGCATGCAGAACAAAATGCCACACTGATCATCATCTACCTGCAACGCGAAAGCCAAATGAAGCAAGGTTGCTTCAGAGTATGGTCTCCCGATAAACTGGAGTCCAATTGGCATGCCGCTCTTGTCACATCCAACCTATGAAATCGCAATTTCTCTTCAGAGTTCAGAACTAAAACAAACATATGATGTAACGAAGCGAGGCATTGAGAATTCTTACCATAATAGTTATGGCTGGCAATCCCAGAAAGTTTCCTGATATCGAGTACCTTACAAGTGCAGCTAAAACATTGATTCACAAATAGAGTTACTGTTATGTGCAGTTATCATTAGGTGATTTCGCTGAAGTTTACAACAATATACAATTCTTGAGGGACTATAAATTTCTACTTACCTCCATTTATGTAGTCAAGTTCACCGGTATCTAACGCGTCATCTTTTAAAGGATATGCAGTAACTCTGTGTGCAAAGAGAGGAGAGGCATTTCGAACATAAGAAATTTACTTAGATATCTTTGAGAGGGATCGGACATAAGAATTTACTTAGAGATCTTATAATTACATAGTACCAACATAAAACTGGCATCAAAATGGGGTCCGTGTATCTTGTGTAGATTATAAATACATGTGGTCCAAAAAATGCTCGTGACAACTCGAATTAAATGCATTTATTTCATAAGGAGTGTAGTTTGAAGTATAATACCCTGTGGTAGGCGTGACGATGACATCGGCCACCTTAAAAATTCCCCGATGGAACTGCATCTGACGGTTCCTGCCAGCATATTATAGAAAAAGACTACCATTCAACTTCCTGAACCACTGTTGTAGGTTTTTTCTGTACTATCACAATTCTAAGAGACTTTAATGACAGGCCATAACTTGAATCGCAACAATATTTCATAAATAAGCATTGAATTGTATAACTACCTAATCCGTTGAGCATTGAGGTACTCTTTGCTATCGAATGAGCCATAGACTCGTAGTCCAATTCTTGCATCCCACCCTATCTGTGCAAAATTCCTAGAATCAGGGAACGGTATCACATCAGTAAGCATAAATATCCATGACTGGATCAAGCCATACAGAAGAACTAATCGCTACATACAACTTTGCAAGATGAGGGCCCAACGAAGTGGTGCATTCTGCTCCGATTGTTACATAGTGAGCTAGACGCATCTCTTCTATCTCAGGTACCGTCACCTCCACAGTCTTGCAAATTTGTGACATGTCATTTAGATTGTATAATATGCCATTTAGACAGAGGCGCAGCGTGATACTCACTTAGGGCACCACCTGATGCCGCTGAGATAGAATTGAAGTAAATTAGATAACTAGAGAAGAATATATTACCTTCCATCCATAATTCTGGCATAGCATCTCCAGGGCGTGGTTGCAACATCTTCTGATATCATCTGAGGAGTCATTAAACCACTGCACATTCCAAAACTCGAGAGTGAGCATGATTGAGAATCATAAATATCTTACGATGATTTAGGATCCAAAATGACTGCTAGTTTTTTCCGACACAGACCTCCTTATATTTAGCAAGTTTGATGCCAGAGAGTGATTGTAAGGATTTTAGCAGAGGAAAGTTCAGTTCAGGCTGGAAAATTTAGAAGCAAAAGTCTCGATTAGTGATTGTAGTTGTTGAAGGTGCATATAGGTATAATTATATGAGGTAACAAATTTACTGAAGAAACTATGTTTATGAAAGGACTGGACCATATAACATCGCTACCTCACCTGTGAAGAATTTGGTGGATCCAATGGGAAGGGGTTACTTATAGCAGCAAAACTGAAGCAAACAATTACGATTAATTAAATCTTTAGTTGATTCATCAAAGAAAATTATAGAATGAAGAAAGTTGAGTTTTCGTAGTGATAAGTAAACTAACGTAATCAGCGCATCTTCAACCGTTGCTGCTAGAATTCCTGGCATTCCAACTGTCCAATTCAATGGCAGAACACTGAAATAACATGGAGAACACATAATCAGGTTTGTTTCCTAGGTGTCAACTTGACCAACGATTTGAGGAGCAGTTTTGGATATATTACCCAGAATTAGATAGGCGCCCAGCAGTCGGCTTGAAACCAACCACACCACATAGAGAAGCAGGCATTCGAACGGATCCTGGAAGTATACAAATGATGCTGATAGCGCTGTAATGGTATCGGACCAAGAAATGTATGCATAACTTGCAACAGATTGAAAGATGGACAGATATCTTAAACCCTTCTCCTTCTATTACCCAGAGCTCAATGACTTACCTCCCCCATCGACACCTAATGCAACAGGGCACAATCCAGCACACACCACTGCAGCAGATCCACTAGAGGAGCCTCCAGAAACCTTGCCGATATCATAAGGATTTCGACTAGCCCTACATCAGTTAACAAAACAAGCAAAGTTTCCCGTTACGAAGTGATAAAATGCACACCTGCACAAGTTCTGTTCGTAAAGGAGTTCTTACCCATAATGAGGATTTATCCCACTAGTCCCTGCACCAAGCTCGTGCATATTAGTCTTACCGACGAGAATAGCTCCACATGACCTCAATTGTTTGACACAGTCTGCATCATCAGCGCATGGCCTCACTTTGTGCAGCCACTTAGTTCCCCCTACGATAACCAGAATTCACCTTAGAGAAGCAATATGGCTGATACAACACGAACTGCTGAAAGAATCGCTAGTTTGAAAAGGAAGAAGACGTCATATGCTACCTGTCGTAGGATATGGAGTGCAATCTATCTCATCTTTAACTGCAACTAGTACTCCATCAAGAACTGAAATCGGGAGGCCTGATGGGACCAATTTGAGGCGTTAGCACGTAAAACATCACGATAACAGGGGGTAACTAATGAAAGTTCTGACTGCAATGATCCTATATAGTAGGCATTAATGCAAGTTCTTAGTACTTGTACAATTGGTATTAAGCGTTGTTTTCATGATTAAAATACCATCTTTGTTCTTTTATTTTTATTTTTTTCTCAAAATAGCTAAATTTTGCTTATAATGCAGACTTGTAGCTTCTATTTTGTCATTAGGTGTCCTTATATGTGTACTTGATTCCTGTCATGAATCAAAGTCATGGACACAACTCACCTTCAAGAAAACGATGAAGATTTACGAAAATCGTGGGAATAACAAACTATGAAGTAGGTTAACTGTCTAGCATCGACCACCCTTCTACAAAGCTATCGCTACTTAACTTCTACCAGCAAATCATGCAGAAAGCTTGACATAAATTGTCCACAAAATAAACTCAGTTCAAAGGAGACATGAAACTAGAAAACAGATAATATGAATCTGTAACATAATATTGCCGTGTCGTTAATAAACCTACCTTTTTCGTATCGAAGAGATGACTCCGTGGCTTGCCATAGAACATCTTCTTCATTAGAATTGATGAAGAATGCCATTTTGAGATCAGGACCTGACGAATCCCTGACTGCGGCTATGAATCGCTTTGCTACCTGTGTTTCAACACAAAATTAAGCCTCTAAATACTAAATTCAAAATGAGGGATATAACACGCATAGTCGACAAAGTTGAGGATTGTTGAAACAGAGGCATTTAGATCGGTTACGTCAAGAGGAGTCGTTTCCCTGGAACTGTAAGCTCTTGAATAGTCTCTTATTGTCCATCGTCGAAAGCTAGAAGATTGATTGACTAGGTTAGTTTCGATTCTTGCAGGAAGGCAAGCAGTGGCTTCTTGAACTCTCTCACTAGGAGGTAACTCAGGGTCTACATGATTAACTTCTTGCTCTTCATGATCTGAGACGATGATATTGCATACCAAATATGACGTTAGAACTTCAAATGCATTTTTCATCGAAAGTGCGTGTATATTTTCCCGAAAATCAAAGATATTCACTTCGATGAACCACATAAAGAACGAAAACACTAAAGATTTACTGAACCTTTTGTAGCATGGAGAGGAGTGAACAGGGGTGGCTCTGGTATTTCAGCATCCGAAACAAACTGCAAGAAGTCGACAAACAATTATCAAAAAATATATATATAATTTTGATCTCAAATAACATGAATCAAAATACCTTGTGGATACGATTATCCTTCTTCAGTATATACACCACAACGCGCCCCAGGATCCACGACTCCAGAATCCACACGAAAATCTTTACAAGGAGCCCCGCCACCCGAGGAGCTGAAACAAAATAACACAACAACAACTCGTAACTGGAAATTCGAATAATATGAAAGTTATGCAATATGCGGTGATCACCTTTCACGTTGGCGGGAGTATAAGGCTCATCACTGTTCTTCCCAATGTTGATGTCTGACACGGGCTCGTAGACCTTCCCCCTACCTCCCAAGAGACCCATGTCAGCGATTGGAGAGGGAGCGGTTGTTCTTGGGTTTTTAATGGCGAGAGAGCTTATGCTAGAAGATCAAGAGATGGGGGTTGGCAAGAAGAAGAAGAAGAAGAGATAAGTGAATTTGTCAAGAGAAAGATGGAAAAAGATTTTGTTGAGGATGAAGAGTGATGAGATAAGATGGAGAGATCAATGAAAAGAGAGGCAAATGGGAGAGAAGAGAAGAAAAGTTTTAGTGAGGTTTTGTTTCTTGTCAATATCGTTGGCTTGCGATTGAGAGTAACGGTTCTCCTTCTTTTTGTGATTCAATTTGATGGGCATAATGTTATTTACTGCCCAAATATTAAATTTTTGATAAAATAAATTTAAAAAAAAAAATTGAATGTGCAACCTAAATTTTACGGCATTTACTGTTATTCTTACAAGATGAATGCCAAGTTTTTAATTTTTTTTTTTTTTTTTTTTAGGCCACTAGATGGTTTGGTACATCTTAATTTCATGTAAAATCATGGAATTTTAAATTAAGTTCGAAAGTTTTTTTTTTAAAATTATCTATGTAAATAAAGCCAATATTGAAGAATATTCTTCTTGGGGAAGAAAATGCTCTCAATTTTATTTTTCCACCAGCGAGATTCACGAGAAGTCTTTCTTGTCTCCATCGAATTTGGAGAAATCGAAGAATCCAAAAGTATAAAAAAATAATAATAACAAAATAACGATAATAAATTGGAAATAAAGTTTGAAAGATAAAGCATGTGTCTTTTTTTTTATTATTAATGGATAATCACCCAACTCCATTCGACAAGAATAAGTTACAATGATAGTGAAATAGCAAGCATAGGACAACTACAACTGCATGTATTCTAGTATAATTTGTACTCCTAGGATTGAGGGTGAACAAGAAAGATTATTTTTTTTTTTTTAAGTATAAACAGTTGGAGTTCATCCCCTGTAGTCGTATTTAACTAGGTATAGATACGAGCCCAGCTTCCAAAGGCCCCTAAGGCGTCTAGACCTACGATAATATGTATGTCGAAACCAAAGCATTCACAACTGATCAGGAGGAGGAGACTCAAGTCGGAGAGCCCATCGCCTACGACACACCAAGGCCACACGAACAACGAAGCTTGGTCAGACACACACACATGTGAAAAACGTACACCTACAGTGTCTACATAGAGAGTTACCTATAAAAGCGCTTCTAAATCTCAACATAAAGAGTATGAGCGATCCAAATCATTAATTGTAATTTCTATATTAAAAAATAATAATATACAAAAAATCATACATTTTTAATATATTTTGACTATTACAAAATGAATGGTTTTTCAACAATAAAATAAGTAAAACCTCTTGATCAATGATAAAAAAATATTTAAATCACACGATTTTTTATATACTGCATATTTAGAGCATATAAATTATAATCAATGGTTCATATCGTTCGTATACACTCTCTGTGTTGAAATTTAGAATGCCTCTATAGGCAACTCCTCTTTAGAGGCACTTTAGATACACCATTCTCTCTCTCTCTCTCTCTCTCTATATATATATATATACATGGATTATTATGTATGAGTCGTCAGCTCAGGTAAGTTATGTGAATTAGTGACGAAAAAGTAATTGTCCAATTATTTTTTAGAAATTTTCTTTATGATTATGATTTCTCTCTATCCTTAGCTTCTTTAAAATCAAATTTCATGGGTTTTGATATTCATTTGTTATTTTATCAAATCGATATAATCCGTTAATTTTGTGTCTACTTGATGAAAAACAAAATCAAAATTAATACCCAAGAAATTGAGTTTGAATGAATCCTAACATATCAAGATCATAATCTTTTTAAAAAAATTAAATTATTTGAGATAATGGAAATAAGTCATAGCTGGGGTAACTTATGTGAGAAGGCAGGGCATTTCTATTGTTTACACACACATATTTGAAATAGTGTATGTGTGTCGTCAGCTTAGGAAAATTATGTTATGTGAGTTAGCGGTAAAAATATAATGATCCAATAATTTTTCATCAATTTTTTTTTAGAATTAGTATCTCCACCTCCTTAAATTTTTAAAGATCAAATTTCATAAATTTTGGAGTTTATTTACCCCGTCATCAAATTGATACAAAATATTGTATTTACCGAGAACCGTTAATTTTGTGTCTTCTTGATGGAAGACAAAATCAAAAGTAAACCGAAGAAATTGAGTATGAGTGAATCTTAGATGGTCGAGATCATAATACTTAAAAATAATTATTAGAGATGGTGGCTGTAGCTTGGGTAACTGAGGTGAATCGAATCGGCGGCTCATTTCCATTTCTCTTTTTAGAGAGAGAGAGAATGACAGAGGAGAGAGAGACATTCTTTTTTAGAAGATAACTTAACGACTATAGTTTTTCGTAACAGAGCCGTGCAATCAATCTAGTTCTTTCACTCGCTGTCGCATATATTGCCTTATTCACTATCTCTATCCAGTACCTAAATAGAGCAACTAATAAATAAGGCCAGCTACAACGTCCACCAAAGAATGGAGGTGATATTACTATTTTTAGATGCGAAGATCAAAAAACATCAACTGATGAATTGGTTACAGTGTTCAAGAATAGAGTTGGTGCCAACAAACAAAGAGGCTGGTAATAAAAAGACCAGACCATCTTCACGTGGATGAGTATATGACACCGACAACAACGGAGATTACTGTTTGTGCCACCGAGAGTCGAGCTGTGAGAGGTTTCAGATACAAGATCAGAGTACGGACCAGAAAGCAAAATAAGATGCCATCAAGCTCAAGGAGCCTAAAAGTTTGTATCTGGCTTGTTCAACAATACTTTTTCCTCTTATTTCTTGAACAATAAGGTAATCACCTAACAATCCAACAGTTAGATTAGAGGTGAATATCGGTCGTTTTCATTTCGATTTTTCACCCAATTTTTTCAAAACAGTACCGAATCGATTAGGAATCGAAATTGAAATCGAATAGAACTAAGCTGTTCAGTTCGGTTCTATTAGGTTATTCGATTCAATATATCCAATTGATATTAAATTTGTGTGTGTATATATATATATATATATATATATATATATATATATATATATATATATATATATATATATATATATATATATATATATATATATATATATATATATATATGGATTACTGTAGATGAGCCGTCAGCTTAGTAAAAGTTACACGAGTTAACAGCAAAACTATAATCCAATGATTTTTTTTAATAATTATTATCTCTATATTCTTAACTCCTTTCGAATTAAATTTTATAAATTTTGTAGTTCATTTACCCTTTCATTAAGTGCATACAAAATATTTTATTCATTGAGAACCGTTAATTTTGTATTAACTTGATGGAGGACCAAATCAAAACTAAAACCCAAGAAATTGGATATGAGTGAACCTTAGGGGATCAAAATCATAATCCAAAAGAATTTTTTTAAAAAAAGATTATTGGAGATAGTGGAAATGTACTATAACAACAGATATACATATATGAGAATAATAAAAATGAGGTAACAACTTATACAAGTTACCTAAGCTAAAGTTCATTTTCACTATCACCAATAAAAAATTTTTAAAACTTTCTCGTAGATTATGATCTCAATCCTCTCGGGTCCACTTATACCTAATTTCTTAGAATTTATTTTTTATTTGATCCTCCATCAAGTTGACATAAAATTAATGGTTTTCAATAAATAAAAAATTTTATATCACCTGATGAAAGTGTAAATAAACTCTGAAATTCATGAAGCACACACATTCATACATACTTGCACGTTTATATGTATAAACATATGTTTGCATGTATACATGATTTTTAAATAATTCAATCGGTTCAGTTAGATTTTGTTTATTCTGATCGGTTTCAATAGTTATTCAGTTTTAACTGACCTTTACTCACTTCTAATTTATAGGTAAGGGTCTCTTTAATTATAATTTAAATGTCTGATATTTTTACCTTCACAATTACAGAGAAAAATTGGGGGATAAATTTTGCTTCACCTTAAAAAATTTGACCTTAAATATGAATAAAATGAAATTAAAATGAAATTGGACAAGGTCATTTTGCTTGCTTGATGTATATTAGAAATTTTTAATTTTATTTATCATTTGGAAAGGGACTTAACAACTAAACCAACTTTGAGTCCTTTTCCTATTTATTTGTTTTGAGTTTCATGTTGAAAACAAAATTGATTAAGATCACAAGACATAACTACATTCCGTGTGGAGTACAAACCTCCATAGCACTAATTTAATCAATTTAATATCAATTAATTATCAGAGCAATTGATCACATCTTCTAGCCTATCCCCAACCACTAATACCATGATTATTACTTTGATTAAACTAATAATTGAGATACTTTAGTACCAAAACCCTCCAACTAACTACTAGCTTAATCAACAATCTACATTCTCCAATCAGTCAATTGACCAAGTGAGGTTGGATTGGAATTTTGAAAAAAGGTTTGCAAATATATATATATTTTTTACCCCCACATTAATCAATTAATTGTTTTAACCATTTTTTGGGACCAATGTCTTTGCCTTGGCTCAGAAATTGAGAGACAGCTAACATATTTGATGATGTGGTCCAGAACTTAATATGAACGGTGAAAATGGGTTGGAAACAGTTCAGATTCAGATCAGATTCTATAAAAATTGTAATTTTTTAGAAAAATTGTACAATTTCTGGTAGTTTATTTTGGGAATTTGAATAATCGTTACCTTTTTATCTAAATCGGAAGCCTTATTACTTGGATTTTTTTTTATTTTTTTTTCCCTATCACTGTAAGGTTACCGTAAAAAAAAAAAAAAGAAAAGAGAAGAGAAGGTCAAATAAGAAAACATAAATTAAAGAGAATATGGGCTTTTTATTGCTGGGCTTGCTTGGGAGCCCAACGAACCCAGGCAAATATAGATTAACAAGTAGTAAATTTGTTAACTTTTTTTCTTTTCCTTGGCTTTCTTATTTTCTTGTATTAATTTAATAAAAGGAATTAGTATAAAATAAATCTTGATTCTAAGAATCATTAACAATACCTTATAATAAGGAGCTTTCTGCAAAAAAAAAAAAAAAAAAAAAAAAATGTAAAATTTTAACGGATTTCAGCACAGGGATCGGCCATTGGCCCATTGATGACGCTCGGGCTGTGGGCGGGTTCATATGGTGAGCTTGGTAGCAGCATCAATATAACAGATCAACACAAACGAGCCCAAGCCCAATTGAGGGGTTATGATAATTAAGACAATAAGGAGGTTTTTTATAATTAAAATTTAGTAGGAGGAGTTATATGCAAAAGATACACCTGTAAGAAAAGGAAATTTCTAAACGAGCACACCTCTTGTATTCGTGAGCACATCGTTCTTAGTGAGCACATTACCTTTTTTAAAAAAACAGAAATTTTTTCCCCAATAAGCCCACACTTCTTTCCAAATAACTCCTTCCTCCCAAATCCTCTCCTATGACCCACCTTTTCCTCCCAAATCCATTCGCTCCCTCCCCATCCGCCTCTTAATATCGTGCTCATGTTCTCAAGTAATCCGTAGCGTTCCTCGCCTTTGACTCGGCTCTTCTCGCTCCCAAGCAGCCATAAATTATCTGTTTAGAGAAAAAAAAAGGATAGGGATTGATGGCAAGGGTATTATTGTCTATAAAATTCTTTGGCAAACTTGTAATATTAAGGAAATTCTATTCATGCATATCACTTTGCTCAAGATACCCACCTTTTTCCATATACCTATTTTGAATTTTGAATTATCCAATATTTACTTAATAGGGCGATATTTTTTTCTAATTCTAAGCCCCCTCTTTTTCTATTCTTTTTCATTTCATTTCATTTTGGTTTCAATATAACTAGGTTGGATATTAATACCTAATCGGTATTCAATTATGTCGGATATTAATATCTGATCAGTGAGTTGTAAAAGAGCAACTTAATCTAAAAATAATAATAGCAAATTTGTAATTTTTTGTAAGTTTTAAAGATAAGCGTGCAAAATGGTATGCATGAATAGAATTTCTCGTAATATCACCCAGAGCAAAGTGGTGTGCATAAATAGAATTTCCCGTAACATTAACCAAACAGGGAGAGGGTCACTAAAATAAATTGTGTGCTCCTTTAGAAATTTCTCAGACAAAAACAACTAAAAAAAAGGGAGTATCCAAAGAGCACACCATTCTTCCCGGTGAGACCACTTAGTAATTGTCCGGATTCGGAACAAAAAAAGAATACTGAGCAGTGGGCTCACTGGGAAAATTGATGTTCTACTTTGGAAACTCCCAAAAAAAAAAAAAAAAAAGTCAACTTAACAGCCCAAATACGAGGGAAAAAAGGGGGAAAAAGGAAAGAGACGATGGCAAAATCGAAATATTACGGATGGATAGTAGCGATCTTGATCTTCATCATCTTGATGATCGTAACTCCCTCGATTCCCCAATCTCAGGAGTACCACGATTTCGCCGATCAGCGCTCCTTGTTCCTCGGTAAGCAAAAATCCCCCCATTCCTAGGGTTTTCAATTTCTAATGTATACCAATTATCATAAACTTGTGATCTCTGTTTATGAAAACGATTTTTGACTGGGGAAAACTTTAAAAGATAGGATTTTTATGAAAACTTGCCGCTTTAGGATGAGAAAGTATATTCAAGTTGATATGGTTAACTAAGCTTGAAATTAGTATATACTTATTTCAGTTATGGAATTTAAGCACTAATATCTTCAAGTTTCTATGAGAGGCTTGTAATGGTTGGCTCACAGCTACAATTTGAATTTATTGAGTGAGTTGCTACTCTGTCGTGTGGTTATTTTTATATAAGAACTAGAGCATTTGAAGTAAACTCTGATCATATATGAATGAGACCCATATAGTTTATCAGTGGTATTTCAGTGACATGTAACTTGCTTTTACAGCTTTACCCACTGAATATAATGTTTATTTGCTAGAAATACATTAATTCTTGATGATAATGAATGAAACAGATTGGCCTGAACTTGTTGGTCCTTGTTTGGTGTAAGTATCGGGCAGGTTTAATGAACCTTGTATTAACTTGGTAGTACACTTCCGACATGAAAAGGAAGAAAAATCACTGCTACAACCTTGCAGCGACGGTTTCACAATACGTAGATAGACGCGAGAAAATAGACAAGGGAGATGGATAATAGTTAAGACTTAATAGATAGGGATAGTAGAGTTGCAAATTGTTCTATTGGAAAGCGGGTTGCCGTTATCTTTATACAGGTTGAAAGTCAGCCTGATGTGTTGGCAATAACCGGCCTTCCTACATTTTTCTAAAAGTTTAGTAGAAAACAACATATCGGGAAATGGGATGTAAAAGAAGACGTTTGTTATTCACTTTTCAAGTATTAACAGGTCAAGCTTGGTTAGACCTGGAAGCATCCCTAGGTGGAACCTGAGGTCCGATGCAATTGCCAGAAAGGATCTGGAAAATTCTAAGTTCACTGTGTTATCACCGGTTGTTTTCAATGGAAGAGTCAAGACATGCTAGCAGAGTGCATCACGAAATTAGGCTCTTGTTCTGTGGATTATTGTTGGTAAAGTAAATAATGCAAATTGTAAAAGATTCAAATGATTGGAAGAGTATTATAATTTCGAGTTCCACTTACAAAATTTTGACGCTTGTTGAATCTGTAGATAGCTCCTTCCTGTTCCTACACTCATAAGCAAACAAACAGTTTTTTTTTTTTTTTTTTTATTGACATCAATGTGTTATCAGATTTTCATAATTATGCCACTATATATTGCTTCCACGAAAATTTTTGTTGCTTTCCGTCACAAGATATGCTTTTTTCCTTTTGAACCTCAAAGGAAGAGGTTTTCTCCTTTCTTGTTCTCTACTCTAGAAGAACTAGGAGAAGATACAGAGTCTTTCCAACAACCGAATCACAGTTTTTGGTGTCTACTTATGTTGCATTCAACCAAAGTCCCATATATAAATTACTCGAAAAATTTGGGCTTGGTATTTTCATCGTATCATTGTTCATTCTTTCCATCTTTATATCTCTTTTTGAGTATTATGGCTTCTGATGCAAACCATTATACTATGCAGCTTTATTTGTTTGAAATTTCAATATCTGAAAGTACTGCTACTTAAAATTTGAACCTTTGCTTATGGTGCTTCAGAAATTCTACAGGCAAATATTTATTAATTTAGTCTTGAATTTAATTTATCATTCTTTCTTTCTTCTTCTCTTGCAGGGATACCTAATACACTAAATGTGATTTCGAACTTTCCTTTTCTTGTAGTGGGCATTGTCGGGCTTATTCTTTGCCACCGCAAGGATTACTTTGAACTAAGGTAGTGATGGCAAAAAGGAGTCATGTTGTTCTTTTTAAATAATTTTGTCAACAAAAGGTATTCTTGCAGACTGCAGGGAGAATTACTGGGTTGGTCATGCTTCTTTATCGGCGTGGCTGCTGTTGCTTTTGGTTCATCCTATTACCATTTGAAACCAAATGATGCTCGACTTGTCTGGGATCGCCTACCTGTAAGCTTCAGAAGTAGCTTTCTAAAACTTTATTTGCTGTTGCTGTTGTCTTTTTTTAAAAGACATACTGAACTGTTAAGGCATAATAGAACAGCATAATTATAGAGACTCTATGAAAGATGACTCATAGAAAAATAGAGATGAATGCATCTGTGTGTGTCTTGTTGCCTTTATGCAGTACACATCGATGTTAAGTTTTAATATAGTGAGCCATCTCTTCTAATGATTGTTAGAATTAATGGTAATCACTTTTCTGCTCTCCTTGTTGGCTTCGTGTTCTTTCTCTGCTGGATGTTCTTTCTCTGCTGGATGTTTTTCTTGTGCTACATTTCCACTGAAGTATAGGTTCAAAACCATTGCTTAATTCTGCCCAAATTTATAGAGGTTTCCCGTTGTCTCCTTTGATCTTTATTCTCAGATGTATATACCACCACTCTTCTTAATTGGCATCCGAGAATGTCTATTTTTTTTGTAAAATCCTAGGATTTTTTTCACGACTACTTGCTTGTGCTAAATGTTGACTGATATAGAATGCTGTAAATTTGTATTAGTTTACTTTATAAAATTGTGTCGACATCTATTGTAGGAAACAAAAATGTTATTCATGCTGATACTTCTATGCTGTTTGTTATTTGATGCATAGATGCTTTAAATCATTCAATATTATTTTGAATTAATATCTAACCCTCTGTAAATGTAGATGACTGTTGCATTCACATCAATTATGGCAATCTTCATTATCGAGAGGATTGATGAGAAGACAGGGAAAACATCTATTATACCTCTTGTTGTGGCTGGATTACTGAGCATTTTATATTGGAGGCAAGCATGCTAGTTCTAGTCCCTCTTATACTGCTGTATATCAGCAGCGTCTATTTCATATAAACGGTATGCTTTTGGTTTTTAACTTCTTGTTAGCAATTTCTGCAGATTCTTCGATGACCTTAGGCCCTATGCACTTGTGCAGTTTGTTCCTTGTATCGTCATACCTCTATTGGCTATATTGATGCCTCCAATGTATACACATTCAACTTACTGGCTGTGGGGAGCAGGTTACGATATTTTCCCTTTTCGTTTTCTTTTGCAATTACTGAATGCTCAATTTTTAGTTGTTTTCTGTTTGTGCATTGGTTGAGTTTGCCCATTTGAGGCAGCTGTATTTATTTTCAAGTAACTTAGTATCACATGTTTGCAAGTTCATCGTATATCGCTCTATTTTCCTTCCTCCATAGTGTCTAGAATTTTGATCATCTCTATACCGTGATAGCATAAGTGGGGAATTTGCAATCTAATGTACTCAGTTTATGGATTCGAAACTGAAAGTAAATTTAGGTTGTTATAACGTGTAAATGACCTTCTTGGAAATAAAATCTTATTTAAACCCTCATAATAACAACAACAAAACCTTATATTGCAAACTGGTTCAAAGCACTACAAGGAAAAAGTTAATTTATTTAATTATTATGGTAACAACTTAAATAAGAAACTTATATAGTGTTCTCGAGCAAATTAAGTTATACTTTCATTAGATTTTGCTGACTTGTGAGCCTTTTTCGTTCGATTAATTACTTCATTTAGTACATATTCATATGGCGGTTTAAGCAATATACTTTGAAACAAGATTCTTGGGTTTTTAGTGATACATTCTGTTTAGTTTTAAAAGCGTCAAGTAAGTTATGTATAGAACTTAATAATATACATAATCCATAAGTTGGGTTTCTTTCTTGCCTCGAAAGTTTGACATGAGTTTCGTTACGTAAATATTACCTTCGGATCTAGCTTGTAGTTAAGGGACCGGGACCTATTTACATTTATTCATGTTATAATCCAAACCTTTTTCTCTCTTTTCGCTTCCTTGCTTATCACCTATTGCAGTGCCCATTTGCCTACGGTATTTTTTTTATTTTTTATTTTTTTGCTTCGATTTTATTGTGTACTTTCATCGGTTGTCTGAAAGTTTTATCTTGCACTCACATCTATTATTCCAGTTTTCTATCTCTTAGCTAAGGTGGAAGAGGCTGGAGACAAAGTTATTTATAAGTGGACTCATCATATTGTCAGCGGGCATACCCTCAAGCACCTCTGCTCTGCTATGGTTCCCGTTTTCTTGACACTCATGCTTGCAAAGAGGAGCATCGAACCCGAGAGGTAGTTCATATTTCATGCTCTGCATATATTGGTGTTTGGACATGCTATCTTATTTAAGATTTTGTGTTGAAAACTTGCATTTTTAAAGACGTTAAAGAATTCTTCCCAAATAAATGAATGGTGTATAAACAGGGAACTTGATAGTAAACTTTTTAGCTAACAATCAAATGCCATCGGTGAGAGCTCTCTAGAACTCAATCCAGCATTGAATGAGAGTCATTTATCGAAGCATCATAAACTTTGCCCGACAAGCTAAATGATAACTACCCATGATTGTTTTACTTCTAGTCAGTCGGTTTTTTGACAATTATGATATATCCCAAGTATGCTACCATATTCCCGGTTGATTTTTGTTTTGATTTCAAGGGGACTACAACCACCACCGACTAGGAGTGAGCATAAGTTAGTTTCTATCAATTTTGGCAAAATCGAACCAAATCGAACTAATTCGGTTCGGTAACCGAATTTAGAATAAAACTTGGTGTATTTATGTATGTATGCATGTATGTATATACATATATATACATATATATGTATGTAATATATGTTTTTGTGTGTGTGTGTATACAACAACAACTAAGCCTTTTATCCCAAGTATTTGGGGTAGGCGTGTGTATGTATATATGAATTTTTTAAATAATGCAGTCGGTTAGGTTCGGTTTTGGGTTTCAAAGCTTGAAACCGAAAACCAACGGAATTATTTCTGTTCGGTTCGGTTTTGCTTATTCGGGTCGGTTTCGGTTATTTCGGTTTTAACCAAACTCTGCTCACCGGTACCCCCGACTAGTTTCAAATGTATGCACTACTACATATCCATGCTTTATGCATGACTCCCTTCCGATGCAGGAAGAGTTTGTTTCAAGCGTGGCGGATTTATTGGATGAGAGTGAAAGAAGGCCAGTCAAAAACAGAAAACATCGACTGTGAGTATAGTACAGTTGCAATAAGTGAACGTTGATGTAGATTGCATCTGCTGACTACGGTTCTCTCAAAACCAACGGGTAACGACGTGCAGGACTCATCTGCCAAACTGCAAGATCATCACCATAGAAACCACTGTGCTGGTGGGAATATGTAATGTTTCAAAGGAAATCGAGATATGTTAATGTCCAAATAATGCACAGAGTTTGAACTGTAAAGAATGTTTCACAACTGTCTTGATTTGTTGTATACAGGTAGCTAACAGAGATTTGTGTGTGCAGTCTTTCTTCTGTTGATTGAGACATGCTATGAGAGAGTAGGAACGGTATGTGCTTGCTTCTTGTGTACATGCATGCTGCTACGCTTGGCTGTGCTTGGATGACGAAACTGTGCAGAACTTGTTCAGACTAAAGTCGAACCCACAGATTCATAGTCTGGAGTGCTAACCACTACACCAATGTAAGCAGATTAAATTTAACTCATGCTTTGTTCTAATAAAGATGAAATATAAGAATACAGCAGACTGTTGACATGAAAATTTGGACAATTTTTTCAAAACATACACATATAAAACTTTTACATCGGTTAAGTCCAAGAAACATGAGAAATCAAACACAATCCCATTGATTGATCTTAACTCTACCCCAGTGGTTAACTTGTCACTCTAGTTAACACAAAGATCACACAGGCAAATTTGTCAGACAACAACCAGTTCTAATCTCTTTAGAATGTACATTCTACAATACATTCAACACCAAAAACTTGTATACCACAACACAATTCCCCTGTATTCTACTGGTTCTCTACACGACTACTGCTCCTACTTCGCGATAACAATCTTCCGAGCCCAGGCAGCTTCGAGGTTGAACATGTCAGAGATGATGGGGAGCCCTTCTCCTTGCCATTGGGGAGACTACAACTGCTTGCATCCGCTGCAGGATTCGCGCTTCTGTGATTTGGTGAAGTGCCATTGAGTTGGACCTTCTCAGCTTCGAGCATGAAGTCATCTATAGCTGTTAATGATTTCAACTGTTGGCCGAGAGAGGCTATTGTCTTCTGGCACTCTGCCAGCTTCTCTGCAGCCACGGCTAGCTCTTTTTCCTGCACCAGAAGCAATCGAACGTGTCACAGAGAGTTCTTATATCAGTTTGCATGAACAGTACCTCATCTTTTGCTTTTGTTAGTAAGCTCACTTTACTTATCGAAGTTGTGAAAGATACACAAGTGTTTGATCTGCAGATTCAGAAAAAAACTTGAACTGATTTTTAACTCACAGAACATATATACCTGCTGTATTGCTAGGTCGCCATTAGAACATGATACAACTCGCAGTTCAGCTTCTCGCCTCCTCGTTGAAAGCTCGTTCTCCAAATTCTGGCACCTTGCTGCAAATTCAGTAGATAAACTCCTTTCATTGTCTACTTCCTCTTCTAACAAACCAACCTTGTCGCTTAGCAGTCGAACTTTAGAATGTGCCAACTCAAGTTCATGCACCAATGCCTTTCTCTCGCCCTCCATAGATTCTACTCTAGCTACAAATTCTGCAGACAGTGACCTTGCATCTTCGAGTCTCTGCTCTAACAAACACACCCTCTCCTGTAGTTTTTGAAATTCCAAGTTTGCTGACAGATACTGCGACTCCACTGCGTTCCTTGTTGCCTCCACAGCGTCTACTTTAGCTGCGAATTCTGCAGATCGTGCTTTCTCCTCTTCAATCTTGCCTTCTAATAACCCCACCTTCTTGCGAAGCTTCTCATTTTCAATATACGCTGATTGGAGTTGGGATTCAACTGCCTCCCGTCGTTCCTCTGAATCATCTAGTTTGGTTTTTAATTGCGAAGACAACGCATTTTCCTCAACTTTTCCTTCGAGTGAAGCCACTTTATCCTGTAGTTCCGCAACTTTGAGCAGCGTCGACCCCAACTGAGACTCCACTACCTTTCTCTTAGCATCCATGGCCACTGATTCTTCCATAGCAGTCTGTTTTGATTCCTTAGCCGATTCCAGCTCCCTTTGCAGCTGAATTAGTTGGTTACGTGATATCTCAAGATGTTTTCGACTTTCAGCCAAAGCAATCTCCAGCTTACCTTTCTCAGTCTCCAACCTCTCAACCTTCTCTTCTAATTCATCCATCTTCCGCTTCAAAACCTCATCTCCAACTTTCGACCCAACATCTCTGTCGGAATCAGCTTCAGGACCAACACTGAAGACTCCATTGTCAGCCTCAGGCATCGCAGCAAGCCGCTCCATCTCTAGGAAATCATCCATCAATGCAATGTCTACGGAACTAGTGAGCAGTCTCGCCCCAGCTCTCTCGTTCTTAAACTGATCAAGCTCCGCAATTAGAACTGATGCCCATGAATCTGAACAGCTCGGCTCATTATTCATAGCTATCAACCGATCCCCATTATCAGACTGGCTGTCTGCAAGAGACTCCACACAAACAGAACTAGAGACAGTCTTGTGATCATTAATCGATGACGTTCTCCTTGCTACAGCCCTTAGCCTACGACATTCAGCTTCAAGCTTTGCCACCTTTTTTATACTTTCCAAGTGTTGTTTGCTAACTGTTTCTGCTGTTTGAGTACTTAACTCTCTCTCTAGTGTTCGTACCCTGAGTTCCTCCGACTGCGTTAGAAGCTTGGCTCTGAGAGCTGCATTTTCTTTCTTGATGGCATTAAGTTTAGACAGATTGCCGGCGACAATGGTATCAGCTTCAGCTTTTGAGGCATCGAACTGCCTTTTGATGTTGACGAGTTGGTTCTCTAGTTCAGACTTGCTGGACTCCCACTCCTGCGCCTTCTTAGCGACGGCATCCTTTACCTTCTGCTCTTGTTCCTCTTTCGATTGCCTGAGTTGTCGGACACACTCTTTGAGAGCCCCGTCAAGGTGGCTGATTTTGTCTTCAAGGGCAGAATTCTTCTGAGATGTGGCTTCAAGCTGCTGCTTTATGACTGCAACTTCAGCTTCTGCCTTCTCCCAGCCTGTATAAATACATTAAGTTGGTGAATGAAAACTTTAACATATGCTTGCTAATTTCATGTATAGACTTATTAGTGTGACACCAACAAAGAACCTATTGCCATGAAAATTTTATTGAAACAAGCTTTCCTAAGTTATGAACAAGCTCATGCTCAATCCTCGGGGGTGGGAACTGGGTTGGGCCGGCCAACGCACTGCCCCATATCTCTAAGGCACTTTAAAGGTAAGGCCCAAGTCGGTAACTCATCTCAGCACAAGCATTAGGAATTTGTCCTATTTACATCTTAAAACTTGCAGAATTTTGCCTAAATTTCTATATATTTATAATTTTAAAGAAAACTGCTAAGCTCGATGTTCTCAATTTCAACCCCAACCTAGCTCGTCCGTGCCCAGACTTGGTTCAAGTCGGGCCGGCCCAGTTGCCACCCCACCTCAAGGGCTGATAAAAAATGGCATCATAACAAGCTGATTTCAAACAATAACATTTAGAATGACTAGAAGCCATATATCAAATGCTTCTTATGTATGTTATTAGCTCTCTTGAAAAGATAAGGTAAAAAAAGACAGTATTTGCTAATAAGTGGATTTTATTCCCATGATGAACTTTTACATGTATTTAGAATTAGGATACAAGCTGAGTAGCTACCAACCTACAATGCTCACATTATAATAGTATGGGTTCAATTGATGCATATGTAGATATTGCCATTTATATAACCAATTGATGCATATCTAAATATTGAAGAATCAGTTCAGTTATAGGCAACATACACACATTAGAAACAACCCTACCAATCTTTGAGATATATATATATATATACACACACACACATATACATATGTAGCTGCTACTGACATGCATCATTAAGCTTTGAACACATATTCTTTGTGTATGAATTTATATCTAATTGTTTTTTTTTTTCCTTCGAAGTTTTACCATAAGCATGACTAATAAAAAACCATTTAGAAAAAGGTAAAACAAAAGTAACGTTATATATGAGTACAACAACAACGATGACAACAACTAAGCCTTTTATCCCAAAAAATGGAGAAATACAAGCATACCTGAAACAGCTTCTTCTGCTACCTTTGAGTGTTGCTTCACCAAATCCTCTTTAGCACTGATGCTCAAAAGAGCAGCAGATAATTTCTCGGTCAGACTCTTCACAGTCTCCTGGACTTCGTTCTCACTCGAGTTAGATGATGTCTCTGTTGATCTCTCGGTCAGGCTCTTCATAGTTCCCTGGACTTTGATCTGACCTGAGTTGGATGAAACCTCTGGTGATTGAGCATGATGAGAGGAGTCATCCATTGAGGTACTATCATTGGAAGAAGCCCTCGATGCCTCCTGTACACAAACAAATACATTTTCGGCATCTGGTCTCTGCAACATATCCAGATAGATTGGAAATCGATAAATTTGTGGAGAAGAAACTCTATGCAGACATTAACTAGATTGTTGAGAAATTCAATTAGGGTATCAAAACCCTGGTATAAATGCACTCGTACTCCCAGTGATATGACCAAAACTCGAAAGAAAAACGAATTCAACTAGGAAAATACGACTGCAACTTCAAATGCACAACATGTTGAAATAAAACATAAGGTAAACACCTTGTCAATTGCTAATGCCATTTCAAAAGTAAGGACAAAGAGGCATATGAAAGCAATTGCAAGCTTGATAGCTCCTGAGGCCTGACTCAGTTGTTAATGGGTTGGGGTGGCTAATGGAAAGTGCAGGGTTCAAGTCCTGTGGACAGGAATCAAGAAAATCTCGATATCTTGGTAAGCCTTTGAAGTATGTTAAGAAACACTAACAGCTATTTAGTTTTGAGAACCAGCATCAGGTCAGCAATAAGTAGAGCTTCACATTATGTAGACAATGATTGGGCTTGCTGCATTTGGCAATATATTGCTCCGAGGCAAGCTTCACGCTGGATTTGATGGTTTAATCTTTAAGATACGGGTTTATTTCAATACGATTATAGCAAATTAGGCCACATGATGCCAAGCAAAATTATATAATCTAGCCACAGAGAAAAATCTACAGTTAAAATTTATCTTCAATCAATGGTATATGCTTTTAGAGTTTACTCTTATCTGAGTAAACATCGTTGTTTAAACTGCAGATTCCATAGTGATCAAATACAAGCCAGTTTTCTCCTGACAGAGCCATAACTTGGGACCAAATAGATTTCAGCTGTAAAATTGAGACGATTGCTAATGAAAAAAGGAGACCAACGCCACTTTGAACTCCAGAAGAAGAAGAAAAAAAATGTTCTGACTTGCATAAAACTGTAACGATGATCACTTCTCCAACACGGGAAAATTTATAAAGTAAAATGCATATCAAAGAAGACATGCTTCTATTTTATGAATTCAAACACACTCGGTACTTAGCACTTTGAATTTACCTTGTCATTTGTAGATTTGGGAAGATCTACAACTCATTTACCCTTGGGATTTCATGACCAACCTATTATCTCTTTGGCATTCCATTTTTGTTGAGGTATAGAGAATCATAAATATGATTCATTTGCATATCGCATGCCTCAAAACAAAAAGTCCATGAAATAGTATGTCTAATTCAGTAATTCTTCCAATTAAATGAAGAGTGGCCTTCAATATTCATTTATTTAGATGGAAAAAACAATTTATGTTTCAATTTCTTATAATATTTTCCTCTATGGTACAAATTTGCACAGTCTAACTACATCAATGAACAAAAACAATTTAACTTGAATATAAGCACAGAACAAAACATAGCAGCAGAGGCTCACCTGATCATCTGAGCATCTCCCCGAACGCGACGACGCCGAGACCGAGCTTCGGGTCTCTCTTGAGCTCATTTCACAAAATTTCTGATCCATTAAAGGCCTCAAAATCCACCATGAAACACCAGCAGATCAAGCCGCTGCCCAAAATAGAGGCACAAGGATCAAATTTCCCCGAGAGCCCAAGTGAGCCCAAGATCAAAATGCACCAAAAAAAGCTCAAATTTTAACAAAGACCCATCACAGAAAACCCTAAGTTGGAGCCGCCCACCTCATCAAAATCCAATCTTGGCCAAGGAATCCGTGAAAGAGTGCCGAAGGTTGGGATTTTGAATAGGCGGTGCCTTCTCCTTTTGATGAAATTCTTTCAAAATTTCAAATTTTCACCATAATTGATGCAACCAAATACTATTAAACTACTACTTCGGGCATTAATTAAAGCAGTAAAAATCTCACCTTTTTCTTGGAGAGTGCATGTGAAGAGGCGAAAGTCACCACTCTCGCCTGCTCTTTTCAGTCTTTGGTCGGAGAGAAACCCAATTTTTTTTTAACTTTATTTGGAAAAAAAAAAAGTTATGCCTTAAATTTTATACTGATTTTTTTTTTTCCTTAATCCTTTCAAAATGGATTGATTCCGCCTTATTCCCGCCGAAAAATTCCATTCTTTAATTTCTCTGACCCGAATTTTTTTTAATAATTATTGGTTGCAGTTGCGGGGGAGACAGTGTGAGAGCTCCGTCCCTCTCTGTCATGCTTGTTTTAGCACTTTCTCTCTATACCCGCGGATTGATTAGTAATTAAGAAGTCTTAATTTTTTTTGGTGTTGAGTGAAGGGATTAGAGATTGATTGGTGGTCAACTTAATGTTATTAATGAAGAGAATGAAAAGTCAAGTTATAGGCTTCGGATGGTGATAGGCCCACTGGCCCACTTCTTCTATGGTTTCGAGCCTTCCGGCAAAGGGGCAACTTGGGAGGTCCCCACAAAATCTTGGATTTTACTCAACGGGAATTTCTAAACGAGCACATCACGAGTTTTACTCCCCCCTCCATTGTAAAAAATTAGAAGTTTACTTTTTTTTTTTTTTAACCATGCTTTTCGTAGTCGCCTGGGATTAGCACATAAACGATGTTTAAAGGAGACTCTTTCAGGACTTATAAAAGTGTGCTCACAATGACTTGTGGTGTGTTTAATTAGAAATTCCACCCTCAATCCACCTTTTTAAGGGAGTTTCTAGATGGGCACAGCATATTTCCTAGTGAGCCCAATTAAAAGATCGTTTTATTTACAACTTTGCCATTATTTTTTTTGGTCAAAAAAATGCCCTTCCCTCACCCTCCCCGCTCGCCGCCGCCACCCTCACCCTCGCCGCTAGCCGCCGCCCTCGCTCTCGCCCTCACCGTCCCCGCTCGCCGCCGTCGCTCTCACCCTCGCCCTCGCCCTCACCCTCTCCGCTCGCCCCCCACCCTCCATCCGAGGTATCCAGCCCGGACAGAGAGCCTCTGTCCGGGGTATCCAGCCCGGACAAAGAATCTCTGTCCAGGCTTGATACCCCGAACAGAGAAAGAGAGGGAGATGTGAGGGTAATTTAGGGACATAGGTGTGCTCACTAGGAAAAAATAAGGTTTTTAAAAAGTGAAGATATGCGCACTAGAAAAAGTGGGCTCACTAGGAAAAATCTAGTGCCCATCTAGAAATTCTCCTTTTTAACTATGAATCCAATACGTTTTTTTTTTTCCCCTTTTTCTAATTAGTTTTAGGAATTGGATGTTACTAGCTCAATGCTCCAACAGCCTCAATGAAAATAAATCGTTCGATAGAAATGAGCGGAAGAAACTTTAAAGAAAATATATTGCTCGATAGAAATAAGAGGAGAAAATGATCAATTTGCTTGATCCGGTGTAATTTTCTTTTTAGTTTATATAGCTCCACCAAATACTTTTTTGAATACAAAGGAATTTCTCTCATCCCTTATTATAATTTTTGAGTTATGATGTATGGACAGAGATTTTATAATGATATCAGAGTAATCTGCTTTAAATTCCATTAGACATACATTTAATTATGAATTTCTTTATACTGCAACTATGGCCAAAATAGGATGCTCAACTCTCATTCCAGCCATCACCTCATCTTCGGTGTTCTAATACAGTGAAAAAAAATTGAATCTTCCGATGTTAACTTCTTACACAAATATGCTAAGGTATGATTCAATGATTAAAGAAAAATACGCTAAATTGCTGGTAAAATTGCAATTTCAATGATTAAAGAAAAATATGATTCAATGCTTGAAGATGAGCAAGCAATCCCTCCAAAAGTTTTAGAGAGAGAGAGAGAGAGAGAGAGATATAGATATGTGATGAAATAATTGAAGAAACCATGCCTCTAAAATGTAGAGTACAATTGGATTGGATTGAAAGATGGGAGATTTGCTCTACATAGGGACAAATCAATGATGCAACCTTTTGGCATTGCAAAAGTTGTTTAATAACATTGGCACAACTTAACGTTTTTTTTTTTATTTTTTAGAATAGTTACTAAAAACTATAATGATTCGTACCTATATTTTGAAATTTCTCTCATCGCAAGAAGCTGATAAGTAAAGCTTTCCTACCACACAATCTTAGACACCAAAACTAAGCCATCACTTGCCACAAAATCAATTCACATATCCCCGTCCCTCCCAATATGTTGAACTAAAACATGTATAAATAATAATGCCAAAAGCCAGGCATTTTAAAGGAGTGGATGATATCCACTACTAGTGATACTCAAGAAAGAGAAAAGAATGCCCTTAGCTTCACCTTCCAAAACAATCCTCTTATCGGAATCATAATCGAATCCTATGCAAGTGCCAGTTCACAAACATTTTTCCTCCACATAAGATTCATGTGATGTTGAAGGGCCAGCTATATACTGTATAATAAAGCTTGGAGAGTTAATTTCCAATGATATATTCTCTTGGCTTAGCTAATTAACTAGCAAATAGGACTATGGGTGGTAATGGATGCGTCCATCAGTCAATTTTTTGTCCATTATGTACAAAATTTTGAATTAAAAATAAAATTTTTATTTTTTTAATTCAAAATTTGTATAAAACGAACAAAAAATTAATCCATGAGCACATCCATTATCATCTCTAAATAAGATAAGCCACCTTTTTTGAATTTTTTTTTTTTCTTTTTGATATCACTCGAGACATATCCCATCAATACCTAACTCTCTCTATCATCACCATTATGCATAATATATGAAAGAAAGAGACTCGTATTGTAGAAGTTTTTTGCTTGCTCAACACCTTTGTTAAATTGTTTAGATATTTATTTGAATATTCTTTTATCATTCTAGCGACATATATCGATTAATCTAAAATTAACAAATGTGTGTTATGTGGTTATTTAAGCCTCTATTTTCCACGTCACACTTCTCGACTCCCTTCAACTTGGATGGGGCATGACTCTTTCCAAGCTACGCTATGTGGATAATCCAAACGATGATTGATTTTTTTTAAAAAGAATCATATACTATAGCGTATAAAATTTTATTCCATCAATAAATCATCATAAAGTAGTAGCTCAATAACGAAACATTACATCAAGGAAATCGTCCGCGTCTCTTATTAGTTTTATACATTTTTTTAATATATACTTTCCAAAATTTTAGTATTTTTATATTTATTGATAAATTTTGGTATTTGGATACATATCCTCCCACAAATTATGGAAGTTAGAATAGAGAGAGAGAGAGAGGAGAGAGAGAGAATACTACCGGTAAATAAGAAAAGAGTTAATTAATTACATTCAGACCCTCTGTAATATCGGAATGTATAACTTATCACTCCTAAAGTTTTAAACTCTTACTAAGATTCCTGGACAGCAGAAAAAATATTTTCGTCTGACTTCTCTGTCAGTTTTTTTATGCAGCCAGTTTTTTTATGCAGCCCAGAGAATTTAAGTTAGAGTTTTAATTTTAGGAGTAATAAATTATACACCCCCATACTACAATACTACAAGAAATCTGAGTATAATTAACTCATAAGAAAACTATGACAATAGTTTTCTTATAGCTAAACCCTCAAGTGAATCAAAGAGACCATTGGCTTTGCTTAGAATAGAGGATTAGAAATAACAAAAATAACAACAGCCTTGAGATTCAAGCAAGTGCTAAAAATAATCTTGTTAATATATGCAGAAGATAGCTTAAACGTAAAGGGACTGCATTTGCAAAAAGCTTAGATGATTACAATAATCATAGATTTTGTGTTATCTCCAACACAAGTACTTATATATTGTAGTGCATACAATTACCAGGAACCTTATCTTTGTTGAATTCATTCACTAATTTGAACCTTAAATTGAACCAATTCACTAGTTCAAATTAAATGAATTAAGTGAATTGAAATTGGCTTCAAAAGTTGAGTACATAGCAAAGGAACAAAAAGGGAAGATGAAAAGATAGTCCCACATGGGATAGGGGAATGTAAGGATGTGGATTTATATATGATAGCTTGCTCCTTTACTTTGCTTATGTAAGAAGAGGAAAATCTTGAACACCACGGGTGGTGCTACGCACCGCCCGCACGCGCGTGTGCGAGGGCGAATGGGCGTTTAGGGCGCTTTAGAGGCGCACTTTGCAAGGAGCCTTTGATTTTTGGTGCTATTGGATTCGGGTTGCCTCTATTGGGTTCAGAACTGAATGAATTCGACCTGCACCCGCCCCACCAGTCCAGAGTCGTTGAAGTCCAACGGTCGGCTGTCCAACAGTCACCGGCCGCCGTCAACGGTTGCCGTTAAACGGTCACAACTGTTGAAACGGCCAACTGTTGCGACTGTTGAAATCTCAACCGTTGCGACTGTTGAAAACCTATAAATAGGTCTGGGTCAGTGTTTCAAACTACACGTTTTTCTTTTCTCTTCTCTTTCTTCTTCTGCAGACAGAAGTTCCAGAATTTCTGTCTACAGAATAACTCTGTTCATCATTTTCAATAAAGTCCAGTCCTGCATAACATAAACCAGAGAGAACCTTTATCAGATTCGCCAGAGCAGAGGGATTGCGGCTTCCTTCCCTCTGCAGATCGATCGTTGTATCCTGGGAGATCGACGTCCAAGAAATCCAGAAGCGAACAGTGGAGGACGAATCGATTTTAAGGAGATAGTGTCCAACACTAGCCTCGATTTTCATCCAATCTACTTCCTGTCAGTAAAGTCTTCTTCCAGTCTTCCTGCAACCAGGTTTTTCTTAATCCAGTTTCTTATTTTTCTGATTAGAATAGTATACTAGATAAAGAAGAACAGTTTGATGGTTTTTCTTTAAACAGTCTTCTTCTACTTCAAAACTTGAAATATATAGACATAAACCTAATTACAGAATTAATTTCCTGCAAGATAACAGTAACAATTCTGTTAACTACAAATCTGTCATTTTGTGTTAATCTAAAACAATTCTGTATGCTTCATTCTGCAACCACAGAATTAGTAACCTCCACTTTATATATACTGTAAAAATTACCAACAATCTTAAAATCGATTCTTGCATGTTTTAGATTAACTTTTTAAGAATACAGTTTAAACATTTTTAGTTTGAACCTACATTCTTAAAATCGATTATTGCATGTTTTAGATTAACTTTTTAAGAACACAGTTTAAACATTTTTAGTTTGAACCTACATTCTTAAAATCGAATTTCGTGCATGTTTTAGATTAACTTTTTAAGAATACAGTTTAAACATTTTTGTTTAGAACCAACATTCTTAAAACTGATTTTTGAAATTCTGTCAAAATACCATAAATTAGAGTACTGTTATCAATTAGAACTCTGTTATAATAGTATTTAATCTTTAAACTGATATTTTGTTTTAGATTAAAATACTGTCATAATAGTAATCAATCACTAGTAATCTTAATTGCTTTTAGAGAAGACTAATTAATTCTGTTTTGTGTTTGGAGTTAGAATTATTTTTCAGTTTTAGTTAAAATTTATTACAAGACATTAAGATAGATAAATTTTAATATTTGTAGATGGCTACTACATCTGATATGTCCACTGTGATAACTCCTGTCATGGTTACTCCAACTGTGCCTTCAAGCCAGTACGAGAAACCAGAGAAATTCAGTAGTTCAGATTTTAAGAGATGGCAACATAAAATGTTGTTCTATCTCACTACAATGAATCTGGCCAAGTACTTGAAGGAGACTGTGCCTACTCTTGTTGAAGATGATCAACAATCAGTGAAGGCGGTTGAAGCATGGAAACATGCGGACTTCTTGAGTAAGAACTATATCCTCAATAGTTTGGACAATATACTGTATAATGTATATAGTTCAGTTGCTACTGCTAAGAAACTCTGGGAGTCCTTAGACAAGAAATATAATACAGAAGATGCCGGCTCTAATAAATATGTAGTCGGTAAGTTTCTGGATTATAAAATGGTTGATTCTAAAAATGTAATCAACCAAGAACAGGATCTTCAAGTGATCATTTATGAAATTCATGCTGAAGGTATGACTAGTGAATCTTTTCAAGTGACTGCAATAATTGAAAAATTGCCACCATCTTGGAAAGAATTTATATATTACCTAAAGCATAAACGAAAAGAAATGACACTTGAAGATCTAATTGTACGATTGAGGATTGAAGAAGATAACCGCCTTTCTGAAAAGAAAATTAGAAATCCATACAATGTTTCTAAAGCTAATGTTATGGAAAATTCCAATAAGTCTAATGACAGGAAGAGAAAGCACAATGGTGAAGACTCTAAGAGTGGTAACTCGAAGAGATTCAATGGCAAGTGCTACAACTGTGATAAGCCTGGACATCGTGCAAAGGACTGCCGTGTGCGAAAGGCACCAGATTCTTCGAAGAAGAAGAAGAAGCAGCATCCTAATGCACATTTGGCCGAAGAAGAAAATCTTTGTGCAAATGTAAATGTAAATTGTACATCTGTTGTCTCAGAGGTAAACCAAGTTGGTGGCAATTCTAAGGAATGGTGGGTGGATACTGGGGCCACTCGCCACATCTGCGCCAACAAGTGAATGTTCTCCACATATAAATCTGTGGAAGGAGAACTACTCTACATGGGTAACTCTGCAACCTCCAAGGTTGAAGGACGAGGCAATATTGTACTGAAGATGACTTCGGGGAAAGAACTTACTCTTACTGATGTACTTCATGTACCAGATGTCCGCAAGAATCTGGTCTCTGATTCAGTCTTGAGTAAGAAAGGCTTTAGGCTTGTGTTTGAGTCTGATAAGTTTATACTCACAAAGAATGGTGTATATGTAGGTAAGGGGTATATGACCAATGGTCTGTTTAAATTAAATGTAATGACCATTGCCCCTAAGGTTATCAATAAAATTGATTCTTCTATTTATATGACTGAGTCACCTTTTATTTGGCATGGTAGATTAGGACATGTTAATTATTATATTTTACAAAGATTAATAAATTTGAATATGTTGCCTAATTTCAATATAAACTTTGAAAATAAATGTGAAATATGTGTTGAATCAAAAATGACTAAGCTTCCATTTCACTCTATAGAACGTAATACTGAACCTTTAGAATTAATTCATATAGATGTATGTGATTTAAAATCTATTCAAACTAGAGGTGGAAAAAAGTATTTTATTACGTTTATAGATGATTGTACTAGATATTGTTATGTATATCTACTTAGAACAAAAGATGAGGCAATTGAAATGTTTATACAATACAAAAATGAAGTTGAGAATCAAATTAGCAAAAAGATAAAAATGTTAAGAAGTGATAGAGGTGGTGAATATGAGTCACCATTTGCACAAATTTGTGCAGAACATGGTATTATACATCAAACAACTGCTCCTTACACTCCACAGCAAAATGGAATTGCTGAGCGTAAGAACAAAACTTTAAAAGAAATGATGAATGCCATGTTAATAAGTTCTGGTTTACCCCAGAACATGTGAGGGGAAGCTCTGCTTTCTGCCAATTATATTCTCAACAAGATACCCCAAAAGAAACTTGAGAAAACACATTATGAATTATGGACAGGTCGAGCACCTAGTTATAAATTCTTAAGAGTGTGGGGGTGTCTAGCTAAGGTTGCAATTCCTACTCCGAAAAGGACTAAAATTGGACCTAAAACTATTGATTGTATATTCATTGGATATGCGCATAATAGCAGTGCTTATCGTTTCTTTGTTTTTAACTCTGATCATCCAGAAATACATAAGTACTCTATTATTGAATCTAGAAATATAGTATTTTTTGAAAATATGTTTCCTAGTAAAGAATATAATCCAAGTTCCTCTAAAAGGACTTGTGATGATATAATAAGAGAAACAGAGTCTGATTCTGGAAATAAAACCAATGAGGATGAATGTAGACGAAGCAAAAAGGCCAGAATTAATAAATCGTTTGGTCCGGATTTTCTAACATATATATTAGAAAAAGAACCTCAAATTTATAAAGAGGCTATGTCTACTCCTGAAGCTCCTTTTTAGAAAGAAGCTGTAAATAGTGAAATTGAATCAATTATTCAAAATCACACCTGGGAACTTGTGGATCTTCCTCCAGGAAGTAAACCATTAGGATATAAATGGATCTTTAAAAGAAAGATAAAACCTGATGGGTCTATAGATAAATACAAAACTAGACTTGTAATAAAAGGCTATAGACAAAAGGAAGGTATTGACTATTTTGATACATATTCACCTGTAACAAGAATAACATCCATAAGATTAATAATTGCTTTTGTTGCATTATATAATCTTGAACTTCATCAAATGGATGTAAAAACAGCATTTTTAAATAGTGAATTAGATGAAGAAATCTACATGGAACAACCTGAAGGGTTTGTAGTTCCAGGTAAAGAAAAGAAGATGTGTAGACTTGTTAAGTCTCTTTATGGACTTAAACAAGCACCTAAACAATGGCATGAGAAGTTTGATCAAGTTATGTTGTCAAATGGATTTCGCTATAATGAATGCGATAAATGTGTATATGTAAAAGGGGATATGCACAACTATGTCATTGTATGTTTATATGTGAATGACATGATTATCACCGGTAGCACGGTGGCTCTAATTAAGGAAGAAAAAATCATGTTAACACGGAAATTTGATATGAAAGACTTAGGTATTGCAGATATTATTCTTGGTGTTAAAATCTCCAAGACATCTGATGGATATACCTTATCCCAGTCACATTATATCGAGAAGATACTCGGAAAATTTGACAAGGAAAATACTGATATAGCTAAGACACCTGTAGATATGAGTCTACATCTTACAAAGAATATAGGTGCTAGTATATCACAGTTAGAATATTCTCACAGTCTTATGTATTTAATAAACTGCACAAGACCTGATATTGCATACTCAGTAAGCAAACTGAGTAGGTTTACAAGTAATCCAGGGGAGAATCACTGGAAAGCAATAGTTAGAGTACTCAAATATTTGAGGTACACTACTAACTATGGGTTGCACTATACTAGATATCCAGCAGTGATTGAAGGATACACTGATACTAACTGGATTACCGATTCAAAAGATATCAAATCCAAAAGTGGATATATCTTTACTATTGGAGGAGCAGTCATCTCTTGGAAATCTTCTAAACAAACATGTATAACCAGATCCACTATGGAATCTGAGTTTATAGTTTTAGATAAAGCTGGAGAAGAAGCAGAATGGCTTCGAAACTTTTTAGAAGATATTCCAATGTGGCCTAAACCTATGTCAGCAATATGCATCCATTGCGATAATCAATCAGCAATTGGAAGGGCACAAAATGTATTATATAATGGAAAGTCACGACATATACGTCGTAGGCATGAAACTGTAAGACAGCTGCTTACAAACGGAATAATATCTCTTGATTATATAAAATCAAAAGATAATATTGCAGATCCATTAACAAAAGGCTTGACTAGATATCAAGTATATAAGTTGTCGAGGGGAATGGGATTACAGCCTACTAAAGAGTAACTCCATAATGGCAACCCAACCTAGCTGACTGGAGATCCCAAGATCTAGGTTCAAAGGGACAACCGAATTGTGGGGGAACTCGAAAGAATCACTGAGGAAAATATTTCCTATCTCATTTCTATGGTAAAATAGTGATTACCTGCAATGTGTTAGGATAAGCCAAACTTTTAATGGTCCTTATATCTTAGAAATCTAAGTGGAGTATGGCAGGATACTCTTGATAAGAGATCATCTATGTGAGTGAGAAGGGGCCGCTTCTATGAGAATGAGAAAGGCTAAGTTCTCTAAGAGCACTCACAGAATTACCAGGTTGTCCAAGGCCAAAATGGACACAACATAGAATCTGATAAAGTTGAAAGAAATCGTGTGAATATTATTGTCTTAGTTTACATCAAAAGCTGAATAGTTCAAAAACATCGTGTTCACTGGTTAGCAAGTAAACTCGATAATATTTCACTAGGGAAGGTTCAAAGCCAAAAGCCACCTCTCCCGATGCGGTAACTTTCTATTACACTCTCTGGTTATTTGCATTAGAGTCTAAGCCATTTCATTCATGTGGGGGATTGTTGAATTCATTCACTAATTTGAACCTTAAATTGAGTCAATTCACTAGTTCAAATTAAATGAATTAAGTGAATTGAAATTGGCTTCAAAAGTTGAGTACATAGTAAAGGAACAAAAAGGGAAGATGAAAAGATAGTCCCACATGGGATAGGGGAATGTAAGGATGTGGGTTTATAGATGATAGCTTGCTCCTTTACTTTGCTTATGTAAGAAGAGGAAAACCTTGAGCACCACGGGTGGTGCTACGCACCGCCCGCACCCGCACGCGCACGCGCGTGTGCGAGGGCGAATGGGCGTTTAGGGCACATTGGGCGCTTTAGAGGCGCACTTTGCACAGAGCTGAGTTTTTGGTGCTATTGGATTCGGGTTGCCTCACGTACTCAACGTCGCGAGGAGCCTTTGATTTTTGGTGCTATTGGATTCGGGTTGCCTCTATTGGGTTCAGAACTGAATGAATTCGACCTGCACCCGCCCCACCAGTCCAGAGTCGTTGAAGTCCAACGGTCAGCTGTCCAACAGTCACCGGCCGCCGTCAACGGTTGCCGTTAAACGGTCACAACTGTTGAAACGGCCAACTGTTGCGACTGTTGAAATCTCAACCGTTGCGACTGTTGAAAACCTATAAATAGGGTCTGGGTCAGTATTTCAAACTACACGTTTTTCTTTTCTCTTCTCTTTCTTCTTCTGCAGACAGAAGTTCCAGAATTTCTGTCTACAGAAGAACTCTGTTCATCATTTTCAATAAAGTCCAGTCCTGCATAACATAAACCAGAGAGAACCTTTATCAGATTAGCCAGAGCAGAGGGATTGCGGCTTCCTTCCCTCTGCAGATCGATCGTTGTATCCTGGGAGATCGACGTCCAAGAAATCCAGAAGCGAACAGTGGAGGACGAATCGATTTTAAGGAGATAGTGTCCAACACTAGCCTCGATCTTCATCCAATCTACTTCCTGTCAGTAAAGTCTTCTTCCAGTCTTCCTGCAACCAGGTTTTTCTTAATCCAGTTTCTTATTTTTTTTATTAGGATAGTATACTAGATAAAGAAGAACAGTTTGATGGTTTTTCTTTAAACAGTCTTTTTCTACTTCAAAACTGGAAATATATAGACATAAACCTAATTACAGAATTAATTTCCTGCAAGATAACAGTAACAATTCTATTAACTACAAATCTGTCATTTTGTGTTAATCTAAAACAATTCTGTATGCTTCATTCTGCAACCACAGAATTAGTAACCTCCACTTTACATATACTGTAAAAATTACCAACAATCTTATCGTATTGTATTGTTTGTTCTATTAACTCTCGCTAATAAAATGCAGAGGGCCACTAGCCTGCCATTTTATCTTTAAAAAAAAAAAAAATACCAAGAAGCTTATCATCATGAGAAGTTCCATTCATAAACATGAGCACCATGTATGAATTGAGGAAAAATGATTCACATCATCATCTGGCCAACGGAAAAGATAAAGAGCTAAAAAAAAAAAAAAAAAAATGGAAGAAAGAACATTTTGCTAGATTATATAGAAAATCATCACAAACTTTATCAATCCTGCAATTTTCAGAATTTTCCTAACATTTGAACGGTAGATCTTAAAGAATCGATACATGATTTCACTTAAGGGGGCAATTACAAAAACAACTACAACAACAACTAAGCCTTTTATCCCAAGTATTTGGGATAGGCTATATGAACTAAAAAATAAAAAAAAAATTACGCCGGATCGATCACTTTGATAGTCCTTCTCCATTCATTTCTATCAAATAATATCTCCTCATTTAAATCTCTAAAATCCATATCTTTTCGTATCACCTCCATCCATCCATATTTTCTTCGATCTTCCCTTAATTCTTTTAACTTGTCCTACATAGATAAACTCCCCTCGTCGAACTGGATGCATTTGTAAACCTACGTTGCACATGCCCAAACCATCGTAAGCGATTTTCTCGTATCTTCTCATCGATGGGAGCTACACCTACCTTAGCAAGGGAGCAATTATTTTTCAGAAAATATCATGTGCATGCCAAATAACATGTTTTCTAATGCTCTATTATAGTGCTATTTTAAGTACAGAAATTTACTGAAAAAGTTTCTAGAGAAAAAATAATAAATATCCCAGTAGCTTTTCCGTATCCAACCATAACATTCTCCTCAATCATAATTGATGGGGCCAACATTCTTGCAACAAAAAGAACATGATCCTCTAAATCTCCTCAGCAAGAGTCCAAGCCCGTGACATTTCTTGCTTCAAGCAATGTCATGCCCTTGTGGACCACAAAATTTTATGGTGAGAGAGGACAGCCACTTGACAAAACCCTAACACCATAATCAAGCTCTCAATAGCTTTACTATTGCTTCTGATGTTTCCCAAATTTTAAGCTCCACCTAGTTTTCAATTCTAAAGCATCCCTTGGAGGCCTGTTGTCGTCCAACAAAAATCGGAATGTAGGTTAGATTTGGGCATAATTTTATCAGGTTTCATACATTTTCGCAAGTTTAAATTTGATTGCAGGTCATGCATGCATGCATATATAACCACCGGCATTGCTTCAAGTATAGCAAGATATATTGAAAAGGATAAACTGGATATAGATTACAGGTAATTTGTAACGATAAACCTGATTTGTAGAGGGGGGCCAAAGAAAAGAGGCGATGTATAATGTTTGCTTGATGATCCTTTGGATTTTCTGGCACTTTCTGCTCCATAGCTAACTGTATCGTACTTGGTATTATGATGTCTCATTGAACTGAGATTCCTTCAAACACCAACAGCAGTTGGTGAACAAAATATGATGAGTCGAGCACCTGCCATCTTCTTTATAGGTAGTGTTAGTATGGTTCTCGTGTTTTGATTGAAAATCACACCTTGGCTCGTTTCAGATAAACCATTAGCCCCATTCCAGTCAGAACAACTGCACCTGCCATAACTCCACTTGTAAGGGGTGCCCACTGACTTTTTTGGGCAACTGCAAGTTCAGGTGTTGATCTTGTCGTCTCCTGTTTGGTGTCCGAGCTGTCAATGTGCAGCCTGAGAACCTGAGCAAATCGGGCCGGCCCAGTTGCCACCCCTACCTCAAGGGCTGATAAAAAAATGGCATCATAACAAGCTGATTTCAAACAATAACATTTAGAATGACTAGAAGCCATATATCAAATGCTTCTTATGTATGTTATTAGCTCTCTTGAAAAGAAAAGGTAAAAAAAAACAGTATTTGCTAATAAGTGGATTTTTATTCCCATGATGAACTTTTACATGTAATTAGAATTAGGATACAAGCTGAGTAGCTACCAACCTACAATGCTCACATTATAATAGTAATGGGTTCAATTGATGCATATGTAGATATTGCCATTTATATAACCAATTGATGCATATCTAAATATTGAAGAATCAGTTCAGTTATAGGCAACATACACACATTAGAAACAACCCTACCAATATATATATATATATATATATATATATATATATATATATATATATATATATATATATATATATATATATATATATATATATATATATATATATATATATATATATGTGTGTGTGTGTGTGTGTGTGTGTGTGTGTGTGTGTGTGTGTAGCTGCTACTGACATGCATCATTAAGTGTGTGTGTGTGTGTGTGTGTGTGTGTGTAGCTGCTACTGACATGCATCATTAAGCTTTGAACACATATTCTTTGTGTAGGAATTTATATCTAATTGTTTTTTTTTTTCCTTTGAAGTTTTACCATAAGCATGACTAATAAAAAACCATTTAGAAAAAGGTAAAACAAAAGTAACGTTATATATGAGTATAACAACAACGATGACAACAACTAAGCCTTTTATCCCAAGAAATGGAGAAATACAAGCAAACCTGAAACAGCTTCTTCTGCTACCTTTGAGTGTTGCTTCACCAAATCCTCTTTAGCACTGATGCTCAAAAGAGCAGCAGATAATTTCTCAGTCAGACTCTTCACAGTCTCCTGGACTTCGTTCTCACTCGAGTTAGATGATGTCTCTGTTGATCTCTCGGTCAGGCTCTTCATAGTTCCCTGGACTTTGATCTGACCTGAGTTGGATGAAACCTCTGGTGATTGAGCATGATGAGAGGAGTCATCCATTGAGGTACTATCATTGGAAGAAGCCCTCGATGCCTCCTGTACACAAACAAATACATTTTCAGCATCTGGTCCCCGCAACATATCCAGATAGATTGGAAATCGATAAATTTGTGGAGAAGAAACTCTATGCAGACATTAACTAGATTGTTGAGAAATTCATGGAGGGTATCAAAACCCTGGTATAAATGCACTCGTACTCCCAGTGATATGACCAAAACTCGAAAGAAAAACAAATTCAACAAGGAAAATGCGACTGCAACTTCAAATGCACGACATGTTGAAATAAAACATAAGGTAAACACCTTGTCAATTGCTAATGCCATTTCAAAAGTAAGGACAAAGAGGCATATGAAAGCAATTGCAAGCTTGATAGCTCCTGAGGCCTGACTCAGTTGTTAATGGGTTGGGGTGGCTAATGGAAAGTGCAGCGTTCAAGTCCTGTGGACAGGAATCAAGAAAATCTCGATATCTTGGTAAGCCTTTGAAGTATGTTAAGAAACACTAACAGCTATTTAGTTTTGAGAACCAGCATCAGGTCAGCAATAAGTAGAGCTTCACATTATGTAGACAATGATTGGGCTTGCTGCATTAGGCAATATATTGCTCCGAGGCAAGCTTCACGCTGGATTTGATGGTTTAATCTTTAAGATACGGGTTTATTTCAATACGATTATAGCAAATTAGGCCACATAATGCCAAGCAAAATTATATAATCTAACCACAAAGAAAAATCTACGGCTAAAATTTATCTTCAATCAATGGTATATGCTTTTAGAGTTTACTCTTATCTGAGTAAACATCGTTGTTTAAACTGCAGATTCCATAGTGATCAAATACAAGCCAGTTTTCTCCTGACAGAGCCATAACTTGGGACCAAATAGATTTCAGCTGTAAAATTGAGACAATTGCTAATGAAAAAAGGAGACCAACGCCACTTTGAACTCCAGAAGAAGAAGAAAAAAAATGTTCTGACTTGCATAAAACTGTAACGATGATCACTTCTCCAACACGGGAAAATTTATAAAGTAAAATGCATATCAAAGAAGACATGCTTCTATTTTATGAATTCAAACACACTCGGTACTTAGCACTTTGAATTTACCTTGTCATTTGTAGATTTGGGAAGATCAACAACTCATTTACCCTTGGGATTTCATGACCAACCTATTATCTCTTTGGCATTCCATTTTTGTTGAGGTATAGAGAATCATAAATATGATTCATTTGCATATCGCATGCAAAACAAAAAGTCCATGAAATAGTATGTCTAATTCAGTAATTCTTCCAATTAAATGAAGAGTGGCCTTCAATATTCATTTATTTAGATGGAAAAAATAATTTATGTTTCAATTTCTTATAATATTTTCCTCTATGGTACAAATTTGCACAGTCTAACTACATCAATGAACAAAAACAATTTAACTTGAATATAAGCACAGAACAAAACATAGCAGCAGAGGCTCACCTGATCATCTGAGCATCTCCCCGAACGCGACGACGCCGAGACCGAGCTTCGGGTCTCTCTTGAGCTCATTTCACAAAATTTCTGATCCATTAAAAGCCTCAAAATCCACCATGAAACCCCAGCAGATCAAGCCGCTGCCCAAAATAGAGGCACAAGGATCAAATTTCCCCGAGAGCCCAAGTGAGACCAAGATCAAAATGCACCAAAAAAAGCTTAAATTTTAACAAAGACCCATCACAGAAAACCCTAAGTTGGAGCCGCCCACCTCATCAAAATCCAATCTTGGCCAAGGAATCCGTGAAAGAGTGCTGAAGGTTGGGATTTTGAATAGGCGGTGCCTTCTCCTTTTGATGAAATTCTTTCAAAATTTCAAATTTTCACCATTATTGATGCAGCCAAATACTATTAACCTACTACTTCGGGCATTAATTAAAGCAGTAAAAATCTCACCTTTTTCTTGGAGAGTGCATGTGAAGAGGCGAAAGTCACCACTCTCGCCTGCTCTTTTCAGTCTTTGGTCGGAGAGAAACCCAATTTTTTTTTAACTTTATTTGGAAAAAAAAAAGTTATGCCTTAAATTTTATACTGATTTTTTTTTTTCCTTAATCCTTTCAAAATGGATTGATTCCGCCTTATTCCCGCCGAAAAATTCCATTCTTTAATTTCTCTGACCCGAATTTTTTTTAATAATTATTGGTTGCAGTTGCGGGGGAGACAGTGTGAGAGCTCCGTCTCTCTCTGTCATGCTTGTTTTAGCACTTTCTCTCTATACCCGCGGATTGATTAGTAATTAAGAAGTCTTAATTTTTTTTGGTGTTGAGTGAAGGGATTAGAGATTGATTGGTGGTTAACTTAATGTTATTAATGAAGAGAATGAAAAGTCAAGTTTTAGGCTTCGGATGGTGATAGGCCCACTGGCCCACTTCTTCTATGGTTTCGAGCCTTCCGGCAAAGGGGCAACTTGGGAGGTCCCCACAAAATCTTGGATTTTACTCAACGGGAATTTCTAAATGAGCACATCACTCGTTTTACTCCCCCCTCCATTGTAAAAAATTAGAAGTTTACTTTTTTTTTTTTTTAACCATGCTTTTCGTAGTCGCCTGGGATTAGCACATAAACGATGTTTAAAGGAGACTCTTTCAGGACTTATAAAAGTGTGCTCACAATGACTTGTGGTGTGTTTAATTAGAAATTCCACCCTCAATCCACCTTTTTAAGGGAGTTTCTAGATGGGCACAGCATATTTCCGAGTGAGCCCACTTAAAAGATCGTTTTATTTACAACTTTGCCATTATTTTTTTTTGTCAAAAAATGCCCTTCCCTCACCCTCCCCGCTCGCCGCCGCCGCCCTCACCCTCGCCGCTAGCAGCCGCCCTCGCCCTCGCCCTCACCGTCCCCGCTCGCCGCCTTCGCTCTCACCCTCGCCCTCGCCCTCACCCTCCCTGCTCGCCGCCGCCGTCCTCACCCTCGCCGCTAGCCGCCGCCCTCGCCCTCGCCCTCACCCTCTCCGATCGGCCTCGCCCCCACCCCCACCCCCCGTCAGGGGTATCAAGCCCGGACAGAGAGTCTCTGTCTGGGGTATCCAGCCCGGACAAAGAGTCTCTGTCCGGGCTGGATACCCCGAACAGAGAAAGAGAGGGAGATATGAGGGTAATTTGGAGAAATAGGTGTGCTCACTAGGAAAAAATAAGGTTTTTGAAAAGTGAAGATGTGCGCACTAGGAAAAGTGGGCTCACTAGGAAAAATCTAGTGCCCATCTAGAAATTACCCTTTTTAACTATGAATCCAATACTTTTTTTTTTCCCCTTTTTCTAATTAGTTTTAGGAATTGGATGTTACTAGCTCAATGCTCCAACAGCCTCAATGAAAATAAATCGTTCGATAGAAATGAGCGGAAGAAACTTTAAAGAAAATATATTGCTCGATAGAAATAAGCGGAGAAAATGATCAATTTGCTTGATCCGGTGTAATTCTCTTTTTAGTTTATGTAGCTCCACCAAATACTTTTTTGAATACAAAGGAATTTCTCTCATCCCTTATTATAATTTTTGAGTTATGATGTATGGACAGAGATTTTATAATGATATCAGAGTAATCGGCTTTAAATCCCATTAGACATACGTTTAATTATGAATTTCTTTATACTGCAACTATGGCCAAAATAGGATGCTCAACTCTCATTCCAGCCATCACCTCACCTTCGGTGTTTTAATACAGTGAAAAAAATTGAATCTTCCGATGTTAACTTCTTACACAAATATGCTAAGGTATGATTCAATGATTAAAGAAAAATACGCTAAATTGCTGGTAAAATTGCAATTTCAATGATTAAAGAAAAATATGATTCAATGCTTGAAGATGAGCAAGCAATCCCTCCAAAAGTTTTAGAGAGAGAGAGAGAGAGAGAGAGATATAGATATGTGATGAAATAATTGAAGAAACCATGCCTCTAAAATGTAGAGTACAATTGGATTGGATTGAAAGATGGGAGATTTGCTCTACATAGGGACAAATCAATGATGCAACCTTTTGGCATTGCAAAAGTTGTTTAATAACATTGGCACAACTTAACGTTTTTTTTTCTAGAATAGTTACTAAAAACTATAATCATTCGTACCTATATTTGGAAATATTTGGAAATTTCTCTCATCGCAAGAAGCTGATAAGTAAAGCTTTCCTACCACACAATCTTAAACACCAAAAATAAGTCATCACTTGCCACAAAATCAATTCACATATCCCCGTCCCTCCCAATATGTTGAACTAAAACATGTGTAAATAATAATGCCAAAAGCCAGGCATTTTAAAGGAGTGGATGATATCCACTACCAGTGATACTCAAGAAAGAGAAAAGAATGTCCTTAGCTTCACCTTTCAATATAATCCTCTTATCGGAATCATAATCGAATCCTATGCAAGGGCCAGTTCACAAACATTTTTCCTCCACATAAGATTCATGTGATGTTGAAGGGCCAGCTATATACCGTATAATAAAGCTTGGAGAGTTAATTTCCAATGATATATTCTCTTGGCTTAGCTAATTAACTAGCAAATGGGACTATGGTGGTAATGGATGCGTCCATTAGTCAATTTTTTATCCATTATGTACAAAATTTTGAATTAAAAATGAAATTTTTATTTTTTTAATTCAAAATTTGTATAAAACGAACAAAAAATTAATCCATGAGCACATCCATTATCATCTCTAAATAAGATAAGCCACCTTTTTTGAATTTTTTTTTTTCTTTTTGATATCACTCGAGACATATCCCATCAATACCTAACTCTCTCTATCATCACCATTATGCATAATATATGAAAGAAAGAGACTCGTATTGTAGAAGTTTTTTGCTTGCTCAACACCTTTGTTAAATTGTTTAGATATTTATTTGAATATTCTTTTATCATTCTAGCGACATATATCGATTAATCTAAAAGTAACAAATGTGTGTTATGTGGTTATTTAAGCCTCTATTTTCCACGTCACACTTCTCGACTACCTTCAACTTGGATGGGGCATGACTCTTTCCAAGCTACGCTATGTGGATAATCCAAACGATGATTGATTTTTTTAAAAAAGAACAATATACTATAGCGTATAAAATTTTATTCCATCAATAAATCATTATAAAGTAGTAGCTCAATAACGAAACATTACATCAAGGAAATCGTCCGCGTCTCTTATTAGTTTTATACATTTTTTTAATATACTTCCAAAATTTTAGTATTTTTATATTTATTGATAAATTTTCGTATTTAGATACACATCTTTCCACAAATTATGGAAGTTAGAACAGAGAGAGAGAGGAGAGAGAGAGAATACTACCGGTAAATAAGAAAAGAGTTAATTACATTCAGACCCTTTGTAGTATCGGAATGTATAACTTATCACTCCTAAAATTTTAAACTCTTAATCACTCCTAAAGTTTTAAACTCTTACTAAGACTCCTGGACAGCAGAAAAAATATTTTCGTCTGAACTTCTCTGTCAATTTTTTTATGCAGTCCAGGGAATTTAAGTAAGAGTTTTAAATTTTAGCAGTAATAAATTATACATCACCATACTACAGGAAATCTGAGTATAATTAACTCATAAGAAAACTATGACAATAATTTTCTTATAGCTAAACCCTCAAGTGAATCAAAGAGACCATTGGCTTTGCTTAGAATAGAGGATTAGAAATAACAAAAATAACAACAGCCTCATACTACAGAAAGTCTGAGTTAAGTCTGAGTATAATTAACTCATAAGAAAACTATGACAATAGTTTTCTTATAGCTAAACCCTCAAGTGAATCAAAGAGACCATTGGCTTTGCTTAGAATAGAGGATTAGAAATAACAAAAATAACAACAGCCTTGAGATTCAAGCAAGTGCTAAAAATAATCTTGTTAATATATGCAGAAGATAGCTTAAACGTAAAGGGACTGCATTTGCAAAAAGCTTAGATGATTACAATAATCATAGATTTTGTGTTATCTCCAACACAAGTACTTATATATTGTAGTGCATACAATTACCAGGAACCTTATCGTATCGTATTGTATTGTTTGTTCTATTAACTCTCGCTAATAGAATGCAGAGGGCCACTAGCCTGCCATTTTATCTTTTAAAAAAAAAAAAATACCAAGAAGCTTATCATCCTGAGAAGTTCCATTCATAAACATGAGCACCATGTATGAATTGAGGAAAAATGATTCACATCATCATCTGGCCAACGAAAAAGATAAAGACCTAAAAATAAAAAAAAATGGAAGAAAGAACATTTTGCTAGATTATATAGAAAATCATCGCAAACTTTATCAATCCTGCAATTTTCAGAAATTTCCTAACATTTGAACGGTAGATCTTAAAGAATCGATACATGATTTCACTTAAGGGGGCAATTACAAAAACAATTACAACAACAACTAAGCTTTTTATCCCAAGTATTTGGGATAGGCTACATGAACTAAAAAAAATAAATAAATCACGCCGGATCAATCACTTTGATAGTCCTTCTCCATTCATTTCTATCAAGTAATATCTCCTCATTGAAACCTCTAGAATCCATATCTTTTCGTATCACCTCCATCCATCCATATTTTCTTCGGTCTTCCCTTCATTCTTTTAACTTGCGGTCTTCCCTTCATTCTTTTAACTTGCCCTACATAGATAAACTCCCCTCGTCGAACTAGTGCATTTGTAAGCCTATGTTGCACATGACCAAACCATCGAAAGTGATTTTCTCGTATCTTCTTATCGATGGGAACTACACTTACCTTGGTAATTATTTTTCAGAAAATATCATGTGCATTCCAAATAACATGTTTTCTAATGTTCTATTATTGTACTATTTTAAGTACAGAAATTTACTGAAAAAGTTTCTAGAGAAAAAATATAAATATCCCAGTAGCTTTTCCGTATCCAACCATAACATTCTCCTCAATCATAATTGATGGGGCCAACATTCTTGCAACAAAAAAGAACATGATTCTCTAAATCTCCTCAGCAAGAGTCCAAGCCCGTGACATTTCTTGCTTCAAGCAATGTCATGCCCTTGTGGACCACAAAATTTTATGGTGAGAGAGGACAGCCACTTGACAAAACCCTAACACCATAATCAAGCTCTCAATAGCTTTACTATTGCTTCTGATGTTTCCCAAATTTTAAGCTCCACCTAGTTTTCAATTCTAAAGCATCCCTTGGAGGCCTGTTGTCGTCCAACAAAAATCGGAATGTAGGTTAGATTTGGGCATAATTTTATCAGGTTTCATACATTTTCGCAAGTTTAAATTTGATTGCAGGTCATGCATGCATGCATATATAACCACCGGCATTGCTTCAAGTATAGCAAGATATATTGAAAAGGATAAATTGGATATAGATTACAGGTAATTTGTAACGATAAACCTGATTCGTAGAGGGGGGGCCAAAGAAAAGAGGCGATGTATAATGTTTGCTTGATGGTCCTTTGGATTTTCTGGCACTTTCTGCTCCATAGCTAACTGTATCGTACTTGGTATTATGATGTCTCATTGAACTGAGATTCCTTCAAACACCAACAGCAGTTGGTGAACAAAATATGATGAGTCGAGCACCTGCCATCTTCTTTATAGGTAGCGTTAGTATGGTTCTCGTCTTTTGATTGAAAATCACACCTTGGCTCGTTTCAGATAAACCATTAGCCCCATTCCAGTCAGAACAACTGCACCTGCCATAACTCCACTTGTAAGGGGTGCCCACTGACTTTTTGGGGCAACTGCAAGTTCAGGTGTTGATCTTGTCGTCTCCTGTTTGGTGTCCGAGCTGTCAATGTGCAGCCTGAGAACCTGAGCACACAAGAACAGCAACTGCAACATTAGGGCTCTAGTGGGAAAAACATTAAGCCATCAAATAGCACGGACGGGCCTATGGAAACCAAGCCTTTCCAACTGCAGTTTAAATTGAAGAGATTCACAAAAAAAAAAAAAAATCGAGCAAGATTCTACAAACCAGCTGCCAAACCAAATTCTAGACAGAGATTCTAAAAGTCCAGTTGGTACATTCAAACACCCAACCTCTGTCAAACAATTTAAGCTCATATGACCAACAAAAGACAAGAAAGTTGGGATCACCTCCGAGGCATTGCTGTGTAAGCCAAAGAGATCAGAACTCACAGCCAAAAAATGGGCAGCCCATCAGTTTATGGCATAGAATACCTCATTTCTAGAAATGCATGTTTTAAAATAATCTTAAACTTATGAGCTAATAAAGTTTGGAATACGAAGGATACAAATAATATTAAAAAGTGAGATCGAATGGCGAAACAGATGCAACAATAATGTAACAGAATCGATTAGAATGGAAACCTGTGATTGACACCAAATAAAAGTTTTCTTAAATCAAAGAGCAAATACAAGGTAGATATGATGAAACACTTAAAAATGATAAAAAAAAAAAAAAAAAAAGATTTAACCATTGATAAAACTGATTAAAAGGAAGAATACCTTCCACCCAGCTAATTTGGCATGGTTCACAGCACCAACAAGGTCGCTATCTGTGGAAAGCAGAACTCTGTCACCTTCATCATCCATATACTGCAAAACAAAAGGTAGAAATTTCTTAATTACATGAAATAGGATAGATGAACGCAGCATGTTTCCATAGCATCTTAAACCTACCAATAACTGCATCTTTTCCTTGCCATCTTCAAGTCCTAATCTCTGGACGACTGCAGATACAAGCTCCTCAAGACTCTCGGTACCTGTAAATAATTTTTTTGAACACGATTTAAGCCTCATACCAGCATTTCATGTTAATCAAACCATAGTGGCACACTTGCACTGCAGTATTAGTATAGAATCAGAATTGATAATGCTTTTATATGGATACTAACCACAATTGAATCTGTGTACTCGTCCTTTCTGGTCTTCAAACTTGAATGAGAATGAGTTTCCAAGAAGCGGCGGGTACGTGGATTTACCAGTATCTGCAGACTCCGACGGGACCATCCCAGACAGCTCACTGTACAAAGTCAAACAGAATATTAAGGTGAATAAGACTCTTTATAACTAGTTATAAAGGTTAAGGTTGAAAATTCTAGCTCCTTTTTCTACTTTCTTTCAGGAAGGGAGAGAGAGACCTGCGACTATCATATTCCTCATCTGGCAGTTCCAGGGCAAGAGCAGAATCCCAAAACTTTTGCATCATTGTATTTGCCATGTCATTTACACCTACACCTCCTTCAACCTTCAAGCAGCAAACCAAAGAATTAATGAAATGGAACGGAAACATGGTGACTAAACTAGATGTCAAAAGCTGCCACCTGATTTGGAACTCATTTCAAAAACATGCATATGACTGGCTTGCCTTTCAAATTCTATTTTTTCGAATTTGTTGAAATCTTCTCAAAATACCTTTTCCAATCAAGAAAACCAAATAACACCAAAGCAAGGGGAAAAAACTGGTATATTTGTCATCCCATTTAAGGATGTAGACGGGAAAACAATGGTATCCTAGGGAACATAGCAAAGATGAGCACATGTCGCTGCACATACACATGCCTGTGCGCACAGGCACGCATCTTCCTGCTATAAATTCAAGCAGCTGGATTATTCATCAGAGTTACTATAACAATTCTTATCTCAAGAAATAATACCAGATGATGACTGATGACACAACACTAAAATAAAACGAAAAATAAAAAAATTCTAGATGTACCATGATGCAACATTAAGGATAGGGGATAGTCAAAAACAGTTTTGTAGGAATTGATTCTCAGAACATCTGTATTAATCATAGTAACAATAAAAAAATCAATGTTACTATGATTCAGGAGATTTGCACACAAGTCCTAACTGGTATCTAGCCAAATCAATGCTGTCCATGTTTAACAGAGAAGCCTACCAAATTTAAACAGCCAGCTTTGTGGGACCGAAATTGTGGGGGGGGGGGGGGGGGGGGGGGGGGGGGGGGGGGGGGTGGGTGGGGGTTGTGGGTCAAAATCCTCAACAGTCCAGACTAAAAGTTTTCCCTTCATGTCAATCATTGTGCATGACAGAATGGTGAAAATGACAAAAACCTCATATTTGTCTGTAAATCCTAGCTTCATATAGGATTAAATTAGTGCAACAGTATATAAAAGCTACTAGGAACTCATCATCATGAAAATTGTTGAATCATTACTGGGTATTCTCTGTTTATGTGGACAAATTTGCAGAGATGCAATTTGGTGAATCAGGATTAACAAGGAAAAGGAAAAAAAACAGATACTGGAAAGGAAGAGAGGATAGGTAGAAGTGTTAACATGAGGGTCAAATGTATTTCTGGTTTGCAAATTGTTTGATAAACAATTAGCTTAAACTATAACAATAGAACAAGCAGAACCACCGTGCATAATGGGCAGCAAATGATCAAATGCACGTGGCCACCCCCAAAGCCAATTTGGACAACCTAAACGATTTTTACCGTGGAAATAGCAGCATGAGTTATCTGCAGAACATCCAAGCATGCAGCAATTTGTCCATCTGCAAGATAGAATATCTTAGACTAGTGAACGAAGAGATATATGCATTCAATTATAGAAAGAACAATTGCTTACCCCTATCCAGGACAGGAAGATGTAAGAATTTCCCTTCGTGCATGATATGCAGTGCATCAAGTATTGTCGTGTCCAATGTAGCACATTCAGGATTTGGAGTCATTACCTTGAAAATTAGGATAAATATATTAACAAATACATGCAAAAAAAAAAGAAGAAGAAAAACTATCATCTAAACTTAACACTTCAAGCATAACAAATTAAAACATTAGAACTTGATAGAACCTAGTTTATTATAAGATCACTAAACTAGTCAAGTTAGCGATCACCTCAACATGATAACTAATTAGATAACAGTGTGCTATAAGATAAATCAGAAAAAAGAATAACTGTAGTACACTGATAAAATGTGCTGCTGATTTCAGGATGATCGGTAATAAAGCATACGATAAAAGAAAATAAAACAGAGGTCAACGAGCACCATATCAGAGTAAATTATCATCAGAAGCACTGCTATGCATTACTTGCATATTGTTCATATCTTAATTGATGGCAAAATTTAAATGCTCTTTTTATTTATTAGGATGATCAGAGCAACATAGCAAGCGCAAGGGCCACTACCAATACCATTAGATTCAAGTACAACAACAACAACAACAACAACAACAACAACTAAGCCTTTTATCCCAAGTATTTGGGGACCATTAGATTCAAGTAGTGAGTCATAATAGAGTGCACCTGATAAAAGGCAATTGTAAAGCTGAAACCTCAACTGGAACATTTTCCAACAGAATTAGGGAGCATGAAGATAGGGGTGTAACTACTAAATAGATACTTTGAATAACAGAATGTCAGAATCAACTTCATGCTTGTATCCGTATAAGGCAATATAGATATTGTGGTATCCATATCATATAACATACATCCCCTTTTTTAGGATGCCCTTACAATTACTTTGTATTGTTTATGTTTTACTGCTAGTCTACATATAATAAATACATATTCATATAGATGCTTTGCCAATTACTAACTGTACTCTTTGAATTCGCTATTTTAAGCATAAATGTTGATACTTTTAGATACTTTATACTAAATTCTTGCTACTTTAGAATTATTTTGTTAATGTTTGGATATTCTGGTAGATAAAGGCATTATTCAAATCCGAGTAATATCTGATGGATGCAGATTTAGATATCACTGTATCCGCTCCATTTCCACCCTTCTATGAAGCAGAGTGCTGTTAAAACTTGAGAAAATTTTGCAATCAGTGCATCAACCCATTAATTTGGTTTCAAACTTCAGCCCAATGAAACTATTGAAAATGAGCTTATCGTATATCCTAGGGGGGCGATTGTGGTTAGAAAAACCTATTTCGGTAAACAGATTCAGCCATCTTAAACTTACAGGGCAAACAGTAAATCATAACCAAGGAAAAAATAGTAAGAAACAAATGTACTTCTTTCTACTAAAGAATAAGAAAAAAATGTACCTTTTCTACTAAAGTCAATTCTGGAGAAAGATTCTGAGCAACTACTCGCATAAGGACATCCTTTGAACTGCATAATATAGCAACAGAATAACAACCAACAAAGACTTAAAATGTCCAAAGATAAATTAGAAGTAAAAACCAAGATTACACCAACATAAAGATCTTAATATGATCAACTCATAGGACATACGTAAGGATCCCTTGAGGCTGGCCTCCTGTCACAATAATTACAGAATTAACCCGAAATTCATGCATCTTTTTTGTTGCAACATAGACAGGATCTGAAGGAGACACCATTGCCACTCTGCAAAGGTAGGTGGATGCTAAACTCAGATTATGACAAATAGACAAAATTTGCATTAGTAAAACATAATTGCAATGACAAAGTAATCCAAACTTAAGTAGTAGTGAATACTTTGAGTTTTCTACAATGATAGTTGACAAAGAAGGCTTAAACATCCGCTCTCGAAGAGTTTCTATAAAAGCATAAGGAGCTGCAACAATGATTTAACTTTAGTCAACAAATCCATGTAAATTAACTGAAAGGACAATGGAAATGTAGGCAACTAAGTTCATATTCTCAAATAAAATATGAGCACATTTTATACAAATTTTACTCATTTAAGTTGAAGTTGGTAAGAGCACTATTAAATTTACCTGGCCAACCAGAGTTTGTATAACCTATATCTCCACTTAAAATATAACTCAGATATCTTTACTAAGTTCCCAAATGGGACCAGATAGCTGAAGTTATTAAAACAGTTATCAATTAGAGTTTTGGACTTAATTTGACATACTTCCAAATAATAGGAGGTAAAAATGTAGGATAACTTTATTTCCAAACAGGGACTAAAATGAGTTTCATTGATAGTAAGCATATGATGAAGATACAAATATACGCAAGAATTGTTGAACCCATGGAGAACCAAGATAATGATGAAGATAAAAAAACTCTCATACATGCTTTATCCATGTCTACTACAATTACCACTATTACCCACACCAAATAATGTGACACCAACTTGATATTACAAGCAATGATCCCCAATTAAGGGTGTCTGGTGCTAAGGAGTCTAGTAGAATCTTCAAAAAAATTAAGATGATCATTGTAACTAAAATGTCTTTTTCGATAGAGGAGATAATTGATACAGTCCATGCAACAGCTCATAAAAGGCACCTAATCCTATGCCTGATTGTAGACTCAGAACCAGTAACCTACCAACTTAATAACTTGAAGTCTTGGACTTTAGAAATTTTAATCTGAATTAATTAAGGAATATGGAAATATATTAATTTCCAGTAGTTTAGAATATAATGACTTTTGAACTTGTTAATATCTTATCCCTTGATCAAATTGGTTACTAAGCCTTCAAGTAGTTATTCATATCAGAGTTTAGGGGAGGTTAAGGACCAATTAGCATGACTAGTTTAGTTATCTAATTTATTTTATTTTACGCAGTCAAGTTAGTACAAACTTTCTTTGCATGAGATTCTTTTCCCCTCTTCTTCCTTATCAATGTCCCAGCTCAGCTTTTCAAGTAAATAAATTGAGGGCCTGTAACATCATAAACTAGCAAGAGTCAAGACAATTATTCTCGACATTGAGCAAGGGACAAAGGAATGTGGTTGTAATTTTGATCACCAAAGAATCCTGACTTTTAGTAGCAAAACCCATTTGTGATTCATATGTTATCAGCATCCAAAAGAAGTTCTAACTATCTAAATCAAGCTATAAAATTATGCGTTCATCGTATACTCCCCAGCAACCTAGTATTTTCTGTAAAATGATGTTCGCATGCTTATTAGGACACAATGGTTACGCGCATTTCACATGCTTCACACTGCATAAGTTTACACAAAATAATACTAACCTGAATAGTTGCTTCCCCATTGGCGTTCAACACCTTCCACAGCAGCAGCCAAGGCACTACCCTGCTCCGCAGCCTTCTCCATTCTCGATATAGCATCATACAAGCACTTTGTTATATCCAACATCGCAATCACTTCACCATTCTCCACAACAGGAAGATGTCTAAATTTACCTGTCACACACACACACACACACACAAAGATGCCACCTTTAAACACTGATCAATACAAACTCATAACTTTAACACAAATTTCAACAAACCTTGGACCATCTTCTGCAGGGCATCAATAGCCAGGGTATCAGCCATGACGAAAATCGGATTCCTCGTCATAATCTTCGATATGATTGTCTGCTCAGTCCTCAGCCCCTCCGCTATAACCCTAATTGAAATATCCTGCAAGAAAAATAATTGAAATTTTAAAATTAAATGAAACATCATTTTCAAAAAGGAAACAAAGAGCGCATCTTTGATAGTAAAAAGTAAATACCTTATCAGTAACAATCCCAGAGAGCAGCCCATTCGCATCCGTCAACAGAACTGCATCCACTCTCCTCGCCGCCATTCTCCGGCACGCATCCGAGACCGTCATGCTCTCGGAGATCGTCAGGGCCTTCGTCAGCCTCAGCTTCTTCACTGTTCTCTCTCCACTGATCCAAATTCAACCTTCATTTTAAAAAAAAAGGAAAAACAAGCAAAACAACAAAACGAGAAGACATAAAAGGTGAGATTTTTACGAGGCTTGATTGGGGGACGTGGGCTTGGGGGCGGCTCCATTCTGATGGGCGCCGGCGCTGCCGTTCTCCGACGAGGAGGGCGGCGGCTTCTTGACGGCAGAGGGGCCCCGCCGCTGGTTCCGTCGCGGGGGCGGGATGGCATTGGTGCTCATTTCGTGGCGGCGTTAGGGCTTCGTGAGCAGACCGAAACCTTAGAAATCGATCGGAACCCTAGATTTCGGGCGAATATTGACGATTGAGAGAAAGAAAGAGAGAAGGAAAAGAGGGAAGAATCAATCAAACCCTCGTCCTTCCCTCTCTCTCTCTCTCTCTCTCTCTTTTGCCCCCTCTCTTGATTTCAAATAGAGCAGATGGATAATTTATAACTAGTCCCTAAAATTTAGTACATTATTTTTATACCCCTGGATAGAGTTCGATCAAGGGACGGAGCTGGCGTTGATTTCGCTGTCCCAGAGGGAACACGAGCGTCGCATGCGAAACGAAATTGACCACCTTTAATTGTGGGCCCCACTCTTCTGGTTCTAGACGCACCCAGTGGACCCCGCCTTTGGGTCAGATCGTCAAATTTTTGGAGTTGACCCCGATTTATTGGACACCACATCTCGATGGATAATATCCTATTGGTTCATATTCATCTATTAAATTTCTTTCTGATAAAATAATAATAATAATAATAATATGAGATCTTAAAAATCAGCTGCTATTTACAATAGTTACAAAATTTACAGGCTCCAATTCTCATAGATATTTAATTTAAACATTCATATTTCATTTAACCATTTATAATAAAATGATTAATAGAATATACTTTCTAAGATTTACCTATCGATCTCTTTCATGTTCTTTGGGGAGAATTAACCATGGGATAAAAATATTTAATTAAACTAAATAGGACAGGCCAGCAACATATTGGGCTGAAATAAGTTATTTGGAGGCCTGCGGGCCGAATGAGAATCCTGAAATTAAACGGGCTGGAACGTGGGTATTTATGAGCATCAAAGAAAAAGAGAGAAGATAATAAGAAATGGATCTTTTATTTTCTTATGGTTTTTTGTTTTTTTTTTTTAACTAATAACTGGAGTCCTTTATTTCGTTGCAAGGGTTATTTGCTTGTAACATTTTAAATTATTTATTAGCATGGTATTTTTATTTATCTATATATATATATAATCATATTTTGATCCAGAACATAGAAGCCAATCTTTTATTTTATATTACGTATTTTTCTCCCCAAAGAGAGTAATGTATCGGTATGCTATATATTTTTTAAACTCAAAATAGAGTATTAAAAAACCCTAAACAGTTAAAAAAAAAAAAAAAAAAAAAAACCAGCGCCTCCGCCTCAGCCCCACAGAAGCGAGCGCAGTCTTTTTGAGAGTCCCGCTCTCCTCTCACATAAAAGGAGAAAATAAAAAAATAAAAAAGAAAGAAAAAGTAATAAAAATCCCTCCTTTTTTAATTTTTCCTTTTACCTCTTGCCTTGATTGAGTAAAAAAGTCCATCGATTCCTCTCGATTTTGATCTTCAAAGATGGCGGATACCGTGAAGAAGCGGAAGCGAAGCGAAGAGGACGTCGCGGAGCTCCTCCAAAGGTTCCTCTTTTGATCCCCTCAATCTCGGTCCAAGTAAAAGATTCCATCTTTTTTTTTTTTTTCAATGTTTGGATTCAAAATAGTCAGATGCTTGATCTTCCACCCCCAACCCCCCCCCCCCCCCCCCCCCCCCCCCCCCCCCCCCTTCGAATAGCTTAGATAGGTAGCTTGAGCTGAGCTATGAGCTGGAAGTTTGGATTGGGGGGCAAACCCTTAATTTGGAATCAGTTAGGTAATTGATTCTAATTGTTTTGTTACTGGATTGAAAGTTGTCTCTGGTTTAAACTTGGAGCTGGATGCTGGTTTCAGAGTGGAGTTTCATCGAATTTATATTCATTGGTGATAATTCTGTTCAGGAGGGGGAAAAATTAAATTTTTCTGCTAAAATTTGAACCTTTCTTGATAATGTTCAACCTTGATAGCATGGTCATGCTACGAAAAACTTTCCTAATGCGGACAGCTTAAATCATAATCTCAAGTATGATTCATGAATAATATTTTTGCCTTTGGTGAGGGAGGATACATGCATTCACCTACAGCCTTATGCTTTAGCATAAGATGGTGGGCAAATCACCTCCTTAGTGAGGCCGTCACTCGATACCAAAAGCCAAAAAAAAAAAAAAAAAAAAAGGAAAAAAAACCAACAACAACGGTAATTGAACATTTTGAAGCACAACTGAATGAGGCTGACGAAGTCCACTGCCAGTTAGGCTCCGTAAGAATTGCACGACTGAGGATATTAGGCATAATTAGGGCTCAGAAATTCACTTCCCTTGGGAAGGTGATGGAGCTTCTGTGAAAGTTGATTTTAAGACCTACTCCAAGCTTACAACATCTTGTATTTCTATACATGCTTGTTCTATAAGCTTAAAAATATAAAATTTTAACTAAAATAGTTTCTCATGTATTAGAGATGTGTCCATTAGACACTGGTTGGGTTTTTTTTTTTTTTTTTTAATTTTTTTTTTTTATTTCCTAGATCAATTGGGGAATTAACTTGTTGTTTTTATTTTTCAATGCATTCAAGTATGAAGCAACCTCAACATCGCCTATTATTTTCACTGTAGGTGAAAAACAAGTCTAAACAAATAGGAAAGAGTACAAGGGGTGATATAAGAAACTACGCAAAGTTTTGAGACATACATTGCAAAACACTGACAACCATGAGGCATTCTTTAACGGTTTTCTGCTGCATCTTTCAACGCCATGCAATATGAATAACTTGCTTCATATGCTTCTGGCCATTAAATAATTATATTACTTCTGCACCAACCCACGTGCTAGTGCCTTCTGTGTTGCATGGTATAAGTGATATATCATTTTCCTTTTCATTCCAGGTATAATGCATCAACAATTCTCTCTCTTCTTCAGGAGGTGTCTGAGTATACCAGCAAACACACTGATTGTGTGAAAATAGACTGGAATTCACTGGTTAAGAATACCTCCACGGGAATATGCAATGCTCGAGAGTATCAAATGTTGTGGCGACATTTGGCCTACCATAACCCTTTGTTGGAAAAGATAGAAGATGGTGCTGAGCCTTTGGTTAGTTTACTTCATTGTTCCCTTGCTTAGCTTATAGACCATTTTTTTTCTGTCTTGAAAATTTGAAAGGGTATGTTGATGTATATTTCTGAGATGCATCTGTCATTTCTAATGATAGTTTTGTTGCATGCTTTAGTTTTCAACTGAAAACTTTTTCTTTCTACTAGATACTGCAAGATAGAAATTAACACAGTTCTTGTAGCCATGGGAGTGGATATGTACTCCATGCTTACTTTCATGTTTTTAACCTATAGTTTGCTTCATTTATTTCTTTGCTATAGGTAGGGATGAATATATCACATTCTGACGTAAACATAACATGCTCCCAAAGTGAATGCATTCGTTACTACAGTAATTTCTTTCTTATATTGCACTGTGTTTCACCATGACTTCATCACCCCTTCACAACTTCTTTCTCCCTCTTCAAATATCACATTTTTTTCCCCAATAATTTGGCTACCTGGCCTTTTGTTACTTGGAAATTTATCCAAGAAGAAGCAATGCTGTGAGGTACATACTGATATTAATAAAGTACTCTTCCTAATCCTAGTAGAACCTTACAGTTCCTTTTCCCGTGAAGATCTCGGAATTCAAGGAAAGAATGTAATAGGTTAGCAATACTCCTACAGGATCCAGTACGTGTGGTTACTCCATTATCCTTTATTTTTCCTAGAATCAACAACAACATAGCTTTTACCATAAAATTTTGGGATTGACTACACAAATACTTTTCTTGGTTATTCACTACTTTTTAATTAACAAGTCCCATATTTTTTCGTAATTGCCTTTATCTATGTTTATGTAGGCATAACTCCAGGCTTTAGTAGGGGTATAACAGGCCAGGTCCTCTTCAAATCTATGTAATATGTGAATCAGAATCCAACATGGAAATATCTTATCCAAATCTGATAATGGCTGTAGGATCCTAATCCGATTCAGAACCAAAGAGGGAAACTTGGATTTGGGTTTGCTTCTTCGCTTATACAATATTTGTTTGATCCAAATCCAACCTTAATAAGATTATGTCCAAAATTTAGATTGGGGTTTTCGGGTACCATTTCTTCCCTGGTCTTTAGTCCCCATTGATCCATTAATTGTTATCTTATCACTTCTTTGAAGTACTGTACTTATTGATCTCAGTTGCAAATGCACAAAACATCTTCATCATGGTCAGTTCTCTCTCATTTTATTCCCCTTAGGAGTGACATCTAACTTCTTATGGATACAGTCCTTATCTGCTATTACCACTCACCCAACTTAACATTCTCGCTTCACCTGTTATCTAAATATTGCCTAGTTATGGAAAATACATAGTAGCTAGTGATTAAAGTTAAAACATTCCATATATTGCTGGCAGTTGAGATTCTAAAGATTCTTCTGAAAAGATGCATCAATTTCACATTCAGATGGTTGATGTTAACCAAATACTTGAAATTCAGATGGCTGATGTTAATCAAACAAAACCACTTAGATCCCTTATTTAATAGTGCATAATTTTACTTTATTTATAGATGGTTCAATAAAGTTTTGGTTATCTGCTGTTGGTTTCCCTGATGCTATTAATTTATGCACAGCAAAGGTTCTCTCTGTTTTTTTGCAGATAAACTAGTGAAGCATAATCACCCTGGCATTCCATAATTCCATTAATAAGAATATTTAACAGAACATAACCCAAAAGAGGTGAACAAGCATACATAAAAGCTCACAGATAACTAGATCCCTATATATTAAAAGAAAAAAGAAGAAGAGAGAATTAGCAAGAACTTTGACATCTTTGCCCATATCCAAGAAAGTTTTGTCGGACATTTTTTTTTGCGAACCTCTTATCAATAATATGTGTAGTTGTGTACCTTTTCCATGTGGCTCATGGTATCTGGTTCTGCTTTTATTTATTTTAAATTGTTTATTGCATGTTTTCTTCTGCTAACATACAATGGAGTAAGTGCTATTGTAGTAAAGTGATTAAACGTCTTAGCAGGTGTTTAAGATGTAAGGGATTCGAACCCCACTTGTATTCATTAAAGGGGGATTAGAGTAGGGATGATTATAACCTTTGTTAAAAAAAACATATGATAGGACAGGGGATGTGAACAAATACAATAATCCGATCCACATCAAAATTCGTTTCTATATTTTGATGAATATGGATATTTATATTCGCTTTGTTAAAAGTATGGTATGAACGTGGATAGTACTTACTTAATCCAATATACATGAATACCTTCTGAATATAAAGAACCATTAATAGCAACATAAAGTGTAAAGTCGATTTGATATTTAGTAACACATAAGAATCATTTTTTCGATGGTAAAGACATGCTTGTTGAGAATTGGTGTCACTTTTCTCTCAAAACTATTGTCATAATTAATAATATCTACTTAATTTCCAGATCTGATTCGAATTCGTATTTGGTTTTGTCAAATATGGACAATAAAATTTACTACCCGAGCAACATCCATATTCGTAATCTATCCAAAAGATGAAAACAAACACAAATATGGTAATACAAATATCCCCTCCATATCTGCGCCATTCACATCCCTAAATGGAATATGGTTATGACTATTATTCAATTATATAACTTCCTTTGTTTCTAACCTTGTCATTTTAATGTAGCTACCTTATTTTAATTACTGCTGCAGGATGATGACAGTGATTTGGAGTTTGAATTAGAAGCTGTTCCTGCACTGAATCCTGAAGAGCTAGCAGTGGTTAAAGAATGTGCCAAGGTACGGTCATTAGTATCTTAGCAAGAAGTTTGTTAATTTGTTTTCTATTTTGAACCTGTCGTTATCTGGCTATTTGAGTTATCTGGCTATTTGAGAACTGAACTGTGTGCTTACCTTTTATTTCAAAATCTCAAGAGGTTTTTTCTTTTATAAGTATCCTTCAAATCTTCAGTATTTGGATATTTACTTCCAAATATTTGTATTTTGATACATACCCCTCAAGATACCCCTCCAGTAATTGCTGTTAGATTATGAACAGAATCTTATTGACTTATTACAACAACAACAACTAAGCCTTTTATCCCAAGTATTTGAGGCTTATTGACGTATTCTATAAAAAAAATTTATGATGAATGGTTTGTTTTAGTGAAGGAATGTTAATTGACGTATTCTATAAAAAATAAAAAAAATCTTATTGGTGTATTCTATAAAAAAAAATTTATGATCTAAAAACTTATATTATTCCCTGAACATCCTTTTTTTTTAATGTTTTAGAAATAAATTGAAGAATTTGTGAATGGTTTGTTTTAATGAAGGAATGTTTGGTTTAGTGAAGGAATACCAGAGTCGTCCATAAAGGAGTAGATAGGAGGGGGATGATGTTGACATCGTTAAAGGAGAATGGAAAGAGGAGAGAATTGTAGATAGTAAAAGAATATAAGATTCCTAAAATATGGTGAATATCTTTGCAGACACTAAATAGTAAATAGTACGGTTATCCTTACCGAAGCTAAAAAGGCCTAGTTATATGCACCGACGGAGCAAGGAACTAGCCTCGCTGATGTAGTGTAGCATTAGGCTTGCTGATTAAGCAGAAATGACTTTGATGACCAAGCGATCCAGTCTCGCGAACAATGTGGCATCAGCCTCACCAACTAAGGAAAAACTAGCCTTGCTAACTAGGTAATTGTTGAGATCATGGGTGCAATAATGCCATAAGCTCTAATTTTTTAAGAGAGGTAGTTGAAATCCTTAGCTATAAAATAAAGCATGAACATCATATTAAGGGGCTTACGAGAAGAAAAACTAAGAGCAAGCTAATCCTTTTTCTTCTCCAAATCTTCACGAGCATTGCCGGATCATTAACATGTCAAAAGATCATGTTGATTAGGTTATAATTAGTACGTTTTCCAAGATAAATTGGCTTGTAACTTCAATTGTTCGTAAAAACTCTTTTCATAATCAATTCTAAAGTAATATTAAAGAAAGCCATACTCTGTAGTTTCTAGAGATTTGTAAATCAATTCAAATTTCACTGGAAACAAGAATGGGGATTAGAGTTTGAATTAGAATTGGGGAGGAAGGTGATGAAGAATGGGTTAGAGAGGATATTGTGAGGAGAAAAAAGTGGAATGGTGCAAAATGGATATTTAGCTCTTTTCCATCTAATTTCTCACGCTTATTAACCAGGGGTAATAATTTTGCTTAAGGATATATATCCAAACATGAAGTCTTGGGAAAAATTTAAAGATTTGGGGGTATTGTTGTGACTGTGTTTGTATTTGTGCATTTTCCTCACTTAAGAACAAATAAAACTGTGCATGTGCTACTGGATGCATGATGCATCAAATGATCATTTTCTCCACTTCATTCTTTCAACCTGTTTTATTGATAAATGGGAAGTGCAAATACTTAAATATCATTTTGTGCCGTCCAACCTCTGGGGTCTAATGTACCAGTTCAAAATGTGTTGTGCTAATTGATATAACTTGGTATCCATATCTTGTTCACGGTCGTAACACCTCATTTTTCCATTGTCTCGATTTATTGAACTTCATTGTGAGGGTCAATTTGTCACAATGTCTCATAAACCCTCTCAAACCTCCAAAACACGTAAGTTTCTCTACTTGAAAATTTGTGTTAAAAGTTTGTGAAAAGCTACATTGCAGAGCCCTGATAACAAATCATCTCAAAAAAAGAACAAATTGCCACTATTGTCCAAAAGGAACCATTTGTAAGGAAAAATGAGCACATTCAACGCACATATGGGTACATATATACACATTTAAAACAATGATTAAGCCGTCCAATTCTCCTCATGTTTGGACAGGATCTCAGACTTATACTTAATTTTGAAGGGTGCCCACTGAGATACTTGCATAGTACCCACAGAAACAAAAAACTTTGCAGTAATCTATTAGCTTCTTTTGCATTTTAACTTTCCAACTCACAATGCTTGTGTAAAAATATATGTTCAGGTTATACTCTCTTCCGGTTCTCCACGCATCTGTGGTTCTGCACCTCGTCTGGTTGCTGAAGCTTCTCAGAATGCAGACATACCTAATGACCAAACATTACCCGATCCCCCAGAAAAGTTGGCTAGTCCACCTCGTGCAGGCAATACAGTGGTTCCCGTTTCAAGCCAGAAACCACCTTTACCAACCGGACCGTCTGCTGACGGGTCGGATGGAAATGGACCCGGGAATTCAGGTCTGCCTGCTAAAAAGAAAAGGCAGTTATGGACGAAAGAGGAAGATATGGAGCTAATAGCTGCTGTACAGAAATGTGGGGAAGGAAATTGGGCAAACATTTTGAAAGGGGATTTCAAGCATAACAGGACCGCCTCCCAGCTTTCTCAGGTATTCCTCACAAAATTAATTATTCGGCCCAACATTTAAGAGCTTTTACGCAGATCACAAAAGCCTTGACCCTTCAAAGATTAGACATGTCTACCACCGACATGTACAATTAATTATACAAAGAAAATATTTCCAATACAGTAGACTAAGAATTCCATGGACAAATCAGAAACTTGCATTATCTACAGAAAACACTGAATATAAAGATCGTAGCAGAAGCTCTAAATATTTTTTAAACTCTCATCTCCTTTTCCTGAATCAGTGAGTTAAAATTTGTATCGCAGCAAGAATGGTAGTAGTTAACGTCCTTTTAAATTATACAGAGATGGGCGCTCATTCGGAAACGCAATGGCAATTCAAACCCAAGCAATGGCAACAAAGTAAATACCTCAACCCGATCTGAGGAGAGGATGGCAGCAAATAAAGCATTTTCCCTCGCTGTTGGTATCTCGACCCCAGGGAGCATATCGGCAAAATATTCAGGTTCTTCCTAAACTCTTGTTTCTATCAGTTAAATATTGTTTGGTGTACTTTTTTTTGTAGTTTCTTCATTTTGATACCCAATGAAATCTTTAATGTAATTGCTCGCTTCCTAAGTCTGCTTCTTCTATTTTGGACCTCAATTGCCTTCACTGTAAACCGTTTTTTCCCCCTCTATGATCCACTGGAACTTCTCAACACTTCAGAAAGTTAATGTTTTCTTCAACAATGGAACAGGTGCCTCGCAAATGAGCAGTTCTTCTACATCATCAGCTGCAACATCACAAGCGTCGAGGGCTTGTGCTGCACAATCACTAAACCAGGGCCAAGATAAAGGAACCTCAAGTTTTCTCATCAAGGATCGAGTGGCTCTGAAGAAACCAGTAATCCCAGGAAAGCCTTTGGTGGGACCAAATCCTCTGATACAAGCAGCTGCCTTTGCTGCCGGTGGACGCATAGCCAATCCATCCACAGCCGCCTCCCTGTTCAAGGCTGCACAGTCTAAAAGTGCAGTTCACATCAGACATGGAGCAGGTGGTTCGCTTCCAATATCATCAGCCATGGCCAATAAACCTTCCTCACCGAGCAACACTTCAGGACCACAGTCCACCCCACGTTCCCAACCAGTCAGACCTCTATCGACCCAGCCATCGCCAGCAAGTTTTGGCACGACTCTTAGTTCACAAAGGTCCTCTCAGCCTGCAAGTCTTCCTTTAGCTAGCTGCACAGCAACATCCAACTTGTCAAGTCAGCAGACATCGTCAGAGTCGAAGGTCGAAGCCATTAAGGGCCCCAAGTCACTGGAAACTGCTGAGAGAAAGAGCAGTGTTGGCAGTGATACTTCTGACATCGACATACAAGAAATGGTGACTGAGGAGGCGGGAGGGGGTGCAGGTGAGACAGGATCAGCTGATGCAGCGACAACAGCAGGTGAAACACTCAGGTCAAATTCACCTCTGATTAAGAGCCAAACTGTGGCCACGAAAGAAGAGCAGTTGCAGAAGGGAGCAGCTCCTGATCTTCCTGCTAAGGAGTCGACTGAGAGTGGAACTGCGAAGGATGGTCCCGCTGGGAGCCAAAGTCTGGGTGAGAAACAATCGGAAGGAGTTGAAGCAGTGACTGAAGAAATTAAGGACTCGTTTCCAGAAGACAATATAATGTCAGCTAGCAAGTCACTGTGTAGCAAACAATTGGAAGGAGTTGAACTTGAAGTAGCTGCTGATGACATTAAGGCCACATGCCCAAAAAACAGTGCAGTAACCGATAGCAAGTCACTAGCTGAGCAGAAGTCTGCAGGTTAAGAGAGATGGCTCGTGGCTTCAGTTCTTATAAGAAAATTTTACATTTTGACAAGAAGCACACGGGAAAAACTATGCGCTGCGAACGATTCAGGTTGGTCAATTGGCAGAGTATATAGGGTGGGGGAGGGGTATCTACTTCATATTTACGTAGAAATCATCAACGATAACCAAAGGGCCTATTTCTTTTGCTTGGTAGAAGGATTGGTCAATTGGTCGATGTAGAAGTTAAACAAAAATGGATGAGGAACTAAAGAGTGTAGACTTGCAGCTTGTAGAGTTTTTTTTTCTCTCTCAAGAAGTAGATACATTTGTCTACTGCATTAGATCATATTCGTACATGCAATATAAGTTTGTTAAAGTTACTTCTGAGAGGTTTAACTGAATTGTGATATTTTTGCTGGATGGTTGAATCTGGAGTGATACTGTTTAAAGCTCATGTGACATTTTGTGATCAGAGTGTTTGCATGATAGTGTGCAATGGTATGGACTGCATGATGAGCTAGAGGAAGCAAGCACAATACAAGTGATGAGATGAAGGAAACAGTATTGTAGAGTCCAGTTGGATGGCAGGCAGGCAATGGATGCTGCAGACTAGAAATATTGTAAAATATTAATTTCTATAGAGGTTTTATTTTTATTTTTTTTTCATGCTTTTTCTTATTCGAAAAGATTTTAGATGAGGATGATTAGCATTGCCATACTAATTTGTGCATTGTTCCTGATCGTGGTTTTTCTACAGCCTTTTGAAGCATGAATAGGCGTAATAAAATATTAACGATGAAATTTGGATTGAGTGGCAATAGGAAGAATAAATTAGCCAACTTTGGATTGAGTGGCAATAAAAAGAACAAATTAGCCAGGGATTAGTTTGTTTAGATGAGGTCCATATAACTGTTTTTTTAGGGGGTAAACGGATAGCGAAATGTCCTTCTATTAATAAGCCTTAATAAGCCATAACTATCGTACTCTATAGTGGAGATCATGTCCCACCTAAACATAAAGTCTATAAAATCAACATACAAATACAAAAGCCAATACAACAAAAATTACAATGCCTTCAATATCTTCATCTCGTCATTCTTGATTAGCTCTAATCTACTCCTGCATGCATCTCCTCATTCTCTAAGTTTTGATTGTCTTCCTCTATATATTGTTCTTCAGAGAGGTCTGTACTCTGTTCTTCAGAGAGACAAATTTTTTTCCTGCCTGAAAGGAGACCTATCCAAAAATGTATATCAATATATGTAAGGTAGAAATATGTAAAAATGGAATACTTTTGTTGTCGGAAAATTATGTTGTTTCTTTCTCTCCACACATTCCAGTATATTACTGCAGTCACAATACGATAAATATGATCATCATGTCATGTATTCCTACTAGTATCTACCTTGTTCCATAAGTCAAGCGCCTCGGACAATCTGAGTGTAAGCCCTAAAAACACCGCACACTTCTCCCATATTCGGAATGTGAAAGTGTATTCAAGGAATAAATGCGTGATTGTTTCAGCCGTAGTACTGCACAAACTGCACATATTCGGTCCCTTCCAACCTCTCCTTTGGAGATTATCCCACGTAAGTAAAGTTTTTTTGGTGATAAGCTATAAGCAACACGTAATCTTTAAAGGGCATTTAACACGCCATATTTTACTTGCATATGTCATTTTGTGCCCTCCATATATGATGAACTTATATGCGGACGCAACTGAGAACTTACCATGTTTATCCCATCTCCATATGGCAGAGTCCTCTTCTATTTCCGTGAAAGGATGGTATCTAAGTAGGCTCTTGAACTCCCTGATCTCCGTACATGCCAGGTCTCGTGTGTGAGCTTCCAACCTCAAGTTCCATCTGTTACGATGCCACAGCGCATCAGTAGTTGCTTTCTTATCAAGTGATTAAGGCTTTTGGGAATAGTCTTAGTAACGGCATGTCTGAGCATCAACGATTATGCCAGAACGAAACCCTCCCTTTCCTGCACACTTTGAAAGAGATACTTAATTCAGTAATGTTTCTGGTCTCCTTCACTCTTATCCAAAAGGACGAGGTATTGTAGTTATTACAAGGTCTGTTCTGCCAACCTCCCTTCCTTAGACCATACTGTAATACCCCAAAATTTGAGCTATCTGTATTGTTTTTTTTAAACCAGTGGTGCCGAATAAGTCAACCGAAGTCAATTTTGGACACCGAAATAACTTTCGGTTAACGTAACTTTAAATCCACAAACCCAAATGACATTTGGTCTTGCGATTATTAGTTTTGTAATATTTAAGATTTTTAGAGATTTTTCTTACGAGACCGAAAAATACTTCTAAAATTGCTAATTTAATAATATTAAAATTATTCTTCCAATTACTTCGGAATCTCGGTTCATTTATTCTGGACATCGAAACAACAAACGGATAATTTTGTAGTGTTTCCCTCGTCGAGCACTACGTCCTATATAAATTTGGTAGTATTTGGAGAATATTACACGAAACCGAAATTATTAAATTATTAAATAAATAAATTTTTATTTAACATAATATCTTCCCCACCTTATTCTTTGCTGTCAAGAGAAGGAGAGTTCGGTGGTGTGCTGTCGAGTGGAGAAAAGGGTGGCATTGAAATAAACTTTTCACCCTTTTATAAAAACCACACCCTACCACACCCTCCCACACCCCTGCCACACCCTCCCACACCCTCTCCGTATCACTCTCTTCCCTCTCTTCTTCTCTCGGCCAAAACTCATCAACAGAGAAAAAAAATCATCAAACCAAATCGAGAATTCGAACCAAATATTCGAGATCGAGCCAAGGCAAGTAATACTACTATTTTCGTTCATTTTATTATTTTATTTATATATTTTTTTGTTCGTTTCGTTATTTAATTTACATTTATATACATAATATTTTTTTGAAAATGCTCAATTCATATTTTGAATTATTAATTGACATTGAGAACTAAAACAAATTATTAGGTCAATTTGATATATATAAATATTTTTAAGTTTTCTTATTTTTGGTTTTAAAAAAAAAAGAAAAAAAAATATACACACGTTGAACTTAGGCATGCAAAAATAAAAGTTACATGCAAAAAAAAATAATAATACTTTTGCATGGAAAGTGCTTGGGCCGAAGAGATAGGAAACGAAAAAAAAAAAATAGAGACAAAAGGAAATATAAACAAAAAAAAAAAAAAAAAAAAAAGAAAAAAAAAATGGTGAACTGGGCCTGGCCCGGCCCAAAGAAAATAACAGGAAAAAAAAAGAAAAAAAGAGAGAGATCATTTGCCTGGGCTACAGAAAAAAAAAGAAAATAATAATAACAGTGGGCATGGCCCAGTCTTGTATAATAATAATAATAATAATAATAATAATAATAATAATAATAATAATAATAATAATAATAATAATAATAATAATAAAATAAAATAGAGGGAAGAAATTGGGTTTGGGTTTGGGCCTGACAGAAAAGAAAAAAATAAAATAAAAATAAGTGGGAATTTAGTGGGATTGGGCTTGGGCTTAGTTTGGATTAATTGGAAATAATTTTAATGATATGAATTATGGTACAATTGTGCACTAACATTTATCTTGCTACATGTCATGTGTTTTGATATTACAAGTCATGTGTTTTACATTTCATGTGCTTTGATATTACAAGTCATGTGTTTTAATATTACAGATCATGTGTTATGATACTACATGTCATATACAGTCATGAAAATGCAAGCATGCTATCATGAATTGAAAAAGAATTAAAAAAGAAAAAGTAAACAAATAAATGTAAAATAATTTTTTTTTAATGTGCATAATTCATTATGAATACGGAGACGGGAGAAACTATATGATGGATAAGAGCCTTACCATATAGGGGTGTTAAGTGGGTCGGGCGGCCCGTTGGGCACGCCCGGCCTGGCTCGTGCCCGGCACATCAGCTCGGGCCGTGCCGAAGGCACGGCGCGGCCCGGCCGTGCTCGGCCGTGCCAAGCACGGCCCGGCACGGGTAAATTTTTTTTTAAAATTAAATAGCCGTTGGGGGGGTTGGGGGTTTTTGCAAATTTTTTTTGCAAAGAGCCCACCAGTAGCTATTTGTATAGCCGTTGGGGGTTTCTTGCAATTTTAAATTACAAATTTTCCTCCAAAGGTCAAAATAGCCGTTGGGGGTTTTTGTAATTTTTTTTGCAAATTAAAATCTTTCTTTCTCTATAAATATCTCATTATCTTCTCTATTACCATTCATCATTCTTATACAATCAAAATCATTCTCAAAACTCTTCTAAAATCTTTAATTATCTAATCTTTCTAGTAAGTTTCAATCAAGTGATCAAAAAGTCTCAAATAAGTAAGTCTCCCAAACAAAATCCAAGCAAGTTTTCTCGCTGAAGCAAGATTTTCTTCGCCTTTTTCGGCTTCCAGTTTCATCTCTCTAACTAGATATTTTACTCTATCTCTCAAACAGTTCACTGGTTAACAGGTATTTATAATTTAAGGTTTTTTCAAGCCACGGGTTCTTTTTCTCCCTTTTTAACTGATGAAGAATATCAAAATCTATGTCAACTCTTAGAACAATCTCCTCAAGTACCATTTTCTATATATGAGGAAGAACCAACTGATACAACCAAACTCGAAACACAAACTACCACATCTATTAGGACTACTAGATCTGACATATGGAAACATTTTGAGAAAATAATAGAAAATTGTGTTAGGAAAGCTAAGTGTAAATATTGTCAAAAAATTTATTCGTTTCCTTTAGGTAGCGGAATGGGTCATCTTGAAAGACACCTAGACAAAACTCACCCACCAAATGAACCACATCAAACACAAATAAGCACATTTGGTGGATCGTTAGATATACGTAAATATGATCCAATTAAAACAAGAGAAAATTTAGCAAGATTTATAATACATGACGAACAACCTTTTACTTTTTCGGAAAATCGCAAATTTGAAAGATTTTGTAAAACTACATTTACTGACGAATATAAAAAAGTCTCACGTTTAACATCTACATCCCACATGTTCAAACTATTTAAAGAGCAGAGCGACACTTTAATAGCTATTTTTACTTCTTTAATTTTTAGAGCTGCTACAACTGCAGATTGTTGGGAAGCTCTAAATATGAGTAATTATTTATGCGTAACGGCACACTATATAGATCAAGATTGGTGCATACAAAAAAGAATAATATGGTTTAGCTTATTTGAATTTCCTCACAATACACATAATTTATCACAATCCCTTCTAAGTGTTTTTTCAGCTTATGAAATAGAAAAAAAAATATTTACCATTTCTTTGGATAATACTTCTGAAAATACGGTCGCAATTAGAATTCTTAAAAATATTACAAAATCAATTTTAGATGGAAAATTATTCCCCGTTAGGTGCACATACTAAACTTATGCGTTCAAGATGGATTAAAAATAGTAAATGATTCACTAATGAAACTTAGGTATAAATTACTTTTTATTAAAGATAGTGAGCCAAGAAGACAAGCATTTAAACAAATATGTAAAAATATGAAAATATCACCTAGAATTGTACCTATAGATGTTAAAACAAGATGGAATTCTACATATAAAATGTTAAATATAGCTATTCAGTATAAAAATGTAATAAATACTTTTAATGAAATTGAGTCACCAATATATAGTTTAGATAATAATGAATGGTACCAGTTGAATTGCATTTCTAAGTTTTTAAGCAAAATTTGAAAATGCAACTAGAGCACTGTCAGGCACTTATTACCTAACTACACATATTGCACTATATTATCTAACTGAAATTAGTTCGGTTTTTAATGAATGTAGAAATCACCAAATACTTGAAAATATTGTTCAACCTATGTAAATTAAATTTAATAAATATTTTAAAGATTTTCCATACTTATTATATTTTGCAACTGTTGTGGATCTCCGTTGCAAGTTAGATGGACTTGAAATATTAATAGATTTATTTTATACAAATATGTTTTATGCAGATAATGTAAGGGATTTAGTTAATGATATTAAAATATATTTAGATATTATGTATAAAATATATGAAGATATGTATGGTGTGCCAACACAATCTACAAAAGAACCATCTACTAGGAAAATTCGTAATCCAATAATATCATCTGTATTTCACCGAAAAAGGTAAGACAAACTAGTACATATTTTAATGAATTACATTATTATTTAGAAAGAGCTAACTATGAAGATAACGCATCCCCTGAAAATTATGAATCCTTTGATATTTTGGCATGGTGGAAATCACAGGAAAAAACATATCCCGTGCTTTCCAACATGGCCCGTGATCTACTAACTTCTCCGGTGTCTACTGTAGCATCGGAGTATGCTTTTAGTACAGGTGGTAGAGTGCTCACGGAGTTGAGAATCTCATTGGCGCCGGATATATTGGAGATGTGTGTCTGCTTGAAGGATTGGTACGACGGAGAAGATAGGGAACAAAACTTGGCTAATGAAGTTGTACTAGAGACCTTAGATTTACCAGAAGAAAATGAAGTATGATTAAAAGTATTTACATTTGTTCGGATTTTCATGTATTTTCAAATTTTTTTTGTAATTTTTAACTCATAAATCTCTTAGAAAAAATACTAAGAACAAGTTGAGAGTGACGGTTAGAGTCCTCTTCCCTCTCTTCGGGTTTTGTATAACTTCTAAAGAGATTTATAGAGCAATTATATGAATGTAATGAGATTAAATATAATATAATATTTTTTTTTATTGTTATTACTTCTTATTAAATCCAGTTAAATAAAGCTAAATAGCCTCTTTTTTTTGTTTTTTAAATAACATGGGCCAGTACGGGCTCGGCACGGGCACGGCACGGGCGCCGTGCCGTGCCGGCGGGCCGAGCCCCGGCCTAAGCCCCGGCATGCGTGCCGTGCCAGGCACGGCCCAGTTAGCAGGGCTGTTGCCGTATAAGGATTGATTATATTGTTAGGGCCGGAATTCTTTTACTGCAGCGGTCTTGGTGATTACTGGATCACCAATTGATATTTACCTAGAGTGGTATGTCCGTTACTGTATACAGTACGGAAATTAATTGTAGTGCCTAACGACACGTCATGGTTCAGCGCTATGAATATTGTGGCCGGGTTCTGGGTATGCACGGGCACTTATACGATAATGGAGAATAGCGCTATCTTATCCATTAATACAATTTCTAAAATTAAATTGGACGATGACTGAGACTAATAGAATATATGATTAAATAGATAGAGTAGTTATTGTCATGTTTATTTATTTATTTATTTATTTATGTTTGCCTTCATGTTAATTTAGATATTGCCTTCATGTTAATTTATATGTTGCCTTCATGTTAATTTATATGCACACAAATAACACTGACATAAACATCCTCATGCACACTGATATTTCTGTACTATGATAGTACACAATTCTCCTTTTTAAATGAATTACTTGCTGGGTTTAATCCCCTGGGTTTCGAACCCAGATTTGGAACATGAAGAAGGGGATCCAGCCCCAGTTGAAGACCCGTACTTCGTTGGACAGATCTAATGACAATAGGCAAACAAAGTACTCTTGGAGAACTTTTGTATATTTTGTTTATATTTCCTTTTGTCTGAGCACTACTTTTCTCTGTGACTCTTTTGTGTTCATAATTAAAGCAGTGCTCAATTTTATGTAATGAACTCTTTGTATAAATGAAATCATTTTAGTTTCAGATATATTATTTATTCATCTGACTGTGGCAGTAGTTATGGTTATTTCAAGATCCTGTGATTGTTGGGTTGTCTAGTGCAAGTAATAAGTAACGTCCTCCGTTTTGGAAAGCTGCTGAAAAACGAAGGCGTTACAGGGTGGTATCAGAGCTTAGGTTTAGGTGGAAGACCATATGACTACTGCCACATAAGAACATATCTGTAACTTATTCGTAATAATTGTTTCTTATTGTTTGATACCTATCAGATCTAGTATCGTGCCATCATATCGTTTCCTATTTGTTTAAGATATCTATCTTCAACTCCTTTTCTTGATTCTATCTGGACCATTACAGAACAATATCGATCCAATTTTCGACCAATATGTCCCTTAATGATTAATAATGAAGAATTTTATGCCAACTTGCTAAGTATTAATAGAAATGGATATGATGTCATTTTAGACATAAAATAGTTAAATACCTTCCACGGGGTAATAGAATACAGTAAAAGAAGAGTAGTTGAATTTAGAACTTGCCCTTAAGCATTTAAAAAAAAAGAAAAATAATATTATGCTTGTATTTTTCTTGAAATTTGAGGAGACATAAATGTTGATGAATTACAATAATCAATATTTGTAGACTTGATAGAGTAAGTATAGTTGGCGAGTTTAACTAGTCAAATGAATTATAAAAAAAAAAACCTATGGAAGAATAAGTGTAATATATATATATATATATATATATATATATATATATATATATATATATATATATATATATATATATATATATATATAAAGATTTTAGAAGGCCGAGAATTTTGTAGACTTAGTCAAGTAGAATGTAGAGGATAAGAAATTGATAATGAACTATAAAAAAAAAAAAATTATCCAAACAGAATATGACATTATACCTTGTTACTCAAATTAAGTTTATCTTTTCAAATGATTGTCCTATTCCATTATTTTTTGTTGATCATTTCTATTTGATATTTTGTATCTTATATCTGAATATTATCATAATACGATTCATGTCTTGAGCCTTTATACATCATAAGTCTTATTGAGTCGGCGAGTCAATTGTTGGGAGATATTCTCTGGCGCCAGTAATTGCAGTCGCTTAATAAGATCGTTGTATGTAATTGAATTTTGTAACTAGTCATGAATTCATTTCTTATCTTGTGTCCCTACCATTATAATCTTGTTACATCGATATTATAATAGTTCAGATTTATTTTCATTTCTAGAGTCGATTACAACATGTAATAGGACCTTTGGAATAAACTCTACAAAAATATTTATCACTTGTATCTTTTCCATTATTTAATCAGGATGGCGTGGCACACCAAATTGGTAGCAACCATTTCTTATTAAATTCTGTCTTACTTTTGTATTCCTTCACCCAAATAAAACTTCAAGAATAAATTGGAAATTCTGACTATCCATTATCATTCCTATAAAAAAAAACGGAAGTCGTTCATGATGTATTATATATATCATAATTGAGAAAGCGCTTGGTTAGAAGTATAAAATAGTGAATATATCAAAAATAGACTTGAGAAAAGGTTAAAAATTTGTGTGATTGTTCCAGAAGTAATGAAACAAAAATATGAGAAGCGATATGTAAAGATTATTAACCAATGGGAAAAGTCTTGAATGACAAAGTAACATTATTAGTTCTTATTTTATGGGATATACAATCACCAAGAGATTCAGTTTGGGAGTTTGAAAAGGAAATCAGGATAAAATACATATACCCTTTCTCATGATAAAAAACACCAATTAAATTTCGAGGACGAAAATTTTTTTTGTTAGTTGGGTGGGATGTAATACCCCAAAATTCGAGCTATCTGTATTAATTTTTTTGAGACCGGTGGTGCCGAATAAGTCAAACGAAGTCAATTTTGGACACCGAAATAACTTTCGGTAAATGTAACTTTAAATCCACAAACCCAAATGACATTCGGTTTTCGCGATTATTAGTTTTGTAATATTTAGAATTTTTAGAGATTTTTCTTACGAGGCCAAAAAATACTTCCAAAATTGCTAATTTAATAATATTAAAATTATTCTTCCAATTACTTCAGAATTTCGGTTCATTTATTCTTGACATCGAAACAATAAACGGATAATTTTATAGTGTTTCTCTCATCGAGCACTACGTTCTACATAAATTTGGTAGTATTTGGAAAATATTACACGAAACCAAAATTATTAAATTATTAAATAAATAAATTTTTATTTAACATAATATCTTCCCCACCTCATTCTTTGTTGTCAAGGGGAGTTCGGTAGTGTGCTGTCGAGTGGAGAAAAGGGTGACATTGAAATAAACATTTCACCCTTTTATAAAAACCACATCCTGCCACACCCTCCCACATCCTCTCTGTATCACTCTCTTCCCTCTCTTCTCCTCTCGGCCAAAACTCATCAACAGAGAAAAAAAATCATCAAACCGAACCGAAGGTTCGAACCAAATATTCGAGATCGAGCAGAGGCAAGTAATACTACTATTTTCGTTTATTTCATTATTTTATTTATATCTATTTTCGTTCGTTTCGTTATTTAATTTACATTTGTATACGTAATATTTTTTTGAAAATGCTCGATTCATATTTTGAATTATTAATTTACATTGAGAACTAAAGCAAATTATTAGGTCAATTTTAATATATATAAATATTATTACGTTTGCTTTTTTTTTGGTTTTATATATATATATATATATATATATATATATATATATATATATATATATATATATATATATATATATATATATATATATATATATATATACACACACACACACACGTTGAAGTTAGGCATGCAAAAATAAAAGTTACATGCAAAAAAAAATAATATGGAAAGTGCTTGGGCCGAAGAGATAGGAAAAGAAAAAAAAAATAGAGAGAAAGAGATCATGGCCTGGCCCAGACCAGAAAAAAAAGAAAAAAAAAAGAAAAAGAAAAGAAAAAAATGGTGAACTGGGCCTGGCCCGGCCCAAAGAAAATAACAGAAAAAAAAGAAAAAGAGAGAGAGATCATGGGAAAAAAAAAAGAAAATTATAATAACAGTGGGCCTGGCCCAGTCTTGTAAAATAATAATAATAATAATATAATAAAATAAAATAGAGGGAAGAAATTGGACTTGGGTTTGGGCCTGACAGAAAAGAAAAAAATAAAATAAAAATAAGTCAGAATTTAGTGGGATTGGGCTTGACTTAGTTTTGAATCAATTGGAAATAATTTTAATGATATGAATTGTGCTACAATTGTGCACTAATATCTATCACGCTACATGTCATGTTTTTTGATATTATAAGTCATGTGTTTTACATTTTATGTAATTTGATAATACAAGTCATGTATTTTAATATTACAGATCATGTATTATGATACTACATGTCATATACAGTCATGGAAATGTAAGCATATTATCATGAATTGAAAAACAATTAAAGAAGGAAAAGAAAAAATAAACAAATAAATATAAAATAAAAAAATTTTTATGTGCATAATTCATTATGAACACGGAGATAGGAGAAACTATATGATGGATAAGAGTCTTACCGTATAAGGATTGATTGTATTGTTAGGGCCGGGATTTTTTTACTGCAGCGACCTGGGTAATTACTGGATCACCAATTGTTTACCCAGAGTGGTATGTCCGTTACTGTATACAGTACGGAAATTGATTGTAGTGCCTAGCGGCATGTCATGGTTCAGCGCCATGAATATTGTGGCCGGGTCCCGGGTATGCACGGGCATTTATACGACAATAGAGAATAGCGCTATTTTATCCATTAATACAGTTTCTATAATTAAATTGGACGATGACTGAGACTAATAGAATATATGATTAAATAGATAGAGTAGTTATTGTCATGTTATTTATTTATGCATTTATCTTGCCTCCATGTTAATTTATATGTTGCCTTCATGTTAATTTATATGCATACAAACAACACTGATATAAACATGCTCATGCTCACTAATATTCTTGTACTATGATAGTACACAAATTCTCTTTTTAAATGTATTACTTGCTGGGTTTAATCCCATAGGTTTTGAACTCAGATTTGGAACGTGAAGAAGGGGATCCAGCCCCAGTTGAAAATCCGTACTTCGTTGACAGATCGAGTGACAATAGGCAAGCGAACTACCCCTGGAGAACTTTTGTATATTTTGTTTATATTTCATTTTGTTTGGGCACTGCTTTTCTCTTTGATTCTTTTGTGTGCATATTTAAAACAGTGTACCATTTTATGTAATGAATTTTTTGTATAAATGAAATCATTTCAGTTCAGGCATGTTATTTATTCATCTGATTGTAGCAGTAGTTACGGTTATTCCAAGATCCTGTGACTGTTGGGTTGTCTAGTGCAAGTAATAAGTAACGTCTGTTGCCAATGAAAATTTCTAAGTTAAAAGGATTTTCCACAACAGAACGCGGAGCTAATTCAATAGCCCCGCGTTTGGATATATTAACCCTGCATTTGAATAAAACACGGAGATGTTTAATAGCTCCGCGTTGATTCCGCAGTCTGGCTTGTATTAGCCTCGCGTTTGAGTAAAGCGCGGAGATGATCAATACCTCCGCGTTAGCTCCGCATTTTGGTTATTTAGCGTCGCGTTTTGATGCGATTAAAGCTCCGCGTAAGCAGATAACCAGAATCTCAAATTGATTGAGATTATGATTCTGGGTTTATCCAAATACCCGAATCAAGTCTAATCAGAATTCCATCAAAACTAAGATATTTGATTGGAATCCTTGATGAATGCGAGTTTTATTTAGATAGAAACTCTTGCATTAACCTGGGGCTATAAATACCTTCCTGGTGAAACCCTTGGGGGCTCTTTTTTTGGATCTTTTGGAAGTTTTGGTAAAGTTCGAGTTACGCGCGAGAGCCTTGAACTAATCAAAACCAGAGATCAGAGTTCTTCTTCTTTTCGGCATCGGAAGCCTCCTATAGATCCTTTGGCAATTCAAGTACGCGAGAGAGCCTTGAAGCCTTTGCTGATCATCTTCTGAGATCTTAGAGAATTCAAGTTACGCACAGAGCCTTGAGTTCGTGAAGATCAGAGAAAATCACCATCTTCTTTCTGGAGTTCTTGAGAAGTTCGAGTTACGCGAGAGAGCCTTGAACGAATCAAAACCAGAGAAGATCGTCTATATTCGGCCGATATCTTTAAAAGAGAAGATTTCAACGTACCGATCGTCCAAAGGAACTGCTTGACAGATCCCATCGCCATAGATCCCACAACTATTGTAAAAGAGAGAGATTGAACTATAAAATCCTCTCGTTTGTTCTTTTTTATATCTTGTTCACTTTCATTGTAATTTAAGTTAATTCAATGGGAGGAAGCGAAGGAACTTTTGCGACGAACAAACTGGCGACCACAGTGGGAGCCATCTCTTTCACTGATGAAGAGATTGTGGCGCAATCGGACATTGACTTGATCGGATCCGAAGTAGACACGCTGGTCGTTTAAATCGACCAGCAGAAGTATGAGGAGTTCCTCTCCTCTGGATCAGGTGACTTGGATGAGACACAACACTATCGCCGTATGTACTCCAATGCCCGAGTGACGGGTAGAAAGGTATCCACCGAGAAACGGGGATCCTTGGAGACTACGGTTATAACGCCGGAGTCCACACAAGAAATCCTAACCGAGGAAGAGCTTCCGATTGCCGAAGAAGACATGGGAACTGGGCTGACCAGGACCCAACTCCGGAACAGGAACCGGAGAGCGAGGCGTAGAGCCCTCAGAGCCCGCCTTGGACGCGGAGCTAACTCTAGAGGACGCGAGGCTATGGTCCCTCGCAAATTGGCTCGCGCTACCCGCGAGACCAATCTCTACCGCGTTAAACGCGAAAATACAACTTGCCTTAAAAGCAAGGAAAAACCAGCGTGTGATTTTCCACGCGAGGCTGGTAATACTGGCGAGTTACGCAAAATTCCTGACACTCGCGAGTTACGCGAGTATAAAAATTATTCCAAGCCAGCGTGTGATTCTCCACGCGAGGCTATTACTGTGCCTAGCGAGAGACGCGAAACCAGTAAGGGTTGCGCTAGTCGCAGAATACCCAACACTCGCGAGTTACGTGAGTATAAAAATTATTATTCAAAGCCAGCGTGTGATTCTCTACGCGGGGCTATTACTGTGCCTAGCGAGAGACGCGAAGCCAGTGATACTTGCAATAAACGCAAGACTTCTGACACCCGCAAGGAACGGGAAGATGATTGGCAGATAGTTGTCAGTCGTAAAAACCGCGCTAAGCGCGAAGCTATGATCTGCGTCAATCGCGAAGATAAGCCAGCGTGCAAGAACTTTCCTTCACGCGGAGCTATTATTCCAGAGGCTAAACTTCCAAGGACACACCAAGCCAGCGAGAAACGCGAGGCTAGTGTGGATCAGCGCGGAGCTATTTTTCAGGCCCGCAATATGAAACGCGAGGCTATTCCTAAGCCATGCGAGGATCAGTCCGACCCCAGAGTCAGGGTTGATCAATCAAAGAATCTTCAGTGGATTCCTAAACACTCTCAAGAGTTGAATGGACCTCTTGATTTCATGTCTAGAGGCACTGACCTCAGGGAGCATCTTCATAAGAAGAGAGGCATAGACCAACTTCAAATTGAACATAGTTGCCATTGCCAGCAACTCATGACGACAGTATCAGCCGTGATGAATAACTGTGGCTGCAGCAAGAACAGGATATCTGTGTTCAACCGATTAAATGAGTCAAACCAGAATCCTGCTAAGAAGACAAGAACCACTCCCCTGAAACAAGGGAGAGCTGTAACTTCCAACATGGTAGGAAAAGGGAAGAAAATTGCAGAGACGGATGATGATTCAGAATCGAGCGATGATGAACTTCATCATGTTACTCGACTAAGATCAGGAGCCGTCCCGCCCCGAAATTATAAAAAGCTCGCAGGGGTTTCTTACGACGAGAACAGCGATAATTCCGCTATAGCCTCGCCTCCATCCTCTACATCATCTCGACTGCAGAAGTCAGCGTCGCACATGGCAGATAAATCTGGTGATATCAATCAGAGATTTGAAGCTCAAGAAAGAATGATTCGAGAGCAACATAAAACGATTGAAGACCTTAAGATGCTACTTTTAAAAGTTGTTGAAGATAATGCTAAACAGGGCAAGAAGACTCCAAATGAAGAAGAACAGGAGGAGAAAGCCCACTCGATGCATGAGGAAGAAGATAGATTTTCTTTCCATGATCCGCATGAAGAAAAGCTTGAAAAGTTACAGAATCAACTCGAAGCCTTGATGCGTAAAAAAGAGTTGAAGGAGTCAGGAGTCTCTAGACCATATCCAGCAGAATGGGATGTGGTACCCTATCCTCCAAAGTATAAACCGCTCAAGTTGGAGCCCTATGACGGGAAGGGATCGCCCAGTCAGCACATCTATTATTTCTTGTCCCAAGCAGGACACTTAATGAGTAATGATCCCATCATGACCAAAGTATTTGCAAGTACTTTGCGAGGGCCTGCCTTTACTTGGTTCATGCAGCTGCCCCCCAGGTACTATTAATACCTGGTTAGATGTTGAGAAATCATTTCTCTCATGTTTCTTCGAGGATGACACCGAGATAACGGTTCATTCCCTCCTTACAACTAGGCAAGGGGAACAAGAAGCGGTTAAAGATTTCATAGAAAGGTTCCGGGAGAAGTCCGTACATTGTAAACACGGAATGATCCAAGAAACTCTAGTCGAGACATGTCGACACAACCTTAAGACCAATGTGCTCCTCAAAATGGGGGCCGTGGAATCTAAGACGTGGAGGGACCTGCTCAAACAAGGAGAGCAAGCTGAAGACTTGATTCGCCGAGTTGAAGAGTCCCGCGGGCCAAGAAGTGCTGGGGGTAGTAAATCATATACTCAAAATAACAGCAACAAGAATAAAAGGAAAGCAGTAATGTCATCAGAAACTGCTCCTCAGAAAACCAGTCCTCTGCCAGAGCCGAAATCTCAAGGTCAACGAGGGTCAAGGCAAATTAGACCGCAGCAAGAAAGGAATTACACTTTCAAAGCTGAACAGACACCAGTCCTCTTTCACCTGCTCCAAAAGAAGAGAATGCTAAAACTTCCGGAGAATAAGAAGTCAGAAGATGCGGGTAAGACTAAAGACCCAAATTACTGTCTTTATCACCGGAATGTTGGGCACCCTACCAGGGATTGTTTTCCCCTTAAGAACAGAATCCAAGCACTAATAGAGGCTGGAGTTCTGACGCTTAAGGAAGAGCAGAAGAAAGTCACTGCCAATATGGCAACCATAGTGGTTGGAACCCACGAGTTCCCCGCAGGAGTGACCCCAATCCCAAAGGGTGAGGCAGTTACAAAGAACCTTGATCCTTACAACAAAGCCCAAGAAGGACTTGTCCCCATAACAACCCAAAGAGGGAAAATTATGTGGGTTCACCCTGATTTGCTGGAAGATGAACAATGGACTACTTCAAGAGGTCCAGAGAAGAAGCGGGCTGTCAATGCCATTTCTGCGGATATAAAGGAAGAATATATAGCTTCAGGCGCCTTCACAAGTTCTGAAGAAGAACCCGAAACTATGGCCACCCATCAAGATGGGGCAGGCCCTTCCAGTACTCGATCTGGAAAGACATATCTTAAGGACTACACTAGAGTGGATCCAAAAGAAATCTATACAGAACTTGCAAAGCCTGCGAAGCAGAAAAGATTTCGTTTCCAGAAGAATTCTACCAGAGATGAAGGAGCCAAAGAAACTCCCTTCGGATTTGACATAATCGCGCAGTTGGCTAATATCCCAGCACGAGTGACGCTTTACGAATTGTTGAGATTATCAAAATCAACACGTGAAGCTCTAAGAGAGGCCTTGGCAGACTCTGAGTCGTTCCTAGCTCAGATTGTCGAGCCGGCCATCGAAGAGCGGGACTCTTGCCCCCACTGTCACCAAGTGAGGAGGCAGGTCCCACAAATTATCTTCTCTCCAGAAGACATGCAGGTGAGGAATATAAAGCATAATAGGCCTTTATATTTCACTGGATATGTCGGGTCCACAAAAGTGGACCGAATTCAGATTGATCCAGGTTCTGTACTCAGCGTCGTACCCAGTAGATTGATGCAGCTGTTGGGGATTTCCCTTCATCGCTTGACACCTACACACACTACCATCTATGGATTCAACGCTAATAATAGCCATCCTCTTGGTAAGATCCGATTGCGGTGTCAAATTAGAGACTTGAAAACGGAGGTTACATGCTATGTAATTGATACTGATACCTCCTACAATATTTTATTGGGGCGACCTTGGATTCACTCTCATATGATAGTTCCGTCGACTCTTCACCAGTGCATGAAATATTGCGATGAGGAAGGAGAGGTCCGGACACTAATTGCTGACAAGCAGCCATTCAAAGGGTTGGAAAATTACTTCACAGATGCTGCACTCTACAAGCCAGCACATGAAGCCTCCAATGACGGTCTTAGCAAGTCTCCAAAGCCCGACGACAGTGGCAATGAAGCCGACACTGAGTACGAGCTCCTTGGAGAAGATGATGGGGGTGATTACGAAATCAACCCTCACCTAGATCTTAACTTAGGTCTTGATAATATAGTGGATGTAATAGAAAGTGAATGGATTATTAATGAAAGTGTAAAGTTAGTCTACGAGCATGCTGTAGCTACTGAGTCTGAGCCCTCTTGTACCTCCACCGAAGCGGATGGCCTGACGAACTTGAAGTTCTGGCGGCATACCATTTGCCCCTCAGGTCTTCCCTCCTCTCTCAATTAAAAATTACCGAGGATCAAGGGCACTTCTTTGAAGTGCCTACCCGACAGAAGTCCCAAAGGCCTATCATGTTCGGCAAAGTGGCCACGTCGCCTCGACAGAGACAAAGTAGTGAAAGTGATGAACAAACATCACCTCAATTTCACTTATATGAGCAAAGGTCCCGACAGATGATGGAGAAAATGGGATATAATTTTACCCAGAAGTCGGGATTAAACTTTGGAAAAGGGCGGCGGAATCTCATACCCTCGTTTAGACCGAGAGGAAAGAGCCCTGATTATTATCAGAAGACCCGCAGGGGGTTAGGTTATGTATCTACCCCACCTTCTTCACCATTAAAAGATGAAGAGAGTTCTTCGGATAAAGAAGAAACATCTTCACCAGATTATGATTCAGGTATAAGCACCGGTGCTTGGTTTCAATCTTTGACAATCAATATGGTTTCGGCCACGCCAGAAAGCGACGAGGAACCAATTGACGTCCAAGATAATGCTTGGGCTAGGCATATGGATACTCTCTGGGATGTCCGCTTTGAACAGCGTGACCCACCCACAGAAGACAAATTAATACAAGTTAACATGGGAACGGAAGAAAACCCGAAACCCATTTTCATAAGCGACACACTAACTCCTTTAGAAAAGGAGGAACTTATATCTCTTATCAAAGAGTATATAGATGTGTTCGCATGGAGTTATGAAGATATACCTGGGCTTGACCCTCAAATTGCCACACACCGGTTAAATATAAAAGAAGATGTCAAACCTGTTAAACAGCAACAAAGGCGTTTTCGACCGGAATTGATGGAGGCAATAGTTGCTGAGGTCAACAAGCTTATACAATCCGGGTTCATCCGTGAAGAACAGCATCCTGACTGGGTAGCAAACATAGTGCCAGTTCGCAAAAAAGAATGGCAAAATCCGGATATGCATTGACTTTCGAGATCTGAACGCTGCATGCCCCAAGGATGAATTTCTGCTCCCCATCACCGACGTAATGATCGATAATACTTGCTGTTATGAGAGGATGTTCTTTATGGATGGCTTCTCAGGTTATAACCAAATCAAGATGCACCCGGATGATGAAAAGCATACAACTTTCAGAACGCCACAGGGGGTATACTGCTATACGGTGATGCCATTCGGATTAAAGAATGCAGGTGCCACTTATCAACGCGCAATGAGCGTCATATTTAAAGAACACTTACGCAGAACAGTAGAGTGCTATGTGGATGACTTAGCAGTTAAAAGCAAAGACAAAGAAGATCATCTTCACGATTTAAGAGTGGTCTTCGATCTTATGAGGAAACATCATTTGAAGATGAATCCCACTAAGTCATTCATGGGGGTATCCAGCGGGAAGTTTCTAGGGTTCGTAATAACTTCAAAAGGAATTTTTCTCGACCCTGAAAAGGTAAAAGCGATTAGCGAAATGCCGCCTCCCCACAACCTTAAGGAACTAAGGGGATTACAAGGAAAGCTCGCTTACATTCGGCGCTTCATATCCAACTTATCTGGACGATGCCAACCATTCTCCAAACTTATGAAGAAGGGAGTGTCTTTCATATGGGATGAGACATGTCAGCAGGCATTTGATGACCTCAAGGAGTACCTTACTAAACCTCCTGTACTAATGGCACCAGCCCCTGGGCAGCCGTTCCTTATATATGTAAGGGCCATGGATAATGCTTTAGGAGCATTACTTGCTCAATATAATGAGCACGGCCATGAACATGCCCTCTACTATTTAAGTAGAACAATAATTGGGGCCGAACAGCGGTATACCCCGATTGAAAAAGAATGTTTAGCCCTAGTGTTTGCTGTTCAGAAAATGCGACACTACCTTTCGGGGCAAACAATTCATGTCATATCATGGGTTAATCCCCTGAAGATTCTAATGACCAAACCGGGATCCTTAAATGGCCGATTGGCAAAATGGGCGCTCTTACTGTCGCCCTATGACATACATTTTGTCCCTCAAAAGGCCATGAAGGGACAGGCAATCGCTGATTTCCTTGCAGACCATCCAATTTGGTCCAAATTAAAGCAGACATCAGAAGTCAACACAGTTACCGGAGAACAACCTTGGCAAATGTTCTTTGATGGTGCCGCGAGACGATCTGCTGCTGGAGTGGGGGTTGTGCTAATATCCCCACATAAACATATATTGCCTAACGGTTACTCATTAACAGAACCATGCACTAATAATGTAGCGGAGTACAATGCGCTTATTATCGGCTTAAAAATAGCTCTGCAACTGGGGGTGAACCATCTAGAGGCATATGGAGATTCTAAGCTCATTATCAATCAGATGACAGGTGAGTATGAAGTCAGACATGAAGCCCTCATCCCCTATCATCAGCTAGCTATTGAGCTAGCAGGATATTTTGAACAATTCTACATATATCATGTATCTCGAAACGAGAACATTTATGCAGATGCTCTTGCCGCATTAGCCGCAACGCTGGCAATCCCGCCAGGTGAAGCTAAAAGCATCACCATTGGTAGTAGAGAACTCCTCCACCCAGATGTTGTATCTCAAACCGAAGAGGTATCCCAGATTGGCTTAAACTTAGAGCCCCGTGATTGGCGATTTCCGTTTGTGGATTATGTTTTGCATGGAATATTACCAGAAGATCCTAAGGAAGCCACCTCAATAAAGAGGAAGGCCCAAAGATTTTATTATGACCATAAACTTCAGACTTTGTATAGAAAGTCAAGAGGTGGTCTATTGCTACGCTGCATATCGAAAGCAGAAGCAGAATAAGTGCTGAAAGAAACACATGATGGAATATGTGGAGCTCATCAGCCCGGTCCCAAACTTGGAGACCGTATAAGAAGGCTGGGGTACTACTGGCCGAGTATGGTTACGGAAGCAATGGCATACGCTAAACGATGTCATGCATGCCAAATATATGCCAATTTTATTCATCAACCCCAAGAATACTTGCACAATACCGTCGCAAGCTGGCCATTTGAAGCCTGGGGAATGGACATTGTAGGGCCAATAACTCCCCCGTCATCCAGAGGGCATCGGTTTATTCTTGCAATAACCAATTATTTTTTAAAATGGGCCGAAGCCGTGCCCATGAAAGAGGTGAAGACGACAGATGTGATCAAGTTCGTCAAGCATCATGTCATTTACCGATTTGGCGTCCCCCGACGGATTATTCATGATAATGGTCCGCAATTCATCAGTCAGGGATTCTCCAGATTCTGCAATAAATTCAGAATCAAAGATATCGCTTCTACACCATATAACCCTGCGGCTAATGGGTTGGTCGAAGCTTTCAACAAGACGATCATCAAACTCCTTCGGAAGTTCGTCTCCTCCAATAAACGAGATTGGGATGAAAAGTTGGGAGAATGTTTGTGGGCTTATCGCACCACCGTTCGCACCCCGACCAAAGCTACCCCGTTCTCTTTGGTTTATGGAAGTGAGGTTGTTCTGCCTCTTGAAATCCAGATACCATCATTAAGAGTGGCTTTAGCCATAAAGATGACGACAGAAGAGCGCCATCAGCAAAGATTGCAAGAACTAGAGGCGTTAGATGAAAAACATCTCAGGGCTCAGCAACAAATTGAGTTGTATCAAGCCCGAATATCTCAAACGTTCAATAAGAACGTTAAACCAAGGACCTTTAAAAAAGGAGACTTGGTTTTGGCTGTTAAAAGGCCAATGGTGCTAACCCACAAGACTAAGGGTAAGTTTGAACCCAAGTGGGAAGGACCGTTCATTGTGGAGACAATCTACTCCAGTGGAGCTTATCGCTTAATGAATCAAGACGGCGATAGGATGATGATGCCAATCAATGGCAAATTTATGAAGAAATACTATGCTTAATATCTCTGGAAGTATAAGCCTCCAATTTATCCAAGTTACGCAGATGAGCACTTGGACTTCTTCTATTCTGGTGATTTTAACTCACTAAAACCTGGTGCGTCTGGTTCTCAAGTTTGAACCACCATCAGTCTTTTTCTTAGGCATGCGCATTGTGCGCCTCTGACCTAAACCCTGATGTGTTTGGTTCTCAAGTTTGAACCACCTCCAGTCTTTTTCTTAGGCATGCGCATTGTGCGCCTCTGACCTAAACCTGGTGTGTTTGGTTCTCAAGTTTGAACCACCTCCAGTCTTTTTCTTAGGCATGCGCATTGAGCGTCTCTGACCTAAACCTGGTGTGTTTGGAGTACCCAGTTCGAGTTACGCGAGAGAGCCTTGAACCGCCTCCAGTTTGGTTCTCAAGTTTGAACCACCATCAGTCTTTTCTTGGGCATGCGCATTGAGCGCCTCTGACCCAAACCTGGTGTGCTTAGTTCTCAAGTTTGAACAGCCCCCAGTCTTCTTTTAAGCATGTGTAATTAAGCGCCTCTGACCTAAAAAGTATGAATTGCCCAACGCCAACTAGGCAATGGGAAGAGAACGAGTTTCTCGCCAACCCATCATACTGGGGTAAAAGTATGAATTGCCCCACGCCGACTAGGTAATGGGAAGAGAACTAGTTTCTCGCCAACCCATCATGCTGGGGTAAAAGTATGAATTGCCCAACGCCAACTAGGCAATGGGAATAGAACAAGTTTCTCGCCAACCCATCATGCTGGGGTAAAAGTATGAATTGCCCAACGCCAACTAGGCAATGGGAAGAGAACTAGTTTCTCGCCAACCCATCATGCTGGGGTAAAAGTATGAATTGCCCAACGCCAACTAGGCAATGGGAAGAGAACGAGTTTCTCGCCAACCCATCATACTGGGGTAAAAGTATGAATTGCCCAACGCCGACTAGGCAATGGGAAGAGAACTAGTTTCTCGACAACCCATCATACTGGGGTAAAAGTATGAATTGTCCAACGCCAACCAGACAATGGGAAGAGAACGAGTTTCTCGCCAACCCATCATACTGGGGTAAAAGTATGAATCGCCCAATACCGGTAAAGTAAAGGGAAGAGAAAAAGTTTGGCATTTAAGCCCAAACGTACTCCTCGACAACTCACCATGTTGAGAGGAATAACATGGCTAGCCCAACTCAAACGGTAGTTGGTAAAAACTAATCAAATCCGTTAATAGCTGGGGGTTTGCTAAAAATCCCATATTAAACTTTAATTGTTATTTCGGCTCAAGAAATTGAGCATAAACAGTACCGAGATAAATCGTTTTGACGACAGGTTATTTGTTGGGCAAGCAAATCTGTTTTGAAGCCGGCAAATAAAAGAGTCAAAAGAATCATCTTTATTAAAAAGGTGAAGATACAAAAAGAATTTCAAAGAAACATCGTAAGGTTATCTCTCTCCTGTTTACGAAGTTCTTATTACAAGGAAGATAAAAGCGTAAAGAGAGATGAAACTATTGGCCTCCCAGAAGTCTCAATTGGTTTATTGTCTCGTCCAAATTTCTACGATGAGAAACCTCCACGGTTTGCTGAGCTTGCCTACGCAACTCATCATCACTTATTGTAAGTTGTTGCTGACGAGATTCTTCTATGGCACGATTCCTGGCCATCTCTTCCTGTTGAATCTGCTCCTGCTGGACAAGCAACATCTCCCGTTTCTTGACAGATTCTCCTAATCGGAGTTCATTTTCTATCAAGGTGGCCCGAGCTCTCGCAATCGTCTCCTGGGCTTTAGAGATGGCCGCCTGACCTTCCTCAATTCCAAAGTTTACCCTCTGCAGGTCGCCAATAACAGATTCCCGACTGGCCTGGAGCTCTGTCAGCTCCTGAGACCATATCTCCTCCTGCTGCCTTAAAATATGTCTTTTAGATAAGGATTCTGCTCGAAGCCGCGCCAGCTCTATCTCAGTGATCGCCTCCACATCCGCCTGACGGAGTGTGTGTAGCGTGGTCACCTGCTCTTCTAAAGCTGCAAGGCGGGCCCGGTATGGAGCTGCTCGATCTTGTCCACCGAATTCTTCGATATTTCCTAAATACCGGAGTAACAGTGGACGTGCGAAGTTGAAGGAATCATGGCCAGCAAGAACCATCTCGACACATCTTCTTAACAAATACATAAAATCCTCGACAGTGAAGCCAAAAAGTCTTTCAAGAGGATTTGCAGTGTCGGTAGGCAAAGTAGGCAATGCCAAAAGAGGTGTCGTGAGCAAGGGAGCAGTAGTGGCTGGGATTGGAGAAGAAGAAGCCCGTCCCTACATTAAATTCATGATCTGAGGGACCAGTAGAGCCAGTGCAGATCTGGAAGAACTGGAGACCCCAGACGAAGTACCGTCGGTACAGATCACTTGGGTACCCCCACCAACAGGAAGAGAAGATGTGACCACTTCGCCTGAAACTCCTTCGGTGGGAGAAGCATCTTCGAATGAGAATTTCAAATTATTCTCCTCCCCTGCTGGAAGGCTTGGAGTTGGAAGAGTTGCAGGTATCTCAGCAGCCACGACAACAGACGACGTTAAAATCGTTGACTGAGAAGGCACGCCAACGACCGTGGGAAATGTCTCAGTAGAACAAACGGGTGTTGGAGATGGCATGCTAGGAGAAGGTGTAGCCTCATTAGCAGCTGCTGCGATAATGACTTCTGTTCTCTCATCGCTCCCCAGTTCGTCAATTGGGGGAATTAAAGAGGAAACAGAGGCAGGAGCCGGTGTGGAATAATCAGTCGCAAACTCGGTAGCAAAGCTACCTACACCACCAACAGAGCCAGAATGGTCCATTCTATCGTCAGACTCTACTTGGGTAGTCGAGTGCATTGGCGAAAGAAGTTGATCACCTACATTTCAGAAGACCAGAAAAGCAGTGTTACGTCAAAATAATAACGGGCAAAAGATAAAACGCTAAAGGCCATACCAGGCGATACAAGTCCAGTTGTCGGACTTGAAGGGGGAGCCATTGTTATTTCCAGCAGTGTACCCGTCTCGCTACCCGTTAGTTGCGCCCCAGGTTCTGCCACAGGCTCTACGGCCGAAGGAGCTGAAATCTCAGCAACACTTGAAGCTTTGGCGGGTTCATCCTCCCTTGCCAACGCTAGGGGTACAGCTGAAGCCAACAGGTCAGAAGCAAGTTTGATAGCCACTTCTTGGGGGGCTATCAAGGTTTCTTGTGTCAGTTTTTGCTTCTTACCCGGCCTTTTCTTTAAAGTGCCGCGGCGTTTGAGAGTTGGACTCAGGGAACGACTGACAATAGGCTGAGGAACTCCACCAGCACCAGCATTGTCATCATCATCACCGGCATCATCGTCTGATTCGCTGATGTCCGAAGGCTCAGCCGCAGCGCCAAGGAATTCTTCCATTCCTTTTATCCTTACCCTAGAAGCACCCTGGCGGCTAATATAGAGGGCTTCAATCTCTTTGCAACAACTGCGATTGAGAGAGAAGCCGGGCACGTCAGCATTCGCAATGTTGAACCAATTGCAGAAGCTGAGGGTCATGGCCAATTCTGGCACCTTCTGGGGCAAGGAGAATTCAGCTTCGGTCCCGCCCGCTGCAAAATGGAACCAGCCATGAGCACCTTCGTATAAATTCCCCTCGTAAGCAAGATCTTTATTTGGATTGCCCACATAAAGTTGAGAATATCCAAACTGGCGAGCAAAGCGACTCGGAGTATATGGCTCAATCTGACACCTGAGATCTTGACGATACACCAAGTGTCCGGGACGGATGTTGAGAAGCCACCAGAACGCTCCTGCAGATAAAGTAGTGAGCTTATCTGCTCCCATGGCATCCTTTAGCCTTGTCCCATATCCTCCACCGGGAAAGTCAGGAAAACACCGGAAGATCTCATAATTCTGAAAACTACGAAGAGTCTTCCGAATCTGGGACATATAATTCTGCCTCCATGAAGAACGTTCATATAGTTCTACAAGGAAGTACTTTTCGCCCGAACGACGCTCTGGCGTACTCATTAAAGAGGGACAGTGCAAGACAAGCCACGCCATCAAATAGGTGTAGGGCATCTCCACCCTAGGGTTTGGAGTTTTCGGCTGGGCAGTCTCCTTCGACTTGCCCTTTCCTTTCCCCTTGACTTTAATAGTAGGGAGGAAATCACGACAGAGCACCCTCAGTCCATATTGCAAATTGCATACCATGGCGGGAAGGAGTCCAAGGGGTCGGCCGTATGCAAGAAGAACCGCTGGATATACCACGGTCACTGCAATCGCTTCCTTGGGCAACGACGGCACGACGCATCTTTTGAGCCACAACATTAAAAACCCGACAATGAGACCTCTGTTGGAGATCGAAAATTGGGCTTGATAGTGATAGCTCTTAAATGAAGTACCGGGACCGTATCCATTCTCATTGGATTCAGTGGTATAATATAATAGATGACGGCCCTTAGCAATACGGTGATCAATCTCTGAGCCATAGATGGGTGGATGACCATGGATAATGGCCGAGCTATCCTTAGAATTTAAGTTGGCAAAGAGATATTCGGCCCACTTCTTGTGGCCAATACCGTGATTACGCGCACCCGTCAAGTCAGCGCAAATATGATAATGGCACATCATCTCCCAGTATGTGGCATGGATGCGCTCGTCCCTCGCCAATAGCATGTTCAACTCATCAGTGGTAGGGATATACTCCTCGTAAGGGACTTCGCCCATCGAGAGCCCAGAAATCTCAAACATCTCGTGGAGAGCGAACCCTAGCTCACCCACTGGTGTAAAGAAAGTACAGGTTTCAGGGTTATACATCTCCAAGAGGCAGTAAAAGTGATAAGCGCTCTGGGGAAACCCGAATTGGACATTCCTGATGGCTTTATACAAGCCAATATCCTTTAAAATGGGCTCGTGGGAATCCAGCATGTACTGAACAAGGCGTGCCCACCACATATTGTTAGAAGAATGAACCCAGCCAGGCATCCTGAAGTCGCTAGCCGGGTACTGACCATCCTTCGCCAGAAACTCACTTAAGAAAGTTCGGGCACGAGATGGGACTTCTCCCACTGGAAGCTCCTTGCCAAATCGGCCTGGAAGCAAGCCAGTAATGCATCTTGGGGAACCATCTTGATAAACCCCTTTGGCACCAAATTTGCCTGTTGGGACGCCATCTTGCTCCTGAGTCAGTCCCCACTTTAATTCTCGAGGCATCGCTAGCCTCTGAAGATAGACCAGAGGATAGCTACGATCCATCCTAGGCAAAAATATCAACATTTCGCCTGAGTTATATAACCAAACATGCTCCTCTTCAGAAAGGATCTTATCTGAGTGGTCCATCTGGTCTCCAAAGAGGAAGACGGGTTTCTCCATCGCCTTTCTGTTCACATCTTCAAAAGCTGCGTCAGTTATGATTTCTCGCGCAGTAGTAGGGTGGTACTTGATCAGCTTCTCCTTGCGTTCCTTCGGGTCTGGTTTGTATGAGGGCAGGATGGTAGTGAAACGGAATTGGCCGGAGGGATCAGAACCCCCAGCAAAGCCGAAGTAATTCTTGTGGGGAAGAGATTCCATCGAATACCCTACTGCAAAAAGAAAGCAGAGTGAGAGAAGTTTCTATAAGATAGAAAAAAATTCTCTAAGTATGGACGCGCGAAGCTAAAAATTAGACCGCGCAGAACTTAAAAGAGCCCCGCGTTTTCAGCGCGACTGCTACTTGAAATAGCCTCGCGTTTTCAGCGCGACTGCTACTTGAAATAGCCTCGCGTTTTCAGCGCGACTGCTACTTAAAAGAGCCTCGCGTTTTCAGCGCGACTGCTACTTGAAATAGCCTCGCGTTTTCAGCGCGACTGCTACTTGAAATAGCCTCGCGTTTTCAGCGCGACTGCTACTTAAAATAGCCTCGCGTTTTCAGCGCGACTGCTACTTAAAATAGCCTCGCGCTTTAAACGCGAGGATGACGCGATAACTTCGCGTAAGAAGGCAGTCAGAGACTTTTCTTCTTCTCCAAGCCTTACGGCAGGAGTACGGCGATCTCGCCGGTAAAGGAGTTGATTGATCAGTTAGATTTAAGCCAAATCACTCTAGAAATGTTCTAAAGAGTCTCGATGGAGATATTCTTACCCCCGATAGGCGAAATGTGGGCTGGCGCGTCGCTGCCTTGGCCGCCGCCACCACTGCTTGCGCCAGTCGCCGATGATGGAGCCGCTCGAGAAGTAGCACGAGTTTTGGGTGCCATTGCTGAGAAAAATCGACTAAAAATTTGGAGAAACTCGGTCGGAAGAAAATTGGGTCGTCTGAACTCTGATCGCCTGAATCTCTAAGTTTCTGGAAAATTCTCAAATAGAGTGAGAAGGATAAGAAATAGAGATTTCTTTTAAATGGAAGGAACCGCCTCTTGGAATTCGGTGCGAATTTCGGAGAAAGTGACTGGTCAGTTACTCTCCAACACGCGAAGGTATTAGCCTCGCGCGACTAAGAGAAAGCGAAGTTGATTAACTCCGCGCAACTATACAAAACGCGAGGATAGCATGTGCCTTAGCTTCGCGTTTTCATGGAAAAACTTAGATTTTCTGATGAGTGCAATTAAGCGCTTCCGTCTAAGTTAAAGCGATTCTTATCCGATCATTTGGATTAGTAATCTAAGTCACGCAGAAGAGACTTAGACTATTTTACCAAAATTATTGACCATCTGTTTGTTGAGCAAGCAAAATTCTTGAAGCTAACAGATAGAGAGGAAAATAATTTATCTTTATTCATGAAGCAAAAGATTACAAAGAGGGAGTTATAGCTCTCCCAAAAGCTTTTACATGACCAAACTCATCAAATAAGCAAAAAACAATAAGATTTCTCTACGGGGTGTTGAAGCTCAGTTCCCTGGTTCACATGCAAAAGAAATTCAAGATTTCTCTACGGGGTGTTGAAGCTCAGTTCCCTGGTTCACATGCAAAAGAAATTCAAGATTTCTCTACGGGGTGTTGAAGCTCAGTTCCCTGGTTCACATGCAAAAGATCTCCTCTGCAAATGTCAATTCGGATCTGTCATCTGAAATGAAGCACGAGAGGAAAGGAAAGTGCTGCACTGAAGTGCAATTCTGCACTGCAAGTGCTGCAGCTCCTTATTTACAGCCCCTTCTGGAGTTTATCTCTCGGAGCCAGAGTTTGAAACTTGCAACTATATTGTAAAGCATATGCTTCTGACTTCCTTAGAGTCACTTCTGCTGATGAAGATTGATGGACCCACATACATTCCTCTTCAGAAAGGATTGGACTTACTGCAAAAGGAACAGAGTTTCCAAAAGAGTGAAAACGCGGAGCTAAGCTAACTCCGCGCACAGTTAAAGAAATAGCCTCGCGCTTTAAACGCAGAGGATGATGCGATAACTTCGCGTAAAGGAGGACAAGATTTCTTTCTACTCTTTCCTTCTATTTCGGATTCATTGAGACTACTAATCAAGGATAGCCTCGCAATTCATAGCGACTGCTAATCAAAGATAGCCTCGCAATTCATAGCGACTGCTAATCAAAGATAGCCTCGCAATTCATAGCGACTGCTAATCAAAGATAGCCTCGCAATTCATCGCGACTGCTAATCAAGGATAGCCTCGCGGATTCATTGAGACTACTAGTAAAGCCCCGCGTTTCAAGCGCAGGGACGACACAATAAAACGGCGATCTCGCCAACAAGACAAAGCAATCGTCCAGAATAAATCAAGCCAAAATATCTCAGAATGTTCTTAGAAAACCAAGAGATGAGGTTTTTACCTTTGGAAGACGCTGCATAGACTGGTTCACCGTTGCGTTTACCTTCACGGCTGCTGCCATTAACGCCGGCCAACTGGCGAAAAGCCAAACTCCTCTGGAGAGACATCCTATGGAAAATTGAACGAAGATCAGTTGAAGATCATTTATGAGTCACTCGAGTTCTCAGAAATTCTTCGGATGAGATGAAGAAGAAGATGAGCCGGGAGCTCTATTTAAACAGAAATTCCGTCGCTTGGTATTCGGCGTGGAAACTCAGGGTAATTAATGACATAATTACTCATTTCACTGAAGACGAAGTGAAGCTGATTAGCTCCGCGTAAGTGAGCGTAACGCGAGATAGACTTGGTAGTCTAACTCCGCGTTTCAGTTTAAATATCCAAAGTATTTCAAAATCTGCTGAAATCTAAGCCATTTTGAAAAACTTTGGAGGGGGTTCTGTTGGCAGTGAAAATTTCTAAGTTAAAAGGATTTTCCACAACAGAACGCGGAGCTAATTCAATAGCCCCGCGTTTGGATATATTAACCCTACGTTTGAATAAAATACGGAGATGTTTAATAGCTCCGCGTTGATTCCGCAGTCTGGCTTGTATTAGCCTCGCGTTTGAGTAAAGCGCGGAGATGATCAATACCTCCGCGTTAGCTCCGCGTTTTGGTTATTTAGCGTCGCGTTTTGATGCGATTAAAGCTCCGCGTAAGCAGATAACCAGAATCTCAAATTGATTGAGATTATGATTCTGGGTTTATCCAAATACCCGAATCAAGTCTAATCAGAATTCCATCAAAACTAAGATATTTGATTGGAATCCTTGATGAATGCGAGTTCTATTTAGATAGAAACTCTTGCATTAACCTGGGGCTATAAATACCTTCCTGGTAAAACCCTTGGGGGCTCTTTTTTTGGATCTTTTGGAAGTTTTGGTAAAGTTCGAGTTACGCGCGAGAGCCTTGAACTAATCAAAACCAGAGATCAGAGTTCTTCTTCTTTTCGACATCGGAAGCCTCCTATCGATCCTTTGGCAATTCAAGTACGCGAGAGAGCCTTGAAGCCTTTGCTGATCATCTTCTGAGATCTTAGAGAATTCAAGTTACGCACAGAGCCTTGAGTTCGTGAAGATCAGAGAAAATCACCATCTTCTTTCTGGAGTTCTTGAGAAGTTCGAGTTACGCGAGAGAGCCTTGAACGAATCAAAACCAGAGAAGATCGTCTATATTCGGCCGATATCTTTAAAAGAGAAGATTTCAACGTACCGATCGTCCAAAGGAACTGCTTGACAGATCCTATCGCCACAGATCCCACAACTATTGTAAAAGAGAGAGATTGAACTATAAAATCCTCTCGTTTGTTCTTTTTTATATCTTGTTCACTTTCATTGTAATTTAAGTTAATTCAATGAGAGGAAGCGAAGGAACTTTTACGACGAACAACGTCATCCGTTTTGGGAAACAGCTGAAAAACGGGAACGTTACACATACTTATCCCGAATGACCTTCTGAAAGTGTCCCTCAGAATTCGATAATAAACTCCACCATTTTGAGAGTAGGGGCAGATTAGACATCTTCAAATTTTTGACTCCTAGTCCTCCCTCCTTTTTAGGCTTACATACATGCTCCCAGGACAGTAGATTATACTTGGCTTCTTGCTTCATGCCACTCTATAAGAATCTTCTTCGAATTTTATCAATTCTCTTTCTGACCCAAGCTGGGAGCAGGAAAATTGACATAATATACAATGGGGTGATGAAAGCACCGAGTTAACTAGTATAACACGTCTCCCAACAATAAATGCTAGCCTTCCATCCTTCAAGTTTCCGCTCAACCCTATCAATTATTAGAAACCAGTTGGTCTTCCTTAGTTTTCTTTCTCTGATTGAAACACTAAGATACTTGATGGGGAAACGGTCCTTCTTACAGCCAAGTATACTCTGAATTACAAATTCCGTTAAACCCCTGTGGTCGAGTGACATTATGGAGCTTTTGTGAAAATTAATATTTAGGCTTGACCAGGCCTTGAAACAACAAAAAATCCACTTCAGTATGATGGCGTCTCTAAGATTACTCTCACAGAAAATTACTGTATCAACCGCATATTGTAGGTTGCAAACCATAATCTTTCTGCTGGCCGGCAAACCTTTGAATAAACCTGCATCCACCAATTTTTTTAGAAGCTGGTTTAAACCATCTGCCACCAGAACAAAGAGAAGGGGGGACAGGGGATCCCCCTGTCGGAGCCCCGTCTTGCACACCACCTCCTTACCTATTTCTCCATTGATGATAGTTTGCACTTTGGCCGATCTTAACCACTGTTCTACCCAAGTAATCCAGCGTTCCCCGAAACCTCTCTTCTTTAGAACTTCTAAAATGCACTCCCAGTTTACCATATCGTACGCCTTTTCGAAGTCTAGTTTAAGGAGGAATCCCTTCTTCTTTTCTTTCCTGCAATGGTGTATCACTTCCTGGGCAAGCATGATACCTTCCAGAATGTTTTGTCCTTGTACAAAGCTTGATTGTGTTGCGTCCACCAAATTTGGTAGGGCCACTGCCAATCGATTTGCAAGGACCTTCAAGATGATTTTGAGATTGTTGTTTAATAAAACTATCGGTCTATAGTCTCCAATAGTCTGTGGCGTTTTTTTCTTCAGAATGAGTACAATGAGGGAATAATTGATCCTTTCAATATTGACTTCTCCTTTAGCGAACTCTGAGCAGGGCCATCACATCGTCCTTCATTTCCTTCCAAAAGGCGCGGTAGAAAAAAAGCGGGAAGCTATCCGGACCCGGTGCCTTCTCCAATCCGAATTGCCATACCCCATCCTTCTCTTCCCCCTCTGTGAAGTCCAAATCTAGGTTGGATAAGTCCACCGAATGCTGCCAGTTGAAATCTTTCATCCTTAATCTCTTCGGATTCTCACTCCCAAAGAGTCTCTTAAAATGACTGTGGACGTGTTGCTGGATCCTTGTTGCAGAGGAGATTGACCATTCCGGAGAATCGAGCTCATGTACAATATTTTTTTTTCTCCTCGTGTTTGCTATTCTATAAAAGAATGCTGTATTTGCATCTCCTTCTTTAAGCCACTTATGATGAGCTCTTTGCCTCAATATAATCTCCTCGTTCTATATATTTCTGCCGTGATAACCGTTGAAACATGATAAATGTCCTTTTTAATGTAAATGATTCTGAGGATGATGAAGTAGAAAAGGTACAATATGTAGAGTGCCCATATGTGTGAGAAATGACCTAGTTGTTGGGACCTAGCTAGCTCTTGTAAGTTGGGACCTAGTTCTTGTAAGTGGAGTGATTTAAAGATTCTATTCCATTGAACTTCGCTTTATATTTTGGTCACAAGACTTATGGATATTTCATTTACCAATCGTTGCAACTTAAGAAAAATGTAAATTTTAGTGAGAAGTCTTCTTTTGAATATTAAAGTTCCTTTAATTTTGAATATTACATAGACATTAAATTTATTGTGTTTATTTCATGGCTAATAGGAAGTGCTCTATTGATAAAAGGTTGGGTATAGAGGATCTCTAATTAGTACAACTTCAACAATATTACACCCATCTTAACTTGATTTGCAAGCCCATGCAAAAGTTTTTTCAACATTAAATTTGATTATTACTCTTACGATTGCACTACTTCTTCATGTGCGGGGTTCATTTCTTTTTTGGTGAGATTCATAAATTATGGTGCATGGGATCAAAACTATGATCAACATCTGGAGATTTAAGTGTTAATTTGGCTTTGATCTATTATGGACAGCTGCATTTGGAGACACAGGAACAATCCAGCACGCTATCTCTGTCAGGACTATTGCTCTAGCTACACCAAGGCTTCCACCAGGTTCAGCACCTGCAGACGCCGAAGCTGGTATAGCTCTCCGTGGCAATCTAAACATTGAGGAGTAGGAATAGCAGACTTCCATTACCCGCTGTCAAGTAGTTTGTACTGGATTGTAATTGTACCTACTTGTGCTTATAACAGGTATATGTACTCTCTTTTTTTTTTTTTATCCTTTTTGTCTATAGTTCTATTAAAATCGTTTTAATCGAATTGTCCACTCATTTATTTTTTTAAAAAAAAATGATTTTGATCTCTGAGGCAATATCCACAAGTCAACGGAGCTCGTGGGATCCATGTTGTTAACAATTGATTAGTCAATCTTTGTCCCCTTTTTAACTTATTTTTTTCCCTTCCTTCTTACAAAAGGATTCAAAATTTTATTTATCTCAATATCCTAACAAAGATGGGAAAAATTCAAACTTTAAAAAAGTGTTAGATTAATTAGCAAAAAGAGATAAACAAATATCATACGTAACTCAGTTTTTTTAAAAATTTCTTTTGGAGCAAATGTCTTGCTCACGAAAATGGTTAATAGACTTTTATCACTTTTTTGTTTAGAAATTGAGTTTTAAGCTCATTATTAACTTTGCTTTAATAAGTCTGTAATTATATTAATCTAAAGGTATCTACCTGTGCTTTCAATTAGGGAATTTCTTTTCGAGTTTAATCTCACAATTTATGTTAAAAATAAAAATTTTAAGAATTAATTCAACACTACAAATTCTAATTTATTTTGGAGATATTCTACTTAAAAAAAAGGAGGCCTCATTATCAATTTATATTTAAATATAATAAATTTGACTTCAAACATTAATTTTTCTTTCCATTTATCAAATAGAACTTGCACGCATTTTTTTGGATATTTATAGATATTTTCATTAAATCTTTATAAATTATAATTTAGACCCTCAATATTCATATTTAGAATTTAGTCTTACTGTAATTTAGTCTCCAATTTATATTTTTCTTGATTTTTTCATTTTATCCATGATTTACTTCACTTAATTATTCTTTCCCTCCTCTCCCTCTCTTCTTAGTTCTTATTGGGTTCCCTTTTCTCCTTCTCTCTTCTCTCTATTTATTTATTGGGTTCTCCCTGTCTATATTGAGATAAAATGTATTATTCTTAACTAAATGTATTAAATCTAAAAATGAATTTATGCAATATAAAGAAGGAGAATCCAATAAATGAATTTATATTGGGATTTAAAAGTTTAATAAATTTAGTAGAGAATAATATATTTAGTTTTAATATAGAGAGGGAGAACCCAATAAATGAATAGAGAGTGAAGAGAAAAATAAAGAGGGAACCTAATAAGAACTAAGAAGAGAGGAGAAAAAGGGAATGGGAATTAAGTGAAGTAAATAAGATGTAAAACGGAAAAATCAGATTAAAATAGAAACTGAGTGACTAAATTGTAGTAATTTAAAAAATTTGGAGATTAAATATTAAATATGAAGATTTATGGGACTAAATTATAATTTATAAAGACGTAAGGGACAGATCTGTAAATATATATATATATATATATATATATATATATATTTTAACAATATTATCTGCATTGAGAGGAAAGCGAAACGCCGCCGTCTACCTCCCGCTGCCTTTGCGGGTCCCATCCCTCACGTGACCGCCCTACCTTATTCATTCTCAAAGCGATCCCTTCCTTTATCTTAACTTCACTCCCTTCTCTTTCACCTTCGTCTTCAATCTCACTCCGAACCTTCAAAAAGCTGCCATCTTTGCTTACTAGAACCCCCAAATCCCCCGAATTTGCAGAAAGGTCCAAACTTTGCGCCTATATTAGCAAAAAGATTCAAGCTTTGTTCGAAAGTTCCATGGACAAGTACGAGGTTGTGCGCGATATCGGGTCCGGCAACTTCGGCGTTGCCCGGCTGATGCGGCACAGGGAGACCAAGGAGCTCGTTGCTATAAAGTTCATCCCGAGGGGCCAAAAGGTAAAATTTTGCACTCACCCATCTCGTAAAAATCCGAACTTGATTGATGTGTTGCTTCGTTTTTTTGGGTTCAGATCGATGAGCATGTGGCGCGAGAGATCATCAATCACCGCTCGCTGCAGCATCCCAACATTATACGGTTCAAAGAGGTAAGAAAGTTTGGATTTTTTTTGGGGGGTATTTCTGTAAAATTTTGAGGATGGTTTGTGAAAAACTTTGATTTTTGAAGGTTGTTTTGACGCCGACGCATCTAGGGATCGTGATGGAGTACGCTGCCGGTGGCGAGCTCTTCGAGCGGATCTGCAACGCTGGGAGATTTAGCGAGGACGAGGTTTTTGTGTTTTTTTTCTTTTTTTGCATTTCCCCCCTTAAAAATTTCATTCCTTTGCACAGTAAGCCCTCTTAATTAGATTTTAATTTATTTTATTTTCAGGCGAGATATTTCTTCCAGCAGCTCATCTCTGGCGTCAGCTTCTGCCATTTCATGGTAACAATAATCATTTATTTTTTGTAATTTAATGTGGGAAGGTTTGTAATATGTTAATTTACTGGGGGTGATGTCAGCAAATATGCCACCGAGATTTGAAGCTTGAGAACACTCTCTTGGACGGTAGCCCGGCGCCTCGCCTCAAAATCTGCGACTTTGGTTACTCAAAAGTACAACTTTAGTTCAATTTTTTGCACTCCAGTCCCTTTTGGTGCTAACCTGTAAATTCTTGGTTGTAATTGTAAATTTTGAATTTATGTTAACAGTCTTCGCTCTTGCATTCGAAGCCCAAGTCTACAGTGGGGACGCCAGCGTACATTGCTCCGGAAGTGCTCTCTCGTCGTGAATATGACGGCAAGGTGAGATTTTGTTTTCATTTCTTTCTCCAAAATTGCAACTTTGTATTGCTTGCGTGTGGGTTTGGTTTTCGGACCTTGGCGTGGGACCCGTTAAGGGTAATGATGCTCCTGCTGATAATGCTTGGATGCTGTTATCGTTGAATTTAGGGAGCTTGGTGGGGTCCTGCGGACCCCCAAACCATTGTTGGTTTGCTTCTGTGTTTACACCATTAAAGTTGGAATCTTTTCACGTACCAGTCTTTTCGTTAGTTATAGTCACGAGTAAGGAAAAATTTGGTTTAGAGCTAAAGTAGCTTGTGGAAAAACATTTTTTGAAACTTTTTTGTTGATTTATTCGGATATTTGTGCATGTTGAGTCGTCCCGATGAATGGTCCATTTTGTTCATCTTGACCTGTTTCCCTTAAAATATTTATAATAGGTGGGAAAACACGTGCTTTGACGATTTCTCGGCCATCTATTAAATTGTTTAATGAGATACCATTGATGCAGAGACTAGAGTTTCTCGACCCACATGATTGTATGTTATATTAATTTATGTCCATATATCGTGATGCTTTGGTAGGTGGAAATTATAGGAAGAACAAATCTTTCTCAATATGTCATATTTTCACATTATATGGATCTCGATATAATGCCATATTATAGTGCAAGTATAGGCAATTAAGGAATAACTTGGTGCAGCGATCCATGGGCAAACGTGAATAATCTCAGGTGCTCAGCAATGAGCATTGTTTGATGTACATGCGCTTGCATCTAGTTGGTAGCTTATAAACAAGTTTCAGAATATCTTTCTGCAAGAACTTTAAATGCTGCTCAGGATTTTCATTTCCAAATGAGTATCAGTTATATCATCTCCGACCTCTAAGTTAGGACTTCATATTACTAGGAGTCATCATGGAGATTGAAACTGATCTTCTTTTTAGTCATTGTTTGTTCATGGCGGCCTCCTATTCATCGAGCCCACTTTGCTCTGTAAACTTGAGCTGCAGTTTTTTAAAGTAAATATACTCCTTTTCATTGGATCTTTGGTAGGACGAAAACAATAAGTGAGGGACTAAAGAATAAGTTGTAACCTTGTGGTTTCTCTCCCTTGCATTTGCCCTCAATCACTTAGCAGGCTAGTAGCAAGAGGAAGCTCTAGTTTCTATGTTTTCCCTCTTAATGGTTAAATAGTGAAATAACGAGGTTAATTAGCTTACTTCTGAAGGTGCTGTTCAATTTTATTTGATCTTTTTTACTTGTATGAAGGAGCGGTTGTGTTTTTTTAATTAATGATGAACTGGTCGTAACGTTGCTAATATTCCTAGGTAATATAGCAAGCCCTTTACTTGTCAAACTTTTATTCAAAGTTGAATTGGATCTCCTAATCAATTTACACTCAGCCGTGGTTTTCCATCATCACAGAACGCAATGACCGGTTATCACTTTCTTGCATATGGTTGGTTTCTTGAAGTATTATAGAACTAGTTAGTGTCATTGTGTTAAACAATGAATCCAAAGCCATAGCATCAGAGGAAATTAAAGGAAACTTAAATATGCCGGGAAGTTCCTAGGCTACAAACTGCTTTGGCATTCTAATATTTTTGCATTTATTTTGGATTAAGATAGCGCTCTTCTCATGGTGCAGATGGCAGATGTATGGTCATGTGGAGTCACCCTTTACGTGATGCTGGTGGGAGCCTACCCTTTTGAAGACCCAGACGATCCCAAAAATTTCAGAAAAACCATTTCGGTAATCCATTGTTCCTCTGGTCTATAATGCTCAACATTTACGATATATTCTTATTTGCTAGATCTTGTTCCATTTAACCTTTTGGTATGTTATTACATCGCAACTTATATAATTCATGGGTAGTATCATGACTCTGCTAGTTAGAATTGTGAAAACTACTCTGGCAAAACTGTATTCTTATTTCCCTTCTTTGTATTACAGAGAATAATGGCGATTCAATACAAGATCCCAGCCCATATCCACTTATCCGCGGACTGCAGGCAGCTCCTCTCCCGTATATTTGTCACACAACCTGCTAAGGTATGCCAAAGGATGTTACAGAAACCGCTTCTAATTATTTCACTAGATGATAACATATATTTAGCATCAACCCAATCTGTCGATTTGTCCATGTGTAATACCTCTGTCTCAATAGTCCCACGTCGGATGTGAGACAAGAGACAAAATAGTTTATAATGATTACCATGAAGCCACAAAAGTTATCGTAGCTAGCCTCTTTGGGGGAGAAATCTGTAGCTAATTATAAACTATTCTACTAGAGACTTAGTATATTTCTATGTAAATATGTTGTTGCCAATGAGGCCAACAGACAGATCAAGCATTGCTCATTTTATCCATTAGTCATATTTGAGATATACATTATCTTTCACATTATTTCTTGATTACAGCATTCTATAAATCATTCAAACTTACTTTTACTAGTAGATACACTGTCAGTAGTAGTCGTATCAAAATCAATATTTACTGATTGTCGATGTTTTTCTCCTGAAGAGGATCACAATAAGGGAGATAAAGACCCACCCTTGGTTCATGAAGAATTTGCCGGGGGGGCTCAGGGAAGAGAGGCAAGCAATCTACTACAAGAAGGATAACACTGCTCCCATGTACTCCCTACAGAGCATCGATGACATTATGAAGATCGTGAAGGAGGCAAGGACTCCTCCCCCCTCGACGACGCCCGTTCCAGGCTTTGGATGGACCGAAGAGGAGGACGAGGAAAAAAACAAGGAAGGAGAGAAGGAGGAAGAGGAGGATGAAGAGGACGAGTATGATAAGCGGGTCAAGGAAGTCCATGCCAGTGGCGAATATCAACTTAGTTAATCATACTACAAAAAAAAGATACATTATGGAAAAAAATAAAAAATAAAAATAACAAAATTTAATCATTGTCAATTATGAATGCCTGAGTCTCTTCTTTTAGTAATTAGCTTTCTGTTGTGGTGTTTTGTTATCATTTTGTATAATATTCTACATTGGATCTCCCTTATCATGCTATATGTATACTAGTAATTTTGTAAATTAGGCTAACCTGAATTCTCTGAGAATTTCTAGATGTGCCCATGTTTTCTTAGTGAGCTTCGGAAGTTAGAGAAATTGGTGCTCACTAAGAAAAACTTGGGGCGCATCTAGAAATTCTCGAATTCTTTTCTGTTTCCTGTGGCAGCAAACAAAGTGTCGAATGCGCGTTCCTCTCACATCCAGTGAAGCTTCCTTGCTAATGTGATTGTACGTGCACATTCACTTGTCCTTGATATCATCACGGGTGGAATATGAAAAAGGCCTTGATACAATAACAATAATAACTAAGTTTTTTATTCAAGTATTTGGGATAGGCTACATGAACTAAAAGAGAATCATGTCGGGTTGATCATATTGATAATACTTCTCCAATCATTCATATCGAGTAATATATCCTTATTTAAGCCTCTAAAATTCATATATTTTCGTATCACCTCAATATATATTTTCTTCGGTATTTCTTTTGCTCTTTTAACTTGTTCTATACTGATAAACTTTTTTCGTTGAACTGGTGTATTTGTAGGTTTACGTTGCATATGACAAAATCATCACAAGTGATTTTCTCGCATTTCTCTTCGATGGGAGTTGCACATATCTTAACACGAATATCTTCATTTATTATTTTATCTCTCGCTCTGCATATCTCTTTTACACTTATCTTCTATTGCACATATCGCAATGTTGTCGCAGTATGTGCATCTTTATTATACTTATTTTCTGTGAATAACATTTCTTTATAACTCAACATTCTGTGCCATATAATAAAGCCTCCTAATAGCAGTCCTATTACATTTTCTTTCAATCTTAACGGAATATTACAGTCGCATAAAACTCCAGTTGCACTCCTCTATTTCAACCAGCCTGTTTGGATTCTATAATTGATATCATCATCGATCTCTTAATCATTTTGAATAATAAAATCCAAATGTCTAAACTGACTGCTCATTAAATTGACTGCTCATTTGTATCTCTTGCTCGTTCAGCGTTACAACACTATAGTCCAGGGTCAATCGTTTATTAAATTTATATTCTATATATTCTATTTTGGACCTACTTAATATAAAATTTCATTTGCTTCCATAACTCTAACATAACATTCATCACTACCACTGTTCTTCTTTCATCAACTAAGACAATATCATTAGTAAATAATATAGAATAAGGTATCTCATTTTGAATACCTCTAGTAAACTCATCCATCACTATGACAATAGACTCAATGTAGATTTTTGATGCAATCCAATTGTGATTGAAAAATCACTTGATAGATCATAACATGTTCTGTCATTAACAACTACTCCATTGTATATATCCTTGATCATCCTGAAAAAGGCTTTTGATCAAAATGAATAATGTTGAAAATTCTGTTATACGAGACATTATGATGATAATATCTATACATTATGCCAAAGATGCTCCAACTATAGCTACAGGTTTTAAATGTTAACACCATGGCATGCTTCTTCCTTCCTTCGCTGAAAGCATCCAATTGTTTCGGATTCCAATTCTGATCAATGCATGTGTTTGTGGTGCACATTGGCAGGCATGGACATTCCTTTTGGTAGTATATATTCGGTCCTGATGAGATGAAGGTTTCACAGCGATAACTGAGATCAAAAGAATTGGAGATCAGACGTAGGGAGAACGAAGAGAAAAAGGCTGAAGATGGGTCTGGAGATTGTCGAGGAGGAGGTGAATGCAGTGAGCCAGATGCCGCTGATGTCGCTGAACCATGTCTCGTTTGTGGTCAGGTCAGTGAGCAGATCAGTCAAGTTCTATGAGGAGGTGCTGGGCTTTGTAAGCATTAAGCGGCCGTCTTCCTTCAAATTCCATGGCGCTTGGTAAGAGATTAATGCTCCATTGTTCTCTCTTATTTCATTTCTGAATCTAATAGAATTCAAGTATAATATTGCAGGATCAAAACCATAGTGTATGTATTATAATTTTGTAAGTTTGTCGCCAATCTGGTCGATACGTTTTGAAAATTTACCTTACTCAGGCTGTATAACTATGGGATCGGCATCCACTTACTGCAATGCAACTCTCTCGAAGAAGTTCCCAAGAAGAAGGGAGTCATAAACCCCAAGGACAACCATATCTCCTTCCAGTGCTCGGACGTGCACCTCCTTAAGCGCAAGCTGGAGGAGATGGGCATCGAGTACGTGACTGCAGTGGTCGAAGACAGCGGCATACAGGTTGATCAGATCTTCTTCCACGATCCTGATGGCTACATGGTTGAGATATGCAACTGCGAGAACCTCCCCGTTCTCCCACTCTCGTCCTGCCCTCTCAAGTACCCGTACCCGAAGGATCCTATCCTGAGCTCCCTCTACGGTAGTGAGCTTTTCTTCTGATGTTTATGTCTTGATTTTCCTTTTTCTCGGCTCCTGAGTTTACTTACTTTGCAGGTAAAGGGAATCCGATGTTCCAGTCAATGTTCCAGTTTGGTTCCTGTGCTGCTGAAGCTGAATCTGTCATCATGGAGGCCTTGGTCACAGACATGATGGACATCTCCTTCTGAGGGATGAGAGGTTCACGGCTAAATGGAGAAGAGGTTTTGATTTCTATTGTATAGCATATATCGGTATCAAGATTCAGTAGTTCTTGTTATGTGTCTGTGTTTGCAATCTGAGGTGGTGTAAACCTTTAGTCTTATTGTTACTTCGTTATGTCGACGGAATAAAATTGAAAGAAGTGCAAAATAAATTTATCGCTCTTCTCCTGTATTCGAATATAAACATCGAAATATTTCAATTTTATCATAAGATATGTAAGCATTTTATGAGAGCTGAACGTTTTAATATTATCAAAGAGTAGTAGCCTATATTACATTCAATGAAGGCTAACAACATAACATATATATATGCTCTACATCCACAAACACCTAGAAATCAAAGGTTGCAAATATTGCAGCATTGCAACTGCCTTGAATTAATGCTTCTTAGTAGCTGTAGTTCTTGACGAACATCCCTTGCTTGGACTCCTCGGACTCGCCCTCGCCAGTGTACTTCCCGAGCTGAGCGAGGGAGTTGGCCTTTGCTCGGACGAGCAGCACATCCTGAGCAGCCTTCACATTCTCTTCTCTGCCTCCCCATGTCTTCAGGCATGTGTTCTGCAGCGCTCTCGCATAGGAGAAGGAGACGCGCCAAGGGTGTGGGCTCTGGTTCATGGCATTCAGGTTCAGGGTTGCCTCCACTTCAGATTGACCACCAGAGAGGAACTGTAAGCATTCAAGTGACTCAAAAAATGTCAGATTTTTCTCGAGTTTTTGTTAGTATATATTGTTCAGTATCTGAAGTTGTTTTTGGTACCATGATGCCAGGAACTGCAGGGGGGATTCTTCTGTGGAGGAGCTTCAGTGTGTATTCAGCAACCTGCTCGGGTGTTGCTTTCTCTTTGCATTCGGCTCCGGGGGTGACCATGCTGGGCTTCAGCAGGATTCCCTCGTACATCACATTGTTCTGGGCCATGTAGAAGAAGACCTCAGCCCACACTGCCTGCGCAACCTCGAAGGTTCTGTCAATTCCGTGCTCACCATCTAGCAGGATCTCAGGCTCAACAATCGGAACCAGCCCGTTGTCCTGCAATGAGACGTCAACACGAACAGGCGACTTAGTTTATCGGTTAAGGTAACATGAAGAAGAACTTCATGCTGATATTATTACTTGTGCGATGGCTGCATATCGTGCAAGGCCCCATGCAGCTTCCTTCACTGCAAGGGCTGATGGCCCGTTGGGGATGCTGACCACGGTACGCCTGCACAATCCAATGACAGAAGTAAGCACTCTACGAATTAAAAAAACACAACGATAAACAAGCCATGGATGAACTTCACCATTTGGCAAAGCGAGCGCCCTGCTGATAGTAAGCAGCGCATCGTGAAGCTAGGCCATCCAGTCCCTGGCACCACGACTCGTCGTTTGAGCCTACGAGTGGCACAAGACCCTGACAAATGATGTCATGTTGTGAACTCCATAATTTAGAAAATATTTCAACGTTTGAGATGATATAAACGCGAACTGATGAAATTTTACCTTGTCAACCTTGATTCCTGGCATGATGTTCTGGCTGTTGAGGACATCAACCATCTTCTTACCATCCACAGTCGACTGGTAGAGAGTTTCCTCAAACAGTATTGCACCGGAGATGTACTGGCCGAGACCCGGTGCTGAGACCAGCAGGGTCCTGTAAGCCTTTCTGTTGGCCTCGGTGTTCTCCAGTCCGATGGAGGCGAGACGCTTCCCGCAGGTGGCATTGGATTCATCCATGGCCAATATGCCTCTCCCTGGTGATGCTATGCTTCTCTGTACGTAACAGTATGCTTCAACTCTTAGTTTGTGCTTTCATTTTGTTTCTCAAACAAAATTTGTGTTACAAATCCATTGAAAATGTATAAAAGATACTCTGCAAATACTTTCTAATTAAATCCACAAATTTTGGTATATATATATATATGCTCGAATTCTGATCCAAATCGAAAACTTATCGTCTGATCTCTCGTCGGTTAAAATGAATAAAACTGAACTTACAGGAATTGTACATATACTAACTAACATATTTCATGGTTCCCTTGAAATTTACCGGTAACTAATTACATATTTGATGCTGGTTTTTACAGCAAATTTGAGAACATGATGTTTTTAGTTAGTTACACTAAAGACCTGCTTATATCATTGTTTACATCCAGAAGTTTAATTATAAGCAGCAGCTCATCTGATCTACGCAAGCTTTAATGATTTATTCAAATTTTGATCAAATTAAAGAATTTAATTTTTACATCTAAAACTAACCATCTGATCTCTTATTATTTAGAATGAACAAAACTGAATTTACAGGAAACGATCCATAGATAAGTTTCTTAATTACAGGAAAGTTCCTTTAATTCAAATATATTTCTTAACTGATCATTATTTATCCATGAATCAGTTATAAAGTTTTTTTCATTTGTATATAAGCAGGTACATAGAACTAGCAAGTTCTTGAACAGGAAGCATTTTTGAAGTACTGACCGCAGTTTTGATGAGCTCGTCAGAGTAGGCACCAGCCCGGATGGTGAACGAGACGGCCATGGGCTGCGCATTGGGGGCGGCCTTGGCACCAAGCCACTCCGACTTCTTAGGGAGGAAAGATGACTTGAGGAGAGTTGCAGATGCCATCAGGACTAGAGAATGCAAAGATAGAGCAACAAACAAGTTAGCTAACTAGCTAGCTAGCTTCCCTCTCTCTCACTCTCACTCTAACTCTCTCTCTCTCTCTCCTCCCCTCTCCTCTTGGGTGATAGAAATGAGTAGTAGATGGTTGTTAAGTAGCAGAAGGTGGCAAAATTTGGGAGCTAGAGGTGATCAGGATATGAGATGTAAGGTTCAGGTTGGGCTTAGCATTTGAATGGCTGAAGTTGCATTTGTAAATTTTGTCTCTGTGCTAGAAATTTTCCCAAACACTAATAATTGATTTGCTTTTGTTTTGTTTTGTTTTGTTTTGTTTTCTTATGAAGGGTGATTTATTTTGGTCCAGGTTCAATTCAACCAGGGATTTTTTTTCATGGTTTGTTGCTCTGTGCCTTATGTTGCAGGAGTGATGGAGATGAGAGCTTGCAACAGGTGGTAGGAATTATGCTTGGAGATGTATTCACCCATTGATGCAGTACGTTAGGTCAGATTCAAGCTCGTGTGAGAGATCTAGCAATTTCTAACATTACATTAGAACTCGAATATAGATTTGTATTCAAGTTTGATTCGCTCAATTATTGAACGGGCATGAATAAGATCTATCTAGCTAAATATGAGTAGGGGTGAGTAGAGTTCGGTTAAAAATGATCTAAACTGCATCGGTGCCGTGCCCCTGATGTGCCACCCCTCGACCACCCCCACCCACACACACACTCCTTCCAACCCCACTACGTAACACCATCACTCCTCTCTATGCTCCCTTCCCATCCTAACAACGGCACCTCTAACTCTCTCGTCCCTTCCCATCAAAACTAAGGATGAGCATGGATATGTATATGAATCAATTTGAATTCAAAAATTTTAATTAAAAATATATTTTTTTATTTTTCTAATTTAAAATTTTGAGTTAGGCTTAGTGACGATAAATTGGTGGACTTGGTTTAAACCCACAAATCTGACTCCTAGACCCAATAACCAAATAAATTTAGGTTTCTAATTAGAATCTGAAGTACCCAATCTCTCTAGTCGGGAATTTCCAAAGGAGCACACCATTTTTCCTGGTAAACCCACATTTCCTAGTGAATACACTCTCTATTTCTAAATGAGATGGTTTTTCCTCGTGAGCACACAACCTATTCCTAAAATGGCCCTCCCCGTCTTTCTTTTCCGATCTTCCTCTTCCTCTTTCTTCTCCGGTCGAACAAAATCGAGAGAAAAAAAAAAGAAACCATCTCTCTTCCTCTTTCTTCTCTAATCGAACAAAATCGGGAAATAAATATTGCCTTCTTCCTCTTTCTTCTCCGACCCTCTTCCTCCTCTTCGATTGAACAAAATCGATAAAAACACACACACATATATATATCCATGCCAAAATTTATAGAGTTCATCTATCTTTCTCCTCGAATCTTACCTTCATATTTGAAGCCTCCCAATTGGATCGCAACATGATGTCTTTGGATAGAAATTTCATCGATTCGGACAGTTCAGATGGAGAATGTTCCGTTCGGACTGTCTAGTCCGGATGGAGAATTTGCCATCCGGATCAGACAATCCAGAGACAAAGAAGGAAAGAGAACAGAGAAATTAAAAATAAAATATTTTTGTCTTAAAATTTAAAGGGTTAATTACACTCAGACCCCCTGTAGTATGGGGCATGTAACACTTAGACCCCCTGAAGTTTAAAATTCTCACTTAGACCCCCTGAAGTATCTAAATCACCGTGTTTTAATTACATTCAGACCCCCTGGTCCAGGGGGTCTGAATGAGAGTTTTAAACTTCAGGGGGTCTAAGTGTTATATGTCTCATACTACAGGGGGTCTGAGTGTAATTAACCCAAATTTAAATAACTAAATAAAAGTAAATTTTTAAGCGTGCTCAACAGTAAAAAGGTGTGTGCACCTTTGGAAATTCCCCTCCAGCCGATTCTCGCCCTCTCGCTCGCGTCCTCGCCGACTCTCGAGTCTCTCTCTCTCTCTCCCTCTCGCCGATTCTAGATCCCTTCTCTCTCTTCTTGATTAGCCTCTCGATCTCAGACGCCGACTCTCGCCTCTTGATTAGCCTCTCGATCTCGGCGACTCTCGGAGGTAAATTGAAAATAATTTCTCCGAGCTATTTTCTATATCGGTAATTTTCTGTTTTTTTTTTTTCCCATTCAATTGTTCATAACTCAAGCGAAATCAAAGAATGGTGATGGGTCAGCATGTAAATTTCATCATAAAGGGGATTAAAATAGTAACTGATTATTTGATGTCCCATTATTTAACCCTAGAAAAAGTAATAATTGATTATTTGATTTGAATGCTAAGCCTAACAATACATTCAAGATGAAGATGAGTGCAAAATGCAGTTAAGAATTAGTCGAGCTTTCGGGGGCGTTAATAGATAGGAAGTTGGGAAGAATAAGAATCATTATATTATAGATATGAAAAGATTTAGTTAGAAAAGAAAACCAAAACTGATCATTGCAAGCTCTTGGTTACAATTTGCAGCAAAAATGGAAGAAAGAAGAAATTATGAAAAAAGGAATCTAGTTAAGAGAGAGAAGAATGGAAAAGAAATTGGATTCAAGAAGAGAGACCAAAAGGTTCAGGTTTCATTATGACTTAAGCTAAATAAAATAATATTTTAGTTTGTGAATGAATCTTTATCACTTGAATTCCTCAACAAGCCATTAAATTAGTTGGATAGTTATGTATAAATGGATGTTTCAACTTCATGTAGTAAGAAAATGCACAAAACTTAAATTTTGCAGCAAGATAGGTCTGGTAATCATGTAAAAGTACCAACAGTTTAATGAATAATGACCGTGTAAAAAGTAACATACAGAGCATGCAAATGCAGAATGACATATAAAATACCAAATAAACAGGTTTATCTCAGTAGAAAATAGAACTATTTAAGAGCCAAACAAGCATAAATCTAGGGATTATCTATCTAGAAAGCTTCAGGTTTATAGCAGCAGAAACGAGCCATTTGGGAACGAAGCAAATCTGAACTAAAAACTAGCTAGTAAGAGTAGGAGAAAAGATGCATCAAAGTAAAACAAAATTATATTTTTTCTAGTTTTCCAAAGATGTCGACCCTCCTTTGCAATGCTAAGAATCTTCGGAATAAAATATGCCTCAAATTTAATCTATTTTAAAGAATTAAACTCCATCATTGATCACCATAGAGTTGGGATTGACTATTGCAAAGAGACCGTTCATGAGAGTTTAGTATATTTGACATGTATTACTTGCTTAGTTAGTAAAATTACAACGATTTTATATCGAATTTTGAATCACTTGTATGTTGATTGTTATCATTTAACTTGATACATATTCCGCATAGGACGGTACAAATATTATATTGACTAAAATTGCAAGTATTATACAGAAATAAAGAATGATGGACAAAGAACGAAAGGCATTTTTTAAGTTCTTTTTTTACCTTTCCTTCTTTGCTTTTCTAAACAAGAATGGACCTTCTGGTATTTTATTGTGAGCCACACTAAGTGCTTAAGGGAGAAGTTAGGACATAGAAGAACCATATTTTGCAAATGGAAAAAAGGCATCTACCAAAAAAACAAATTACTCATATGAGTCTCCCATAAAATCCTAATCACAATATCAACCATTGAAAGTCAATCCAAATTAGCTAATGAGATCAGATCTTCCATATCTCTATCACAACCATTAACATACCCATATTTAATCTCACTGATTTACTCTGCTCACGATTCTTCAATAGCCTACATGAGCTCATCAATAGATGTATATGCAACATATTGAGAATACTATCCCTCTATTTTTGGCAATGCTAATTATTGCCTTCTCGATTGCCAAGCTTACCTATTCATTCAAGTGTTTCGGGTCCCCAAGATTTTATCCAAATCTTATACTAGTTTACAATGCTCTCTTTCTTAAGCAATTTATCTATCTTCTCCTGCAATAGAGTTATCACGTAGTCGATTTCCATGGAGGGGATTCATTTGGTTTTCACGTAAAATTATCGATGCTGAACGGATACATATTAATAATATTGGAGAGTATAGATGAAGGATGCAAAGTCAATCTCATGATCAATGTCTTGTTTTATAGCCATGTTTTGTGCAAATTTGTGTTTTATATTCACTGTGAATGTTATATAATTAGACATGGGATCAAAAGAGGGCACTAAAAAGAAGCATTTTCGAAAGAAATCCTATCTTTTTTTGAAGAGATTAGACCCCTTGTTATTATTCTGTTTTCCACATAAAAAACTGAAATATAAATGTAGTAATATTGTAGGTAGACCCTAGAAAAAATTATTTTAAAAGAAGGCGAGATAATCACATTTATCTAGAAATAAGATGAAAATGAGATATCAACCATGTATTCAAGAACGCAGTCTAATAGTAGATGTATGAATAGCAAATAATTGTTCTTTACTTTTAGTTAGATGCATAATTTCTATAATCAATGACTGCTTGTGAACTTTTAATAAAATCTAATTGAATGCAAAGTACGGAGCAACAACCATTGAACAGCATTAATAAAGAATTAAGAACGTACAATTTGAGTAATCAATATCAGATAGAAATAATGCAACAAATAGATTAAAATAAATTAAACTAAAACACAAATAAAGTTATAAAAAATTAATATGAAAATAACCTATCAACCTAATTCTAATTAACCAAACAATTAATTTTAAACCATAATGTAAAATCAAGAAACAAACAGTTCACCAGACCCCATTTATCTTGAAACCTAATCCCAACAAATTCAAGTGCAGTAAAAAAACTCTAGCTACTAAAACTCACTGCCTCTATGATATTGGCAAATGGTTCATCAGAGTGAAGAAACTATGGTATTTTACATCCCTAGAGAAAGGGAATTTACTAGCAGACTCCATGGTTAAAGGAGGCTTGATTGTTAAATGACGCTTGATGGATTATTTGATGGAATACATTATGCAATCTTTACAAGTTAGCTTAAAGCATAAGTATCATGTTAAAGGGTTTAATTCTATAAAAGAAAGATTAAGCGAGAAAAGTTTTTTTGCCTCTATATTTATGCTCAGGCTCAATTTTTAGTAGCCAAAAAGTAGTTTTTTAAGCAAAATATTCGGTGTAGTATTTAGATATTAGAAAGTTCCCTTTTTGTATGGTTAATATCTAGCATACTTGGAGGATAATATCCTTTTGCTGGCAATAGGCTATACGATAATAATTTGTACGGTTTGGTTACTTATCACATAGAGATTAACAACATAGAGTAAAATTCCATTATTATTGAATTTATTGTTTTCAAAAATATATTCTAAAATGAATAGTTGGTGCAAGTAATATTATACAAGGGGAAGTAAATATTGAAGTTAGAACTAGTAATATATGGGAAAATTGTTCCTAGTGTTTTTTTAAAGAAAATTGAAAAGTTTAACTTTTGTGCAAACTACAAGAATAAATTATAGGAATCTCGATTACCTAAAATTTAGATAATCATGTGTATGGATGTGTCAAATATTATTGACCATTTTCTTGACTGATATGAAATCTACTATAAACTGAGGTTGGATTTGGAAGGCTATATTGTTGAAGGAGCAATGCATGTAACATTTGCTAAAAAACAATAGAAGTCTACACATTTTAAAACTATTTCCTTAATATCTTTCAACACCTCCGTCTTCGTGAAGTTTTTTTTTTTTTTTTCACTCTTAAGACAAATCCTCATATTTATTCAATATGATTGGAAGATTTTATTAAACATTCACAAGCTGTCATTGATTTTAGTAATCGTAATCTAATTAAAAGTAGAAAACAATTTTCCGTTATCTGGACATTTTATTACTAAATTGGCTTCTTGAAACTATTTTCATTTTATTTCTAGGGAAATGTGATTATCTTGTTTTTTAATAAAAGAATTTCTTCTAGTTTCTACTGACAACTTGACTATGTTTATATTTTAGGATCTTTATTATGGAGAAGAAAAGTGATCTCAAGGGGTCTATTCTTCTCGAAAAAAATCTGGTTCTTCTTTAGAACATCTCTCTTTTTACTACTCTCCTTTGGTCCCATGCCTAACCATATAGCATTCATAATGGATGGTAACTGTAGATTCGCTAAGAACATGGGCATAAAACAGGGCAGTGGTCATAGGATTGGCTTTGCGACTCATACCTACTCTCCACTACTGTTATGAAATAGGGGTGAAGTATGTAACTTTTTATGCTTTCAGCATTGATAATTTTAAGCGAAAGCCAGATGAAGTTCATGCTGTGGTGAGCAGGAGAAGATAGATGAATTACTTAAGAAAGAGAGCATTGTGAACCAATATGAGATCAAGATAAACTTTTGGGGGAACCTAAAACTCTTGAATGAACCGGTGAGGTTGACAATTGAGAACGCAATAACTAGCACTGCCAAGAACACAGGGCCAGTACTCTCAATATGTGTGGCGTATACCTCTACTGATGAGATCATATACTATGTTGAAGAATTATATGCAGATAGGATCAATAAGATGCAATAAAGATATACTAATGGTTGTGATGTTGATATGGAAGGTCATATTTCGGTGGCTGACTTGGACCAATATTTGTATACTACAGATTGCCCTGATCCAGATATTATGATTAGGACTTCAGGGGAGACTCGTCTGAGTAATTTTCTTCTGTGGCAGACAACCTTTTCCCATTTGCAAAATGTGGTCCCTTTGTGGCCTGAGTTCTCCCTTAGACACTTGGTATGGGCCATAGTGGAGTACCAGAATGTCTATCCTTATTTAGAAGAGCTTAAAAGCAAAAGTAAAGAGAAACACCGGAAAAGTGCCTTTGGTTATTGGCCCATTGTTTTTTGTTTCTATACCATACTTGCAATTTTGATCAATGCAAGATCTCTATCTTATTATGTAAAATATATATGAAGTTATTTTTCAGCAATTGAACATATAAGTGATTCATAATTCTATATATACCAGTTTTATGATTACATTAACTAAGCATATGGAATCGAGTGTCCAATATTTTAGACTCTTATAAACATTCTCTTGCAATAGTTAATACCAATTCTATGGTAATTGATGGTGGGGGCATAACTCTTTAAAAATAGATTAAAGTGGAGGCATTCAGATTATTTTGAAGAAGAGTCAACCACTTCGGACAACTGGAAAAATAGGTAAACTTACTGCTTAACTTTATTGTATGTTTTCTCTTGCTCTTTCTAGCCGTATTTTAATTCAGATTTATGTTTGCTTTGATTTAGATGGTTCGTTTCTGCTGGTGTAAACCTGACTTTTATGGGTAGACAATTTTTAATTCAGATTTATATTTGTTTTGTTCTTAAATGATTTTATTTTCTGCTGGGATAAACTTGGCTGTTTGGCATCTTATATGTCATTGTGCATTTACATGCATAGCTTATTGCTTCTTACCTGTCCATATCTTGCTGCAAAACTCAAGTTTTGTATCTTTGATTACTGTATAGACTATGAACAATTACTGATGCATAACTATTGAATTAATTTAAAGGTTTGCTGAGAGATTCAAGTGAAAACAATTCATTCACAAATACAAACTAAATCTCAACATTTTACTTAGCTTAAACTCAGAGGAAACTTAAACCTTTCTCTCAATGAATCTGATCTGTTTTCCGTTCTTTCCCTTTTTCAGATTCCTTCTTTCGTAATTTCTTCTTTGTTTGTTTTTGTAGCGGATAGTAATCAAGAGCCTATGATGATCTGTTTTGGTTTTCTTTTCTAAGTCTTTTCTTATCTATCATGAATCTTGCTATCTATTATCACTCCCAAAAGCTCAATGGGGTTTTTTAATTTACATTTAGCACTCCTCTTGAATGCACTGTTAGCCCAATGGCTTAGTATTCAAATAATCAGTTACTACTTTATCCCCCCTTTTTAATGAAATTTACATGCTGACTGATCGCTCTTTGTTTGAACTTGAGTATGAACAATGAATATCGGAAGTGTTGTAGAACAGGATATTACAGTGAAATTTCATATGTGGATAGTATTTTATTTGAATTAGATAACAAAATTGTTCTTCTAGATATCATTTCCTATTCCTTCTCTTCTGCATAGGTTCTAGAGAGTAGTTGAAATTATGTTGCTTTCATATAAGAGAGTTTCGAACTTTGTCTTTGTTAGGTAACTTGGCACTGGTGGTGTGGCTTCTGCCAACTTTCCCCATTGTCCCCAGCACCATCAGAATCTTCTAGGTCTTTTCTCATTAAAGTGGAGTCTTGGGTGCTTTACTTGGAGTAGACAAACTCCACAAAAGAAATTTGGCATATTGTTGTACTGTTTATTAACTTGTAGTCAGTTTTCTACAAGTTGGTGTAATCTAGCAAAGGCTACTTTGAGCAAGAGGTGGCTTTGTCATAAAAAACTAGGCTAGTGTGTAGTTAGGTAGACCCCCTGTTTTAACTATGCAGCTAAGTCTCACGCAAGCAAGTGCTTAGACAAAGTGGAAGTTGTTAAGTTTGCTTACAGTGAATTTAATTATTATTTGGGGGGGAAATATAAGCTAAACAGTCAGAGGGCATAATATTAGTTCAACCAAATTGTCATATAAATTACTTGCCACCCTTTCCCTTATTTCTTTTATTGGATAACAAAAAACTTGAGCTAGAAAAATGATTTGAGGCTTACTAGATCCTCCACCCTCATCTTGCTTTATGTTGGTAGAACTGTAGAAATACTCGAATACATTCATGATTTACCATCACATATTGGCATAAATATTGTTTTTAACAATAGTATTTGTTGAAATACTATTTTTGAAGAGTGATCTTGGAATTGATTCAAAGTACCATCCCTTTTAAGCTCAAACCTAATCATGTTATCTGCATGTACGAAGGATATTGTTGATTCAAGTTTAATATCTCTCTTCTTTTTGCTAATCGTTTAATATCTCTGTTGCCCATACCTATTTTTGGAATTTGCTTCGGATTGACATGGGGAGAGTTTTTCTGCTGGCATAACTATGAAGGTTGAAGGTAGTTTCTCGGTAGTGATCATGCAATTTGCACCTTGCTGACAGAAGATTCAGATGATGACATTGAAGCAAGACGGGTGATGTTCACGGGATACAGAACACATTCTTACTGATGATATAGTCAATCATAAGGCAATATTGGGAATTATGAGCGATAATAATGATGAGGATATTAAAACTGATGAAAGCCTGGATGTTGCAGTGGAGAATGAAGACGGTGCCAGCTTTGTTAGTATCCTCTGTGCCATGATAACATCTAATAGCCAACGTTCTTGAGCTGTTGGAAACTTTGATTTCTGTAAACAGTTATTATTCATTTAGGAAAGACTATACTATATCTTGGTGGAAAAATGCAAGAATATCATATTCGTGACAAATAATTTAAATCTTGTGAATATCTTGTGCATCTTCATAAAGTTTATCAATAATATTGCTTATTTGCGAGGGAGATGACTGATGCTATAATTATCTGTGCATATTGATGTGTAGGCTTCAAACTTTCCATTATCGAGCAGGTGAACTTTTTGATCAGATCATACAGAAGGGATATTACGCTGAGAGGAAGGTAGCACAGTTGATGAAGACTATGTGGGGTAGTGCAGGCTTGCCATTTGCTTGGAGTGTCTGCAAGTACGGATTAGGATGCAGCGTCGAAGGCTACTGGTTTCAGGTTGTTGATCTTTTATAAGCCTGGTGAGAATTCGGTCTTATTTGCTACCACATTATGTGAATTGTGCAATTTTTTTTTTATAAACTTATTGTGTTTAATCAGTAAAAAATACTTGGTACTTGGTAGAGAATGCAGTTTAGTTCAGGGAACTGATATTTCTGCTGGAAAACACAGTAAAGATGATTGGTACCTTTAGCAAAATTTTTCTTTTATTTTATTACTTGGCTTAGGAGGAAGCTATTTTCTTATAACTGCGTTACTATTAGGTGGTATAGGTGGTTTGGATCGAGCAAATTGTCATATTAATCATCTTAGAATACTGTCATTTTAAGCATCCATACATGAATCACGTTGCTTCTCCACCCACATCGGTGAACAGAGTTTGTCGGCCCACTGCCATTCAACCCTCACCAGATCCAGATCTTAACCAGCTTGATGTTAACATCACTGCCATGGTTGTGCCCCTCCAATCTATCTAATGTCTTCATCTCGTTATTGTCTCTCCAACTCATCATCGTCAAGGTTTTAAATATTAGCTAAAGCAGAGCAATATATCTGAAAATTTTAATAGCAAATGTTGGTTATTGAGGATAAATCAGGAATATCTAGCAAATATCTGATATGAATTGCGGACTGTGAACATACATGTTCTCATGTCTTGAGTCAAATATGAATATTATAATGCGTATATATTCACACACACACACACACACACACACACAAAGGCTTGATTAAAAAAAATGTCACCCAAATAACGATCCCATAATAGTGGATTTTAGGAGCTTTTTTTGAGTCTGCAATTGCGTCAGATCCGGTTTGCTATATCACTGATTTGTGCCCGAAAAAGATAAATGCTATGAAAAGTGCAATACCTAGCAGGTAGGATCCAAAAACGTTATATCGGTTGCTATATCTAATATAGCAGTGTTATTTAAAACATTGGTCATCATCCCCCAGTTTGTTGATGCTGATCTCACACTTTTTCATTCTCATTGCCACCGACAAATCCCGTCCCTCCTGACACCAACGAGGCCACCAAAAGTTGACATATCCTGAATGCCTCCCTAGTTCGCCAAACCACCCCCGAATTTCCCTACCCACATTGACGGAAGCCATTAGCAACAGGCCTTGACGCTCGAGCTGATCTCAAAATTTTGAGCCGATTAGAGCTTTTCTGGATCCGTTAATGCGGATATAATCGCTCTCAACTCACTTGAGCCGAACCAGAGGCGGCTCATCTTGAGCTACCATCTTAAGCTGAACGTGACATTGTCAGCTCACTGGAGCCAATTTAGATCAGATCCGAGCCATGTCTGATTTAGAAATGAGACGATCCTTCATATGCTGGGGTATTTTAAAGTTTTTTTTTTTTGGCTTTAGTGCTAGAATTGCTTATCGGAGAACCTTTAGATATAAAATCCACCTAAAAGCCAGAAAAGCATATTCTAAGTATGAGAGATAAGCACTATATTTATTAATGTCTTTCAATTAAGTGTTTTGAGTGTGATTCGGTTCCCCTTGATAAGTATGCATATTATTATTGTGTGAGTTGATGATATTGATAATTCAACAATTATCGAAGAGGATACTAGCAACTATAATGCATTTGCAGAGTCTAGTATCTATTCTTGTTGTTTCTTGAAAGAGTATTAGTGATAAACTGGATTCGGAATTTTTAGTACAGTACGTCTGTAAAGATTGTTAGTTTTTCATTTTCTACACATAAGATAAGAGGAAGAGATTAAGTATGAGATAATTATACTAATGTTTGATACTAGCGAGTCATTAAAGTTTCCTCATATGGTTTTGTCAGATTGCTCCTAGTATTTTTTTTTCTTATAGTGAGTCTTTAAATCTCAGAACATATAATTTGTTAATAGTAAGCTTGTGATTCACCAGCTATGAGGCTTGAATTCTATATTTTGTTGTATCAAACTCTCATGATTCTCCAAATTTCCATCATATAACCCTAAAATCGCTTCTGTGTTGCATCACAAGTCATTTGGCTCATTTCAGATTGATTTATATATGGATACATTTAGAATACTAACTTAAGAATAATGCAATTATTAGTAGCTTATGAATTAATAACATGCGTCTTTCTAAGCAAACGACTGTCAAATAAGGAAATGCATAAAACTAGATTGATAATGGAGAATATGAAAATTTTGGTTTTCTGAAGGTGTTGCACTGTACCAGAAGTGTAGAGATCATGAAGACCTCAATGAATAAATTTATGAAGATACGCCTTTACCGTTCGAAGCTTCATTAGAGAAACGATAATGAACTCAAAAATTGGTTTGCTTCAATGATGGTGCATAAAATCAGTAGACAATCACTAAACTTGAAGATCTCAAACCATAGAAACAGTACTATTGCTCATTTGAGAAACAAATCATTGGAAGTCGGGTTAGCTCAACTTAAATGTGACAACATTGGGTTATACAGAGTCTGTCTAGCATAGCGATTAAGATCCGTATGTATGATATTAAGAGTCTTTTGACTTTCGCAAGTTGTATATGGGTTTGTGTTTCATTATTTCATAACTTGATCATTATATGATTTGAGATCCTTCTTATTCTCTTCTTCTTTCCCTTTTCAGAATTCCTTCTTTACTAATTCTTCTGTCTTTTGTTTTTTGCAGTAGATAGTAACCAAGAGCTGGCTATAATCTTTTTTGGTTTTCTTTTGCAACGGGTTTTTTTTCTTGCCTATCATGAATTTGAAGTGTTTCGATCTATTATCAGTCCGAGGATCTCAACAGTAATTCCAACTCCTCTTGAATGTGTTGTTAACCAAGTGGTTTAGAATTCAAATTAAGTTACTACTTCAATCCCTTGTTTAATGAAAATTCACACATTGACCAATCAATTCTGAACTTGATTCAGAAACAATGAAAATCAGCAATTTTCTAGAACAGGATATCACAGTGACACAGCACACATGGGTAGTTTTTGTCTACTTTCTTATTTGAATTAGATAACTATAAATTACTCTCCGAGATATCATATCCTACTACTACTCTTCTGCAAAGGTTCTAAAGAAGGACATATTGAAATTAGATTACCGTCGTGCAAGAGAGTTTCACACTTGTCTCTGGCTATGCAAATCAGGCTCATGCAAGGAAGTGCTTACGAAGTTGCTAAGTTTGCTTACAGATATTTGCCATGAAATTGAATTTTATTGAAACTTGAAAGAAAGTTATAATAAGAACGGTTGCACGTTTATAGAAGATGAGAAAAATGATTCCTCTTTGTTTAAAGTTACGGTTCTTTTGTAGCCGTGGAGGACGATCTTGCTCTCCGTTGACGATCCGAACACGAATTGTTGAGTTGGCAGCTGTTGAAAAGTTCTGGATTTTGAACGCTGGATTCTTAGCATGAGTGCTCAAATGGAGATAATTCAACCCCTTCTTCAGCCTAAATCTTGGCTATTTATAGAGGTTTAGAGGCTTTTGAATTGGTATAATTGTCCAATTAATAGCCTCTTAATAGAGAAGTAATTTTCTGTTTTTAATCCATTTGATTCATAACTGAAATTATTAATCATCTATATTAATATGTAACTGAAATGTGGATCTCAGCCTTAAATCCGTGTTTTGACTTTTTGCAACTCATGTGTCATGCTCAGATCTGCGTTTGAGTGCGAATGAGGATAGTTTTTATCTTTTAAAGGTTTGAAGTGAAAACACTACCCAATATGGTTTGCGTTTTAGCTATACTTAGTTCAAAATATAGATTTTTGATAGGGTCCATAAGATAACTTTATTTAGCTCAGAACACAGATCTTTCTGTGATTGATGATTTACATTTTGACTCTCGGTAGCATGTCTTACTTGATTAAACTCGCGTTTGTATTGGAATGGGGATAGTTTTAATCTTACAAGATTTTAAGGTCGAAACGCGACCCTGCGTTTGAAACGTTTGAAGTGCCAATTAGATTCGCATTTGAGAGTAAGGATGATTATCCTTTGTATAAAGTAAAAACGCGACCTTAAGGGCTTGTGTTTTAATTATTTTGTGAAACGTGGATCTCTCTGGCAGAGGATTCCGTTTTAGCTCTTAGCAATTCATTTTGCTTTCTTAGACCCGTATTTGATGATGAGTAAGGGTAACCTCAACTTTCTCAGGTTTTGATAGCAAAATGTAGTCCAGAGGGACTTGCGTTTAATCTTTACTTAGCTCAAATAATAAGCTTTTGTCAGTCTTTATTTTACTTAGCTTAGAAATCCGCGTTTTAGCTTTTTAGCCATTCTCAGGGCTTCCGTGACTCACGTTTGTATATATTTGGAGAGATCTTACGTCTCTTGATGTTATAGAAGCAAAACGCGACCCTATGAGGTCTGCTTTTCTGTTCTATAAGGGGGTTCTCTTTGTTAACTTTTTATTTAATCAGGAACGTTGATCACCCCATTTTTTTTTTTTTCATAATTTTTTTTTTGTCAACAACAGATAATAGTCCTTTTGTTTGGGGCAAATATTATCTGTAAGCTAAAAACAATTAATGGGCATGATAATTGGTTCTGCCAACAAGGATTAATAACCTAACACCCTTATTTGTGTGTGTATGTATGTTATATATATATATATATATATATATATATATATATATATATATATATATATATATATATATATATATATGAATGTTATATATGTGTATGTATGTTATATGTATGTGTGTGTGTGTGGGTGGGTGTATATACACTTGCATACATATGCGCGCGTGTGTCTGGGTGCGTGCATGCGCCTGTGTGCATGTGCGCGTGTGTGGGGATGTGTATGTGTGTGTGCATGTGTGTGAATACTCGGATGTGTTCATGCTTTAGCATGGCATACCGGAGCAAGTATCATATGTACAATTGTACTTGTTCAATACCATTTCTACTTGTCAAGAGTGATCTTGGAATGAATTCAGAGTATCCATCCATTTTGAGCTCAAACCTAATCATGTTTATCTGAACGTACGAGGGTCATTGCTGGTTCAAGTTTGATATCCCTCTTGCTCATAAGAAATGCCCTTGCTGTTGGAATTTTCTACCAATGGGGGTAATTTTCCTCAGAAAGGGCGCACTAGCCCGGTAGAGATCATTCAGTTTGGACCTTGATGACAGAAGGGTTCTGATGATAACACCGAAAGCAGGGAAGACGACGTTGAGTAACCACAGATTGCACTATTGGGGGATACGAGCAATGATAATGAAGAGGACATGGTGAAATGTTGTGAACTACAGAATTTTTTTTTTCAGAAACTGGCATGTACTACATCAAATTTTGGTGGGAAAAAAAAAAAAAATGCAAGAATACCATATTCATGACATTTTTCTTTTAAAAATCTGGTGATTGTCACATCTTCATGAAGTTGATCAAGGTTGCCTATTTGCAACGGAGTTGAACAATGCTTTAATTATCTGTGACTTGTTACTTATTATGATGTCATGTGTCATTGTCCGAACAGTTTATTTTCTAAGGTTCAGCCCTTGACTCTTTCTGTTCAAATTTTTTTTTATTTTAATTTAAAATTTTGATTAGTTTTAGTCAAGAACGGGCCCTTAAGCTCCACTATTCTCATCCTGATTGTAGACGGAGAATGGGGTTCATTTACTAGTTTTAATAATTCAATGGTCCTGTTCTTTCCTGTATCATGATGCTCGAGAGATAGTACCTATTCCTAAGTCAGAGATTGGACCCCTATCTCTTTTTTAATTAATACTTTTAGATTCGAGAGGAACCGACTGGTGCATGATAAAATTATATTTTCACTTTCTATACGTCTCTTTCCATGAAATAATCAAAGGAAACTAAGAATTTTGAATTTTACTTTCGTTTTTCTATATGACAAAATCATACCAAAAACATGGGGGGAAAAAAAAAACCATGTATTCAAGCTGCAAAATCATATCGAAGAATATGAAAGAAAAATTCCAAGCAACCGAGCAAAATCAAATCTAGATGTATCATGAAATTAATTTGATGCAAATTCAAAACTATATTTGAAAGCATATACTACTTGAATGGATTACTTGATGGAATTAAATACAAAAGTATACAATTTGGAACCATTTGGTCCATTTCTATCATCACTTTTATGGCTATTTTTAAGGAAACAATAAAAAATGAAAAAAATTTGGAAAGTTGATGTGCCCAACTCACCCATTTTACAGTTTCTAAGAATCCATGGGCCCCAAAGCAGCTGGGTTTTCCTCATTTGTCATCAAAAGTGACTACCAACCGCACCACCCACTTGATAAGGTGAGTTTTTAGATGGGCACACTATTTTTCTAGTGAGCCCACTTAAAAACTTCTATCATATTACAAGTTTGCAATCCAATTTTTTAGATTAAAATGTACATATCTCCCTTCTACCTTCTCCTTCTCTTCTCAAACGAGAGCTCAGTTAACAAAAAAAAAAAAAAAAAAATTTAAAACCTACAAGAAGTGGCGGAAGAGGATCAATGGCGGTGTTGTCTGGATCGACGACGGAGAAGGCAAGCAAAAAGGAGAGAAGAGAGATTGGATAGTGTTGACTTCAGAGAAGAGGAAAAAGAAGGAGGAGTTGGGTATTTTGGAAGTGAAGAAAAGAGGAAGAGAAAGAGATGAGGAGAAGGAGAGAGAAGGAATGGTTTAATAGAGAGGGAAGACTCCTTGATCCGGGCTGTCTAGTCCGGACCAACTAGTGTGATCCGGACTGATTCGGGACTGTTAGTCCGGATTAAGGAGGCAGAGGTTATTTTGGAAATATCAGTGTAATCGTTAGAAAAATCCTGATATGCTCACTAGAAAAAATGGGCTCACTGGTAAAAAAAAAAAAAAAAAAGTTGTGCCCCTCTAGAAATTCCCCTTGACAAGGGTCTCGTTGGCTCCGTCTTGAAGTGTACTTTACTGCCAGAGGCTCCCTTACAACTTCACGTGCTGCAATTTCTGGGATGCTGCCTCCCATGGGAATTGATGGCAGAGTGAATATTTTGGTCTCCGTGTTTTCGCTTTTTTTTTTTCATTCTTTTAAGCTCATCAAATCAATTGGTGACTCATAAATTCTAAAGTACATACCATTTTATTTTATTCTCTTATTTAGCCCGATTACTTACCCAAATGAAAATTAAATTCTGTATTAGACAGAGAATTAAATTTAAAATTCACTAAAAATAATATTACATATAAGAATATCAATTCTATGTCATTAACTATCAGCCAACAAAAAAAAGCGACACTTAGTTTAGTAAAACACGTGTTAACTACAATGCAATCTATCCTAATTAATCACTCTCCTCTGTAGTCCTTTCTGCTGCTCTGCTGGATCATCTTAAGCCCCACCCAATTTGTTCTGAGCAAATTTTATTTCATAAATTTTAAGGATAATAACAAAAAATAATAAATTGGATGGCACTAAAAAACAAAAATTAGCTGCTAACTAGTTAAATATAGGATTAGCAAAAAAAATTTATATGTCACGTAAGTTTCCAAGTTTAGAATTTGATCATAATCTTATTCAACAAAAATAACATTTTTAGAAAGGAAAAATGTGCTAATCCAATATCTAATTGTGTACTAGCAGATCATTAGAACAAAATCTCCTGACCTGAAAAGATCAAGTCAAGCTCCTTACAAAAAAACAGAAGAAAAAAAAGAAAAAGAAAAAGTTGTACAGCGAAAGATCAGTGAATCTGGGAGTTTCTTGAGGAGCACACCATTTTTCCTAGTCAAAAATAAACTAAATAGTGGGTTCACTTGGAAAAGTGGTGTGCTCCTTTGGAAACAGCCGTGAATCTCCTTCTCGCTGATGAACACGGCAACGACTCGCTCTTCCCTCATCTCTATTTTATTTTATCCCAAAAACAAAATATTTATCCTTAAAAAATTCTCTTTTTTAAATTATTCTTCTCGCTGAGAAGACAGAATCCAACCAAAAAAAAAAAAAAATCCAAACCCAGAACCCATTCGCCTCGATCCCAGCACCCCAAAACCCCGTCAAAATCCAACCTTTCCCCAAATCCATTCCTAAAGTCGCAATTTTTCTCGAAAAGGAGCAATCTTTTCCCCACAAGATTCAATCTTTTCAAGAAGCCCAGATCCATTCTCGCCCAAAAGATGAAGAAATCGTACCAGCCGCCGCCTCCTTCTTCATCACGGCCAGCCTCAGTCCTCCCCCACAAGACCCCCAATCTCAGAGACCACTACAGGATCGGCAAGAAGCTCGGCCAGGGCCAGTTCGGCACCACTTACCTCTGCGTCGACAAATCCGACGGCAGAGAGTACGCCTGCAAGTCGATTCCTAAGCGCAAGCTCATCTGCAGAGAGGACTACGAGGACGTGTGGCGCGAGATCCAGATCATGCACCATCTCTCGGAGCACCCCAACGTGGTCAGGATCAAGGGGACGTACGAGGATGCCTTGTTTGTGCATTTGGTGATGGAGCTGTGTGCAGGTGGAGAGCTCTTTGATAGGATCATACAGAAGGGCCACTACACCGAGAGGAAGGCGGCGCAGCTGATCAAGACCATTGTTGGGGTGGTGGAGGCCTGCCACTCTCTTGGCGTGATGCATAGGGATCTCAAGCCGGAGAATTTCTTGTTCTCGAGCTCCGACGAGGATGCAGCGTTGAAGGCTACCGATTTCGGGTTGTCGATTTTTTACAAGCCTGGTGAGCATTCATTTAGCTGTTCTTATTTTGCTACTGCATTGTGTGGATTGTTTAAAAACTTTAGTTGGTACTTGGTAGAGGACAATTGAAGATAATTGGGTACATTTTGGCTAACTTCTTGCTTTAGTTAGTTACTTGGGTATAGGAGGAGGAAGTCTATTTTGTTCTAACCGAGCTAGCATTAGGTGGTGGTACGAATTCTTTGGATTGAGCAACATTGTCATTTTAATCCTAATTAAGTGGTTGTTTATTTTGTGTTACGGCGATATCCACATTGTGGTCATTGGATTGGTACTTGCATGCTTGTGCGATTGGTACTAAAATTTGTCGCCGAGCTCTTGTATGGAATGCACTAAATTCTGCATACGATGTTTATTATGTTCTGTTATCCACTGAGTAATTCTGAAATGAAATGCCCGTGCCATTTGTATTTTTGATGCCTTAGCTATGTTGCTGAAATACTTTGGACTGGCCTACTATTATGTAGTTCATCTTTTTGTTGTTCTTGTTGTTGGGGTGTTTGTGCCCACATGTTTTGTTTGGCATAAAGGAGGCTTGGGATGGTGGTTCTGGCTATTCTCGTTTCTTCTCGATCCTTCTTGACCTTCGACCAAACATTTGCACGTGTAGTTCTTGATACATATTCCATGATATCCATCAAAATGTCATGTTATTTGCTTTTGTGATGTATGTGGAGTACTGATGAACTTTAGCGGAAAGATGAAGGATGTCTGAAACTTTGTTTCAGCAGTAGTTGAATTATATGCCATCCTGCGGTCAGTCTGCGAAGAGTGGCAATTCTTGATCCAACCGAACTGTAGTTTAACCAGGTTTGGTTTCTACCCGCTAATTAGAAGCCATACATGTCCATGTTTAGGTCCTGACCCAGATCATACATTAGCTAAGGTTAAAGTGGGATTTTGGTTGCAGATAACGCCCATATTCTTAGGTTCAAGAACTAGTCGGGTTAGTTAGGCCACACATGGAAAACATTCTAGCATCGTAATATTATTGATTCCTTGATCTAACCACAGATACAATTGCATATTATAGTGGTCATTTGCAATCTTAAAAATGAAATTATAATATATTCTCACAAAAAAAGTCATTTACCTCCTCACCTTGCTCGCCTTCACATATACCTCCATGATGTACTACTACATATGTATGTCTTGTATGGTTAACATAATAAATTTCTCTCACTTGTAGGAGAGAACTGAGGAAGTTAGAACTCCTCAATTTTTGAGGTTGATCTAGCGACGGCCCTCTCTTGTAGAAGTCAAATTATTCTTTTCGTGATTTTGTTTCGCTTGTTCCGGTTAATGTTTCTCTGCTTGTTTTGTAAGCCTGTATATACCTTGTGTTCTGCCCATGTATTGTTTTAGTTGACAAGATGTTTTATTTTTTAATTAAAAAACATTTTTGTTAGGATAACATTTTGGATCTTGAGAACTTGTCTAATTCACCAGTGTAGAAGATTTTTATAGATTGTAGATAGGATGAGAATTGGCGGATCTAAGAGCCCCTACTCAAATTTTGAATTAAAAGAGAACAATTTTATTTTTTTTCTTTTTAATTCAAAATTTTGAATAAGCCAGGTAAGAGCTGGCTCTTGGACCCGTCCATTCTTATCCCTAATTGTAGATAGGGATATTGTTTCTCCTTCTTGCTACCTGCCAGAACTTACGCTTTTATTTATTCAGGTGATATATTTAGTGATGTAGTGGGAAGTCCTTATTATGTTGCACCAGAGGTATTGCGTAAATATTATGGTCCCGAGGCAGATGTATGGAGTGCCGGAGTCATCTTGTATATATTATTGAGTGGTGTTCCGCCGTTTTGGGCAGGTATATCCAAAACAGTGCTGCCTATATATTATCCATTTATTCTTTTTTTTTTTTTTAAATCTTTTGTGCTGGTGTCATATTTGTCTCGCTTGTTACCCTCAGAAACTGAAGCGGGGATCTTCAGACAGATTTTACAAGGGCCTTTGGATTTTGAATCTGAGCCATGGCCTCTCATTTCCGATTGTGCTAAAGACCTCGTACGCAATATGTTGAACCGTGACCCTAAGAAAAGATTCACAGCTCATCAAGTTCTCTGTGAGTGTTTTGTTGCTTAACTGTTGAATATTTGTTATGTATGACGAAAGGTGGTAACTTAGCATTGAGAACAGAATCAATGCATACTCTTTGACATGAAGTTGTTTATGGCTATATACCAGGTGACCCGTGGATTGTTGATGCTGGGGTTGCCCCTGACAAACCTTTGGATTCCGCCGTTTTATCACGCCTGAAGCAGTTCTCAGCAATGAACAAACTAAAGAAGATGGCTTTGCGGGTAAGCTTCTCTAGTTTCTTTGTTCTTTCGTAAATTTACCTCTGGAAGCTGTGATGCAACTGCATTTTTTCTATATTATTTCTTATAATGACAAGCATTCATAAAATTATTCAAAATATCAGTTTAATCAAATTCAGTTTTGCAGTACAAAATGATACAGGCATATCATATATCTTCTAAAGAATTTAGCCATTGATTATAATGATATTTCGTGGCTTTATATGAAAATTTCTTCATGCTAGAGTTTAGTGCACATCCTTTTTGATGAAAAAATGTTATTGTTTAACGATGTTATATGCTGGCTCATAAAAACCTCTGCAGCAATTTAAAGTTTAAATTGCATCAATCTAATGGAAATCTCTAGTTTTTCATAGAGTTAAACTATTAGTTACTATTATTCATCTAATATGGTCATTGATTTTACGGAGTACAATGCTTATTTTCGAGTCCCAACTAGCTGAGGCAAGCGTTTCACCTTTTCTTTAGCTGCAAGGTTTGGGCGTAAGTTTGTCTAATACTTCCTCAAAAATCGAGATCATGCATTATGATACTATTCTTAGCCCACATAATGAATTGGACTTTTGACCTCCAACTCTATCATTCGAACCTCAACTTGGTCGAGCTGAAAACTTCTATATGATAGAGAGTATAAACCTAATTATGCATGATGTTGCTTCGGACTCGCTTAACGAATTAGGCCTTCTGAATGCTATTATTTGTACCTCTACATTCTCTCTATAGTGGAAGATACTTTTATGTAGACTAGGTATGTTACTGGTTTTGTTTAGCTTTTTTAGTAGAATACAGGGGGCTATACCCAGCGCCTTGGCTTTAAAAAACAAACACTAGGCCTGCCGAATTGTTCAACTAAACTCACTCACCTAAAGTTATAGTTTGGTGGATATAGGATTGTTTAATAACTGTTGGCTCAGTCAAAAAAGCTGACATATGGGGTGCAATGACTCGGATACGAGAGGAACACACTGGACAAGGCAAAGCAAGTTTTAGATAGTATGCAGATAACAACAATGACTCTAAAAAAAGGGGAAAAAAAAAAGAAGCAAGTTTTAGATAGTATGCAGATAACAACAATGACTCTAAAAAAAGGGGGAAAAAAAAATTAGCTGCCAATATGTGTGTGACCGGTACCCAACATGTCATGGACTCTGTCGTGCTTCAGAGCTCTGGGCCCTGTTAAAATGGAGTAGGCAACATGGGTTGCCATTACTCTCAGAAGTGGTGGGAACTAAAATCTGTGCACGCGCCTGCGTACTGCAACAATAGAACAAATGATAAATGTGCTACAGTTTGCAATAACTACAATTGATACTTCCGGGACTTTGATTCTTGAAAAATAATGTCATACTTACATTGCTTATGCGCCATACTGGTTCTATATCGTATCATTGTCATCATATCTTTGGTTGACCATGATGAGTCTTGTACATTTCAAATGAATATCTTGAGCTTTACAATTGCATCTTTAATTTTTTTTTTTTTTCCCGTTCTTCTAACGTTATGGAGAATGACCTGCAGGCTTACTGATAGACCCCAAATTTCATAAACCTTTGATTGAAGTCTAATAATCTCTGAAGTCTCAAAACATTGAACTGAGTTGATGACCGTTTGTCTTCATTGTCAAACTATTTTTGTTATCATCAAGTCCGAGGTTATGTTCTTGATCAGAGCATCATGCCTCAATTTCAGATGAGTAATAAACTAAAATAATAATTTGTACTTTGTTTCCGTCGAGCCTTTTGCTGTCATGCAAGTCAATTGCACGTCATATTCTCTGTTCTATTGATTTAGAATCTTATTCTCAAAGATTCAAAATTTATCCCCATTAACTATCTGTAAGTAAACAGGGTTCGTTAATCAAATTTTAGAACGCAGATTATTTGAGTGTTTTGTTGTATCCCAGATTGTATTTGGTTTTACCAATAATTAAACATCTTATTCTTATCAATATTCCAGAGTGTACTCCAGTATTTTCGCGTACTGTATCGATAAACAAATTCCTTGCTACTTTAAGAAATCTTGATACAATATTATACATTACAAACAAAATACTTTTATTGTTCTCCACCTTGTAAACGTATGACGGGCAAATTATGATGAAACAAATTAAATTGAGGTCTTATAGGTAGTTTCTTATTTGCATGTCCTTCTCCCAACTAGTTTAGATAATTTAAAGTTGATATGAATATTGACACGTTAGGGATAATAACTACTTAAGAAGCTGCGTAGATATTAGCTATTGAAAAAACAGCAATATAGTAAGCAAACAGCCATCACATTAGGAAATGCGTAAAACTCGATCGATAAATGCGTGTAACATGGCAAAAAAAGACGTATATACATAAAGATGTTCCTAAGGGGAACCTATGATGCACAGACACGGTAATACCAACATGGACACGATATATGGATACGAGGTCAATCCTTAAAAAAAATACGTAGGATAAGCATATCCAGCATGTATGTCCAATATGGATACTGTGTCATAATGGAAGTGTTGGTGCTTCATAGAGGGGAACAATTATGAGCACAATGATGAATTTGCTTCAACGATAAAGCATGGCCATATATGCAAGCCATAGACAATACAATACTAAATGTAAAGATCTCAAACCATGAAAACGTGATGAATTTGCTTCAACGATAAAGCATGGCCATATGCAAGCCATAGACATTACAACACTAAATGTAGAGATCTCAAACCATGAAAACGGCATCACACAATTCAAGGACAAAATGTTGGAATTTCTGATTAGCTCAACCGATGTTAGAGAAAGGCATGGTTGTTAAATGTGGATGCACGAGATTTTATTAGTCTTTTTGGCTTTTATTAGTCATATATATGGTTTGTTTTCATTATTCCACAGCTTATGTTACAATTATGGGTGTGTCGGGAGTATGTTATCTGCCAATCTATTGCAGGTTATCGCCGAAAGACTATCGGAAGAAGAGATAGGGGGTCTAAAGAAATTGTTCAAGATGATCGACACAGACAATAGCGGGACAATTACATACGATGAACTAAAAGAGGGCTTGAGAAGAGTAGGCTCGGACCTGATGGAGTCTGAGATCCAGGCTCTTATGGATGCGGTACGTATACTAGGACCAAACATGCACGTGCGATGCACGTGACTATTCATCATTACAGGATTATGTGGAGATAAAATTTTTCGGTAAATTATGTTATTTTTACACATGGCAATGAATCGGATGCACTGGATCTGACAGGCTGATATAGACAACAACGGCAGCATAGATTACGGTGAATTCCTTGCTGCAACGGTGCACATGAACAAGTTGGAGAGAGAGGAGAACTTGATAAATGCTTTCACCTTCTTTGACAAAGACGGGAGCGGTTACATCACCATCGATGAACTCTCGCAGGCGTGTAAAGATTTCGGCCTTGGCGATGTCCATCTCGATGAAATGATCAGAGAAATCGACCAAAACAATGTAGGTCCCCACCCCTATTGCCTGTTAACATTCATTACCCATGCGGAAATTTCTTGAATTGTTGGTTGTCTGTGTATCGACTGCAGGACGGGCAGATCGATTACAGTGAGTTTGCAGCGATGATGAGGAAGGGGACGGGAGGAAACGGAGCAGTCGGGCGAAGAACCATGCGAAACAGTTTGAATGTCAACTTGGGTGATGTCTTTAGGGCTGCAGAGTGCTAGATGGGTCTTGTTAACCGGGAAGCCATTATTGTACACTTAGGACTAGATAGATGTGCTGAGTTTAGTGGTATATGGACCTTTGAACAAGACCTGCTGCTGTTGGTGTTTCTGACTAGGTTAATGTGGAGGAGTAGAGAGAGTTGGACGACAATGAGCTGCTGCTGCTGCTGCTGTGTAACTAACCTTGTTATTGCTGCTAAAGAACGAACAGTCTCAATAATTATTTCAAACTATTGACTGTGCACAATGTCGAATTTCAAACTATTGACTGTGTTATTGCTGCTAAAGAACGAATAGTATATTTTTACTAATACAAGTCAAAACTCTTATTATTGATCAAAGTCTAAAATTCTAGTTCCTATCATGTGGAGCCAAAGATCTTGAAGTAAAATATATCAAAGATTGTAATATATATATATATATATATATATATATATATATATATATATATATATATATATATATATATATATATTAGGGATTACTGTAGGTGAGCCGCCAGTTCAGGAAAAGTTACGTGAGCTAGTGACAAAACTGTAATAGGTGAGCCGCCAGTTCAGGAAAAGTTACGTGAGTTAGTGACAAAACTGTAATGATCCAATGATTTTCCTTTAATTTTTTTTAACAATCAAGTTCCCTACCTCTTTAACTTATTTCGGATTAAATTTCATAAATTTTAGATTTTATTTATCCTTTCAAGTGCATACAAAATGTTTTATTCATTGAAAATCGTTAAATTTGTGTTAGCTTGTCGGAGGATCAAATCAAAACTAAAATCCAAAAAAATGGGTATGAGTGAACCCTAGGGTGTCAGAGATCATAATCCAAAAAAAAAAATTTTAAAAAGATTATTGTAGATAGTGGAAATTAACTGTAGTTCAGATAACTTGCGTGAGCTGTCAGCTCATTTCCATTTTTCTCGTGTATAAATATATATATATATATATATATATATATATATATATATATATATATATATATATATATATATATATATATATAACCATATCTATATTTATGATCATAAGAATTCTACTGGATTGATTTGGTGATATGTAGGTATATATGAATTTAATCACGTGAATGGCAGTGAGGACAAGAGTAGGATGCGAATCGACTCGGACCAGTTTAATGTCTAATCGGAATTTTGATCTGATTTTAATTTCGTATCATATTGGATTTAAAATAGTTTAACTTTTCTCATAATTTTGTATGAGTGTGATGGTTTCTTTTATGAAAATATTTATATGTCATAGCTTTATTTTATTTTTTTCAATTTTTGATATGGACATACCTAAAAAGTCCATGTGCTATCGAAATACATTAGATCGAGTTGGATTTTTTTAGACAATGGTCTATGTGTACTCTGTATCAGCTCAAATTTTATAATTTTAATTTGAATACTGAATATTTCTCATCCCTTTCGTTGGACTGTGTGGAATGTGAGGGTGGATTTATAAGATGAAAGTTTCTTGAGGGGTTAAATGAAAAATGGCTATAATTTTTTTTTGGGGTATTTACTGGTTTGTCCCTCATATCTTTATATATTATGAATTTGCCCCCCAAATCTTCATATTTAGATTTTGCCCTCCAAATCTCATAAGTTACAACAATTTAATCCCTTTCTCTAACACAGTTAAATATTTGACTATTTTACCCTTCTTTTCCTCTTCTATTTTCCTCTTCTCTTTTTCTTCTCTCTTCCTCCTCTCTTCTCCTTTTCTTCATTATTTATCCTCTCTTCTTTCTCCTTAACTTCAATTGGTATCACCTAGAGATATCATATACACAATCCATAACAAATACCAATTGAGTAAAGAGAAAGAAGAGATGATAAATAATAAAGAAAAAGAGAAGAGAAGAGGAAGAGAAAAGAAGAAGAGAGGAGGAAAATAGAAGTGGAAAAGATGGGTAAAATGATCAAATATTTAACTGTGTTAGAGAGAGAAAATTGTTGTAACTTATGAGATTTGGAAAACAAAGTCCTAAATATGAAGATTTGGGAGGCAAAATCATAATATATAAAGATTTGAGGACAAACCAGTAAATATCCCTTTTTTTTTTTAATAAAAAATAGAAATTGGGAGATAAAAGAGGGGATGGGTGCACTCTCCCCCTCTCACGTTTCTCATTCCAACCGCCAAACCCAAAACCCAAGTTAAACCCTAAATTCATACCCAAAACCCTAATTTCCTCAGATCAAATTCGAAACCCTAAGTATTTTTTCTCTTCTTCTCTCTCTCTTTCTTCTTCTCTTCATGGATTCGACCGACCTAGGTCGGGATCGGAGCCGCGGTCGCTAGGCGTGGCGGCCAAGCGGGGCGACCGGAGATTGGGCCGGCTGGGCTAAGAGGGACCTTGGTGGTTTCTTTGGCTGGAGCCTATAATCGAAAATTTTAATTGAAAGGTAAAAATTATATGTACTCTGATTGCTTTAATTCTACTTAATTTCTAAAGCAAATTATGATTTGTATTTGTTCGACCTTCATAAATTATTAGGCTGTCTTTGGTTTGAAAGAAAATGAAAGAAAGAAAAAGGAAAGAGAAAAGAAAATAAAAGAATTGATTTTTCCTTGATGTTTGGTTAGTAAGAAAATATTTTCTGTTTGGGGTATTTACTGGTTTGTCCCTCAAATCTTTAAATATTATGATTTTACCCCCAAATCTTCATATTTATAATTTTGCCCCCCAAATCTCATAAGTTACAACAATTTTGCCCCATTCTCTAACTTTCCCAAACACAGTTAATTTTTTGACCATTTTACCCCTCATTTCCTCTTTTATTTTCCTCCTCCTCTTCTTCTCTCTTCCTCCTTTCTTCTTATTTTCTTCATTATTTCTCCTCTCTTCCTCCTATCTTCTTCTTCTCTTTTCCTTCTCTCTTCTAATTTTCTTCATTTTTTTTTTTTTACTCTTTCATGTTCATATTTTCCTCCTCTCTTCTTATTTTCTTCTCTTTTTTTACTTGAGATAATTGATTTGATGAACTAGAGGAAAAATGCATGACATGAAAGAGTAAAAAAATGAAGAAAATGAGAAGAGAGGAGGAAAAGAGAAGAAGAGAGGAGGAAGAGAGGAGAAATAATGAAGAAAATAAGAAGAAAGGAGGAAGAGAGAAGAAGAGGAGGAGGAAAATAAAAGAGGAAATAAGGGGTAAAATGAGCAAAAAATTAACTGTGTTTGGGAAAGTTAGAGAGGGGGGCAAAATTGTTGTAACTTATGAGATTTGAGGGGCAAAATTATAAATATGAAGATTTGGGGGGTAAAATCATAATATTTAAAGATTTGAGGGACAAACCAGTAAATAACCCTTTCTGTTTTCATAAATTTTCTCCCAAACCAAAGACTGGAAAATATTTTTCTTCCTTATTTTCTTTTCTTTTCCTTCATTTTCCCTCAAACCAAACAGAGTAAAAGAGAAAATAAAAGATGGAAATTGGTTTTTTTTTTCTTGATATTTGATTAGTAGGAAAACATTTTCTTTTCTTTTAAATTTTCTCTCAAACCAAACAATAGAAAACATTTTTAGAAAACATTTTATTTCATATTTTCTTTTCTTTTCTTTCATTTTCTCTCAAACCAAACAGAGCCTTAAGAAGGTATCAAGTGGTCTTAGAAAGAGTATGGATGTGTATTAGAATGGGAATCGAATTAGGGTCACAAATTGTGAGTAAAGTTTTCTTTTTCCTTGTTATGCGAGCACTCACATTCTAATGTTTTAATCTCTTAATTAATTATTCTCAATTAATGTCTATTTGACCAAATTAATTGTTCAATTGTTGCTCATTTTGCCCCAAAACTCATACCATGAATTTCTTGCTTAAACCTTTTCATTTGATGTCTCTATAAAAGGGGATGGATGCTCCCTCTCTCTCTCTCTCTCTCTTCTCGTTTCTCTCTCCAACCCTAAAACCCAAAACCCAAGTTAAACCCTCAATTCATACCCAAAAGCCTAAATTTCTTGCCTCTAAGTTCAATCCTAGATCAAATTCGAGACCCTAATTATTTCTTTCTTTTCTTCTCTCTCTTCGTGGATTCGACCGACCTGGGCCTGGATCGGAGCCGTCGTCTCTAGGCGGGGCAGCCAAGCAGGGCGAACGATGATCGGGCCGACTGGGCGAAGCCAGCAAGGATAGGAGTAGAGAGGGAGCTTGGGGGATTTCTTTGGGTGGAAACTTTAATCAAAAAAATCTAATTGAATGGTAAAAATTATTTAATACTCTAATTACTTTAATTCTATTTAATTTCTGAAACAAATTATGATTTGGGTGTGTTCGATGTTCTTAAATTATTAAGGGATTAAGTGATCGTAGAAAGAGTGCGGAGGTGGATTAGACTCGGAATCGGATTAGGTTTGTGAATTGGGAGTGTTATTTTTTTTTGCTATGCGAGCACTTGCATTCTCATGTTTTAGTCTCTTGATTAATTATTCTCAATTGATGTCTAATCAAATTGATTGTTCAATTGTCAGTGTTCATTTTGCCCCAAAACTCATGTTATAAATTCCTTGATTAAACCCTTTCACTTGATGTCTCTCTGATCGAATTAGTAGCTTAATTGTTGATGTTCACATCTTGTAACTACATATACATAAAATATGAAGTAATAATGCATAATAGAAGTATGTACCTAAGGATGATTGTCAAGTAAACATCAAAGAAAGATTGGTTTACTTAAATTATATTACTACTTAGTTTTATATAAATCCTATTATTTAAACTTTAATGGTTTTAAATTTATTCATCTTGATGGAAATGATGTAGGTTGTGAATTTCTTGTAACAAAATATATGCACGTGTTGTCGATTGGTTTCTAACACTATTGCTATCATTTTGCTAATTTTAACGTGACGGTATGCTCCAATGAATTATATTTTTTGTGTCATAATTCTCTGTGTCACACGGGGTATGGGGGAAGGGGGGAGCTAAGTGAGTGTGAGTCAGTTAAGGCTGAAGCAGAAATTAGAAATGCAATCAGTGTCAGCTACAGAAATGAGTGAAGCTAATGATGGTGGGGATTTGTGGGAAGTGCTAAAATTCCTTAGTATAGGGACCAGGACTTTGGCACTAAGGACAGGTTTCCTTATCACGCTGGTGATGGCTGTTTGAGTTCTTAGCAACACAAGCGGGAGCTAGGGAGAAGTCATTCAGTAGCTCTCAAACAAAAAGATTGAGTGCCCCCTCGGTCCCTTTCATGTGCCATGGCAGTGCTCGTCTTCAATTCCCAATGAACAACATGATCTTAGTTTGATGTGGATCAGAGGATCTGCTAAGGTTGTACATGTTTTTACCTTAATGAGCTTTTTATCTAGCATAGGCATATATAGAAATTTATTGTAACATGATAGCATCTTATAATTATCAAGAAATATGTTATTACAGTATTAGAAAACAGTCCATAGACTTGGGGAATAGTATGGTTTAGAGTAACAAGGTGTAATACCTTATCATAAAACATGATGGTTCACCTTTCATGAATACTACTACATTGCTCCTTGTTTGCAAAGGTCCATATTTCTTTGCTTCTTGGATTGAGTTGATTGTTATTTTGTTAGCACTCTTACTTTTGTATTTATGTAATAAGTAGAAATGATGCCTAAAACTTCACATTATGAGAAAAACAAATCTTTTACATTACATATTTGTACAGTTTGATGACTTTTTTATGCAATCTGTAATACTTTCTAACTAATACCTCGAAACAAAACTTGTGCCTAACTTTTTATCTTGACATTATTGCAAGTATCCTGACCTTGGAGCTATGTTGTATGGATTTGTATGTTGGATATGTTATGAATTCTTGAATTCACAAAATTTCAAGAAAGCATGAACATGAATTCTTTATGGATTGTGCTAATTAAATAATATTTCTAGATTTGTTTTTAATAAAAAATAACCATCTGAATTTATTATGTTTGTTAAAAAGCTCATTCAATGTAGCATGCCAGTACAAATAGATGTTGACTATGGAAGAAAGGTGGAAATGACAGAAGATTTGCTGTGTGTAATTGAAGTGCCAATTACATGGGGTTTGATTATTGACCAGGGATGAAAACTGTTACAAATTTTCAGTTCACATCTCTTTGAAACATTCGATTCACTAATCCAAAAAGAATTTGATGTTTAACCTGGATATAGATTAGATTCATGCTGGTTTGAATCTGATACAAATCCTACACTTTCTCCAGCATATCTGTATTGGACTCGTGCCTGGTATGAGTCAGCTGGGTTTTGAACGTTTATGTGCACCAAGGTGTATGTGATGAAGCTAGTTTACTGCTTGAAGTGTTTATCCAAACTTTGATTTGGATAAAGTTGGTTGAACTTTTATATCTTAGTCAGTTCCAGTTAGGAAACATCTGCAGTGTTCTCATTCCGGTTAGTTGCAAATTTTGTGGTCACTGAATGCAATAAACATGCATGTGAGCCAGTATTGAATGTTCCTTTTGTTATTCTGTAAACACTAAATGTTCTGTTGAAGTTTTTACCTTATTTTTGGAAATGTTGCAAACCCAATGTTTATTTATTGATTACAAGATAACAGTAAACTGTTAATAGTTATTCTCTCTCTCTCTCTCTCTCTCTCTCTCTCTCTCTCTCTCTCTCTCTCTCTCTCTATATATATATATATATATATATATATATCTAATATGTTTTTTTTCCCCTGTTATAGGATTGAGTTATCATGAGTAAGCACAGAGTGCCTTTTTGAAGGAAAAAAAAAAAAAAAACTGGAGAAGAGGAAGAAGCTTCCAAAGTACATGGTAACCCCTCTATTAATAGTTTCACGTTATTTTATGAGCTAATGCATCTGTTACTGTAAGTGCTCTCTCTCTCTCTCATGAAACTATTATCATCCTGTATTTCTTGCTCTACATTGCCTTAACGTGATGAAAACTCCAGCTCAACCCCCACGATTATAGAATTGAGTTATCTCGACCAATCCTGTTTTTCAATGAATCAATCCAAGCTCTTCAAGCTCAACCCTTACAAATCCCTAAACCCTCTCGATCTCTCCCTTGTCCAATCCTTCTCCCTCTGCCAACACCAGCTCAAACTTCCATTCCTATTAACAATCCTATCCCCTACCCAATACACCTATCTCAATCTTGCCCTAGTTTATGGAACCCTAATTGAGCCCAACCTAGCAAAAGCCCACCTCACCCATCTCCATGCCATCGTCACTGACGGCTACAAGTTCTTCTCATCCATTCTCATCGATCTCACCACCCGACATTACAGTAAGCTCCTGGAGAGCCCGAGAGCCCAGCTCATCTGGGTCACCTCGCAGTTGGTTCGGCAGTCAAAGTCGACGCCTTGCTGATCTCTCTCTTGAGACAGATCGTTGGTGGGGATTTCTCTGAGGCCAACTTGTCCCTATGCGCTCAGCTCTTAGAAATTTTTGTCAAGAATTGGGATTGGTTAGTCCATGAGCAGTCGGTGGTGTTAACAAGTGCAGTTTTTGGGTTCTTGAGATTGTTGTCGGATCATTATAGGTTGGTTGGTGGTGCAAATTTGGATAGGTTGAAAAGGATGGAGGTTGAGTTTTGCGTCAAGGCAGTGAGGCAATGCTTTGCTTTGTGCATGAAAATTGGCCGGGAACTGGTTAGGCCGCTGCAGGATTTAGGGAAGTTTGGAAGGATTTGCTGTTTGGCACTGCTAACTTTGGGGTCTCGGATTTCTCTGACATTTCACAGTTGTATTGCATTATGACGCCGAGTCTGTGTTTCTTGATGAGGATCAGTCCTGAGATGGAAACCCAGTTGGGGTTCATGCCTACTTTTGTGAAGTTTGGGAGTCAGAAGAGCTATCGGACTTGGTTTGCTGAGAAGCACTTGTGTTGGCCTGGGAGCGAGACTGTTGTTGTTGATATTGGTAGGTTAATTTGTTGTGTGCTCCGCCCACCAAATGAGATTATTCAATCAGATGTTATATCGAGATGGGCAGTCATCGGGTGGCTGTTCAAGTGTTGTAGAAAGAACTACTTCGAGGCGAATGTGAAGCTTGCATTGTTATACATAGCATTTATTTATTTTAAAACTTTGTCATAAGATATTTCCTAGAGAATTGCTGCTAGCTTGTTGAAGTTGGTGTTTGAATTATTGCGCTTTGCTTTTCCCTCGTTGCTGCCGTTCTTGTGAGTTGATGCTATCATATTTGAATGAACAAGGCACCCTTCTTGCCAAACATATTACCATCGTAATCGGTTCTTTTTCGTTCCACTTGCTTTTGACTTGATGATGTTAACTGATCACACATCTGTTTGAAGTCTAGCTGTACTGTTTATGCACTACTGTCCCATCATCAAGACGACTTGATGAACTTTGTCTCTCTTTGAATTAGCTAATTGTTGCACAGTATTGTGGACAAAGAATCAACGAGTCCTTGGACACATCTTCAAAAAAAAAAGAAATTGGAGGGTTGGAAGGAAAAATATTTGTTGTTGGGAAGGAAGGTGGCGATACTCGATGCGATTCTGTCCTTACTACCGCTATATTATATGTCCTTCATATTGCTGCGGTGGGTGAGAAAAAAAAATTGATCGGATCATAAAGAGGTTTCTCTGGAATGGAATGGACACATCTTCCAACAAATATCATTTAGTCCCCTAGGGACAGGTGTGAAGGTCAAAGGACGCTAGGGGCCTGGAAATTGTGGGACTCAAGACTTTTAACATATCTTTAATGACCAAATGTGGTGACATTTACTTATGCAAAACCATGACTTGTTCCAGAAGCTTTTACTCAACAAATATGGTCCAAAGAGAGGAACGTGGCATGAGAAAGTAACGAAAAAAAAAACAAAATATCTCTGTATTTTGGAAGGGTATGTTACTGAATAAACACTTAGTCTGCCACAGTTTGGAATATAAACTGGAGAAGAGTTTCAATATAGTATTCTCACAAATCCCCATCAAGATCATGCTTTCAGATATCTTCCAGTAAGTTAATGATAAAGACGTCGGGGTTAGTCGATTGAGGTGGTGATGAAATTTGAAGGCATTATCTGGATATAAAATTATCAGAGTGAGCTTATTAAAACAGTGTATAAACAACATGACCCTCTCTTTCCTAGAAGAGGACAGACCAATTTGGAAATGGGAGAAGGAGGGTAACTTTACAGTGAAATTCATATACCGTCACTTTATAAATAGTGGAGTCACCTCGATGCATACCAATTGGGTTTGGAAAACAAAATGTTCTCAAAAGGTAAGACTATTTTTCTAGCTCGTTTGCAAGGAAGCTCTCCTTACATGATCAACAGGATGGAGTGGTCTCAATATATGCGTTTTGTGTAAGGAGGACGGGGAATCAATTATTCATATTATTTTTAACTGTTCTATTTCCAACCATACATGGGATTTGTGTGCAAGGACTCTCAGACTAAATATAAATATAGTTTTAAACATAAACCTTTTGAGAAGACTAGACAGGGTAGTGCTAATCGAAAAATTAGGACCGTTATTGCTACATTTTGCTGGATTGTTTGGAGATAGAGGAATAATAGACTATTTAATGATCAGTATCATTTTATTGATTATTGTATGTGTCTTATCATTCATAATTCTATTATCTGGACAGGTGTTTTTTCGGATGATGAGAGCCTCCACCTATCAGACGTCTCTTAAAGAAACGATCTCGATTGTACCTCACCAATTGAGGAGTAGAGCCTTGCATCTATCGTTCGCTGGGTGGTAGATAAGCAACTAGTTTATCTTTTATCTACAGGGTCTTTGTACTTTTGTGCAGATTTTCATTTTCCGCTTTTTTTTTTTTTTAATGTAGTTTTATTTTAGAAGTTTGGCATGTAGTTTTATCAGGACTATCTTTCTTTGTAACCTAAGACTGTATATTATGTAATTATCTCTATAATGGAATGCGAAAGTACTAACTCACCCTCTTATCTTAAAAATAATTAAAAAAAAGAACCAATGAGTCCGGGAAATTTCCTTATGATAGCTCATTTAAGCAGCATACTATACTTTCTAGGCTTTTCAAGGAAAGGATTCTCATCTAAATGTCAAATGGACGGTATCGGTAGTGTCAGTCAACTTCTGTTAGCTTTCTTCCCATTTTCCCTTGAGACGGTATATTGACTCAAAGATCGATCGATCGATCATTACGTTGTTGACAGTATCGAGGTATGAATGTTCCATTGGCAACAGATATGTGCTTGGCAGTATGGAGATATGAATGTTCTGACCAACGCCAATGGCGACAGATATGCAGTAATGTTGCTGCAATCTAATCTCCTCTAATTAGTCGCCTCAATTTCACCAATGACAGCAAACTTGCAGCTAGCGTACTTATCATCTGACCTAATCCTAGTAAGTACCTTTCAATCAGAACCGACCCATCATGACCGAGCTATAACATATCAAAGAATCATTACAATGATACGTCATTATGCAATCCAACCGACAAACAGAAAGTGTATCTTGCCCTCATAAGCACTCAGGGGGGGGTTGCCATTTGATGATCGGAAAGTAGATGGGGCCGAGCCTAGTCCTGCCATGCCAAGATATTTGGAAAACAAACAGGATTCTAGTGGCGTTCATCTTCTAGGATAGTTACTGAACATTGGCGATCATTGTGCATTTATTTGGCTCATGAGTTTTTTAGAGGTGGCCCGGTTTTTGCTGCTCCCACCACTGCCAACTTGAAATCGATGATGCTTATTGTTCAATCAAGACTACTCCCCCTAGAAAGGACCATAAGAGATCAATCATCATTCTCATCCCTCTAGATATTTTTGAATATTATGTAGTAGTAGTAGTAGTGTAATGCTATTTAATTAACTCGCAAAATAAACAAAGAGAAGATGATATGTAGCCACTCTAGCTGGTCCTGGGTATGTTTTCAACTATTTCTTTCCTTTGCTTTCCAATATATTTGTATTTATAGATTATATATTATACATTATAGATATAGATATAGATTGGGAGTAGACAATTTTGAATTTTGAACAAAGTCATGCTGTTATCTGATGCATAAGAGAAACTTGATGTGTGGGTATAATTCTTGAGATGCAAGAGGTCTCACTGGCTCAAGGAGCTAGCATGAGATTTTTCGACTGTAACAAAGAAAATGATACTTATTTATCTACTTTTAATAAAAAAAAAAATTGAATTATTGGTCTGATGTAATTAAATCAATGTAGTAAGCAAGCTAGACCATAGAACAAACCTATTGTTGTAGATTAATCACCATGCATGCGTGGACCACGGATGCACTACCATCCTAGACAACACTCTTGAACAAGAGAAAGTTACGGCCCTAAAAAGCAATTTAGGATCTTGCACATCAACCATCATCCTGAACACACGATCATCTTCGGTAAATATATAAATACAACACCTCTAGCTAGGTTAACGTGTTGTATTTATATATGACATGGTCACATTTCTCAACTTATACATTCCTATCGAGCAATATGTCTTCATTCAAGTCTCTAGCATCCATAACTTTTCGTGACACCTCCATTAATATTTTCTTCAGTCATTCTTTTGCTTTTTTAACTTGTTCTATAGTGATAAATTCCACTTGTCGAACTGATGTATATGTAAGTTTATTTGAATGGTTGTAGAAATAATGTTCCTTTATTCTATTGAAACAACTCTTTTTCTGCATGAGGTGAAGATTCGCCTCTCTAGCTTGATCACCCTTTTAAGATCCTAGAGCCTCTCCCATGCATCTCAAGCATTCTCTTCAGTTTATTTTATTTCAGTATTTAAATTTGCAGGCAAATAAATTAAAGGATGTGCAGCTTCAAGATTATGACAAAGAGTAGCCCCAAGATAATTAGGCAGATGTTTCATATAGAAATAGAGTTTTTTTTTTTTTTAAACCACCACATAATGTGATGATGTTCATTCTCTTGAAACATACATGCAAAACCCAAAAAAAAAAAAAAAAAAATCATAAAACACAAGTCAATACAAAAGTTATATATAATCTGACAATTTAAGTTATTATAAGAAGGAAATTATGTTTTTTTTTTCCCTTCGTTATGGACATAAAAAGATTGAATATGCTAGAAGAGTTACGCAAACATCAAACTGATCATCAATCTGTAAAGTCCCAATTTGGCCTCAGATTAGTTCTTTGCTACTACTTTCAGTGCGTGCATGCAATGTTACAATTGACATGAGTCCTGGCCCTTCACCTCCCAATCATCATTTGTATTAATTCTTGTTGAACCTGGCCATGATCTCGATTCGTGTCCAACGCTGGTGGTGGTTAACTACGGAAGGAGGCAAGGAACTGATCTCCTTGGTTAGGATCATTGATGTCATATTCCAGAGGAACAGTTGGTAAGTTCGAATTGGAACCTGAAGCCGATTCACTTAACTGTGATGCGAGCAACTTGTCCAAGACCTTCCAATCGAAGAATTGGCCCCCCCTGGATTCGCCTCCCTGCAGGCTGCTGGAGTGCTCTTCCCTTCTATTATTAGTCATAGAGCTAGCATCAAAACATTCACCAGCAGCCAAGTTTGTCGACATACTAGGACTGTCTAGTTGAGGAATCTCAAAGATACTCCCAAAAGGTTGTTCGTAAAAATTGCCCCTTGGATTTGATTCAATGATGCGTGTAGGCCGAGTAACTTCTGGGAATTGTTCGAGTGCATATAACTGGTCATGGTCTCTAACGTAGAAAGGACTGTAAGTGTTGTAGCATGGCCTTGGATTAGGAGTCGGCTTCTTGAAAGCACGGCACACGACCCATCCTTCTTCCTGCAGTAACCAATGCCAATTATATAAGATCATGAAACTGTTACTACATGCAAAGTTATATTTTGGATTGTTTTTAGTTCCACTTTATGATAATGAAGCTCTAGCTAGTTATAAATTAGAAACAGACATATATTTATTTATTTGATGCAGTACAGTACTCCTTTTATGCTATGATTATCTTTGTTAAGTGGTTTATTTTTTGAAATATATTATATTTGCGCATAGATAGATAAATAAAATCACAAATATTGTGATATCATGTAGAGAAACCTATACATGTATATAACTTGCCTGGGTAGGACCATGTTCACTTGACTGCAGACGATATTCATGCATGATCCAGTCAGTCTTCCTTCCATTTGGTGCGCGACCCTCATAGAACACGAGCGTCTTCCGCATCCCAATCACTTTCAATTTGGAGAGCACGGCCTTGTCCCTCCCCGTCGCCTTCCAGAATCCAGCGTTTGTCGCCCTATTAGTCCTCGTCCCGCTAGGGTACTTCTTATCTTTATGGCTGAAGAAGTACCACTCGCTCTGCTCCTCGTATCCAAGCTTGCACCTCTCTATTAGATTAGAGAGTCACAAACATGTTATAAACATAGAACAGATCAAACAATGCAAACATTAATTAGTATTCTTCATAAACAAAAACAAAAAACAAAAAAAAAAATTGCATTGTACCTTGGAGATCCCATGGCTCTATCCTGTAGAGATCAATGTCTGTGATGACTCCAAGATCAATCTTTTGTGAGGAGACTTTTCTTGTCAGGTAATATCCCACAAGCTCTTCCTCTGTAGGATGAAACCTGAACCCAGGTGGGACACTACACTCCACTTGATCCATTGCCCAAATATTAATTCTTGATGATCACCTGAAACCCTAACAAAAGAAGCATCATTTTGGATTATGTCCATAATTTGCATGCTCAAAGTTGATTGCTAGCACTACCTGTCGGAGAATTTGTATTTTAGTAGTTTTGTAGATCATTTTCTAATGAAATACGGAGGAATATATCCACCGTTATTGCTCAAAAAAAAAAAAAAAAAAGTTGGTTGCTCTACCAACTACTTAATTTGTTTATTATTATTATTATTATTATTGTGCTGGTTTTAGAAGTGAATGATTGAGACATCCATTTGTGCAACTATCAAAACCTAGACAGGAAAAAGAAAAGGAGACAAAATATATGACTTTTGAGTTGCAAGCATGCTCTCATGCTTGTATGTTTCTTTGAGTGCACTCCATGGCTGGCAATGCTTTCTCATCAACCACCCAAAAAAAAAAAAATAACTTTTTTTTTTTGGTCAAAAACACTGAGTACATGCCATTACTCTTTGCTAATCTCATTAATCTTCCTAAAAATATAACTGAATGATGTAGAAGAAAGAATAACAATATAGAACAAATATGCATGCATTCTGTTTGCACTGCAGTTTGATCTGGCTACCATACCTTTGGCTGGCACAAACTAAGCAGACCCCGACGGAGAATTTGTTGCTGCGTTGGCTGCGATCGGCGTGTTGTTTGGCAATGAGGGGGAGCTGGGAGAAGGAGAGAGGAGGAAACTTGGTGAGCTTTATGCAATGCTTGTACTTAGTATGAGAGGAGAATATAGTGTGTTGTAGTTAGGGAGATCCAAGGTTATATATACGTGATATGGTGGTAAGTATATATACACACATTGGATTGTAAAGCAAGAGAGAGGCTAGTAGCCATCAATTGCGCGTGGGGTGGCAAGTGAAATGTAGAGAGAGAGAGAGAGAGAGAGAGAGAGAGAGAGAGATTATGGTCGATTTGGACGGCGGGACAGCAAAAGATCCTCACGCCACCCCGCCACCCCTAATCTCTCTCTCCCCAAATATTGTGTTTCAAGACTTTCACTACTTAGTCCATAATTCACTTGTAACATACAAAGGACATGGACATATTGTCCATAAAACTAAAGCCCCATATAGCGACCGGCACCGACCAACGCTGACGTATCAATACCGAGCATCCGCCACGTGTAACGACACCTGGAATCTTGCATAATACAATACCAATGATTAGTGCTCTTAATACTCACCCCTTACAGTGGTGTGCATGGTACTACTGTCCCTTATGCTCTACTGTTTACCTCCCATGGCCTCTAGCTCAAAGTGTGAGAGGAAAGATACCCACCCAACTGTAATACACTACTCTCCTCTTCTGTAATCTATAGACTTTTTAAAATGAATGGATAGGATCTGTGGCTTGAAACCCAAGTACTTGCACCAAAAGTGCACATAAACTATATGTACACAAGAACAGAAAATATGTTTTTTTTTTTTTTTTTAGGTAAGTTTGTGGCTGCAGACTTAACTTTAACCTGAATTCTAGAGGGTCTCAAATACTTTAAAAATTAAGTGTTAGTTTTTTTTTTTTTTCTTTCTTTTTATGTTACAGGTTGAGTAAAAAAGGTTATATATTACGTGTCGCGTGTGGATGTTTTGTTCGATTAATATTTAATTAGTACTGAAGTTGTCTATTGGTGTATGTGTTTATGAACTGAGATGGACAGCTAGCTAGCAGCTCTGCATTCTTTGAAATTATTTTATGGTTGGTAGTAGAATGGGAATGGGTTTGTTGAGGTATGGCTGTAGGGTTACACTCCTAACAGTGACCTTTCTCCTGAAAGCATGGAGGCTTGCACTGAAACCTCAGCCACCTGCATGAGGACAAAGCCTGAGATCTCACTATCTCTTTAGCTTTGCATGATCTGTTAAAATTCATCCAAAGTTGAAGTTTGTTTTCTTTTGAAAGAAAAATATATCAGCATTAGTTCTTATGTTGAGTGTTTCTGATGTTTTTTTTTTTTTTTTTTATAGATTCTCAAGGTATATATACAGTTGAATCTAGTTCATCTAATTCATACCATAATCAATCTTATAAACATTTTCATCATCAAATATTGCTACATAGTGATTGGAATTATTTTCAGTTTTTAGGGGTGTTAAATGATAGAACACTGTTTGCTAGATGGATATTGTGATCTAAGTGACTAATAAAAGCATTAGAAGAGGAATTTGAGAGTTAATTATATATATATGTATATATATATATATATATATATATATATATATATATATATATATATATATATATATATATATATATAGAGAGAGAGAGAGAGAGAGAGAGAGAGAGAGAGAGAGAGAGAGAGACGTATGCGTGTGTGTATTAATATGCTAATTTCTCATATACAAAAATAGTTGATATTTAAACATAAGGAATGGTACTTGGAACATGACACGGAAAATAATGATGTTGGATTCAAAGCCCTTTACTTTTTGATGAAGACGAATTTGTATTATTGGTAGAGCGCTTGCTTGTGATAAAAATAGTCACATGTTTAAGACCAGATATGAAGATACACATTTAAATTAATTTTCTGCCATTCATGGAATAGACTGTGAATTATCCACCGTATTCATCAAAAACCGCGTAATTTTTACATAATTATCCATGTTTATTCTATTTTAGCATGCAGCAGCAGCCTACACTTAGACAAGCATGCATACTTTTCTCAGAGCAAACCCTAACAGGAATGATTTTATAACTACTTGATGGTGAAACCAGGCCACTTCAGTCAAAATTAAGCAGCTAGTACAAGGTGCAAACCTACCTTAAACACTAACTAATTAACTAATAGAAACAAGTTGAGAGTCCTAACTTCTCATTGGCCATGGCTTGACAAGAGAGCCTCTTAGGATATCTCTAGAATAAAGGGCACCCTCCTAGGACAATGACTTGCAAACCATCTCACCTTCTCTCTCTCTCTCTCTCTCTCTCTCTCTCTCTCTCTATCCCCCTTTGTTTGTTTTAGCTTCGCAATAAACATTGCGGCCTAAGTTTGTTGGTGGGCCTTGGGTCGGTTTGTGGGGTTGCCCCCCATTCTATGATATCCTCTCTAACCAATCTCTTAATATAATTTTTTTTGGCCTAGGTATAAAGAGAGGTTGTAAGTGTAACAGAAGCTTCTAGAGGATTAACTAGCATGATAATTATTGATAATGACTTTTCTCCTAGCCCCTTTGTTATTGATCAAGTGCTAATTGGCCTCTTATTGTCATCTATGCATGAAGCTAGGGCTACTAAAAAAGTTTGATTGCTTATATGGGCAACAATTTGTTTTTTAGTAGGAGGGGTGATGTTCTTGGGCTTTTGGGCTTATATGTTAGTTGACATGGGCTTCATATTGCCATCTTGTTGAGAGCGCAAGAGTCCGTGACCTGTCTAAAAGCAGAGAATAATTTAAAAAATTAAAAGTCTTCCTCTTATTATGGAAAACAACTGATATAATGGAGGACGACTTATTTCCTGCTGAGAGCAGAGAATAATTTAAAAAATTAAAAGTCTTCCTCTTATTATGGAGAACAACTGATATAATGGAGGACGACTCATACCCTGCTGAGAGCCCATGAGGCCTTGACCTGTCTAAAAGTCCTGGAAAAAATGTATTACCAATGAGTTCGTTCAAGTGTGTGACCCACACACATGTGCTATAAAAAAGCTAACAAAGAATAAACAACTCAACAGAGAATAATTTAAAAAATTACAAGTCTCTCTCTTGTGATGGAGAACGACTTATACCCTCCTGGTTGTTTTTCCCCTGTTGCACCCCTCCCCCCCCCCCCCCCCCCACCCTTAATATATGTGTTTTTGGAAATTTTACACCAATAGAAGTTGTTGAAACTAATATTACTTGAATTGGAAATTGCAAGTGGTAATTAGATTTGTAAAAATTTTCAAGTTTTAATTTTTTTTTTATTTGGATAAGGTATGAGAAGTATCATATTTTTCAATAATGCTCTTACTGTTTACAAATAAGGGCCGCAAATTATCATACACAAACGTGTGTGTGTGTGTATATATATATATATATATATATATATATATATATATATATATATATATATATATATATATATATATATATATATATATATATATATATATATATATTAATTGTAATTATAAAATTCTGCAACTGTAATGTTTTTACTGTTTATAAATAAGGGTAAGGGCCGCAAATTATCATATATATATATATATATATATATATATATATATATATATATATATATATATATATATATATATATATATTTGTAATTATAATTATAAATTTCTGCAACTATAACTATAACCGGCCAAACAGTGGAAGAACCCTAGGAGCTGCTCACTTTATACACTTGCAATTCCTACCAAAACAACCCCAAAATCTGTTACCGATCATACCACTAGCTGCCAACTTCTTTTGCCAGAACATTTTTTTTTTTTTTTCATTTGTTTCTAAACACAATCGTTGTCCTTTATCAATCAAAATCATCTCAATTAATTTTAATTATTTTGTCAAACACATAATTATTTACAAATAATTAATCCCGTGTTAATTATTCTGTTATACAAACACAATTCATAATACTGAAGGTTTTAAAAAGAAACTATTAGTTTCAATATTAACCATTCTGAATTTTTAATTTTGCGAACTAGATGTGACCTAAAAGATTTCTCAACCAACCCACTTGTTTGATTACATTAAATCCACGCACGTGCCATGCACATGAAGGAGATTGAGCATGGTTGGCTTAAAATTCATTCGTTCAAAGATGGTTGGCTAGAAATTGCTGGCACGGGAATTTCTAGATGGGCACATGTTTTTCTTAGTGAGCCCACTTTTCCTAGTGTGCACACTCTTCCTCTTAAAAATCTTGTTTTTCCTAGTGAGCGCATCTATATACCCAAATTACTCTCACCATCTCCCTCTCTTTCTCTCTCACCGTTTCCAAACCCATCTCTTTAACAAAATTAACTCCTCTCTCTCTTCATCAACTCTCTCCGCCTCCTCCTCAGCTCCCCCTTCGAGCCCTCCGCCGTCAAGGATCAGTTCCTGATCTCCGCTACCTCCATCTTTATCGAATTCGACGATGTCTCGCGAATCGAACCCCTCGTCGAGCTCTTGCTCACGGTATCGAACCGGTCCAATCACGGGGCGGACCGCCAGACCCGCGCTGTGGCATGTGAGTGCCTGCGCGAGCTCGAGATTGCGTACCCGAGGTTGCTCTCGGAGGTCGCGGGGCATCTCTGGAGCCTCGCGCAGAGCGAGCGGACCCACGCGTCGCAAAGCTATATGCTTTTGCTCGCTGCGGTGGTGAAGAACCTTGTGAGGCTTGGATTGATTGCGTCTTTGTCGAGCAAGATGACCCTGGTGTCGTTCAACGTGCCACAGTGCTTGTTTGAGGAGGGTGAAACGGAGGCAACGCCGACGGAGCAGAATCTGAGGGAGATCAGAAGGGTGATGGCGTTCTTGCTGGAGCGGCCGCAGGCGTTGACCCCGCAGGGAATGATGGAGCTAGTGGCAATGCTGCTTGAGATTGTCGGGGCGCTGGAGCAGCACATTCCTGCGGTGGCAGCTCTGTTAAAGGTGCAGTTCTTGGGGTTGATCTGCTCGTATGATCCAGTGTTGTGTTATGTTGTGCTTATGTTGCATTTGAGGTTTGCGGATTCATTTGCGGGGGATGATGAGTTGGGCATTGCTAGGAGACTGGCTTTGATACCGAAAGATGCACACTATCCACTTGTTTTTCGGCTTCTGGCCATGCATTGGTTGCTGGGTTCGCCTCGTCTTGCTAAGGGGAAGGAGTCTCTTGCCAAGTTGGGACCAATCTTTTATCCCACTGTGTTTGATCCGCTCGCACTGAAGGCGGCTAAGCTAGATGCAATGGCTTGTGTTGCTTCTCGTATCGATGATGGTTCGGGTGGAGAAGAGGAGAACGGGAAGGGGGATAAGGCCCCAGTGGTGAAGCTGTTTGAGGATGGATTGGTTTGTGTTTCTGCGTTTAGGTGGTTGCCACCACGGAGCACCGAGACTGCAGTTGCTTTTCGATTGTTGTGAAGGAGTTTAATGTGAATGTGCAGCTCGGAACGGCGGTTATAAACATGTACACCAAGTGCGGGGATTTGGATTTTTCTATGAAGGTGTTTGAGAGGATGCGAGCAAAAAATGAGTGGACTTGGAGCGCCATGATACTTGGTTATCACAGACCCCCGCCGAAGGCCCCAGCTCTGTAAGACGCCGTCAATCCACTAGGAAGCAACACACTAGAAAGCAACCCGCTGGGAAACAACGAAGATGCTAGAATTCGTAGAGTTTTTTTCGGAGTACAAAACTGTGGCTTAAGATGTTTGTTCTTGACAACATGGATATGAAGTTGTTATGCTGTAACATATATTGACTTTATGTTGTCATCTTTAACATGGAGCAAATCATGGAAATGAAGTTGTTATCATGAAAATTAAGCTGTAGTCTTTGATATCACTATTTAACTATATCTTTAAAACTATGAATGAATTGTTGAAATGTTAAAGAGTATATAGAATGATACTTGAGAAGAGTTTATAAGGTATGTTACTGGCGACATTCAGATCAAAAGATCAAGAAATGCCTCCAATATATACTAACCAGAACTTCTATTCTAAATATGATGGAGGTCGAGATAGGAAATCACTATGTAATTTAAGAAAAAAGTCAGATTTGTGCTCCACCATTTCTGCCTGAACACTAACATAAATACGGTTAATCTTTGGATATTCTTAGAATATATATAGTGTCAATGTGTAAAAAGCAATTAACGGTCTTGAAAACTCATCATGTCCTGCCAAGCAATTAAAAAAAGATGGTAATTGCTACATATCACAGTCAAAACGAGATGATTGTCCTTGAGAAGCTCACAAAATCAAGGAACCTGCTTGGTCCGGGCTGTGCAACCCGAACCAAGGAGCCAGGTTTTTGGCTCCTTGGTCCGGGCTGTGCAGCCCGGACCAGTGCCCAGTGTCCGGGACTGTTAGCCCGGACAATGGGAACTGGTCCGGGCTGTGCAGTCCGGACCAAGGAGTTAGAGACCTGATTCCTTGATCCGGGCTAGCAGTCTCGCATCTCTATGCTAATTAAATAATTTTTTTTAAAATGAAAAATATTGAAATTAAAAGAGAATGATGAATTCATATCTCCAAAGTCCTTTAATTGTCGAATGGAATCATTGCTAAGTTGCGCATCTCCATTTTCTTCCCGTTGACCCACAAAATAGAAAAATTTGCTCTTTTTTAGGGTTTGATAATGAAAGAATTTATTTAAGCAAAATCTAGACTTTAATTTTCGTGATTATTTACTAAAAGGAGTATGTTTTAAAGAGGAATGAGATTTAGGTTCTAAAAAATCCGATTTTTTCTTGCCTTCTCTCTGTCATTCGCGCGGAAAGGAAGAAGAAGATGAGAGGGTGAAGGAGGGATAATTTTGACCAAAAATTTTGATGGTAAAGTGGTAAATAAAGTGAAAGTTTTAAGTAGGCTCACTCTCGGAAAAAAAGTTGTGCCCCATCTAGAAACTCCCGTTGGCACTCATTGAGGAGAAGACGTGCCCAATCTCTGCTTCTCTGTGAGTGCTTTCGTGGGCCACCGCCAAATTCCTAAAGGAGAGCCCGTGTTGGGCCCAAGCCATCACTGTCATGCCCTTTATCGTTCGTGGCCTGTGGACTCAAGTGAGTTGTGGGCCTCGCGTGATCTGCAGTCTCTGACAGAACAGCAAAAAGCTCTCTTTGTCTGACGTGGCAACAACTGGCTGGGCCAAATGTTGGGCCCCACAACGATATGGCTAATAGAACGAGAATGGCAGGTCAAGGATCAATTTTTAACCGCTCTATTTAAACGTTTGAATTAAGGGTTTTTTACATATTCATTTCTTAAATTTTTAAAAATTAGAATTTAATTCTTTATATCTTCGTATTTATAATTTAATCTCCAAATTCTTTAAATTACCTCACTTTAGTACCAACCATATTTTTTGTTCGAATTTTTCATTATATTTCTGAGTTACTTCACTTTAATTTTCACTTTCCTCTTTCTCTTCTTATTGGATTTCCTTCTTCATTTTTCTCTTCTCTTTCTTTCTCTTCTCTCTTTTTATTGGTTCTCTTGAGTTACTCCACTTTAGAAATTAACTGGGAGGGAAGAAAAATGGGAGAAGAATGGAGAGCGGAACCCAATAAGAAGAGTAAGAGAATAGGAAGAAGGAAGGGAAAATTAAAGTGAAATAACTCAGAAGTATAATGAAAATTTCGGACTAAAAATATGGTTAGGGACTTAAGTGAGGTAACTTAAAGAATTTAGGGACTAAATGTGAATATTTGGAGACTAAATTCTAATTTTTAAACATATAAGGGACAGATATGTAAAAAATCTCTTGAATTAAAAAAAGTTTAAATTTTTCTTCTTTATTTATAAATGGGATACTTACATGTTTATCCTTACATCTTTATAAATTATAATTTAGTCCCTCAAAGCTTCTAATATTTAGAATTTAGTCCCAAAATTTTTTAAATTACTACAATTTAGTCTCCTAGTTTATATTTTGACCTGATTTAAATTAATCTGCCAGAATATACAATCATAAGCAAAGTGTGGTTCTTTTTTATTTTTTGTTCTTTTTTTTTATTTCTTCAGATGATCAAATCAAAACTAACAGAAAAAAAATTCATCAATAAAAAATTCTCTTCTATAATAAAATTAAGTTTGTAACTTTAATTTTTATTTGTTTATACCTCATTGGTCGCTAAACAGCCTAGTCTATGGATTTTTTCTAGAGCAATAATCAGCAACTTTGAATTATCAGCTCAAAAGAGTATAAAACATGAACTTGGAATTTTCAATTCTGATAATTAACAAACAAATACGAATGGCGAAAGTAAAACAAAAAACAAATTTCCACGAAAGTCTTAATTTATTTTTTCTATTAAGCTCCTGATTTATTTATTTTGTTAATTTCTTAATTTATTTCTTTCAATGTCATTAATGCTAAAAAATGAAAACCATAAAATGCTAAAGAAAAGTCTTTTTTAGGTAAAGTATTCATGAGGTACCCTTGTTCCTTCCCCTACGACTCTTCCTCTTGAAACCCAAGTAATAAAAGAAAAAGGGGTTTTACGTATTTGTCTCTTAAATCTTTAAAAATTAGAATTTAGTCTCCAAAATCTTCATATTTATAATTTAATCTCCAAAATTCAATAAGTTAGCTCACTTAAGTCTCTCAGCCATGTTTTTGGCCCGAACTTTCCATTACACCCCTGAGTTACTTCATATTAGTTCTCCATTTTCTCTTCCTACTCTCTTAATTTTCTTATTGAATTTTCCTCTCCATTCTTCTTCTCTCTCTTTCCTCCCAGTCTTTCTAAAATGGAGTAACTCAGGAGAATCTAATAAGAAAAGGGAAGAGAGAGAGAGGAGAATAATGGAGAGTGGAATACAATAAGAAGAAGAGTGAAGAAAGAGGGAAGGGATAACTAAAGTGAAGTAACTCAGATATAACGGAAAATTTGGACAAAAAATATGATTGGAAACTATATTGTGGTAATTTAAAAGATGTGGGGGACTAAATTATAAATATGAAGATTTGAAAACTAAATTCTAATTTTTAGAAGAAATAATATGTAAAAACTCCAAAAGAAAATGAAAAAAATAAATAAATAAAGGGGAAAAAAAAAAAATCGAAGTCAAAGGACGCTCAGAGAGAGAGAGGGAGAGAGAAAGCTTGGTTGCCGAGACGTGGGAGACTCCCGACATGGCGAGTGGACTGTATTTGGATTCATTCATTGATAAAATCTGACAGCAATCATCGTCTCTAGATCCAGGTCCTCTCTCTACTCCCTTCGATTCAATCTAGTCTCCCACCTGTAAGTCCCCTTCTTTTGATTAAATTTCCCTTTTTTATCTCAACTTTTAAAGATGATCCATGTGGAAAGATTGCTCCTTTTTCGATTTTCTGTTGTGGGTTTTGGTGATTGATTGAAATTTTGAATTTTTTTGGAATTCCCCCCCCCCTCTATCTGGTTTTATTTTGTTTTTTTAGGGGTTTAGGTGCTTTTTGAATCCTAAAATGGAACATAAGATGAGACCCAATTTCGATCCTTCATCAAGGTCTAAGAATCTCAATAAAGATCAGAACTTTTCACAAATGAACCCTAGAAAAAACCCTTGCTACAACCCCGAGCTTGATCGCAATCCAAACCCTCAAGTGAAAATGGCTAGCCAGTTGGTAAACAATCCAAAGAACCCAACTTTGGATTGGGATCCTAGGGCCATGCTCACCAATCTCTCGTTCCTTGAGCAAAAGATCCACCAGGTTCAGGATATCGTCCGGTCGATCATCAGCCGCGAGGGCCAGCTCTCTGTCCAGCCCAGCGAGCTTGCTGCGCAGCAGCAGCTCGTCACAGCCGACCTCACTTGCATCATTATTCAGCTGATTTCGACCGCAGGAACCCTGCTACCATCCATCAAGAACTCCCTCATGTCTGCGAATCCTTCTCTCTTGCAGTTGGGCAGTGTTATTGATTCCGCTACTAGTATTGCTAATACTGGTGCGCAGCGAAATGAGGGGAGTGCCTTGGTAGGAGCTAAGGCGTCGGAGTACGATGAGCTGATTAAGAGTCTCGGCGATTGTGGTGAAGGGACCGAGCCTATCCATATTGATGACCACGAGGTGAAGGATAGTGAGGATGGAGGGGCGGACGGCGAGAACCTCCCTCCTGGTTCTTACGAAGTGTTGCAGTTGGAGAAAGAAGAGATCTTGGCGCCACACACGCACTTCTGCTCCATATGCAGCAAGGGGTTCAAGAGGGATGCAAACTTGAGGATGCACATGAGAGGCCATGGAGACGAGTACAAGACTCCGGCTGCGCTTGCCAAGCCCGTCAAGGAGCCGAGCTCGGAGCTGGTGCCTATAAAGAGATACTCGTGCCCTTTCGTTGGGTGCAAGAGGAACAAGGAGCACAAGAAATTCCAGCCTCTGAAGACGATATTGTGTGTGAAGAATCATTACAAGAGGAGCCACTGCGACAAGAGTTACACTTGCAGCCGATGCAACAGCAAGAAGTTCTCGGTCATTGCTGACCTCAAGACTCATGAGAAGCACTGTGGTCGAGATAAGTGGCTGTGCTCTTGCGGAACAACCTTCTCGAGGAAGGACAAGCTGTTTGGGCATGTAGCCTTGTTCCAAGGCCACACACCTGCAATCCCAATGGATGAATCTAAAAGTGCAGGGCCATCGGACCAGGGGCAAAGCCACGAAGCAGCGGATGCAGTGACAAATATGGAATACACCGGTACTAGCTTCATGGCCAACCCTATGGATGACATTAATGTTCTAGACATCAAAGGTGTTGACGATCACCGTGCTTACTTCTCACCATTTAACTTCGACACATGCAGCTTCGGGGGGTTTGATGATTTTGCTAGACAATTTGATGTTGCAGAGAGCTCCTTGTCTTTTCTTCCTTCTGGCTCCGGTAATTTTGTCCAGAAGAACGGATAGAACGTTAGCTCCAATCATCCATCTCGCATAAGCGCTGTTGGCTGAAGGTATTGAATTCATCATGTACTACTCAGTTTCTCTATTTGGCTCCAATCACTTGTGTTCTTCATTGCTTTGCATTCTTTTTGTTAGGGGAACCATTTATTTCTACTGTTTTGTGTTCTGTTAGTATTTTTGTTCATGTATGTTGTGTAGCACTGCAATTGGCAAATAAATTCACTATTTATCATATTACTGTTTGGTTTCCTCTTTCTTATGTGCTCATAATTCATCTTGCTTATGCCATCAGTAACCTTAGCTTGAAGGCACAATATATTTTTCGCAATCAATTGACTTACTTGTTTTCGTCTGTTGTGTGTGAATTGACTGCATAATAGTGATGAGTAGTTAGATGAGCTGCATCTAGCATATAATAACTAGTATGAGCTGGAGTCAGCTCAGGTCATCAAACAATGACAGATTGTATTGTGATGATATCTAATTTTCCAGCTGGAGGCTTCAACTTAGGCAAGTTTGAAACGTAACCTTAATGCTGGATTATATATTTTATAGTGCAAGCATGAGCAACTATACTTTCAGTAACTGGAATATGTCATGACTCATGAATCACAAAATATTGCGAAAGATGCAAGATTTCTTTATCATTTTGTTGCATATATGCAAGATCAGAATCAATATGCCTCAAATTCTTAAGAACATAATATGTCCTACTAGTTTACGAGCAATAACAAATAGTAAATACTGATGAGCAAATTGTGACATAGACGAGATGCATAGAGGACACATAGAGCTCTAGTTGACCTAGCTGGTCTTTCGATAAAGAGAGTTATGGAGCAGTATAAGCTTCAGTCCCTTAATACTCTCAGATGCCTTTGCAGTATTTCTGACATCTGGGAACTGCTGGTAATAGTTTTCGACCATGCCCACCTCATCTAAGCAAGACCAAGTGGATCCTCTCGGACTGCTGTCCGACCACAGAAATCTCTTCGAGTAAGGGTTCACCAGGCTCTCACGAAACTCAGTTGCGGTCTCACATAGCATTCCCTGCAACCATCGTAGCAAAACACATCCTGTAAGCTTAGTAAGCTTATATTTCAAGCAGACGCAAGAATCATAAACTAACTTGTGGCAAGCTTACCTCCGCCATTGCTTTGATTTTCAATGTGATGCTGCCTGTGAGAAGCACAAGCTGGCCATCATCCTCCTTTATTCTCTTGAGCAGGAGGAGGGCGCAGTCGAGGATGTGGTCTTCTGCAGTCGGAGAGACAATCTCCAGCAGACTGCCGCAGGTGGAGAAAGCTGAAGAGTTTGATCCACTGGTGCTCAAGTCATCACTCCCATAAGCTAACTCGCGAGGAGTAGCTGGAGGTGTTGCTGCAACTGACATTGTCTCCGATGAGCTCTGCACATGAATCCACCAACTTGATCTCACCATGCACTCTTCTATCCACTGCAGCACTGAAGAAGCCGCCTTTGTGTTCTTTCTGAATAGGCTCTCCCGTCTCCTTAAACAGTCCAGTTCCCTGATTACTGCAAGAGATGAAAATTTTGAGATATTGGATAAGCAACACATGAATAGGATCAAAATTAGAAATTACCGATCCTTGGGATAATGAGTTGAGTCCCTCTAAGGCCTTCGAGTAGCTGCAGCGCTTTTCTTGATTCTCCATTGAGGAAGCAATCAGTATCAACCACCATATGCCATTTCTTCTTACTTCCTTCTGCTGCTTTGTAATTGCGAAGCACCTGCTCCGCAGTTTGGCCCTGCATGCATGGTTGAAGATCGAAATTCTGATGCTGAAGGTAAAAGTGATGCTGCTAATAGAAACAAAATTTGAAGTATAACTTGCTTCTTACAGAAGAATTTCTCAGCTCGTCTTCGGTTCTCTGTGCTTGCACGAAAGAAGTACACTTGTTTCCTGTATCTCCTCTCTTTTGTGCACTACCGACTGGACTGCCATTTCTCAAAGGAGTGCTATCCAAAAAATATTGGATAGGCGAGTTCTTCAACTGAGACTGAAAGGGGATCTTCTCTTTACTTTCGGCTCTTTGTGCATCGCTGAGAGGACTGCTGCACTTCTTCAGAGGTGATTTATCAAACAGTGACCTGAACGGGCTCCTCTCTTTATCCACTGCCCTTCGAGATTGGTTGAGGGGGCTGCCATCCTTTGGAGAGTTCTTCCATAGAGGCTGAAAGGGGATTCTCTCTTTTCTTCTCTCGATTATCTCTTCAGTGAGCTTCTTCTTCTTCTTCGATTTCTTGACTCCCGATACATTAGGCGTTATGTTCTCCTTATCTGAAAACTCTTCTTCTCCGTCTACTTGCCAAAAATCCCAAGGAAGAGGTTTCTTCAGATTCTCCTCATCTGAAGGAAATGCTTCTTTTTCGTCTTCCCCATTGATTTTCAGGCAATCTTTGTGAGTTAGCGTCTTCGTTTTCTTTTCATGTGGAACTACAGGAGTCCAGTTCTCATTATCTGAATAAAAAAAGACTTCTTCATTGCTGAAAGCCGATATCTGCAGCTCTTCAAGCCTCTCCCTTAGCCTGTGACGAGTCGAAACTACTGGTGTCAAGTTCTCTTTATCTGAAACATGCACCTCGTCTCCTCCCTCCTCCAAACAATTTACGGAGTGTTTCTCGCCCATCGAACTCAAAGGGGTCGTATTTTCCACAGCTGACGCGCATATTTCCTCCGGTTCATTTTCAAATAGAACTCTGCAGAATGTTTCCTCTCTATTACATACTTTGACAGCTACATTACTCTCCTGGTTCACTCCAGTACAGCTCCTCAGGTGATCTCGTCCTGTCTGAATGAGAAGAGAGCTAACTGACTTAGATTTGCTTCTTCTCGACAAAATGCTTAGTGGTTTACCCTCTTTTCCTGATGTCAAAGGGCTCACGCATTGCATTTCAGACTGCACGTCGTTAGCATTGCCATGCTTCTCTCCCTCAGTAGGCAGCGAAGAACTTACTGATTCCGATATTGGATCAGCTGAACAAAAGCTCGGGCTCTTCACTCCCATTTCCATCAGCGAGATCTGATTGCCCATTTCCACTGGCAAAGAGAGCGATTCTGGAAGAGGAGGTGCTGAGGGGATCTCTTCGGCCCAAGCCTCGTTCAAATTCTCCAACTGTATGAAAGAAAAAGAAGGACCATCTAACAATACATCTATGGGTATACAAATAGAGGGTGATATAGTAGTTATAGTGTCAATTTGCCATCAATATACAGCTTCTAACTTAAAATCTCTATGTTATTGGCTTCGATCAGGAAAGATGCAAATAAACTGTAACCTCAAATTAATATATGGGCTAAAGTGCTAGAAAACAAATTAACCACACGCATAGATTGTTGCAATTGAAGCCGAAACTGAGTACCGACCAAGTTCAGTATGAACTTCTTACAGAAATCGATATTCATTAATTCAAGTAAATTGGTTATTTTGATTCCATATTGCCATTTCTTTTCAGTTTAGGACCCAAAACTGCAATTTTTCTCTACTTTTAACTGAAATGTAGAAGGGACGCTTTCGACAGATGCATAATTTGAGATTCTTACAGATTGTAGCCTGAAATCTATAAAACCCTTGAGCCCATCAATAATTTCTACTTACAATAATTCAAGTACTAACCTGTTCTTTTGGTTCCCATTTGCAATCAATTTCCAACCAGTGACCAAAAATCAATATTTTATCTCCTTTCAATCGAAAAGAGTGAATTTTTTCAAGCGTGCACAAACTTCCATCTGAAATGTATAAACCTATTGCTAATTCGAATTACAAAGACGATTTTTTCTCTCTCTTTATAATTATATTGAGAAAAAAAAATCAATCAAACTGAACAAATACAGATTAGATACAGTAGAAAGATTCAAGCTTTAAAAAACTCACCTGATGGGTTTCTTCATTCTCTTCGAGCACCGCAGGCAGTGGCATCTCCATCTCGAAGGCACAGCTCGCAGGCACCCAATGGAGCTTGTACACCCTCGTCGACGCACCGAGCTTCACCATATCGCCTTCCCTCAGATCGACTGCAACATTGGGCGGAATCCTGCTCCCTGAAACCCAAGTCCCGTGCACTGAAGCAAAAAGACGGCCAAGGTGAGATTTTGATCACAACCTTAAAACAAACAAAGGAAATCGATAAATACCCGATGAGCGATCAATGACGGTGAGTTGCTGCGATGCGGGCCTCGCCCGGATCTCGAGATGGAAGCGGCTGATGCTGGGGTGGTCCAGCACAATGTGGCAGTCTGGGTGCCTCCCAATTAGCACAGGATCGTCCTGTTCCTGTTCTTCGATTGCGAGATCGGATGATGAGGGGTTTGATTCCCATTGAGGATTGTTGAGAAAAATGTTCTTGTGGATGACTCCATTCTTTAGAACTGAGAAGACTGGGATCGTGACTTCTCCTCGGTCTCCCATTTCCGATTGCTTAATTTTTGGCTATTTTCAGAAATTCCAAGGAAAAAAAGAGAGATTTTTGAGAGAGAGAGAGAGTGAGGGTTCAGACAACTTGAATCATGGGGAGTAAAAAAAAGGAGGAAATTTGGGGTTTTTAATGGGTTTGAAAAATTCAAAATTTGAAATATAGGACCGTTTGTTTTTTCTCCAACGGCTAGCTTTTTTTTTTTTTTTTTTTTTTTTGAGACTGGGGACTGCTCTTTATAATGGGCCGGGTCGGGTTATGGGATGTGAATTTTTCCTTATATTTGATGAACTTATGGGCTGAAATTATTTGCTTACCATTTATTATAATGAATTTTGCCCGTGACCCCAAATCTAGGGTTTTGCTGTCATCCCAAAGTAATTTATTTTCCCCTCAAATTTGCGACATCGTAACGGCCAGATGGTACGTCTTTGGATCCTTAATTTCATTATAATTGAATTTTTCCTTATATTTTGATGAACTTATGGGATGAAATTATTTGCTTACCATTTATTTCTTCGTTTATGCGTATAAAGTCTAAACAAGAAAATTTCCCTTCTTAATTTTGCGCTGAGATCAAGCATATGAGTTGTAATAATTGTGTTTTTAAAATTTTTCTAATTTATTTTATTTCACATTCTTTGTATTTGCTATTTGTTCATTTTGTAATTTATTTTATTTCACATTCTTGGAATCAAATACAACTGGTATTTTTGTGATATTTTCGGGGCTTTTATAATCAAGAATGCAATTTTATTTGACATTCCTGGAATCAAATGCAACTGAGATTTTTGTAAAATTTTCGAGGCCTTTATAATCAAGAATGCAATTTTATTTCACATTCTTGGAGTCAAGAATGCAATTTCTGAGAGTCTGAACTTTCATGGTGAGTTTGGTTTTAGCGTCCATTCTTTACATTAGGAATGCTTTGTGGCCGAAAATTGTATACTTTGCTAAGTTTTGGCTGTAATGTTGTACTCGAACTTCGAAGATGTTTAATTTTCTTGTTATTTAAATTTCTATATGTACCCTAGTAAGTACTAAGTAGTAGCCAGAGGTGACAATTTCAATTTTTAACTAAACTAACAAGATTTACAGGAAGCAAATAGTTTCTTGTTCGCTTTATAGGTTTAGGTCGCGGACTCGAATACATGTTAACATGAGTAAGCTATGAAATGTATCAAACTCAGATGGGCTTCTCAAACCCCTCGAATAGCCAATTCAACCTTGTAATAACTAATAAGAAAATCCTACCGTTTTGATCGTAGGCTTTGATCGGGGATCAAGAGTTTACCGTGTTGGCATGTTGTTCTTTGGAATGTAGTATTTAGTATTTTTCTGTATGTATGTAGTTCTCTCTGTAATGTGGAATATTATTATGCTAGACTGCTAAGTTTTTTGATTCGTTAATTGCCAATTAATGAAATGCGGGTGGCCCTAGCTCACGGTTTGTCCTAAAAAAACTTAAATAACAAAAATAATATTTAGACCCTAATCAAAAGTTTATGCGAGTATTATAGCCAATTTAACTTTGTAATAAGAAAATTAACATTTGTAGCCCAATCAGAAGTCTCTGTAAGTGTTACTACATGGATGAAAAGGTGTATGAGGCAATAAGATTGGTTGCATGGTCAAAATCTCCTTTAAATGATGTCAATTATACACAACCTCAAGTGGATAAATCATGTGTACATATTTAATAGAAGGTTCAAGCATCCCCACCATTTGGTGCCCCCAAACATTACCCCTTACAAATTACAAAACAATCCATGCTTATCAAAATAGCTACAGTATCCACCATGGATTGAAGCCACTATTATGTGCTGACAATTCCCCATCATGGGGCAGTGGCTCGCCCCACCACCTGCAGCCCCACATTCTAAATGTGGACGGGGTATATTGAATCCCTACCTTTTTACATTCATATTATGCTTTGATTGAATTCTGCCAAAGTTATGCTTAACGTTTTCATTCTTTCATTACCTGTCCCAAACCAAAATAAAGGAGGAAAGTTATGATAGGCTAGTGAAGCCAACGAAAAATATTGTTACGTTATGACATGATCCATTGTCCTTTGATCGCTTTGCAGTTTGATGCCGTAACTAAAAATTAAGATGGAAATTGTTACTTGAAATTATCTGTTTTTGCTGTCAATCTGCCAAGTTATTACTTGTGATTACTGCATTAATCAAAATATTCATTAAATCAATAGGAGTGTCTGGTTGGGATAGTTTGTCTTCTATATGTTTACAAAGCCTTTTTAGAAGGTAGAAATTGCATGTTTTCATGAAAAGTTGCACCAGTCTTTTATGTGTTAATAATCATATGTTTTTGCTGCAACTAGATTTATATATGTCGAAGCAATCACGGTTCTTTCTCAAAAGAATAAATAAAAAGTGAAACATAAATAAAAACATTTAAAGCAGTTCTAATAAACCATCACATATTGTTTTTCTTTCATTCCTTTTGGATGCATCTTTTTATTAATATCCATTTCTTGTTTACTGCAGGCTGCAAAGGTTGTTGCTAACTTGATCATCATGGTTTTTGGTATATTGGGAAGGGCTGTGTTTCTAGCTTAGCATAAATCAATTGAAGGTAAAGCTTATTTTATGATTAACTGGTATCATGTGCTTGAATTATTTTCATTACCAACACTTCTCTTATAATAGCTGAAGGCTTAAAGGTCTCTTATCATCTTGCCTTTGTTGGGCCTCAAATGTCACTGCTGAAAATGTATGCATTGTAGTAGAGTTGGTGAATTTATTCGTAGTTAGCACATCTTTATATACCTAGTATATAATATTTAGGCTGATATAAGCTATATTGAAGGGCATTCAATTTACTCTATGATAACTTGGTCAGTTATGTATAGTCACCATTGTTTTAGTTATTTATTCCTTGCTTGAATAACCAAAACCTGATTTTCTTTGTGAACATTTAGATCACTATGTAGGATTAATTATGACGGCGAAGCTTCTTGAATGAGGGAGAAGCATCCTTTGTAGAATACGGATTCTTCAGTGCTTCTTGAATAGTGTTTATCACATTTTTTCTTGTGTTCTCAAAGTTATTGCATAGTATCATGTACTTGTAATATTTGTTGTCATCAACAAAAATATCAAGTCTAATAAGTTAAACTGGTGTTCAAATGATAGGTTTATATTGTTATCTATCAACTGCATTAAGCATCGTATAAATTATTATAGTATTACATCTGATGAACTATGATTGTTAAAGCTGGTTATCGTTACATACATGTAAATATTAATATAAAGAAATTAGTCTTTTTTCACTGATTGATATAAATGAGTTTTCATGTGATTTTGCCACAAAAAGGACATTCATACTGTATCTGTATCTGTATACAGGTGTCCTGATCTGGTCTTGGATACTTCAGAAGTTACCTAAATCAAATTTGGATATGATACGCATATCCATATCCGGCTAATGATTGGTTGAAACAGATCAGCTCAAATCTTTATTGCCTTAATCAGCTATATTTTCCTGGGCAGGTTCCCATTCTCGAGCAACTGTGATGGGAAAAGAATCCCACCCCCTGCGCACCCCCCCACAACCCAAAAAACGACAAAAAACCACCACCAACACCATGCCAAAAAAAAAAAAGGCGAAAAAGAAAAAAAAAAATGAGAAGAAAAAACTCTACTCCTAACTCGTCCAGAATGTCTAGTTGAAATTCTTGATATTGTCGATTAGTTAAATATTTCCTTTTAATGAACATGAGATGTCCGATGCAAATTTGCATATGTTATACATTACTATTGATATGGTTGCCTTTCATCTAACTTTAGATGAGATCCGAAAGCTTGCTGGGTTACTTGAGCTCACACGGCATGACCAATGAGACAGCTTTTCTGCCTGCCAACTACGTGTAAAGGTTTCATGTGAAGACCCTCTTTGGCATAGTTGCTTTTCCTGTTACCATGAAGGTTCCACCAACTCAAGAAGGATGACCAATTGCCAATGATTTTGTTTCTGCATGTTTTTTTGCTGATATAGTAATTAATAAAGTCATTAACTTATAATGACAATCACTGGCATTTTTTTAATATAAGCTCATTCTAAATGGATTTCATCTTTCACTTGTCTTTCTGAGAAGCAAGGCTCAGAGGGCATTATTCTCATCTTAATTGTTATATCAGAAACTTTTGCCCTCACTAAACTTTTATGCATTATAACAAATGAATGTAAATTTTGTTAGTGAATATGAATGTGCTTATTCATGCTTTGACATTTATTTGCAGATGCGAATAAAGCTGGTGTTGTACAAGAAACTGTACAGAATATACGCCAGGCTAGTAAAGGAATGACGGAACTGGAAGCTAGGCAGATCTTGGGTATAAATGAGCAGTCCATTTGGGAAGCAATCATGCAGGTCAGTTGCCTGTATTTTTGTCTTTACCCACTGTTGCAATGCATGGTTATGGTTATGTTGGCCCATAAATGCTGCTTATTAGTTTTTTTGTTTTTTTTAAATTTAATAAACTAGGAGTTTCAGTTAATAACCCTCCAAATGCAGGTTGAAATTTATCAGTTAATAACCCTCTGATTCTGGATACTGGATTGTGTAAATGGACTTTCAGTTAATAACCCCCGAGATAATGGATTAGTTTTGCTCTATGAAGCATGAACACTTCAAAATGAGTGTCATGTCCATATCTAATTTGTATTGTATATCAACACTTGCATGACACTTGTCGACACGTATTGGACACACCAAAGTTTTCTCGGATTTCAAGAACCTTACATGTCTGAGCCATGTATGCTTTTAGAAAGTCATAGATTGCTTGTCGAGGCTGTGTCCATCTTCAAACAATCATAGAGACCTTGTATTGAGCACTATGGATTTGTACATTGTCTAAAATGAAAAAAAAAAAAAAAATTGATACAAAAGGGACACTAAACTTATAGGTCCCAAATGCCTTCCATAAATAGAGACTTAAATATTTTATTTAAGGTACTGGTCCATTAGACTGAATTTAAATTCTTATCATTAATATAGTTACTAGATTAAAATCTATGTTTTAAATTATTAAGATTTTTTTTTATTTTCTTCCTACTCTAGAAATATGTCTAAATGATTAAGATTTTCTATAGGCATTATATATATATATATATATATATATATATATATATATATATATATATATATATATATATATATATATATATATATATATATATGCGCATATTTATGTAGCCATGACCATTTTTCTATTTTTTTAGGGTTTGTTGTGTCCATATGTCCATATCATGTCGTAATCATGTCCTGTGTCCGTGTCCTTGCTTCATAGGTTTTGCTTATCCACAAAGTTTTGTGGCTATCAAGTTTCTGTACTTTCTATCTTTTTCTGATTTGCAGATCTGACTCATTACTTTTGTTTTTCACATAAGTATGATGCCTTGTTTGAAAGAAATTCTAAAATGGGATACTTTTACCTGCAATCCATGGTTCGCAGAGCCAAAGAATGTTTAGAAGCTACATGGAGAAAGGAAGCTCAAGGAACATTTTGAGCCTTGGTAATTTGTTTACCATGGAAAAGGTGAAGTGAGAGTTTAGAGTTGATTCACGTCTCCCAGGCATGCATTTAAATAACCGTGTGTGAAATTTTCAGCGTTCATATACTTGGTTTATAAATGACTCGACAAATTTGAGTTTGATTTTAGATTATTATGTCACGAGAGTAAAATAGTTATTTAGAGAAGTCACTTCCGTTGTGCTAGATTCTTTCCCCATACTCTGATGATAGTATATATATTCTGACTTTTTTCTGCTTCACATCCACTAGATAACTTGAAACTATTATGCTCACCCAAAAACCCTTTTGTTGTGGACTCATCCTGTTTAGCTTATGGAAAATTATTGAAAACATGGAGAACTATTCCATTTTCTAAGAAAGCATTTCACATCTTATTTGGTAATTATGTTCTTTGAAATTTTCTCCATGAAGTTTTTGTGCTTCGTTTAGAAAGTTTTTCCATATGAGAAATGTTAATTTTGAGATTAAATTATTTCTAATCACGAGAATTGACATGTAGAAGCAGAGATTAGTGGACCCATAATATCAAATGCGTGAATTGGGAATTCTGTCAATCTCTATCATTGACGATCCTTTCCATCCTTCTCAAGGCACTAGTTCATGTGCCTTGCAAAGATTGGTATTTGGAAAGGCTCTCGGCAATCTTTTCAATCAACCTTAACAACAAGAAACTTAAAAGCTTCTGAGTTTCTGAAGGATTAGCTTCTTCGTTTTCTGTGTATATAGATTTTGTGGAACAAAGGCCTCCACCCAATCTTGAACCTGGGTCCTCCCATAACCCAACGCCTGCTTTACTAGTGAGGTATAAGCTTCCTCTGTAGTCACTTTATATAAACATTCTCCTTTTTTGTGCAACCATTTTGTTATTTTCAGTTCCTTTTGTGGGCAACCATTTTGTTCAATACACTAACCAGTCCGGGTGTGTTTTAATTCATATCTTGTGTGGTATCTGTGCCTCGTCACCTGTCTCTCTTTACTCCCGAGAAATCCCGTCACCTTTTGGTTTTCCTAGTAGATTTTGGTTATAGAAGACATTTGAAACTAATGGACCTGGGCCTGTCACTTCTCATTTTTCAGATCATGTGCATAGTCACAGTAGTTTAAGGATCTTATCTTAATTAACAAATTTCAGTGTCCTTTTAATCCTCCATATTAACTATTTTCACAAATTAATGGAAAGCATGAACTTTTGCTTATCACTAAGGATCCTGTTCATCAGTGCTTTCTTACTTAACGATAAACTAAGATTGTTCTTGTTAATGCTACTGCAGCACTGCTTATATCGTTTCCTCTTAAATGTTTATTTTTCACTTATATGGCGTTAGGATTGTGTTTCTATCACTTGCACACTTTATGTTTTCTGATATTTTTACAGCCTATGTTTAGAGGCATATCTTTGTACAAAAACCCCTGGTTTGTATTGCATCAGATTCTTCCATTGTTTCTTTGATAAACTCTCTGAAGAAGGCATGATACTTGAGTGGCCTGTGTGTTGCCTACCTTTTGTTCTCAGTCGAGGGTGTTAGCATATAGAACTATACGAAAGTTATGTAACCCTTCTTTAATATTAGCTAATATAGACTTACGAGCTAGTCAATAGGACTTTGTATTCTGTTCATCAGAAATTTTACTTTATCATATGCTACATACCTGTGTGATATCAGTTGGCAAGTGCTGGTAACTGTATTGCTGAGGAGCGGAAAAAATTTAGACTTCTCCATTCTTAAGTGTCTAAATAGGAAAGTAATAGGCAACTGGCGTTATACAAATGAGGGAACTATCCAGGTGATTGGAATAATTGAAATTTCTCATTGTGGTCTGCAATTGTAAATTCATAATCTCTCGCTGTCATAAAAATAATTGAGAGCACCTATTAGTTCCTTCTTTGTTCTAGCCGATACATATATATGATTGTATATTTATTCCTGAATACTCCAATCACACATTAGAGATGTACCTTACTGTACTAAGCTGGTTGCCCGTGGCAAAGCAGAGCTACTTTTATCATTCAAATGTATAGCTACCAGAAACCTTTTTGACTAATCCTGCAGACTTGATATCCTTCAGAATCTTTATTGTTATCTCCTTATTTTTGCTTCTATGGGCATTCATGAATCAGACAAGCAGACTTTTGGTCATAACAGAAATGGTTTCTGTATGATACTTTAGGTAAATGATATATTGTGATGTGTCGTGCTCTTTTCTTTCACACCATTTCTATTATGTTTTGTCTATAAATCTGAGGATCTACTGTCCCTGGCAACATGGGTTCTTTAACGATAAATGAGTTCCTTGTCATTTTGGCATCATAACAACAAATTTTTGTTGGAACCCTATAGGAGATGTCAATGATTGAATTAAGGACTGACCACTGGCCTTGTCTGCCTTAACTTTTGCGTCTTTGGATTCTTTTCTGATTAGTTCAATCTTTTTGTTAGAAGGAACAAATATGCACAAATTATCCTGTGGATTATATATATTTGCTTAAAGGACAAGGGCCACTTGTGCATTAGGTGTTTTTTGTCCAGCATTGACTTATATGGAATCAATTGTTGTACTGTTCCAATTTCAATTCAAGGAAAGAAATTCTCTCTAGACTATGGAATCAATCATATAGGTTAGATTCTCAGCATTTGTAGATCATTCAAAATATCAAGAGAATCTACAACGTCTAATTCCCATTAGCTTTTCTGAGACATGATTTCTGAAGTTATCGCATGACTAGTCATTTGTTTATCGTGGATGTGTACATGTAATTATGTGACCTCTTTGTGATTATCAAAGGTTCAAAGCAAAGGAGACGAAATTCCCCCCTTCATGTCTACACCAATCTCTCTCTCTCTCTCTCTCTCTCTCTCTCTCTCTATATATATATATATATATATATATATATGTACACACACACACACACACACACACACACATATATATATATATATATATATATATATATATATATATATGTACACACACACACACACATATATATATGTACATATATACATATATATATATATATATATATATATATATATATATATATATATATATATATATATATATGTATGTATGTACATATACACATATGTATGTATGTATGTACATATACACATGTATGTATATATGTATGTAGGTATACACATGTATGTATATATGTATGTAGGTATACACATATGTATATATATGTATGTAGGTATACACATATATACCTACATACACATATGTATATATGTACACACACACACACACACACACACACACACACACACACACATATATATATGTATGTATGTATGTATGTATGTACACACACACACACACACACACACATATATATATATACACACACATGTATATGTATGTATGTACATATACACACATGTATATGTATGTACATATACACACATGTATATGTATGTACATATACACATATGTATATGTATGTACATATACACATATGTATATATATATATATATATATATATATATATATATATATATATATATATATATATATGAGTAGACGGGAAATACACCGGCGGTGAAGGGAGTTCCTTCACCGCCGCTTAGGTGGCCCAATAAAATTATTACACGTGGCGCCACTTAAAATAACAAATAAATGAACTCTCTTAAATATCCCTTGAGTGGCGCCACATGTAATAATTTTATTGGGCCACCTAAGCGGCGGTGAAGAAACTCCCTTCACCGCCGGTGTATTTCCCGTCTACTCATATATATATATATATATATATATATATATATATATATATATATATTATTTATTTATTTTTCACATGTAATTGATAACCCATGTTGGATACGACATAATTTTAATCAAATGAAGGGAATGTTAAAATATTTGGCATATGGTATATCATTTCTATATGCTATGTAACTAAATATAAATGAATGTCCCCGGATCAATATCCTAGTAAAGATTCGCCGGCCATAAGTAATCTTATCTCAAAGTCTCAACTGCCAGATTAGAATCCTTCATGCATTGAACATTTTGTTGTTAGTGGAATGCGACATAGGATGTCCCACCATAGTTAAAGAAATGTGAATATTTTGGTGACTTCTTTGACATTTCAAAACATGTTGGCCTTATTTTACGGTTTTGGTTTGAATTCAAATTCAAATATGTTACCCCTATCGTATGCACATTTTGAGTCAGTCAGTCCAAAATTAGCTTTCAGTTTCCTTTAATCAAGTCCCATCTGTTGAAGGGACTCTAGTCCAAAAGTCTTATGCTGGAGATATTATCTGAATGAAAAATCTGATTGTAGATTTAGCTGAAGGATTTGAATACAGACACATAATGCCTTTTATATAAAGTTTTCGTTGCTGATCTTTGAACAAAGCAGTCTGAGCTGCATTTCTATGGAAAGTCCGATCTCTTGACTTTTCTCAAATCTCTGACTCCTCGTGTTGTGACTTTGTCAGGTGTGTGTCCACATTCTAACATATGGCTAGTTGATCCCACACTGTCAGCCAGCCTGATGACACGAAAGATCGTAATTTTATCGAGTGCGTTCTTCCATTCTTTGCTTGTGCAGGGAATCATTCAGAGAACCGAGGACAGGCATTTGCGACAATGCTGGATAGTTATGGCGGTGGTCATGTATAATTTTTCTCTGAAGAAGTAAACATAAGAGAAGACCTGGCATCAGAATAATTCAAAAGGTACCCATGGCCAAAATGGCTGGCCAAGGCATCCCATGACCTATAAAACTTGTTTCTGGCCTGCTCTGTTGCTCGAGAGCATGTGAAAGGTATATTTTTTTTTTCCGCTGCTCGCTCAATGCACGCTTTCTTCTTTCCGACAAACTTGACAAAGATACCTGTGTTGAAACTGTCAATGCTGATTTATTTTGTCAGACTCTTTGCTGTTATCAGCCAAGCTATGTAGAATACGAGATTCTGATGAGACTGTTTGGTTCAACCCACTCCATGGCGCATACTGGTATGCGAATTCTTTTTAATAGTTGATAGAATTTATTAGATCGTATGCTCCTACTTGGAAATGCTCTGCTACGAAAAGATTTTTTTTTTTACGATTGAGAAATATTAACAATTGTGTCGATTCAGTTTGAGTGTGACATGGAGAAATATTAACAGATATATCATGTAAATTAGTTTGAATAGACTTGAAGTGCTTGGAAAAGGTCAATAATATGGAATGCGATAAAAAGTATGTGCAACTTGTTCATCAGTCTTATCTATTAGTCAGCATTATTGGCATGTAGCCTTATTGTATGTTTTCATGAAATAAATGCGTGAAGTCCAAGTTTATCAATATGTTTAGTACCTTAGCTCTTAAGTTTACATCAAGTTCAGTTTTGCTGTTTAGGGTTCTTCACTTGCTTTTCTATGATACAAACTTCCTACCGTAATTATCATGCATTCCTCCTTAAAAAAAAAAAAAAAAAAAAACTAATTAAGAATCGTTATAAACTATACTAACTATTATCTATATCGGATATATCGGATCCTATCCGATATATATAGGAATATTCAAGCTAGGGGCATTATAACATGAATCCCTCCCCCTCTTCCATTAAGGATCATCTCCTAGTTTAAGTTGTTCAAGCGTAGAACTAATTAACCCGAAAACTATAACATTAACCAAAATAATGAAGGGAATTCCAATATATATTATCTGATAGCAAACTCATCACAACCGTTCTGCTCATCGGTATCCACATGTGAAAAAAAAAAAAAAAAAAGTTAAAAGATGTGTACATAAAACTTATGTCAAAAGAACTAGTAGCACAAGAATTTGTAACGAGAGTTACAATAAAATGCATGCAGATAAACTTCCAGCAGAACAGTTTCATGGCGGCAAACATCGCCATGCAGTCACAGTTGCCAGATGCCGATCCTGCCAGCCCAACGACAGCCCTCTCCCTTCGTCCCTCTCGAATATCCTGAAGCCGCCACCATTGCCATAATCAGTTGTCGAGCAATGGCTTTTGATCTTCAGCAGCAACTTGGCTTGGCTGACCGATCTTGAACTCAGCCTCACGCCTTGGAATCGATGGCTTTCCATTCTCTCCTTCCACGTCTCCAACCTCATCTCCTGCTGCTGCTTCGTGTTCCCGTCTTCCTTCTTCTTCTCTTGGCCTGTTAATAATGTCTTCTTGATCTCTCTCCCCAAGTGATTCTTCTCGATGTTGAGCCTGTCTGCGCTCTCTGCTGTTAATAATGTCTTCTTGATCTCTCTCCCCAAGTGATTCTTCTCGATGTTGAGCCTGTCTGCGCTCTCTGCTGTTAATAATGTCTTCTTGATCTCTCTCCCCAAGTGATTCTTCTCGATGTTGAGCCTGTCTGCGCTCTCTGCTGGCAGGCAGTCGTCGAGGGAATCAAACATGGCTGCAAAGTAATGCAACGACTCCATGAATCTCGATAGGAAGCTTCGTGGGGTTCGGGTGCCTTCTTTCTCAGCTAAGACTACCAGTGATGGATTCAGCAGCTTGATGCTGTTCAATGTAGCAGCAATCTCACTCGAATCCCTGAGAGACTGCAGATAGAACACCGCGTTGACAACCAACGACTCATCCTCCTTGATGGCCAGCTGGTTGCTCGGCCCGAAACCTCGCAAGAGACCCTTGAACTCGAACGACAAGTTGTGGCAGCCCCTGGCGAAATTCGTCAGCCTGGTTTCGGTGTCTCTGAGCTCCTCTGCGCTGTGGCCGAACCCTGTGATTCTGAGAGACACGGGCTTGCTGCGCGTGGCCTTATCGGACAGAGACTGGATCAGAGAAGGCCACTGGAATCCATAAGACACGTCGAAATCTATAACGTGCAGGCTCCGTCTGTTCTGCTCCTCCTCCTCCAGCTCGAAAGCCTCGACGATGGCCTGGTTCGCAGTGAAATGCGCGAACTGGTAGTAAGGAGACGCGCGGTAGAGCTGCGTGTAGGCAGAGAACTCCTCTTCCGGCGTCGGACTCGCGACGATCCTGTCATAGAACGGCGATCTCCAGGTCAGGAGCCTCGCAGCCAGGGCATCGGCAAAGTAGGCCGTGACGCGCTGTATCGGGTCGCCATTCGGCGACACGTTCCGGTACAGCTCGGTAAGGGAACTGATTGCAGAGCCAGTGTCGTCGGCGTCGATGGCGGTGGCGGATACGAGGAGGAGATGGATGAGGTGCAGGCCATTTCCGTCTTCCTGTAGGCCATGCCTCCTGGGGTGGAGCTGCAGCATTCTATCTCTTGCTTGGAGCAAGGCAAAGAAGGTATCGTTGTTGTTGTCGTCGCCGTTCGTCTTGAGCTTCTTCGTGGGGGAGGAGCAGCAGGAGGTGTTGATGCTGAGGCGAAGGGTCAAGAGATGCTCTCCATTGATGTCCTCTTGCATGTTCACCATGTTTGTTGTTGGTGTGAAGGGGGTGGGGGAATGGAGAGGAGGAGCATGCGTTGTTTGGGGTGCGGGGGGGGGGGGGGGGGGGGGGGGGGGGGGGGATAGATAATAAGAGAATTGTTTGGTGCGATTACAATAGCAAGAGAACAAAATGGAGGATGGTCATGAGGATTTTGGTTGGGCCTCTAAAACTCTGAAAGTATTGCCGACGGATTTGGCATCTTCTTCTATGCCCGCTTAAGGATCTTTTGGGTAGCAGTAGTCTTACTCTTTTTTTTTTTTTTTTGAAAAGGGAGTTTTAAAATATTAGCCCCTAGAAAGCATTTTTTTTTCTCCCCTGACTTTATTATTTGTAGTTTATTTATGTAGAGGACTAAGCTATTGGATTGTGGGACACTAATATATATCAAGCTAATATAACATTTAGCATGACTCTTTACATGGGCCTTAAGCTTAAACTATTGAATTGTCCTTTAACCATATTATTAAGTCCAGATATTTGAATTAAAATTCTTTAAAATTTAAAGCTTGAATTAAGGATGCTTTAAAATTTAAAGCTGATGCTATGTTATAAAATCACTTTACTAATTATAGAAAATCATGTATATTTTAACTATTTAATTTATACTTTGTACGTTTATTTGGTTCGATTTCTCAATAATAATGTTTTGTTTATCCTTTGGTTATATCATTACAGTGTGACACATTTAGCACGCTTATTCTATGCGTCTTGGTCTGGGGAAGATATTTAACGAAATAATAATCAAGATTTGGATTACTTGAACTAGCAATATAAGCAATTTCAGTACAAATCAAGAAATTTGAGGAGAGTCGGCAAGATATTTGATTGTTACAAGAGAGAGAACTGTGAGAGAGAACATGATAGAAAAGTTCTGGACAATGCATTATTGCAGTCTGTGTGTAAGGTCGGCTATGCAATTTAAAGCATGACAACTAACGAGGAATTTCTAAAGGAGCATGCCATTTATCCTAGAGAGCACACTTCACAAATTTAATTAATATAATAAGTTTGCTATCAATTTTTTTAGACATTAAAATGCTCGTTTTCAACCGCTTTACCTCCAAAAGAATATTTCGGAAGAATATTTCTGTCCGAAGTAAGATCCTGAATAATATTATGCATCGTTCGAGGATAGATTAGGGATGCTATTATTTTCCATATAGCAGTCACACACGGAAGGTGCATGGGCTATGATGATGCAAGGCCTACAGTGACATCGGGCGCGAACTCACATATATCAAATGTGGTTAAGGCTCGAAAGAGATGTAGCAATGAGTTTGCTAAGATTTAGAAATGAGAATTTTGCTGTGCTCACGAAAAGGAAGGAAGAAAGAATAAAAAAGAAAAACGCTCTTTTCAGAATTCAGAAAGTAGAAGTGAGAAAGGAATGCTGACACACAAAGCAATGTGTGCTCACAGGACATGTGGTGTGCTCCTATAGAAATCCCCCAACTAACGCTGGTGGCTTCTAGCGAGAAGTGGCTGAAGGTTGATGATGAATGGTTCAAAAGGATGCTAGCATTTAGGAAATGGGGCCACGCAGTTGACAAAAAAACAGGGCTAAAAGAATAGGAATGATTTTTTTTTTTTTTTTTTTATACAAATAAATAAAATAGTTAAAAAAAATACAGTGGAAGAGAGGAATCATCAACCGTTATTGTCCTATTCTATTTCTCTCTCTCTAGAATCAATCCACCCCTCTTAACTCTCCTCATTCTTAATTTATTAAACAAAAAAAAAAAAAACCCTGATGCCTTTTGTTCCTCTTACAACTACCATTATTAAGAGTTCGTTAGGCTTTAGATATAGGAAGATCCTATTACACATGATTAGGAGATCCGGTCGCCTTCTTAATAAGGACTTGGCCAAGCTCGTCTTTTGTTCCATCTTTTGTATAGTTTATACTAATTAAAGCATCTAATCTCTCTTTCAATTGTCATGTTAAGATGTAGAGTAGTTACCCTAATGAGCAGAAGAGTTGTGCCAATTTCATTTTCTTGGCATGCTATTTATGCTTGGATTTATGGGCATGCCAGAATATGCTCTTAATTCTCTTTAAAAAAGACTCTAAATTAATCTTTATTTCTCCTTTAAGTTATTCACATTAACTACTTTTTTCCTATTTCTTTTTTCCCTTGAATTATTTACGAATATTCCATACTCTCAGAGGCACCGGATAAAATTTCAAGTGTAAATATTGAATTTAATCTTTTTTCAATATTGGAATGGGATGGAACAGAAATTCCCACAAATTTGCTACCAACTGTATGCCCAAAGAGCAGTGAATATAAAGTGTAAATCGACTAGTAGTAATAATTTACTAACATAAAGTGAACTTTCCATAATGAGGACAAGCAACAAGGACTAACTTACCGAACGAAGCCTTAATAGAATCTGAATACGTTAGGTTGAGTATAGAGACATCTAATGTCCATCTCCTGTTTTTTCTAATACAAAGTTGAAGATGTAATCAATTATTTCAGAAACAAAACAATGGACAAAGATTAAAGATAAGGCACAAGAAGACACCCGTGAGTGTACGTAGTAATGTGGCGAAAGCATCCTAGGACTTAGTTCATGCACTCGTTCATTAACAAGTATACAAGACGGCAATGACACAGAGAGAGAGAGAGAATAGGTGCCTTAGTTCACAAAAAATACTATTAAAGGAACAAAATAGCTATATGATGCTACTTTTGTTTCATGTGAATCAGAAGGAACAAAGCTTTTGAGCATATTTTATAACTGTATGCATACCTTGGATTGAAGAAGATTACTGCTTTGAAATTGCCGTTGGCCTTTGAGAAGCAACAACTTCCATCAGAGAAGGCATCCGAGTAATATGAAAATAAAGGAGTTGTTAGTATTTGATGCGGCCAGATTCGATTCCTTTCATAAAGGACTTTCACTTCTTTCATCTAAAATACTTGGGTGTAGCCATCAGTCTATAATATGTGCTATGTGACATCAAATAGTAAAATTGAAAACTCAGATACAAAACCCACTTCTTGTCGAAGAGTCCAACATCAGTAAGATATGATGAGGATTCAATTAGATACGCTCTTCTCTACTTCTTCTTCTTCTTCTTCTTCTTTTTTTTTTGGGTACGAACTCTGTTTACTCTGATAGCTTTGAGAAATAGTTACCATTATTATGTTGCAGCTTTTAGAAAGACTGCTACTCCAATTCATATCTGCAGGTCACGTTCCCTTCTACATTTGGCCAAACTTCGCTACAGCCAGCCTAAAATTTGCTGATTGGAGAGGTATATGGGTCGTATAGATCTAATACACTACCCTAGTGCATTAAAATCCCAAGCATGGTAATCTATTGAATCCGCTGAATTGGAAGTCCAAGCCATTAATTTTCCCCAGTAACAACCGTCTTATCTCCTGAATGCTCCAACACTAAACTTCCAGCCACTCCGCAGCAAATTGCACTGGTCATTACTGGCACCAAATATGTTTCACAGCAGAAGACTGGGCATTCAATTTCATAATCCGTGTATGAATCTGCACCACAGCAACTGTATAAAGAACGTCATAGTCAACCACCTAAGCATATTTTGAAGCTAACAAACTTCAAGCAAAAAGTTACATAATAAAAACATTGGATATCTTAATAGCAATGTCTAATTTGAATGGATTATAGACTACAGCATATAAATAGCTTATCTTAGATGCCAAAGAGTTCTAACAAAAAGACATGTAACCAAAAATTACTTTCTGGATAACAGATTTAAATAGCTTATCTCAGATGCCAAAAAGTTCTAACAAAAAGACAAGTAACCAAAATTACTTTCTGGATAACAGATTTAGTATAAACTTTGAGATCAGCATAGTGTCAAGGGAGAAACATATTTTGATCCAAGGTTCATTCACTGATTATATAAAATTTCAGTTTTCATGAGAAAAGAACCATGCACCAATAAGCTCTATTTGGCACTGCAGCATCCATAGATTAGGTCAGTTTATCCTTTGTATGCAGAAAAAAATTGGTATAACCAGTAATATAATTGCAACAATAATATAGCTTGACAACCACCTTCATCACAAAGAAACTGTTAGTTCTTCTCTAAGCTAAGCAAGGTGTTAGTTCAGCTTAAAACACATACACAGAAAAGTATACAAGTAATTAGTAGGATAGGTACATGATCGTTCCATCAGAACAAACTGTACCAGGGCGCTATAACAAAAATAACCATTGATAACCAATTTGACACCTCTTCCATTCTGCCACCTTCTCTCCATTCTCTTTTCATATTGTGATCACATGTGCGCGTCACACGCATATGCAGACCTCTTTTGGTAATTCAAAGGTTGTCAACATGTAAACTGATAATCCACAACTTCAGCAGTGTTTTCTTTATTGCATTTAGCTCAACATGATAGGACTTGGATCAAATAGAAGTTGGCTCAGGCGTAAAGGGAGTCAAAGGAGAGGTAAATTTTCTAAAAACAATGTAATTGGGGTAAAGAAGTTTCAAGTGGTCATAAAATGTATAATTCTGATTACTGATAACAAGTTATTATACAAAGGATTTGAAATTAACAAAACTTTACTTTGAAATGTTAATAAGATTCAAGTAATGATTCACTAATTTATAAGAGCTGCACAATTGACCAAACCAACTTCGACTAATGTTACAATTACTAAATGCACAAGGTAAGAAACCACTTCATTTACAAGAACCTTATGTTTAGCAACTTGTTTTTAACAAAGAGTAGAGATATTCTATTCATTGACACAAGGTGGAACTATTCATTAACGTGGATTGGAATGAAATGAAGATGAAATTTCTGCATGACAATGTAACCCAGGATGAAGTCTCTGCAGCAGAATCCTAGGACAAGCTCTTGGTCCCATGCCCGATATCTAGTGGTTCAGAAACAAATTTGCTGATCAATGTTTAGAGAAGTCCAGGACTCGGCATTTCCGAGGAGTTTGGGTCCTACAGCAGTCCAAGTAATTGCCTCATACATATCCTCTATTTTCTTTTTGAGGAAGCATGTCTTCAATTCTTAAGGACAACAGATTATACACTATTTAGGAGTTCTAATAATTGCAATAGAGTTGAGAACAGAAATGGCACATCACTTAGTAAAATTCAACTTGAGCACAGTTAACACACTATAATAACTAATCAGAAAACAAACAGCAGTCAAAATATTTATTAAGAGAAACAGTTAAATACCTCTTTCTAAGAACACTGAGCTTTGTCCTCCTCTAGCAATAGATGAATGATGGACCTCATCACCTCATTATGAGAAATTGTTGAGATCTGAGACCAGGAGAATCATACATCAGCATAAGAATAGCAGTTTCAAAAGTCAAAAGTAGAAGAAATAATTTTTCTAGGACAGACAAGATTATTGGGATCTGGCTTCTTACTATAAAGTTAAATCAGTTAAGTCATACGTATTGAGTCAAGATACTGCCCCCAAACAGCTAGAAATCTAGGCATGGTTTCAATACAGCATTAAAAGGTTCCAGAGGGACAAGAAAGAGGAAATCTAGCAAATTGAGGACATGCAATATAAGAAAAGCAGAATACAGAGTAATTACTGTATGTGCTGAGTTTTTTTTTTTTTTTCTTTTTTAAATGGTGCATGTCCACATACACTACTTTCTTTTTCTTCTTTTTGAAAGAATGGCCTATAGGCTTACATGATATCTCCCAGTAATAGTGGCAAGGAATGTCACTATAGGGGAGAGAATATCCTGATTTGGGAAAAATAAATTCCTTTGGTCATGGTGAATTGCACATTGAATTGTCACAAACTACTTGTAACTTCTATATGGAGCATCCATACGTCAATCTCGCTCTACGAACCACTAGTTAGAAATACCAGCCTCCATTCACCGTGATCTCGAACCATTGTGTAAATGTCTTTTCGGTTTGACTATGCAAATTTATTCAAAATCCCATCCAACACCAGCAATAAGGAGATTCAAACCCATGACCTCCTAGGAGAGAATGGACTTCATATGCCGCAAGAGCTATGCAATTAGGGCCACCAATGACTGGGGTTGTCTGGAGGTGAAAAGCTATTAGAAAATCGCCTTAGGGTAACCACTGTTGTGCCTATAGGTGAAGAGCTATATACAAGGTCATCTTGGTTGCATACCATACACATAGGATGCTGGTTCTGACAACACTTGCACATAATGATGTTTTAGCTCTTGAGCAAGAGATGATCCCCCTAGATAATTGATTGGACACTTGATGAGAATTACATCCTCTAAACAACTGACGATCCCTCAAATTAGATCCTTGATGGGACCTTTCCAGAGCATTACATCTTTAAAAAATTTAATTTTGGTAAGCCATCTTAAAAGACCCTCATGAAACCCAAGCAACAGGGCATTCTAGATACATAAACATTACTACCAATACCAAGGTTTAAATATCGAAATCCGTATTAATACCGGCTGATGATTTATGATAGGTAATATCGAATGTATCGAATTATCAAAATTATCACACTAGAATTAATTATTATATTGTGTATTCAACACGCGCACGCATGCGCACGCGTGCATACACACATATAGGGAAGCGCACACACATATAGCGAATTGTCTATGGAGGCATCCTTAAATCTCAACATTGAGAGTGTATGTGGACAAAACCGAACTGTTATGATTTCCACGCTCTAAATAGATGGTATATATAAAAAATCATGTGATTTAGGCACTTTAACATCGATAAAAATGTCTTATTTATTTCATTGTTTAAAAACTGTTCATTTTGTACCTTCAAATATACAGTCAACAAATTTTTATATATCATCATTTTTCGACGTGGAGATCACAAATAACAGTTTGGATTATCCGCATATACTCTCCATACTGAAACTTAGGGGCAACTCCATAAATAACTTCCTATTAAGACATATTAGGTACACTTTTTCCGTAGTTTTTTGGGTTTTAGTTTTAATTTGCTCTTCCATCAAGTGAATACAAAATTAATGGTTTTTTATGAATACAACATCATATATCTATTTGATGAAAGGACAAATAAATTTCAAAATACATAAAATTTAATTCTAAAGAAAATAAGGAGGAGGAGATCATGATTCCAAAACAATAATTAAAAAAATTAATAGAATTAACTTTTTTTCACTAGCTCATGTAACTTACCTAATCTGATATCTTATATACGGTAAGTAATATTTGACATGGCAATAGCACCTTTTCTAACTAGACGCTTATTGCTGATGGTCTCGGAAATTCTCTTTTTTTCATTTTACTAATTATATATATATATATATATATATATATATATATATGAGAAAAATGAAAATAAGCCTAATAATTTTTCTTTAAAATATTTTCTTTTGGATTATGATCTCCCTTGGGTTCACTCATACCAAATTTGTTAAGTTTTAGTTTTGATTTGGTCTTCCAACAAGTAGATATAAAATTAATGATTTTCGGTAAAAACAACATTCTGTATCCACTTGATGATAAAATAACAAATGATTTTCAAAACCCATAAAATTTGATCCTAAAGTAGCTAAAGAGATACAGATCATGATCCAAAAAAAAATTGAAAAAAAAAAAAAATAGGATCATTATTTTTTGGTCACTGACTCACATAAATTACATGAGTTGCCGACTCATATACAGTAATATATGTATGTATGTAATATATGGAAAAGTGTACCTAAGGTGCCTCCTTAGATGATATCTAAGGAGGCATCTAGGTGGCACAATCTCAGCCCTTCGTCACAAGGTAAATTTAAAAGTCATTTGAATGCAATTTTTACAAAAAAAAAAAAAAAAAACTCAAAGTGAAGTGTGAGCTATGGCCCTACACATAATTACTTCTCTTGCTTAATTCTCTCCCCCACCTCTCTAGCTTAGAAACGTTTCCAAAGTTGAAGTGATGTGGATGTTGGGGGCCTTATCCTATAATTAGAGTAGTAACTTCTCAACCTTATAATAGAATAATTGTTGTTGTGGGGTCACATCATAATTGATTATCATATTTAAGATATACATGGCTAAACATAACCTCATCACTCTGCCGATCATTACAGTAAACATATCAATCATGTATTAAGAAGTTCAGTGAATTGTATACCCGAAATTTGTAGATTCACTTTACATTGCCAATTTGATTTTGAATACAGCAATAAAAGAATAACTACAGAATAAAATCTGAGATTAAAAGAATAGAAAAATTAATTTGATTCTCTTTTTAAATTTCTGTGGGTCTGATAGCGGTGGAGTCTTACTTTTGCACCCTATTGACGATCCGATCTGGATTGGGAAGAAATCGGTCGCTCTCTGGAAAACTCCTCTGGAAATTCTCTAGGAAGACGATCTCTCTGGGAATTCTCTCATCTCTCTTGAAAAATCCTCCCCTCCTTTATACATCGAGGGATAACTGCTCGGATAAGATCTGGGCCAAATCCAAATTGAGGCAAACTGTTAAAATATCAAAAAACTAGTTTGGATTTATGCCTGGGCGATCAACGACAAAAACTATTCATTTACTTCGTCAACTTATAAAGTCATTCCGAAAGAGAAATAGAAATTTGCCTATGGTATTTGACTTAGAAAAAGTCTATGATAAGGTACTACAAGAGGTACTTTGGTGGATATTAATGAAGAAAAGAGTTCCCATCAAGTATATTGATATAATTAAGGACATATATGATGGAGTAGTGACCATGTCAGAACATGTTGTGGTTTAATAAATGATTTTTTCTATCACAATTAGATTGCATCAAGGATCTGCATTGAGCCCATTCTTATTTGCTACAGTAATTGATGAGTTTACTAGAGTTATTCATAATGAGATAGCTTGGTGTATGTTATTTGTTGATGATATTGTCTTAGTTGATGAGACAAAAACAGGGCTGAATGCCAAGTTAGAGTTATGGAGATACTCATTAGAATCTAGAGGTTTTAAATTGAGTAGGTTTAAAACAGAGTATATGGAGTGTAAATTTAGTAAACGACGGACCATAGACTATAATGTTGTAAAACTGATAGGCAAGTGATACAAATGAGCAGTCAGTTTAGATATTTGGGTTCTATTATTTAGAATGATAGAAAGATCGATAATAATGTTAACCATAGGATACAAGCTAGCTCATTGAAATGGAGGAAGACAACGGGAGTTTTATGCGACCGTAACATTCCGTTAAGATTGAAAGGAATATTTTATAGGACTGTTATTAGGCCAGGTTTATTATATGATACGGAATGTTGGGCTATAAAGAAACGTCATTCACAGAAGATAAGTGCAATAAAAATGAGCATACTTCGCTGAATATGCGGCAACACTAGGAGAGATAAAGTGAAAAATAAAGATATTCGTATTAAACTAGGTGTAACTCTTATCGATGAGAAGATGTGAGAAAATCGCTTACGATGGTTTGGTCATGTGCAACGTAGGCCTGTAAATATATCAGTTCGACGAAGAGAGTTTATCAATGTAGGACAATTTTAAAGAACGAACGGAAAGCCGAAAAAAATATGGATAGAGGTGATACGAAAAGATATGGATTCTAGAGGTTTAAATGAGGAGATATTACTTGATAGAAATGAATAGAGAATGACTATCAAAGTGATCGATCCGGCGTGATTCTTTTTTTGGTTCGTGTAGCCTACCCCAAATACTTGGGATAAAAGGCTTAGTTGTTCTTGTGTGTGTGTGTGTGTGTGTGTGTATATACACTTTTTCATTTTTTTTTATTAGGCAAAATTTAGAGTTGACACTTTTTTTATGTTTCATGTAGGGCTCGTGAAGAATGAAGTCTAATTTGGGAGTTCTAAATATGATTTTGAAGTTCTTTACTAATAGTAAGCAGCTGTAGCAAACCTGAAAATATTGGATACATGCAGCACATATGATGGCATAGAATCTCCTGATTTATGAAATTTATGTTTGTCCTCATATTATTTGTGTTATTACAATGGTCAATTTCGCCCTAGTGATGGTCCTAGTAAACCTTTGTATATTGCACTTTTTTAAAATGCTTGATGATCGAGACTTGACTATTTCAAATTTATTTTCTTGAATATGAAGAAGCTCTTTGTGTAATGAGTTATCTAACTTGTCTACCTGTTTCTTCTACATAGCATGTTTATTTTCTAAAAAAATCATATTCACTAAACTTGTTAATACATGATTGATATATTTGCTGCAATAATAGGCAATGTGATGAGGTTACATTTGGCCATGCATATTTTAAATCTAATAATCAATTACGATATGACCCCACAACAACTATTATCCTATTATAAGGTTGAGAAACAACAAACCTAATTATAAGATAGGGCCCACAACACCCACATCACTTTAACTATGGAATTTTTTCTCAGCTAGAGAGAGAGAGAGGTGACAGGGAGAGAATTAAGCAAGAAAAGTAATGATGTGTGGTGCCTACAACTCACACATAACTTTAACTCTAGGTTTTCTTTTAAATTGCATTCAAATGACTTTTAAACTTATTTTATGATGAAGGGCTGACTGGCTGAGATTGTGTCACCTAGATGCCTCCTTAGATGCCATCTATGGACACACCTTAGGTATACTTCTCCATATAATATTATATAAATATACTACAAACTTTTCATTTATCTAAAAGTAGATTTAATACATCTTTTTCTATCCTTTAAATTGAGATATCTGTCAATCAAAATTTCAAAAGGTGAATAGTAAGAAAGAAATAAGAAATAGTGAGTCACTAGTAAATTTGTGGGTAAAAAAATGTTAGAACTAATATTTTAGATTTAATTAAAATTTTGTAGTATAACCCATATATATACACACGTTCGCGCACATACACACAGACATATACACACACACACACACATACATACATACATACATATACATAAATATACATACATACATATGTATATATATATATACATACATAGATACATATACATACATACATACATATACATATATATATATATATATGTGTGTGTGTGTGTGTGTGTATGTATATATGTATATATATATATGTGTGTGTGTGTGTAAAACAGAGCTGGGAACTTAAGAGCTGTGAGCGGAAAAAAACAGTATTCCATAAATTTTTTTCTAAATCTTTTTTGGATCATGATCTCTACCTCCTTAACTTATTTAGAATCAAATTTCATAGATTTTAGAGCTTGTTTATCCTTTCATCAAGTGGAAACTAGATGTTATATCCACCAAAAGCCGTTAATTTTGTGTCTGCTTGATAGAAGGCTAAATCAAAATTAAAATTCCAGAAATTGCATATCAGCAAATCCTACTAGTTTGACATCATAATCCAAAAAAATTGGAAAAATATATTGGAGATTGTGAAAATTGACTATAGCCAATAAAAATTATCTGAGCTACCAACTTATTTCCATTATTATATATATGTGTATATATGTGTGTGCAAAAAGACTACCTAAGGTGTCTACATAAATAATTATCTATGGGACACTAAATCCCATCATGGAGGATCTATATGAATGATTCAAATTGTTCACTATGATCTCCATAATCTAAAATGGAGATGTACAAAGAATTATGCATTTTTTTAACCAAATATTAAGTTATTGCAAAATGATGGCTTTCAGCAATATAACAAATGAGACTACTTAATCAACAACAAAAAACACTACCTATCTAGAGAGAGCATGGAGATCATGGATAATGGTTTGGATTGTCTATATAAACCCTCCATGTTGGGATTTACTGCCACCATCATAGATATCTCTCCCGAGACACTTTAGGCACACTTTTTTTTATACACACACATATATATATATCCCCTTGGAGTTTACTCATACCCAGTTTTTTGGGTTTTAATTTTTATTTCACTTCCATCAATTTGACACAAAATTAATGGTTTTTAAAACATATGAAATTTGATTCTAAGAAGCTAAGGAGGTAGAGATAATGACTTTTTTTTTAAAATAATGGAATTACTGCAGTTTGCTGTGCTGGCAGCTCATGTACAGTCCATGCATTTGAAAAGGAGAGGAAAATTTCTAATTTAGAGGAGAAATAATAGTCCCCCTGCAAAAAAGTTGACCCCGTGCAAAAAAATTCAAAGTTGTTCAACCATTAAGTGGAGAAGGGTATTCCTCTAGATTCTTACTGCAAGAGCATGATTCCCAAGTCAAACTAACACTAGGAACAGAACCTCAAAACCAGAGTGTACTTCCTGATGGGAGAATCGCACACTAGAAAAGAGAAAGAATGGGAGCAAGTAAAGGCATATGTTCCGTTTTATAGAATTTCACCATATATATGTGTGTGTGTGTGTGTATTTATAATATACCTATATATATATATATATATATAGAGAGAGAGAGAGAGAAGATAAATCACACAATTGACGACTGCACAATAAACTCAGTCTGGTAGACTCACCCTCTTTCCTTTATCCTCCAAATTACAAAATGTAAACTAATGACTTCTTCCTCTTTCTTTTTTTTTCTGAATACCCCATGGATAATAGGAGCAAGAAATAAAGTTCAGGAAAATGCATGAAATATCATTCTTAGAAGAGCTGCAGCCGCTTGGCAACATCTTAGCGAATATGAAGCTCTCCCATAGGAAAGGATTTAGTAAGGATACACATACCTCTGGCTTGCGAATGAGGCCTTTCAAAACAGCATTGAGTGTTGCACGGAGTTCTTTAAATAAAACAGCTGTCTGTGCAGGAGCAGTCAGCTTTAACCAGTTATCTATGAGGACTGTTCCTGTCTGCAACAAAAATATTGAATAATGTTAAGAGTTAGTTAAATTTAAGAAGATTCACAGTTCAAGAAAGCAGTTTATGAAAAACCTTCCCAGCAGTCTCCAATGCTCATGACGATTTATTCTCAATCTAGCTAGATACTCGCATGAACGACACGCAGAAATGGTAATACACATAAAGGAGCAGAAACCAAGGATTCTAGCATGGAAACATAGGTTACAGAAGGCATCACAAAAGAATGAGTTTGACTATGCTAGTATTAATAGGATTTAAGCATAAATCTATCAGTGGGAAATTATGCAATGGAGCATAAAAACAAGCAATCAACTCACTAATTGCTTATGAATATTTATTCTCAATCTAGCTAGATACTTGCAGGAACCACACGTGGCAATAGTAACATACATAAGGGAGCAGAAACCAAGGATTCCAGCCGTTGAATTAGAAAACTATTTTGTATTTGAGTTTAGTTTACGTTTAATCTCACATCGCCTGTGGAATTGTATGTATGGTTTTGAGACACCTATAAATATATGTATCTCTTGACTCATAGTAAATAGATTGGCTTTGATTCTGATTATTTCATAACATGTTATCAGATCACGTTATGAAATAGATTTTAACCGTCAATCTCAACCATCCTAATCAATAACCGAATCTGATTCTAATTCTGACTCCGCAATCGCATCTCCAATTCGATTCTGCATCGGCTTTAGTTTCTGCTTCTTAACTAGGGACTCTAGCTGTCCTTCCTCGATTATAAGGGTGTAATCCAGACTTGGTGCAACTCTTTGCTCTTTCATATACTTATCACTACTTCTAAAAAAGAAGTTTATCTGTTACTTACTACTACTTCTAAAAAAGAAGTTGATCTGCTGCCTACTATAACTTCTAAGAAAGAAACTTATCTGCTGCCTACTACTACTTCTAAAAAAGAAATTTATCTGCTACCTACTACTGCTTCTAAACAAAAAGTTTATCTATTGTTGCTGCTCGAATACGAGTGTATTCTAATGATTCAAGTGGTTCATCTACTACTTCAACTGTTATCATTGCTGCTCATTTCAAGTTGACATATACTATTAAAGAAGGGGACATTGTTTTCTAATCTGTGTAATAAGTTGGGTACAATTGATATGTACCTACTTGAGGGGGAGTGTTGAATTAGAAAATTATTTTGTATTTGAGCTTAATTTAGTCCCACATTGCATGTGGAATTATATGTATGGTGTTGAGATACCTATAAATATATGTATCTCTTGACTCATAATAAATAGATTGGTTTTGGTTCTGATTATTTCATAACACTAGCGTTGAAAACTAAGTTACAGAAGGCATCACAAAAGAAAGAGTTTGACTACCCTAGTATTGATCAGATTTAAATATAAGATATACTATCATTAAGTTACACTATGGAGCATCGAAACTTAAAATCTACGATTCGATATGACGTGCCAAATAAATAACCAAAAACAGAAGGTAGAAATGCATGATTCAAAGAATTTATACCCATGGATAAATACCTACAAAATGAACGATTCAAAATAGCATGTTGAACAAAACTGGTTGTTTGATTCAAAAGAATTAAGAATAGAGCTGAATAATTTTAAACGCTAGCAAATGTGTGTTAAGAATACCCCAGATCTTACATATCAAAACAAATCACCATTACTAAACGTTTTAGCGCTACAGGATACAAAAGTAAGATTTTTCTTTTTTCCTTTGTGTGGCTGTTTTAAATGGTAAAGGTGATCTTTAATGAATGCACGCTTCCATTTAAACTTTCCTACAATGTACTAGTCACTGTACTAATTCATGCTCAAATCATATCAATAGTAGAATCAAACTCACACAATACATAGCAGCTAGTAGTACCAAATATGCAGGCAATGATATGTCATAGACAAGGAGTATGAAGCAAGCTTATGCAAATAAAAACAAAACGAAAAAAAGTTTAGGAAAAGTAAGGTAAATTACCTGGTGCTGAATAACAATAGAGCCACCAAAAAGCAGAAGAGAGTAGGGAGAGATGATGCTTGTGTCTCGCAAAAATATCTTGCTAGTTTCAACCTAGACATGCAAAAAGAAATTTAGACCGAATTTGTTGCACCATTGCAAATGGCTCAACAAAACTAAACCAACACAAAGTTTGGGGTTGGGGGGGATGGGGGGTAGGGAAAGAACATTAACTAGTATGGAAAAGGGGGTTTCTTCTATTTATGGTTATCTTTGTGTATATGAACCTCTACTTCAATACTTAAAAAGATAGCTGAAATGATGATTACAAGCCACATAAACAAATGCTCAGAGAAAAAGAAGAATAAAAATTTTGTTCTTCCCCCTTGATTAACTGTGCACGATATCTACACGTTTAGCCTTCAAAAAATAAAATTTATCCAGAAACTTATAGTCAAACGTAATTTTACTAAGAAAACAAAAGTTTTAACTCAAACTAGAAAATATGATGAATACAGCTTCCACCTCAAGGCAAATTTGGTGTAAACTAAAAATTTAAAACCAAGTGAAGTTTTCCAAACTATTTCTTATTCAATGGAGCTAAGTTTAAGCCATAGTCAAGGGGCTGTACATAAGGAAAAACAACAAACATCAGCAAATCCGTTAAGGGGTCAGCTACATGAATTCATTACTTCCATTAAGTCCTATTGAGAGCAATCTCCATCAAGTTAAGCATTTCCAAATCCTTTATAGTTGCCTCCATAAAAGTTCTATTAGGCCCACCTATAGTGCTTACCACTCCAACTATAATACTATCACATCTAATAAGTGGCACACTTACTGTTCATTGTTACGTAAGGCCAAACTTAACTTATTTTTATTCTCAATGGGAGCAACATCTAGTTTCTTACAAATGCATTCATTTCACATTTTATCTCTTAATATATTTCTACTCATCCATACTAATATTATACAATTTTCATTTCTACTAAACTCATTTAGCAAAGATGTTTCTTAATTGCCAAACACTTGATACATAAATCATTGTTGGTCGTATAGCATTTCGATAAAATTTTCCTGTCAATTTTATTCAACGACCATATAAAATTCCAGAAGCACTCCATTTTAACGAATTTGCTTTGGATTTATGCACTACATTTTCCTCAATTTCTCCATCTTCATGAATAAATGATTCTACATAGCAACAACGGTCACGATGCTGCATGACCATCAATATTTATGAAACATAGCAAAGATGTTTCTTAATTGCCAAACACTTGATACATAAACCATTGTTGGTCGTATAGCATTTCGATAAAATTTTCCTGTCAATTTTATTCAACGACCATATAAAATTCCAGAAGCACTCCATTTTAACGAATTTGCTTTGGATTTATGCACTACATTTTCCTCAATTTCTCCATCTTCATGAATAAATGATTCTACATAGCAACAACGGTCACGATGCTGCATGACCATCAATATTTATGGTACAATCATCCCTTCTCATGACCTTGCTAAACTTACATTTCATATATTCTATCTTCTTTCAACAAATTCTTAAGCTTTTAGATACTAAACCTTCTCTTTACTTTTCTATTTTAGAAATTATCCCTTCTTTATTCTCATCAAATAATACTATGTTGTAAGCAAATAACATGCACAATGAGGAGTTCATCCAGGGTATACTTAATACATTAAAAAAGATAAATCCTTGATGTAATCCTACGGTGAAAGGATTTGTTTTGTCTCATCACCAATTGTTCATATACTAAATATTGCTCATTCATATGTATCATGAATCACATCAACCTACCTATTAGATACTTCTTTCTTCTCCAAGACCCACTACCTCGCTGGCATGGACTCTATTATAACACTTATCATCAACGAAAACCACTTGTTAGTCACTCTTTTTCATCCTATATCTCTCTATAATCTTAGTAGAGAAACATCATCTATACTTGGCATTCATGGAATGACCAAATTGATCTTCTGACACAAATATTTATCTTCTTAGTCATTGCTCAATTACACTCTCAATCACTAAGTGTACGATAATTTGAGCAACTTGTGTGTCTCCTTTATTCATATATATTGTAGTGCCTTCAACCAACAACTTCCTAGAGGTCACCCATGCTAAGGCCACTCCTACCTGAACTTACTTAACTATTAGTTTTCGTCAATTTTAACTAGAGATTCCTCCATCAAAAAGGCTGGCTATTATCATTTTTTGAGTCCTAAAAAAAAGAGAATCATTATAAAATACACTACCTATTATTTCATATTTCATATCTAATATGGGACTATTCTTAGCTAGGTGTTACATACTCCCTCCATTTAGGATTTGGTGTTCTCGCTACACTAAATCTAATATTTTACCAGCCACTTTGGGATTCTTGCGTGACCTTCATAGATGTGGAGGTGGCTCCCAAGTATCTTAGCGATGGATCCCACCACATCCAAGTGTGGCATAAGCATTTTGTTCCATGGTTCGCATAAATCTAAGCAATGGCTCCCCACATATCAAAGTACGACATGACACATAGTTCCACATACTTTCAGTTAGTATTAACTTTTTATACCATTTTTAATTAGCAACTTCCAGGAGGTCACACATTCTAGCCCCGAGCATGGTTAACTACTAGTTTTTGTTAATTTTAAAGTAAGACATAACACTTGTCAAAATACAGCATGACACTTAGTTCTAAATACTTTTAGTTAGTATTAAGCTCTTATACCATTTGTCATCAGCAACTTCCCAGAAGGTCATCCATTCAAGAATTACTCTCCCCCAATCTTGGTTAACTACTAGTTTTGTTAATTTTAACTACTACAAATTTCTCCTTAAACATGCTAGTTATAACACATTTTGAGTTCATGAGAATTATTACTTTCATAAAAGAAGAAAAAAAATTTCATCATTATGAACAACAATTCCACTAGAGAGAATTCAAAAAAAAAGGAAAAAACAATTCGTTGCTAAGCCCCTCTGCATTATTCCGATCTCTGCTTTGATGACTCGATGGTACATCGTCAGGGAAAGGAGCGCAAGGGGAAGAGGGGGCAGCCATCGACCCGATCATCCAACTCGCTCCAACAGACAAACATGGTTTAAGCTACACTACGTATTATGTCATATCCGATTTGGGGTTATTCTTAAATAAAAGTGTTACACATATATTTAAGTGTTAATCCTCCATTCATTGGCTATTTATCTAGCATTTTTATAGTATCTATAATTTTATTGAATAAATAAGTCCACATTTTCCAAACACTTCAAATCTCAATAGGGGCATCATTCGGTTTTACAACTATCCCAATTTCCATTTTCTTTATGGCATCCTTAATTACTAGCTTAATTTCATTTGCAATACCTATAATCACTTACCTATTTTGAATCATTTGGTTCTACTCCATGCTCAATGTGATTTTCTTAAACAATTTCGGAAAATAATTGCTCCACCTTTCTTAAATTTCATCATTATCTACTAAGACATTTTGATCTATCACTCTTAATATGTTCAACATTACTTAATCTTTACTCTTTTTTTTTCTCATCTTTCTCTCATCTTGACAAGCCTAAACGTATCCTTCTATTTTTTTTTTTCATCCAACTTCCTAAATAAATTCACATAAGCTTTGAAGTTAGCCTCAATGACCACATCTTTTGCTTCCTCTTTTGACGTATATTTTTCAACATTTTCCAATATTTTACACTAATGCAAATTTTTATAAGACATCCTCTTAATTTTAATTATCTTTTGGGCTTCTTTTTCCACCACCACTCTCTTTGTTGTACAATATATTGCCTTTGAAGAATCCAAATATTTCTTTAGAAACATTTTACACACGCAAACATTCTTTGTTTTACATAAAATTAGTAGCCACGTAAGTCCTTTTTTGATTAAGTTTTCCTATCTACTCCGAAGACACAAGCAAACGTCTAACCAATGTTGAAAATAACCCGTTATGATATCTGTTATGTTGTATTATTAAACCTAACAGAAGTCAACGTTACTTATCAGTCGAAAATAACTCAATGCTATTTACAATAATTTTTTTAATAATTTTTATATTGATGTTAATTATTTATTTTAATTGTTAACGAATTGCTGAAGTTTTTTCACTTGACGACTTGTCGTTTGCTTATTTGATTACTTGTAACATTATTAACTTACCAGTTTGTGATTACATCCTTATTTACTTATTATAATTCATTTTTAATTACTGAAATTTCTTATTTGCTGATTAACTTGAATTCTCAGCTAATCTAAAATAAACAATTAAAAATAACATAAATTGAGCATTACAAAATATAAATTACAATATTGATAATAATTAAAAATAAGCTTGAAATCTTATTTTCTTGATTAGATAATGACTGGGTGTGAATGTAATTTAATTATGAAGATAAATATGAGAATTTTTGTAAAACTTGTTAGAAATCTAGAATTAATACTGGGATATAAAATATTTTTATATTTTTCTTTTAGAGTTTTAAATTCAATTTTCAATTTATAAAATTTATTTTATATAGTTTTATATTTATTTTCATTAAATAAAAAAAAATTGCATAACATATGTTATGCGTTACGCTATACACGATATAATCTAACAGAGACAGAACATTACCATTATTGTTATTTTAAACATTGCGTCCAACTGTCAATCCCATCCCTCTTCAACGAAGTCATCATCTCCACTCTTAACTGTCATTCTTTATCATTATATCCTTAAAATGCATCATGTTATCTATTTTAGGTTCCACCATTGAGTATGAGAACTTTAGCTCCTATCCATTCAAATAGTTTTCTTCTATTTCCTAGTATCACTGTTTTAAATATTAGCTACAACAAACGATATATTGCCCGATATATCGTTTTGAAGGGTCTACCAATACAATACAAAAGCTCAATATCGGCTCATATGCCCGATATATCATCCGATATCTCTGATTGAAAACTACCCATCCGATACAATTCCGATATCCAACATTTAAAACATTGCCTAATATAAAGTCTAATATCATCAACATATATTGTGATGTTAAGCTCTCATGTGGTATAACCGTACAATCTTCACAAGTAGTCCTATCTCCCCTGTTAGTAAGAAAAAAAAATCTGTATCTACTCTTAAATGATATCAAATGTTACATAGGTAAAGAAACCATAAATAGCCTTACTCCAAAATATGGAGCTTGATGAGAATATAATTGAGACAATTCAAAACTTGATTGTATCAAGTTGAAAATATAGGTTAAGGAACCAAAAATTATAATCCAACCGAATGACTACGATCTATTAAATCTAAATAGCCTAACTCCAAAATTCATATGATTTGAAAAAGTTTAACCATTGATTATGACCTTACAATGTTTATACTTCACCATGTCATTATAAGCCAGTCATATTTTAACATCTTCATCAATGGGTAAATCGTCTTCAAATCATGTACTTTTTTAATATAGGCTATGCATGCATTATCTATGCCTATGATTTATAGGTGGAACTTGCTTAAATTTATGAATTTTAATCAATTTCCCAAGATTATCCCTTTAAAAGGGGTTAAGTCAATTAACACGATAATATCTTGTTAGGTTTGAGATTGAATGGAAAAATTGAGAATAGATGATCATCTATGTTGGCAAAACCAAATCAACCATGCTTTAGTATCATGAAAATCATAGTCCAATTCAACTTGACATGGCTAGCTAAACAACGTAACATATTTGCAAAATAATTCAAAAAACATAATGTATGAAAATATAAATAAGGAAAGGCTAAATATGTTACTTCTGTAAACATAAGGATATATACTAAAATGCCTTTCTTCAATTTCAGGAAGAACATAGGAAAAATGTAACATATGTAGAAATGAAAGAACGATGGCGGTGTGAGGTTTGGAGTTCCAAACTTCCTTTTTATTTAAAGGAGTTGAATTTAAGCCAGAGTTAAGGGGCCGCACAATGTTTTCTCAAATACACATCCAGATAATGCTGAAATATTAATCAACACCTGGAACATTTAAAACAATCTAAACTTCTCATTTGAACTGGGCCACAGAGAAAAATGTATCACAGAAAAAAAATGAAAGAATGATGGTGGCCTGCCGTTATGGGCATGACAGGTCAAGCTGACTTATTTCAGAGGCAAAAAATTAAGCACCAAAACCACAATGCCACCTTTGTACAGAAACTGGAAAACGCTAAATGCTGGGGAAAAAACGAATTTAATTGGAAACTGCAAAGACCTATAAGATTGACGCAGGACGGAAACGGATTTAGGGTTAGGGTTTTGAAATTTGGAGTTTTTTTTGGAGGAATTGGGGAAGAACAGATAAATTGGAGAAGAACTTAAGGTTCGAGAATTCACCCAAACGAATCCACACTCACTCTCCAAAAATCCACGAGAAAAGATTTGGTTCAAGCGAAATCCACGCAAGAAATTTCTCAAAATTATCATATATTATTCATTATTTACAATACTTCATACATTATTTACAATACTTCATGCAGAGCATAAATATACAGAAAAACCCTAAAAACCAAAATCTAACATAATCAAATTAAAAATCTAATAAAATCCAAATATAATCTCCAAGATAAAATCTGATTTTCAGAATCAAATCTGATCTCCAGAATCAAATCTGATTTCCATCAATTCTCCCCGGCTTCAAAGCATTCATCCCCGATGAATGTGGAGATAAGAATTATTAAATAAATCAAGATTGAATTGATCAGCATCCACGAAGTATTCTAATTGGACCATGGTGCTGGTCGAGAAACTGTAGCACATACTTCACAGCTGAACCAAAGTGGAGGCGGAACTGACTTCTTTAGTGAATTTACGTCAAACCACGATAGATGTGGAAAGACATTTGCAATGGAAGTAATCGAATAAAGATCCCATGAAATATCCAGATCATAGGTAGTAGAAGCAATATTCATCGAAACTCCATAGAAATCTGAATGTGGAATGTGTAACATCTTTATAATGTTTGGAAGAAATCTCTCAGGGGAACCAAAACTTTCACTTTATTATCAAGTACAAATTCCTGCAAAATATTATGTAGATATACAGCAAATTTGTACTCATTATTACAAATTGTTATCTGTATTGAGATCTCATCATGCATAACAGACAAATGTAATACAACGGACTCAAATTGTCAACTCCTAAAAAAATATATATTGGTTCCCTAGAATGTCATACATCAATCACCACAAATGATATAACGTCACTATACTGCATAGGAACTTGATGAATTTCAGAAGGAAACTTCAAAAAATCGTTAGAAAAAGAAATATTAAGAGTAATCTGCCAAGACAAAGGAATGACCCTCAAAGACTTGTTAGTAGCAATATTAGTATCAACTATTTCATAGTCGGTCTCTTTCTCTATCGTTGATTCCGAAATTGAACACGTAGTATCATATGGGGATGCACTAGACTCTATTAAAGTATTCTAATTATCAGTATTATTCTTTGTGAAAGGATGAATCTCAGTTAGTGCATATGTATTAGACTCTGATAACTCATTAATAATAACATCATTATCCATAGAAGAAATAGTAGTATTGACAATAAGAATAGACATACCAGATTCTAATTGTGGTCAAACATAATATTAGTATTTTCCTCAAGAACATGAACCTCAATAATTTCTGAATTGTCGATATGATTAGTAGGCATGATATATATGTGTTGACTTTAGAGCGGACACTCATAGTCATTATGCTAAGATGCGCGACACTTAGAACACTTAATCGTGGTACATTGAGAGATAACATTTAGAGTGAATCTATTTTTCAATTTATTAAAAAGACGATTCATATAATACGTAGGAAGATACTCCTCTATAAAAATATCTTTCATCTCTTCCCACGAATTTATAAGATTTCTATAACGTTCATCACGTTTTATCTCTACTGAAATCCAAAATTATTTTGTTTGTCATACTAATCGTCTCCTAACAAATTGAAATTTACGTCTGCTAGATATCTCATAACAATCAAAATAGCATTCCATATTTACTAACCAATAAGTAAAATCATAAGTGGAGAAATAACCATCAAATACGGGATCTTTATACCAAAATTTTTCATCTAATATCTCTCTAACAGTACGCAAATCATAGATATAATTAGGTCTCTTTGACTTTAGATGACGACTAGATCGTGTTGTAAAGTGTAACATATTTATAATCTAGAATGGATCATGCAATGTTAATCAATTAAATATGCAAATAATTATAGGATCACTAGAGAAAAACAAATAACCATTATATTAACAAATTATTGCAATCCACTAATATTTGCAAAGAATTTAATAATTAAAAATTCAGTTCAAGTTGGATATTACCTGAAGGAGTGAGTAGTTCACGTCCAAATGTAAGATTCCATAAAATTCTTCAAAATATTACTCGCAATTGAGCTCTGATAATTATATATGGAAACTCTGAAACAGTTGTAATAGGTGTCAGGTGTGATTAGAAGAACACTAATTCGAAAACCGCTCGAATCGGAGTTGAAACGTGCTCCGAATCAAAAGAGAACTCTTAGCAGGTCTGCTACTCTTAACGGGTCTGCACTGCTGCGAATCGGGTCGGATACGCTGGACTAAACTCAATATTGAAATTGGATTGAACCTGAAACGGGTCGGGTCTGAAGTCCAATTAAAACCCAACTTGAATTAATGTGGTTTGGGTCTGTTTTGTATGTGGGTTTACTATCCAAATTTGATTCAATCCAAACCCAAATCAATTCCAAAACCACCCACAAGCCTATTTTTCAATCTGCTACTGCTATGAATGGATGGTGGTGAATGTCAGGTCAAGGTACACATGCTGATCGGAGGCGCGCGAAGAGGTAGACTGAGGTCAATGTTGTGATTACGGAGGCAGTGCTATCGGAAGGAGGAGGCGGCAGGGCCTGATGGCTGCAGTCGGAGCTCGGGCTTCTCTGTGCGCGGGAGAGAAAGCTCGGGCTACTGGATCAGCCGGGTGGACGGTGGCATCGTGAGGGCTCAGTGGTGTTGAGGGAGAGAGAAGGAGATGTGGAGGAGATCGAGTCGAGGATTTTGTTGGGTTCGGTTGTTCGGGTAGAAGATGGAGGAGAAGGGGAGAGGAAGAGATTGGAGGTGATGTTGAGTTAGAAGGAAAAATAAAAAGAAAAAAAATAAGAGGCGAAGAGGTTGGGTGGGTTGCGAGGTATGGAGGGTACTCGGGTCGGGAGGAAGGGAGAAAATTTGGTTTTTTTTCACTCAAATTTTCTGTTCCGCTCACTGTTTTTTTTTCCTTTTAGATTTTGTTTAGATTTTTTTCTCTTTTTTTTAATCAGTAACTTCCTCTCTCGTTTCATTAATTTTTTTTCTCTCCTTTTTTTCTCTCTAATTTTTTTTTTCAAATTTTTTTTTTCTTTCAAATCTGACAGAGTTCAGATCAGTTTTTTTTAATAAAACTGAACTTAAAAATATGAACAAAGAAGAAGGGGAACAAAGAAGAAGGATGGAGTGCTCGGTTGGGTGAAGAATTTTCATGGAGATTTTTTTTGAAATTAAAACTAAAATAAAATTAAAAAAATTGAAAAAGATGAGAAGCATGAGAAAAACAAGTTTAGGCTCTGATACTAAATTTGACGCAAGACAGAAGCGGATTTAGGGTTAAGATTTTGAAATTTGGAGCTTCTTGGAATAATTGGAGAAGAACAGATAGATTGAGGAAGAACTTACAAGTTTCGGGAATCCACCCAGACAAATCCACACCTGCTACACAAATCCACGAGGAAAGATTTGGCTCAAGCGAAATCCACGAAAGAAATTTCTCAAAATTATCATATATTATTCATTATTTTCAATACTTCATACAGAGATAAATATATAGAAAAACCCTAATAACCAAAATCTAACAGAATCAAATCAAAAATCTAACAAGATCCTAGAATCAATTCTAATCTCCAGAATCAAATCTGATCTCCGGAATCAAATCTGATATTCATCAAAGATGATATCTAGCTTGAAAAGGAGTTTGGGTGAGGACGAAAGGATCAAGCACCTAGCTAGTTATACTGAGATGAATTGTCATCTCTGGTATGAATTTGGTGTACTACAAAAATAAAATGATCCTTTAAGAGTTAAAGAACGGCTGAACCATATATAACATGCTTTATCAAAACTATGTTGGCCGTTATCATGTGTCAGCTGCACCGTTACCTTTGATCTAATGCAGTACAGATGACTTTTAATTGTGCTTGCGTCCTTAAGTCCAAAATAAATGCAGGACAGGATCAACAGGACTTGCATACAACCATCTTGAACAGCATTCTTAAGGGACCACTTGCTAATTGTGTTGAAACCATTGTCAGGGTTACGATCACATGCAAGAGACGTGACTACATACTCCTCTTGTTTCATTATGCACTATTCCATACAGTTGAAGCTTAGCTCACATTTGCCATCAACATCCTAACTATTAGTCAATTCTTTGTGAGCATTTAAGATGCATTGTACCACATCTTTGCTGAAAATTTCTTGTAGAATGTGATTCAAACTTCATTTTTAAATAACCAATAGGCCCCTGATGCTACCCATCATCCTATGTTCCAACTTTTGCATGTTTCCTCAATCTGACATGATAACTTGGAAAATTATAACCTCAGCATGTATGCTACACCACCTCTATACGCCATGCAAATAGCAATAAAATAACCACAGAATTTTCATAGCAAAATGATCCACTGAACAGACATACCAAGTTCTTTTTGGTTCTCATACAAAAAGTAGGAAAAGCAAGCCTTATAATCCATGCGACCATTGATAATCATTAGATGTGCCATTGAGCATCATTGCAGAAGAAGGAAAAGGAGCTATATTCATTGCTTTGCTTTGTCCCTTGATAGATAATTCAAGTTAAACAAAAATAGCTATAAATGGAATGCAACATTTGATAAAGCAACGATTACACAAAGAACCATTAGGAAAAATCTGATGGTCTAGCTTGTTGTTCACATTCACATCCGTGTTCTCCACTCATGTGATGGGGAGAGCTATTAGGAAAGCATGAGCAAACTATAGTAAATGAGCTAATAAAGTACACTCTTTATTTTTCATTTATCTTCTGAACGTAAGAACAGTGAACTAGGGCAAACAAAGTCGGACCTAAATGAACAGAACTACGCCAGATTACACTCATAGTTAAAAGGAAATAAGCAATAAAATTTTACTAACAATATTCCATCTGATCATCAGGAGATTTGTTACATAACTTACTAATAATTGGTAATAGGAACTAATACATACAAAAAGAAGCAGATATATGAAGTTGTAGATGTACCTTCTCAAGGAAAACAAGAAATGGATAATGGAAAACTCGTGTGTTGCAGTTTACTGATGATGGATGTATATGAACTTGTCTCCTTCCGTCATACCAGACTGGGCGATCCTTTGTGGATAAGGTGCTGCATGGTGCTCTATTTCTTCCCAAAGTCCCTATCATACCTTCGGCAGTAGCAGCTACATTAGGATACAGACCTGCACATAAAATTGACTGTAGAGAGATTGTGTGAGACTTTCAATGTGAGACATGAAAACAAAGGGAGAATATTTAACCTTATCACCAAATAAAAGTTTCCACTGTATAACAGAAGGTTGTGATCAAATTTCTATCTCCCCAATTGCATGGACAAAGTTAAAAAGGAACATATTGGCATTCTAACAACAAAAGAATACAAGTGTATGGGTGATGAGCATCATTTTATTATGAATATTTTCTCTCACATTGTCAGAAACAAGTATAAATAAAAGCTCTAGTATGGTTCCATTTATTTCCTTAGTTATTCTGGTGAAGTAGCATGCGATCAATTAACATTTGATTAGTCCACAAATTTGAGCCCCATTGCTAATTGGTTGATAAAATTCAACTCAATTTGAATGCATCGTACATCTATCTACAATACTAAGAAAACGGGAGTTTTCTCTGACATTGTCAAAATTGAAGGGGAAAAAAAAAAATCCCTGCTAAAACTCAATTTTCCTTTTTAAGAGAAAAAAGGTCTTTTGCAAGAAAGAGGACCAAAGAAGAATCAGTGTTCAGTGGCCCACTTTCTTATATGATTAAATCACCTATTTTCTTCTTCGTACATCCAGATTTTTTTCCTCATCTAATTATAGTTAAATAAAATTTCTTCCAATAAAATTTTCACGTTCTACTGTTAATGTTAGTATTTCGTTTTAAAACACTTCGTACACCTAAAGATTAAATGTAGGTCTTTTATGTCATAGGAAATAAGGAAAATCAAGTTGGAGTACCCATGCATGATCACTTTGTACTCCTTAAGGTAAAGCGTATATCTTTTGTGTCATAGGAAATCAACTTGTAGTATCATGGATACTCACCTTTTCATTTGGTTCCTAATATGCACATGTAGACTGTCACTACCCCATTGATATAAAAAAGTGGGCTACGCAAGCGCCTAAGCAGCTACTCAAGCGGGGTGGCCTTCTTGATGGTTTGATTAAGTGGGCGCCTATGCGGCCCATGAGGACCTAGGGGCTAGGCAACATCTGGAACGCCAAGAACCACCTAGTGCATGAACACTGGCCTACCCAAACCTTAGGAGTAATCGGTCATCATATTATACAATTGTTGATGAGGTATATATATGATGAATTCGAATGGGGTGTCTTTTGAGACAAAATGAGGAGTGGTAATAAGTGAATTTGAAAGTGTTGAAAAATAACCACTTCGCCCATAGAGTTATAACTACTATAATTTGAGCAAGCGCCAATTCTAGAAAATTAATAAACGATATTTATATTTTTCAACCATGTAAAGAAACTAATATATCTTCACTAACATACCTTTGCTGCTTCTTAAAATAAAAGTATGAATCAATTATCTCAAATAAAATCGGCACTACCAAACTATCGCTATAGCATTTTATGGAAATCTTGATCCATGTTTTTATATGGGACAAAGATGACTAGAGCCTAGAGGTTTATGTAAGATATCCTTAATTAATTCAATAACAATCCTCATTTCCCATATCATAATCCCATCTCTCATATAGTTCTTTTTTGGAGGGGCCCTACATGGCTCTCAAGACCCTATAAAATACCATCGGTTTGTAATGTATCCAGCTTGTTATTTGAAGGGGTATTAAGAATGCATTCGGTGGCTTGGGATAAAATTGAAGCTAATGAGGCTTATGTTAATAATATATTATGCTAGTTAGTATATTGCATCTGTTTATTCTTTATTGGTATATGCAATTCTTAAGAATTTGTTTTGACAACTATAATTTTTTGGAATATTTGGAACTTATAGTTTTTCAAGAAGAAGACAATAAAAATAAACGGAAGTGTTGTTTTCAATGCATAAAGAAATGATGAGGAAGGTAGGACTCCATGAATTCAAGTGAAAAGAATAAAATATCAAAAAATGAACATGTAACTTAAATGTAGAAACTCAGGCTACCTTAAATTTAATACATTGTAACTCAAAATTAGAAGTAATAATAGCTTTTGTTAGAAAAATAATTTTAAAACTATGAACTTAAACTCCACCTGAACCGTTTGTTGTTCTCAAACACGATCCAACATATCATTAGATTCCGCTTAGCTGACTTGATTTGCGAGAATCAACAAATTTGTTTCTGACCCATACTTTGACCCCGATTGTTCACCGAAACTCAAACTCAGCTAATGTTAGTTATCCAATCACTTTTTCAAGGAGCAAAACTTGATTAATCAGACAGATAGGTCAATAGAAAAGTGGCAATTTTCGTTAAAGATCTTTAAGCTAGTTAATATATTTTGGGACAATAAACTGCTGCAGGGTCTAAAAGACTAGCTAAATTTAAGGTTGTGTTTGGATTGAGGGAAAATGAAAGAAAAGAAAAGAAAAGGAAAGGGAAAGAGAAAAGGAAATAAAAGGATATGAAAATTGGTTTCCTTTTTTATGTTTGGTTAGAAAGAAAATGAAGAAGAAAATCTCAAGGAAATTTTAGAAGAAAGCAGTTTTTTATGTTTGGTTGCTCAATAGAAAATTAAAAGGAAAATATAATTCTAATTAAACTATAGAAAATTTTAATATTAATTTACATATTATTGATATAATTTCTAATTTTTAAATAATTTAGCATATAATAACCAAATGTTCCAAACTTCACAAAAGTTAAAAATATTTTGGGACTAAAATTACAAGAAAATTTCTGCAAAAATTTCTCTTCCTTTTTCCTTTTTCTCTCAACTTTACTTTTCTTTCATTTTCTCCTGGGTTTGAGGAAGAAAAGGAAAAAGAAAAAAAAAACCTAATACATTTTCTCTCACTTTCTTTCCCTTTTATTTTCTCTCTAATTTTCCCTCTAACTAAACAGTGAAAAACAACTTTCCCTTTCCTTTTCTTTTCTTTCCCTTCATTTTCCCTCAATCCAAACACAACCTAAATCTCTAATAGTTACCAAACTGCAATTCAAATTAATTTTAATAATTGCGCGGATTCCAGCTTGAATAGCTATCTTTACACAGTTCACCTCTCTATATCCAAGATGAATTCAGTCCTAGGATAGAAAAGGTAATAAGATCACAAAAAAGAAAACTTCAGCTTCTCAAAATTTAAACTGCAACTTAATTGGCCATGGAAAAGGCTTGACTACTAAGAACAGAGCTTGCTTTTTCCATTTATTATGTTTGACCTAGGGACTCAAAAGAGATAACTTCACCCAGAAGAGAACACTTCTTCCTTTTATGCTTTAGTTCAGACTAATAGGTACACCTCCTTTCAAAAAAACCACTCAGCTGCTTTAAAGTTGAAGCTCTCTTAACTTTTGATATTGTTACTATTAAGCTATTTCCTTTTAAGTAAAACCTCCTAATCAATTATCTCCGGTAACAAACATATATTTACCGAAATTTGAAATGCAGTAAAGAGACATAATTTATTCATTTGATTAAATTCGAATTTAATACGACAAAAGCAATAATTTGCTTATAGAGAGAGTTCAAGAGAGAAGTAGAGATTTGCATATGGTATTTTTTTATTTAGAAAAAGCCTATGAAAAGATATCAAGAGAGGTGCTATGGTGGACAATGATGAAGGAAGTCCCCATTAAGTATATTTATATAATTAAAGATATATATAATAAAATAGTGTAAAAACTTGTGACGGCATAACAAGTGACTTTTCGATTATAATTGGATTATATCAAGCATCTGCATGGTGGACAATGATGCAGGAAGTCCCCGTTAAGTATATTTATATAATTAAAGATATGCATAATAAAATAGTGTAAAAACTTGTAACAGCATAACAAGTGACTTTTCGATTATAATTGGATTACATCAAGCATCTGCATTAAGTCCAGTTCTTATTTGTCACAGTGATAGATGAGCTTATTAGAGCTATTCAAGATGAGATATTTTGGTATAGGCTATTTGCTGTAGATATTGTCTTAGTCAATGAGACGATAAGAGTAAATGCTAAGTTATAGTTATGGAGCTAAATACTATAATCTAGAGATTTTAGATTGAATAGGTCCAAAATAGAGTACATAAACAAAGGACCTAAGTACTTGGGATAAAAGGCGTAGTTGTTGTTTTTGTTGTATGATCAACAGCCAAAAAGTAAAAGAAATGTATTGTTTAATTGTTTAAAAAGCTTTAGTATGATATATTGGCTTCCATCCCCAAGAAAATCCAGGTTCCACTCCTATTCAAGAAGCACAAGAAACCGACTAGCAACATGAAGGAGAGCAATGCAGGAAGATTGATTACAAAGCTGTTAAGAAATCACAATGAACGGAAACTTAATTAAATAGCTGCAATTAAATGGAACTGAAATTTTAAGAAAATAAAAATAAAATTTAAGTAGATTAAAAAAAAAAAAAATCAAACACCCTCCCGCTGATCCTAAAACACCAACAAAAAGTCCAACTTATAAGCAACTCAATGTAACAACCTAACTGACTTGATTATCTGAAAACAAAGGAAACCTCAATAAACTAATTTAAAAAAAAAACTAAATAGGTACAAAACCTCTTACTAAAGTTACCCAAAAATAGATATAAACTAATCTCCTAATAAATAGAAATAAATCTCTTATTTTTGTGGGGCCCATGGTGGTTTATAGTATTCCACTTATCTTTCATTACAAACACAAAATGCACATGTTGTCCTTCACTGAATCTCTGCCCTAAAAGGAGAAGGTCTCATCAAATACAAGAAGAGCGACTGAAACAACTTTAGAGAAGCTGACGTAAACTATGAGTCTTTAAAAAACAAGGAAGCACTTAATTTGAAGGAAAGTAAGCAAAGGCTGGTAATCCAAGATGAAATTCATCAAAACAGAATCTGAAAGCGGATCATAAGTGGAGAAGGGTTGAAGATCCGGTCCACCGCATTAGCAATTTTTACTATGAGTCTTTCAAAAACAAGGAAGTGCTAAATTTGAGGGAAAGTAAGCAAAGGCTCATAATTCAGGACGACGTCCGTCAGAGTGGAATCTGAAAGAGGATCCATAAGTGGAGAAGTGCTGAAGATCCAGTCCACCTCATCAGCATGTGGGCTGGATCTAGAATCAGCTCCAACAGCTCTACAAATCAAGCTTGGCAAGTGGAAGCAACTGTGCGAGTGGTCAAACATCAATTCACCCATCCAACATGGAATAAAGGCAGAAATCGGAAGGAACGCATGGACCAAAGCACATATACACACACATACTTTGTGGGTGTACATGTAGAACTAATATAAATTATAATTCTTCACTGGGCAACTTCATGTCACAAGTGACGCCAGATCTAGGGTCATATTGCAATTAACTACATGAAGAGTTGGAGAAGTAAGGGCTTGCATTTGAAGAATAACCACCTAATAAAAAATCCTCGTATTAAAAGCATAGATAAGTTAATAAATTTCCCTTCAATTTCATTGGTATCTTCCAGCCACAGGATGAATGACCTATCCAATGTAAAGAAATTACTAGTATGACTAGGCAGCTTTGTCCATCAATCTGAACTGCAGGCTCATTCGGTGTATTGTACTTTATTCCATTTCTTCATGCCTAATCAAATTATTTACATTCCTGAGCTAATCTCCACCTTACAACTTTTCTAAGTCTTGCCTATTTTATTAACTAATGCATCCTCAGAAATAACATGAATATGGAAATAAATCCATATATGGCTAATAAGTTCATCCATTATAAAGCACAAAGGTGTGGGCTTGACAATGAGCCTAGTGTAGGTAAGGGATTTGCACCCCTCTGCTTGCTTCTGTTATAGCTACTATTTCATTATATACAGCCTTATACCAACCTTACCAATATTGATAAAAGAACTGAGTTGAATAATATGTGCCTATTCTCTCTTGTGAAGCCAACCACATATACTCTCTAGTCTAGGTACCTATTATTAGTTTTCTCTAGATCAACCAAACATGTTGAATATTATGCAGATCACGTCTTACATGAAATATTTCTAACTTTTCCTAGTATATCGTCTGAGAACCTAAAATTATTCTAACACAGACCCCTCTGAAAAAATGGATCTGAATCTTTGGAAACAGATATTCTCTTCCTCATTCTCTCTCCAACTTACTCAATCACAAAGTAAGCTTGAATCTAGAATAAAGTCGTAGATTTTAATACATCTCCTTCATTCTTATTGAAAATTGTCTAGCCGTACCAACCTCTTTATAGAGGAGTACTCCACACTTTAAGGATATTAGTAGGTTAAACAACTTTTTCAGTTTTCATCTTCGATAAAGCATCCTAATTTCAAACAGATCAAAATGTAAACGCATATAGTTCCTACAACCGAGGATCATATTGTTCTATTTTCGAATTTCGTGTAATTTACATAAGCAACGTATTAAAACGACTCCACCATTCTTTACTCTTGCAAACAAAATTAAAAGATATACAATAAACTAAATCAAAACAGAATTAAGAAAACTTATTCATCTTTTAAACTCATCTTAAAGCTCTTCTTTCACAAGAAACTCCATCTCTCAACGGGTCATTATAATAATCTAATTAAAAAAAACAAGGTTTAAAATTGAAATCATTGTTCGCTAATGATTTATGGTATCGGAAATTGAAAACATATGATTTATCACATAGCCAATATTGAGAAAATATTAGCAAGTATAGGGAATATCCTACCGAATTACCTCAAAATCTGGTATGATGTTTAAGTATGTATATGTATTGACAGATATTTAAAAACCCGTCAAAAAATCTACTGCAAACAAGAACGCCTTAACCCTTTTCCAACTCTTGAGTTTGGCGTCATGTATCCCCATTTTGCATTATGAGAGCCATCTCCCATCTCCTTTATTAAATTAAAGACTGAATTGCAAAAAACTACTCTAAACTACACATAGTTTTGCAATAAACTACACTAAACTCGACTAATCATCCTAAACTATATCAACTTTTTGTAGAAAAAACTACTCTCTTTCTAACGATGTCTACTCATCAATTACCTGAGGTGCATGTGTAACTTTTTAAAGAAACTATCCTTTAAAAGTACATATTTTCCGAGGGTTTTCAAGTTTAGGAGAGTGGTATGTTCATCATTTTCTTTCAACCGTTAACAGTATCACCGTAGCTTTTTCCAGCTTAAGGTAGTTAATCGTTGTTTTAGAATACAGGGTAGTTTAATGCAAAACCATGTATAGTTTAGGGGAGCTTTTGCAATTTAGCCTAAATTAAAAGCTACTGGATCCTTCCTAATCATCTCAATCTATGTTCATTTAGGCTACCCTTTATCCTCCATTGTTCATGAACTACAATCCTATCACCTCATCTATCAGATAACATAAGCTAATAATAGACTTAAAACTTTAAATTTTATAGAGTTCACGATGGTTTTACAGAGTTCAATTAATTTACAATAACAGGAACAAAGTGAGGAATATGTCCATGACAACACATATCCTTGAAAAACTGTCAAATATCACATAAAACCTTTTAATGTGTCTTTTTCCGTGAAAAACAAAATCCAATTATTGATGCATTATGCAGGTTAATACATAAAGTGAACCAAGAATGTACACGGAATGTTAGAAGTAGTCTTTGCACATATCAGTAATAAGAAAGTGTAAATCACATCCTAAATAGTTACTAAAATATAAAACTATATGCAGCAAAGCACATTGTTCTAAATATCCCTGATATTATCAATATTATACCTTGATATCTTATTTGGGGTTAGCCATGACGATACATTAAAAAGAGGTCATATCATGTTATGCATATATTGGCCGACATTTGATATATAGACCCAATATGTCACTCCGATATATCAACCGATATGGTTCATTGTTTCAATTAAGTCTTTAACATGAAATGGGTTTGATTTCCTTCCCAATATTACTCCTACATATAAGAAAAAAAATCCAAATTCTTTCACTTCTATTTAAATCAACTAGATCTTTCAATTGCTTACATGAGAGTTATAATCTTTCTGACTTGCCAAGAGTTAAAAATATAAGAATTCTATATTATAGAGTTTATTTTAGACTTAAAATCTTCCTTAAAATTCTCTTCTTCATCTTCCACTTCTCTCCTTATGCTTATTGCTTGCTTAGCTTGCCCAGCTGTTATTGTTATCATTTCTGCTATTGCCGTTGTAGAACCTTGGCAATGTTGTAGCACACGGGAAGAAAAGCAAAAAGAAAATTACCTTGATAATCGATGAATGGTGTGCATACATATTAAATGGCTGAGACATATCAGCAAACCAAATGTCAAGCTTGTCTTTTCTCTTCCCATCGTTCTGTTTAAGAAATTGCATCCTCTTAGTCATATCCAAAATAGAGTGAAGGATCAAGAACATTAGTATAGTAAAACATGATATAAAGACAAACTCTGAAGCAGAAACTATATACAAGAAATACTTACTTATAAACAACTACAAATCAGTTTGAAAGGAAAAAATCTTTCGATTTATCCAATTCCTCAGAATAATTATATTATCCTCACGCAAGAAACTGAAACAAGTTAATACAGTGCTTTCTTTAGGGCTGAGATTATTTGATGTCTCTTAATTATTAACAAGTTAAGGATTTTCTCACCGATTGTGTTCGAGATTATTTGATAAAAAAGTTAATTTGTACTCAGTTTACTCCGTTGTCAGAGCAGTTGGCCTATCTTGACAAAAACTATATCACCTAACGTTTTCTCAACACTACGTGACAAGCAGGACATGATTGGTATCTATGTTTTAACTTGAGGGGGTTATTGGATTACTACTATATTCGTATATTGATTGATCTTTCTGTATATTAGTTGGCAGCGATACATTCTTACTATATTGGAATGCATGTTGGTCAATTTTGTTATCATATAAATAGGAAGCTACTCAATAACAATAACATTGATTTATTGTTCCATAACAAACTGAGATCTTAAATTCTTAACATTAAAAACTAAATCTAAGCCTCAAAATCGAGGTATTGATAAAAACTTCACAATCCATTTGGAATCCACTATAGATGAGAAAGCCATCTTTACACAAAGTATAACACTATGCACGACTTTTTCTATGGTAATTGAATGTAGTAAACTTGATCGCAATGATTTGAAGGTTTTAATTAATAATTCACTTATAAATAATTAATTTTATTAAAAGTGTAATTATGATTTTATAGGTGTCAAAGTTCAAAAGTCTAATAATTTGATTTTTTTGGAGGGTGAGAGAGATGTCTTGATCAAAGCAGTTGCTACACTCTCACAAGAATAAAAACGAGAAAAGAACAAAATAAAAAAAGCAAAAACGAGTTAAAAGAGCGAGAGTTCGAGCGATTGAACAAAGTGAGAATAACTGCGGTGTTCACGCATACTCAATTTCTTGGTTCTAGTTCTGATTTGATCGTCCATCAAGTGGATACAAAATTAATAGTTTCAAGTTGGTTAACATCTTGTATCCACTTGATGGAAGGGTAAATAAACTCTAAAACTCCTTGAATGTGATCCTAAAGAAACTCATATTTAGATCATAATTCTACAAAAGTTTGAAGAAAATGGGATGGTGGGCTTTTATGCCACCTGGAAATTTTATGTGAACAAAATTGATGAAAATATTTTAGGATATATATCAGATAAACACTGCTTTACCGACCGTGTTGGCCATAAGAAATGATGTTTCCACAAAATAAGTATGGCAGAACTAAGAATATTATGATGGGTGAGGGAAAATAAACTAGAGGACTATTGGTTTGGATAATTTCACTTGGACTTGGATTTTTTGTTGGACTTTGCCTTTTTTTAATTATTATTGGTTTGGTTGCTAAGACAATGATAATTTGTTGAAAGTCCAAGAGAATCATCCAAGCATGTGTATTTGGCTAGTCCAAGTCCCGCAAAAAAAGTCCAAGAGAAAAGCCTTGGATTTTTTATTTCAACTTGGACTCTCCCTTATTCTCTCACTCTCTATCCCTCATAAATAACAAATTACTACAAAAATAATAACATTAATGTAATAAAATAACTATTTATTAGTGCTAATTTTAGACCACTTAACATACTAAAAAAAATAATGCAACATCATCAAAAATTCAAGAAGTTATATTATTTTTTGTTAATTATTAAAGAAATATAAAATTATACACAATTTAATAATAGTATAATATAATCTCATCATATGGACTATTATTTATTCTCAAAAAAAAAAATTATACACTAGCAACTAGTGTCTAAAAATAAGATAATATACCCTGCCCTTCAAGTGCATGAATATTGTCTAGGTTCCAGTCAATCGTCCAAGTTATTAGTCCAATTGTCCAAAAGTCCGAGTGAAGTCAATCCAAAAGTCCATCGTCAAGTGCTCGTCTGAATCCAAATAAAATTGCACAAACCAATAACATTCTGTAAGAGATAAGATAAGAAATGACCGCATATGTAGGAAGTTGGGGAATTTCTGTTCAAGGCAAAATAAGAGAGAGCGACTAAGATGGTTTGGGCATCTACAATGGAGGCCGATAAATGCGCCAGTTAGGAGAAGAATATGATCACAATTAATGGAGCAAGGAAAACTATGAAGAAGGCCCTTATGGACTTGGATGGAAACCGTTAAGGACAATAGTAGTTAGTTCAAATTAGCCCTTTACATAACTGAACGGAAGGAAAGGTGATAGAGATGAGATTAGTTTTTTTAGTTAGATTTGATTTGATTTGATTAGAGATTTAGTTAGATTTTAAAAAAATTGTTATTATCTTGTTGCATTAGGATTTTCTATATATATGATTTGTAAAATCCTAATTTGATGAAATATAGTCAAATATGATTTTTTTTTTTTAGAGCATGTGATTTGCTTTATCAAATCTTTTCTCGAGTGATTCGTGAGAAAGTGTGCGAGTGATTTGCCTTGGCGTGAGATCTAAACCCTAATTTATCCCCGAAAACCTAATTTTTATCCCAATTCCCCCACCACAAACCCTAAATCGCTACCGTCCTGCGTCAAATCGGTATCTGAGCCAAAAATTTTGTCTTTCAGGTGTTAGAGCTCTAATCCACCATCTCCATCTTATTCTTCCATCTTTCTTTATTATTTTTTTTCTTTTTTGTGTTTTAGATTTGAGATTAAAAATAAAAAAAATAAGTAAAAAAATTGAGGAAAAAAAAGAAACAGATAAAAAAATCGAGTGAAAAAAAAAGAAGAGAGACAGACCAGGAATAAAAAAAGAAAAGAGAGGAAAAAAAAATCAGATTCCTCCCTTCCTTTCCAAGTGTGTCCCTCCTCTGCTCTTCTTCCCCATCTTCTCCCTATTTTTTTCTTTTATTTTGTTTTTTTATGCGAGCAAAAAAAAATCTTCCTCTCCTCCCCCCATGATAACATCCTGAGATCACCACCTCCCCCCCCCCCAAACACCACTGTCAACAATATCCAACGAAAAATTTAAAAAAAAAAAAACAAAAAAACCGAAGAGAAACAGCAGTAGAAGAGATAAAGGCAAAAAAAAAAATAAAACCAAACTCTCTATTCTTCCTCCCTAACTGTCAGCACCCTCACCCATCAACTACAACAACAACCCCTCCCTCCACCTGCACTTTTTCCACCGCTACCGACCAGCAGAACCACCAAATAAGCCGCCGCCTCCGCATCCCATTGAAGACTTGATCCAATCCTACTCAAAGCTTTCTTTGGGATTTCGGGTCAAACCCATTGGTGTCATTACCTCACCCAAATTTCATTTGCATAAGGTTTGGATCATCTAATCGGGTCTAGCAGCACAGACTTAATTCTTCTACACAACAGGCCCGTTAAAGAGAATGCAGACCCGTTAAGAGTTTTTGAGAGTGATTTTGAAGCAAGTTTGAGCCCGGTTCACATCGAATTCGAGGTATAATCGACACATTCCAATTCTGGTATTTTCTGAACTTGCTTTAAAATTTTTGAAATTATGGGATTCATATTTTGTGGAAAATACATCAATACTGATGCCGATTTTAAGCAAATGGAATGTGATATATACGATAGAGTCCCCTATTTTCATGGTTATAATGATCAAAATGGTTATGAAAATTGGAAAAATAATTTAGAGCAATATTTTCGTTACTTTCTTTTGACTTCAGAACAGCAATATAATTATACTAAATTGAAGTTAGTTGGAGAAGTTTCTGATTGGTATCTCAGCAGCTATAAATCCCATTCAATTTGGGATTGGTTGAAATTTCTTCTTCGTGCACGATATGCTCTGCATTTTATCTTTAATTGTTCACCAGAAATTTTTGAGGTTAAATAATACTCAAAGTGTGAAGGATACTGACACTCGGCTCATCATTGTCTTTCTATTAAGTGTTCAGTCTGTAGAAAATTTTGGCACTATGAATATCATTGCACTTCGAAGAGTACAGATATCAACACATCAGCTTCCGAAATTTTAGATGATGTTATTGAGACCGAATCAAATACGGAGCTTGTTACAGATCCAGAAATTGATGATTCAATTTTTCTGCTAGAGCTAACAACAGAAATATTCAATAACCCTGTTCATGAGAATCATGTATTCATTGACTCTCCAGCTCATATTTCAAATTCTTCATTTTCTACAAAAACAACAGATTTCGACTTCTCTCCAAACCTTCCACAACTGTTACTGTCGTCACCATTGGAATATAAGGCAGCATACATTTAGTTACGGATTTGTTCGACTTTCTTTTACTTAGTTCGGTGAAAAGATTTGTCAGATCTCGAAAAAATTGACCAATTTCATTTAGTCGTGTTTGATTTTCTTCCTATAGACATTCACTAGGTGGTGAATATTTCCAAGTGCGGAAAAATTGATAGAGATGAGATTAGTTTTTTTTAGTTAGATTTGATTAGATTGGATTAGATATTTGGTTAGATTTTAAAAGATTTGTTATTATCTTGTTACATTAGGATTTTCTATATATATGATTTGTAAAACCCTAATTTGATAAAATATAGTGAAATATGATTTATTTATTTTTTTTTGAGAGCATGTGATTTGCTAAATCAAATCTTTTCTCGAGTGATACGTGAGAAAGTCGGCGAGTGATTCGCCTGTGCGTGAGGTCCGAACCCTAATTTATCCCCAAAAACCCTAATTTTTATCCCAATTACCCCACCACAAATCCTAAATCACTTCCGTCCTGCATCAAAAGGATTCGCAAAGCCAACCCTAAAAATTGGTAAATGCTTTGTTGTTCTTGTTGTTGGTAATAACGGTTGGTTTTCATCAAACACCCAAGAGTCTCCAGGTTTGAATTGGAGGTTTTCTAAACTCTATAGGGTGGTTTTTTTTAACTCCACAATACAGGTTTGAATGGGTGTGAGACTTCTTATAAACCTGAAAAATTTTTCCAGGGTGACCCTAATCCCTTAACAGGCTTAACTACAGCCTCACCTCTTCAAAAAAAACCTTTCCTTTAATTACTGAATGTTATATTCACAAACAACTGAAAAAGAGATTCGAATATTACCAATGAAAAGTGTAAACTTCCCTTCTTATTCATTAACCGTATAGTTGCTGAACACTATAAAGTATCAAGTTGATAAACCTAAAAGTTTTCATTACTAGGTACAGTACTAACAAGCAGGGTACTCAACAAGTATCAATCAAAATTATAGAACTGAAACTGCATGCAAATGATTTCTCCTTTTTTTTTGACGGAAGAAATCATCAAAGTGTATTTTATATAATGCTTTATAGATAGAACAATATATATATCATCTTATCTGTACCTGAGAAAAATTGGGAAGATTGATGAGCCCGATGTCTGCTAATAAGCTTCCAAACTGTATGCGCATGTCCCTGAAATTTTACGCTTGGTTAAAAAATTGTAAAGCACAGTAAGTACTCATAGAATAGTGTTGATTGATGTCCTGTATTATATAATGAGATCATCATAGATGTAAATATCCAAGATGCACATTAAACTCTGAATTATCAAATATGTGACCACTATGCAAAGACTCCATGGTTCTTGCTAATACATATCAAAGGGGTGGAATAATAGACCTGTGTGTTCTGTCATAAATTAGGAACATGTGTATCCCGTATGGAACTAAGATTAAATGTGTAAAAGAATATCAAAAGCTACAATCTCATGAAAGAATTTTAGCATTTGAGAGGCCTAACCTAATCATGTACATTACTGAACTGTTTAAGAAGAATGAACGACAAAAACGTTGTGCAGCTTTTACCCCATTCTACAAAACAAAAACTTCATATCAGAAGATATTCAAAAATTTGAAAAACAGAGCAACTGCAAATCAGATGATCATTGAAGCAATTCCCATAGAAGTGGCACATAATAGCTGACAGAATAGTATGAACACTCTTTCAAAGAAAAGCAACCAAATTCCATCACCTCACGCAAAATCTTAGACCATTTGTTATAGGAAACAGCCAATAAGAGGTGGTCTGATTGCCCGTTTGCCTCAGGGGAAGCAGTTGCAGCATCCATATTGTTATTCAACAATGCTGATTTTACTCTTTCCATATTCTGTTTCTGAATATTAGTTTTTGAAAGTTTAATCAGTATGCAGATACCTTTACAAACTTGCAACATTTATTTTATACAGATCTGCGGTAATACCTCGTCTTTGGGATACACAAATGGAAATTTGTAACTCAAAAATGCTGCAATTGAGAGGATAGGTGATAGACAACCGAAAATTGCACCATACAGCATCATCTGATAAGATTGGAAGAAAGAATGACATTTAGAATATGTACTAGGCAATCAAATTATGTTATAATTATAGGAAAATACAAGCAACACACCAATCTATTCATTTACTTCGTCAACTTATAAAACAATTCCGAGAGAGAAATAGAGATTTGCATATGGTATTTATTGACTTAGAGAAAGCTTATGATAAGATACCACAAGAGATAGTTTGGTAGACATTGATAAACAAAAGAGTTCTCATCAAGTATATTGACATAATTAAGGATATGTATGACGGAGTAGTGGCAATGTCAGAACATGTGGCGGTTTAACAAGTGATTTTTCTATCACAATTGGATTGCATCAAGAATCTGCATTGAGCCCGTTCTTATTTGCTATAGTGATGGATGAGCTTACTAGAGCTATTCAGAATGAGATATCTTGGTATATGTTATTTGCTAATTATATTGTCTTAATTGATAAGACAACAACAGGGGTGAATGTCAAGTTAGAGTTATAAAGACGCACATTAAAATTTAGAGGTTTTAGATTGAGTAGGTCTAAAACAGAGTATATGAAGTATAAATTTAGTAAACGATGGACCATAAAGTATAATGCTGTAATATTGGATGGGCAAGAGATACAAATGAGCAGTCAGTTTACGTATTTGGGTTCTATTATTCAGAATGATGGAGAGATCGACAATAATATTAACCATAAGATACAAGCTGGCTGGCTGAAATGGAGGAGTGTAAGAGAGATGGCATGCTCTGCTGGATATGCGGCAACACTAGAATAGATAAAGTGAGAAATCAAGATATTCGTGCTAAAGTAAGTGTAGCTTCTATCGATGAGAAGATGCGAGAAAATCGCTTACGATGGTTTGGTCATGTGCAACGTAGGCCTACAAGTGCACCGGTTCGAAGACGGGAGTTTATCAATATAGGACAAATTACAATAACTAAGGAAAGACCGAAGAAAACATAGATGGAGGTGATACGCAAAGATATAGAGTCTTGAGGTTTAAATAAGGAGATGGTACTTGATAGAAATGAATAGAGAAGGAATATCAAAGTGATCGATCCGGCGTGATTCTTTTTTTGGTTCATGTAGTCTACCCCAAATACTTGGGATAAAAGGCTTAGTTGTTAGTTGTATCTTCACCAATATCCCTATCTTTATGAAGTTCTCCACTGGCTGAACGCAGCATCTTTTAGTGGAACCATACATTCTAAAATATATACACCAAACGAGCTAGAGGTCCCACATTCCGAAATAACTCTACCTTCACCCAAAACTTGTCGATCTGCACAATTTATCACATGGAACATAATTTAAAACTTAAGCCAACAGAATGCTTGTTAACAAATCCTTCAAGGAAGTGCCTTCATGAAAAGAATGGAACCTCCAAGAGTAACATAAACCGAAGATGCAATTATATTAACCTTTCCAATCAAAACATCCACAGGAAGTTTTGCCAGATGATACCCAAGAGATGACAAAACCTCATTTGCTTCAAAGGCTCCAACCTGAAGGGAAACAAGAAAAAAATAATTAATTGCTCTTCACCCAGTGAAATATTGTACTCAATAAAATTAGCATAAGACCAATACCAAATTGTTAAAAACCAACAAAGTTAGCAAGAAAAGCAAACCAATTACCAGATGTTATTGAGTCGGGAAACATCACAATATACTTTACCTCAACAAAAAAAATATAAAGAAAATAAATACCTTATATAACAAATCAATTGCAGAGGAAATAGCCTCTTCACGTGGTGGCTCTATTGCCTGGATGACAGCATGTTTCAGTAGCCATAACCAAAATTGAGTTCATAGATAGTATGTATTGAGATGCCATATACCTCAGTTAAAACGGACTTAATATCTCCTAAGTGAAGAGACTTGATTTGTAAACATAGTTCAGTCAATGGCATCCGCAACATCTCAGGCACCTTCAAATTTTAAATGGGAAAAAGGTCAGATAATTGTATGAATACAGCATCCGACGTTGTCTGGTTACAAAAGTTATTAACCAAGAATTTGATGCATGGTTAACCAATTGGTTGATACATGTCTAATCCGCTACAACATTCGTGGTTTCACAAAAGAAAATACTCAAACAGTTTTAGATCTCAAGTGAGTTTTACTGCAGCAATGCATAAACAATTCAAGCATCTTGTTTGAGTCTTTGATAAGATCAATTGTAGCAAATGGGCAGCTTCACATAGGAGATGCTTCTGTACTAATTGGAGTTTGATGTTGAGAATTAACCTTGTACATTGGGGTCATTAGTAGCTTCATCGTATCGCTATGGAATGTAAATTCAAGTATTTCATTAATGCACAAAACATAGGCCACGTTTGGTTGGGTGATTGCACTGAGGATTTGCATTTCCAAATGAAAGGAGAGGCAAATTTTAAATTTTGGTGGGAAATCCTAATTCCAATTTAAAAAATTATGGTTGTAACTGAACCAATCTTGAAATTTTTCTTCAGGAATTACGAATTCTCAACAAAATTCAAAATCCCCCCCCCCCCCCACTATAAATGCAAATACCAAATATAGTTACGCACTACCAAACACGACCTTAGGATGTATTTTGTTGGGCGTCATTGCATTTGGCATTTGCTTTTGAAATGAAAAAAGAGGGAAATTTTGAATTTGGGGTGCAAGGAGTTTGGTGGAGGAGGGGGGGGGGGAGGGGGGGGGGGGGGGGGGGGTGGGTGTTGGTGGGGTTGGGGGGTGTTGGGCAGTGGGGGTGGGTGGGGTGGGTTTGTGGAGGAGATTCCTAATTCATATGCAAATTTCCAGTTGTAACACAACCAATTTTGAAAGTCTACATGGAAATTAGGAGTTCTCACTAAAAATTTCTCTCCTTCCAAACGCAAATACCAAATAAATTGGAGAATTTAGGATAGAATCAACTAGTGAGGTTAAAGATGCTTCAAGGAAAACTAAAATAAAAGAGCTGGAGACCAGATACTATTCCTATTAAGGATTAGAATTTTAGGAAAATATGAGACTACTATAGCAAACTATGTTATTAAATAAATTATAGACTAAGAAAAAATACCAAAAAAATGCCATTTAGCAATGTATGGAGAAGAATTTATAGTAACTACTTATAAAAATACATGAAATATACAACATTGAACAAAGTTGTAAACTATCATAAAACACCTGCAAAGTTCAAGGGAAATTCCATGAAAAGCGACACGTGTGACATGAACAGCCATTTCTTTATGAGTTTAGATGATGGAAAACAAGAAACGTTATTCAGAAATTGAATGTGGCCAGAGTGAGAATGTGAGATGAATTGAGGACTATAGCTTAAAGATACACCACAAAATAAGTGAACCTGTAGGGTAAATGTAGCCTCAATCAAGGAGGATTAGGTGACGAAAAGTTGCCAAAGAGATTTACGCATGTGCAACAAACAGGATAAAGGCAGACGTGAGGATAAATAGTTGAAGGCGCAGCTAGGATGAAGAAAAGGAAGATGAATTGAAGTAGGAGGAAGAAAAACACATGGTACTGGACAACATAACAAAATAATAGCCCTTAAAATTTAAGCAGCCAACTCAAAGAATTGGGAACAGGACTTTGATACTATTTTTGTTGTAAGCATTCTACATATCTACCTACTAAGTACTAACCTATCCATCTATCATTGAGCGTGGTACATCTGAATAATAACCACAAACTATGACATGTAAGATTAGAATTAAGCACTGGGAAACCTGAAAGGGTCGCATGAGATTTTCATATCTGTTGCAAGTATACAAGCAAAAGCAGATTCCAGGCTTTACACGTCCAGCTCTTCCCCGCCGTTGCTTTGCATTAGCCTGGGAGATCCAATCCTCAACCATGCTTGACATTTTCTGCATTATTTCCATATTAATATCAAATAAATGGGTAAATACTATTTTTACACAGATAGAAGACAAACTAATTGATGTGATGGAACTACTTTTCTGTGTGCTTGTGTGGAATAAAAGTAGATACTACTTTAACACAGCTAAAAAACAAGCTAAGTGACATGATGAAACTAACACTACATTTGCGTGCGCGTGTGTAATTCACCGCATTAGGGCAGTGGAGGTTTATATATTTGAATAAATGATGAGATATATTTAATAATGGCAACAATACAGTCCAACACCAAGCTTTTACGTCATGAAAGTAATCAGCAAAAACTAATACAATAGATATAATGAATATTGGGGATAATAACTTAGCTTTAAACCAAATTAGACGATAATAAATAAAAAGCAAATGCAAAAAAGTCTTCCAGTAAGGCATATATGTTGCATCCTTTTAGAGCCGGGAAGGTTTATAATATTGGAATTAGTATTGGCACCGACAGGACATGTGTTATGTATTTTCTGGAAGATCTGAAAGAATCATGAAACAATTACCAATTACCCCCACTATACTCCAAAAGTTATCATTCGAAAGCATGAATAAATAGTTAAATATATCGTAGATCTTGGCTACATTATTATGCTTATTATCTGCTTAAGAATTCATTATTTTGTAAATATTGTATTAATACATTTGTTAGTAACATTATGCTTGGACCTTATGTTGGCAAATTTTATGGATACCTGATATATGGGGACAAAAGTATCTGTTATTTATTCGTCAAAATTTTGAGAGAATATTTATTTTGTCAAATTAGCATATATTATCAATTTTCATCATAGCTAGACTTTGAAATTAGTTAATTATCCTTAAGGATTTTATCGTTAGCGCAGCCTCTCTCGGGCAGGTACCTTTGGAATTCTAGCATTTACGGCAGTTTATTTACTATAGATATGTGGCCTCTAGCAAGTATTCATGACAGCTAAGTATTCTGAACGTTAAAGTTTTGGGTATTATCATGATATTTGGATATTTTGAGTTTTAAGGGATCCGTCAATATTATTTCATTCAGTTATTTTGAGTTTTGAGTACTCAGTCAATATTACTTTCATTTTTCCTTTAGCTATAGTATGATCAGAACATTTCATTTTAATAAATGTATCACAAAATATCTACATAATTAATTTTTTTATGGAGTTTTTCTGCTCTAGTATGGAACATTTTCCGTTCCAATTTTGTATCTACTACACAATATTTACTTATGTGGCCATCCACTAAACCACAGGAACTTGTTTCATTCATTTTTAATGCTTTACGAGAGATTAGTTTTTCATATCATGGTAAGGTAAGGAAACTGTTAGCGGCTACTTGAAGTTTATTGGTTTTAATTTACATCATATATGGTTATTTTAAGTTGTTGTAGTACCGGAATTTATATCGATGAGGATTGAGATTAAGAAACAATTTTTTGTAGTGGTAAATTTATATTTCACCCACGATAAATTTCGAATTTTTGCTATGAATTATTTTGGTGAAAACTTCGCCACATAAATAGCCAACTAATTGATCCCATATTCCATTACTATTAAAATTAGGTCATCACACAATCTAGACAAGAATATTCAAGACATCTTAAAATGCATTCAGTTTGGAAGTTAGACTTTATATTGAATGCAAAAAGCAAATTTGTCACCATGCCCCTTTTGCACTCTTATCATAGAAGAATTTTGAACAATACATCCTATGTTGCATGCGCATAACATGCATTACAAAAAATCATGGAAAGGACATTCGAGAGAAGACCCAGTTGAACACTTCACCCTCTCCAACAACGCCAAGGAACATGTATGCAAGATTATTACGCAAAATATAAACACAGAACAAAGAAATAGAACATCAAGACGAGCGTGGCTCGGCATGCGCCCTCGTCATAGGAAGAACCATAAGAAAAATATTCATTAAACAACGAATACTAGAGATCACAATCCTCATCATGAATCTCAACACGAGAACTAACGAACCCTTCCATTGTTGATTCAAGTTATTATAAGAAATAACTCATACCTCAATGAAAACCCAACTCAAGAAACTCTGTCGTGGTGAAAACCCATCTCATTAAACAACAAATACGAGAGATCACAATCTCTCCTCTTTTTTTCCCTTCATCACAAGGTATGCAACTTTACTCAATCTTTCTTCCTTTCCTCCCTCATCATAAGTTTTTAGACCAATATCTCTTTTCCTCCTCTAAGTAAAACGTAGCTTTCAGTTATATTTGTATCCTTTACATTGAGATATTGAAAGATCAAACTCTTTAATATATTGAAAATATAATTACTAATCTTATTGAGAAATTTCATTCCAACTCTAACTGAGACTCCTCGTTACATTAGAAAACTATTTCTTAACATACTAGAATTCCTAACCATACTTGGCATTAAGGTACTTCCAACAAATCTTGATTTTATTCATCAAAAACATAGGAATAATTTTACAATTAAATTTTAACTTTTTGTTTTTGTAATTTTAGCATTATAGTCCTCCCTATGCCCCCCCCCCCCCCCCCCCCCCCCCCCCCCCCCTCCCCTCCCCTCCCTAGGGCCAGTCATGAATACACCGTCACTCATTCTGTGAACATAAGCTTGTCCACCGTGAGACCTACTTGCTTCCACCTCGAATGAAATTTTCTGGCCTTCATTTTGAACATGGAGTTTTATTTTGTTATCGAACGCCAATGCTCCAACAAGCGTGCAGGAGTCATGCGCTCCACCTTTCCTCTGAATTCCTAAAAGCTATCAAAAAGGAACCTATTACAAGTAATACTGGTTGCGTAGACTTAGCTTACAAATTAATGCTATTTAGATTTTGTAGAAATGCATGATGACTTATAAATCCCATTGGGTGAGAAGAATATTTTTTAACAGGTTTTGAAAATTAAAAATTTATTATGTAAATATATTCTATGTCTAGGTTTAAATTCTTGAACAGATGTAAAAGTCTCCTTGAGGATATTTTATTATATCGAAATCAAGGCACTCACGATTATTATACTTACATAGAGTAGGATTATGAAACTAACCACCAATTAAGTCCTGCAATGGTCTCATGTGACCTCACATGCACCTTATCACCATCATGGTCTTCCACCAATCATTGATTATAAACAGTATTGTAAAAGTAGTCTAGACAACCAATTAAGCAGTGTGACCTACAAGACACTTTGATTAAGCGAGTGCTTATGTAGCCTAGAAGGACCTAAACTAGTGCCTAGATGACCTAAGATCTAGGCACCAACCTAGAAGCCCTAAACAATCTAGCACATTCTTAGATACTGGTTATCAACTATCCATTTTGTATATTACCCTTGAGATTAAATCACCGTCACACAACTATCATGGTCTTACCTAGTTCTAGCCAACGTGGCCTTCCTTCAATCATCTATATCCGCCAATCAACTGATGTTTGGCAGATCCATCAACCCGGCAATTGATGCAATTGGTGACCACAATTGCAACATCCATCATCTATGCAATGATCATAAACACGCCAAGTCTATCAATGCCCATAATGATTTTAAACAATAAATCCACCAATGACCACAATGGTCTTAGTCTTCAGATTATTCATCAGCTTCATGATGATATCACCATGTCATGATTAACTATCAATGGAACTTTAACCTGTTATCATCTTTACAAAGTATTTTCATTTAAGATTGTCGCAATTGGATCTAGGGGTGGTAATGGCAAGAGTGGACCTATTTACTCTATTTTCTAGAATAAGGATAAGGATTTCTTACATGCTTACCTAAGAAGGTAGGGTAAGGGTGAAATTTTCTTAATTTATGTAATAGGGTAGGGTATCTCCTATCCTATCATTTTCACCATTAACCCTCCTAAAATAAATAAGGAAATAATAATGTTATCATTAATAGTGTATAATATTATCTTTTTATACCAACTTTTTAGGGATTAACTAAATAAATGATAGGCTTGGATCATTTCAGAGACTTTAATTTGAGGTTTATGCTAGATTTAATATTGAACAAGTATGTTATTTAGGAAACATGCAATTTTCTTTTTTCTTTTTCTTTTTTTTGTTACCATTTTACTCATTGTGTTCATTCACTTATTTATATCTTTTTTTTTACATGTTTCACCCGTAATTTTACCCATCATCTTACTAGATAGAGTGATTGTAATTTACAAATGAAGGGTGAAGGTTATGGTACATAGGCAAGGTTAAGACTCCTACTCTTACCTTACCCATTGGTCATTCCTAACTATAACTTCAACCTTTCATCAGTTGATGTTATCTTATCGGGCCTGTCGTTTCCTAAGATGCTTTCAGGCTTCATTAATCGAGATTGACTTTGCATCCTTTCCTTCATCTTGCTCACAAAGTTCCATTCTTAACCACCGAACATGGAGAGTTGTTAATGAAGGGGTCATGAGAGATGGCGCAGTGAAAACTGCCCCTCCCCAACAATACCGAGAAGCATGATGCACAATGCTATGCAAGACATAAATACAAAAAAGAATGCCCATAGCGAGAACCTGGAGAAATATATTCAGTAAATATGGAGTGCAACATCTCATAACCCTCATCATGATCCCAACACGAGATTTCATGAGTTATCCTTTTTGCACAAATTCAAGGTATTACAATACATAACTCACCGCTTGCTAAGAACCCATCTCTTTGGATAAGATACTTCGTCAAAGTGAACATATGAAGCACGCAACTTCCTCTCTATTTGGTCTTCCTTTCTATATTTCCTACCTTACTGTAATTCTTTTGATCTCCATCTCTTCTCCTTTTCCTCCAAATTACGCCTGTGGCTATATTATACCCTTTACTAAACCATATTCCTAAAACATAGAGAAACACAAATAGTGTCGCTCATAGCCTCATATTGGATATACAAAGCCCTAATCTCATCGAGAAATTCTAATCTAACTCGAATTGATACTCCTCAAAAATTGTTACCTAACAATACCAGTTTTTTTAACCATATTTTATATCAAGGCACATCTAACAAATAAGAATAGATTCTATTCACCAATCTGCCTTACAAGATTGGCAAGTCGATTCCATATAAGTTCCTTGGCTGAGAACCTCCTCCAACCAAACAAGTAGACAGCTGGTCATAAAATTTGGTTCATCTCTCATGGAGCCATTTGGTTCATAAGAATTGCAGACCAAACTTGCCACTTTAGAAAATGCAGGTTATAACGATGTAAGAAACTACATGTCAAATATGGTGGCCACTTAAAATTGCATTTTCAATTTGATTCATCAAAATGCTAAGAGCTGACTTACTAATAAATATTAAACCCAAACTAAATGCGGTAGGAAATTTTTAACACTCAACAGTTTATAGCAGCACATCCAATAAATGAGTGGCATCTAGACTTCAGACAATCATTACAAAGAGAAAAGAGATGCAGACCTTCTGTGGATTATAACGGTTCTCCTTATGCTTTCCACTGTCAACCACATACACCACATCATCAATTGTTATGCTGGTCTCAGCAATATCTGTAGAGATGATCACCTGAAACACCAGTAGATGTTGGATACGACATATAATTAGTAGTTCTAGTACCTGTTATAATACAAAGAAAAACATAGACAAGAAAAAAATGAAAGGAAAGATGCATAGAAAGCTCAAATATATACTCTTATATTAATGAACAAAAAAAAACTCATATAATAGAAAAAAAGGAACCTCGTTGACAATGAGAATTGCTTAGCATTTTGATTGTCAAATGAATGCTCTTATCTCAATGAAATAACCCATATTTGATAGAAAGGGAAACAATCCTGTATCCACTTTGTAATATGTTCTACTGGCATCTGCACAACATATATTTGTATTGCAATGTTCAATACTTCCAACATAATTTCAGAAACTCTTTTATTGTGATTAAACCTAGAAGTATTTCTTACACTAAGTTACATATTGATATAGAATAGAAATATTCAAAGAATTTGAGCCTTTCAGACAGATACTTTCAAGAATATGTTCTGTCAGGCTACTGGCTTTATATGCATCTCAAGCATTGATGTAATTCCCTATAGTAATATCATCTTTCCACAGACTTTTGTACCCGTTATAGGATGGAAGCCGATCTGGAGAATCACAGCATTCTCCTCTCGTCCATAGTTCTATCAGTAAATTTCCACTAGATAAGAGTGTTGCTATTGGATTGTAAAACTTTGACAAATCTTTCATTGAGCCTCATGTCCCAAAGCCCATTTTGATGGACAAAAGTGGTGACAATGATGATGCAGGAAACAGACACTTATAACTCCTTACTTCAATCCATATTTCTTTTAGAGCCCCAATACACAAGTCAATAAGGACGAAGCCTACCCTATTAATCAACAAAATGCACAAAAGAGCTGCTTATGACAAGACTCCTTGCTTCAATACAGATTTTGGTGGGACCCCACTATACAAGTAAATAAGGACGCAGCCAAACCTTTTAATCAATATATACATGATCAATAACTTAATGAGCACACACATCCAGATCACCAAATGTGAGGTGTCACAGTTTCCCTAGCATACTGCTCATGTCGAAACAAATAACTTAATATCTTCATTTATAAAAACATCAGTCAAAATATTACGAGTATCACCACTTGTTGATTTTAAACACCATATGATCAAAGTTAATGTGCTAATTAGCTTGATATACATTATTAGTCTATAACCCAAGTAACCAACAACTAAAAGCTTTCGGGTAAAGTCGTCCCAAACGTGGTATCGAAGCACCAAGTTTCAAGATGTCCTTGAATCAAACCTCACAAATGATCAATTTGAAATTTATTTCTTGGCCCATTTAATCCATCTGTCCCAGCAAAAATTCAAAGTTGGAGGTCTTTCATACGAGGGAGAATGTTAAGTGCAAAATTACGAACAACTTAAGCTTTTGGGTTAAGTGGTTCCAGACTCTAAATATTTTTTAAATTTATCTAATTATATACTTATTAGAACTTGCATATGTAAGACTAAGACTTCATGTCAGTTACTGCCTTCAAATATAAAAAGTAGAAACGGTGCATTGAAAGATACATAATGCATGATTGGGTAATTAACTAGAAAATGACTTCATGAAAGTAAACTCAAGTAGCAAACCGGGGCAATTGATTGCTATAGCATATATCACAAAACTAGCTACTTTACATATTCAGATGGGGCATTAGTTTCACGCATAAGCTTTGCTGACATGTATAGCATAAACATTTGTTACAAATAAAGTAACAGTAAGCTGATATTATGTAGTTAAAGTGTTAAAACTTTGACATACTGTCCTTTTGGATAAATTTTATACAGAAAAAGGAGGGAAATAATCCAATGGTAATCAACATTTATCAGGGAGTAAACAAGAGATGGTTATCAATAATTTTAGGGCTACTAGTGCATCATCAACATCTCTGAACTAGTTAATGTTTGAACTAGAAAAGTGCATTCAAATAAAATTGCTAAATAGTCATGTAATGCCAGCTTGCCTTTCTTATGTCAGGAGATTGTATCACTAGAGGAAAGATATTAAATATATTGTTAAAGATAGTCCACAAGATATTACAATAAGGAAATACAGGAAACTCATCTAATGCACTTTGATTATTGACAGGTTAGATCAGGAACTCTACCTTGCGAGTATTTTGAGGTGGGGACAGAAAAACCTTTCGTTGGTCTGTCGATGCAAGAGATGAATGCAATGGAAGAACCCAATTAGCCGACTCTCCACCAAACCGAAATGATGCAGTTAACTTATCAACCAGCATATCAATTTCTGCAACTCCCTAGAAAGAGAGTGAAGTAATAATTGTATACACGTCAGTTGAACAACAGTCAAATTTGTGTCCACATACACACGCAAATAGCAACAAACAAGAGAAAATGGTTCACAATGTTAAAATTGATAATGTGGAAGAAATTAATCTAAAAGAAAAATAGATATTCCAGAAACCATACAGGAAGAAAGACAAGGATGGCACCCGGTGGATAGGTTTCATCAATATGACATATCAAGTCTTCTAGAAGATCAAAATCAATCACATCCTCATTTAAGCTTTTCTGCACATGAATATCACACCGACCAACCTGTTAATTATCAATAACTACACACACGTGCAGAAAGAGAGAAGAGAAGGGAGCAAAGTACTTACTAGATTCTTACGAGTCCGCTCACTATACGAATCATAAGCCTCCGGAATATAATAGGGATTAATGTAATCATCAAGAAGTAAAGACTCGTCACCCCAAGCAGATAAAACTAAATTTTTCTTCCCTCTATGGTTATCCACAGAGCTGCTACCAGGCTATCACATGCAGAAGAAGAAAATTATTATTCCGGTGAATAAATGAAAACCTGTTCTAGGAAACTCTACAACACATCTCTCTAAAAAACCTCTAACATTCCAAAATGATCGATCAGATAAAAAATATGCAAGACCCCCCCCCCCCCCCCCCCCCCCCGCCCCACCACCAAAAAAAAAAAAACCACACACACACACACACAAAGGAAGGGTTGTGGGGGGGGGGGGGGGGGGGGGGGGGGGGGGGGGTGGGTGGGTGGAGAACTTAAACATATTATATCAATAGATAAAAATTTAAACAAAAAAAATGCAAATGCACACACAGATATCATGTTATAGACAACATATGAACTGAAATAATGCAGACTTGGTTGAATGCATCTGAATCTCGTTATATAGCCTAAGCATCTAGAAAAGGTTTGGAATAAATTGAAGAATCATATAAAATATGCTTGATGGCAAGTAAACCTAGTATACTCTATCCAACTAAATGATTGTCGCTAGAAACTAATATTGGGAAAGGCCAAAACTTGAAAAGAAGAATACAGAAATCAATACTTAATTTCACAAGAGCCTCAAGATAATAATATATAGATATAAGAAGCAAGTTCGAACATATCACTAGTAAAGGATTAATATAAGTCCGCTTTTATAAGAACCACAGTATGTATCACTCTGTAGAGATGCAACTATGAGAGAGAAGATGTGGCACCAAAATATTAAGTCCAAACTCCAAAGATCAGCTAAATGACTTAATTATTAAGGCTGTTAATACCAATGTTTAAAATAGCGATAACGGTAACGTAACGTTTTGCCTTTATTAGGTTATGTCGCAAATAGCGTAACGCATAACGTAGGTTATGCAATTTTCTATTTATTTAATAAAAATAAATATAAAACCATATAAAATAATTTTAATAAATTGAAAAATAAATTAAAAATATATAAAATTATTTTGTAATACATAATCTTTTCAAATGTTATATTAAGTTTTACAATAATTTTCATATGTCTTCATAAATTATATTAAGTCTGCAACCGTAATTCCAATCATCATTTAAATAAAAAAAAGCAAGATTTCAATTTTTTATTTCGATTCCAATTATTATCATTGTTGTAATTTATATTTTGTAATGTTCAATTTATCTTATTTATGATTGTTGATTTCAGTTCAATTAAAAATTCAATGAAATCAACAAGTAAAATATTTTAGCAACCGGACGAGAAATACAACAAGTGAATAAAGAAACAAACTTAAATTATCAAGTTAGAAATTCCAAAAAGCAATCAAACAAGCCAACAATTAATTAAGAAAATTACAGCAATTCGCTAATAATCAAAATAATAATCAACAATATATGAATTACTAAAAAAAATAATTGTAAATAACGTAGCACAACGTAATTTAACGTAACGTTATGTAATATAACGTAAAATAACGTAAAAAACGTACTGTTACGGTGCACTGAGTTATTTCCAGTTGTTACGTAGCGTTGGGATTCCGTTAGGTTACGTAACACAAATAACGGGTTTCATAACGCGTTATTTTCAACAATGGTTAATACGTTGTTAGTTATAGATCATGGCCTTTGATAACTGGAAGCCAACACCAAAAACAGGAGCTAAGAAGATTCTAATGAAAGAAGCCCCATTGGTTTCAACCCAACTTGCATAGGGAAGGCCTAATTCAGGTAAGCTTTCACCTGTTTATTCGTAGCATGGAGTATTATCAAAATGGGACACATTCTACACTCTGGCTATCAGGACCTGTTAGATGTTCTCTCACGATGTTCAACTAGTTCTGGCTACTTGTCACTTCATCCTCATAATTTTTTCTCCTTTCCGCTTATAACATTCCAATAACATTAGTTGCTGACCTAAGAAATCTGCTTGCCAGTTAATTTCAGGTCAGAAAAAAGAAGCTGAAATCCCCTCTACTTTATCAAATCTTGTGCACAGCAATGCCTAACCCTGGGTGCAAGAACTAACAGAGAAATCATTAAATAAAATAATGACCTACGTATTTACAACTCAAACTCATCGAAATGCAACAGTTATAAGCATATCCAAGTTGACAAAAGAACTTTTAAGGCACCAATCAGACAGAACAAAGACAAAGCAAATGTATGAATTACAGAAAATGCAGTCCATATTCATGCAAAAAGAGTAACATACCTTCCCACTTCTGGGCATCATGAATGTTCCTGATGCAGGAGAATCTGAAGGAAGACTGTATTTAAGATTTTCATAAATGTCTTCGAGGAAATAGGTTGAAACTGGATGTGTTCGCCCTTCTGCATGAATAACAGGGCAATTTCCAAAGTACTTTGAGAACAGACTAGAGTCAACTGTTGCAGACCTGAATGTAGAATAGAATGTAGAATAGATGAACAAAAGCCATCAAACTCTATCCAACCTCATCCAGAAAGCAAATATTTTATTGCAGCATATGCCATATGTTACCAAAACAAAAGATAAAGAAAATAAGAAATGACAAAGGAACCGAGATATCAGTACATGAGAATCACTTTCAACTTTTGACCCCCACAGCCAGATTGTTTCTTGATCAGATTTTTCAGAACAATGAGTAAAAAATCACCCTGAAAAGTAAATAAGCTAGTTAATTTCATGTTTAAAACAGTGCATCTCTTCTTAAAAATAAACACAGAGTTGCACATAGCTCATAAGACAATCACATGTTCCACCACAAGAAATTCAATAAGAAAGCATGCTGGAGTAGGAATCCTTTAAGAACAGGGAAACTTCTTTCCTTACACAATTGGCTATCTTTATCAGTTTCTTCAATATTTTTGGTGGAGCCCATAACAATGTCATCCTATGTACAGTATATTTAAATCATAAATAAGGAACTTAAATTATTGTATCATTGTATTTACTTTACCTTATATTTGATTAAATTTTGACAAGTAGTTCTTTTGACAACACAAGTTTTCTTTTGTCTAGTATTTTGCTTGTTGCATTCAATTTTTTTCTTCTATTGATTTTTTTTTAATATGTTGCCTGCTTTACCTGTTTACCCTATAAGGTAAAGAAAACATTTACCCGTTGCCCTATTAGGGTGAGTGATGAGTGTCATATATTGCATATTTATAGCCTCCATATTATCAATTTTTGTATTTAAATAAAGCTACTCAGATATTTTTAGTGTGTTTTTCAGGTAAATATATTCCTACAAGGAGATGGCATAAACTTAGAGCCGGATTAGGAAACCAAGTCAAGAAAAAAGCTAAAAGTGAGCCAAGTTACAAGATCATGAAGCTGCAAAAGAACCAAGTCTGATACAATCATTTATATGAAAAGGAAAGGACTAGAACATCATGTAGAAGAAAGTTGAAGCCCAGAACTCAAAATTTTGCCGTCGTTTAGTGGAAATTGCAGCCAAATAGCGACACTATAGGGTCCATATATCATGATTTTTTTTACAAGGTTTTCGACGTAATTTTGTAGTTACTCACACTCAAATTAGGGTTTGGTTCTCCAACACCTATATATTGGTCATATATTTGTAAATTAGGATTTTTATGATGTAATTTTGTACTCTTTTTAATTAATAAAAATTAGGGTTTGCAGAAGGGGTGACGGCCGCAATACCGTGCTCCAGAGATGCACCATTGTTTTCAAATTCTTTCTAGTAAGTATAAATATTTTATTTGCTTTTTAGATAGATTTAATTTCTTTCTATTATAGATTTATTTGCTTTGTAGTATAGATTTATCTTACTTTCTAGGAAAATAGAATTTTTCATGGCTTTCATAAATAAATATAGGTTCTTGATAATTAGTAGTATGAATAACTAATTTGCTTTAGCTCTAGGATGTAGATGAAATTAGTTTAATAGATCCAATATGGATTTATCTCATATTCTTCCTAAAAAGAAATAAAGTCATGATTTTTCTATAAATAAATAAAAGATAGATTTCGTAAATCATAATTCTTTGATAGATTATACTTAATTCATATTTTGATAATCTATACTTAGATGAGATTTGGAATTCATATTCTTTGTTTTTATTTATAGAATTATTAACAAGATTTTCCTATAAATAAATTGAAGAGAATAAACTTGTAAATCTAATTTTTTTGATAGGTTATACTTAAGTTTGGTCTTTTGATAGCCTATACTCAGATTAGAGTTTGAAGTTTATATCTTTACTTTTATTTATAAGATTATCTACTAGATATAATTTGTCTTTAAGAAAGATATTATTTTTGATGATCTATACTTGCACATCACTTGATAGGTCATATTTAGGAGCACTTAATTAAAATCAAATTAAAAAGATCACCTTTTTAATGTGTTACTTGATTGTGCATAATTAAAAAGTTAGGAAGAAAAAGATAATTCATTGCTAGGTTATTATTTTAATGGATTCAAATTTCTAGGCTAAACTTTAGGGCTTAAAACTAATCCTCTTAATTTAGAATCTCATAATTAATTTGATAGAACTAAAGAATTAGTAAGAACGCAAAACACTTTAGATTCTCGTGGGAACGACTTGTTAAGCGTTACAACTGACACTGTACGCTTGCAGTAATTTATCACATCAGCAAGGTAATTGAAATTTCCAAATTATTCCTATAGAATAAGGGTAAAAAAATTGGTTCTTTACTTAGGATAAGGGTAATATTTACCTTACCTTACCCACTGCCACCCATAATTTTTTTTTTTTTAAAATGCTTCTTAAGCTCTTATTATTTGCACATGGAGATATATATCCACTATCCATTCATACAGTAAAACTGCAATTTATAAAAAGAAAAAGACATCAAAGCAGTGGCTTGTATACAACAAATCATACATTAAAACCGTAACTTAAGAAAAGACATCAAAACAGTGGCTTATATACAACAAAAACAAACTTAAGATTAAGATTTCTGCGTAGGAAATGAAATATAAAGTCAATCTGCATAAGATGAAGAGTCAAGACAAAAAAGGAATGTAAACATAATACCTTATCCTATTATTTGAACTTAGAAACGAGTGTGTACATCCATTTCCATTAACGCGCATGTCTTACAGAGGAATACATGAGTTCATGTACTCCCTCCTTAAAAACACATTTTCATGCAAAATATCTTTTCAGGTGGCCATATTGCCATGCCCTTCTTTCAGTGTCCTGCTGTCATGCCATATAGTGTCCACTCCAGATCCTGTCTATGCCTCTTAGATCACATCCAAAATTCACAGGCCTTAAACTTTGAAAATTCTGCTTCAGGATGTACCAGAGGGGAAAATATAAATTGGGGAGATAATGTTATGCACATTGAATCATCATAGGAAACAGCTCTAAGGTTATTTATTCACAGCTGTAGGGAAAAATTATAACTTAGAAGTACCATGCTTAATTAAAAAATAGATGAAATTGAATGACCTCATATTGAGAACACACTCCATTTTCACAAATAATGTACAAGCTGTGATGGGAGGAAGCAAGTGCCCTCATAATAAAGTTAAAGTACGTGCAAACTTGAACGAGCAAAAACATATCGAATGATTGTCTTAAGATAAAAGAAGACCAAAGGAGACTTACCAAAAGAGATCTTTCGTGTACTTCATCAACTATGACATGTGTGATACCAGCTAAGTCCTTATCTCCCTGCAAGAAATCTCACATGAGATGAGATATGGGTATAAATCATATGATAGAAACAATTTGCACTCCATACTTAATACTATGTCTAAATATCATGAATGATTGCCTTCACTGCCTTGGTTTTTTTTTTTTTTTTTTTTTTTTTAAGAAGAAACAAAATAGAGAGACATCAAGACAAGCTAGAACAAGGATTAGTGCAGAGAAGAGAAAAGAAATACCATGACAATAAAAAGTAAACCAAAGATATAGAAAAGTCGGGTTGGATAAGAACATCTCAAGGCAATGACAAGCATAAGCTGTAGATGACTGCCAAAGGGAAAATAACGTTGTGACAAAGCCTGCTACAAAAATAAGGGTAGAAGAGAGCACAGCTACAAGGAATGCCATGCAATAATATTTCAGAAAATATGACTTCCAGAGCAACTGAGGGCTTGTAATCCCTCAGATAACTGAGGTTAACGAGATTTGAAATCTGAAATGCTTGCATGTGATGTAAATTTCTCAGTATTTGAAAAATTATAGCTTCCACTGAAATTCCTATATGAGAAGATTGTCAACAAAGAGACATCCACGAAGATCAACAACGAAACATCCATGAAGAAAAACAAGGAATATGTTCATCGACATTGCCATCTTAATAACCGTCTAGAAATGGAGAAACCCATAATAAGCACAAGAGAATACATGCACAAACTATGAAACATATCAATTAGTGAATAGTTAAACTTACTGCAAGCTTCCTAAGAAGGATGCCCGTCGTACAGAAAAGAAGCTTTGTCCTCTCGTTCCTAAATCATGTAGTAAATACAGGTATACCACAAATTAGCAGCTGGGCAATACTACTGTACAATACTCAGCAATAAATAAAAACCATTCTTTTAACTTGGGATTAATCAGTTTCCAACAGAAAAACAAAATAAAGAACACAATGAGTAGGAGCCTGTGTAGGAAGATATTGCAGTCAACATCCTCTGTGCAAGCACATATTTTTCATGTACACATGCATATAACAGCAAGCAATTTCTGAGAGTAATCATAACATGCTCTAGATTTTTCTTCCACTGTTCCTGTTTGCTATATTCGTCCGTTTGTGATAAATAAACAATGCAAAGAAACAAGTTAGAGAACTAAGTGAGAAGGAACAAAAATGAGACAAGATAACAAAAACCAACGGCCTATGAAAGTATTCAAGCCATATACTGCCACATCGTATCACCTGGCACTGTCAAGGCGGACTTGAAAACCCACTAAAGAACCATCACTACCCGGAGAGGATTCACACCGTTCATCGGACACTCTTTCAGCCACCGATATGGCCTAAACAACAGTATATATAAAGAAAATATCAGTAACAATTAAATTATAAGAAGAAATCAGAACTTATGCCATAGATAAAAAGGAATATGTGAAGAGACATTAGTCCTATCTCACATGACACACAATTAATAAAAGTTTTAAAAATTTGACAAAACAGACCTGCCTGCTTAAATATGTAGGCAGCTTTCAACTTTATAGTTTTGCCCAACCCTACAATAAAATATAATGCATCTTTTCCATGCTGCACTATAAGTTTATCAAAGCCATTACTTAATTCTTGCCTGATATAAGACTAAGAGTTAAAGTTCGACAAACAGAAGTGCCTGCTTAAATATGTAAGTAGCTTCAACTTTCCAGATTGCCCCAAGTCTACAAATCATCCACTAAGGTATTTGCAGTTTATGAAAACCATTCCTTTAAGTCTTGCCGTATTGCACAAAACGGCTCTTTGTACATAAACAACATGGATCTTACCGTGTTACTATTGTAAGGGTTTAGCCCAATGTTTAAGATAGCTATAATGGTAACATGATGTTTTGCCTCTCAACAACAACAACAACAACTAAGCCTTTCATTCACGGTAACATAATGTTTTGCCTCTGTTATGTTATATAGCATGTAGCGTAACACATAACATAGTTATGCAAGTTTCTATTTATTCAATAAAAATAAATATAAAAACCATATAAAATAATTATTAAAAATTATAAAATAAATTTAAAAGTTATAAAAAAGAATATAAAAATATTTTGTAATGCATAATATATTCTAATTTTATATTAATTTTTACAATAATTTTCACATTTATCCTCATAATTTATATTAAGTCCACAACCGTAACTCCAGTCATCATCTAAACAAGAAAACAAGATTCCAAATATTTTATTTCAATTCTATTTATTATCATTGTTATAATTTATATTTTATAATGTTCAATTTATCTTATTTGTAATTGTTTATTTCAGTTCAGCTAAAAATTCAATTGAACCAACAAGTAAAAAATTCCAGCAACCAGAGAGGAATTACAATAAGCGAATAAGGAAATAATCGCAAATTAGCAAGTTTGCAATTTTACAAGCAATCAAACAAATCAATAACAAATAATTAAGCAAGAAAACTACAACAATTCGCTAATAATTAAAAACAATAATCACCAATAATATAGAAATTACTTTAAAAAAATAGTAAATATTAACGTAAAATAACATAATAAACGTACTATTACGATGCACTGAGTTATCTTCAATTGTTAGATAGCGCTGAGTTTTCGTTAAATATAACGAATTTTTAGCAAGTAATAAATACATGGATTAGGATGCTCCCTTAATTTCCAAGAGCATAATAGAGTTAATAACACTGATGATGCTTATAACGTAAAATAAATACTGAACAAAAAAATAAGTAAATAAAGTATTCAACGTAAGAAAGTAAGTGCCCATGAATGTTTATGAATAATATAAAGATATTTAAGTATTAGCAAAAAATATTATTTAGGTTAAGAAATTAGTATGTTGATGTGTGAAAATGCACATGAAGAAAGAATAACAAATCCTTGTAAAAATTATTGAGAGTATTTAATTAGATTTTATTTTTTTTATTTATGTAAGACCACATACACCAATATAAATGATTAGTATCATATTTTGCATATTTCCTCCCATATTTTATCTATTTATGTATATAAATAATTGCTACTCGGGTATATTTAGTGTGTTTTTATAAGTAACAAAGGATTCAAAAGGAAGAGAAGAAGAAGATGCAAATTTGTTAAAAATACGAGCAAAAAAAGTCAATTTTGGTGAAGACAGAAACTCAAGTGCAGCAGTAGCAACTTCAAGAGTATATTCGGCCAAGACAAAGCTTAAACTGGAAAATTTTATATAGGAGAAAATTATAGAGCTTGGAATTATCTTCGAAACGAGTCGAAGAACAGATCAATCCAAGTTTGGATGCAAAAGTTATAGCCATTTTACTGAAATGCTACAAAGTGGAAAATTTGATCCAGCGAGATACGGGTGTGCTGAACTTAATTTCGGGTTTCGGACCTGAAAATTAGTATTTTATGCCATTTAATCTCAACCATTGGTTTCTAATACCTATGGATTGGATTAAAATTATATATCTTGATATTAGTTTGTATTGGATTAAGATTATATCTTTTGTATTGAGTTTGAGTAGGAGTAGGATTGTGTTTGGGTTATAAATACCCCATGAATTCTTGTAAATTAGGGAGAATTTTTTAGATGTAATTTTGTACTCTTTTTAATTAATAAAATTACGGTTTGCTGAAGGGGTGACGGCCGCCATACCGAGCTCCAAAAATATTCCTTACTGTTCTTCAATTTTTCTTAGCTAATTCTCTTTGAATTGCTTTCTAGTTTAGATTTATTTGCTTTCTAGATTAGATTTCATTGCTTTCATAAATAAAAATAAGATTTTGCTAACTAGAACTATGAATAACTAATTTGTTTTAGCCCTAGGATGTAGATAAAATTAGTTTAATAGATCTAATATGGATTTATCTCATTTTCTTCCTAAAAAGAAATAAAGTCATGATTTTTCTATAAATAAATAAAAGATAGATTTCATAAATCATAATTCTTTGATAAATTATGCTTAATTCATATTTTGATAATGTATACTTAGATGAGATTTGGAATTCATATTTTTTGTTTATAGAATTATTAACAATATTTTTCTATAACTAAATTGAAGTGAATAAACTTATAAATCTAATTTTTTTGAAAGGTTATACTTAATTTTGGTCTTTTGATAGCTTATGCTTACATTGGGGTTTGAAGTTTGTTTCTTTGCTTTTGTTTATAAGATTATCTACTATATATAATTTATTTTTAAGAAAGATATTAGTTTTGATGATCTATACTTGCACGTCACTTGATAGGTCATACTTAGGGGTACTTAATTAAAATCAAAATAAAAAGAACACATTTTTAATGTGTTACTTGATCGTGCATAATTAAAAAGTTAGGAAGAAAGAGATAATTTGTTATTAGGCTATTGTTCTAATGGATTCGAAATTCTAGGCTAAACTTTAAGACTTAAAACTAATCCTCTCAATTTAGAAACTCATAGTTAACTTGATAGAACTAAAGAATTAGAGAAAATAACAAAACACTTTAGATTTCTGTGGGACAACCTGTATAGTGTTACATCGATACTGTGCGCTTACGGTAGATATTTCACATCAATAAGCTACTTCCATCTTTTCTCATCTTTTTATTCATCATCTGAATTTTGGCTTGGAAATAAAAAAGATACGAGTAGGAACAATCAAAGCAATAAAAAAATATTGGAGAAATAAGTGATTAAAAATGGATGGTAAAATCTAAGACATGACTCAATACTTGATTAAAATTTTTAAGTACCTGCACAGCTTAAATGGACATAATTCAGCCTTCGAAGTGCATAGTTTAAATGGATAGTGCACAATATTCTCTCCTTGGATAGACCCTGGTCCATCCAAGGAGAGCTTGCATTACAATAATAGATGCATATAATATTGGGGAGAAACCGGCCCTCTTAAGCTGATAGGATTATATTGATTCCCAGCTTTGTATTTAGAGCCCATCAAGCTCTCGGGGACCAACGTTTCACCCCAATAACTAGTATCAGAGCCCAGGTTGTAGCCCAAGGGGGAGTGAAGTCGGTGTGGAGCCCGAAGTGGTCGAATGGCGCAAGTAACTTTGGCTCTGATTTTCCACGGACATCCATGTGGATGGGTTTAGACCAGATTTGAGATCCTACGGATAGTTAGTTCCCGTAGATGGTTGAGATTTTATGGATGGTTGGTTTCTGTATATGATTGCGACATATTCACAGTGAAGAGAGAGATGCTTAGGGGGTTCATATATGAGTATAGTCTCTCATCGGATAGGATAAAAAGGTTTATGGATTTAAATACAAAGTTGGGAGCTTTACCTATCAGCTTAAACTTTTGTATTAAATTAGTTCTCAGTTTTGTATTTAGAACCCATCATACTCCCGGGAGGCCCGATATTTCTCCCCAACATATACAGAGTTCATGAATGCTCGTCCTAATCACATTAGTTACTGATGTTTATCTAGCCTAGTTAAAATAGAAGCAAATAAAAGAATCTTGAGAATAAAAGTTATGCATGCAAAAGTTGAAGATCAAATAACAATTAAGAGTGCACTACTCCATAAAGACTATTTTATCTATACCATTGTGCAAAACTGTTAATATATAATATTAAGTACATGGAAACATCCTCTAGCAATGCATATCATTTTTAACAGGTATAAAAACAACAATGGATGCCACACCCGCTACTGATATACGGTATATGAGTACGTATAATAGATACCAGCAACATATTCAGTTTGAATATACTAACCTTCCGGTAGAATAACAATAAATTTGACAAAATAATACTCAATAATCACAATTATTAAAAATTCAATAGAAATTCAATTTTTATTCATTGGAACAAAGTTTGGATACAACGGAAAAGAGTAGTCAAAGTAAGAAAGCAAACAATTAAGATTATTATTTCAATACAGGAGATAATTAAACCTATAAGGATAAAATAATGGTAAGTACAATCTTTTACCAAGCTTCAACTTGTTCCTCATATTACTCCATCAGTTTGCTTTATCGGATCTATTTCCAAGGCTATACATGCATATCCAGATTGTCGATAGCGATCAAAACATTACATGTAGTAGTGAAAAAATATGTGATATATTACTAACAATTACGTCCAATCATGATAATAATATAAGTCTTAGAAAAATATCATATTAATATGTAATAATGATATCAACAATTAAAGATTAATCCTAATGTCCTCTATTGTAATCAGAATTATAATAAGAGTATTTTTATTTAGGATGTAATATAATTGGAAAAACTAACTGATTGGGTACCATTGTTTCGATTGTCTCCGGTACGGACCCAGAAAATGGTCATATGTTTGTTCGGTGCATAGACAGACCTGTCGTTAGAAAACAGGAATAATCTTGTGTGATCATGAATCCATGATGTGTGAAAGATTCAGTTTTACAAGTTGACATGTTTATAGCTAAAACAAAGTATACTTCCATCATTCAATTGCTCCCCCAACCCAGTGCTACACAAGCATAGTTCACTTCAAGTCCAAATTTATAGTTATTGAATAGATCACAATTGGCTAAATTAAAGATTTTCTTATATGAGATATTAGAGAATAAATCTGCCCCATAAGTGTGAATGCTGCGAGATTTTATGTACAACCAAATTCCTTAATTATGTAACCAGCATACAAGATAATACTCCTAAACACCAATACAAAATGATATCACAAACAGTATTTTTTACGACTATAGTATTTATGTCATTTACCAAGTATAATATATACTGTTTATTCTTAAATTTAGTTATAATATGTGATTTAACATGTATTCATTCTAAATAAAATCCATAACAATAATAATAAAGTTTCTAACATAAAAAAAACATATTGAAATAATATTTTTTATAGAAAACTAGCATGTTTAGCGAATCTAAAAGAGAACTCACCTCGATTTGTTTAACGTAATCGATCAATTAGCAATAACAATAAAGAAATCTACATATGCAAATATTATTCAAATGTTTAATAAAAATCAACATTAATTTAGGTGATTTTAAGGATTTTTTTCAATATTTTTAAGGCATTCAAAAGTTGATTTAAAACTAAATAGTCTTAACGAGTATGAAAAAAACAAACGGGTCTGGATCTATCTTATTGAGTCTATAAGATGGTAAATATTATTTTTAAATTATTAGAGTTGTTGGATAGTGGGTGAACTAATCCTACGATCCAATCATCCAATAAGAAAAAAGATAGATTCACTAACCTCAACCAATAGAGATCCAAAAGGAAAAAGATGAAGGGTGAAGCTCTGATGATGAGGGCGGTGACAGCGACTCCGGCAACTTTTGCGACAGCTCTGAATGTGCTCCAGCAAGATGAGAGGGGGAGAAAAGAATTTTTTATAATGGTTTATAGGATTGGAATGGGTTAAAAGTGTTTCCATTTGGAGTTTAGATAGGATTAAAATTGGGGTTTAGAAGTTGAAAGTTTTATTAAATTTATAGAGTTCAAATTTTTAGAATTAAAAATGAAAGTTGAATTGGAGGTTTCATAGTTGAATTCATGAAGAATGTGAAGAGTTAAGAGGTTGAGATTGAAAAAAATGAATAGTCAATACTATGCTCAAATAGTACTAACAACCTAGCAAAATTGCCCGGTGGTTTGAACTTGTGACTTAGTTTGATGTATGAGTGAGAGGTTAAGGTATCAAATCCTCCCAAGTCACTTATTTTTATTTATTTTTATTTATTTTTATTTAAGTTTTGGTTCACAAAAACTTTCAAATTCTAAACCCCAATTCTAATCTTGTCTAAACTTACGATGGTTTGGTCATGTGCAACGTAGGCCTACAAGTACACCAGTTCGAAGGGGGGAGTTTATCAATGTAGGACAAGTTAAAATAAAGAAGAGAAGACCGAAGAAAACATGAATGGAGGTGATACGCAAAGATATGGAGTCTAGAGGTTTAAATAAGGAGATATTACTTGATAAAAATGAATGGAGAAGGAATATCAAAGTGATTGATCAGGCGTGATTCTTTTTTGGTTCATGTAGCCTACCCCAAATACTTGGGATAAAAGGCTTAGTTGTTGTTGTTGTAAGTTTTGGTTCACAAAAATGAGCTTGGACGTTAGGGAAAAAAAAAAGATAAGTTATAGAAATTTAAATATATTTGGTTCTAGATAAAAGATTATTTTAAAAATTCATTTTTTTTATTCATTTTTTTAACAACTAAGATATTCAAAGTAACATAATATCATCGCAATAGATAAAGTAGTATTATATTAAAGGTGTGGGTCATTACAATGGATATGATGAAAATCATATATAAAAAATCAATAAATATAAGATACTTAAGATGAGTAGCAGAAGACACATGCTACTGAGTATGCATCAGAAAAAGAACACCTAAGCAGGCAACCTAGCTGAGTTGCACTAAGTTGTCAACAATTATACATAGTCATGTAACAAATCAAACTAATGCAGCACCATCCAAACGGCCCCTCTACTTCACCTCTCACATCTATATCCTCAAATGTCATGCACCACAAGAAATATGCAGAGCATTTAAGAGTCATCAAATGTTGCTGACCATGAACTTGAGCAAAGCATTGAAGATTTACCAAATGACGTTAAGATACATACCGCAATTCTTCTAGGTTGCGTGCACACAATGTTACAACGTCCACCAAGCCCTGATCCAATCAAGTCATCCAAGATAAATTGAGGTACCTACAAAACTTGATTAGTTAAAACTGGAATCATCATTGTTATATGTACACGTAAACATACAACACTTAAATAAACGTTATCATAGTGGTTATGCTTATTCTGTTCACACACAATAATCATAATGGGTAAAAATTTACTAATTATTCAGAATATCTCTATAAGCTAAGTTTACTTAAAGAAAACATGGACCAGGTAGTCAGAAAGACATTTTTACATGCGAATTTATTATCATCGACATCCAAACTAGGACTGCAAATTATAGTCATAAACTCTGCATGTTGATCTTCACATTTAACGATTTTTGAATTCAAATTAAATTTCGGAAGAAGTTTGATTCTGTTTAGGTATTAGGATTATCATTTTCCTGGATGTGAATGACACTACCCATAGCAATATCTTGTGACCATTTTAATTGGCACTTTGGATTTTCTTTTCCTGGATGTGGTCAGCACTACCCATAGCAATATCGCAGCACCACACCTCTTTGTCTAGACTTTTACCTAGTCTTTTATTTGGAGGGTTGCTACATACATCAACATCAGTTGTTTGACTAATTTTATAGGAATGCCCAATTTCACCAAATTCGCTCCAACCCAAAACATGAGCTAGATCAGGCATAACCGTTCATGGTGCACCCCTGATATGGATCACAAAACTGGCAACATCAAAAATAATAGAAAGCATTTACTCTTTTCTTAAAAAAATTATTTGCAATTTTGAAGACTTCCCACGGAAATAATGCAAGCATTACTACTTAAATGGCTCTAAAAAGCTTACAAGGGTACTATGACTACAAATACCAATCCGATTAAGGCTAATCCCTTTGTACTGCATATTGCACAAAGTAGTATACTCACTATACTGAGTAGACACAACTATACCACAAACAAAAGGTGTCGTTGTTCTAGAAAATCAGGAATGCCTCAATTCAACAGTTTAACAAGCCATTAACTTGGCACTATCTAAATGCGAGCACTTAGCTAAAAACTGATTAATAGAAGAAAAAAGAAAAGAAAAAGAATTAACCACAACCATCAGTCTGTCAATGGGTGGTTGCCAGGATTATTATTAGAATATATAATCCTCAACCCTCACACAACTTCAAAGTTTGATATAGTGGAAGGAACTTCAATAGAGTCTCAGAGCAACCTAGATCCAAGCACGTACTTCATAGCATATTTTAAGAAAATTGAATGTTGTTGCAAAAAGCCAAGATTTAGACCCAAAACGGTGTTCGCTTTGTAGAGGCATATTTTAATCTTTGGAGTTCTAGTACAGTAGAAGGTAGGGGTGAGCTTCACTCAGTTCAAGTCAGGAATCTAGAAAAAAAATCCTAACCTTAAACCAAATCAAACTTGGACATTAACTATAATCCAAACCAATAAAATTTGGGTTGGTTCATTATTCTAAATATTGACCCTATGAATGAGATATCGGCCAATATTATCATTTTGGAGTGTTTACCGATACGGTATTAAATCCCGTTATTAGCTCATATCTCCCAATATATCGTCCGATATCTGCTATTCGATATGAAATACTCCCATCCGATATGATCCAAAGATCCAATATTTAAAATCTTGGTTTGGATCAGTCGCTTTCTATGCCGCTGGAGGATCAAAGAGGAGATGAGAAGGTAGCAGCAGTGGTAACGCTAATAGTGGTTGCATCAGCACAAACGACAACAGCATGGAGTGATAAGGTGAGTGAGAAATCGTTCACAGTCATGGATTAGGAAAATATGATTTAATATAATAAAAAAAAATTTAGATATTTCAGTTGGTTCTAAGTAGGCTAGATTTGTAACCTCCAACCCAAACCAAATTGTAGCATAATAGAATCGAATCGGTATAGCTTGATATGTTCAGGTTTTTCGGTTCCAAATTTTCATGTACACCCCTAATAGAAGGGACCTTAATAGGTACAAACAGATCTAAATATATGCATATATATGCAAATCTAAATCATATGCGAATATGAATATGAAAATCTAAATCTAATCGGACATGAAGAATTATTCTTCTACCTATTACTAGGAGCTGATTTATTTTTAAGCCCACTAGTTTTCAAAAATACAATAAAACCATATACATCCTATATGATTTTTTTTCTCGTGACACATCCAATTTGCACATAATAGTGGTAAACAATAATTATCTTCAAATCTCCACAATAAAATTTAGTTTTTAGACCTAACCATTTGAAAGTTAAAATAATGAAAACTTGAAGTAAATACTCAATTATCGACATCTTAACATTAGTATTTATTTATACAACAATAACAATTAAACCTTTTATCCCAAGTATTTGGAATAACCTAGCATAGAGATCATCCTTCTCCACCCATTCTTATCGAGCAATATGGCTTTATTAGGGCCTTTAGCATCCATATCTTTTATAAAACCTTCCCTTCAATGTTAATGGAATGTTATGGTTGTATAAAACTCATGTTACGCCCTCCATTTCAATTGGCCAATTTAGATATTGTAATTAACACCACTATCAATCTATCCATCATTTTGAATAATAGAACCAAGATGTCTATATTGATTGCTCATCGGTATCTCTCGTCCATCCAATTTCACATCATTGTAGTCTCAAATCCTCTGTTTACTGAATTTACACTACATACAAAAAAAAAAAAAAAAATCAGTTTTCGACCTACTTAATCTCAAAACGTCGAATTCTAAAGTTTGCTTCCATAGCTAAAATTTGGCATTTATACTGCTCTCGTCTCATTATCTAGGACAATATCACCATCAAAAAGCACAGGCCAATGTTTCTCATCCTAAACAGCTCTAGTAAGTTCATCCATTACTATGACAAATAAGAACGAAATCAACATACATCCTTAATGCAATACCATTATGTTAAAAAAAAATCACTTGTTAGGCCACCATAAGTTTTGACATTTACCGATTCTCCATCATACGTGTTCTTGATTATTTATGTCAATGTAATTGATGGGACTTTCTTCTTCATCGATGTTCACCATATTTACTTCCCTCAATACCTTATCATAGGTTTTTTTAATCAAAAAAGACCATACAGAATCTTTACTTCTCTCGAAATTTCTCTACAAACAAATGAGCAAATGTACAACCTCTATTGTCAATCACCTGCACATAAGAATGAGAATGGGCTCCCTTGTCCCAACTTATTCAAAATTTTGAATTAACAAAGACATTTTTACTTTAAATTCAAAATTTTGAAAAGAGTTGGCCGTCAGACCCATCCATTCTCATTCCTATTATGGTATCGATACAAACTGGTTCTGAAATCATAATATTTTGCTTTAACTTGTGTCCAATTACTCTTTCCCAAAGTTTTATAATGCAGCACATGAGTTTTATTCCAATGTACTTAGATTAACTCCGAATCACCCTTATTCTTATAGAGAGGTACTTGAGTACTTTTCCTCCATTCGTTTGGCATCTTGTTAAAGAGGTTCATTAGCCTTCTCACATCAGTTCTCCCAGTATCCCCATATCTTAATAGAAAGTTCATTTGAACCAGCAACTTTCCTTGATTTTGTCCTCTTCGGAACCTCTTTAACTCACTCTAAGTCTGCGCACAAAACTATAGTCCATACCCTAATACTGAATAACGAATGTAATATCAATTAATCAAAAACTTGAGTAAAACTTCCATTGAATAATCTGTTAAAATAATCTCTCCATTTTTCGTTCATCTCATTTCATTGTCTTGAACTAGAGCCGTCTGATCCTCATGTTTGACATACTTCATAATAGACAACTAAGACAAGTTTCTAGTCTCTCTCTCTTATTCGAGTATATATATATATATATATATATATATATATATATATATATATATATATATATATATATATATATATATATATATATATATATATATATATATATATATATATATATATCCTTTTCAGCCTATTTGGTGACCAACTTCTCATATAATTCTTTATAGACTTTAGCCATTGCATCTCGAACAAATTTCTTAGTCTCCTCTTTTGATAGCTTATATCTCTCAAAACTCGCTCAATCGTTACTCTTATTCAAATCTACGTAACAATCCCTCGGTCTAAAATAGCAATTTTTATCTCTTCATTCCACAATGATGTATTCTTATATGGTCGAGTACCACCTCTTGACTCACCAAGTACATTTTTAACTATCCTCTTAATACAGCAAGTCATCTTTTTCATATTGCATTACGATCATCTTGAATCTTCCAATCTGCTTCTCATACCACTTATTTACCTTCTTTTAGTTACCGCCATTTAGTCTTAAAATCTAACTTACAATTAAATTATCTAAGTCCCATCTAAACCGAATATTTAAACTAAGGGCCTATTAGTTACTTACTACACTCATTTGATACTATCTATAGTTATCAATATCCTACAATATGTGATATGTATCCTTTGACATGATATGATATATAAGAAAATCAATAAATATCTTGATACAATACTATTGAACTATGTGTCTTGCAATACATTACACATATCATATGATATATGATACGTTATGCTGCACTGGTATGGCTTATAAATGAATTTCAAACCCATTCAAATAAACTTTTTGGGTTTAATTATAGATGCAAATTCCAAAGAATATATTCATTTAACAAAAGCAAACATCAACGTTCAAATACATATATTTTAGTTGATAAAAACATTCAAATCAATCATCAACAAAAGTATATCTATTAATTAACGCTATATATAAATTATTTAATTGCTAATTCTCATTTCAAGTATTTAATGAGTTTATTTACTATCCTTTAAAACCTTAATAAAAGGAAAATTTTGTACAGATTGGAGAAGATAAAGATCAAACTAAAACAAAAGCTCTTAAAGATGATGATAGATGTAATTATAGTGAATGATTAGTTTTGTAGTTTTTCAAAGGGGTAACAAACTTACACTCAATACTTTGATTTTTGTTAAATCAGTATAATTCGAATTGAGGCAACAAAAGATGGAAGAAATTGAAAAATGATAATGACCTAATTTGAGTATTAGATACCAAATCCTATTATATATCAATTGCTAAAAAAAGGAAGTTGCATAGTGAAAGAAGTCGCTTGGATTTCCGTGAGTATTTTAAGTTCAGGAAGGAATAGTGAATGTACTAAAAAAAGGAAGAGGAGATGTAATGTCAATTAGTTCTTTATTACTAATATTTAGTCTCTAATAATTTCTTTTATAATTTTTCGAACAACTTCTTAACTTGAATGCATTTATTGTTTATGAAAAGGAAAAGGAAATAAGAAAATTGTAATGGACAAGTTGATGGGGAGCAAAAACGGCGAAGATGCGGAAAATGAATATGTCACCCTTTAACTTCAAGTGAATTTAGTATAATTTTGATTAATGACATCATAATTATCGCTCTTTGGATGTTAATTACCCATTTATATATAACTGACTTCTGTTTAACATATTACTGGTTTTAGCATTTATTATTGGCTAGTTGTTTGCTTATCTTTAAGTTTGCTCTTATGTTATACTATATATTATTAGTTGCTTGTAATATACATTGATCAATATATCATAGGATACTATTTGTAATAAGATATGTGATAATAAGATATGTGAAATGATACATAAGGATAATAATAATATGATAAATATCCCAATTTGACAACTTTGATACTACCTTACAATCGATGTAACGACCTCTATTAACCTTCTAGTTTTAAAAAAAAAAAAAATCTATTTGGCTCGCACTAGATCCACTTATAAAAAATGATGAAGTTCTTATTAACAACTAAGAATTCGCTAAGATCAAATCATTAAATAAAGCAAAATCTAGAATCACGTTACCTGCTTTATTTTTTCTCCAAAACCAAATCTTAAACGCACTTTACTAGTTCCTACATGCCCATGGAAGTCACCACCTATAAAGAGTTTTTCTCTAATAGGTAAATACCTTATGTCATCTCATTTAGATCCTCCCAAAATTGGCGTTTACTAGCATCAATTATTTATCTGTAAGAATATAAATAATTAATCTGATATTTTTCAAAATAAAACTCTACTTATAAACATATTGCCTTGATTTATCATACTTGGCATTGTTGAGATGTATTTCTATGCACATATATATTTATGTTTTCCCGTATTCTTGTGTCCATATCCGATCTTTATCTGTATTGTTCCTCCTATTCCTATATATGCTCCATATGTGTTTCCTAATTAATATATATATATATATATATATATATATATATATATATATATATGAGTTTATCTTCCATAACAATATATGTATTTGCATACATGATTGAAAACGTACATGAATAATCTAAATCTCACATTCGATCTGTTTTCACCACTAGGTATTGCAGTTAAATTTGCTTTTTAGAGATAATGTGGCACTTCTAGTTAACCACTTTCATAGAGGGGTTGACGTCTCGACGGCAGGTGATAAAATAATTGTTCATCTTTTGTAACCTTTCTTAGTGATTCGCCATAAAAAATTTTCCTTGATTGAAATTGTCTCTAAATTTGTATTGATGCACTCCTTAATTTTTGGTTTATTGCCATTCATCTATCGCTGCAATCACTTGTCCTACACTAATTTTGTTGAATATGTTTCTTTAACTGCCAACACTCTGAACCATAAAGAATAGTTGGTTTTAACACAAATTGTCATATACTAGAAGACCATCCACCTTGATTCTATGAATTCCCATCCACATCTGTTCACATCATGACGAATACTTATCCTAAGTAGCAAAATCCTCATTCGTTGGTAATTATAGGCCATTGGTGAGCACTGCACAACATGATAAATATAAACATGCTGAATAATATATAAAGATATAAACCTCTTGCCCCTCGTAAAGAGGCATACTACTGTGCTACGACAAAAACTTACAATATCCAGAATAGAACATCCATTAATAGCTCTCTAATGTATTTCTCGTTTGATCCATTTCTTATCCACAGGACTGTTACTTTACATCCATTCCAGCAATTGCTAATAGGTTTAAAAAATGGACAGCTTTGGGATTTTCCAGGAACCCAAAAAAAAAGAAAAATAAAAAAGGTGTAGTTAACATCCCATTCACACCATCCTCTTCTTTAAACAGTTTAGATGGTTTCTTCAATCCTTCCAACGCTTAAAGCACTAAGCCACAATTGTGTAAAAGAAACAAAAAGGAGCTCTTCGAGTTAAAGGTTTTTCATCCAAAGACTTTCAAAAAGAGTAAACTGTTTAGCTCCCCTCATAATAAAAATTAAAAAAAAATACTTGGTTAGATAGAAACCTTGTGGTTATCAAGAATGAGTGTAGGGAGCTAATGTAGATAGTTTGTAATTAGTTTCAAGTATAAAGGTAATTCTTTTGAAAACCAAGTTTGCAGTGATGAGAAGTGATGGGGACAATAAAGGTCAAGATTTAGTCAAATTTTATTAGATTTGATTAGACATAAATAAATGTCTAGATTTGATTAGGAATTTTATAGATTTTATTAGATTTGAATAAAGGACCATATTTGATTAGGGATTCTTTGATTAGATTTGAATAAATGCCTGAATTTGATTAGAGACTTTACTAAATTTTATTAGATTTGAATAAAGATCCAGATTTGATTAGAAATTCCATTGAGATTTGAATGATCAAATTAGATTTAAGATTTAAAGAGATTTATTTAGATTTTATTAGGATTTTAAATTTTATTATTATATTTTAGTTTATTTGCTCATGTAGTGCACGTAGCTTCTTTTATAAATAATCAATGTATGAACTCTCTAAAGAATAAAATGAGATTTTGATTATCCTTATTTTAGCATGTTGTTATAAACTCCTAGATCTCTCTTTATGCTGATTCGTCGAAAGTGGGTGAGAGATTACCTTACGGGAAACCTAAATCAATTCCTAAATTTCTCTTTTTGCTAATTCGTTGAGCGTGCATGAAAGATTACCTGGGCAACGAGGCCTAAATTAATTTTTATCATTTTATTTAAATTCCCAATTTTCTCCAATCCCCGACCGTAAAACCTTAATCTTGCTTTTGTGCTGTGTCAAGAAGTCACCAATTCAGTGTAGAATTTCATGCTTCCTCATGGTATTTTGAATGACATACTTGCCTTGTTCAGAAGATGCAATGCAAACAATTAGCAACTTACCTGTGTCGTCTTACCACAGCCTGTTTCTCCACAAACAACAATAACATCATTTTCATAGAGCATTTGCAAAAACAAACCCTTTAGGCTAGCTATAGGCAAAGCACTTCTAGCTTCCAGCATTTCCTGTACAAAGAACGCCAAGGATAGTATTAATAACAAAGCTGAACAAGAGCCAGTAAGAGTCAGGACCACCTTTCAAGATTAAGAGAAAAAGTATGAAACAACTAGAAAGCAGCATGTTGCAGCTAAAGTTTTCGTCATATGTTAAGGTAACATAAGTCTGCATGTAGAGCAAGAAATACAGGATTATAGTAATTGAGAGAGAGAGAGAGAGAGAGAGAGAGAGAGAGAGAGAGAGCACTTGTTGTAACAGATGCATAAGCTCATAAAATAATGAAAAACTACTAATAGTGGGCATAGAGCGGGTACCATGTACTTTGGAAGCTTCATCTTCTTCTCCAGTTCTTTTTTCAAAAAGGCACTCTCTGCTTGCTCATGATACCTCAATCCTATAATAGGGATAAAAATATGAGATAGAGGGAGAATAACTACAATAGTATATATTGTTGATCTTGTAATCAATAAATAAACATTGGGTTTGTAACATTTCAAAAGACAAGGTAAAAACTTCAATATAACATCTAGCGTTTACAAAATAACCAAGTGAACATCCAATACTGGCTCATATGCATGTTTATTGCATGCAGAGACCACAAAATTTGTAATTAACTAGAATGAGGAAAATGCAGATGATGGCAAACGACAACTTATACTTATAGTAAGGATATCAAAGTTCAACCAGCTTTATCCAAACCAAAGTTTGGATAAACATTTCAAGCAGTAAACTAGCTTCATCACATACACCTTGGTGCACATATACATTCAGAAGCCAGCTGTATTCATATCAGGTACGAATCCAGTACAAATAAGCGGGGGAAGAGTAGTATTTGTATCAGATTCAACCAGAACAAATCTAATTTATATCCAGGTTAAACATGGTGAGGGTATGGGTCAACATCTTTTTGGATTAGCGAATCTAATGTACTGGTTCAGTTTCAAAGATAGGTGAACTAAAAAAATTTTACAGTTTTCCCTAAACAATGATCGAACCCTATGTAGTTGACACTTCAATTACACACAGCAAATCCTCTTTCATTTCCACCTTTCTTCCATAATCAGCATCTATTTGTACTGGCACACTACATTGGATGAGCTTTTGACAAACACAATGAATTCAGATGATTATTTTTTATTAAACATAAATCAAGAAATATTATTTAATTACTTTGTCGTATCCACGAAGAATTTGTATTCATGTTTTCTTGAAATTTAGTGAATACATGAATCCATAAACATACCCAACATAAAAATCCATACAACATAGCTCCAAGGTCAAGAGACCTGCATAATGTCAACACAAAAAAAATAGAGCCACAAGTTTGTTTCAAGGTATTAGTTCAAAAATGAGATCAACATTAGATAGAGTACTCCAAATTGCATAAAAAAAGTCATCAAACTGTACAAATACGTAAAAGATTTACTTTTTCAAAATGTTAAGTGTTGGTCATCATATCTACTTATTACATAAATACAAAAGTATAAGAGTGCTAACAAAATTAGAATCAACTCAATCAAGAAGCAAAGAAATATGGACCTTTGCAAACAAGAAGCGCTGGAGCAGTATTCATGAAATGTGAAGCATCACGTTGCTTAATTAACAAATTTCATGCATATTTATTTTATGATAAGGTAGTACACTTTGTTATTCTAAACCATGCAAATCCCCCAAGTCTATGGATTGTTCTCTAATACTGTAATAACCTACTTCTTGATAATTATAAGATGTTGTCATGTTATAATAAATTTCTATGTGTTTATTCTAGATAAAAAGCTTATTAAGGTAAAAACACGTACAACCATAGCACATACTCTGATCCACATCAAACTAGTGCCAAAGTTGTGGTCCCTATACGACAGAATTTTAGCACTTCCCTCAAATACCCACCATCATTAGCTTCACTTATTTCAGCAGCTGCCACTGACTGAGTTTCCAGTTTTTGCTTAAACCTTAAGTATACTCTGACTCACACTCACTTAGCACCCACCTTCCCCCATCCCCTGTGTGACATGGAGAATTATGGCATGACAAGTACAGTTCATGAGAGCATACTTGGCTTTTAATTATTCAATTGTCATGTTAACCAATTTACAGTATTAAAAAATTAGTGAAATGATAACAGTGTTCAAAACCAATACAGAACAAATATCAAGAACTTATAGTTGTATTAATGATCTTTAATGATAAAAGAGAAAAGATAGAAATGTGTCAAGCAATGATAACAAGTACCTTTATTTACTGATAATGTGCCTTCAGGATTTTGTGCATAAGAATCACAAATCACTTCTCTTGTTGGTGGCTCTTCAAAGCTTCCATCAACATAATCATTTCCAACATCGACTGAAGTCACTGGCTGACAAGAACCAGAATCCAGTAAAGAATCTACAAAACCAGCTCTGCGAACATCCTCGGTGTCTTCCATTTTAGTTGAGAATTCATCTGCGCACTCAAATTAGGAAATAGAAATCTACAGCCTTAGACGAAGTTTAAATATATGAATGAATAAAAGAGTTCAAGGACAGCAGATACATCCGTATGTTTTACACTCTTCACCTTCTTGCCATTTTTCCACAGTTGAAGCATATGGCTCCTCAAGCATTTGACAAAGTGGCAAATCAGAAAAAAGTTGATAAAGAGCAAAGGCTGCTACTTTATTTTGCGCTACCTGTAAAATAAATTTGATTGATGTCAAACAAATTAAAAGTTAAGTCCTTTCTTTCTGCTTTGCTATGCAAGAAAAATACAGAGCAGATAGCGTGTGAAACAGTGTGCTCTCATTCATAGAGGCACAATTAGCATCACAAAGTTTTCATATATTTCCTTTCCTATACATTAATAAAGCAAAATAAGAGTATATAGCAATCTATGCCAGTAGAAGCAGAAACAACTACAATTGTTGCCAATGATGCATGCCACCCCACCCCAACCACACACACACACACACACACACACACACACACCCCCCCCCCCCCCCCCCCCCCCCCGGGGGGGGGCCCTGGCCCAGCAGCAATGCAATCTTGAAGCAATGACATTTTACATGTGGTTAGAGCATACATACAAACTCTGCAAAAGATGAGGATAAATACCTCAACGGTCTCAAAGACTTCATCTGGACGTGGGAGCTGGATGGCAATCAAGCCTCCAGCCTTTCGGTTCTTGCCTCGTCCAGTAGCTGTACGTAACACATTAACAGCATAAAGAAATTTACTCTCTTTTTCAAACAATTTAGTATATTTTGGAGCTTCCCATCCTAGGCTCTGGCAGATTTTTTGAAGAGCAGCTTTGGGAGTAATTCGAGAGTCCCGCTGTTACCCGGAAAGGTGTTCCAAATAAATTCAGCATTAGAAAGCATAACTAAAAGAACAGGATAATATGGCTGTAGTTACTAAAAATTATTATCGATAAAAGTTCCACCCAGCTACCTTTTTCCATATTTCATCAAAGTTCACAATGGTACGACCATATACAAGTTGTGCAATTTTTTCTTTCTTCTTTTGTTTTAATAATTCAAGGGGCAATTGTCCCATAGAAGAAGAATCTTCAGAAAATAGATCATTGAGTTCCAAAACCTCAGGCTCTTCCTTCTTTTCTGCATCCTCAGCATTCTCGGTTTTTGTAGAGATGGATATTTCATCCATTGTTGAAGCCATTACACTTTCCCCCTCATATGGTGCAGAATCTTTCCAACTAAGAGTACTATCAGGAGGTATTGATTCAAAAGACGTGCTTTTTGTAGCTTCACATGGCATCTCGTCTGAAACTAAATTAGGACACTCATTTTGTGACCTTGATACCAATATGTCATCGGAAAGGCCTGCAAAGAAATAGGTCAAGGAGCACTTCAGAAGTATGGAAAGGAGTGTTTTGGCAAGACAAATCAAGTGTAGTAACGACAATACCAAGGGAAGATATTTCTAGCTTGAGCCTTTGGATAATGTCACCAAAATATTCCTGACTTTTCTTGTCTTTTTTCTGTTTTGCTTCTAGAGCTGCCAACCTTGCATTTTGGTATTCTTCCACAATTCCAGCAGCACGAGAGGTTGGATCCTGAAGCCTCTCCTTAAAGGAAAAACATAAGTTACCGTGAGCATCAACAAAACAGCAAGCTTGTGATTAATAAGCATTTTGGAAAATAATATGAAGATGGTAATGAGACCTGCTAAAGCAAGCACAAGGAAGTTCTTTTAAGTATCAAAGTGGCAGTGGCCTCCTCCAAGGAGGATTAGAATTAAAACATTATTGCCATATACAAAATCTCTGTGACATTGTGCCCTGAAAAACTGGACTGTGTAATTCACTAATAGAAGACTAGCAATAACTCAAAGTGGTCCAGAAGTCACCTAGGCAGCTGCTTAAGTGGGGCAACCTTCAAGGTGCTATGATTAAGCAGGCGCCAAGGTAGGCCTACACACTAGGCGCCATATTTGGCGCCTAGAACCGCCTAGCACTTTCTTTTAACACTGGTCATACCTAGTATTCTAGTGCTACTTAATTGTTTGTGGTGGCAACTGGCTGGAATTGCTTTTGCACATAGGATAAGTAGAGTGTGATATTCTCATGAGTGAACTTAAAACTTGAAAAGCAAGTTGTTAGACGAGATCCATAAATAATAAAAAGTTGAACCAAACTAGTACCATATACAAAAAACCCACGGAACACTTGGGGCCCAAAAACAAGATCTGAACACCAAATAAGATGAATAATGGACTGCGCCATAATGAATGAGATATAAATATGTATTTTTTGCAAGGGAGAGAGCTGACCAAGCAACTTGCAGAAATTATTTGTTTGCGACTTGTTAGGAGGATCAAAACCCATAGTAGAGGGGAAGCGAAGGAAGGTAGGTTGGCACAGCCTTCCTTCAAGAATATAGGGAATGACCAATTTAACTAAAACCAAACTGTATAAAAAAGCGAATCAGATCTGGTTCAGCCAAAACCGGTTTCTTGACACTGTTTCTTAACTGACTGAATATAAGGAATTGCATTTATGAGATATAGGCAGATCAAGTACCTCTTCCTGTTCATCTATTTCCTCTTGCTCCGCTTGTTGCTCCAAGTATTGACGAATCCAGTCTGCTTGTGATGACTTATCAAAATCTTCATCGTTTTTCCCTTTAACTCCGACAGATATCAGGGGCTTTTCTTCCTTCATTTCATCCTGAGGAAGTTGAGGAGTCCAATCTGCCCGTGCAGTTGATATGATCCTCACAGATCTTTCTGCTCATGTAAATGGGGAAAAACTCACATATATCAAGTTCGAAAAGAATGATTAAAATGCAGTTAAACCTAGGAACAGTTTAGCAAGAAACAAAACAAGATGCACACTTGATTACATGTATCAAGGAAACCTAAAACATATCCATTTGATGAAAGTTCTAATGCAAGTTCTTCTGATATCAGGTTACTGCTACTCTGCTCGACAAAGCCAAGATTTTTTTTTTTTTTTTTCCTTTGCTTGCAACAATAACTAGCTACTTCAGCTACAACAATAAGAGTTTGGAAGGCGGAATAAATATTATTGGCAGAATAGGTATCTAAAATCAATAGATATTGAAGATACCTTCAGACGCCAATGAAGTAGCCCCAGTAGAGAACTTCAGAGGAAGCTCATTCCCAGGAATGTTCAAGCATAACCAGTCCAAAGCAGCCTCGAATGTCGCTCCTACCTACAATTTAGTTCAAATTGAATTGATTCAGACTAGAGAGGTATCCCAGCTCAAAGTAACAATAACATGATTACTTTGACTACTCCAAACTCAATACCTAAGAAATTAAAGAAAAGTATATATTTATGACGTATAACTTCTCTATAAATTACAGGCAACATATTTCATTATCTACAGTTTAACAAATGTACAATTCTAACAACCAAAGAGAGCCAGGTCCAAGCTATCGCAACAACTGATGCAAATTTCACATGTGCATTCTCATTTAACAGCTTCGAGCTATAAATATAAACAATAAAATCAAGGTAACAGTGATGCCATCAATTCTTTCTCGAAATTAGACCATGGCCAGTTCTTGATTTTCGATAGCAAACTAACTAAACAACTTAAGAATGCAACCATCATAAAATTAATGAATCATGTACTTATCTTCACATGAAATTTAGTACAATTTACAACTACATTACAAGAACTGGAACTAAAATAGAGAGCAACGGACACTTTTGGCGGACACTTTTGGCGGCCACTCATCTCGAAACCCTAACTCGACGGTTAGAAGAACGCGATTGAGAATCGAGTCCAAGAACCCTAAAAAAAACAACGAAATGATAAATTAAAAAGGGGTCAAGAAATTGAACCGGACATTGAGAGCGGAGAGAGCCTGTTCGATCTGATCGGAGGAGAAACCCTCGAGCGAGAGCTTGTCGTAAACGCTCCTCAGCCTCTTCGCCTTCTGAGCCCTGGAGGCGTTGTCCCCGGCGACGGAGGAGGTGGTGACGGTGGCGGCGTAGGAGGTGGCGGCAGCGGCAGAGGAGGTGGTTGCGGCGGCTGCCCGCTCGGTGTTCAAGAGAAGGCGACGGAGGCGGCGTTCGTTCTCAGCCGATATCTGGAGTTTCGGAGAGGGTTTCGTGCCAGATTTGGGGGCGGATTTCTGCTGCTGGTGTTTTTTCTTTGGGGCCATTGCTCGCTCAAGGCAAAGAGAAAAACGCACACCGGAATGAGGTATATATAGTTTTTGGAATTTTTTTTTTTTTTTTTTTTTTAACTCGCATCTGTTTAATATGGAAATTTCCAAAGGGGCACACAATTTTTGCCAGATTCCAGTTTTTCAATGAGCCCAGCCTCTCTTCTAAAAATATAGAGATTTTCCTGGTGAGCGTACTGAAAATATCTAAAATATCCTCTCTTGATTCTGGCTTGCACTTTCCCTAAAACTCAACTCTCTACCATTATAGAAATTCATCTCCTTCTCTCTAAAGCCGATCACTGCAAACCTCCCACCAATCCGTTGCAGAGCACTTGTTTGCTGCCGCCGCCGCCGCTCTCTAGTCCAGCGCGAAAGTGCGAGAGAGCTGAGGCTGAAGGAAAAATTAAGATGGTTCTAAAATTTTAGAGTCAATCTTGTAATAAAGGCAAAGTTTTAAAATGGGCTCACTAGGAAAAATGATGTGCTCCTTTAGAAACTCCGGTTTAATATAAACTGCACATTTTTTATAAAACTCCCAAATTATTTATTCTCTCTTACTGAAAACTCATCCAAAACATACACAAAAAAAGATAATTTATTTTATCAAATTGATAATTGATTATATTTATATTTGTTAGTAAGTTAAGCAAGAGAAATTAAAAGGCTCGGTATAAAAAATTATATTTTAGCATTTCTTACATTATTAAAAATAAAGGAGAGCTATACATAAAAATTAAATAAATAAATAACTTCTTACCTAATCAAAACATCATTATCATAATTGCTCATAGTTAAATTTATTTAATAAATCAATCAAATAAATTTAAACATTTTAAGTTTCATTTGTTGATTTGTTTAAATTATATATATTTAATTATTATAGTGGATGTTTAAATTAAGTATATCTAAGAAAAAAAAATAAGTGAAAAGCACCATAAAACAAAATAAAAAAACGGTGGGTTAGTTATAAATATCTTCTCATTTGTATATTTTTTTAATCTTTCATTATCTTTCTCCATGGTCCCTCTCCGCATATTCTTATCGGAGCCAAATTCTCTCATTAATCTATAAGGTATTTAGAATAATTTTTTAAAAAAATAATTCATTACCATATGCCAAATTTATCATTACCATCTAAAAACTATGGTCTGATAAGTATATTTAACTTTTAAATGGAATAAAATATTATTTTCATGTATTTCTTAGAATTTCTATAAGTACATGAATCCCTTTATTTCAAATAAAAAATTATAATAAATCCAAGTACTATTTTTAACCTGTTACTACATATGCAAAATATGTTTTAATCATTAGAATTCAACATAAATGAAATATTATTATTATAAAAGCAATTAATGATATTGCTCTTAAACATAATTGGTCTTTTAAAATTAACTAATTCCTCTATCTTATCATTTATTTTATAGGAAGAAAAAGCATTTAGTTTTGCTAAAACTTATTTAAAAATTTCAAATTTTTTTTTTTTAATTCCATGGATGATGAATATTGAAATATTATTATTATAAAAGCAATTATTGATATTGCTCTTAAACATAATTTGACTTTTAAAATTAAGTAATTCCTCTATCTTATCATTTATTTATTGGAAGAAAATGCATTTAGAACTTATTTAAAATTTTCAAATAAAAAATTTATTTGTAATTCTATGGATAATGAATATTTTTTAAATAGATTTTTCTTTCTATAATGATTCATACTGAAGAAGTATTATAGAAGAATTTCTTTTAATTTTTCTAAGATTTTTACTTTTAATATATTGAAAATATACTTCTACAATTATTGATTTTTTTTCCAACCGCTTAATTTAAATTTTCATCCTCACTAATATTTGTAAAATCTTATAAATTCATATTTCTAATTTAGTTCAATTGCATGAATGATTAAGAAAACATGAATGAATAAAATTACTAAAATAATTAATTAATCAACTTTTTGTGATATGAAGGCAAAATAAGGTGCTACTTATTCTTCGTTACCCAATTTATCTTCATAATTATTTATTTCTCAATATGATTTATATTAGCATTGTTGTTTTCTCTATAGAAATTATAATTGTGTTTTTTTTATTTTTTATGGCCAAATAGTAAGTACATGCTCACTATCAGAGAACTTTTATTTAATTAATTCTACTTTTATACTAAATGGTCAGAAAACCATTGCTTTTCTTTACCAAGCATTACTATATTTATTTTAACCATTTAAAGCTCCAAAGTCAATATAAGATCCACCAAAAAAAAGACATTCCATTATGTTTGTTTTATAAACACAATAGTTTATATAAGAAAAGTAAATTAATTATAACAAAATACTAATAAGCAAAAGAAACTATTCTAAGCGTCATGCACACTTCCACAGTGATGTAATATATTTAAATTTACTTATCATAATATAAAAGAATAAATTTCACTCCATCATTTTAAAACATACATAATTCTAAATATTTCTAAGCATTTACGTGGGGTTCCCACTTGTTATTATCTAATATTAGGGATGGGAGTAGGTGCATTAAAACTGGTCAATTTTTTACCCACTCCATTTAAAAAATTGAACTAGAAAAAAAAATTTAATATTAAGTTTTAAATAGAATGAACCAAAAATTTAATTTAGCAAGTTAACACATCCTAATATAAAAGAAACAAGTGCAAACTTAAACAAGCTAAGCATTGTATAACTTCGCTTTACTTATATTTAATGAAAAAATATTTGATAATCGAACATATATAAACTCTGTTGTTAATTACCTAGATATTATACTTTTGTCTCTCTTAAATTTCAGTATAGATAAATAGTACTGAGAATAAATATTGAGTGGAGCTAAAAAAATTTAAGATATTTTTCTTGTTCATTTGTTTTAAATTCCAAACACACTAAAATCTCATAACTTAAAATACATTATGCATTAGAACTTATAAGCAAAAAAATTAGTTATATAACAAAGTCATAAATTATAGAGTTTCATCAATCAGCACGAACGATATCCTTAGTCATCTAATCAAACAGTAAAAATAGAATTTCTTTTGGTTTTTTGTGTTTTCTAGTCAAACTCTCACCCATATAATTTTTTCTTACTTTGACAAATAAATTTTAAATTAGCTTAATTAATCAGCCTAAGTAACCCCTGCCTAATTAAAACGCCCACGCCAAAGCTTCGGTCACTCCAATCCAACTCCGCCGGCGCTTCCGCGTCGTTTCCGGCCCAATTCCTCGGCATTCTCGCTAATCCTAATGTGAAAAAATAAAAATAAAGAAACATCTCTCTCTGCATCAGTCAAAAATCAATCTTCTCTCTATGTTCAGGATCCCATCGAAGCCCACCCAATTCCTAGCACCGATGCTCGCCTTCGCCGCCGCCGTCCTCTTCCTCTCCCGCTTCCTCGAGTTCCCCACCCCCACCTCCCCTCTCCCGACCTCAAGCCCCGTCATCATCAGGGACCCCTTCACCGATCTCGTCGCCGCCTTCGGCGCTTGGGACGCCAAGATCGGGTGCCCTAGATTCAGAGACAAGTATAAAACGTGGACCGCGAACTCGTCGGCTGTGCAGGATGGCGAAGGGGGCGAGTGCGCTGGGGTAGGGATTCGGCATGTGAGCGTGCTGGTCAAAGGGTGGACTTGGATCCCGGATAATTTGGAGAATCTGTACTCATGCCGGTGCGGGTTGAGCTGCCTGTGGACGAAGTCCCCGGTTCTTGCTGATCGGCCCGACGCGCTGCTGTTCGAGAACGTGATGCCGCCGGCGAGGGTAAGGTTTCGACGAAAGTTGTGAACTTGTTTGAACTTTTATTGTTATTGGCGATGCATTCTCTTACGTGAATTTATTAGAAATGTTACGAACTTGTTTGAATCTCAGATCTTGATTTCGCGGTGAAAGCAATCAATGGAGTAGCAGATGCTAGTAACGATGGAAGGTTTCACATTCTAAATTAGATGAGTAGTAGGTTCCATTATTTTCTTGTTGAATTGATTGTTGAAGACTGCTATTCAAATTTATGTATGTATGCGCTACTAGTAGACTTGCAGTCGGGAATTTGATACGAAAACAATGACAGCAAATTCTTTGGAAAAATTCACAAAACTTTTGGATCACTGATGCACTGCAGAGAGGGATATTTGACTTGCATAGTCCTTTAAAATGGGTAGAGAGACGGGAGATTTTCACTTGCTGGGAGCAGTTTATGTGACAAAAGAAGATACTATAGATGCAGTGGATAAGAGCAGTGCTAGCATGATTTTAAACATAAGACAATTTCTTGGGATACATTATAGTGATTAAGCATTCTTGTTCTCTTAACTGCCCTTCCAAACTTCTGAATGTATAGGGTAAGTTTAGTAACAATTTGGCACCTAGGAGGGTGAAGTAATGAGGTCTTGAGAGTGTAGGGGCAAGTAGAATAAGTAACCAATCTTGTTCTTTGGGATTGTTCAGTTATGTCCTCGTCCATATTAATAGGAATTGAAGGACAATGATTCCTAGTCCCTGACATGCGAAATTATTAGGGGCGTCCTATTGAAGTCATTTTCCTTACCTAATCAATAGATTGCTCGAGGAAGCTCAAATTTCGATTTTAATCCCCCAGATTCAGTAGTATCATGGGTTTCATCGGCTTGGACTTTCAGTTAGGCCAAACACATGGGATAATTATCTGAAAAGAGATCCAACATGGATATTTTTGTGGAATTTTATGGTGGAATGGTTCGGCTATATAGTAACCCTGACTCTAGTCATCAGGAGAAAGATAAGAGATTACTGACAGTCTGACACAGTGAATACTAGCATGTGCATTGTTCGCATGTAAATAATTGCTTATCCATCTGCCTCCTCTATCATTGGAAGGAAATACCTCATTTCCTAGACCATTACAAGCTCTTAGAGCTCCCTTATTCATTTGTACATGCTAGCAGTGAGTATCAACCTCTTTCTCACCCAACACCTTTGTTCCATGCATGAGTTAGTTGACTTAGCTTATTTATCTGTGTGCAGCTGTGCTCCTTGCCCCACTTTGCAACTATAGCTGGTGTTGCAAACTATATGTTTCCCCTAGCACCTAGTTATACTTGAATACATACCAAGGTACCGGCAGACAGAGGAAGCACCGAATATATGAAGGATCATTCTGCCTCTACAAGAAAACTGTCCAAACTGAAGACTGCTTGGTGGGAGGTAAAGAATTACCTTCCCAGTCTCCTCTCCACAACTTTTGCTTCTTCTACCATTCTCTTCATATTCCTCCCATTTCTGCAATTAGAGACCTTATAGGGCATAACCAAGCTGCCTCTACCCTTCTTTCTTTGTATCTCCCTCCATCTCCCTTATGCATAAGAATTAAAGTGGAGGCCTGTTACATGGACTTAACATGTTCATAAACAGTTGCAAAACTTCAACTTGATGCAGATTTTTATGATATCTATCGCCATGAAATTGCATATTTCAATTCTACAGATAAGCCTTGTCGTAGGAAATAGTAATTACTGTAAAGCATTTAATTTACATTAACATGATTTAAAACCTGAACGGGCTTGTTACCTTGCCCTGTGCTCTTTTTGTACATTGCACTAAATTCTATGGCTTCATATGTGTGGCTTGCATACACTGACTTAGTAGGCAGCTTCATAATATTTATATTTCTCCAACAGTCTTGCATAAATGCTATCTCCAACATAGTATACGCTCGTAATGTTTTTTTTATTATTATTTAATTTTTCTTATCATGGTCTTCCCCATGGATTCTAAGAAAATTGACTGGTGGGGCTGGCAAGATTTGAACTAATGAAGCAACATACAAAAATGTGCAGTTGTATGAACTGACACTTCTAAAAGCTGAAGTTTTCAAATGAATTTGAACATTTTTTTTTGGATGATGCATTGAGTTTACCTAGATCATTTCGCCGAATTTATTATATAACGAAGCAAACAATTCACCAAGTTAATTTTGTATTCGTGGTGGCTCAATCTTCAGAGGCAAAATAGATATGGAAGAGTTCAAAAATGCCATGCTTATTTACATGGGGGCTTTTAGCTGAATCCATTTTGAGCTAAATGGATATTCTATAGGCTCAAAATGCAACATCTATGCTTACATCTGAAGGATATTGATTGTAGTTTGATCGATGCTAAATGGTCCATGATTTAGTTATGTATCAGCAGGATTTAGCATAGAGATTTGGCCTGTTTCTCTGTTTATAAACATCTGATAAATTAATATTCACAGTTCACCCAATTTGTGCTGTTGGCAATTCATGTAACACTTAATATGATTTTTGTTGATAGGGTATGATTACTTCCACCTTTTCCAGATGGTAGATCAAGTCGATAGTGAATATGATGAATAGACAAGCTAGAACACGGTTGCATATTGTTTGTTGTACTAGAATTTTCTGCCGAGCAAGATCACCCAATAACAGTTATTAAACCACCTATATGAGGACTATAGATCAACCCATTTCATTAACCCTAGAACTGGTTTATGAGCTCGTTCCAATTTGGATTTGGGTACAACAATGTGCAGGGACAGTTAGAAACTGCATAATGATTACACAAGAAATCATGGTTGGTGAACACATTAAATACCTGTATAAAATTTATTTTGATTTTGAACAGGAGAATTGGGAACTTCAATTTAAAAAGTAGAAAAGGAGAACTGTAAGATTGAAAGAATCCAATTGCAAAAAGGATTGGGGTCATAACCAAAATTTTTTTTACATGCTTTAATATACAACATCAAGATTGTTACCTTAGAGATTTTCACTTGTGACTTTCTCATTTTGAGTTTTAGATTATTTGATGCTTATGATGTGAGCTTTGGATTCTGTAGCTTCTCCTTGATAAATGTGAGCGGATAGATTATGTCTTCTTTGTAACGATATGTTTGAAAAGTTTATGTTGAACAAGAAACTGTTTCCAACTGCAAGATGCTAATAACAAGGGGTAGCTTGCATTAGCTTGAGTCTGGTGTAGTTTGACTTACAATCTTATCTAGTCCTAACCTTTTCAAGAAAGCATTTTCCTTTTCTAGGAAGTACTTTTCATTTCTGAGAAGGAATCTTGAGTTATGAAATCTTTGTCCACTGGTGCAATAAGAATGTCCATGTTCAGTCTGTAAATTGTCTTTTTCCAGAAGTAGAGGATATCAGAGATAAAAGAAAATATAGTAATCAATTTATCCTTCATCTACAAATAAGAAATCATGTTTCTTAATTGCTTCTTGTAATACTCTAGCTCAATAGCCTCACATCAGATATGAGAAAAGAGTTAGAGTAGTTTATAATGATTCCTATGAAAGCATAAAGTAATCGTAAATAGCTTTTTTTGGAGGAGAAATCTGTGGCTAATTATATATTATTTTAACTCTTGTTATCCTGCCAGAGACTTTAGCATATTTAATCTGAATATGTTATCGGTACTTGTACGTACTCGTATACCGTTTATTGGTAGTGGGGGTGTGACAGGTATTGAAGTGGTATCAGAACCAAACACCAGCCAAAAGTATGTGAAACTAAGTGCCACATGGAACAAAATATCACATAGAGGTGGGGGTCACCTACTGAATCCGTAGGAGATGGGGGTCACCTCTAAAATCTCACACCGCGTGGTGAAGTGTTAATATGTTACTAAGCCCTTCTAATGAGGACGTAAGATCCTATAAGGGGGAGATGTAATATCTTAACTCAATAGTCCTATATCGGATGTTGAGACAAGAGTTAGAGTAGTTTATAACAATTCTCATGAAGCCATAAAGTAATCATAGTTAGCCTTTTTTTGGGAAGGAATACGTGGCTAGTTATACACTGTTTTTACTTTTGTCATCCTGCCGGAGGTTTTAACATATTCAAATCGAATATGTTGCCGGTACTTATATGTACTCTTATACTGTTTATCGGTAGTTGGGCATGGAGCTCCCAAATAGGGGGAGCAGAATAGTGCTTTGTTACTTTAGCTTTTGTGTTTGCTGTTGGAGAAATACTTTATCTTTGTAAGTAGGAGCATTCAGAACATGATGGGCCCATCGACACCAACTCAGAGGCACTCTAGTTTAAGTAGAGCAAATTCAAGATCTCTAGTAAAGCTAAAGGACGTCCTAATTGGTATTCATAGGTCTAACACATTTCTGTGGCTCTTATTTTCTCATTCAGCATTAACAAAAGCTACAAGGAGATTGTTTTCTACTTCAATGCAATTAGGAAAACTCGATATTCTATTGTAGAGGGAGGATATATAGATAGCTGGAATTCTAGCAGTCACTTGTTTCCATTGCTAAGAAAAAAAGAATTTTTTCAACTTGGTAGTTGGTACGTGTTAAATTTGTTTCTTGATTTAGTGAAAACTCAATTCATTATCTGAAATTGTAATCCAATATCGTTCCTATCTGCCCAATAGGATTGTTAACTGGTTCTTAGCTTTAGTCGGGGAACAATTTAGGTTACATTCTCGTGAACCAAGGGCTTTTGTGCAACCAAGGGTTTTTGGCACCCACACAAGCCTCTGGCTTCAGGAGCATGGCTTCTGAGAGAGGCTTACTGCACACATATGCTATTTGACTAATTTCATTTGCGACTGTGATTCTAACCATAAAACCATTATCTGTAACTGTGCAATTTCAGGCTAGAGGATCATCTTTTCCTCTTCCTTCAGTGGCTTGTTAGCACACAAGCTGTTCTAAATCAGGTGCGTAATGGTTACCGATAGAATCGTGGCCCAGTTACGAGTTATTCAGAACTTACTACATGGAGTTCTAACATAAATGGTCACATAAAGGCCAAATTTTGTATGTACTTTTTCCTGCTCCAAAGCTCCTCACTGTAGATCTCATTCTATAGAGGTTTACTGCAGTTCGCCTGCATTCTCTCACCCAGTGTTGGTTAAGGGGATTAAGGTTGTACAGGCGTGGATTAATGTCAGTTTCTGTGTGTTAATGGAGTAATAGATTTGTATTGGTTAGATAACTGTTGCACAAGATCATGTTTACTGAGAACTTAGATCCTTGGTTTCATAGAACTTGGTATGTTCTGAAGATTTGAAAATAAAGTGAGAACAAATTTTAAGACATTTATTTCCACAATACTCAACAAACTTTTTATTTCTAATTTTTTAGCTTAAATATCAATATTTTGTATTTTGACAGCGACGTGAAGGTGATCCTCTTCGTGTTTATATGGATCTTGAGGCTACCAGGAAACCTTCAGGCTTTGAAGACATTTTTATTGGGTATCATGCCAAAGATGACGTCCAGTCTACATATGCCGGCGCCCTGTTCCATAATAACCGCAATTACAACATATCACCACGAAAACTGAATGTAAGTTTTTATTTCATATAACTTCAATTTGGAAAACTACCAAACTTATTGACTTGGTTTGGAAATATCGTCTACTAAGCTTGTTTTCCTACATTCTTGCTCTTGTTGTCATTTTAGGACACCCTTGTCTACTGGTCTTCTTCAAGGTGCCTTCCTGAACGAAACCAGCTTGCCAAAAGCTTCCTCTCCTTGGTCCCTCACCATTCCTTTGGAAAGTGCCTGAACAACGTTGGGGGTCTCGATATGGCACTCTCCCTTTATCCAGAGTGCGCCAGCCATGAGTCGGACCTGCACTGGTGGGACCATCTCCACTGTGCCATGTCACACTACAAGTTTGTTCTTGCCATTGAGAACACAGTCACAGAGAGCTATGTGACCGAGAAGCTATACTATGCTCTAGATGCTGGTTCAGTTCCAATCTACTTCGGTGCAACAAATGTGTGGGATTTTGTTCCTCCCAATTCCATCATCGATGGTTCCAATTTCAGTTCTATGAAGGAATTGGCTTCGTATGTGAAGGAGGTTGCGGATGATCCTACAGCTTACGCAGAATTCCACGCCTGGAGGAGGTGCGGCGTGTTGGGAAACTATGGGAAGGCTCGCGCGGCCAGCCTTGACACCTTGCCATGCCGCTTGTGTGAGTTTGTTAGTAGGAAAGGTGGGAGGAGTGCCAGAACCTTATGAGTTGACTGTAGAGATTTTTTGGCTTTAAATTTATTGGAGGAGTTGTATACCGTGTAATTTAGTTTACCTCTTCATTTTGGCTATAAGCCTATAACACCATAGATTCACACAAACTCTTCTGTTATTTTGGTCCTTGGTTTTACTACTTAAGAGACCAGTTTTTCTTGACTTACAACAAAATTGTTAGTTTATAACATCAGGGACAGGGATGGGGACAGGGATGAGAATGGATCAGTTCTTAATATTGCTCTATTCAAAATTTTGAATTCAAATATATATATATATATATATATATATATATATATATATATATATATAAAAGAAAAATGAAAATGAGCTAACAACTCACGTTACCTGAACTGCATTTCATTTCCGCACTATTACTCAATTTTTTGGATTTTAGTTTTGATTTGGTCCTCCATCAAGTTAACACAAAATTAACGATTTTCAATTAATACAACATTTTATATGCAGTTGATGAAAGGATAAATGAACTCTAAAATTTATGAAATTTAATCCGAAAGAAGTTAAGGAGTTAGAGATAACAATTGCAAAAAAATATTGAAGGAAGATCAATATTGAAGGAAGATTATAGGATCGTTATAGTTTAGCCATTAACTCACGTAACTTTTCCGGAGTTGGCGGCTCACCTACATTAATCCCTATATATATATATATATATATATATATATATATATATATATATATATATATATATAATTTTTTTTTTTTTTTTTTTCATTTGAAAAATACATTGAGTTTTATTCTTTTTGCGGCCAAGAATAACATAACTCCCTCCGCCCTCTATTTTTAGTGTATTATTTTTTTACTGGCGAATTAAAAGGGAAAAAATGTGAAAACTTTGAAAACCTTTATCTAAAATTATTTTTGTTAATTTTTTAATATTGTTATTTTTTTAAATATTGTTTTTTGTTTGGTGTGTGTGTGTGGGCTCTCAAGTCTCCAGGGCTTTCTCTAATAAACGTCTTTTCCTTGAGCTCCTCGGCCACCGTCGATCTCGATCTCGATCCAAACCTCTCCACGTCCAAAAGTTCTCCGGCCATGGCGACGGCCTCCACTCGCCTGCTCCCCGCGCTCCTTAACCTTCAAAGACCCGTATCCGAATCCGAATTCGACATCCTCTTCCCCTCTCGACTCCTTCGCCTCCGACCCCCCTTTCCCTTCCTCGTCCTTCTCCTCCCGCGCCGCCGAGCACCTCCAGGACGCCATCCGCTCCCTCCAGAAGCACCTCCGCTCCCAGGTCCTCTCCTCCAATTAATAATCCGGCTCTAATTCTGTAAGATAAAAACCTTGGTTTTATCTTATTACTGTGTAATGGATTTTGTTCATTATGTAAGCTTCTAATTGTTGAAACTCGGAATCTTAGGTACAAAGCATGCGTCTGTATATATCGGTGAAGTTTGCAAATGTCCAAGTTTATTGCTAATTACATTAAGGAAACTAGATGGTCATCACATTGGTTGCTTATTTAGGCTAAGGTCTAAAACCTTGGAAACACTGCTTTGTGTTCAATACACTTAACATGACATAGATAATTGCACATGCATCGTGTATGTCATGTAATGGTGGATGCTAACAATTAATGGATAAGCTTCGGTTTTCACTCCCTTGTGATATGCATTTACTTTTTTCACTTAGGCAGAGACAGGGATTCTGCAGGTTTCATTTTTTAAAAGTTGTAACGGTTAGCAACTTCTTCTTCCTGCATTCGTTCTATTAACGAGTGATAACAGAACAACCGTTTTACTTCAGAAAATAAGAAAGAAAGAGCTGAAAGGCCTATGGATTCCAATAGATTGGACCTACATCACCATACATAAATATCAAGAAAAAGTACAAAACGTAATGCAAAATTCTTTCAGTCAATTCCATACAGCTTGCCTCCTCAAGCGCCATCATCAAGGCCCCGTGAAGCTCCTCATCTGTGTCATGTTCTTCCGATAGACATAACTGCTGTCGCTCCGAGAGTAAAACTGTCCATGCATGAGAGCATATCGAGGTATATGAGAATGAAACAAATGTTGGCGGAATGCATGTTCTGTCTAAAAATTCTATTGTTTATGCAGGTTTCTTGCTACTATGATTTTTAAAATACATGATCTTTATGAAGTAAATTATCCAATTAGCTTATGAAGCTTAGATGATATTCCACTATAGGTTGTAACTTGTAAGAAGTTGAGTTTATGTTCACAATGCATTACTAGACCTGCTTCATCATTTTGATGAAGTTAACTTTTTGTGTTTGATTTCTTGTCGTTTAGATGTGACTGCCATATGTTTCTCTGCAGGTGCCACATTATTCTCTAGTTAACGAAATTTGAATTTTATTCTATCATCAGCAACTGTTTTTTTCTCTTTATCTTACTTTTTTTTTTTTTTTTTTTTTTTTTTTATGCATTTGGTTTCCGTTTTCTTTTAACTTGTGCATGTAATTTCAAGATGAGCAAGCGTAAGTTGTACTCATGTAGTTCGCCTTGGCTCACTTTGAGAAATATGGAGTACACTAATAGAAAGTTGGAAAAGGTAATTATTGTTTTATCTAAGATTTTACCATTTAATTTTATTTATGTGATAAATTCTCTGTTTTTTTTATCTACAATCTAGAACTCTTACTAATAGCTTTATTTATTTGTTTATTTGGACGCTTTATATTAGTCTAAATTCAATCATATGATTTCATCTTGAATCTGTCACATACTATAAAGCAAATACAAGGGCAAATATTGGGTAGGGGTGAGCTTCGGTTGGCATAGGTAGGGTATCTCCATCTTTTCCCAAGTGACTTGGTTTAGGTCATTTGGTTCCCATGCTGACAGATGGATGAATGGCAACAGCTCGAAGAGAAGGAAATGGCAACAACAACTTTGTGACATGGCGGAAAAGAGATGGAGCAGGCAGTGGCATGTAGGGATGAGGAGGAGAGGGCGCGAAGGAATCAAAATGGTGTCTTTGATCATGGCCATCGGAGTCCTGAACGTGGTCGTGAAGTATCAATCTGCAAGTTGCACCATCGAACGAGACATGGAATAGAAATTAAGATAATATAATATATTAGTAATACGGTAGTCCGGATCTGTTCGAGTTATATATATATATATATATATATATATATATATATATATATATATATATATATATATATATGCCCAATAAAATTATTACACGTGGCGTCATTTAAGATAATAAATAAATGAATTCTTTTAACCGCCCTTTGAGTGGTGCCACATGTAATAATTTTATTGGGCCACCTAAACAGCGATAAAGGAACTCTTTTTACCGTCGGTGAATTTCCCCTTTACTCTCTCTATATATATATAACACAACCGAAATTAGAAATAATGTTCAAACTGCACGGTGCAGTTCGATTGGTTATTTCGGTTCCACTTATTTTTCTCAACAGTAGATATTGGTGAGGATATAGGACGGACTGTGGACACACTAAATTTGTAAAAACATAATATGGTTATTTGTACACACACTCAAAATAAAAACAAGTGACATTTATGCCACAATTTTTAAAATGCATAACTTAGATAAGATCATCATTCCTTTTTTTTTTCTTTCATCTAGTAGTGTCAAGGTTATGTTGCTATCTCAATTGGTTTTGATATATATTAATAAAACAAACTTATAACTCAAACTTTTAAAAGAAACTTGAAAGCGTGCGAGAGAGATGCATGTGCGCAATAAGTGTTTGAATAGTAATGTCTTAATTTAAATATATATTAAAAAGTTAAGGGTGAGGTTAAGAAATGTCCAGCACATATCAAATGAACGTCCAAGGTCGATGTCGGACCCGTTTCAAGGATGGGTACTAATTTTATGAGTACTTACTCTACATAGGTTACATGCAAACAATTAGCTCATTGTAGCCAGTTTACATATCAAAGCAGTCATGTTTATGGAAAATGGTATGGATCTAAACCTGGTTTAGCCTACCACATTCAGCCTCTTGCCTCAAATAGGCACCTTTAAAACTGCTAGCTAGCTCTAGTTGTATGTCAAAAACTGGGATATCAAAGCTATGAGCTGTGTATAAAAGCTGTCAGCTGAACTTTGAGCTTGCCAGATAATATAATTGATGAATTTTCTTGCAAATGAGCACATATTATCTTCGGCTTGTACAGGTCTGCTGCTGCACCAAATTAAAGGATTTCGGTATGTTGCCTTGTTGATGTCCTTTCTGTTATACCCCGTAGGTGATCATACTTCTGAATATAGTGGACAATTTGATCTGGACCGAAGAAGAAGGGAGATTTTCTTAATAGTAGAGAGTACTATAAATGAACTAGGTTTGTTTCCTCGTGCTTATCTTGGAATGATATCTCTATATTATTGTCTTGGACTTTGAGCTCTACTTCACCTTGGGAGGGCAAGTTATGGGGGGGAGAAAACAAGTTTGAGCTGAACTTTGCACTTGCCAGATATTATAATTGATGAATTTTCTTTCATGCTAATGTGCTCAGGTTATGTCTACCTACATCCCTTCATCTTTTTCTTGTCCAGCTCCGATTAGATGGAAAGTCAATCATGGATGTTCTACAGCTTAAAACGGAGGGAGGGCTAACGGTGGTGGAATGGGTATGATCAATTCGCTTGGAATAGGCTGTTGTTATGTGAGTTAATTTATTTTTCTTTTCCATTTTTGTAGACAAATTTATTTTTCTTCGTAATACAAGAAGCAAACTCTGTATGGTTTTCCTATACAAGCAAACCTTATAAGAGGCTTTGAGCTACAGTGAACCCACCCTCTTGTGCCACCATCAGCTGTATAGCCAGCAGTGCTATAGTAGATAACACTGAATCCCTTAAAGTAATAATTTCACAATATTTTGAACTCGCAAAGCATATTATTTACATTCATCATGCATCATTATATATTTTTTGCCGCCTTCATTTGTTTGTATTATCTAACATTTTCTTAGATGATGTTTACTAATCCCATTCTAATATAGGACAGTCAATGTGGCTGGAGTATCAGCTGGAGCAGTGGATATGGGATAGAGAGGGACCTTGAAGAAGAATAACAGCCTATTCATCGAGTTCTTGTTTATTCCTGGAGATGTTACACAATCTAAAAAAACGTTCTTTTTAGAATATTATGGACTTTGTAGCATTTTGTAAGGTTTAATTGGTTCCTCAATAAACCACTCCCTTTCTACCTTATTATGTTATGACTTATTAATAAAATGCGCATGGGACTTCAACTCATCATTAAGTCCTTAAAAAATATTCTTTTATAAACTTCTATAAACAATGTTCCTACAATTTGAAAAAACTCTCACGTTCACAACTCAAAAGGTTACCTTTAAATGCAGCTTGGGTACATGAATATTTATAAAATCCCATGGAACCAAACAAGAGATACAGATCACAGTTATCGATCCCATCCAGTTTCGTTTTGACAATGATGCAGGGCAAAGCATGCTTCTATTCAACCTTCAGATCCGTTTTCACGGTTTCCTGCATTACTCTTTGATTTAACGATACATGCTGTGCACTTTGTAGGAGTTTGGCTGCACACCGTCAGCTTGGTTTTAATCCATTACATCATATCTCTGTCTTGAAGAAGCCAAGTTTTTCTATTCTCAAGTTCGAATACTTTTGACATCTTGCGACTGTCAATCTCTTTTCCAGCTTGGTAAGGCTGCAAAAATATATTACAGCAAATAGAAAACAAATCAATCATAGGGGAATCATCAAAGAATAAAGATAAAAATAAGCTAAATTCAGAAATCATGCAATATTTAATGGTCTATATTTTACAGGCATGCGAAGGATCAAGGAAATAGATAAACAGCATCGTTAACTGGATGGCTGTGACGGGACTTGTTGGCTGTTGCAAAATCAACACCAAAAGGTATCTATCCAACTTATATTCTGAAAACTTAACTTCAGAAAGTGAAACGCATTTACCATGTTTGAGCTTCTCTCAGATTCTCTCAACCATGTCAATCCCCATAACTTTATTAAGCCAGGCTCTTTACGCAAGTTTAGATTGTTTTAGTAGCAAGTATCCTACCTAGATGTAACCATTTCAACATCAAACCTCTAGATTTTTGCAGCACCACTCATATTCGACCTAAATAACTATCAGGTACCTAGTTACAAACTTAACACATCAGCCAGTCACCAAATTTAATTAAATAAGCAACAGTAGCACAAAAGACATCCATCATTATGCAATTCTGTTAACATGCTGAAAGCCTGTCGATATTTCACTTGCTTTGTCATTTCCAAATATTTTCATTGATATCTTCCCTACATAATATTTTCTCCAACCCCAAGTACATTAAGCTATAGCTTGCCCCTAGTGAGGATAAAATCAGGGGAAAAAAGATTAAGACATAGTCTAGTAAGTGCGCTGGTGAAGAAAAGTGATAAGATTGTAGTTGATGAACTGTCACGCCCCGTTCCCAATATATGGTATACGAGCACGTGTAGCAGGTACCGGCAACATATTCAGTTTGAATATGCTAAAGCCTCAATTATAATATCACAGCCACAAAGAATAAATACACGTAGATAAATAAACTGACATTCATTGATCCATAAAGTGTATTACATAAAGAAAACAGAAGGACGATGCTGGATAACTTTAGATAACATCCATTAAGAAATGATAGGTTCAAAAACATGAATAGACTGCATTTAATATAAACTAAGTACATGATAACTACTGATCTTCGGTCACTTCAGCAAAATACTCCATGTCTTCCGCGGTAGGATCAACAGGGTTCAACTCAGTCACTGGACATGCATATCCAGGTCGTCAGATAGCGACCAACACAATAAATACAGAAAAATGTGATGTAATAATTATGTCCAACATGGTAATAATGCAAGTCTTAGGAAAACATTAAATCCATAATTAACGATAATATTAAGTGACAGGTTAAAGCAAATATCTTTTAGTATGGTCACAATCATAGCAAGTTTATCATTTTAGTAAAGTCAACTCTATAATAGGGGTATTTTTGTCTAAGATGTCATATAATTGGAAAAGCTAACTGATGGGATACAACTGTTTCGATTGTTTCCTGTACAGACCCAGGAAATGGTCACAGGATTGTCCGGTGCTGAGTCGGACCTACCGTCAGGCAAACAGGAATTATAGTCAGGTATGATCCAGCAAATCATCACGCACCCATGGTGTGCGAAATATTCAGTTGTACAACTTAACAAGTTTACAACCGAAACAGAGTATATTTCCATCACTCAGTTTCTCCCCCAACCCAGTGTCATTTAAGTATAGTACATGCATGTCTAAATTCTGGTTTTCATAACTTGTATATTGAATTTCGGGTACAATATTTCAATTAGATTTTGTTAATTTGTTAACCACATAATTTATAGAATCCGTTTTATATTTTACTCAATAAATCATAATTGGTTATATCAAGGATTTACTGATTTGAGATATCATACAGATATCGGCCAGGCCAGTGTATGAATGCTGGGAGGTTTTCCGTGCGTTGCACGTTCCTTAATTAGAGAACCAGCATACAAAACTTTTCTAGACACCGATATAGAATGATATCACAAACAGTATGTTTCCACGATTATAGCATTTTTCATGATTTATTAAAAACCTAACTACATGCTGTAATTTAACAAGTAATCATTTAATTTCTAACATCATAAAGAAATAACAGCTATGTCAATGATTGCACTTGTAATAACACATTTAGCTTCTTCAAATTAAATTCTAACAATATAAATTATAAAGAAATAGTATTTGTAATCACAAATTTAGATGATATAATTGAAGTAATATTTCTATAAGAAAAATTAGCATGTTTAGTGAGTCCAAAAAGAACTCACCTCGATTTGCGAAGGTCTACCAATTGGCAATCGCACGAAGCAATCTACACATAAAATTATAATATATTTGTTAAAAATTATTCATCATAAATTCAGGTGATTTTTAGGGAATTTCTAATTTTCATAAAGCACTTAGTATTAATTTTAAAGTTAAATAATATTAGTGTAGAAAATTAACTTCTAATATTGTCCTAATAAGTTGTTATTTACATATTTTGTAAACATTTGAATTGGTTAATTCTTATCGAACTATAATCTTATTTGTTTGGCAAGAGAGGCTTATAGGATGTGTAAGGTGGGCTCAGCTGGACATATGCTGTATTAATACTAATCTTGAAGTTTATGTTAACAAAAATATAATTCAACTCTTATATGGTTATGTTTTTGTTTGATTTTATGTTTGTTGGATTTATTGGATAAGTTTAGCATATAAAGATTTCATTTAAATGATAAATTATTTCCTTCCTATTTTATTTTTATATTTATTTTTGAGAAGAATCTCCTAATTGATTTATAGATAATGTTTTGGCCTAAAATTGTAGGATCACCCTAAATTCTATTTGAAATCAATAAATGGATTTGAATCAATCTTATTGGGTCTATAAAATGGTGGATATCTTTTATTAGGGTTGTTAGATAGGGTGTGAGCTAATCCCATGGTCTAATTAAATAAATGCAATAGAAATTTAAGAAATTAATACCAACCTCAAATAGTAGAGCAAGGGAAGAAAGAAATAGGAGTTTCTTTGTCAAAACTTCGGCGAGGCTAACGACAGCGGTCCGACGAGGCGCTCCAACAAAGTGAGAGAGAGATTTTTTTTTTTTTTTTAAGAGGATGAGTGTAAGATTGAATTTAGAAAAGAGGTTGGGTTTATATAGTGTTAGATTTAGGAGTTATAGAATGTGAAGGGTTTAGGGAGTTATGGAATTCAAAAGATTTGAGGAGTTATGGAATTTAAAAGGTTTTGAGGGTTATAGAATTTAAAAGGTTAGAAAAATGAATGAATTTGGGATGTTATAAAAGAGGGAAGATGAATAGTTTAAATTATTATGTTTATTTGTTATTCATTTAATTATGAAGAAAAAAAAAAAATAAGGATTATTACATTCTATCCCCCTTAGAAAAATAATTTCGTCCTCGAAATTAAATAAAAGATAGAACAATACCAGAAGTCTTAATCAAAAAGGTGCGGATACTGTTCACGGATATCGTCTTCCCGTTCCCAGGTTGCTTCTTTAGGTGATCGATGATTCCACCAAACTAGAACGAGGGGAATGACTTTACTCTTCAAAACCTTCTCTCGTCGCTCGATGATAGCTACTGGTTGTTCTTGATAGGAGAGGTCTGGTCTGAGCTCTAACTCTGAATAATCTAATATATGATTCTCGTCCCGAACATAGCGTTTGAGTTGGGATATATGAAACACATTATGAACACCTTCTAAGGATGGGGGAAGTGCTAGACGATATGATACTTTTCCAACTCTCTCCACAATGTCAAAAGGACCAATAAATCTTGGGCTAAGCTTTCCTCGTGAACCGAATCGAATAATACCTTTGGATGGTGATATTTTCAAGAATACTAAATCTCCAACTTGAAATTCCAAAAATCTTCGATGAGTATCCGCCCATTTCTTCTGCCTGTCTTGAGCAGCCTTTAGGTGTTTACGAATCAGATTGACCTTATCCACTGTTTGAGTAATCATCTCTGGTCCCAAAAGTTTTCTTTCTCCAATATCGTCCCAATAAACAGGTGATCGACATTTCTTTCCATATAATGCTTCAAATGGCGCCATCTTGATACTTGCTTGATAGCTGTTGTTGTAAGAAAATTCAACAAGATGAAGGTGATCTTCCCAAGACCTACCAAAATCTAGCATACATGCTCTAAGCATATCCTCTAAAGTTTGGATAGTTCTCTCTGATTGTCCGTCAGTTTGAGGATGATAAGCACTGCTAAATTTAAGTTTAGATCCCAAACTTTCTTGCAAACTCTTCCAAAAATGAGATCTAAATCTAGTATCTCTATCTGATACAATACTGATTGGAACACCATGAAGTCGTACAATCTCATGCATGTATTTCTCTGCTAATGTTTCCGTCGACTGTCCAACACGAAATGGGATAAAATGAGCCGATTTTGTGAGACGATCCACGATAACCCATATAGCATTATTACCCTTAGGACTTCGCGGCAAGGCCGTAACGAAATCCATAGTAATTTCCTCCCATTTCCATTTGGGTATTGGCAAAGGTTGCAAAAGTCCCGGTGACCTCTGATGTTCTGCCTTTACCTGTTGGCATACCAAACATTTGGATACAAATCGAGCAATTTCTCTCTTCATTCCGTGCCACCAAAAGTGTTGCTTCAAGTCTTGATACATCTTCGTGCCTCCCGGATGTACTGAATATGTTGAACTATGAGCTTCCGAAAGAACTTCTTCTCGAACATTTCCCTTTGGCACACAAAGTCTGTTCTTAAATCGAAGTGATCCATCAGCATGAATGTTTAAGTCTGATCTCCGTCCAGATTCAACTTCACTTCGAAATTTCTGTAGTTTGGGGTCGTCTTTCTGGCATTCTTTGATCTTCTCAACTAATGATGATTGGAGTTGTAAGGCCATAAATTGTACTTTTGATTTTGGCAAGATGACTTCTAAGTCTAGCCTCCTCATCTCTTCGAGCAACTTCTTTTGCTGGGTAAGATACATCGCCATTGGTTTTCTACTTAAAGCATCAGGAACTACATTAATCTTACCGGGATGGTATTGTAAGTTGATGTCATAGTCTGCCATTAGTTCTAACCATCTTCTTTGCCTCATATTGAGCTCCTTCTGAGTAAAAACATATTTAAGGCTCTTATGATCAGTATAAATATCCACACGATCTCCAAGCAAGTAGTGTCTCCAAATCTTTAAAGCAAAAATTACTGCTGCTAACTCCAAATCATGCGTTGGGTAGTTCTTCTCATGAGACTTCAATTGACGAGATGCATAAGCAATCACTCGCCCATGTTGCATTAACACACATCCTAGTCCTCTTCCAGATGCGTCACTAAATACAACCATTCCACCTGTTCCATCTGGAATCGCCAAAATTGGTGCAGAAGTAAGTCGAATCTTCAACTCTTCGAAAGCTTCATTACATTCACTTGACCACACAAACTTCTCATCCTTTTTCATTAACTTGGTCAAGGGTCCTGCGATCTTCGAGAAATCTTGAACAAATTTTCGATAGTAACCAGCTAATCCAAGAAAGCTCCTAACTTCGGACACATTCTTCGGGACAGGCCAGTTTTTCACTGCTTCGATCTTACGCGAATCAACCGAGATTCCTTCTCCAGAGATGATATGTCCCAGAAAAAATATACTTTTCTGCCAAAACTCGCACTTACTAAGTTTGCCGTAGAGTTTCTCTTTTCGAAGAGTCTCCAATACAATTCTCAAATGTTCGGCATGTTCTTCATCATTTTTGGAGTATACTAAAATATCATCGATGAACACAACTACGAATTTGTCCAGGTATAGAGCAAACACTTGGTTCATCAAATTCATAAATACAGCCGGTGCGTTTGTCACTCCAAATGGCATTACTAGAAATTCATAATGGCCATATCGAGTTCGAAAAGCAGTCTTCTGTATATCTTCCTTCTTGACTCTTATTTGATGATATCCTGACTTGAGATCCAACTTAGAAAAAACTTTAGCTCCCCCGAGTTGATCGAACAAGTCATCGATTCTAGGCAAAGGATATTTATTTTTGATCGTGACTTGATTCAATCCTCGGTAGTCAATGCAAAGCCTCTTACTCCCATCTTTCTTTCCCGTAAGTAAGATTGGTGCTCCCCACGGCGAGGTGCTGGGTCTAATGAATCCTTGATCTCCAAGCTCCGTCAATTGACATTTCACTTCTGCCAATTCTACTAGTCCCATTCGGTATGGTGCTTTAGATATAGGCGCCGTACCGGGAATAAGATCAATAGAAAATTCTACTGCTCTCTCAGGTGGTAATCCAGTAAACTTATCTGCAAATACATCAAGATATTCTGACACCACCGGAATATCTTCATCTTTTTCATCCATCATGATGAATATTTCACTTGTTGATCTAGCTCTAAATTTTGCCGACTCTAGTGTCTTACTACCTCCAAGAAATTCAAATTCCGGGTGATTCGGAATTCGGAATATGACACTTTTCTTTCGACAATCAATCACTGCATGGAAAGTACTAAGCCAGTCCATTCCAAGTATAACATCGAATCCACTAGGTTCGATTATAAGAAAATTGGCATAGAACTCCCTTCTACATACTACCACAGGACATAGTCTACACACTTTACTAGATATTATAGCTCCATTACCCGTATTAATGTTCCAATTAGATGTCAAAGTATCACATGGAATGTCATGAAGGGATACGAAAGCAGATGAAATGAAACAATGTGAAGCTCCAGAATCAAATAGTGTAAAAGCTGGTGTACCATGTACTAAAATTGTACCTGTCACCACCTCATTGGAATTTTCAGCCTGTTCCGCAGTGAGATTGAAAGCTTGACTCTGACCATGGTCCACTCCCTTATTTTTCAGAGCTTGCTGGAACATTTTCTTTTGAGAAGCAAGAGGTTGTCTGCCTTGATTGAGCCCTGCATTCCTTTGTTGTGGGGGAATAGCAGGTCGAGACATTTCTTCACTAATTCTCCTCTTCGGACAATTCATCAAAGTATGTTCAGCCGATCCACAGGCCAAACATAGTCCATTAGCAGCTCTGCAGTCCTTCTTGAGATGACCAGGTTTCTGACAGAAGTTGCATATGAGCTTTTGAGGATGAGAGATGGAAGGTCGCTTCTCGGTAGGACCCATTTTGGAAATAGATTCTCCAGATACTTGATTGAAAGACCTCTTCGATATTGTTTGAATTCGCTTCTCTTTATTAATAACTTGCTCTACACCTCTTGCGGCATCAATCACATCAGCATAAGTCTCAAGTTTGGAAGACACCAAATATTTCTGGATGTCCAATCTTAAACCTTGCTGGAATCGATGAGCTCGATCTTCTTCGTCAACAACCATGTATGGTGCAAATCGGCTCAAACGGACAAATTCAGCTGCATACTCTTCTACAGACTTTCCTCCTTGTTTCAGGTTGATGAACTGTTGTTCCATCTCCCTTCGAGCTGCCTTTGGAAAGAACCTTGTGTAAAAACTCTTAGTAAAATCTTCCCATACGATTGGTTGTTCCAGTCGGTTTCCTTCAGCTTGCCACCAGGTTCTAGCTACATCCGTCAGCTGGATCTTCACAACATCAACCTTATCCTCCTTAGGAATTCGTGCAGCTATAAGAAGATCCTCCATCTCGGCCAACCACTGTTCAGCTTCAAGTGGTCCAACTGTTCCAGAGAAAGTTGCAGGATGAAGGCGTCGAAAATCAGAAATGCTCCCAACTCGTTGTGGTCGAGGCGCATTGATTTGTTCTAATGCTGCCGTAATTCCAGTACGCATCATCTGAGTTTGTTGTTGTTGTGCCTCCATCATTCCACGAAGTACTCCCAACATCTCTGCGGCATTAATTGAGCTAGTGTTCGAGTTCGATTCAGATTCATTATTTTGTGCCATCGTACTGAAGAAGATAAGGAAAAATGGAATCAAAGGAAGTTTGAATCAAGAGATATGGTAATGAAATCTTCAATATCTACATTTATTCATATGGCTGTGATCTCAAGCTTAGGATCAATTCCAAGTTAACTCAACCTCGTTGGGTCAACTCATTTTTGAACCTGGCTCTGATACCACTAAAATACCTGTCACGCCCCGTTCCCAATATATGGTATACGAGCACGTGTAGCAGGTACCGGCAACATATTCAGTTTGAATATGCTAAAGCCTCAATTATAATATCACAGCCACAAAGAATAAATACACGTAGATAAATAAACTGACATTCATTGATCCATAAAGTGTATTACATAAAGAAAACAGAAGGACGATGCTGGATAACTTTAGATAACATCCATTAAGAAATGATAGGTTCAAAAACATGAATAGACTGCATTTAATATAAACTAAGTACATGATAACTACTGATCTTCGGTCACTTCAGCAAAATACTCCATGTCTTCCGCGGTAGGATCAACAGGGTTCAACTCAGTCACTGGACATGCATATCCAGGTCGTCAGATAGCGACCAACACAATAAATACAGAAAAATGTGATGTAATAATTATGTCCAACATGGTAATAATGCAAGTCTTAGGAAAACATTAAATCCATAATTAACGATAATATTAAGTGACAGGTTAAAGCAAATATCTTTTAGTATGGTCACAATCATAGCAAGTTTATCATTTTAGTAAAGTCAACTCTATAATAGGGGTATTTTTGTCTAAGATGTCATATAATTGGAAAAGTTAACTGATGGGATACAACTGTTTCGATTGTTTCCTGTACAGACCCAGGAAATGGTCACAGGATTGTCCGGTGCTGAGTCGGACCTGCCGTCAGGCAAACAGGAATTATAGTCAGGTATGATCCAGCAAATCATCACGCACCCATGGTGTGCGAAATATTCAGTTGTACAACTTAACAAGTTTACAACCGAAACAGAGTATATTTCCATCACTCAGTTTCTCCCCCAACCCAGTGTCATTTAAGTATAGTACATGCATGTCTAAATTCTGGTTTTCATAACTTGTATATTGAATTTCGGGTACAATATTTCAATTAGATTTTGTTAATTTGTTAACCACATAATTTATAGAATCCGTTTTATATTTTACTCAATAAATCATAATTGGTTATATCAAGGATTTACTGATTTGAGATATCATACAGATATCGGCCAGGCCAGTGTATGAATGCTGGGAGGTTTTCCGTGCGTTGCACGTTCCTTAATTAGAGAACCAGCATACAAAACTTTTCTAGACACCGATATAGAATGATATCACAAACAGTATGTTTCCACGATTATAGCATTTTTCATGATTTATTAAAAACCTAACTACATGCTGTAATTTAACAAGTAATCATTTAATTTCTAACATCATAAAGAAATAACAGCTATGTCAATGATTGCACTTGTAATAACACATTTAGCTTCTTCAAATTAAATTCTAACAATATAAATTATAAAGAAATAGTATTTGTAATCACAAATTTAGATGATATAATTGAAGTAATATTTCTATAAGAAAAATTAGCATGTTTAGTGAGTCCAAAAAGAACTCACCTCGATTTGCGAAGGTCTACCAATTGGCAATCGCACGAAGCAATCTACACATAAAATTATAATATATTTGTTAAAAATTATTCATCATAAATTCAGGTGATTTTTAGGGAATTTCTAATTTTCATAAAGCACTTAGTATTAATTTTAAAGTTAAATAATATTAGTGTAGAAAATTAACTTCTAATATTGTCCTAATAAGTTGTTATTTACATATTTTGTAAACATTTGAATTGGTTAATTCTTATCGAACTATAATCTTATTTGTTTGGCAAGAGAGGCTTATAGGATGTGTAAGGTGGGCTCAGCTGGACATATGCTGTATTAATACTAATCTTGAAGTTTATGTTAACAAAAATATAATTCAACTCTTATATGGTTATGTTTTTGTTTGATTTTATGTTTGTTGGATTTATTGGATAAGTTTAGCATATAAAGATTTCATTTAAATGATAAATTATTTCCTTCCTATTTTATTTTTATATTTATTTTTGAGAAGAATCTCCTAATTGATTTATAGATAATGTTTTGGCCTAAAATTGTAGGATCACCCTAAATTCTATTTGAAATCAATAAATGGATTTGAATCAATCTTATTGGGTCTATAAAATGGTGGATATCTTTTATTAGGGTTGTTAGATAGGGTGTGAGCTAATCCCATGGTCTAATTAAATAAATGCAATAGAAATTTAAGAAATTAATACCAACCTCAAATAGTAGAGCAAGGGAAGAAAGAAATAGGAGTTTCTTTGTCAAAACTTCGGCGAGGCTAACGACAGCGGTCCGACGAGGCGCTCCAACAAAGTGAGAGAGAGATTTTTTTTTTTTTTTTAAGAGGATGAGTGTAAGATTGAATTTAGAAAAGAGGTTGGGTTTATATAGTGTTAGATTTAGGAGTTATAGAATGTGAAGGGTTTAGGGAGTTATGGAATTCAAAAGATTTGAGGAGTTATGGAATTTAAAAGGTTTTGAGGGTTATAGAATTTAAAAGGTTAGAAAAATAAATGAATTTGGGATGTTATAAAAGAGGGAAGATGAATAGTTTAAATTATTATGTTTATTTGTTATTCATTTAATTATGAAGAAAAAAAAAAAATAAGGATTATTACATGAACAGTGAGGAGATGTAGGCCTAAAAGAAATTCAATGGATGCAGTTAAAAAGAATTTGGTAGCGGTAAACTTAATGGAGGAGATGACCCTTAACAGAACTGAATGAGAAAAAAAGATCGATGTAGCTGATCCCAAAAATTTGGTACAAAAGCTCTGATGATGATGTTGTTGTTGTTCGACTGTATTCTGATTGCTCTAGCCAACTTATGCATATTTCGGTGGATGGTACTCTTCCCTCCACCATCCGAGTAAATCCGCCTCTGCTAATGGTTCTTTTACAACCCTTCAAAGTGATAGATGAGGCGATGATATTTAGCGATTGCTGGAGGTAGAAAGATCTCTTAGATCACTTCATTTGAGCTGTTGTTATACCAAAAGAAAAATTTTATGCTTTTAATAATGAGAAGGCGATCGTTTTCCATTCTACCTAGGAAAGGTAAATGGGAAACTTCTGCCTAGACCCCAAGTGCATGTTTAAATCATCATTTACTCTGTTGACTCGAAGCAAGCTATGTCGAAAATACAAGCCAAACATCTCTACCTAATTCCTATTTCTTTTTTCCAAAAGAATATTTTCTTCTCTAGTTATAACCAATCACACATTGATAATTTGCCCTTCTTAAAATAAGAAAAGACTTCTCTTGACAATGGCACCCAAAAAACTCACTGAAGCATGACTCTTCCATGGATCTCTAAAGGAAAAAATCTCTCCTGTATTTTTCTTTCTTTACTAGAGAAAAATCAAAAGCCCATCAAACAAGGAATCTGATTAATGAAATGATTGAGTGCACCAAATAAAGTCAATTGAACTTGATCTATTTAGTGGATCATCTCCTTGTTAAGATATGCTCTACTGGCAAAAGCCACTGGTCCACTGGAATTACATGGATAGAGGAGGATGACTCCTCCTTCCAAAGTGTCAAAGCATCCAACACATGACCCTTTCTAAGGAACAAACACATGATCATTTGAAAACTCATCCTCACCAGGAATTTATATTTAATTCACTAGACATATTTAAACTTCTTGGATAAATTCTAGTTTGATATCCTACATAAGAGCTTGTCTTGCAATATGAAGGTGATATCATCAAAATTATGAGAATTGGTCTCAAAGGGAAGTGTCAAAGTATCCAAAACCCCAACATACTAATTGCATTAGAAGCTTTTAGAGAGAGAAGTCATCCTAATCCCATGATAGAAGCCTTTGCGTGGATCGATTGTCATTCAAACTGCAGTTGGAAATCCATTGATATATTATTTGCAGCTTATTGTGAAAAAAATATGTTCTATTCTTTTACTTTGTCTTGCAATTTGTGTTTGATGTCAAAGATGACGAGAGGACTTCTAGTTGTGTCCTGGACACTACGAGCAGTAGCTTCGTTTTTTACCGTCATCGCAGCTCACTTTATAGTTGCCTTTGTGCAAATAAGAAGTGATCAGCATCAATATTACTGACAAAAGCAACATAATTGCAGCTCTTGCACGGATCAACTGTCATTCTGAATGCAGCAGGGAATCCTCTCATCACAATGCAATCTTTTCTTTTACAATTTGTGTTTCATATGAATTGTCATGAGAAGACTTATAGTAGTGTCCAGTAGAACAGATTGATTATGTCTTGCAATTTAAAAAAGATCACCCTAACCAGTAATGTTGATAGCAATGTAAATGACAGCTCTTCCACAGATTAACTATCTTCTGATGGAGTTGGAAACCTCCCATCATAATGCAAATAAAATTGTCTCTGTTTTCACTAATAATTCATCTAAACAAATATTATTGCACTATTTTTCTTTGTTTTTATTTATGAATCACATAAAAGGTGATAAGAGGACTTTTATTTGCATTTAGTATTAATCAACTGAATCCTTGCTTAGGTATCATTATCATTAAAATCAGTCACTTCACAGATGCCTCTGCAAAACTATAACTATATAATGCTTCTGATTCAATAATGGTGTGGAGACCCAGGTAAATGACACTCTTGCAAGAGTCAATTGTAATCCCAATAGTTTGATTATAATTTATGTACATAAAATTTATCTTATTCTTGTTTTGTGTTATACAAGCTGTTATTTATTGATAGTAAAAGGATTTAATCCCAAATCATTAAGTAAACTTTTGGATTATTAGATCATATAATCATTATGGTTTGATTAAGAGCAAGTTATACTGTTTTAAATTGTGTCCCAGTTTTGAATCTCAATTGTCATGTTTAGTTAGATTCAGCCTACAAAATGCTATGGGTCATAAATAATCACGTAGCACATGTTAGGCTGGTCTTGATTCTAATTTGTCAAGTGAAAAGATGATAAATTGACGTATGATTTGGTTTTAGATTAAGGTCTTCATGCTATTCTCTCCTATGCATCCTAAATTATTTTACAAGAGGCCTCGATAGTCGTTAGTTTAGTATTTACAATCTAAGCCAAGATTCATAATTACGGAGAATTTTACAGCCCCCTGTAAACCATTTTTTAATGATTCTATCCATGGGATCACAAATATCATCTCTAACTAACCAAAGGTATATACTTCTTCAACAAGATAATGCTTTGTATTTGTAGGCAGCAACTACATTTGTCCAATTTATCCAAGAGACGCACATAACAAGTAGTTCACATAATAACACCACAATTTAGAGGGGCAATATATATATATATATATATATATATATATATATATATCAAAGAAATATATATAAATTACCTCTCATATGCGTGTGCACGATGAATCGAAATCATCCGGTGCAACCCTGGTGATCCAATTACTTAAACTCTTCTTGATCTCCCCATGATTCACATACGCCAGCTCATACATGCTGCAAAGATTCACAATCACCGTCTCGTTCAGTGCCGCTGTCGGCACCCTCTCCAGTGCCCCTTCCAGCAGCTTGATCGAATCTGAGAGATCTCTCAGGTACATCAAGCACAAAGCTTTATTATTCACAGCCACAATATCTCCAGGATCCCTCTCAATGCACTCCTCGTACTCCCTCACTGCCGAAACATAGTCCTTGGCCACCACAAACCCTAGCGCTCGATTCCTCCCAATCAAATTCTCAAACTCAACAGACTCTCCGTTCCTCAACACCTCGACTCTCGAGAACGATGCCTTCGCACCGTCCAAGTCCCCGATCTGGAGCTGAACATACCCTAGCTTCGAGATCAGGATCGGATCGGTCGGATCCGAGGCCAAGATCTCGCGGATCAGCGAGAAGCAAACGTCGAACTCCTTATGAGCAAAATGGTTGCAGCAAATCGAGCTCAAGACGAAAACCTCCCTCCGCTTCCAGCAATCGGAGCCGGAGTCGGATCCGGATCGGATCCGAACCCGCACGAACTCAAGAAGGGAGTACAGGCGATCTAGGGTTTCGTTGCGGTTGTTGAGGCGCTGAGGGAGCTCGGCGTAGAGATAGCGGACGGCGAACGGCAGCATCGAGCCGGACCGGTTCGGATACGTTTCCGGGTAGGTTTCGTAGCGGTATTTCGGGGAGTCGAAGGTGTCGTCGGAGGCGGCGGAGACTAGGGTTTCGATCTCGAGCGCGGCGGAGGAGAAGTTGCGGAGCTTGAAGAGGGCGAGGGCGTTGACGGCGAGATAGACGAGGTGCTCATGGGGTTTTGTGAGCTGGTTAAGGGAGCGGGCACGGGCGACCTTGTCGGCGACGGAGCGCCACTGGCCGCGGGCGGCGAGGTCGTGGAGGGCGGAGAGGTCGTAGCAGAGGTCGGAGCGGGAGGTGAAGAGGGTCACCGGGGAGAGAGGATCGGCGGAGGGAGAGGAGGTTAGGGTTTCGGGGGGTCGGGAGTCGGCGGCGACTGGAGGTGGGCCCTGATGATCCATTGAAGAGACGAGAGGAGAATGAAGTTGGTCGAGCAGAGGAGAGGGTTGAAGAACAGAAAAAAAAAAAGAGGGGTATTTACTGGTTTGTCCCTCACATCTTTATATATTATGATTTTGCCCCCCAAATCTTCATATTTAAAATTTTGCCTCCCAAATCTCATAAGTTACAACAATTTTGCCCCATTCTCTAACTTTCCCTAACACAGTTAAATATTTGACCATTTTACCCTTCTTTTCCTCTTTTATTTTTCTCCTCTCTTCTTCTTCTCTCTTCCTCCCCTCTTCTCCTTTCTTTATTATTTCTCCTCTTTTCCTTCTCCTCTTTTCCTCCTCTCTTCTCCTCTCTTCCCTAACACAGTTAAATACTGAAAGAAGAGAGAAGAAAGAAGAGAGGAGAAATAATGAAGAAAAGGAGAAGAGAGAAGGAAGAGAGAAGAAGGAGAGAGGAGGAAAATAGAAGAGGAAAAGAGGGGTAAAATGGTCAAATATTTAACTATATTATTAGATAGGAAGGCAAAATTGTTGTAACTTATGAGATTTGGAAGGCAAAATTCTAAATATGAAGATTTGGAAGGGCAAAATCATAATATATAAAGATTTGAGGGACAAACCATTGAATACCCCAAAAAAAAAACATAAAAAATGGAGGAGAATAACAGCAGAGCGCAGTGGGCTTGTGTACTATGGGCTTTTATTGTTTGTAGACAAGGCCCAGTACACGTATTGTTTATTTTTTAATAGGTATTTACTGGTTTGTTCCTCGTATCTTTATATATTATGATTTAGTCTCTAAATATTCATATTTAGGATTTAGTTCTCCAAATTCCTAAGTCACTACAATTTAGTCCCCTTCCCTAACTTGCCCTTCCCTAACTTCCGTTAACACTGTTTAATTTTTGACCTGATATTACCATTTTACTTCTCATTATTCATTCTTTCTCTTCCTCCTCTATTTTCCTTCTCTCTTCCTACTCTCTTCTCCTTTTCTTCATTATTCCTCCTCTCTTCTCCTTCTCTCTTCCTCCTCTGAAGAAAAGAGGAGGAAGAGAGAAGGAGAAGAGAGGAGGAATAATGAAGAAAAGGAGAAGAGAGGAGGAAGAGATGAGCGAAAGAGACGAGGAAGAGAAAGAATGAATAAGGAAGGGTAAAATGGTAATATCAGGTCAAAAATTAAACAGTGTTAAAGGAAGTTAGAGAGGGAAACTAAATTATAGTCACTTAGGAGATTTGGGGGACTAAATTCTAAATATGAAAATTTGGAGGACTCGATCATAATATATAAAGATTTGAGGGACAAACTAGTAAATACCCCTTTTTAATACACAAAGTTATGGATTCAACTCCAAAGCCTTATTTAAGGACTTTATCTATTAATGTCACTCCTCAATACAAGGTAAACACTCATGTGCAATATATTCTGTTTGAATATACTAATGATATATAGTAAACAAAATTAAAATAATTTATAATTAATAACATATTCATCCCCAAAAAAATTAGCTATGAATACTTAATAGCTTCATTATAGTCTCTTTTCTCAGTACTGGACTATTGAGATAGGATATTGAGTTGGGCTCTCATAAAAACCAATTAAGGTGTGATGAATGATTTGAAAATCTATGAGCTTAGGAGGAGACATAGTCAGTGTCAATATAGCATAATGATAAAATCTTTTTATGAGTGTAAAAAAATAATAGACTCAAGATCTATCAATAATAACACGTTTATGTTCCCAAGAGAATGGTTAACTTAAAACTCATATTTCCCCGAATCGATGCAACGCAATGCTTTATGCCTCTAAATGGCTGTGATTGCTAGAAAATACCCATTAGAAAAATACTTTTAACATCATCTTAATGTATAGAGAGTTCTAAGGAAAGGGCTATCAACATGATTGTGATTGCTAGCAAGTCCGAACAAAACTAGAGAACACTAACAATAAAAACTGTGTTAAAATCGTGGAAATATAAAAAGACGATATGCACATTGCCGGACCCTTCACCTGGATCTGGCAGCATATTCCATAAAAAGGGGTCTCAGTGTTTTTTCACTCGATAATGCCATGACAGTATTAACTCCCCACGAGAACTTCATCGAAGTTCCAGTCTCGCACAAGGTCTCTGGTCACTGCACGGCTTCTCACAAGTCGTGGTGTTCCTGGAATGCCCTGGGTGCCTGCCATGCTTGAGATGGGAGCAACCTTCGACCTTGTTGTGTTGTTTGCAGGGACCTTGCGGTTCAAGCAGCTCGCTACAGCGCCACATCTCCCTTCTCCCTCCGAGCTTGATACAGAAGAACTTCTGAAGGAATGTGTAGGACTGTCCACACTATGACAAGCGATACACGCCAAGCTCATGATTCAGAAATTCATAACCACAGCAGTTAACTGCATCACATGAGCTTTGAATGGTAAGTTCGTTGTTTCAACAAAATAGATGAGCCAAACATTACCAAGTCACATCACAGTTGCCCCAAAAGTTGATGAAAAACGTTCCATAAACATTACAAGGTTAACTAGTATAAGATGTGAAAGAATTATTCCCTATTCTTACAGCCATCCTAAGATGTATCAGAGTCTATTGACAACTGGATAAGAAACTGGAGTAGTGAGAAACAATACAGGTGATCTATTTATGACCTGATAATTAGTGCAATTGATGAGACTACGAGATTTGATGTAAAGGAAACAAGCACAAAACTGAGAAGGTTACAAAAGCATTGGCCAAAACGTTCGAGCAGATGAGAACCAATGTCAAGATGTCACAGTCCTCACATGTTTCCAAATTCTTAGCCATGGAAGCCTCGAGCAAAGGAAGAGCGCAAGGTTAAACCTAAACAGCTAATTGGCTGGTCAGGGCCTGATTAATAAGCTCATGCAGTTGGAACAAAGGAATGAACATCAAAAATTGTCCTAGTCAAGAAAAAAGTGACTCAAACCAAGTAGAATGGAACTGTATTCAACAGTAAGTGAACAAGATAAGCAATTTGCAAGCTAAGAAACAGTTTTCGTTTGCACTTAGTAATGTAGCCATAGAAGTCTGGAACCAGAGAAGGGTTTTATCTGAAACATAGTTCAATAATTTCAGTTATAATGAGACTTATTATTAACCCAATAAAATAAAAATTAATTTGGCCCAATCTTCCAACCAACAGGAAATAAACGCTACCTTTTTGAGCTCCAAAAAGAATTTTTAAAAATCAAGAGCTACAGACTAATGGACAAAAAAGAAAACTAAGTTCTACATAAAAAATCGGAATCCTACATTGTGATTTGGGATTGCAAACCATCTTATTCTTCATCCCATCATTAAATATAATTACAAGTCCTGGCTGAATTAAAATCGAACAAGGCAATATGACACAGCTTCAAAAATATGCATCAAGTAACCTATCAGACATTGAGATGGAAGGCTCTATTGTTGAGAAGAAACAAGGGAAAGCAAGAAAATACACTTAAGGTAGTTTCAAAACGTAAGAAAACTAGCCCTCATTTATCTCAGAAGATGCAAGGATGAAAACTTAGAGAACGAAAAGTCCATAGCTAACTTGGCAGCAATAAAATATTAAAGAGGAAACAAAATACAACAAAACATGTCACATGTCTGGGTTTCCAAGTCTTCTAATAAAATAATAATAAATTGATGTGTCATAGGGCTCGTGTATATGAAGCCATTTCATGTTGTCTCAAGCTCATGTCCGATACACATAACCTATGTATTTTTAGAATTTGCTATTTGTTGGAATTTTGTGTTCATGTTGGTCATCGTGTCTATGCAAAATAAGGGAAACTCCATGCGTTAAGAGTCCTTGAGATTTTTTACTTCTAAGAACTAAAAGTAGAAGTTGTTCTATATACATCTAGTGTGAAATTTATGATCCACCATTTCGAAAACTAATGGAGATCAAAAATTTCAAAATTTGCTCTTCCAAACCTAAAAACTTCTCTTTTTGGAAAAGGCAGCACATAAACCATCCATTTCAAATGAAGAATCTTGAAAAGAAATCCAACAAGTCATAGCCAGCTTCTAGTTCAACTTGAAGAGTCAACCAACATTTATACACAATGCCTTGTACATGTTTTGGGGTGTTACGACCGATGGAGCTCGTACCCGCGAGACATTAATAAAAAGCCTTACTCTATTACCAGATTAACCCAAAAGATTAACAATATTAGGTTTTACATCAGCAAGCACAAATTTCTTATCTTATTTCCAATATGGAGCTAAGCCTTCATTCTATCCACCCTTGAATGTTTTTAACATGGTGCAGGACACAAACCAAATAATCTCCATCGTGGCTCGTGTCCCATGAACCCACAATCCCCTCATTCATTGCGTACTCCAAGTCTTTGCCTTTACATAACTTTATTCTCCGACTTATTTTTCCTTCTGCCCTACATCATATACTGAGATATTATGTGTCATTGGCTCCACTTTATACCCGAATTCCAAAAGCACCTTTAGAAGTACGCTAGAATTGCTCCCGCCTAGCCCTCCTCAAAGTATCATTAGCACTTACTGTAATAACCCTTCATCTTTTATAGCTAAAAATAATTTTAAAAAAATAAACAAATAATAAATATAACATTTCATTTTTTTTCTTTAACTCTTACACTTTTCATTTTCTTTAACTTCCTAAACCTTTCATCTTCTCCAACTCCAAAATCTTCATCTTCTTCATTATTTAAACAATGAAACTCCATATTTAATTCTCAAAATTAAACTTTTTAATTAACTAAAACTTTTCATCTTTTGTAACTCTCAATCCTTTCAACTCTTAAAACCTCCCAAACCTTTCACCAACTAAACTCCCATCCTTAACTCTAAAATTAAAATCTCTAAATTAAATTAAAACCTTTAATATTCTCAACCCATTACTTATTCATTTCTCTAACTCCCATCCTTTCATCTTCTCCATAAATTATCTACATTAAATCTCCAATTTAATTTTATAACTCCTCAAACCTTTTAGATTCTATAACTCCCTAAACCCTTCACATTCTGTAACTCCTAAATCCAATCCTATATAAACCCCTAACTCAAAACACATTCCACTCATTCTAAAAATCATCCTCTAACATTCTCATCTCACTGGAGCCACCTTCAAAACCACTGCAGGAGCCACCGCTGGAGCCGCCACCACTTCACCGGAGAAGAGCATCTCCTTCCATCTCTTTCCACATTTTAGATTCTCACCTTTTAACAAGAGGTTAGATATTATCTTTCTTTTTCTTTTGGTTAAAATATAAATCATAGATTAGCTCATTTACTATTCAATAATCCTAATAACCTAAAAATAGCATCCATCTTCTTATAAGCCCAATAAAATGGAGCCAAACCTATTTCCTAATTTCAGACCCGCTTAATACTAAAATCAATTTTTGAGTATGTTATAAATATTAGAAAATTCCCTAAAAATCATCTAAATTCATATTAATATGTTTTTAATATTCTTATAATATTTTTAATGTGTAGATTACTCCATTGAGCGATATCGGGAAACAAAAATCCAGGTGAGTTCTTTTTGGACTCACTAAACATGATAATTTTCCTTATAAAAATATTACTTCAATTATATCATCTAAATTTGTGATTACAAATACTATTTCTTTATATTGTTAAAATTTAATTTGTAGAAGCTAAATGTGTTATTACAAATGCAATCATTGACATATCTGTTATTTCTTTATGATGTTATAAATTAAATGATTACTTGTTAAATTACAGCATGTAGTTAGGTTTTTAATAAATCATGAAAAAGGCTATAATCATGGAAACATATTGTTTGTGATATCATTCTATATCGGTGTCTAGAAAAGTTTTGTATGCTGGTTCTCTAATTAAGGAACGTGCAATGCACGGAAAACCTCCCAGCATTCATACACTGGCCTGGTCGATATCTGTATGATATCTCAAATCAGTAAATTCTTGATATAACCAATTGTGATTTATTGAATAAAATATAAAACGGATTCTATAAATTATGTGGTTAACAAATTAACAAAATCTAATTGAAATATTGTACCCGAAATTCAATATACAAGTTATGAAAACCAGAATTTAGACATGCATGTACTATACTTAAATGACACTGGATTGGGGGAGAAACTGAGTGATGGAAATATACTCTGTTTCGGTTGTAAACTTGTTAAGTTGTACAACTGAATATTTCGCACACCATGGGTGCGTGATGATTTGCTGGATCATACCTGACTATAATTCCTGTTTGCCTGACGGCAGGTCCGATTCAGCATCGGACAATCCTGTGACCATTTCCTGGGTCTGTACAGGAAACAATCGAAACAGTTGTATCCCATCAGTTAGTTTTTCCAATTACATGACATCTTAGACAAAAATACCCCTGTTATAGAATTGACTTTACTAAAATGACATTAAGATAACCTAAGTCAATTGACATCATTATTACAGACATTTTATTACATATTTTCTAAAACTTGTATTATTATTATGTTTGGACATAACCGTTATATTTTATATTTTTTCTGCGTTTTTATTTTGGTCGCAATCTGACGACCTGGGTGTGCATGCCTAGATTTACCAATGGACACGCCAAAACTGACGCAGGATCTGGTGTATTTTAAACATCATATTGAAGCTCCATAATGGATTAGAGATTCCCTTCTTTCTTTTGCTTAATTTTATTATATTTTGTTTCAATTGTATCTAAACTTCATTCCAATAAATGAAAAGTCAAGTTTTTATTGAATTTTTCTATCGTAATTACTGAGTATTATTGTGGCAAATTTATTAAGGCTTTAGCATATTCAAACTGAATATATTGCCGGTACCTGTTACACGTGCTCGTATACCATATATCGGGAGCGGGGCGTGACACCTACCAGATTAAAGAGTTGTTAACCTGCATGTAGCAATGTGACACCCTATGCTTAACTTTGCATGTATTGTCACCATGGGCTTTTACACCAATATGTTTGCCGAATGATGCTCATACCCACATGCAGTTATAATAGATAGAAACCATTTCGCCCAATGATTACACCTATTAAGTCCTGATCTCAATCCCACATTAACCATTCAATTTCCCAGCTTATTTCTAATAAGGCGCTAAACATGACTCCTACCATTTAGTTGGATTCTTTAGCAAACCTAAGATTTATATCACATCAATTCACTAACACCAACATGAAATCAAAATGGCTGAAACGGATCACACTAACTGGCTAAAACTAGGCAATACTAGCCGATACCAGATGATGGAGTTAAACTAAATCCAGCGTTTTAAAGAGCAGATTTAGCATTTTAAGTACCAAGAGTTTATCTAATAATGGTTTGTGTTATGTAATTATCAAAATGATAGTGTAATAATTAACAAAGAAAATCAAGATAGAACAATGGTTTTGTCATGGTAAAGAATCAAATGATTAAGAGACTAGTCATGTGATAGTCAAAATCTTTATGACCCAAAAATCATTCTCTTAAATGGGAAATATTCATAGATCACCAGAAGAAATCTAAATAAGTAAATACACACACACACACACGCTTATACATATTCATATACATACATATATAAATAAACACACACACATACATATGTATACACACACATGTACATACATAAATACTTACATATATATACACACACAAACACATGTGTGTGTATCAACAGTTAAGTGGGTGATTGCTTGGTTGGACAAGTCTTTACATAAGGGTGCAATAGATTCAGTTTTTAAATTGGTTCAGCCTAAGAGATATAAGAATGAAATAGAACATAAAGAAAGAGAGGGAAAAGGGAAAAAGAAGAAAAAGAAGACACAAACAAGGGGATAACTGACTAGAAAAAAGGTAATGTCAACAAATTTGTCGAATAAAAGAAATAAAACGTAAATTCCAAGAGTAAAGTCTGAGAATTATACAAATTTAGGAGCATGAAAAAAACTATATTAAAAATATTTTTTAAAAAACTTAGTTGTCATCGGAGCAGTCCAAGTCCAATACGGCAATATAGACAGATTACAAACCTTACTTCTGGATTTTCTGCCTTGGTTTTCATGAACCAAACAATGCACCAGTTTAGATCATGATTGATGAAAGCAATAGCATATGTCAAGTTAGCATCAACTTTTAAGTTATGATATGTAGGATATTTTCCTCAACCAAAAAATATGCATGTTGGACCATATTGTGCATTTGTTCGGGCACTTCCAAAGGTTTTAACTCTTTAGTCACCTAACGACATAAAAAACATGGAGTATTTTACACCTCTCTTGGTAAAACCTGTTTTATAATTCATTCTACTATTTTAAAATCTTCATTTCTAAATAATAAGCCCAATGCATTTATAAATAAACTATTTTAAAAATGCACATACACACATATATATACGAGAATTATGGAAATAAGTTGCCAATGCAGGAAATTTACTATGCTGCTAAACCATTTCCATTATGTTTAATATGCTTTATTCTAATTTTTTTGGATTATAATCCCAATCTCATGCCCTATTCTTGAGTTTTAATTTTAATTTGCTCTTCCATCAAGTAGACATAAAAATAGTGATATTTAGTGCATACAACATTTTATATCCACTTGGTGTAAGGGCAAATGAACTCAAAAACTATTGAAATTTGACCCTAAAGAAGCTAAAGCGGTGGAGATCAAGATCCAATTTTTTTTTAAAGAATAATGAGATTGCTGCTTTTCCGCTGACAGTGAATGTAAGTTTTCCGCACTGGCAATATATATATATATATATATATATATATATATATATATATATATATATATATATATATATATATATGTGTGTGTGTGTGTGTGTGTGTGTGTGTGTGACAACAATGGAAATGAGCTAACAACTCATATATATTTCTTGCATTGGCAGTCCATTTTAATTATCTTCAAATTTTTAAAATTTTTTATGAATTACAATCTCAACCACGTAACATTCACTCGTACCCAATTTATGGAGTTTTATTTTTTATTTGGCTTTGCATCAAGTAGATATAAAAGTAAAGAATTTTAGTGAGTACAATATCTTATTTCCACTTGATAGAAGTGCAAAATAAACTTTACACTCATGAAATTTAAATTTAAAGAAGCTAAAGATGTAAAATTTAGAAGGTTCTTGTGTCTAAACCATGTCCATATACGAGTATGACAATTGTGTCTGTATTTAAAGATCATAGCTTATAAGGCACATACTTTCATGCTAACATTAGTAGAAAGTGCTACCTCATAACTTTGTGGCTTTCCTCTCTATCAAGGGTTACCTCCTCTCAAATCCAATATTTACCAACATATCTGTATTCAGTTGATCATTAGTCATAGTCTTTCCTTCATCTACGATCTCGTCTCTCCTAATTTACGCACTCATAGAGTTCTACTCGCTTCCCTGCATTAAGCAACATGCATTGTTTTGTTAATAAATGGATGTAAGGCAACAACTTGATGTCTCATATCAAACTTGGGTCATGACTATGTTGGTTGCTTCCCTTAAACTACCCAAATTGAATCTATCAGAAAAAAAAAACAATATAAAAGATTTAAACTGTTCTTAGGCTTCTTTTAATTAATTATCCGAATCGGAAGGAAAGACAGTTACCTAATTATATTAGATTCTGAACTCAACAACGAATCAATACGAAGCAGGAATCAGATCCAAGTTAATGAATTGAAACCTAAGAATCCAAATCAACCCCCACATTCTCGAATCAAAAGAAACCAGATTCACACGCAAAATCAAATACATGTATGGGTCTAGACGAATAAAATTTCACCAAATTTACGATGTAAAAGGAACAAATTGAAGCGAAGAAGAGGGGAAAGAGAGAGAGGGGGGGCGGGGAAATCTGACCTTTTTTATTGACCAAGTGAAGCGAAGAGAAGAAGAGATGTGGTTGGCTGGTGGTGGGAAAGGGGAGTTTCCAAAGGCGCACGCCACTTTCCCTAGTGAGCCGGACAGTTATTAAGTGGGCTCACTGGGAAAAAAAAGGCGTGCTCCTTTAGAAACTCGTTGTGAGAGGGGAAGAGGAGGGGAACTGTCTTCGGAAATTATTTAGGGTTGTAAGTAGCCTTCGGAAAGAGACTGGGAAGTGGAACTTCGGAAATTGGGAAGTTACAGGGGAAGGAGATTGGGAAGTGGAAATGGACCCGACTCTCTTTGGGGAATTTCCAGAGGAGCCCAGCACACCTTTTTTCCAAGTGATTCCACTTTTCTTAGTGAGCCCCCCCCGCTTTCAGTTTGGAAAAAAGGGACAGTCTTTTTGTATTTTGTAGAACTAGCTACCTGCTTGCTACAAGGAAAATGATGATTTGAAAATTCCTGCCGATTGAACTTCTAATATCGATAATCCTAATATTGTTCATGTATTTGATATTTTTAGTTAAAATCCAGCGATTCTGTTTACTAGTACTTTCATCTTTCTGAGTATCAGAATATATTTTCTCACTCTGAATTTGTATTTTATGTTCACATTATTTGTTTGATGCAGCTTTAAAAAATATTTTTTAATAAATGAAACCGAGCCAAATTTCCTACATTTGATTCATGGAAAAAGAAAAAAAAAAATTCCAGATAAATAGAAATTAGAATTTAAATTTTTCGCATCCATATTCATCATAAACGGCCTGAGCCTGATTCAACCCCACCCCCCCACCCCCCCCCCCCCCCCCTCGAAGCAGCTGCAGAAAGATTTTAATATTTTCGAGCAAAAAGCACTACACAAGCCAAATATTTCCCTATATCTCCGCTATTGAAGATGCTCAGGCTTCTTAAGCTACAGCCAAGACGATAGAGTAAAGAATCCAAGTAAAGTGTAATATCTATACAAGTATTATCGATCACAATTTATGAACAATCTAAGGTATCCGGAGCAGCTAATGATCGAGTCAGCAATATCTGATTCAGATTCAAAAGAAGAAGAACTATCGCCATCTCAACCGTTTCCTTCAGTGGCTCAGGCCATATAGATTACCGATGTGTGAACACGAATCAAGCATTCGGCAGTTTGATTCAACAGTCAAGCTTCCAAACCTCAGATGAAGACGTCAAACTACCCTATGCCAATATTGAGCAAAATCATTTCCAGAGAGAGACCACAAGTTTCAAACCAATGACACATACATAATTTCCAAGAACAGCTACATCTCCGATCATAATCGATACCAAGCCGAGACATCAACAACACACAACATAATCTCCAAGAACAGCTATATCTCTGATGACAGTCTAATAACATATTGCTGCTTTACAATTTATGCAAGGGCTTCGTGCATCCTTGTTGGTCAGTCATTCCTGCTAACGGTATAAGATACGATGTCACATGACTTTCTCAACAACAACAACTATTAAGTCTTTTATCCCAAGTATTTAAGTTTTTTCAATTTTTGGCTAATATCATAACATATCACAATATTTTATGCTAGCTGTTACAAATCTATCATCATCCCCGTTTATTTTGCCTTATAACATACAGTGAGAAGATGAAAATTTTAAGCATAGCACTGACAGAGTTGTCACATAACAATCTCACCAATCAAAACTTCTAGTGTAGGTGTGGGAATTTTCTTTTTGATATTTCGTAAGCGATAACTAATTTTATTTGGAAATGGCATTTGCTGATTATATAAATATATATTGGATTGTACATACAAAACACTAGCTGAACAACAAACCTTTCCAATTGGGGAAAGAGGAAAAAAAAAAAAAAAACAAGGAATTGATTAGTTAGATTACCCCAGAAAATGGTGCAAGACTGACTATAACAAGTTCTCTTCCACCTGATCCAGCCTAACATGTCCATGAGGCTGATCTCCTCAGCATTGGCTTCATTGCCTTGTCCTCTTCCAAAGAGACCATACCGAGATGCGAGGGGTCTTCTAACATCATCTTCGCCACCAAGTAACCTGCAATGGACCATGTCTGAAACTTCCTCGCTTGTTTGCCGACATACCGTCCAAGCTTCCCATCGTAATATTCAGGCCAACTATCTTTCAACAAACGGCTTTCAGCAAGCTCAATCGCTCGCCTGGCAATCTGGGGGCGGCCAGTCTTGATACAGGCTGCAGTTAGCAGCCACAGGAGCACTGCAGAGATGACAAAGAAGGACCGGGAATGCAAAATTAGACAATGAAAAAGAACATCCTAAAATGATATTGCAGAATATATATATATATATATATATATATATATATATATATATATATATATATATATATATATGAGAAAACGGGAAATACACCGGCGGTGAAAGAAGTTTCCTTCACCGCCGCCTAAGTGGCCCAATAAAATTATTACACGTTGTGTCATTTAAGAAAATTCATTTATTTGTTAGCTTGAATGACGTCCCGTGTTATAATTTTATTGAGCCACCTAAGCGGCGGTAAAGGAACTCCCTTCACCGCCGGTGTATTTCCCGTTTCCTATATATATATATATATATATATATATATATATATATATATATATATATATATATATGGGTTTACTGTAGGTGAGTCGCCAGCTCAGGAAAAGTTACGTGAGTTAGCGACAAAAATATAGTGATCCAACGATTTTTCTTCAAATTCTTTTAAGAATTAGGAGTTTTATCTTTTTAACTTCAATAAAATTAAATTTCATGAATTTTGGAGTTTATTTACACATTCTCATTAAGTAGATACAAAATATTTATTCATTTAAACCGTTAAATTTTTTGTCAAACTTGATTGAGGACCAAATTAAAACTAATATCCAAGAAATTGGGTATGAGTAAACCCCAAAGAATCGAGATCTTAATCCAAAAGAAAAATTTTTAAAAATTTTATTGGAGATGATGGAAATGAACTGTAGTTTAGGTAACTTGCGTGAGCTATCAGCTCATTTCCATTTTTCTTATATGGGTTTACTGTAGATGAACCGCCAGCTCAGAAAAGTTACATGAACTAGTGGCAAAAATATAGTGATCCAACGATATTTTTTCAATTTCTTGAATACGTGAGCTAGCAGCAAAAATATACTGATCCAACGATATTTTTTCAATTTTTTTCAAGAATTAGGATCTTTATCTTTTTAACTTTAATAAGATTAAATTTCATGAATTTTGAAGTTCATTTACACATTCTCATCAAGTAGATACAAAATATTTATTCATTGAAACCGTTAAATTTTTTGTCAACTTGATGGAGGATCAAATCAAAACTAAAACCCAAGAAATTGGATATGAGTGAATCCTAAAAGGTCGAGATCATAATCCAAAAGAAATTTTTTTAAAAAAATTATTGGAGATAGTGGAAATGAACTGCAGCTCAGGTAACTTGTGTGAGCTGTCAGCTCATTTCTATTTTTCTCATATGGGTTTACTGTAGGTTATATATATATATATATATATATATATATATATATATATATATATATATATATATATATATATATATATATATAGAGGGATTACTGTAGGTAAGCCGCCAGCTCAGGAAAAGTTACGTGAGCTAGCGGCAAAACTATAATGATTCAGTGATTTTTCTTCAATTTTTTTTAACAATTACTATCTCCATCTCCTTAACTTCTTTCTGATTAAATTTCATAAATTTTGGAGTTCATTTACCCTTTCATCAAGTGCATATAAAATATTTTATTTATTAAAAACCGTTAATTTTGTGTTAACTTGATGGATGACCAAGTCAAAACTAAAACTCAAGAAATTGGGTATGAGTGAACCCTAGGGGGTCTAAATCATAGTCCAAAAGAAAATTTAAAAAAAAATATTATTGGAGATAGTGGAAATAAACTGCAGCTCAGGTAAGTTGCATGAGCTGTCAGGTCATTTCCATTTTTCTCATATATATATATATATATATATATATATATATATAAACAACAGACTCATAGAAGCCCTATCAGCTTATAAGCACACAGAAGGTGATGACAGAAGGAGATTTATCAACCATATGATCTTTACTACACAATAAAAAGAGCTTCTTGATCTGGTTGGAGGAAAAAAAATAAAAAGAGAAACAAAGTTCCTGAGAAGGTTTTTAAGTTCACTGTTGAGTGATGGCCCAAATATCAGAGAATACATGATACCAACTCCAGCTTATTGCATGCATAATATTTCCTGGTGCATTAACTAGTCTAGCACAAAAATATGAATAAGGGGGAAAGAGTATACTTTCCATGACATTATTTTTCTTAGACCAATATTTTTAATCATAAGCAGACTACGTGTTTAAACTCAGAAAATCGTGTTTCATTATTTATTTTTTTCCCATCAGATTAGTTAATAAATAACTATCCATGAAAAAAATCATGATACTTTACGAGAAAAGTAACAAGTTTTCAGGTGCCTAACCTGGCCATGAACCGCCATTGTGGTAACTCCATCTGGTATTTTTGGGGTCGCAACCAGTTACAATCCTCCATTCATGGCCATCAATCGCAGGATAAGCTATCTTTATGGGCATTTCCCCGACCAGTTCTTCCCAACGCGACTCAATAAGATCCATTATGGCTGCAGATTGCTCTGGGGTAGCAAGAGATGATAAAATGGCAATACAATTGCCCAAGGCAAACCATCGGAAGTCCATCCTTGCGGGACTGACATTCCCAATGAAGTAACCTCCACGTGTCGGCATAAAATCAAATACCCAATCTGGAATGGAGTCAGGAATAACATTAAATTTGTTGACTGCTGTGTGAGAATACTCCTCTGTCTTATAGCGATATATGTCATTTAGTTGTTGGAAGTCTAGCCAAAAATAACTCCGCATGTGATAACTTAAGGCATGTAAGCGTTTTGCTATTCTCTCTACAAACTCCTTCCCTTCTGCATCATGCTTAAGCATTGTGAAAGCACTCCTCAAAGCCATAAAGAACAGGGCTTGGATTTCAATGGGGTAACCATAAACTCCCTGCAAAATTTCAGTGATAAAAGAAACACGTAAATGGAGAAGCAAAGACCAATCACTGTTGCTAATAGAAAGTAGTCTAAGCAATCATCTTTATCAAGACTTGCAAATTGTAAAGCCTCATAAATATGTTGTAGTTAAAGTATAAACAGTGATTACAAATCAACTCATCCAGTTTCAAAACAAGAACAATGTTGACAGCACTATCAACACAGAGAAAGAATGGTGTAACCCACATTGAAACCCTGACGTGAAAGCAATGCAAAATTAATTCCTAATTGGTAAAAATATATTTTCATTTTGAGCTTCCAGAAAGTTACTGTAAGAATTTCATAAAACTTATTGGCTTGTGCTGCGCGCAAGGTACATGGAACTAGTGAATGCCTAAGTAGGTAGTAATTCACGTATTTCATAAAATTGGCTATAATATTTGGGAGATGCGGAATAGACTTGTTTGGTCAAGAATGAATAAGCTGCCTTCACAGATATCAGCTCCTCCTGCAAAGCAGAATCTCTTGATTATGATTTTATGTCAAAAGGAAAAAACTTTGTCACGGATTTCTGGATTGAAATATGAATTTTTCCTTGTATTCAGCATTGTTGGTCACAAATTTGGTTAAATTGCGAAATACGTGAATAAATTTAGAAGTGTCCATCACATGAGCTACTTAGCATGCACCATTCGCATAAAGCTGATTCACCCATTTGTGATATTGAATAGATTTCTATAAGAACAGTGCTACAAAAGTATTTTAGGAATTATTAAGAAGTATGAGAATTAATCATAAAGGAAGCAGTAAGAAGGTATGAAGGGAAAATTATCTCATCAAATCAAGCTAATCAATTGCCATGCCAACATGTCTACCCTGTCCAGATATTGCATCTAAAGGAACTGTTTACATCCAATTGGATATAATGTAGGTAATGAAACCAGAAGGATTTTTTTTGCAAAAAATACAATAAGGGACAGATCAAGGAGCTTGAGCAAACCAAAAGTTGGCAACCATGATAACAATAAACTTGTCCAAATTGCAGATTGCATGGCACTTAATATGCATCAGGATTTAGATAATAAATTATATTTGTCCCAGGGGGTTCAAATACAGCAGAGGAATGAATGTGTCACCCAAATGGTAACCATCATTAACCAAAATTCTAAAATTTAGATGTTAAAAGAGATGATTTCAATTGACAAATGATCACATTGCCCTTCCTCATAGTATCACTCGATAAACTCAACAACCTGAAAAGTGAGGAAATTGATCTCCCGTGGACGATAGAAAATAAAGAATTGAACTCATCTACCATATAAATGCTTAAAAAAAGATCTAGGTGTAATGGCTTGAATACTTGGTCATGTGGCAAGTTATACTTACTTGAGTCCAAGATGAAATTACATATACTCACTCGCACATAATGAACTACAAAATCTGTAACTTCATCCCTCAACGTAGTTCATTCACATAATTAATCAGTTTTCAACTTGCTTGTCCTGAACTTTCTGACTATTCAAAACAGTTCATCTAATTCTTGCTGTTATTGAACTCATAAAGGTGAGATTCATTATCAAATCTTGATAGGTTGAAGCAGTTATACAATTTCCACTTCATGCTCAGAAAGGGTTTACATGTTGCATTTCCTGTTTTACATGTCATCTTAAATCCATTTGACAGTCAATATCATGTGTGATCATTGAAAAGGTACCACATCTCCAGTTTATAGTTTCTCAATAACGAGAGTTCACTTTTTTGTTTTTCCATGAATGTTCAACCATAGTATGCATCACATATAGATTGTAAATTTGACATTTAATGATGGCCTTGGTAGGAAATAAGAAGGGAAGTTTTTTATTGAATAAGCTTAAAATGCAACAACGGAAAAGGAAGGTTTATCAACACTACTTGGCCGTCAGGTTAGTGGCAGATAGGCAGGACTTTCACTTGCACATTCATGCTTCAGCTCAGAATCTGATGCCAACTCATGAATTGTTCATCTTAAAACGTGGTCAATTCTTTTGTGGCACTCTCTAGACTTTGAATAGTGCTCTCTGACTGATCCATTCAATGGAAACAACTCGGATTATGGTGGTGATGGCATGGTGAAGATTGGTGATGCAAGATTATTGAATGAGATGGTGTATTAGCCAGCCTATGGTAGACCTAAAAGTACTTAACGACAAAGGCATACCGCTAAATCAAGTAACTATAATGTAACACTTTCACCAGAAAACCTCCACATACACGGAGATATTTATGGTAAAACATATAATTGGTGTGGTAAGTTCAAAATCATTTTTCAGAAATCCAAGAAATGATGACCTATATTCCATGGAGGAAGGACATCAAAAAATGCACTCTCCTAATCTTGTAATATTGGTTGGCTAATGCTACAAAACATGGCCACTTTTATGCAAGTGTTGTGTCCGTGTTGCATATATACAGACACCGACACTTGCACGATACTTATCTGACACTTATTGAACCGATAGATTTTAAGAATTCAAAAACACCCATGCCAAACCCATGTAAAAGTCCTAAAGATCACGTGTCGACCACGGAGAATTGTGCATTGTCTAAAATTAACATATAAAAAGTTAATATGACATAATGGGTTACTAAATTAATAGATCCTAAGTGCCTAATAAAAATGTAAGAGCTTTTACATACTTGTATCATGCGAGTTATAGGAGCGAAGTTCTAGACTATTTTTCCTACTATTGTTACTTGATTAGAATTCATATTTTAAGTCATTAATATAATAATATTTAATATTTTTTCCTCTCTACTTCTAATAAAATATTTCCTAACTATTCCAGATGTTGATGTGCATTACATATAGATGTGTGCATAAGTACATACATATTTTAGCACCATGCCCCCATATCCTACTCTTTTAGGCTTTGGTATGTCACTAGTCCATGTTCGTGTCCATGCCGTATCTATATCCAGCTTACGTGTCCATGCCTTATAGGACTAATGACTCAAGATTCATTCAGTTTATGGATTCTTCGATGGAAAAAAGATGTTTATTAAAGTTCAAGCATCTATGTTAGTCACACTCTCGCAATCTAGAGGAAAATGTTTTCCGAAAGGATATGGAGAATAAATTCTGTCATGGAAAACAAATGAATCTAGAATTGGATATAGATAGTTCAGAAATATGTGGAGCGGAGAAGTTCTTAGACAACCTAACAACATACAACTTAAATACTTAATCTTCATTTAAGTTTCTCTTTCAAGAAAGAATGCAATGTGATCATAAAGTTTCAAGCAACAGAAATTGGAATCGACTTATGAGGACCACAATACCAGTGGTTTCTCAGAACCTCTTGCAAAAGTGAATGTCGTGGTTGTCATCCTGCTGATGGTTTGGATACAGCCTTCCCCAGGCAAACCTATAGCACCAAAGGACACTACATACACTCATGAACGAGATCGGGAAAGCTCATTCGAAATGGCAAACTACATGGCCAGAAATGGTAACCCCATGACAAGGATGTGGATATTTGCATTTTGCACCGTTAACCCAATCACTAAAACCCACCATGCTTTTACAATCATAAAGATGGTTGCTAATAGTGTCGCATAAAAACCCTCATCATCATTGTTTACAGTTGCAACGAGAACCGACTATGGACATGGTTCTAGATTGAAAATGCTTCACAAGACTTGTGAACTATGTTCAACATTACATACCAACATGATCTCAACTTTTTGACGATAAGAAGATTGGTTTATGGCAGTGAACTCAATTCAGGAGTGTGATTTCTGGGCCAAAGACTGAAATTTTGAGACAAACATACAGCATATCTGTAGCCGCGTTACTAAGATTAAAAGCTTTTTACTGACATCATAGTGTCATATATCTGACAACCAATTAAATTGCTTCTTGCAAAATGCGTGCATAACAACTGATCTTAAGAGCAAAAGCAACACATCAATATAGTACTTTATTCCCAGAATAAGAATAAGAAATAGAATCTGAAATGAAAATCCATAGGAAAAAAATATAAGATTATAAAAGAAATACTGTATCATCAAGGAGTCGAGAACTTTGCTCTTTCAATGGTAAATAATGTAAATTTATAAACCTTTCGTAAAAGTTTCATATAGTACTTAACCCCGAGGTACAGAACAGTAATGCATCACGTGACATGTGAATATTTGCATAAGCATTCTGTAAATTAACTGGTAAATCTTCAGCAGTCAGAAAGAACTTGTACTTCCAACTATAATCCTGATGACAATTGTGGAAATTAATCATGGTCAAGGATACTACGTTTGGTTAGATTTTTCCTCCTTAACATTGCATATTGACTATATTTTCAGGATAACAATGCAAGAGTAGTTCTTAAGAACAGGGGTTAGAAGCATGCAAATGAATCGTAAACTAAATTTTAGAGTTATATGAAAGAAAAAGAACAAATAGAATGGAATAGGGAGCATATTCAAGATATGTCCCTGACTTCATCAATCTTACCATTCTTCGATCTATCATAGAGCATCCATCAGCACATAGCAAAGTCGGAAAGGTGTCAAACCCCTCCGACAGACATAAAGCTAGCACAAGTCTCATTCCCTTTTGACATTCTGGAGTTTCTGCCAACGTTATATCCCCGGTAGATTTTGTGTAGGCACGAAGGAGGAAGATCCACCAGAAACCAGAATCAACAGGTGCCACCCTCCCGATTGCACTCTCTCCAAAATCCGCAACTAGAGTATCAGTTTTCCGGACAGGATCATGAAGCACCTTGAAGCTCGCTGGCATCACTCCCTCTCCAAGCTTGAAGCGGTCTACCTTCTTTTCCCATCCTTGAAGGTGGACAGTTTTCAACAGAAAGTTTCTGACTATCTCATGTTCACCATTCATCAGAAAAGCCAGTGCACTTGGAACAAAATCACGGACAAATACCTAAAAGACAGAAAAACATAATAAAGTCCAAATTTCAGTATTCTTTTTGTTAATAGTAAAATATAAAATGGTAGCTTTATATTCTAAATTTTTCCGAGGCTATCAAAGCAAGCATTGATGGGTATATACAGGGGGTGTAGATGGTACCCTGATAACCCGATTCAACCACTTGGACTGGGACATTTATCAGTTTTGGATATCTAAATTGAACGCAGAAACCTTATTCGGTCTGGTTTCATTATGACCCTTCTGGATTCCGAAGCCCAATACTAAAACAAAAAAGAGTTTATACAACAACTTATTGGTATATGTGTAGTTATTTAGATAAAAACTATTAGATTTATAATATCTAGCAATAAAGTAGAGATCAAATCATTTTTATATAAATAAATTTGAATTAATACTCTAAAAATTGACTTCAATTGGCAATTTGGACAACAATATTGAAATCTGAATCAAACCCAAACCTAATATGAAAGAAGATAGTCCAACCCAATCCCGAGTTCACATCCGATTTCCTTGTCAGGTTTGGGTTCGGAACATACATGAATCCAGTCCGATAATCCAATATGTTTACGCCCCCAAGGCCAGAGCCAAAAAAAGTCTTAATCCAAAGAAAAAATAAGGCCAGAGCCAAAAAAATTCTTAATCCAAAGAAAAAACAAGGTCCAGCTAAATCATATTGTACTTTCCCTTCCCTATGGTATATGACTAGTCCTTGGACAGGTTAAATATTAGTATTAATAACTAGCCTTTAAGTCTAATGCCAAACATATCATATATCAACTATTTTAAACTGAAAAACTGAAAAATAAATGGAAGCAATTTACGAGAAATAACAGGTTTCTAACAAAACAAGTGAGTTTTTACTTTTTAGTACTCTCAACACATGATCGAATGTAATAACAGAGTATTCATGGGAAGTGGGCAAACACCCCAAAGTGAATGAGCAACAACCAGTAAAAAGGCAAATAAACCTTAAGTAAATCTAGATACGCTTAATAAGACGATATGTTTGCAGAGTTTGCCTGAAAGATAAAGAGTAACTACCAGCTACTAGGACCAAATTTGAGAAAGCCTAAACTTTTTGGAGAGGGTAAGGAGATTTCCATTTACTTCAAAACAACATGCAATTGAGTACTTCAGACAAGATATGGTTTTCCATATAGCCCATTTTTGTCCGCTCTTGTGAAAAATTTCCGGTTATCAATCAATTATTTCATCTATGGAACATCAAAGTAATGAAATTCACACACTGGGTCAAATTCAAGATTTCTTCTTTAATGAAAAGACACTTGCGTTTCAATTTTACCAATAGTCGTAAGATATCATATTTTAATACAATAGGCGCAATATTTCCATGCCTAATGTATTATTTTATCAACAAGCAACACCATAATTGAATAACTTATAAAGGAGATACAAACAAATGGCCATGCAAATAAAGAAAAAAAATCATGATCCATCAGTTTAATAAATGAATTCAATCAATATATTCTAAATATGTCATTTTTAGATATCGTTCTAGGAAACACTTATTTCAGCACTCTAAACATGACCCATTACCCAATCTCACACTCTTTGGTTGCACCCAAAGCATCGAATTATTAAATTTCAGCCTCCAAGCAAAAAACCAAACAAAAAAATGAGGATTATGATTATCACCTGATCGTAATTCAAGACCTCCTCCGAAGCATGATCATAGGCCGCAATCGTTCCCACCGGCTGCCCCCTGAAGAACACCATGGACCTCCTGAGGGCCTCCCAAGCCTCGGCGACCATCGGATGCGGCTCGAACGAATCTCGGACGGATGATCCCGGCGTGTCGAGCACCGAGCGCATCCCTCCGGGCGAGTAAAGGCTCTCATAACTGTCCACCGACCGAAGGTTCGCCCCAGTCGTGAGTTCGGTGAGTGATCTCTCGTCGAACGATCGCTGCCTCTCGATCCTCGGCTTCACTTGGAGCCGTGAGAAATCGAGGTCATCCACTTCGTTGCTGGACTCTACCCTTAGAATACTCGGACCTCCATTCATCTCCATCGTCTCCCCCATTTACAATAGCTCGACGATCTGCATCAAAAGCCCAGATCAGATCAAATCCAAAAAAAAATAATAATAATAATACTATAAATAAAATAAAAGAGTACACTTCGATTTCACGCGACGGCCCACGGTCAAACAACAGCAGATCTACAATCAATTCGTCAAACTAAAGAATTATTATAATAATCATCAGATCTCGGATCAAGATTCAGCTGAAAAGATACCACAAAAATATGAAATCTCCACCAAAATCAACAAAATTTGCAGCATACTTTCTCCAATCCGCCGATTCGGTTCAAAGCTACCGAAATCCACCGGCAAAAACGAGGGGGGGAAATCGGGAAAAAAAAAGAAGTGTAAAAATCCGCAAAAATAACACCACAAAAATATCAAATTTCTATCAAAACCAACAGAAGTCGCAGCGCCTCTCCAATCCGTCCAAGATTCTGAAAACAAGCGGCAAAACTAGAAAAAAAAAATTTGGGGTAAAATGTGAAAAATTAAGGAGCGATAGGGAGAGACGAACCCTAGAGATCTGAGAGGGACCGAGGCGACGTCTTCGAGACAAAAATCGCGGATCTCGCGAGATCGAAGTGGGAGGGGTGGTGGATTCAACAAAGGAAGAAGAAGAAGAAGAAGAAAGAGGGAAAAAAAGAGCTCCGCATCGGGAGCGAATATTTATAGAAGAGAGAGAAGGAGGAACCGGACCAAATGTTGGAGACGGTGGAGGCACGTGGGGTTTGGGTGTGGGGGGGGGGGGGGGCGGGCGGGCGGGGCGGGCTTGCTGACGTGGCTTTGTTGGGTTATCCAAGTCGGATGTTGTTTAAATCGAGTTTAGTAATTAAAAGATATTATAACTTTACAGTTTTGTCCTTTTCTTTTGTCCTTTTATCACTAGCGATATTGCCCAGATTAAACTCGTGTGTTTTTGCATAAACACCCTTGTACTTGGCATTTTTAGGATAAAGTAGAAAAAAACCGCCACCATGAATCAAAGTTTTTCTGAAAATTTTCATGAAAATCTCTAACGATATAACATAAATATTAATTGATATATTTAACAGAATATAAAATATATACATGAACTTTATTATACATGAAACTCTTGTTTGAAATATATTAAGATTTTCATAAATATTTTTACTTTCATTTTGTTCAGAAGTCATTTTCCTTAACATGCTAATGAATTTACTCCATGAAAATCTCCATGCTATAATACTGGTGTATGCTATCCACACTTAATTATCACCAAACAAATAACAACATGTCTTACTATTATGTTCCTAATTTTGACCGAATTAAAATAGAAGTTCAAGAGAATATCGATTTGTGTATGTTGAGAAATTAGAGATTATGAGATGTTTAGGTGACCGTCTTGTTTCTTGTCATGCTCTTATTAACAGTTTTTTGCAGACTTAACGTCTCTTATGCTCGATCACATTTTCACCATCATGCTTGACTTTGTCTCTCTAAAAAGTGCTCCAAACTCCAGAATTACTCACTTCTTTTGGTATTTAAAGGAGAAATAATGTCTTGTTCAATACAAGAATTTAAAGCAACTTCCGAAAAATTTAGCTCGACTGTTGCTCTCTGAAGACTCAATATCATAGTAGGAGAAATTAGTTACAGTATATACTATGGAAAAAAAAAAAGGGTTAATTACAGTTAGACCCCTTGTAGTATTGGAGATATGTCACTTAATACCCTTTGTTTGCCCGAAAAATTGAATCTTCCTTTATATGCCGATTTAATTTTGAATTACAGCAATAAAAGAAAAATTACAAAATAGAAAATCGAGATTACAAGAATGGGGATCGATTGATTTCGATTCCCCTTTATTTTTGTGGGTCTGGCAGCGGTGGAGCTTTGTTTCTGTACTCCGTTGACGATCCGATCTCTCTGAATTGAGGAACTCCTCTCTGGATATTTGGACTCTGGAAAATTGGACTCTTCCCGAAAGGATCTCCCCCAATCCAAAAGTCCAAAAGTCAAAAGTCCCCTCTCCCGTTAAAATCCTGTATTTTATAAACCGAAGAAGCTCGAAATCCGGCTCAATTCTCTGCTGAAAAAGCGGATCACGGATTATCAGTCCAAGAAAACAAATCAACGGAAAATAAAGAACGGAAAACAACCCGCGGGTGGCCCCCGCGGGTTGCAACCCGCGGGTGTGCTCACTTAGCAAATTTGGTTTTTTTTTTTTTTTTTTTGGTATCTACATAACCCCCTCCAAAGTTTTTGAAGTTCTGTATTGAACCGTACTGAATTTCGAAATACTTTGGATTTTTTAATTTTGGTTATAGACCTTTTAAAAAATTTGGTCGATAGAGATAACTATTAATATATTTATTTATTCCATAACAAGCAGAGGTATGATTTTAACGTACTCATTAGAGGACAAGCAGAGGTATAATGTTAACGTGCTTATTTTAGGTCAAGCAGAGGTATAATATTAACGTGCTTATTTTAATCCTAACCGTTCAGTGACATCTAGTATGACGAATCAGGAAAAGACAGAGGTGACATTAAACGTGTCTTGGAGTTTAACCTATTCAGAGGATCTGGTCGTGATAGGGACAAGCTGACTAAACAGAGGTGACGGTTAACGTATTTAGTTTTGGAATCGGACTATCAGAGGTAACTGTTAACTTGATAGGGAGATGATTTTCGTCAGAGGTGATTTTCAACTTAACGATATCAAAAGCACGTTCATCAGAGGTTGTAATGTTGGACTTGATGAAGTGTGAATTTTCTTTTCTGTCAGAGGTGAAATATTAACGTGACAGGGGATTTAATCGGATCTTATCTCATTTGATTTTGAATTATGATGTCAGAGGTATGATTTTAACTTGACTAATATTTTGGAGTGTCGCTTGCTCTGTTGGAGCAAAATGACAAGAAAAGTTTTGCTGTCAGAGGTGAAATCTTAACGTGACAGGAGATTTATCTGATTAGGATTTTTAGCAAACCCCCAGCTATCAACGGATTTGATTAGCCTTTACCAACTACCGTTTGAGTTGGGCTAGCCATGCTATTCCCCTCAGCATGGTGAGTTGTCAAGGATTTCGTTTGGGTTTAAATACCAAACTTTTCCTCTTCCCTTTGCCTTAGCAGCTTAGGGCAGTGATGTATTCTTATATTCGGATAAGAATACTGTTGTGACAGATTTGTCGTGGGATTTTTAGCAAACCCCCAGCTATCAACGGGTTTGATTTTGCCTTTACCAACTACCGTTTGAGTTTGGCTAGCCATGCTATTCCCCTCAGCATGGTGAGTTGTCAAGGATTTCGTTTGGGCTTAAATGCCAAACTTTTCCTCTTCCCTTTGCCTTAGCAGCTTAGGGTGATTCATGCCTTTTACCCCCAGCATGGTGGGGTTGGCGAGAATTTTATTCTCTTCCCGTAACCTTATCGGCGTTGGGTGGTTCGTACTTATTACCCCCAGTGTGATGGGGTTTGCGAGAAATTTATTCTCTTCCCGTAGCTTTAGCGGCATTGGGCAATTCATACTTTTTACCCCCAGTATGGTGGGGTTGGCGAGAAATCTATTCTCTTCCCGTAGCTTTAGCGGCGTTGGGTGGTTCATACTTATTACCCCTAGTATGATGGGGTTGGCGAGAAATTTATTCTCTCCCCGTAGCCTTGTCGGCGTTGGGTAATTCATACTTCTTACCCCCAGTATGGTGGGGTTGGCGAGAAATTTATTCTCTTCCCGTAGCCTTGTCGGCGTTGGGCGGTTCATGCTTTTTACCCCCAGCATGGTGGGGTTGGCGAGAAATTTATTCTCTTCCCGTAGCCTTCTCGGCGTTGGGCGATTCATTATTTTTTTTTATTATATTTTATTTTATATATACATTTTTATTTCTTTATCTCTCTTTTTTTTTGTTTGCAATGATGTTCTTTTTTTTTTTTAGGTGATGACACCTAGCATTTTATTTTTTTATTATTTATTTATTTATTTATTTTGGTAAGCGATGAGGCCTTGCAAATATATTTTTATTTATTATTATTTTTTGTTTATTTTTATTTATTTACTTTTTTTTGTTTATATTTTTATATATTTTTTAATATTTTTTTATTTTTTATTTTAATTAATTTTTTTATTTTATTTATTTATTTTTTTGGCATCCGCGGGTGCTTCCGTTGGATACAACCCATGGGTAGAGCACTCATACTGCATATTTTTTTTCTCTTTTTTTTTTTAATATTTATTATTTTTTTAACTTTGTCAATTTTTTGTGGGCGATAACACCCTTTCCTTTTTTTTTCTTTTTTTTTTCCTTCTTTTTTTTTATTTTTTGCCTTTTTATTAATATTATTTTTATTCTTTATTTTTTTTTTGTGCGGGAGAGAGGGAGAAAAGTGCGGCTGGCCCAGATGGGTCCCACCCATCTGTGGGTTGCGTCCCGCGCCCCTGCTTCCATCTGCGGGTTGTGTCCCGCGCTTCCATATGGGGGTTGCGTCCACGCGGGTCCCAAGATTCCATCTGCGGGTTGCATCCCGCGCTTCCATATGCGGGTTGCGTCCACGCGGGTCCCAAGATTCCATCTGCGGGTTACATCCCGTGCTTCCATATGCGGGTTGCGTCCACGCGGGTCCCAAGATTCCATCTGCGGGTTGCATCCTGGAGTTGTATCCAGTCTTGTCAATTTTTTTTTTTTTGGGTGATAACGCCTCAAAAAAAATTTTTTTTTTTTTTTTTTTTTTGACAGACGATGACGTCTTGTCATATTTTTTTGGGCGATGATACCTCAAAAAATTTTTTTTTATGGGCGATGACGCCTCATAATTTTTTTTTTTTTTTTTTACAGACAATGACGTCTTGTCATTTTTTTTTTTAATGGGCGATGACGCCTCAAAAAAAAAATTTTTTTTTTTTTTATGGGCAATGACGCCTCATAATTTTTTTTTTATGGGCGATGACGCCTCATAATTTTTTTTTTTTTTTTTTTGACAGACGATGACGTCTTGTCAATTTTGGTGGGCGATGACGCCTCACATTTATTTATCGTTACCCGGCGATGACGCCTAGGCTCCGAAAGAAAAAAAAAATTTTAAGATTGGATTGCGCCGCCCAAACTCCCACTGTGGTCGCCAATTCTTGTTTGCCCGAAAAATTGAATCTTCCTTTATATGCCGATTTAATTTTGAATTACAGCAATAAAAGAAAAATTACAAAATAGAAAATCGAGATTACAAGAATGGGGATCGATTGATTTCGATTCCCCTTTATTTTTGTGAGTCTGGCAGCGGTGGAGCTTTGTTTCTGTAATCCGTTGACGATCCGATCTCTCTGAATTGAGGAACTCCTCTCTGGATATTTGGACTCTGGAAAATTGGACTCTTCCCGAAAGGATCTCCCTCCAATCCAAAAGTCCAAAAGTCAAAAGTCCCCTCTCCCGTTAAATTCCTGTATTTTATAAATCGAAGAAGCTCGAAATCCGGCTCAATTCTCTGCTGAAAAAGCGGATCACGGATTATCAGTCCAAGAAAACAAATCAACGGAAAATAAAGAACGGAAAACAACCTGCGGGTGGCAACCCGCGGGGGCTCCCGTGGGTTGCATCCCGCAGGGGCTCCCGCGGGTTGCAACCCGCGGGTGCTCCCGCGGGTTGCTTCCCAAGGGGGCTCCCGCGGGTGCTCCCGCGGGTGTGCCCACTTAGCAAATTTGGATTTTTTTTTTTTTTTTTTTTTTGGTATCTACACCCTTAAAGTTTGAAACTCTCAAAAAACCCCCTTGACTTAGTTATTTTCACTCTTTTTTTTTTTAACTAAAGTGCACTCTTGTCTCTCAAATTCATATTCTACGCTCATCTCTCATTTTAACCAGCACACTTATTAAAGGGAGAGATAATGGTAGAATAGGAATTTGAGAGATAAGATTGCAATTTAATAAAAAAGGAGAGTGAAAATAATTAAGTTCAAAAGGTTTTTTGAGAGTTTCAAACTCAGGGGTGTTAAGTGATATATCCCCAATACTACGGGGGGTCTACCTGTAATTAACCAAAAAAAAAAAAATTAAAAGTTTGTTTGGACAAGATCAAGTTAGAAAAAAGATAATAGAAACAAAAGAAATAACTTAAATCGGAACAATCTAAATTTGCAAATCTAGAATTTACAATTTTGGTCATGGAGAAACAACATTTGAGATCGAAGTGACGGTTCAGACGGTCAAACGAGACGCGCTACCTACCCGAACCCGTCAACGCGGAGCAGAGCGCGCACCATGCAATACACGTGTGTTCACGCCTCGGTAGGGGAACCCACGTCGGGCCAAGCCTCCGGATAAGGACACGTGGTCCTCTCCCATTGGCTACAACTTGTTGACAAGATGGACTAGTCGGTCTTCGAAGTCTCCTCAACCAGAGGGCATCGGGTTGGTCACGAGCAGCTTGTGAGATATGGACCGTCCGATCGTCCCATGAGTGAACGGACGGATCAGAATGACCCAACGTGAAGAAGTAGGTGGGTTGGGGTTGGGGGTTCGGCACCGTGCAGTTGTCTGACAAAAGATTATTTGTACTGTACCGTACTTGTATGAACATGGAATTAATATGTTTTTATTATCACTAAATTTATTTTTTAAAAATGAAAATTAAGTAATTTATGCGGTTTTTTTAAATAAATCAATAATTAAAATGTTACTTAATTTTTTCCATTCTGCAAACTAAAAATTTTGGGGTAAGTAACAGTAAGTTTTGGTTGGTTTTTCCCGCAAATTTTCACAAAATCAAACTGATTATGAATGGAAACCGAAACATTAATAATATTTTCGAACTTATTAGAAATGATAAACGGACTGTATCTTTGACTCTGTTAGATTTTTCGGTTCCAACGTTTTGAATAAAATTTATTTAGAAATTATAATTTTAATTATTATAGTATGCATATTCTTACAATGTATCCAATTAGTATTAAATTTATATGTATGTATTTATATATGTGTAAATATATGTTTATATTATATTATGTATACTCGAAATCCAAAATCAACATAATTATATTGGCTCGGTATGGTTTCACTTAAGCCAGTTTTTTGTTGGTTGTTTCAATTTTAACGGAACTCTGATCATCCCTATTTTGTATATGCATCAAAATAAAATACATTTTGAAATTTCATAAAATGCTAGACCTTCTGATGGAGTGCTTTGTTTTCTAGTTTAATACTTATTTTACTTGACTAACATTATAGAAGCCCCTAAAAAACTAAACTTTTATTTCTTCTATATTTTTTTTTTCTTTTGATGGTAATTAAATTCAGGCACACATATTTTTTATAATAATATTATTTGAAAATAAAATTTGAATTCTATGAAAATTTGAACACAAATAATGATATTAGAAATTAGGTTTATTGGTTTACTTACCACATGCAACTAAAATGGGCACACAAAATACAGGGGTCACATGTTACCTACTTGCAACGTGCAAGAATATTTAATTAGCTTGCACTCGCATTGATTAGGATGCTAACAAGCAGACATGCAAATTGGACACAAGAAGACAAATGCAATAAACACTCACATGTTCACATGCACTGTTTAGAAAATAAATAATTATAAATTTGCTATTAATTTTTTTTAAGAAAAAAACCCTTATCCCTTTAGCCCCTCCACCTTTGCTACTGCCATCACCGTTGCTGTTGCAGCAACAGCAGCTGCTACCGCTGCTATTGGTGGGGGAGAAGAGAAGCGAGAGGGTAATTCAAAAAAAAAAAAAAATACAATATTTTAAATTCACGTTGGACTCACTAAGAAAAATATAACGTGCATTAAGAAATTCCCTTTTCAAGCTCTACTTTTTTAATCTCTCACTCAAATAGGAACAGAGAGTCGTAAAAATTCATAAATCTTGCCTACAAAATCCATTTCGCTAACTTAAGATCCCAGAGAGAGATGGCTTTTAAGAATCAATGTTAAGTACACTCTATTTAAAACTTTATATTAATTTTTTTTTTATTTTGTATAATTTAAAATTTTAAATGAAATTGATACAAAATTGACCCTTTTTAATACTCTACTCTCATCTCTAATCTTAGATAATAATAAGTGGAAAATTCGATAAAATGCTTGGAATATTTTGATGTATTTATTTTTAAGAAAAGTACAATGAAATAATGTTAATTAGATTATTATGATGAGTAAATCTAGATATATTTTTTAAGGGGAGGTTGTCAATTTTACAAAGTAATTTTGAATTTTTTAATTTTTAAAATGTCAATGTAACTACTCCCTCTACAGCTGAATCGTAAATATAGTTTCAACTGTTGAACACTGTCGAATCCAAGGCCAAGTTGGTTGCCTAGGTGCCTTAGATATTTAGCGTGTGCCGTTAGAAATTCCATAGAAGCTGTTCAAATAAAAAAATAAGGCCCAAACCCCAAGCCTACAAACCCAATTTCTGACGTAGTTTTAACCTAAAAAAACCCAACCCACTAGAATCGATTTTGAGTTGGACTCGGTAAGGGCCCTGCGGGCCATATCGATGCACAACAAATATTAAAAGGCTATCAATTATTATATTATAATTATTAGAAACGGCCAGTTCCGGCGGGGAGCTTCCAAAGGAGCACACCATTTTTCCTGGAGTCTACCCTGTCTTTTAAAAAAAAAGAGTTTTCCTAGTGAGTACATCAAATAACCTGAAATTACCCTCTCTCTCTTTTTCTCTCTTTTTCCCTTCCTTCTCCCCCAACCTCCATTCTTCTCTCCCTCTCCTCTCCGAGCACCTCTCCTCTCTTGCTTTCCTCTAAACTTCTCCTATTTTCCTTCCTCTTCCCTTTCCTTATCTCTTCCACCCAACTTCACTTCTTTCACTGAGTTGCTCGCCAATCTCGCCATCGGTCTAGCTCATGCCGGTCTCCCGCCGCCCCACCGTTGCTTCTTGAATCGAACTGGGTGAAATCTCTTCCTTATTTAGCAAATTATTATTTTTTTTGTCTATTTTTTTAGAGCAGAGAATCAAACCCACTGTCGCCTCGTACAATGTACTCATCAAGGCACTGTGCGGTAATGCGAAGACGCTAGACGCCGCCGTTCGAGTCTTCCGCAAGATGAAGAGCCCCGATGCTTACACTTACAACACTCTGATAGATGGCTTGAGTAAGAACGAGAGAGTTGGTTATGCCCGCAAGCTGTTTGATGAAATGAGCAAAAGAAAAATTGAACCGATGGTCGTTACGTTTACATGCTTTATTCATGGGTTGTGCAGAGCTAGGCAGTTGCATGATGAAATGGGCGAGAGAAAAATTGAACCAACGGTCTTACTTTTGTTGCTTTACAGTGCGAATGCAGATTTATATATGACACTTGCTAAGGAGCTAGCACAGACTTTGGAGAGGCAGTTCTTGAGAAATGTGGAATCAAGAGCTGCTGGCAAAATAGAATCTAGTTAAAATATTTGTAGTTTGAGTATTATTCATCACATTGTAGAGGCAGTTCATACTAACTTCTTTTTTAATCACTTTGTTCGATTGTGGGCTTGGTGTCCTCGAATTCTGTAGTATGCGGCTAGTGGTTTTGGTTATGAGACCATATTTTGTAAGGTTTTCAATTGACACAATTGTTATTTGTTCAAGATGATTGCAAGATAATCCCAGAGAACAAAAGTCTGTTATCTTCAGCCATAGTGCAGTATTTTTGAATGATACACAGCTAAAAGTTTGAGTTTGGCCGAGAAGTTTGTTTGATTTTGTAATAAGAAAATTTAATTAGAAGTTTGCAGTATTCTTAAATGATACTCAAAAAATTTGTTCGAGAAGTTTGTTTGATTTTGTAATAAGAAAATTTAATTATTAAATTTAATTAGAAGTTTTAATTAGAAGTTTGCAGTATTCTTGAATGATACTAAAAAATTGTTGCACAAGAAAATTTAATTAGATTCGTAATAATTACATTTGTAATAGTTGCACAAGAAAATATATTAATTTGGAAAAATAAAATAAAAAGGCATTTGTTAGTGACAGGAATCGAACTCAAGTCGCTCACATGTGAGATAAAATTACTTACCACTATACTACAATGATTTCACAAATAATAAAACGAAAAAAGTCTATTTATAACTGTCCGGACTGGAAGTCCGGACAGTGGGACGAAAATAATTCGTCCGGACTATTTTCCCGTTCGGACTTTAAGTTTTTTTGGGTTCATAATTTTTTTTCAATCCGCACAGTTTTTAGGGTTTTTGAATAAGTAAAAAATTAATAAAATTAATTTTCAAATTTAATTTGTGAGATAATTTAATATATGAGAAGATTTGATAGAATAGTTTTGGATTTTAAGTTTTTTTTTTTTGGATTATATGTTGTTTTAGAAGAGAAGGAGAAGAGAGGTTGAAGAAAGTGCAATTTAGTACAAAAAAGTCGATGGCAAATTTGTAATATGTATGAAGTTTTAAAGTGGGCTCACCGGTAAATGTGGTGTGCCCCTCTAGAACCTCCCGTTCGGGCGTTGTCGCCATCATTCTCCGAAGCCCGGCGCCGAGAAAAATATAAAAATAAAACCCCAGACGAGTTTCTTGGTCTCATTCTTCTCACCGAAGCTTCCTTCTCTTCGAACGATATAAAAAGAAAGAGAGAATCAATCCGTCGCTTCGATCTTCAATCAAACTCTCACCAAAGTATGGATCTTGGCCAGAGCTCTCGATCCATTGAAGACGACGACGAAGTCTGGGCCAAGCTCGGTACTTTTTCTCATATGCTCTTCCATTTTCCTTTTTATTCAACAAGTTTGGATTTTGGTGATGGACGAGTTCTTGAACCCTAGATTGAATCAATTTGTTTTTTTTTTTTTTTTAAATTTATTTTAATAATAAAATAAATGCAGTGCCTACTGACGCAAGGTATCAAGAAATAGAGCTTCGCTCGCAAGATACCCTCATTTGCACCGAAGTCAGTGATTCGTCGGCTGAGAAGTTCACTTGGTGCGAGATATCCGGGAACTCCGATCACGATTCGGCAAGAATCAGGAACTTGAGGTTTGATGCTGTTATTTTTATGGTATTTTGATTGAATTCTTCAATAATATAGATTAAGATTGTCCTGGGAAATGAAATGTTTAGTTTTTATGACATAAGTTCATTGTAAATAATAACTCACATTGGGAGGGAAAAATGGAAAATTTCAGGGTTTGGTGTTCTTGAATAATATGATATGATATATCTGTGTCAAATGCCCCTAGTATGCACTACGTCACCAAAAACGCCCCTAGTATGCACCGGTCACCGGATAGGTGAGGTGCAATGGGCAGTGGTGCTATATATATAAAAAATGGCCCTAGCATGCACCCGTCACCGGATTGGTGACGTGATGCAATGGGCGGGGGTGCTATACATATGGGTAATCTAGATTACCATTATCTCTAGCCTCCCCGCCCGTTGCACAACGTTACCAATCCAGTGACCGGTGCATATTAGGGACTTTTTTCTTGTGTGTGCGCATGTTTATATGTCTGTGCGTGCGTGCGTGCATATGTGTGTCCGTGCGCACGTGTGTGTACGTGCATGTACGTGTACATATATGCATATACGTATCTGTATGTGCGTACATGTAGGTACATGTATGTATGTATGTATGTAGAGAGAGAGGGAGGGAGTGGATACAATGAGAACTCTACCCTTGGCCTTTCCATGAACAAAAAATTCAGGTCATTTCGATACCTTTGCTCATGCATCAAATGTTTTTTCTTATTGCTGAAACTGCTTTTGGTTTTAATTTAATCATATTCAAATAGTTTCGAAATGACTTGATTTTTTCTTTTTAAATTAATAAATATGTTATAACAAGGTGGATGGGTCCGATCTTTCATATGGAGGCCCATGGTGGAGTTCTCACGGAACTTAGTTTAGCAACCCGTCTCAAATGATCATTTCCCTATATATATAAAACAATGTGTGCCTAAATTAATATTTGATTAAAGAAATTCCTCTGTTCAAAGAGTAAAGAGATAATATTCCTAAAAGAAGGAGTAAATATGTAACAATCACATCAATTGGTATATGACAAGTCTTGTCACTCTTTTCATAAAAGAGTGTAACTTACTTTCTCGACTTTTGCCACGATGTTGTTGTAGACATTGATCTAGTTAGGATTGCCCGTGCTTGATTGGGAATTTGACAATGGAACCGTACTATGTCTCCTTAGTATTATCACATGTTTGCTGTTTTCGGCTACTGAACTATCATGTAACCTTGACTTCCTCTGAACTTTTACATCTTCAACCCATCTACATGACAAATGCGGCAAAGTGGAATTTGTTCCCTTTCTCTTGTATTCAACTACTATTAAGTTTCTGTACATTGTTTGATTATTAATATCACCATACTATTAATATTGTTGATCCTTCTCTTTTGACATTTATAGTTGAGACGAATGATTGAAAATAATGTGGTATATGCAAACAACATGGATACAGGCAGCATAACTAAGTTCTCAATTAATTTTGTACTTATGCTATCTTTCTGCAACTATCTGTTACTTTTATCTGATGGTTTGTATGTTCTATTACTGATTTTGCTCATATTACCTCGTTTTTTTGAACTTTTTTTCTTCCTGAACTGTGCTGATAGTTCGAATGAAATAATTGTTGATGGAACTGCCGCTGGAGAAGAAGCTGTGGACATTAAAAGTGGAAGTCAAATTACTTCAGGTCCTCAAAAACAAGGTGAGATATCTTGTTCCATCAAAATAGTTTATTAATTTATTATCAACAGGTAATTTGGTGGTTTATTATCTTGCTGTTGGACTAAGCAGTTGTCTATAATTTCGTTTTATTTGTAACATTAAGCTGCCTTCAGCATACACGGGAAGCACTTGTGTCAATATATATTTTTGATGTACCATCATTTTCTTAATTTTGATGGTTTTCATATTTTTTTTTTTATGTACCATTATTTTCTTAATTTTGATGGTTTTCTTATAGAGATAATTTCAAGGCGTGGTTTTGGGAGAAAGTAGAGTGTACCTTTAAGAATATCATATCCTTTTGATTGTACTGCCTAGAACTCATTTTATAAGAAAACCATCAAAATTAAGAAAATGGTGGTGGTGGTACATCAAAATTAAGAATATCATATCCTTTTGATTGTACTGCCTAGAACTCATTTTATAAAGTAATACTTGGGCATGCGATTCTGTCATCCCTTTGGCTTAATTTTTTCTCGTTGAGATGTTTTTTATTCTCTATAATATTTTCTATCATTACTTCTTCATCTAAGTTAATACCTAATTCTTTCTCTATAATAAGTTGTATTTTTACCTCTTTTTCTAAGTTAATACCCAATTCTTAGAGAATTTGGTGGGTTGTTCCTTGTTGATTTTGATCAAAACTGCATATATAAAAGAAGTAGGTCTACCTTTGATTCAGGGCATGGTCTCTCTTCCTCGTACTTGCATTGGCTAGGAATTTGAACAATCTTTGAGAAGGGTGATCTTAGGGTGACAAACAGTCTTAAATATTTGGTCAATTCTTTTTGTGGTGCTTTCTAAACTTTGAGTTGTTCCCATAGCTAACACTATTTTGATGTGAAAAGCTTAGACAAATTAGTTTCTTTGTATGTAATTCTGTGAATTTTTTTGAAAGTGTAAATTCTAGGGTTTGAGATGAAGAGTTCGACATAAAATTCCATTGCTCTTTCTGAGTTTTTGTACCATATAAAAGAGACTGGTTCAATTGTAGGTTACACCAAACAAATGTTGGGTTAGCTGACTCAACCCACCAATATTAAAACAGAACTGTGGTGACCCCACCACTAGAGCTGACTAACGGGCCGGGCATGTGCCCGGCACAGCACGGCTGAGCCGTGCCCGGCAGGCACGGCCCGGCACCTCGGCCCGGGCCGAGGCCGGGCATGTGCCAGGCACGGGCCGGCACGCCCAAAAAAAAATTATTTTTTTTTGAAAAATAGCCGTTGGGGTGTTTGGGGGGGTTTTTGCAATTTTTTTTTGCAAATAAACCCCCAGCCGTTGGGGGGTTTCTTGCAAAAAAAATTTGCAGATTTCTCCCCCAACGGTCAAAATAGCCGTTGGGAGGGGTTTGTAAATTTTTTTTACAAATTAAACCTTTTCTTCATCTATAAATACCTCAATATCTCTTCTATTACCATTCATCATTCTTATACATTAAATTCATTCTAAAAAATCTCCTAAAATCTTTATTTCTCAAGAAGTCTCAAGCAAAAGAAGTAGCAAGTTTCAATCAAGTGATCAAGAAGTTTCAAGCAAGCAAGTCTCCCAAATAAGATCCAAGCAAGTTTTTTCATTGAAGCAAGGTTTTTTTCGCTATTTCGGTTTCCAGCTTCATCTCTCTAACTAGGTATTTATAATTTAAAGTTTTTTTGAGAATTTTAATTAGTTATTTTTGGGATTTTATTAAAATGGATCCACACTCGTCTGGCGCTTCTTGCTCTCAAGCCACGGGTTCTTTTATTCCATTTTTAACTGATGAAGAATATCAAAATCTATGTCAACCCTTAGAACAACCTCCTCAAGTACTATTTTTTGTATCTCAGGAAGAAACAACTAATACAACCATACCCGAAACACAAACTACCACATCTACTAGGGCTGTTAGATCAGACATATGGAAACATTTTGAAAAAATAACAGAAAACAATATTAGGAAAGCTAAGTGTAAACACTGTCATAAAATTTATTCGTTTCCTGTAGGTAGCGGAACGGGTCATCTTAAAAGACACGTAGAAAAAAATCACCCACCAAATGTACCACATCAAACACAAATAAGCACATTAGGTGGATCATTAGGTATACGTAAATATGATCCAATTAAAACAAGAGAAAATTTAGCAAGATTTATCATACATGACGAACAATCATTTACTTTTTCGGAAAATCACAAATTTGAAAGATTTTGTAAATCAACATTTACTGACGAATTTAAAAAAGTCCCACGTTCAACATGTACATCTGATATATTCAAACTATATAAAGAGCAGAGGGACACTTTAATAGCTATTTTTACTTCTTTAATTTTTAGAGTTGCTATAACTGTAGATAGTTGGGAAGCTAGAAATATGACTCATTATTTATGCATGACGGCACACTATATAGATCAAGAATGGTGCATACAGAAAAGAATAATAGGGTTTAGGGTATTTGATTTTCCTCACAATGCACAAAATTTATCACAAACCATGCTAAATGTATTTTCAGCTTTTGGAATAGACAATAAAATATTTACCATTTCTTTGGATAATGCTTCTGAAAATACGGCCGCAATTAGAATTCTTAAAAATTATACAAAACCAATTCTAAATGGAAAATTATTCCACGTTAGGTGTATTTGCCACATACTAAACTTATGCGTTCAAGATGGATTAAAAATAGTAAATGATTCACTAATGAATCTTAGGTATACATTACTTTTTATTAAAGATAGTGGGCCAAGAAGACAAATATTTAAACAAATATGTAAAAATATGAAAATATCACCTAGAATTGTACCTATAGATGTTAGAACAAGATGAAATTCTACATATAAAATATTAAACATAGCTATTCAATATAAAAATGTAATAAATGCTTTTAATGAAATGGAGACACCAATGTATAGTTTAGATAATAATGAATGGCACCAGTTGCATTGCATTTCTAAGTTTTTAGGCAAATTTGAAGATGCATCTAGAGCACTGTCAGGAAGTTATTACCCAACTACACACATTACATTATATTATTTAACCGAAATTACTTCGGTTTTTAATGAATGTAGAAATCACTCTATACTTGAAATTATTGTTCGACCTATGGAAATTAAATTTAATAAATATTTTAAAGATTTTCCATACTTATTATATTTTGCAACTGTTATGGATCCCCGTTGCAAATTAGATGGATTTGAAATATTAATAGATTTATTTTATACAAATATGTCTTATGAAAATAATGTGAGGGATTTACTTAATGATATTAAAATATGTTTAGATATTATGTATAAAACTTATAAAGATATGTATGGTGTGCCAACACAAACTACAAAAGAACCATCTACTGGGGAAATTCGTAATCCAATAATATCATCTCTATTTAACAGAAAAAAGTCAAGACAAACTAGTACATATTTTAATGAATTACATTATTATTTAGAGAGAGCTAGCTATGAAGATAACGCATCTCCTGAAAAGATGAATCCTTTGATATTTTGGCATGGTGGAAATCATAGGAAAAAATATATCCCGTGCTTTCCAAAATGGTCCGTGATCTACTAACTCCTCCAGTGTCTACTGTAGCATTGGAGTCTGCTTTTAGCGCAGGTGGTAGAGTGCTCACGTACTTGAGAACCTCAATGGCGTCGGACACATTGGAGATGTGTGTCTGTTTGAAGGATTGGTACGACGCAGAAGATAGGGAATAAGGCTTGACTAATGAAGAAGATGTACTAGAGATCTTAGGTTTACCGGAAGAAAATGAAGATTGATTAAAAGTATTTAAATTTGTAAGGATATTCATGTATTTTCAATTTTTTTTTTAATTTTTAACTTATAAATCTCTTAGAAAATATATTAAGAACAAGTTGAGGGTGACGGCTAGGGTCCTCTCCCCTCTCTTCGGGTTTTGTATAATTTCTAAAGAGATTTATAGAGTAATTACATAAATTTAATGAGATTATATATAATATAACATTTGTTTTTTTCTTAAATCTCTTGTTTTTTTTTTTTTTTTTTTTAAATAAACCGGGCCGGCCCGGGCACGGCACGGGCCTGCCGTGCCGTGCCGTGCCGGCGGGCCGAGCCCGGGCCGAAACCCGTGCCGTGCCCGGCACGGCACGGCCGGGCGCGGGCCCGGGCCGATTGCCGGCTCTACCCACCACCTAAAGATACAAACATTCAAATGGGGAGCCAACCCAATCAATTTCTGAATAAATCTACTATATGTTTGCCACAGATAAAATGTTGATGGTTTAGAGCAACCTGTCCAGTTCCTAGGAGAGTCTTCAAGGTTACTAACAAACAATATGTAAGTTTCCCAATGAGTATTGCATGGATCATTTATGAACTGCTAAAAACAAATGCTATATCAGCTCTCAGTTCTCATAATAGTTAAATAATTCAACTTCCAAAAGTTGATGTCATCGTTCGAACATCTTTCCAAATCATCCATCAAACCACCTTTATCGACATATAAATTAAAGTTTGGATCTGTTGAAATATCTATTTATTTTTTCCCTAAAAGATCTCTCTCACCCAACAAATCCAAAATACGCTAATCTCTGCAGAAAATTAACTAATTACCAAAGTAACTTGTTATCCGCAGATCTTTCGCATAGGATTGGTATTACGAAAATGACCTCCATTCAGCATTGTGATCATTGCCCATGACAACTGTGTCATGGTTTAACCTATGAAAACATAAACTTTCTATGAAGTTATCTAAAAAACAGAGAGGAATATCATTCCAAGCTAAAATTCTGCACTAGCAAACTTAAAAAAAGGGCCAATCTGCACTCTAGGAGACTTTGAATCTGTAGGTAGCTTTACCCCACTTCATATCTTTTGAGTTAATAAAATTTGTACTTCTTCAACTAAAAATGTCTCAACTTAGACTGCCCATTGCGCTAACTATCTCCATTAAGTTTAGCTGAATCTTCTAAGAATATAATCAACAGAAGTAAACACAGTAATATAAACTCCTCTGAATTAAAGATGTTTGCTAACCATTTCAAGATTTTGAGATTCGAACTCTTGCTTTCTATTATTAAATGGTGAAGATAATAAATCTCAAAAGTTATAAATAGATAATAAATCTCAAAAGATGTTTGCTAACCATTTCAAGATTTTGAGATTCGAACTTTTGCTTTCTATTATTAAATTGTGAAGATAATAAATCTCAAAATTACAAGTAGGTATCCTTATTTTAACTGGAGCTTAGTGTTAGCTTGATTGTATCCATTACTTAAGAATTTTCTATGCAGCAGCAACACCTATCTTCTTTTCTTAATATAAGATTCTGATCTCAGAATCATATTAAGAAAGCAGTAATAAATGTACTTCATTTGCATTCCGTATGGTTGTCGATGTTGTTCATTAGGGAACCTGGTGTAATAATTAGAATTGAACCTGTAATTGGTTGTAGGCGCCTTTATTGTTTATTGTTTATTTAACCTAAAGCAAAATATTGGTGAATGTAAGAATTATGTTTACCTTATTATTTTGGTATAATAATTATGGCATTTGTTTAGCAAAATTAACGATTTTGTGCAAAAAAAAATATCTTTTGTTTTAACTGAGGGACTTGTAATTTTGTTTTAAATACTTTCCAGGGTTCTTAAGTTACACATTTCAAGTTGTACCTTCTCAGAAACTTGAAAGGGAAAGTTTGAAGGTTAGTGCTTTTGAGAAATTCTGTTTTCATTTTTCTTTCATTTGTCACAGGTGCAATTGCTGACTAGTAATTTTGTTATTTGCACGCGGTAGATTTCCTTAAATGTTGAGCATGCAAAATGCAGTATATGCTTAAATATCTGGCATGATGTGGTCACTGTTGCTCCTTGTTTACACAATTTCTGGTAATTGATTATCTATGATTAAGAGAAAAACTTTAATTAAATCTTCTACATCCTATAATTTGATGTTGAAACCTCGACTCATTACTTCTTCTATGCAGTAATGGTTGCTTCTCAGAGTGGTTAAGAAGATCTTCTACCCAGTCTAAACATAAAAGTGTACTATGTCCCCAATGTCGGACAATTGTTCATTCTGTTGGAAGAAACCACTTTTTGCATAATATTGAAGAGGTACTTTCTTCTGTTGACTTTCACTTTTCAAAATGTTTGATATGTAGCTCCTTGAAAATTATTTCCAACAGAAGCAGTACATTTTATTTAATGTACTTCATTTTTACTGAAATGGGAACCTCTCCTACACGGGGAAACGAATATGATTAGCATGTAGCTCTTCCAGCGACTAGGTAGAGATATTTATATTTTTGAACTGGCTTTTACTCTTCTATTTTATTGTAAAATGGATTTGAAACCACATGTTTTATTTGTCCTAGCCCCATAAACATTCCTTTAACAATAGAATGTTTTATCTTTGAATCCTTAAGAGTTACATACCCACATGTTTATGTGTTTATTGTAAGTCAGCATGGTGAACTTTAAGTTAAACATATTCCTTTATCCAGTAGCAATAACTGATGATCTTAAGAAAATCTGACACCTTATCTTCTTTTATTCAGGCATTTCAAATGAGTGTGATTTATAAGATTAGTAATAACTAATATGCTAACAGAAACAGCATCCAAAATTTTAAACAGAATTTTTCAACTACTTTCTGGTTCACCACATAGCAGTACTTTAATTTTAGAAGTCACTTTGATCGAAAAAACTAGAATAGCTGCTCAAGTGGATGAGCATCACCTCTTGAGCACAGCTTAGAACTCTAACCTTGTTGATGAGTGTTAACGTTATCAGCAAAGCAGGTCACTATAAGCAACCTGCCAACGTCAAGGTCATGCCACATGACCTCTCTATTGCTCAAAGTTTCCATGGGCATAAATTTGATGTGAACTTGAGGGGTGTAAATTTTGCTTGCTTGCTTGTTTGTTTTTCAAATGCTTTATCAACCCTGAATCATGCTCCACGCTCAGTCCCTTCTTGATTTGATGAGATGCTGGTGATAATCTAGTAAGCAGTTGCTTTTGCATGGTATTCTGTTAAGTGTCAATGTTAATCTAGACAGGTTTTTATTCTATCACAAGTCAACTGACATGCTCCCCAGTTTAGTTTGACTTGCAGTTGCCAGTTGTTGTTGTTTTTTTTTTTTTTTTTTTGTGGGGGGTGGGGGTGTATTGCAGTTTCAGATGAGGTCGGTAGCAGCATCACACCTACCATTGGGTGTTTGGAGAATAATTGAGGTGGATTCTGAAATACCTTGCAGCAATTAGTTTGTGTAGAAGGGAAAAAAAAATTGCTTATGCTTATTGCCTTATTAGGAGACGTTTCAGAGTCATCCAAGGATAATGGTGTTGGGTAATGTTCATATTCCATGGTTCAACTCACATAATATAGTATTAAGCAAGAAAGATTCAGTCAGTGTATTGAGCAAGCTTTAACTCAGAAACTTTGTACTAACCTTAGGCATGATTATTGATGGGTTAACTCACAATTTTCATGTTATTTGTAGCATGAAATAAGAATGTTAGCAACACTCATATGAATTTGCTTGACTCAGTTTATATGTGTGATTTCACAGACCGCTCTTGGGTTGAGCTTCATTGTGCCAATGTGGTTTCCAAAGGATGTATGTAGAATAGTTCTAAGTTATTTTGTATAAAAGAAATTCAATTGAAAAAATGAAGAAGGTGGTAAATGATATCTCAAAACATAAAATCCTGAACCGATTTTTAGGCATAACAATTGGAAACGGATCAGAAGTTCGCACCCGAATCGGATTTGGATTTACAAATGACAGATCCAAATCAGATTTGGGTTGGGTTTGAGTCCAGCAAATGTTATAAGAAAGTAGTCCAAACATGAAGCAAACCCAAATTGTGATATTTTCTTTTCGATTTTGGACTCTATACTCCTCATTGGATTCAAATTCGGGTAATACACTTATCATATTGGATCCAGATTGTGAGACGTTACTTGGTTTTTGGTTACAATTAGTTCCGAGTTTTCTGTAGATAAAATTATATCTACAGAAGGAAGAAATCTATATTGTACAAATTTTCGCAGGTTAGATTCCAAAAGGTATGGCAGCCCCAATCTTAGACAGAGAATCAGTTAGCTTAAGCATCAATACTATTTACTTATTTAGTATCTGCTAATGAAGACTAAACTATAGTCATGTAGGATATGGTATTACGGAGTCTAAATTTGAACTCCTTGCTGTAATTGCAAACTTCTAAAAAGAAATATAATGTTTAGGAAGATTTGAAGCCTTGGAGCATCAAATCTGCGTTACATTCAAGTATTTGAGGGTGTTGATCCAACAGTTACCTCCCGGTGCTTGCTCTTCAGCTTTTCTCTCACAAGTAAAAAAATTTCTTAAGTTGGTATGATACTTCTTTTGTTTTTATTTTACTAATATATGTATGGGTATGACTGACTGTAAATGAAATTATGAAAACCTGTCTTTGGACATTATGTACAATGTCATGCAAGTAAAAAGACCATGTGAAAAGTGGTGCAAAGTCTTCAAAACCATGCAAGTAAAAAGCACGTAGGATGACTAGAGATAGGTGGCTATGTAAAATCTCATTTATTTTTATACAAAACCATGCAAAATGGCATGTTAAATGTCAAGTAATGCTTATAACTGGGGAAGTTTTGATTGACCCCTGCTTGGTTGTTTGAGTGTGCATAAAAGTCAGGACTTTGTTGTACTATGTTGCATTGGAAGTGTTTGTACTGATCATAGAACTTTGGTGGCTTGTGGTTGGGGTTCCAATAACTCAAACTTGCACTGCTCCAGACGCGATTATGGTTTGCTATTGGACAGAAAATAATTATACATGCATGAATTTATGTACATACAATGTATGGCCTAGGAAATTGTTAAATGGATACATAAAAATGGTTTTGACTTCTCTCAGGCACCAGAGAAATGAACATGAATCTCACAAGATTAAGGCATAAAGAAGGTTTAAAGGTAATAACAAAAAAGGGGAATGAAATAAAGAAATGGTGTACCCGTCTCACAATTGCACTGCTCCAGACGCGATTATGGTTTATGTACATACAATGTATGGCCAAGGAAATTGTTAAATGGATACATAAAAATGGCTTTGACATCTCTCAGGCACCAGAGAAATGAACATGAACCTCACAAGATTAAGGCATAACATGAAGGTTTAAAGGTAATAAAAAAAAAAAAGGGGAATGAAATAGAGAAATGGTGTACCTATCTTCATTCTTCTCTTCTTTTGTTTTTAGTTGACTCTCTAGTTAATTCGACGTTGATAAGGGAGCAGTTCCAGAAGGTGGTTATAAAATTTGAATTTTGAATCATGCAGGATTAATTTCTCTAGCCATTGAGTATAATTAAAACTAATATTTATATATCACAGAGGTATCCCTCTATTGGATAAGGGAGTTTAGACAACAAAAATTGAAAGAAAAAAGAGTGGGGGAGATATAACAAGATAGAAACACAAAGAAGGAGGGGAGATATAACAAAGAAAGAAAGAGAAGTTGAAAGAAAAAAAAAAGTCAAAAGAAGAAGCAGAGAGGAACAGGGAAGAGAAGAATATATTGTCATTGTTATATCTCTCTTTTTTTTTTATACCTTCTTTCAATTTTTTTTTCCTTTCTTCATGCCATGTTAATGTTCTCTCTGAGTAATGCCAGTCTCCTCATGTAGGCATTCATCCCATGGATGCATTAAGGCATATCTAAATCTTGTTACATGCAAGATGCAAGACCCTCCACCGTGCATGTAAGATCCATCCATTTCATTTATTAATAATATATTCATCACTTATTATATATCTTAAATCCTTGCATGCATGATCATGTTATAGTTCAGTGGAGCCTTATCAATCAATATCTTTAGTAGCGGCAATATGAAACGGTATAACACAGGTTCGGTTCCTTGAAGCCTGACTTCAAATAGTGTGATGAAGCCCTGTCCTACTTGACAACATGATGAGCCAGACGGAAACACTAGGCTTGGAGGTCATCTAAATTGATTCCCTTTTCATGACTTGAAGATCATTTGTGATTTCCTTTTAACGACTTAGTGGTCATCTCAGTTCCCTTTCAACAACTTAAAAGTCATTTTAAATTTGTGATTTCCTTTTAACGACTTAGTGGTAATCTTTATTTAAATGGGAATGAGAATGATTATCAAGCTATTTATAGCATTCTCCATTTCTTCTCAAGTCCTCTGCATTTTATGATTTAAATATGTAAAATTATTGAAAAGGCATATAACCAGAAAAGTTAAAGGGAATATATTTTATCTTCTGCTACAACATTGCTTGAAGCTTCTCCAATGAGCATTAAAGCCTTCGTGGTGTTTTTTTTAGTGCCTGTTTCAACTCATTTAAATGACGTCATTCCTAGTCATCCGGAGAAAGTGTGGAATATTTATCAAAATGATCATCATTTCCTCAAAACTTTTTAGACAGCTATGAGATCGATAAAGGCATGCACCTATTTCTTCTGTTCAGCCCAAACTTTGACGAAAAATGTTGTATTTAAGAAGTTTTATTATTATTTTTATTAGATCAATCATGAAGAAGGCTGATAAGTTCCTCTCATTTGACTAGTTAGATGGAGAGTTCCTGAGCTCGAATTGAAGTGTAGGTCTGTTCTATGCTTTGCTAAAAGTAGAATACTGATTGGGGCTTACTTTTTGCTGTCAATTCTTGCATTAAGTAATAAGGCTGTCAATTCTTGCATTAATAATAAGGTTGATGCATAGACATAGCTTTTTATTTGTATTATTGGGTATATACTTTGACATGCATTGTTCATCGTGTTATATCTGAATAATTTATTTTGAGTAGGCTATCCTGCAAAGTTTTTCTTCACTAAAGCGTTCAGATGAGGAAATTGCACAGATGGATAAATATGCCTCTGTTAAGTCAAATCTTGTAAGTTCATTTGAATTATTTATATTTTGTTACTGTTATTATTTTACTGTATGAATGCATGGCTTCTATCAGTCTATGTCTACTTTTTTGAGTTTATAACAGTAGCAATGTATAGTTTATGCATTATATGCTGTTGTATGAATTGGGTATTTATTTGGGTCTAATACTTCCCTCTGCGATGATTAATGCTCTGTCTATGTTTCCAATAACGATGGATGAACACATAAGGCTCATGCGGCTTTGCACATGTCAGCCTATCATACAATTTTAACGCCAGCACGTCTCATCATATTTAGTGACTTTCATTATTATGTTGTACAAGGCATAATATTAGTCTCAATGTGTCTTCTTAGATCCATGAGGAGTTCTTAAAGTATTAGTTATGTTGTGCACAAAAATAAGATGTTCCAATCAGTTTCTCTTTTGTTCTTATTTTACATGATTTTGTGATATACTATACTATACCAGAAATTGATTAAGATTGTATTCATATGATGTGATGCTGCTGCTTTTCTTAGGTATTGGGGATTAAAAATAAAACATCGAGAAAGAGGCCTTTGTCATCTTTAAGTGATGAAAGTACTGATGCTGAACTTCCTTGCCCTCAGTGTGGTAATGTAAAATCTTATAACTGGATATACTGTATTTACTATGCAATTCTTACATCTTATGGAAAAAGAAACACAAGTATAAAATTATAAGTTGATGTTTAGTTCAGTAAAAAAAGAAAATTGCAAGATAATTCAGGGCCTGTTTGTTTATACAATTTACAATTGAACTTGAAAAGAGAGGAAAATTTTGAAATTTGGGGAACTCCCAATCACCATGCAAACTAATGGTTATAGTTGAACAAATTGAATTTTGTTGGGGATTAGGATTACCTACCAAAATTCAAAATTTCTCTTTTCTTTAAATGCAGTTCTATAAATTGTATTTACACTTACATTAAAACAAGCAAGCCCTTAGGTGCTTTCTTCTTTTGGAACATTACTCAAATTTCCACCAATTGATTAGACTATTAAATGTGCTTGTATAATTTTTTTGGGTGTTTTTACCTTTATCTCTCTAGAAAAGCTGCATGGTGGTGTATTTAAACCAGAAAGTCTAGATGCACCAATCAGACTGTAAAAAAACCATAATAAAATTTTTATCATTTTTATGATTATTTCTTTTATTATTTAAGCTCTTTTCTTTTTTTTCTGAAGTTATGTCGAGCAAACTTTGTGCTGATTGAAGAAGGCATGAGCGGCAAGGAAGTCCATTCTCCAGTTTACATTAAAATAATTAATACATAAGTGCCTAATATAAACATGGAAATTATGATTTTTTTTTCCATAACTTATTATCATATGTTCTAGTTTTGATTATACATTGTTCATGACTTTATGCTACTTATATCAAAAAATTTGTAAGATCTCAGTGCTAGTTAGTACTCTTTTACTTGTCACACTTTGATGCCTCCTCTCGTGAGTCAAAATTTTTAAACTGGACTGATAATCGAATAGTTCTTCACTATATCTGTATTCATGTCTACTGATACATTGATGGCTAATTTTACTTTCTTTAGCTTATCTCGATCCTACTTGTTTTCATTCCTTGTGCCACTGTTAGTATAAACTTGGTCAATTCCTCCAGTCGTTTCTACTCATGTTCCTGATCCTCTTTGGGGCTTCTAAGGAAATCCTGATTCTGCAATAATTTTCTAGAGAGTTATGACTATTACCAGGGATTATAAGTAGGTAAACCTAAATTAATGTTATCTAAAAGTTACTCACGAGAACCTTACATTTTAAAAAAAAAAAAAATCTAGAGTAGTTCATGTCCTAATTCAAGGCAAAACTTTTCAGTTTGTCCCCTAAGATACAAAATTATAACATTTCTACTTTTAGAAGAGTGGTTTTTAGAACCTAATTTGAATTCATATATGTGTTATGTTCTTAACTCCAGCAGTCTCATATATGTTCCTTATTAACATAGAAAAGCTGGTGCTGAAAGCCTGACATGCTTTTCATCTGTTGCTAAACTGTTAGTATTATCTGACAATATTTATAGGTGCCGACCTTGGGGGATTCAGATGTGGTCGGAGCACTACCCACCTTCAGTGTCAAGGATGCGGAGGACTGATGCCATCTAGACCTGATGCCGGTGTTCCCCAACATTGTAAATGTTCCTACCTCTTGTTTGCTTTATTTTGTAACTGTAATTGCCAATGAAAATATTTCCACTTGTAACCAAATTCATCTGGTGGATTTATTAATTCTTTACTCTATTTATGAGCTATGAGTTCCACACCACCAACAACAATTGGCTTTGTGAATCCATTTTGAATCATTTTTCTACTTTCAACTCTTTTAGGGGTTATATCCGTAGACTTCCATCTATGCTGATAATATCTTGAAATTATGTTCCATTCCAGGCTAAGTTGAACCTTCCTTAAAGATTTAGACCTATTTCTTGATATCAAGCGTATTTTGTATTTCTGAAAATTTTAATAATAAAGTGTTTAGATAAAACATATTCTTATAGTTCCATTCTGTGTGTGTTCACATTGTTATAAATTTGAACTATCTTTACTAAGAAAAATTTTCTTTTTTAGTTATCTTTATTTTTTTAAAAGTTAAAACAAGAACTTGTCATCAACGTACAACTTTTTCCTGATATAGCTTGTTGAATGGTCTGTAAGTGTAGGCTCGCAAATGTCATCGTAAATGTGTTAAACCATTAATGAATTGGAAATCACATAGTTTTGGTTGTTATCCCTAAGATCCCCCTCCATAAGTAGCCAATAGACTCTCTCAAGAGTCAATTAATTGCCATGTGGGATGAGCTAATGGAACCTCTAATTGATGGGTTATGATTACTTATGTGAACATGCAGATATTTAAAAAGATTAAAATATGTAAGAGGTAAGATTTCTATTAGAAGTACATGATAAATTTACTGACTTGACGGTCAATTTAGAATTTGGTTTTCCATTTAGCTGACGTGGAGATTGATTGTGAAATTTAGATGCCCATTCAATATTTGATGCCACCCTATTTTTTTCAAAGAAAATTAGTGAATGGGGTGGCATCAAATATTGAATAATTTGAACTTGAAGATAAATGGCAACTGCAGAACGATTAACTGCAAAACGAATAATTTGAACTTGAAGATAAATGATAAATTGTGTTCCATTCAATAATTGGATATTTCAGTCTTGCATTCATTTATACCTTTGTAAAATTATTCACCCACTCTTATTACTTTTGTGGACAAAATTTATATTATCATTGGAGAATATTTTGCCTCCAACAGTAAGTTCTCCAAAAACAAAGAAGCACTTCCACTTCCACTTCCAATTTGCAAATATTTATGCTTGATGGACATGCAACCAAAAAGCTTTATTAAATTCTTTAGCTCATGAAATTGACATACTCCTAAAGTTATATGAAGTTAAAAGGAAATGAGGCACCATTGAAGGTGTCATTCTTTCTTGTTCAACTATGACATGTCATTTCTTTCTAGGATTTAGCTTTTGAATTTTTTTTGTTCACTAGACCTAGTGCTCTCTGGCCAGCCTTTATCTGAGAGCTACGTATTACGTATTCTGTAACTTGAGTTACTTGACAAGTTTGAGATGCCTTGAAGTCCATGGTCTGAAGCTGATGTGGTCACTTACTCCAATATAGCACCATCTTACTAATAGATTATTTTTCAAGTGTCCTGTCAGGACATGTGTAAATATGCCAGGTAGGAAGGTGGTAGGATTATTGTTGATGATGAGGAATAGAGGTACACCTTCGAGAACCTGGTTGGAGGCAATAAAAAGTTTTTACAAGTGCTTAACTTGTGATGATCCTTAAAATAATTGAATTGAAGTAAATGATTATGTAGCCAAGGCTACACCAAAATTTGGGATAAAGGGTATTTACTGTATTCAGGGCATGCGAATGTTGAAGTACCTTCCTTTTTTTACTTCCATTTTATGGACCGTTGACACATTCTTCCATGACGAATGAGAACTATATGCAGTAAAGGGTTATGTCATTTGAATATTTGCTTTAGGACCAAAATTGTTAGCTTGGTGGACCTTCACTTTTTAGCTTTTTCTTTTGCAATTTAACCTTTAGTGTATTCTAATTTAAACAAAAGTTAGTTTCTGATTTGCTTACATTCAATTTGTCCATTAGCATTTTCAGTTTTCTTTCTTGTTTGTAGGCTTGGGATGCAATAGAGCCTTCTGTGGTCCTTACTGGCGTGCTCAAGGTGTAGATGCAAATGAATATGATATAATTTGCAATCAGCAAATATTCAGACCAGTACAGTCTCTTCCCACTGAATCTTGTTGTAGCTATACATTGTTATTTGCTATCAGCCTTTCATGCTTTTATCCTTTAGATCCCTACAATGTTTTTTAAGTTGACTAGTCTTTTGCTGGAAATGATGGTGTACAAAACTTATATTTCTAAAGCAATTTGTGCATTTATAAATTTTTTTTTTCCAAACTGTATCCTAACTTACATTGTCTATGTCTTCTGATAAATTTTCAATTCCTTGATTCTACAATCGCTAGATCAGTGTGTTATTTTCAATAGGCCATCCTATTTTTCACCACCTTATGTAGATTGTGTATAGTTTGTGGATATATAAGCTAGCATTTCAATATGGGTTTGGCTTCTTGTGCCTCGGAGATCAATGCTATTTCCTAATCCCTGTAATTGTCATTACTTTCGTTCACCATAACCTGGGAATTTCGAGCTTTTTTTTGCTAATTTGATTTTTTTTTATTTATTGTTTTTTTCTTTTCTTTTTCTTTTCTTTTTTTTTTTGCCTTTTGGCCTTGTAATCTTATATGGCATCCTATGTTGGGCATAGCTGCCTTGGTGAATGATTCAACACCTATTGCTGTTATGGAAATTGATGTAGTGGAGAGTTCTAGTGGTGGTGAATTAAGAAATCTAGTACCATGATCAAATGAGGCATAGCGTCCCTCTTAACTCTCCATAAAAATTTGTGGATGGTTGACAATGGGTTGCATGAGTACAGTGTACCATTATCTAATCATGTGGTGATAAATATAATTCCATTGCGTTTGTAGAGAGTATGTACATTTTTCAATTCCCTCTTCTTATACGATATATGATATTTTTTCAGTCTAAGTAGGCTACTAATCTTATTGCAGACTTATGAGGAGGCTGTGTTTGAACTATCAGATGAACTTGACTTTAAGATATATACTAGTTTTTGTTGTGAAGAGAATATTCTTGCTACTTGCCTAGTTGCTACCATAGTGCATTTCAACTGCAACTAGTTACCACAGCTTAATATCCAGTTTTTTTTTTTTTTTTTTTTTTTGACATTTTGTAAATGATAATGTATTTCATCTACTTTATATTTTAAGTAAATGCTTATTCTTGGCCTTGATGTTGCAGATCTCAGAGCACACCATTTCAAGAATTCCAGAGTCATTACATCAAAATAATCAATACGAGAAAGATGTACGAGTACTTAGTGCTTGACGAATTTGTTTTTTAGTTGGATATCCTGAAAATCTGTCCAATTTCATTAGCTTCAAATCTCCTGTTAGGTCACAGAAAGGTGCATACATCTGACTGGAAAGACATTGCAGGCTGTGATCTCAGATTGGATCACTAAGTTCAACAACCGAGAAGTTGGTAAAACCATCACCAAATCTTTCTATGAAGCTTACAACATGATCTAAATATAATTGTATCATGCATGTTAGTGAATTATTTAATCCTTGAGCTTTGTAATTTATTATATTTACTAGGTTATTTTAACATATTTATTTTATATGATTCTATTTCTATCATATTATTATCTTTTTTGATATTTGGGTTTTAACTTTCGTTTGTCATTTGCATTTGCAAATCTCTTTGATTCCTGGAACATATCATTTTCTATCTGGACCATTCTATGTTGTATCCTAAGTGTTTTTTTGAGAATATCGGTGGGCTATATATCCCCCGTGTATCATTAATAAGATATAATGAAACCATAGGTTCATACTACATAGTTACCCCCAATGATAGTCAAGAGTCTGTTACAGTTGTTACATATTGAGATTTAATTATGAGACTTTACATATTGAGATTTAATTATGTGGCTCCATCCTTGACTATTTCCAGCCATCCTCTTTGTTGGAGCTGGTCTTCTGTTCTCTTCGAAGCGTCTACTTGATTGGGATCCCCCTCTTCTTCTTCAAGCTGAACATCCAGATGCCTGCATGTGTCTCAATGTCCCCCTGTCCCTGTAGTAGAATCCGGCACTGGAATATCTGTATCCTAAGTGTTAACTGTAATCTTGACCGACCAATAGACTCTGATCTTCAAGGTCTCATTAGTAGTGATTAAAGATTGGACTATTGGTTATCAAGAAGGCCTCGACATTTTTACAGTCAGGTGGTGTCCTAATGTAGACCCTCAAAACTGATTCCTGAAATCACAACCAAGGCATCTTTGTAGAAGTTAGGGACAGCTGATGGTATCATGAAGGGATTGAAGGCATATAATCTAGCTACTGCATCTCAAATTTTTCAATAATATATTTTCTTTGATTTTATGTCTGTCTACAAACTATTTCATGTTTTCATTTATTCTAGAAAGCGGCTTTACCATGTTAGGTACTGTTTGAACTTAATTATGTATCCTGGCTCTTATTCATAACGCCTTGGGTTTCTGCAGACCGATCAAGATTACAATTAAATCATGCAGAGACTATCACTTCGAAGACGCACCTTTGCAAGTATGTTCCATCAATTGTTCTAATTATTTTTCCCTTTAATTTTTGCTTTGATGCAGTGGACGTAGTTTCGTTATAATGTCAATCATAATAATCTCATTTTTAGGTGTGCTTTACTGTCAATCATAATAATCTCATTTTTAGGTGTGCTTTACAGAAACTTACATCTCTCTTGCTATCACATACCCATAACTGGTGTATATATTAGTTTAACAAATTTTAATTTAGTTAAACTTTTGTTGTCATCAGAACTTCTTTTCATACCTTATTTAAATAATCTCATCTCATTGCAGTGATTGCTACAACAAATTGATTGATTTTCTCCTGTATTGGTTTCGGGTAACAATGCCTAGAAGTGTAAGTACTTCCATCCTTCCTTCTTACATATATTGTTCACAATTTTCTTCTCAATATGACGATGTTTACCACCTTCCCTCTTGCTGGTCTTTCTTTTTGTTTTGGGCAACTGGGGAGGGTTTCCTCGTTAGTTTAACGAACTTAAAAGCGTATGCTTAATGACTTAGATTCCCCTAATCACCTAGATTCCCCTAATCACCAAGTGGCCGTGAAGCTTTATGTGGCACTGCTTCTTTGCTTATAAAGTTATAATTTCATATCGAAGAACATTAAACCAAAACAGTGGATTGTCTCAGGTTGTGGAGATTGCTCAATCTTCACGTTAACTTTTCTCAATTTAGAGTTGTTCCATAGTCGGTCTTGTTTTGATAGGAAAAGCCTTATAATGTGCATGACAATGATGATTGCTGTTGGCTTGCATGGGAAAAGAGAGAAGCTGCAGCTATTATTTGGATAATTTATCTATGCAATGCATTTTGCTTTGTCTGCTTTCTCCATCCTTGGTTAGGACTGTGATTCCTTTAGGCATCTTTTGTGCCAAAAAGATGATTCGTCTTTGTGATTCTCTATAGGAAAGAAAACCATACCATTTTGGCTCTTTGAATTTTGTGTCACGGACATGAAATCTGATTCTCTAATCCAATTTGTATCGTCATGCCACTGTGGTCCGAGGAAATCTGGCCAACTTCCCCTTGCTTTGCATGAGCAAAGTGTAGGCTTACAGACCTGCTAAATAGTGATCAAGTTTGAGTCGTATCTCCTTGAGCATGGATCAAGAGGTTTGTAACTAGGTGGCATATTGTCATGAAAACTCGGAACAATTCTCTTGTGAACATTCTCACATTCTCCATCCTTGGTAGACGGTGGATGATGCATGTTTGCATAATACTTGAGTTCATGCTCTCCCTACTACTAATATAAAAGAGGCGAGACCGTAGAAGAAGAAACAATTTCATATTATTATGATATCTTGTTTTAGGTCCCCAATGATATATCTCAGCTCAAAGCGCCCGGCATTAGCTAAATAATTGTCAACTAATAACCCTCGGCTCTCATTACGTCACTAGCAGAGACTCTAAGAATATGTAGTAAGTACCCTTTGGTCCCTTTATGATAATTACTATTCTCTTGTAGCTCCTACCACCTGATGTGTCTGGAAGGGAAGACTGCTGGTATGGCTATACGTGTCGAACCCAGCACCATAACCGTGAACATGCTCGGAAAAGGAACCATGTTTGCCGTCCAACAAGAGGCAATCCCAATCCCTAGCTGCTGGCTGCCTGCCCTGCCCTGCCCTGCCCTGGTGTGTGTACTATTTGCTGAATCTAGCCGATTTAGTTATATCAGGAAATAATCGCTCGTGATATCAACAATAGGTAGATGTTTTTATTGCCGTTTTTACAATATCTTTTTTCTTTCATCGTTTCATGTGCAAAATTATCGATATCTTATGGATTATGTTACTATCATAAAGTGTGTTATTTGTTGTTACTGGGTGTTTCTATGAGTGTAGCTCATCAAGTATGCAGCTTGCCAGAAATCTTATTATTATTATTATTATTATTATTATTGTCATGTTGAATTTAATATTTGTACATACCCCAAGGACAAACAACACTTGATAGTTGGCTGGCAGGTCTCACTCAAGTTAAAGACATTTTGATATCTAAAGCATTGGAGGAGACCAATGAATCTCCATTGATGTTAAATGGATTCTCCCCCTTGCCATATGTTTAGTGCCAGAGGGGTTTTGAAAGCGAGAGGACAATTATTTGGGCCCACAAAACAAAAAAAATGAAGGGCGGGGGAGAGAGAGAGAGAGAGATCACTGGCCCAATGGCCCAATTGGATATGAGAGGAAAAGATGGTACCCATTTTTGAGTTGACTCCTCCATGTATGTATGTACGTATTTAGTGTGAGTCACCAGCCCCACAAAATCTAGCATTTGGATGAGACCAAGGGCCAATTTTCTGTTTGGCTTTATAAAAACAAGTCATTGTCCTCTCCATTAGTAGGGTATCTTTCAAAATTTTTTTATTTAGGTCTAGCTTTGGATCTTGATCTTGTTAAGCTAGGTTCATGGGGGGCTTAGAGCTATGATTGGAGTAGAAGTTTTTGGGGGATGTTTGGTTGGGATAGCTCTGAAGCTTGCTCTTGTAGCAGCACAAATGTGGTGGCTGTACTTTTAAATCCTGTTCAGGCGGTGGCAAATACTGTAGCCAAATATTTCGTTCGACGATTCCGACCGAATGTTCATCCCTACTACAGACAGACAAACAGACGTGGTTCGTCCTAGAAATAAGAGAAGGCATTAACTCTTTGAGTTGCTCAAAAGCATATATATATTCATATGCCTGTTCTCCTTCTACTCAAGTACATGGAGTCATGAAGATCAAATTAGTGATCGTATAAAAGATCTCTATCTCCCTACTTTTCAAAGCTTTCCGCACACCCTAATCTCTATTTGTACATTCAGAGTCCATCCAGTCCAACCCAAATTCTAAATTATGGTATGGCCGGCCCCCATGCTATATGCTTGGGGTTGGGGTGGGTACAAACCTAGCTCACTGTAAAATTACGATGTTAGCTTTCATACCCCGATTCAATTTCATTTTTCTATTAGTTCGTCCAACCCCACATGCAATGCAAGCGGCACAGTATAATGAGCGAAGATGTGTGTAATGGTTCGTACGGTCATAGCAGACACGGCAAAAACTTTTGCGTTGATGATCCATCCAATAGGATGAGAACACGTGTTGGATCGACAAGCTATGCGCACTGTTGCCTGACCTGTTCGATCCACGAGTCGTCGTGACCCATCGAGCTAGCGAGGAGGACCAAGTGCACCGAATCCTTTCGATCTGATTGGCTGGAGGATTATTTACATAATTTAGGATTTCCTTATTAATTTTTTCTCTAGTAAAAATGCTTTTTCTTTTTTTCTTTTTTCTTTTTACATAGATCTATAAGTTACTACACCTAGTAAAACCATTTTGGTAGAGACATACCTATTATCATACCTATTATCATCTTGTATAGCTATATATAGAAAAATAAATTGGGATGCCGTAAACTTTCAGGAAAGTTGGGTAATACCTAATGCGGTTCAATAACAACCAATTATTAATAAAAAAAATTGATCATATAATCCAAATGGCTAATGAAGAAGTAGAAATCACTTTTAATAATTTTATTGGGCCATATATATACGAGAAAATTGGAAATGAGTTGACAGCTCACGCAATTACAGGTCCGGTCCTAACGTTTTAGAGGCCCGGGGCGAAATGAGGAAGGGGCCATAACAAGTCTTATTAAAATTTTAAATAAATATTTTTATTACCAAAATTAAAATTTAGTACATAGTTTTACCATTACAAAAACTAATCATAATTCATAAAAAGCAATTCTTTCGGGCATTCCTAGATGCAAAATCCTCAATAATAGTATCAAGATCAATACTGTCCAACATTTCCTTCTCAATACATAAAATCGCCAAATCATTCAATATTTATTGTGACATTGATGACCTCAAATAGGTTTTCAGCAATTTCAACTTTGAAAAACTTCTCTCTGCTGATGCAACAGTCACATGTACTGTCAATAAGATTCGATAAGCAATGGAAACATTAGGATAGCAATTTGCAATTTTAACATACTCAAGAATTTCAACTGATGACATTGACATATTTGGCAGAGTCATTTTCAACACTTTTAGTTCAGAAAAAAAATCATCGAAATCCACATCCGACACATTTTTTTGAGAAAAAATATAACAAAATTATATAAGAAAAAAGAACAAAAGTATCTTGAAAAGAACCAAGCAGCAGAATGCCAGAATAGCTGGGAGTCAATACATTCGACAACCTAATAACAAGAAATATTTATAAAGATAAAGAGAGGGAGAGAAGAGGAGATATTGGTTTAGTGTGATTTTGTTTTGGAATGGAGTTGTTGGGTTAAAAACAAACCATTTGAAAAAAAAACATTCAAAATTAAAAAAAAAAAAACTAGCCTTTTGAAAATTTTGGGCCTCTTTAGATTGTGGGCCCTGGGCAGGTGCACAGCCCGCACTTGCCCAGGGCCGGCTCTGCACGCAAATTACCTGAGCTGCAGTTTATTTCCACTATCTCTAATAAATTTTTTTTAAAAAAAAATCTTTTAGATTATGATCTCGACCTCCTAGGGTTCACTCATACCCAATTTCTTGGGTTTTAATTTTGATTTGGTCCTCCATTAAGTTAATACAAAATTAAATATTTGCAATGAATAAAACATTTTATATGCATTCGATGAAAGGATAAATAAACTCCAAAATTTATGAAATTTAATCTAAAAGAAATTAAGGAAGCAGAGATTGTAATTAAAGAACAAAATTAAAGAAAAATCATTGAATCATTATAGTTTTGCTGCTAGCTCAAATAACTTTTTCTGAACTGGCGGCTCACCTACAGTAATCCATATATATATATATATATATATATATATATATATATATATATATATATATATATATAAACAAATTATATATTAAATAATTGAAAGCAAAGTGTATTATTAGTGATGACAGCAATAATATCTCCAGCTTTATTAAAATAAAAAGAAAATGATACTCGATTGTCTTTTTCTTTAAAAAAAAATGACTATTAAGGCATTGATGACAAATTAAGGCAGTAGTGCTGTGACGCGTCGCCCAATTGTAAAGAGTAATGGACAATTTAAAACGATATTGTTTATAACTAAATTATTTAAAATTTTCACTGTATGTTCAAAATCAAAATCAAAATAGAGGAGGAAGATTGTGATAGATCTACGATAGTCAGCGTAAAATACTATTACATATTATGACATGAGCCAAATATAGTGCGGTTCTCTTTTGGTCTGGGACTATGTTGTATGCTTAATTATGGTTGCTTTTTATATATATCACTAGCAAAGTATTTTACTACTACTCATCAACGAATGTGTTAATAATACAATTCCAAATAGAGATATGGTTAGCTTAATTTGTTATTTATTTTTAATCGGATGCGAGAGGGAACCCTTATAACTTACAGCTAAGTAATTAAGTCTAATAACTTACAATAAGTAGGCAAGTGGCAAGAGCGTATAACTTGTGAGTAAATAAACTCGGAGAATTAGTCACTTCTGTCCCTCCACCGCCTTCGTAAATTGAGGCTCACGTTGTTCACACAACTGAGTGATGGGGAGCATCTGATCGGTCACAGTAACTAGGAGTCCTAATATTATTATTCCGAAGGCCAACTTTCATTTACCAAACCCAGACTCAACGATAGATACGCGTATAATGCCAAATATAGAAATAAGATTAACCTTTTGGATCAAAGTCTGTCTCGTTTCAGCCCGCCCGTCCCCTTAATTTTCAATCATTGCTTTTGCACGAATTTCAAAGCCACGCAGCGCACGCAATGTCACTTGCACAAACAGTGGAGAGTGGCGACCAATGAAGATATTTTTGATAAATTTGGTCCTCCACCTCTCCCTCACTAGATTCACCACCTGATACACAATGCTTGCCTAATTTTAGCTATGATAGTGAAAGCTTAGCTTGGCCCCCTTTCTTTATTCTCTCTCTCTCTTCTTTTTTTTCTTCCTAAAATTAAATATTTGTAAGAAAACAATTAAATTATAAAATAAGAGTCTTTTTCCCTAGACTCCATCGCCGTCGGTTTTGACCCTTCAAAGTGAGAGTTGATGGATTTTTTTCAACCGCAAGGAAAGCAAATCCTCATGTAACCATACAATTGGGAATGAATATAGAGGTCCACCCTGTCTGATTCCAATTGAACTCGGTCGGAGTTTAAGAAAAAGTTCAATCGGAATTAATTAGAAGTTCATCGGAGTCGATCGAAGAAGATCTATCCCCGACAGATCTGCTCCCTCTCTCTCAACTCTCTTCCCCAATTCCTCTCTCTCTCTGGGTTGGCCCTGATCTCTCCCTCTCTCTCCCTCTTTGCTTTGTCTAAACCTGAAAATATCAACCAACGCAACCGAATTTCAACCGTATCCGACTGATCTGAAGACGATCGCAGAACGGTCGGATTTCGGCGAGCAAGACAATCGGAGTTTCGCCTTCTTTTCTTGTCGGAATCCTCTGATATCCGCCGATTCTGACTGATTGTTTATCCCGAGTTATAACTCATGATTTTGATAAAGTTAAAATGAAATGATTGGCTTGAAAATTTATCCACAAAACAAAACAAAGAATTATAGTAATTACCACACTTGTCCTCAGCAAATCCAAATGCATTACAACTTTCCTTGGACGAAAAACACCTACAGCTTTCAAATAGTGTTTCGAACGATGACTAGAGACCACTGTCACATCTATTTGACACTGTTACTGCGGCTAGCATGAAAAATCAGGCTAGGTTCGATAGAGAGTGATTCACTAGACGACTCCCAAAGTATTTTAGGGTTTATTGTTTTTCTTTCTATGTTTCCTGTTAGGTGTACATATTAATAATATTGACTGATTGTATGGTAAACTCTTATGGCTTCCTTTCCTTGGTGTATGCAATTTGATTCTGTTATATCTTATTTTAATGGTTTCAAGTAAAAAAGAAAACTCTCTTTCTTTTATGGCCCTATTTTAATAACTCATTACCAACATCACCACACAAAAATCCCCTCTCACAAGTTGGTAGTAATAATATGATCCACTAACATTGAAAAATTGCTTCTTAATGCACTCAAATATAAACACACACACAAAAAAAAAAAAAAAAAAAAAAAAAAAAAAAAGAAAGGGATAAGAAATCAATTACTTAGTGTTTGATGAAATGCCCGAAGACATTTTTGTAGCCCTTTACTGAGAACTTGTTTGGTGATCATCTCCGCTTTCGGTCCCTTGTTGCTGCTGCTGCTGCTGCTGCTGCCGCTGATGGCTGTGTGCTTGTTGTTGCTGGTGCTGCTCCAGTGTCTGGTGGTGCTCCGAGCAGATGCTCAGTCCGCTGCGATTGAACGCGTTGAGTGCGGCCAGCATCCCCAGGTTCGTCTCGTTGATTCCGAGCCCCAAATGCTGAGAAGCCGCTGCGGGCTGCTGCAGCACCATTGACCCCATGGGCACCGCCCGGCCCGGCTGGAATTCAATCCCCCCGCCCGGCAAATTCACTCTCGACATGAACTGCAGCGGTGCTTGAATCGTGCTGGCGGGCCGGTACTGGGTGGGGACTGCGGGGAGCGTCCACATCGAAGGTTCCGTAGGCCCAGCTGCAGTTGCTGCGGCGGCAGCTACTGTGGGCATGTTGGATCCCGCGGAGACGGGCAGCATCCAGAACGCTCCCCCGGCTCCGCTGCTCGTTGGAGCCACTGCCCACATTGCCGCCGCAGGAAGAACGTTGGAGGGACGTATCATTCCTGCGGCGGCAGCAGAAGCTTCTTCTTGCTGCTGCTGCTGTTGCTGCGACCGCTGGTGCTGCAATTGGAGCCCAGCTGGGCCCGTCCTCATCGCCTTCGGAGGCGATGAGGACGGGCCTGCGGCTCCGCCTTCCTGCTGCTGCTGCTCCTCTTTAAAAAGATCCTCTCTGAACCTTTTCCTCAAATAGTTGTCGGCCGACACCCCTCCTCCTCCTCCGCCACCGCTCCCCTCTCCCATCGGATCCGTCGAAATCATCGGCTGATGATGGTGGAGCTGATGAAACCCAAACAGCGAAGACCCGTCATCGTACTCCGACCTATGGTGCGGGTTGTGAGCGAGCGCCAGGGCCTGGAACGAGTGAGGCGCGGACTTGGACGACGGCGCCGAGAACGACGACCCGCTGCTCCGCAGCGAGATGTTCAGCGTCGAGAAGTTCGCCGGGATGGTTCCCGTCCCCGTGGCCGCAATGATCGCAGGCTCCGCCTGCTGCAGCAGCCACTCTATCGTCTCGCCGTCCGACTTGTGGCCGAGCTCGCGGGTCAGTTGGAAGACCCGCGCTGCGCACGCCGCCGGCATGCGGATTCTCCGGCCGCGGCCTTCCACCTTCGTGTGCCGGTCCTTGGAAGATCTCTTCACGACGGCGGGGAGCTTCTTCGAGGGGTCGGCGAGGGACGTCGATGCCGATGGAGGAGGAGGATCGGGCTTCGTCGACGAGCCCATGAAGGCGACCGGGACCAAGTCGAGCGATGCGGGTCCGATTGTATTATTGTGTTGAAGATGATGATTCTGATGATGGAAGTGGTCGGAATTGCTCTTGCTGCTGGTGGTGCTGGTTGTGCTGCTACCATTTCCATGTCTCTGCTCGCCCTGCTCCATTCTTGCTTCTTCCACTTTAAAAACTAACACTGTTCGTTTTTTTTTTTTTCTTTTCTTTTCTCCCTTAGTTTTAATCTTTTCACTCCATCTGAAGGAAAGGAAAAAAAATATTTTAAAAATAGAGAGAAAAAAAATTTGGAAGAGGGTAATAAGAACTAACAAATTAGGGTTTGCGTTGGGGAGCACGTGCCTGCTCCTCCTCCTTCCTGGCGACTGCGTGGGGCTAGGGTTAGGGCTCCCCCCTCAGTTGTCTTTTGAGAGAGAAAAGTGGGGGTAGAGAGAGAGAGAGAGAGAGAGAGTAGTTTGTTGTTGTTTGTAAACCTAAACGCTAAAAATCCCAACTTTTCTTCTCTCTCTCCCCCCCCCCCCCCCCCCTCTTTCTTTCCTGCTTTGCTGTTGATTGATTTTGATTTGTTCTCTCTCTCTCTCTCTCTCTCTCTCTCGGGGTCAGTGGTGGAGGCAAGTGAGAGCAGCAGTAGGCCACTCGTGGGTCCTTGGGAATGATACAAGTAAGCATGAGAGAGAGAGAGAGAGAGAGAGGTCAGTTAAAAAAATTTGAAGTCATTTACCTTTTTTTTTTTCCTTTTTTTTTTCCTCCATTACAGCAGACATCCTCTGTAATCTGATCTAAATCCCCAGAGCCTAAAGATGGGTTATGTTTTTTTAGTTTTATAGGCAGTAAAAAAAATAATAATAATAATTTTTGAAGGTAGTGCAGGTGATGGTGGGAGTAATAGTTACTGCTTGCTGCTGCTGACGCTGATGTTTGAAATTGAATCCAATAGTCAAATACTATACAGATAATATTACTGGGCTGGGCTGGGCTGGGCTGGGCTGGGGCTTGCAGCCAGACAATGCAGGTGGGTGTCAGCTAAAGCATCTAATGCTGATGACAGCTCATACCAACACCACTCATCATCCCATCTCTCTCCCCTCTTTTAAAAAAATATTTATGGTACATATGAGAGTTTCAGTCAACTCCACTTTCGGTGTGTTAAATAGAAGTCATAAAAATTAAAACTATTTTCACTGTACTTCACATACTTGTGCAGCCAAGAGAAATATTAAAATTTACTTTTACAAGAATAGTGTGGATTATATATGGCAAATTTAGTTTCATTTTTCTTTTCATCTCTCTCAGGGTGTGTTTGTTTGCATAGAAGTTGAATGGAAGTAGTGAAAGTAAAACTAATTTCACTACTTCACTTGTTTGTTTGGCCAAAAAAAAAAATTGAAATTATTTCTACTAAAATGATGTGAATTCTATATGTCATCCCAACTTTTCCTTTTTTTTTTTTCCCTTCATTTTTTATTGGAAGTGTTCTTGAAACTCAAGGAACAAGGCAATATATTATTTTTTTTATTAGTTTCTCATTATTACTTTTCAATTCTACTCAATTAACAAATATATTAGTATTATTTTTTATTTAATTTGATAATAAAATAATATTTTTCACTTCCAAAAAGTGAACTTACAAACACTTGAACTCTATTGAATAACTCTCTTCCTAGAGTCCTAAACTCTAGGAACAAGACAAAATAATATATTTTATTCAACTCTCATAATTACTTTTTATATGAAACAAATACAATATTATTATAATAATATTTTATTAAATAATATAATAATACTATTTCTACTTTCCTACCTATGTTTTACTTTCAAAATTTAACACACAAACATTAGAATTATATTGAAAAATATCTCTTCCTAAACTATTTATATTTTTCTTTCTTACTTTCTGTTCTTCCACTATCCAAACAGGCCTTTAATTAATTTTTCTATTAGAAAAAGATTGTTCCAATCCATATCTCTCCCAATTTTATTCACCTTACATAAAATATAATTAATTTCTTGACTATAGATCCTTTCGAATTTAAGACTTTTCATAATCTATTCACACCATTTGACCATCGATTAGTCAGACCTTACTTGCTAATAAAACAAATTAAATTCATAGACAATGTGGATGAATGTATCTAGAAATGCAAAAACTAAAACATTTAATACAAGAGAAAACAGGAAATTCACTGATGGTGAAGAAAATTCCTTCATCGCTGTTTAAGTGACTCAGTACAATTATTATACGTGGAGCCATTTAAGATAACAAATAAAATAACTCTCTTTATGTAATAATTTTATTGGACTATCTAAATGACAGTAAAGGAACTCTCCTCACCGTCCGGTAAATTTTCTGTTTATTCTTAATACGGTTATATACACAATTTTTGCAAGGTCAGGTGGTTAGGATGTATAGTGATCACTCTTTTTCTCAAATGTCGAGGAAAAGAAAAAAAAAAAAAAAAAAGAAAAGAAAAGAAAAAGTTGTGTTGACTCTAAAGCAGATCATCACTATGTCAACCTTATCATGTATGCATGTAATGTAGCCATCCATGATCCACCCTTTTCTTAATTTAGTGGGGGCATCATGTTGTATTTGTATATATATTATTATATTATTATACATTCAACTGTAGCTGATCCACTCCACTCTCAGTTTGAACCCAGAAGAGAGAGAGAGAGAGAGAGAGAGAGTTGCAGTCCCTGGGAATGGCTTTCCACCCCTTGCAACTTGACTTGCAACTTGACCTCCAACTTGAGAGGGGAAGAAAATAATTTTTATAATTATAATATACAGATTGAAATAATCCCAACTGAATAAATAAATATTTAAAAAAAGAAATGAATAAAAGATTTTTATAAAGAAGACATCATAACTACTGTTCTTGCGTCACTGCCCCCACCAATTTCGGATTCCTGATAATGACCCATCCATGCTCCCACAAATCTCCCATATATCTTATTCACTTCTTTAATTATTTAGTTAAATTTTAATTATTTGTTTATTCATAATAAAATAACTTATCGATACATTATATATATATGCATGCACGCATGTCTCTGCATCAAAGAATTTATTAAATAACACTGCAATAAGGTTTGTTCGTAGGCTTACATGCATGATGAAACCGCCGATAACAAAAATATCCCATCGTATGAGAAAAACTTCTAGAAATATAAAAAATGAAGCTATCTAGTAAACAAATATAAATCTTAAGATTTATATTAATTTGTTTCACAACCAATCTACAAAAGTCTATTATACTGCATTATAATTCAGAAGTTGTCATAATAATAGAGCGAATTATTATATATTTTAACACGCCCTCGTTATTATTATTATTATTTAAATTCGCAATTAAATACATGCTCAGTAGCTTAGCTCTAATACCAATATAACAATAATTAAGTCTTTTTATTTCAAGTACTTGGAGTAGGCTACAAGAGAAAAAAAAAAAAAAAAAAGTTTATTATGCATATGTACGTACAAATGCATAAAGTCACGTGCATTCCACGCTGCAAAAAACTCGTACATGCTAGCTAGCGAGTAGTAGTAGTAGTATGAGTTGGTTGAAAGCAGCAGGCTGGCCATTTGAATTTGGCCTCTTGCACTTTCTTTCCAACAAAGACAACACTGATGGAAATAAAAGCGGCAGCAGGCCTTTCCCGGAACACGAGAGGGAGGGCAAAATCGGAAAAAAAAACTCAGAGGGTGTAAAAAGCAAAAAGTGTTTAATTAAATTTAACGGTGTTTAATAAAGGTGGCAGATTAGAAACTAATTAATCAATTATATATGGAGGGGGCAGGTGGAAAAGGATCTGGCGTCTGGTCTCGAACAGCGTTTGCTGTTGGGTGGCCACGTGTCGAATGTTTTGCCGGCGTCCATGCCGACAGAATGTCGGGAGACACCACGTCATCAGATAGGATGTTTGCTGTTTGAACTAAAACAGCCACTCGACCCCATACATTTTAGCTCCCGCATAGTTTCAAACTCAAAAAATTGCGTTCAGACGAACCAAAAACTGTTTTCAAATTAATATATAATATCACTGTGAAATCAAAGTCTCTAATTGTAAATGATATAATGTATTTGTCAGATATAAATATATATTACTGTAAATGAACTGTCAATTATAATAAGTGCTTCCGTAAAACTCTCTTCATTCACTCTCTCTTTATAATATAAAGAAGGGCCGTAACATAGCATAGCATAGCATGCTGCTCTTTTTCTCAAAGCTAAATAAGTCAAGCATAATAATAATTTTCAGTACTCAAGCCAACATGTCACTCTCTTGAGTCAAGCTGAAGAGAAACAGACATTACATGATTTTTCAACTTATTTCCAATTTATGTGGGGCCCCAAAGCAATATTTTGGTGGCAATAGATGCATACCTTATCACACCCAACAGTTGCTCATTTCCTTTTCATGGTAACTGTTCAATTAAAATAGACTAGTCAAGGGAAAAGAGGCGGGTAAAAGGGTAAAATAAAAGGTCAAAATTGAGTTAACTCCGGATCCAAGACGAGAGAGGGTTACTAGTGGGCCAGGCCAAAGAGGGCTTTAATGATTGCTTCGCAGGAATTAATAGGGCCGCACATGCATGCAGACATGTCTTTCACGGATTTCAGCCCGACGCCCCATTGGGGGCCATGATTCGGGACTCATTGGCGTTTTGGTGCTTAATTGGATTGGCCCAAGATGGGAAATGAGAGAGTAGAGAGGGGGGTCTCTGCTGCTGCGGCACCAAAGCTGAAGCCATGGGTCGTTTAATGATAGGGCCTGGTCACCTGGGTTTAATGCCCGTTGGGGGCCCACGAAATTGATTGGGGACCATGATAGTGTCAGTGGGCTTTGGCGCGTTTCCCTATTTTGAAATTCCCTGGTGATGTGGTACGTGCATGCTTGAGGCTGGGGACTCACAATTGTGTCTGAATATTAATTTGGAATGATCCAGTGCTATTTTTTTTTTACCCACAATAACATCCAATTAAATTGTACGAATTTTTTTTAATCGGTGTTCTTGTATAAAAATATGTTTCGATAAGATTTCTATTTATAATATGATAAAATTTAATTTTTTGACTATAAAAATAATCACTTGGTATTCATTCAAACGAGGAGAGATTTCATTTATCGGGTAGACCTTCAGGAGATGTTATTGACACTAATCCATCATAGGAGGAGTAGAGGAGTAGTTCAGAGGCACGAGATGGAAGGGTGTGAGGGTAAAACTGACTGTGATATGCAAAATTGTTGCTAAGTAACAAGTAAAAGAACTCTCTTCACCGCCGGTGTATTTCCCGCTTACTCATATATATATATATATATATATATATATATATATATATATATATATATATATATATATATATATATATATATATATATATATATATATATATATATATATATATATATATATATATATATATATATATATATATATTGCCCTTTGCAACTTCTCTATAATCCAAAAATTTCAACTTTCATTCGAATAACAATCACAAGTAATACCTTATGATCTCCATCATACATAAAATTAATCCGGTTTAGCTAACCATTTCTTCGAGTAAAAATCCAGTTTAACTAACTATTTCAAGTCTTAAAGGATGAACTCAATCTCCCAATGAGTAAATTCATACAAAGAATCCAAGAAAAATATGTGATCATGCACAAAATAAAGAAGCACGAACACAGAGATAACGTGAACGTAGTAATCAGGTCCGGTCCTAACGTTTTAGAGGCCCGGGGCGAAATGAGAAAGGGGCCATAACAAGTCTTATTAAAATTTTAAATAAATATTTTCATTACCAAAATTAAAATTTAGTACATAGTTTTGCCATTACAAAAACTAATCATAATTCATAAAAAGCAATTCCTTCGGGCATTCCTAGATGCAAAATCCTCAATAATAGTATCAAGATCAATACTGTCCAACATTTCCTTCTCAATACATAAAATCGCCAAACCATTCAACTTTTCTTGTGACATTGATGACCTCAAATAGGTTTTCAGCAATTTCAATTTTGAAAAACTTCTCTCTGCTGATGCAACAGTCACATGTACTGTCAATAAGATTCGATAAGCAATGGAAGTATTAGGATAACAATCTACAATTTTGACATACTCAAGAATTTCAACTGATGACATTGACATATTTGGCAGAGTCATCTTCAATACTTTTAGTTCGGAAAAAAAATCATCTAAATCCACATCCGACACATTGTTATGAGAAAAACTATTGGCAAAATTAATACAACACTCTCTTAATTCATTATCATCTAATGAGTTTAACTTTTTTGAATCCAATAAGAATCCAAAAATATTTTCAAATATCTTTGATTGCTCAAATCTATTATTCAATGAAGAAATCGCCATATCAACAATGACCAAAAAATAATTGACTCCTCTTCTGATTGCATTTCCTCTTCATTATCATTTTCATCAAATTATCTTTACCTAATAATACGACGTCTTATTGGAAATGTAGGCTCTACATTCATCTCACATGCAATGTTTTTGGCAGTATTTATACTAGATACAAACCCTTTATTTCTATATTTTAAAAAAAAATCCATTACACCTTCTAATTGATTCATGGTAGTATTAATGCACATAGATTTAGATTGCAGCTTTTTACTCACCATATTAATTGCAAATAGAATATCATACCAAATAACCATACCTAGTAAAAACTCAAAATACTCAAGTGCACTAACCAAACTTTCCGCTTCACTCTTTGACTTTGCATCATCACAAGATTTTGATAACTCTGACAAAACCAACCTTATTTGAGGAGCTTGAAATCTAATAGTTTTGACACTTTTTATTCAACTCTCCCAACGAGTATTGGTCAAAGATTTCACAGTTATATTTGAAACATTATCAAGTAAACCTTCCATCTTTTAGGAGAGCAAGAAAATAAAGTATATATGCGTTGAACAATCCCAAAAAATGAAACAGTTTTAACACAAGAATGTGCCATATCACTAAGAGTAAGTTAAGACTATGACAAGCACATGACATATATAACGCTCTCGGATTTATTTCAAGTAACCGGTTTTGAACCCCTTAGTGTTTTCCCTTCATATTAGAACCATTATCATAACCTTGACCTCTCACATCATCAATATCAAGATCAAGAGACTTAAGTGCTCTTAATAATTCATTGAAGAGTCCCAAACCAGATGTATCATCCACCTTTAAAAACTCTAAAAAGTACTCCTCTACTTTTATTTTGTTACTAGACATATTCACACATCGTATTACTAGACTCATTTGTTCTTGATGTCTCACATCGGGAGTACAATCAAGAATAACAGAAAAATATTTAGCCTCTTTAATAAATCTTATGATGGAACTTTTAACACCATTGGCTAAAAGAGAAATTAACTCATTTTGAATTTGTTATGAATTTTAATTATTATTATTAGATTTAAACAACTTACAACAAAAACAATATACTTTATCCACATGTTTATAATAAACCAACCATTTTCGATCACTAGTCTCTCCATTACTTAACTTCCTAGTATAATAACTATATGAAAAATACCTAGATGTGTTATCTAAAGGAAACAGAAGATTCAATTCTCTAATAGGCCATTTTTTAACCAAAATGTCTCTTGATTTATTATCAAGATTATCCCAATTTCTAGAATCATAAATATCAAAAGAATGGGTTGGTTGTTCATCAACTATTACATTTTCAATAATAGATTCATTTGGTACAACATTATGCTCACTCAAATTATCAATATCCTCATTATTTTGATTTTATTCATTTACATTTTTATTTGAATTTTCAACATTATCATCACTTAATCCATCCAAATTTTCATTAGAGGAACTTGCTATTTTAACAAATTTATCCATAGCTCCCCTTTGTGATTGTATTAACTGCTCTATTTGTTTTCTTTTTTTTTCTTTTTTCACTACCAGACAAATGTTTTTGAGAAAACATTTTTTTGAGAAAAAATATAACAAAATTATATAAGAAAAAGGAACAAAAACACCTTGAAAAGAACCAAGCAGCAGAATGCCAGAGTAGCTGGGAGCCAACACATTCGACAACCTAATAACAAGAAATATTTATGGAGATAAAGAGAGGGGGAGAGGAGGAGATATTGGTTTAGTATGGTTTTTGTTTTGGAATGGAGTCTACCATTGGGTTAAAAACAAGCCATTTGAATAAATAAATTAAAAAAATAAAATAGCTGTTACTGTACATGTGTACAGTGTACCTTGGGTTGGGCCCCTTTGGAATATGTACTATGAACACTTTTTGTTTTATTGGTATATATATATATATATATATATATATATATATATATATATATATATATATATATATATATATATATATATATATATATATATATATCCCAGATCATTCCATATTATGCAACAAAAAGCATACGATATTGTCATTCTACAATTTCTATTATTTTCATAATACTGAAATACATGATATAGTGTTTTTCTTCACATATATTTCGAAAGTTAAATAGTTTGCTCCATATGCATGGACTGTTCTAATTTGAGAAAGCTGGAGTCATCTCTGCTTGTTATTCTTGACTAGGGATTGTACTGGACGCGTCTACGGATCACAATTTGATCATCCTAGTGTCTGTATTGTATTGGGACCTGACAAGTCAAGATTTTTGAGCAAGCCTAAACCAAAAGGGACACATAGTTAGCTGCTGGAAATCATGCAACAGCCCTAGCTAGCTAGCTACTATAATTCTCCAATTAGAGTTGCTTGGCCATAAGAAGGGTTTGCTTGGTGAGGGAGAGTTGAGAGGTGAGGAAATTGAGTGAGGGAACGTGGATGACATGGACTCAGGTAGGTAGGAGGCTGTTGTAGATTCATGATGAGTGGCTTGATGAGAGCAGAGCATTACTACTGTTGCTGTTCATGGCCCCTGCATTATTATTGTATTGTCCTCTCTCTCTCTCTCTCTCTCTCTCTCTCTCTCTCTCTGCATGATGATGATGAAGACGATAATGTTGGGGTTCTTGAGGGCATGAAGTGGTGGCTCAGTAGGGGGAGGTGGAAATTGACAATCAAATCAGCTGCCCAGTAAAATTAAATTGTAGATGTTAGCTTAATTCATGTGTTTAGTCTTATTTGATCAGAAGCCAATTGGCCTCCAAACATCAACAATAGGACTCATTCTGGCTGGCTGAGTAATAATATTTCCTTGGAGGCTCAATTTAATTGTTAAAATACAAAATATTAATTTTCCCTCAACTCTCACTGTGATTTTAGAGTTTTGGCACAATAGTAGAGACATTCAATTTTGTACCAGTGCAATCTAGTTTCAAAACCTCTATATTAGTGATGTACAAGGAGGCAGACCGGATTTCCATACATTTCTAATGTGTTTAGTCTTATTTTGGACACATCTAATGTCGATTTTAATTACAATTTTGCTATTATTATTATTTTCTTTACAAGCCACTCTTTCTTCATCTCAATTTTAAAAAAATTAAGGTTAAGGTTTAAAGGAGGAGGAAGAGGAAATAAGGAGAGGGAGGAGGAGGGCGAGATTTGCCTTTAGAAAAGTGTATTTAGATGGAGTTGTCCTTAGAGGTTTGAGGTGTGTCCTTAAGAGATTTGAGGTGTGCCCTTACCATTACCCGTGTACAAGGATGCATCCGCCCGCCATATGACGATTACTTTGGGAAGCTGATGGGCCGTAAGCAAGGGCCTATGTCTAGTGAAGCGGTGGGCTTGTAGAACTTAATTGATTGTTAAATGGCCCAATGTCCAGTTACCTACAGTCCTTCTGCAAATAATGATGCAACCAAGAGTTTCACTCAAAATTTTGAATTGGGGAAGCACTCTATTAGAAAGATCAAAACCAAACAAGTTCAGACAAAGAGCTTGAACATCGATCATCATTCTATAACCAATTCATCATCATCATCATCATCATCGTAATGCCCTTAGAAATTCGAAACGACCAACAAAAAATTCAATGTCCAACACAAAAAAGAAGAAGAAGAAGAAGGAAATATTGCACAATTCAAATAAGAGCACCAATTTATTTACTAGTACCATAAAATATCACAAACAATGTTTATTCGCCGATGATCAATATATATATATATATATATATATATATATATATATATATATATATATATATATATATATATATCTCGCAACAATTATTTATCACTACATAGTATCTCAGCAAGCTAATAAAGACCGTATATATTTATATATAGCAACTGTTTTATGGGCATTTGGGGTGCCCTCCATGGGTCCTGAGCTTAGCATAGCAAGGGCAGGAGTTCTTGTTGCCGTAAGTTCCTGCAGGGACACAATGGCACCTCATGCAACATGTCCCGCAGGCTCGGTGGCATAAGTTCTTCCTCGACGACTTCCTGCATCTCCTAGCGCATGCGAAGTTGCAGTCTGCAACATCCAGATAAAATATTTTTTTTTCATATACTAGCTAGTTAGAGGTCAATATGAAGTCAAATGTCTAATTTCGAAACATAACTCCAATACATCCTCTATAAAATGAAATCAAGAATTTGGTTCCAGCGCATGCTTTGCTTCTGTTGATGAACTTATAAAGCATGCTATTTTCAAGAACTAGTAGCGAGAGATGATGATGGATATGCAAGAAACTGCATGCACATACTTATCTTAGGACGACGGTGAATTCTGTCAACGTTAGCTACTCCCCCTTTATCCTGAAGGATCAAAATCAGATGATTAAGAGCGAGAATATAAAACATTATGCTAGCACCATTATAAGTGTATGAAAAATGAATTGCTTACATCGTACTCTAGCTCAATTCCATGATTCTCTGCATCTGCAAACACCTACATTCAAATGTCGCGAGAATATAAAACATTATGCGTTTGCTTCTTAATTTGTTGTAACGAGTGAGAAACGATAGAGTTATGGATTGTACCTGCATAATGAAGAGGAGGAAGACAATAAGGAAACAAAGGAACAGCCTTTTAGTGCTAGCAGCCATTCTTTTTCGTATAGCTAGCTAGCAAGAGACCAAGCCAAGTGATGGGGAGAAAAGAACGAGTGAAGGCCTCATTTATAGCTAGCGTAAATTTCCTGTTGGGCACTTTTTTGCCCTATGTGCTTGTGAACCATCACGATTTTAGCATGATCTATGTTGTGGGTTTGCCGAATTTATTGAACAGTAGTGATTCTGGTCTCGAGCACTCAATCTTGATTACCCATAATGGTACCAACTTGATACATTAGTTTTTAACCTTTGAAAGCTTTTTCATCTCGTGAACTCACATGCAATGCCAATAAGCTAGCTAGCTTTTTCCTGGTATGTATTATTGTGCTGGTGCATGGGAGCTTTATATGGCTTTATTAGCTCACCACCAACCTGGCAATGTGTGAGCTAGCTGTTGTAGGATGTCTTTATCGTGTTCTTCGGCTTTGAAGCAAGCTTTATATATTCTTTTCCCCACCGTGCATGAGTGTCGGCCGAGAGCAAAGGTGTGCAGGGTTCTTTCCTTGGGAGATAGGGTAAGGTACGTGATCCCTGGGGGCGTATGGTCCCAATTTGAACCACCAGCAGCAGCGGAGGGCATTGCAGTACATGTCCTTATCCTCCCTTAGTTGTCACTTACACAACTGCACACGAGTTTGAACCTGCAGAGAATTGTAAAATTTTAAAATATTTGGATCATATGTCAGAAATTTGCGAGTTTTGTAAAATCTGATGATAAACTAATGGAATTAATTTGTTTCATGTATCATCTCATTAAAGATTTGTGTTCCTATGAAGAGGCTAAATGTGATCCAGCATTTTTCTCTTTTTTTTGTTTGGGAGGAAATAATGTGATCAAATATTATACATATGATAATCATATAGTTTGCCAACAAGTAGAAAATGCATGCATTTGGATATATTATACATATGATTAAGATTTTTAAATGGTATCGAAACAGTTCAAGTTTTAGTACAGTGGTAGGAACTTCAAAAGAAGTGACATATTTAGATTGTAGCGTAAATAACTAGCAAAAAGACTAGGAATGTAAATGGGGAAATTCTATTTGCGCACGGCATTTTACTCTTGGTATCCTTTATATTCTTTACATCAAGCTCCTATTTTGAAATACTATCATTTTACTCTTTGCGCCTAAATTTTTTTCCAAAAATATCCCTCATGATGTTAATTAAGAGCGCAAAAATATTTTGGTCGGATATTAATAGCCGACCAAGAAACGTTCTTTTTCGGGTATTAATACCCGACCAAGAAACGTGCTAGTCGGATATTAATACCCGATCAGTAAGCGAAGTCTCCCTATTAAAGAAAAATAATTAATGATAAATTTCAAACAAATACACATGAAACCTAAAAAAAATTCAAATTGATCTTAGATTTGTTTTCTGACACCAATTGTATATTAGAATTTTCCATTTGCATAAGAAAACTCAAATTTAAATTCCAAATCCAAATTTCACTTGTCACGGTGAAATCAAAAAATTTAAAATTCTTCTATTCTTTTCAGGAACATTAATGTAAAAAATTTTAAGGGGTCAAGAAATCAAATTGATAATTTTGTAGGAAATGCGTTTTTATTAAATACTAAAAAAAATTATTTAGGGTTTTAAGGAGAAAATAGAGGAGGAAGACGATGAGTAGTGATTCTAAATTTTAAGAAGTTTTAGTTTGGAATTTATAAGGGTAAGTTAGTCCAAAAAAATAATGACAAATTTGTAATTATTTATAAGTTTCAAAACCGTACGTCAAGAGTAAAATACCCGATGCAAATAGAATTTCCAAATAGATATAAATAATCTAATCAATATTATTTCTTTTCAAACACCTCATCTCATGTATAGAATATCAGTAACAATTCAAATGGATATTTAAATAAACCAAGTACATATTTGAATATACAATATTATTTTTTTAAAGTACCTATATATTTTTCTTATCCGACATGATTTGAGTGTGTACTTGTATAATCATATATTGATTCAACATTGAATAATATTTGTTTTCATATCGGTATCGACAATGAGAAACAACATGTTTGATCATAATTTTTTTGAGGGATTAAAAGATGTATTGATATTGTCTTTGTTTTAATATTATATTTATATAATTTAACTATGATAATGAAGTATTCACCTCCGCGTAATCTATAACCTATAACGTCTTTAAATATTAGCGTTGTTGTTTTCATGGATAATAATATCACTCCTAAAGAAATTGCACGTAGATTTTTTTATCTTGAAATGACTAAGCTTGAAATACTATTATTATTATTTTTTCTTATGTTCTTATAATATTAGTATTGTATATTTTATTTGAGTAGCAAAAGAAATTAATAATATGACAAATGAAACAAAGTAAATTATTTGATCAGGTTTCATTTTTTTTTTTTTCCCTTTCTCTAGTCATATTTAGATTTTATCTAATGGGGGAAAAAGATAAAACATCGTAATGGAGCAAGAAAATTTCTGGCAATTTCCATATGAATTTTTTAAGGAAATTACAAGAGAAATTATTGGATTTGAATAATCTGAAGGGGAGTCTCTAAAAGAGCACACCATTTTTACTTGTGAACCCAATTTGTAACGGTCTAGACTAAAAAGCCAAACTGTACTATTAAGTGGGCTCACTCACTAGTAAAAATGGTCTGCGCTTTTAGAAACTCCCATCTGAAGCCTGAATTCAGGAACTTCTAAAGGGGCACAAGTTTTTTCCTAGTGAGCCCAGATTTCCTAGTGAGCCCAGTTTCATTTAAGTAAATGGGAGAATTTCTTAGTGAGCACAGTTTATTCCCAAAATACCTTTCAGGTATATTTCATCTTCCTCTTCTTCCTCTTCTCTCTCTCGCCCAAAAAAACACACTCTCTCTCTCTCTCTCCTTATCTCTCTCTTCTCTCCTCACTTCCTCTCCACACCGCCTCAAAATCCTTTTCTTCGAGAGATTCGCCGCAGCCATCTCCTCCAAACCCGCCGCCGCTGCCGCCGAAGCCTCCGCCGCCGAGCCACACCCCGCCGCCGAAGGCTCCGCCGCCGAAGCCTCCTTCCAAACCCGGCGCCGAAGCCTCCGCTGCCTCATTTTCTCTCCTGAGCCACACCCCCCCACTGAAAGTCTCCACTGTAAGTCTCATTTTCTCTTGATCTCAGATTTCTCGGCTCCACTGTAAGTCTCCTTTAATTTAATTTTAATTTTGTTTTATTTAGTTTATTCTTATTTGGTCTGTGACTGCACTGAAAACTGAGAACTTTTTGTTTGGTCTGATAATATTTAAGAATCGGGAAATTCTCAACGAGTACATTTTTTTTTGTTAATTTTGATTTTTAATATTTAGATTATAATTATGAAGAAAATATAATATTGTAATTGTAGTTGTAAAATATGCGAAAATTTAGTTATTTTTCTAATTATACATGTTAATATTAAAATTTATTAGTTAATTTAGAAGTTTAATGGTATTGTCCTAATAGTTAATTAAGTTATAAAGGACGGTTTCAGTGTCTTTAAATTTTAATATTACACTATCTTGTAGTTAAAAAATAAATAGATAAAATATGATATTTGCAGCAAATTATACTTTGTTACTACTTACTTACACATAGAAAATTTACTGTTTTGATAAAGCACTTGCGAAAATTAAAGCCGTGCTAACTGGTTGCACTCAGCCAAAAGAACCACCAGAAGAGTAAGCAGAGGAATAAAGACAAGATCAATCCACTCCTAATGCACCCGATACGACAATTATGTCCTGAACCAAAAGCAAACGTCAACCTTCAAGAAAAACAAGAAGACAGTGATTAGATTATATTAGTTGTGTATTGATATGGATGATGTTAGGAACTTCAAGTGGCCGGTGTAATTATTTTTTGCAAATATTTTGAAGAATTTGTAGAATATATGGTTTTTGTTTGTAATGAACCCTACTGGTCGCTTTTTTTTTTATTAATATATACACTACGTTTGTATTTGATCTTATTTCTTTAATTTGTATAAGATTTTGTTTGTTTTATACGTTGGGGACCTTATTTATAATCTTCACTATTTCATTGTATCAGTTATTGTATCGTTGTTTCATTGTATCGGTGTATCAATGTATCATTGTATCATTATATCGGTGTATCAGGAGTATCATTATATTTATGTATCTGGAGTATCATTGTATCGGTGTATCATTGTATCGGTGAATTATTGTATCAGTGTATCATTGTGTCGGTATATCAAGGTGTCGGTGTATCATTGTATTTTTTTACTTCCTTCCCTATATTTCGATAATAATGTATAATTAGTTATTAATATAAGTCCTAAAAGTCACGTTAAATTGGGTAAACTAATGATATATCATTTTATTACATTAATAAAGTGAGTGAGGCAGTGGTGGAGATATCAGATCGGGTCAAGCCCATGTCTGGACTGTCAGTCCGAACGGGAGGCGCCGTTCGGACTGTAAAAAAAAAACACCTCGTGAGAGGGCTGGAGGAAGCGGGAGAGGGAGAAGGGCAAGATGGGAAAATTTTTTTGAGGGGAAAGTTGATATTTATGGTAAAATTTAACTGGGCTCACTAGGAAAAATCTTGTGCCCCTTTAGAAGTTCCCCTGAATTCAAGTCCCACACACTATTGGGTTTGGATCCTTAATATATAATGGATCCGCACGAGGCATTGTAGGATCCTACCCTAACGCGTTCGCGTCGAACATGCAAAATGGGGAGTTTCTAAAGGAGCACACCAATTTTCCTAGTGAGCCCACTTCTCCGTGTTTTTTTCTGCATAAAGTGGGCTCACTAGGAAAACTGGTGTGCTCCTTTGGAAACCCCCTAGAAAATGGGTACCCCTCCCCCTCTCTCTGCTCCTCCCCCTCCTCTCTCACCCCCAAAATCAAAACCCTAAACCCTAACTACATTTTTTTTGAGCTCCAAGCCCCCAAAATCAAAACCCTACGCCTAAATTTTTTATCTCCAAACTCTAAATCTCCGTAGCTGATTCTGAGAGGGATGGATCAGAGATTAGCCAACACCTGGCGATTGACCGTCAACGAGAAGAAGTTCATCGAGACCGCTCTCCTCTCCGACCTCAGAGTCGACGGCCGCCGTCCCTTCGATTACCGTCGTATTACCATCAAGTTTGGCAGGTTCGTGTAAATTCTCACTTTATTTAGGGTTTTTTCTGTTGATCTCTAGGGTTTTAATTGTCTTTTTAACGTTTAATCGGTCACCGTAGAGGAATTTTCCTTAAAGGATTTATTTTTATGTAATAAATATTAAAAAATGAGATTTGATATTTATTTATTAAATAAAAAGAGACTGGGACTGGGCTTGTATATAAGATGGCGATAATTTAGTTTCTTAATACTTTGAGACATTAAAGCAAACATTGGTATATTGATTTTCTCAAAAAAAAAAAAAAAAAAAAAAAAAAAAAAAAAAAAAAACGTTGGAATATTGAAAATGCAGTAAAAGGGGCATCTTGAGTTAATTCTTTATAATGTCAATGGCGAGTCGCAACAAACTTTGGAAAAAATACGAGAGATATGAGTTGGAGATTGATTTCGCATGTGGGGATCAGGAAATGAGCTTTTCTTGAATATGGGAACCATCAAATGTACAGGGAAGAAACAAGCTTTAGGGAAGTTGCAGGATATTCGATGCAGCTGATTGTTTTTAAAGCAATAGTTACATTATCTGCACAAAAATCATTGTGATGAACTCTTCATGATCTTTTCTTTCTTGCATATCTACTGTTATGTGGTGTAACCCGTCTTTGTCTACAAGGTGAGGGCGTTGGAAGCTTCCAGTAACTTCTAATAACTGTTATGTTTGTCTTTTGATGTTATATTTGAGCTATAACAAAAAAAAGGAAGTAATGAGCTATAATCATCTAATATATTGTATCGAATACAAGCTTGATTAGTATTTTTGCATGCAACATGTAATTTTATCTGTATTTTCACTTTTAATGTTAAAAGTTTCATATTCCAATGCACGGTTGTAATTGTTAAAGAATAAAGATGAGCTTCTAGTAAATAGCTAACGAGAGCCTTTTACTGTAATTAATACCATAACATCCATTTTTCTCATAGTAGTTTTATACTTTTCCTACCCGCAGCAAGGATGGTTCATCAGAGGTGCAGCTTGGCGAGACTCATGTGATGGGCTTTGTCACTTCTCAACTGGTCCCGCCCTATCGTGACCGACCAAATGAAGGGACACTTTCTATCTTTACTGAATTTTCGCCTATGGCTGATCCTAGTTTTGAGGCAGGCCGTCCTGGAGAATCTGCAATTGAATTAGGGCGTGTAATTGATCGTGGCCTGCGGTGGGTGTTTCATATTTTTTTCATGTTGGCTGTGCAATATGAGAAGTTTTTTCCCTATTAGTATGCATGTTGTGGAGGCATAAGCATTTAACTCTCATTCAATTTGGAGCCCATTGACCTTTTCTCTGCTGAAGAATGAAAATTGCATTGCAGGGAAAGTAGAGCAGTGGATATGGAATCATTATGTGTTGTTGCAGGAAAATCAGTCTGGGCTATCCGTGTAGACCTCCATATTCTTGATAATGGAGGGTATGAAATAATTTGACATGATCTAAATACTGGAGTTCGTCTTTTATATGTGCTGATCATGTTTCTGGAAATCCAGGAATCTCATTGATGCTGCTAACATTGCTGCTTTGGCTGCTCTCTTAACGTTTCGGAGGCCTGAATGCACAGTAGGTGGAGAAAATAGCCAGGAGGTTATTGTACATGATCCTGAGGTATGGCAACGGTTTTTTTATGGAACTCCCCATAACTTTAATTTGTCATGATCAATGCAATTCTTGTGATGCTATACCTTCTTCTAAGGTTTGAATTGTGCAAAATGATATCTAGACATTTTCTACGTGTATGTGCATCTTTATCTTGCGGTCATGTCATCTTCACTAGTCTATTTTTTAAGCATCATGCTGTTTTGGAGCTTTTTTTTGAGAACTTCTCTCATCTTCTTACTTGATGACCAGGTTAGGGAGCCACTTCCCTTGACGATCCATCACCTACCTGTGGCAGTAACCTTTGCTTTTTTTAGTGAAGGTAACACCATGGTATGATTAGTGGTGTCCTAAAGTCGCCAGTTTTCCCCTCTTGTTTATTGAAATTCATCTCGTAACTTTATTCCATTTATTTATTACTTCCACCCACTTCTTGCTGAAACTGAATTATTGTAGTGTTTATAGGTGATTGATCCTACCTACAAGGAAGAGGCTGTTATGGGAGGAAGAATGACTGCCACGTTGAATTCAAATGGTGACATATGTGCTGTTCAGAAAGGGGGAGGAGAAGGTGTAATGTCGAGCGTTGTTATGCAATGCATGCGGATTGCTTCTGTAAAAGCTGCTGATATCACAAGCAAAATTAAGAATGCAGTGAGTTTAATATCATTTACCTTTGCAAGTTATGATGACCTTATTACTGCTAGGGTTTCAAATAGTGATTGTGTATTCCAGCCTTATTTGCACATTAATATATGGAGTTCCTTTTCTACACGATGGCTGGATTTTTATGTGTGATTTCTTCCATGATTGAATAGTGGGGCTGTCTTTCCCTTTCTTTTGGTTCATAGCTTTGTATCTATAACTATCATACAGAAAGATATGCATAGTACTTGATGTATCATAAGCATCATTTACTCTTCCACTGACCTTTGTGGATCAAGGGGTGACAAATTGGTCGAGTTAGGTTTGGTCAGTCCAATCTGATTGTCTCTGACCAAGTCCAATTCGTTCAATATCGGGTCAGAATTTGACTGCATCCAATCCATTCCAATCGGGTCAGAATTATGAGTCTAGCCTAACTAGTTGATAAATGGATTAACCAAATTTGACGTGGTTAAATTATTTATATGTGGGTAAGATTATGGGTGATGAAACATGAAAGTTTATAGACAGTAGTGAAACAAGTCATGTTTAAAACCTAATGCGAGATATCATCTTAGGTTAACATAGAGATAATGAAGATTCATCTTATTGAATGTTGCCAAGTCACACTCTTCACAAATAATAGAAAACACACGTTGCAATTGCAAAGTAAGTAAAAACATGAATATGTACGATATGCAACCTATGGATTAGTTTCATCCTTGATTGAAAACCCAATTGAGGCATATTCAACTGAAAGATCACAGATATTCACATCAGTTTGCTGCAATGAAAACCACCATGAAAGTTGCCAAATGCTTAGATGAAGGTGTTAAGAATAGGACAGGATTTTGATTATTTAGACACCACTGTATAAAATAAAATTTGAGTTACTCAACTAGGCTTTGATATTTAAATATGAGCAGGATTATGTAAACAAAAACTAAATGCCGAAGATTACATTATGCACACTTCCTTTATGCTGTTAATTCTAAATAGTTGGAAAAATGCCTTCTGTATTGCAAAAAGAAGATCAAGATGTCAATATGGAAGGCTTAGATGATCATACTAACATTAAACGGAGAACATGTTACTGTTGAAAGGTCAAGTACCCCCATTTCTCCTTTCCAACTTCTCCATTTAACATGGACCCTATTGAGAACCTCTAGATAAAGTTCCCTAGGCAAGCAAATTAGATTGTTGAACCCAGGGATCCAAATTAGATTATTTAAATTCATTGAATCTATGATCGTGATATAGTTGTATCTTGTAATGCATATTGCATTTTACTGTTGAATCATTGATTATGCAACATAGTGGCACAGTACTGAGCAGGAAATCTATATTTATAATTATTTTGAAAATAGTCACAAATACCTTTAAGCATCGACACAGACTTGTTTGAACTCTACGTGGACTCCGACACGTGACACCAATTCCTTAAAAAGTTGATGCAGAGACATTGCTTCTGGCTGGGAATATAATAATAATAATAATAGTAGTAGTAGTAGTGGTGGTGGTGGTAATAATAATAATAATAATAATAATAATAATAATAATAATAATTATTATTATTATTATAAAGAGTGGCTGCATATGCACACATATACATAGACATGTCTGTGCACCCACAAGGCCACAAGTCCATCATATATTTCTATTAACATATAATGATTAGTGATTGCGTATATGCCCAAATTTTATCTATAATACATTTGTATGGCTTTGCAAAAGGAATAGGCTTTACTTTCTATTAAATAGCTGAATATATCTCTATTTTAATGAAAACATATCTATACGTCATAATTTTATACAAGTCAATATTGTGATGGGCCTTTCCAGTATAGTACAATGGCAACTAAGCCTTTTTTATCTCAAGTATTGGTGATAGGCTTCATGATCCAAAAAAAGAATTAAGTCACTTCTAGCACATAGATCATCCTTCTCCCCTCATTCCAATCAAGCAATGTGTTTTCATTAAGGCCTTTAATCTTTTCATATCACCTTCATCCATTTTTTTCCGGTCGTATTTTGCTATTTTAACATGTCCAATATTGATAAGTTCTCGTCAAATTGGTGAATCTGTAGGTTTACGTCGCATATTACTAAACTATCATTGGTGGTTTTTATCATATCTTCTTTTCTATGGGGTTAACCTACCTTAGCAAAAATATTATCATTTCTCATCTTATCTCTCCTAGTATATCCATAAATCCACGAACCATTAGCATCTATGCTACGCATCTTCTATGCATGTTTCTTTATAGCTCGAATTTTATGCCATATAATAAAGCTGGCCGACTAGGTGGTTGGTAAAACCTTCTCTTCAACCTTTACATAATATTATGCTTGCATAAAACTTCTGTTGCGCTTCTTCTTTTCAATGAGTCAGTTTGGATCCTGTAGTTGACATCTCTATCTATTTTTCCATCATTTTGGACAATAAAACCCATGTACCTAAATTGATTACTCATCGGTATCTGTCATATGCCCAGTACAACAACACTATAGTTTCGTTCCTCTGTTCAATAAATTTTCCACTCTATATACTCTGTATTGGACCTATTTAATCCAAAATCTCGAGTTTCTAAGATTTGCCTCTACAACTCCAATTTGGTATTTATTGTTCCTCTAATCTTATCGACTAGGACGATATCATAGCAAATAATATACACTAAGGTATTTTATTCTAAACAGTTCTAGTAAGCTTGTCCATCACTGTTGTAAATAATAATTGGCTCAACGTAGATTCTTGGTACAATCCAATTTGGTTGAAAAATTACTTGTTAAGCCACTACAAGATTTAACATTTGATATTACTCCATCATACAAGTCCTTGATTATCCCAGTATACTTGATGGGACCCATTTTATCAATGTCACCTAGTATCTCTCTTCGTATCTTATCATAGGTTTTTTCTAATTAATAAAAATCATATACAAATATCTACTTCTCTCCTAAACACTCTATATGGATGAAACAAATGAGTAGTCTCTCGTCGATTGGCCAGGCATGAATCCAAACTGGTTCTCTAATATCTTAACATTATGCTTTAACTTGTGTTCGATTGTTTTTTTCCAAAGCTCATGGTGTGAGTCATGTGACACATTATTTTGTTATATGGTAATTAAAACAACTCTAAATATCACCAGTGTTCTTATAAAGATGTATTAAGATATTAAGGTACTCTTCCTTCAGTCTTTTTTACTTTTCTTAGTGTGCTAAAACTTGTTAAAGAGGTCTATCAATCGTCTCACACACATCTCTCCTAGCTCTTAGGTATCTCCATAATTCAATAGGAATTCCATCCAGATTAACATTTTTTCTTAATTTCATTCTCATCAAAACTATTTAACTTTATATTTTCTAATTATATATATAAAAATGCACTTCGAATTGCTGAATTGGATGATAAGGTCACCCAAATTAGGAGTAACTACCATAATACGATCTGTCTAAATAATCTCTCAATCTTGCCTTGATCTCTTCGTCTCGAATTAGGATCTTCTGATCTCATCTTTGACACGCTTTCCATCTTGCCTTTATCTCTTCATCTTGAATTATAACCTTCTTTTGATCCACATTTTTGACACGCTTCATGGTATATAAGTCTTTAGACTCTCTTCCTCATTCGAGCAACTATGTATATATCCTTTTTAATCTCTTTGGTGCCCAACTTCTTGTACACTTGATTGTAGATTTTAGCTTTTACATCTTGAATAGTTTCCTTGGTCTTATTTTTGGTTTGCATATACATCTCAAAGCTCACTCTATAGTTATATTATTCTTCAAATCTCTGCAAGAATCCTGTTTGATTTAAGTAGTAGTTTTGCCTCGTCGTTGCATCATGATGTGTTCTTATATAGCGGAGCACGACCCCTTGATTCACATGTTCCTTTTTAGCTACTCTCTTAATCCAACTAGCTATTTTTTTCCATTTTGCATTGGGAACATCTTCCTTTAGAAAGATTAAATGCAAGTTTGGTTTTAAGATTAAGTGGTGGTATTTTGCAAACATGTATTTCTCAAACAAGTAAAGCAAAGAACTGTATGAGAAATGTATGACATTTCCATGAAGCGTCCTAATTTAACAAATATATTATGTATTTGAGGGAGAAGCTTATGGCACTCGTTGTAGGAGTCTCTGAAAAAACACAAGCATCATCCACATGTCTGTGTAGAGTCACGTGTATAACTTCATGGTAGGAGTGTGTACGCCCGAAAATTGCATCTTTGATTCCATTGCAAAAATTATTTGATTACAACGAAGATTTGAGATTACAAAAATTCCGAAGAATTACAAGAACGGGAATATTAGTTTATTCCCTTTTTTATGTGGGTTCGGGTGGCGGTGGAGTCTCGTTGCTGCCTCCGTTGACCGTCCGACCAGGAGAAGATGGCTCTGCTCTTTTCTTTGATTTCACGAGCTCGCCCGAAATCTTCCCAAAGTCCAAGAATCCAAAAAATCCAAAGTCCCATCTCCCGTTAAATTCCTGTATTTTATAAACCGAAGAAGCTCGAAATCCGGCTCAATTCTCTCCTGAAAAAGCGGATCACGGATTATCAGGAAAATAAATAGGAAATAAAACAACGGGAAAACAACGAAAAACAACCCGCGGGTGGCAACCCGCGGGATCGCCCCCGCGGGTTGCCACCCGCGGGAATCCTCCCGCGGGTGGCAACCCGCGGGGGCTCCCGCGGGGGCTCCCGCGGGTTGCAACCCGCGGGAGAACTCCCGCGGGTTGCTTCCCGCGGGGGTTCCCGCGGGTTGCAACCCGCGGGTGCTCCCGCGGGTTGCTTCCCGCGGGTGCCCCCGCGGGTTGCAACCCGCGGGTGCACCCGCGGGTTGCATCCCGCGGGTGCTCCCGCGGGATGCTTCCCGCGGGTGCCCCCGCGGGTTGCAACCCGCGGGTGTTCCCGCGGGTTGCATCCCGCGGGTGCACCCGCGGGTGTGCCCACTTAGAATTTTTTTTTTTTTATTTTTTATTTTAATTTAATTATTTTTAGTGTCTACATAACCCCCTCCAAAGTTTTTGAAGTTCTGTATTGAACCGTACTGAATTTCGAAATACTTTGGATTTTTTTTTAATTTTGGTTATGGACCTTTTAAAAGATTTGGTCGATAGAGATAACTGTTAATATATTTATTTATTCCATAACAAGCAGAGGTATGATTTTAACGTACTCATTAGAGGACAAGCAGAGGTATAATGTTAACGTGCTTATTTTAGGTCAAGCAGAGGTATAATATTAACGTGCTTATTTTAATCCTAACCGTTCAGTGACATCTAGTATGACGAATCAGGAAAAGACAGAGGTGACATTAAACGAGTCTTGGAGCTTAACCTATTCAGAGGATTTGGTCGTGATAGGGACAAGCTGACTAAACAGAGGTGACGGTTAACGTATTTAGTTTTGGAATCGGACTATCAGAGGTAACTGTTAACTTGATAGGGAGATAATTTTCGTCAGAGGTGATTTTCAACTTAACGATATCTAAAGCACGTTCATCAGAGGTTGTAATGTTGGACTTGATGAAGTGTGAATTTTCTTTCCTGTCAGAGGTGAAATCTTAACGTGACAGGGGACCGATTTAATTAGGATTTTATCTCTTTTGATTTTGAATTATGATGTCAGAGGTATGATTTTAACTTGACTAATATTTTGGAGTGTCGCTTGCTCTGTCGGAGCAAAATGACAAGAAAAGTTTTGCTGTCAGAGGTGAAATCTTAACGTGACAGGAGATTTATCTGATTAGGATTTTTAGCAAACCCCCAGCTATCAACGGGTTTGATTTGCCTTTACCAACTACCGTTTGAGTTGGGCTAGCCATGCTATTCCCCTCAGCATGGTGAGTTGTCAAGGATTTCGTTTGGGTTTAAATACCAAACTTTTCCTCTTCCCTTTGCCTTAGCAGCTTAGGGCAGTGATGTATTCTTATATTCGGGTAAGAATACTGTTGTGACAGATTTGTCGTGGGATTTTTAGCAAACCCCCAGCTATCAACGGGTTTGATTTTGCCTTTACCAACTACCGTTTGAGTTGGGCTAGCCATGCTATTATCCTCAGCATAGTGAGTTGTCGAGGGTTTCGTTTGGGTTTAAATACCAAACTTTTCCTCTTCCCTTTGCCTTAGCGGCGTTAGGCAATTCATACTTTTACCCCCAGTATGGTGGGGTTGACGAGAAATTTATTCTCTCCCCGTAGCCTTATCGGCATTGGGTGGTTCGTACTTATTACCCCCAGTATGATGGGGTTTGCGAGAAATTTATTCTCTTCCCGTAACTTTAGCGGCGTCGGGCAATTCATACCTTTTACCCCCAGTATGGTGGGGTTGACGAGAAATTTATTCTCTCCCCGTAGCCTTGTCGGCGTTGGGTAATTCATACTTTTTACCCCCAGTATGGTGGGGTTTGCGAGAAATTTATTCTCTTCCCGTAACTTTATCGGCGTTGGGTAATTCATACTTTTTACCCCCAGTATGGTGGGGTTGACGAGAAATTTATTCTCTTCCCGTAGCCTTAGCGGCGTTGGGCAATTCATACTTTTTACCCCCAGTATGGTGGGGTTGACGAGAAATCTATTCTCTTCCCGTAGCTTTAGCGGCGTCGGGCAATTCATACCTTTTACCCCCAGTATGGTGGGGTTGACGAGAAATTTATTCTCTCCCCGTAGCCTTGTCGGCGTTGGGTAATTCATACTTTTTACCCCCAGTATGGTGGGGTTTGCGAGAAATTTATTCTCTTCCCGTAACTTTATCGGCGTTGGGTGGTTCGTACTTATTACCCCCAGTATGATGGGGTTGGCGAGAAATTTATTCTCTCCCCGTAGCCTTGTCGGCGTTGGGTAATTCATACTTTTTACCCCCAGTATGATGGGGTTGGCGAGAAATTTATTCTCTTCCCGTAGCTTTAGCGGCGTTGGGTGATTCATGCTTATTACCCCCAGTATGATGGGGTTGGCGAGAAATTTATTCTCTCCCCGTAGCCTTGTCGGCGTTGGGTAATTCATACTTTTTACCCCCAGTATGGTGGGGTTGACGAGAAATTTATTCTCTTCCCGTAGCCTTAGCGGCGTTGGGCAATTCATACTTTTTACCCCCAGTATGATGGGGTTGGCGAAAAATTTATTCTCTTCCCGTAGCTTTAGCGGCGTTGGGTGATTCATACTTTTTACCCCCAGTATGGTGGGGTTGACGAGAAATTTATTCTCTTCCCGTAGCCTTAGCGGCGTTGGGCAATTCATACTTTTTACCCCCAGTATGATGGGGTTGGCGAGAAATTTATTCTCTTCCCGTAGCTTTAGCGGCGTTGGGCAATTCATACTTTTTACCCCCAGTATGATGGGGTTGACGAGAAATCTATTCTCTTCCCGTAGCTTTAGCGGCGTTGGGCAATTCATACTTTTTACCCCCAGTATGATGGGGTTGACGAGAAATTTATTCTCTTCCCGTAGCCTTGTCGGCGTTGGGTGATTCATTTTTTTTTTTTTTTTTTTTTTTTTTTTAATTGGGGGTTTAAATTAACCGCCCTGAGCCCATTTTTTGGGAATTGTTGTGAGCCCAAGTGGTACCTTTAGACCTCACGCATTAAATGTGTCGGAGTTAGCTCTAACTCCTTTTTTGTTCAGCTTTGAGCTGAACTGCTCCAGCGTCAATCAACGCTTGAATTTTATCTTTTAAGATAAAATAATTTTTTGTGGGGTGACCTACAATCCGATGGTACAGGCAGTAATTCGGATCGTTAGTTTTCCCTACTTCTTCAGGTCTCTTGCTCTCCGGCAATTTAAGCATTTTGCGTTTGGTGAGCAGATTGAACATAGTAGCAGTATGTTCATCCTTGAACGAATACTGCTTTTGAAGTCTGGGCGACTTTGCTGTGTTGCTTGTAGTTGGCCATAGTTTCTGCTTCAGTGTACTTTCTACCGCCATTGCCGTTATGTCTTTCCCTTTTGAACGTGAAAAATGGAATGGAGATTCGTTTGCACCTTCTCCGGTTGCAGACTGTTGCATTTCGAGACGTCGAAGTATTTCTTCGGCCTGTTCGCCCTGCTTAAGCAGATCCTTCCATGACTTGGATTCGACCGAACCCATCTTGTCTAGGATATCGGTCAACAAGTTATATCTGCAGGTTTCCACAAGCGTATCCTGCGTCATGCCATGTGGGCATCGAACGGAAAGTTCTCGGAACCGCTCGACATAAGTTTTGACCGTTTCGCCTTCTTCTTGCTTCGCTGCTAGCAAAGATAATATGGAGACTTCTGTATCATCTTCAAAGAATCGGGCTAGGAACTCACGTTCTACATCAGCCCAAGATTTAATTGATCCCTGGGGTAGCTGCATGAACCAGGTAAATGCGGGCCCCCGTAAAGTGCTCGCAAATATCCTAGTCATAGTTGGATCATTCCCCATGAGATGTCCTGTCTGTGAGAGGAAATAGAAGATGTGTTGCTGCGGCGAACTTTTACCGTCGAATGATTGAAGATTCAACGGTTTATATTTTGCAGGATAGGGTACGGTCTCCCATTCTACGGGATATGGACGGACTACCCCCACCTCTTGTAGCTTTTTGCGATGAAGAAGAGATTGTAATTGGTTCTCCATCTTTTCTATTTTCTCTGCGTGAGGATTGAGGATAACTTTCACTTCCTCTTCCTCTCTTGAATGAGGAGGCACTTCTTCATTTTCGTCTTCGCTGTCTTCATTTATTTGGACAGGCCGTTTTCCTTTCTGCCGACTAGAAATGGACGGCGATGATTGGTTCTTTCTAGTTTGAGCCAGCAACTCAATCAAAAGTTGTTTCATTTCTTCTATGGTCTCCTCGTGCTGTTCGAGACGTTTTTCTTGTCTCTCAAGCCTTTCAGAGACTTCTTCTAGAAGCGCGCCCTCTGGTTCGCTAGAAACTCCCTTTGATCCTGGAGTAATTTCTTTATCCGAAAGGTTGTTTCCGACCACCTTTTTGCCTTTATTAACCATATTTGATGAGGCAGCAGGTAGATCGGTTCCAGAGTATGCCTTTTTCACCGTCCGTATTCTTTTAGGTTCGGTGATCCGCTCAAAAACGGATTGTCTCGGATGGCACTCGCAGTTTGATAGAACAGCTGAGATTAACTGTTCGCATTGGCATTGAGGAGTATTTTGTGCAGAGTTCTTCTTCCAATTGAGGTATTCTCTCAAGTCTTGAGATATCTTCTCCTCTCTATTTGCAACCTGACGCCGCTTGCGTCGCAAACTTGGTTCATAATACTTAGGAGTCTGCAATATCTCAGGGCTGAGCTCTTTTCCAGCATCAGATTGTTCCCCAACTCTCCTGCGGATTCTTCTGGAGTGCACGTTGTCCTGAGTAGTTGTATGGGCCCCAGATGCCTCTGATAGAGAGATTAAAATTTTTGGTGCATGTTGCGTGCTCGCCATAGACGTGCTCGAGGAGACATGAGAGTTGTGTTCATTGAACGTAACCCGTCGGTGGCATCTGCGGGATGCAACCCGCGATTGAAATTGCAGATTTGTACCCAGATTTGTACCCATGGTTGCAACCTGGAGGTTGACACCCGCGGTTGGAAGCGGCGGGTTGGCACCCGCGGTTGGCAACCGCGGGATGCCACCCGCGGTTGGCAACCGCGGGTTGCCACCCGCGGTTGGGAACCGCGGGTTCCCACCCGCGGTTGGCAACCGCGGGTTGCCACCCGCGGTTGGGAACCGCGGGTTCCCACCCGCGGTTGGCAACCGGGGGTTGCCACCCGCGGTTGGGAACCGCGGGTTCCCACCCGCGGTTGGCAAGAGCGGGATGCCACCCGCGGTTGGGAACAGCGGGTTCCCACCCGCGGTTGCAACCCGCGGGTTGCCACCCGCGGTTGCAACCCGCGGGTTTGCGCTCATGGAATTACTTCCAGATTTTTTTTACTGTCTTGGAGTTTCTTGCAATTTTTTCTGTATGATTTAGGCGTGCTCGTTGAGTTTTACGCCTTAAATTTCTCTTTTGGGAGCGGGTCAGGGATTGATTTGACTTTTGGCTTGACTTTGGAACGGGCGATAACGCCTCGTAAGTTTCAACGGGCGATGACGCCTCGTAAATTTTCATAGGCGATGACGCCTTTTGATTTCCAGTGGGCGATGACGCCTCACATTTTTTCATCGTCACCCGGCGATGACGCCTAGGCTCCGAATCAGAGGAGGAAAGAAATTCCTCATATTTTTGCTGGTCAACTTCTATGACCAGCATCTCAACCATTGAGCCAATCGGCACCCGGTCGGACTGCGCCACCAAATTCTCTGTGGTAAACAGAGGAGCTCCCACTGTGGTCGCCAGTTCTTGTACGCCCGAAAATTGCATCTTTGATTCCATTGCAAAAATTATTTGATTACAACGAAGATTTGAGATTACAAAAATTCCGAAGAATTACAAGAACGGGAATATTAGTTTATTCCCTTTTTTATGTGGGTTCGGGTGGCGGTGGAGTCTCGTTGCTGCCTCCGTTGACCGTCCGACCAGGAGAAGATGGCTCTGCTCTTTTCTTTGATTTCACGAGCTCGCCCGAAATCTTCCCAAAGTCCAAGAATCCAAAAAATCCAAAGTCCCATCTCCCGTTAAATTCCTGTATTTTATAAACCGAAGAAGCTCGAAATCCGGCTCAATTCTCTCCTGAAAAAGCGGATCACGGATTATCAGGAAAATAAATAGGAAATAAAACAACGGGAAAACAACGAAAAACAACCCGCGGGTGGCAACCCGCGGGATCGCCCCCGCGGGTTGCCACCCGCGGGAATCCTCCCGCGGGTGGCAACCCGCGGGGGCTCCCGCGGGTTGCCACCCGCGGGAATCCTCCCGCGGGTGGCAACCCGCGGGGGCTCCCGCGGGTTGCAACCCGCGGGAGAACTCCCGCGGGTTGCTTCCCGCGGGGGTTCCCGCGGGTTGCAACCCGCGGGTGCTCCCGCGGGTTGCTTCCCGCGGGTGCCCCCGCGGGTTGCAACCCGCGGGTGCACCCGCGGGTCCCGCGGGTGCTCCCGCGGGATGCTTCCCGCGGGTGCCCCCGCGGGTTGCAACCCGCGGGTGTTCCCGCGGGTTGCATCCCGCGGGTGCACCCGCGGGTGTGCCCACTTAGAATTTTTTTTTTTTTATTTTTTATTTTAATTTAATTATTTTTAGTGTCTACAGAGTGTTCATGTTAGGTAGATTCTAAGCTCATATAATACACAAGGCAAGTGATTCAAAGTGTAATTGGTGTTCCTATCACTTCAACTGCTATGGAATAATAGCCAATAATATGTTGATAAACTATCTTGCCTGGTTGCCTCAAAACCTGTTTTGGTTTTGTGGATGTGGGTATTTCAGCTGAGCCATATCCTGAACTGTCCCAAAAAATGCAGGCCATCTTTTTTGAGAGTAACATTGTCATGGTCTTGTAAGTAGCTTTTTACTGACTAGAAACTTGAATGGAGGTAGCTACTGTTTTTAATGTAGTGGATGTTATTTTTGTTTAGTTGAGTTAGATTTTTCTTAAATACTACCTTGCTTGAAACAAAAGATTATCTATCCTGGTGATCACTATTAGCATATTAGGAAATTTTAAACAACTCATGGCTGTTACACTGGTGTAACAATTGTTTCTCAATTATCTTTTGAATTTTTGGAAACAAAGTTTATACTTCTTTGGTCTCACTTGGAGTTCGAGTGATGCTATATATATAAAACTAGAACAAATGGTTTCCACCTACTCTCACATGAATCAAAAGTATATCTGTCATTTATGAGTATATGGGGCTCAAATTAAGCGTTTTGGACTTCACACAAGAGTCACTACTGTGGTTATTTTGTTTTATGGATGGTAATTATGTCATAGTTTTGGTAAATTTAGCTTTTTTCTTGGAGTTTCCACTTCCAAAATTACTACCATCTACTGTTAGAAGTTTGTGATCATTTGATCTGAATATAGAGGGGCTTGAAAGCATTTTAAGATGTGAGTAGATATAATTATTGAATGTCTTCTAACCAGTTTGTATCTAAAATGAGAATGTCCAGTTCAATTTATTGACTTTTTTATCTGTAAAAAGCAAACATAAGCAAGCTAGTTATATATTGTTTGGAGGAAACGTATCTACTTTCACCACTGAAGTGTCGTAGCATGCACTTGTTTAGGTGGATGCGTACAACATTGAAAGGGCATTTCATAAGGTGAAGCGTCATTCAATGTCAGTTGCACAGAAAGTTAGTGTGCCAGATGCTATCATGAAGGAGAACCAAGTTGATGAATTTATTGGCAACAAAGCTCAGATGATGGAAGATGGGCCGGCGAGGTATAGTACCGGAGGTGTCAGCAACGAATCTTTCTTATCTCATAAAAGGGATGGCAGTAGTGTAGGCAAAGCATTCATAGGTGGTCCTTCAAACTGGTAACTTGATAACTGCATTCTATGGTTATGCAATTCATCCTATTAATGCTTAGTCCCACTGATACGTAATTGTGTCTGAGCCTCTGCAGATTTCCATTGGCCCAATCATGTCATTTTCTTATTGTTTGCAGGGATCCTTACTCAAAGGGAATTTCAATAACTTCCATCAGACCTCAGCCTTCACTTGGTAATTAATCCCTTCAATTGTTCTAGACCCTCATTGAGGCTATTTTCCTCTTGGTACTGGTGATGAAATGTTCCTGATCTTTCTGGGTGGGTAATATCAATGCTATCAAACTGTGCCGGACTTTTCAAATAGTTACTGGTACTAAATAGTTAACCCAGTCATATATAAAATACACCTCTTTTTCGTAATGTTTTGTGTGTGTGCATGGAAGCTTCTGAATTGAAAGGAAATGCAAGAATGGTACTAAACATTGCTTGATTCAGTCACATTGATGGAATGTTTTTGAGGGTTTTATGGCATATCTATTGGTTTCAGCCTCATTTCATTGGCACAACACCTCTGGAATTGATATTTGAATTCTGGATGATGTTTTGTTTGGTGAAGGAAAACATTTAGAAATTAATATTGGTTCCGCAGGACCTTCGCACCTAGCTAAAAAGTAAGTCCCCTAGTATTGAATAGTATAATCATATTTATCATCTTAAAACAGTAGTTTATGCATATGCATTTAATGATCAAAACTTCCAAAAAACAGGTCACTCAAGTATATTTAGTTTTAACATATTTATAATCCTTTAATCAAGAAACATAGAAAAATCCGGAAACAATGAACAGTAAGTTCTGCATGTACAGCTAGAATCCTAAATAAAAATAGTTATATCCATGGAAGGAACACATTCAAAAAATTGTCACCGTAAGGCTTTATGAGTTATAATTTTACAGATATCACTTCTTCCTTATTAACTTCATGCCACATGTACTTACCAAAAAAAGAAAAACTCTGTCACACACCACTGTCTCGGAACTTTTGTTTCAGAGGATACTAGTTTGGCCATAGGGATAGATGACATTAGCAGTATAACTATACTTGTAGGTTAGCAGGTCATACTTTCGGTATTATTCTTGATCTTAGCAATTCAAAAAGTTTTATGCAGCTGAAGGATGCATGAGAAGTTATGCTAAACGTTGTAGCATATTGCATATTCAATACTTTATGAAACACTCACCATGGGCACATGAAAAGGCGAATGGGAGCCTCTGTTGTCTTTTTTATGTTTTCATGTTTTAGACCAAGTTTAAAGGAATCAATATTGGCGGATTGTTATGCTATCAGAATTGGCAATAGCGTGACACGTTACTTGTGATACATATTGTTACTTGTGATACATATTGTTATTCGGGGTTACCTGGAACTATGGGGCTGTAATTAGAATAATTCACTAACTCCTTGTTGACAGTAGCCTGAAATACATCTTGCTTATGCTTTCACACTAATACCACCCACTTGGTTGAACTCTAAATTTGACCATGTGAATGGCCTCCAACCCTCCCTAAATTCACAACACAAAACCATTTAAAATTCCTCATTAACTGAAACCCATGCTAGCAACTTGGAATAGAAAATATACAATCTTACATGATTGAGAATTGAGAAGTATGTTGGATTCAGCACGGACGAAGGCGCTGAAGGCTGTTGGATATTTCAGTTGAAGTATCTCATCCATGATTGAGAGTTGAGAAACGTAATTTAGATTAGCTTGCTCTTCCTTTCAATAGCATGAAGGTTGTCCTGTTGCTTCAGAATTTAACCCCCAGCATTGAAGTTCTGATGTACTTTCTTAAAGTTTGTGATGTCAATTGATTATGCAGGGCCTTCAACAATAAACAGGGAGGAACAGGATAAGGACATCAAAATGTCAACCGAGTCCAACCCTGAGGAAATGACAGTGTTAAATGCTTCTAGTTCCAGTCAAGATGGATCAGTCGTCCAGCAAAATAACACACCAAAGAGTCTAAAAGATGCTATAAAAAAAAAAAACAAAAAGAAAACCAAAGACTCTTCTACTGGCAATGTTAAATAGATTACCAATAGTCTTTAGAGAGATGCCTACCAGGTAATTTTTCTATTTCCCACTTTGTTTGCTGTACTTGATTGTTATTTAATTTGGCTGAAGTTGCCCCTGCTATTTTATGATATACTTGTTTTTAAGGCTTGGAATGTTTTTTTTTTTTTTTAAATTCATCATGGTCACTTAATTTTGCATTTATTAATATAAAAAGTTCCTTTTAACTGTCTTCAATCATTAATAGTGCTCCATAGCAGGTATGTTTATCTTTTTTTCTTCTTTTTGAAAGGCAATGACAAGGGTGCTTCAACGAGGTGGAGTTTGATGTAAAACTTTAAGGCAGCGAACTTATGTTAGCTTGAGAATGTCCTGTCTTGACAAATCGCTGCTAGCCTGCTGCTATACATGGCCCAAGTACTTGCTTAGTTGTGCATTTTGGAACTGCAGCTTACACTGTGCTTACGATGCCTCAAACTTTTCCCAAGCCTGATGATCTCTAATATCTTTAATAGGTTACATCAAGTCAAAACTCTGTGTGAATAGTGTATCGACTTTCTTTGACCAAAACTTTTAATTTGAGTATTCCTTTCATCCCAATGGTTTATTGCACTTTGTATTAGAAGCAAGAAGTTTGGCATAGTGCTTGAGCTGTGTCAGATGTCAAATATTTAGGAAGACATCGTCTTCTCTGTAGTTGAAAGTGCTTCGCAAGACAATGATTAAATCCGTTGGTCGGAAATGATGCATCCTTTCCACCCTTTTTCTCCTTCCTCATTTAGGAGGGTTATTATTAAAATTTGCTTTCCTACGCAATTTTGATACTCTCATCTTGTGATGTGCCCTTTTCTTTATTTAATCCTGGGTCTCTTCAGTGCACAGGAAGATCTTGTGGCTGCTGGTCCTTGACAATTAATTCTCTTTGACGAGCCTGCCCAGAGGAGCATATCAGAGTTCTGAGGAGCATATCATAGTACATTCAACAAGATTTTTCATATTTTGATGGTTGCAGGTCATTGCAGAAGCGGGCTGAGACAGCATGGAGACCAAGTACCATTTATTGCTGCCCTGAGAGTTCCATCCCTTCCAATTTTGTCAAGATGTAACGTTTACTTTTGTCATCGAAGTGGCTCTCTATTACCTGCGAATTTTAGAAGATAAATGTTCAACTTCGTGCCATGTCAATGAGTTTGATACTTTCCAAGTAACTGTTCGGTTCAGTAATGATTTCTAGCGCCTCTAACGTATTGTCTCACATTTCAATTTACAAAATATATATATTTTTCTTTAAAAAAAAAAAGGTTTTTTTCAGTGATTTTGTCACACCTTTGCAAAGTACATCCTGTGATTGTGTAGTTATTGCTATTTGGGCCTCATTGACGTGCAGATCAGCCCCCACACCTCCTGTCACATATCTTGTTGCTCTCGATAGCAATTTAGCTGTACTTCAAACTATTTTCATACAGTACAGCTGAAGGGATGAGCTGAGAGGCGTGAGAGAACCATGCATATACGGTATTTAACTCCATTCGCTCGCTTCCCCCCGAAACCTGTCAATCTCGAAGAATGTCGAACTAGGCAAACATGATCCTGAATTTGCCGATCTTTGGGGAAAAACGTTGTTTGTTCAGGAACATAATAGCTTCTATGCTAATGTTGATTAGATCGGTTAGTTTGGATTGATTGCGCTGCAAGCAAGACCAAACCATACAGAAGGAAAAAGATACAAGTAGGAGACAGAGTGCTTGCTGTTCCTGGGTGAGGGGAGGTCAGAGTCCCCGGCGGGTGGGTGCATGTACAGGGGTGGCAAGGAGTCTTTTGGAGTGTTGGAAATGGAGACAGGCTTGGCCAGTGTATGTTGTCTTCATGTTTGGAAGCAGCCTAGTTGGGCGAGGCCGTGCATTTTAGAGGAATTACTGTTCTCCCTTCGCCCTATTGGAAAATTTTCTTCTGATGCTAGCGTCTTTCTTCAGGTATTAACTTTTGGAAATGTTATATTTATTCTTTGCCATTGTAATGTACTTCATAATAATTTAAGTACTCTCTGGTCTGGCTATCATGTACAGATGAGGTCATTTTTCTTGATCAGTCCTGTACAAAATTTTGAATTAAAGATATATTTTTTATTCTTTTTAATTCAAAATTTTAAATAGAATGAGCTAAAAAAAAGTTGACCCGTGTGTTCTATCTATTTTCATCCCCACTGGCACGTCCTTCTACATGCTTTCCCTGCTTTTATCTTCACTAAGCAAATGAAATCCATGGCATGTTACCAAGACAATATTATGGCAGGTTGAAGACCTGTTATCGATAAGTGGTTTCCAATACCGTAACTGAATATGCAATATAGTGGCATTAAATTCTGCAGCATTCGAGTTGATCGATAATATAACATAACTTCAACAAGCCTGAGTATTTTTAGAAAGATTTCTCACACTAGCGACGATAATCATAGCGAATATCATTCAGATTCTGCATATATTTATCAAATTGTTTGCCAAGACCAGTTAGATATATATACACACATCTCACAATGACTCCATTTCTGAGAGAATCTGAAGTCATGTAACAGAAAAAGGACAACAGATGTGCAACTACAAAGCCTTTTTATTTTATTTTATTTTATTTATTTTTCATTTTTACTTGATCATATGAGTTGATCGTGTTTCAAGAGCAGTCGTGAGTATCAAAGTTGATACAGAAGGTTAAACTCCTCTCGAATTTGAAGGAAGCATCATCTCCATGCCATGAGAAGATCTACAATACTGCAAGAGAAAGTTAGGACTCGCCGGCTTTGTACCATGAAAAGTTGATGAATATGTGTTGTCGTTCTCTTGCCTCCTTCGCCAAACTGCTCTTGAAATCCTAAACCCGCACAGGGTTGTTCATTCTCAACCGGTTTGATAAGATGAGAGCATGTTAGAACTTAGCAAACTCTTGAGACCCTCAACAGCCTTCTTCCACTGCCACGCTCTCTCTTTTGGATCTTCAAATGTTCTCACTTTTGCTGGCTGAGAAAAGAGGACGTACAGTTTAGTGAGAACAGATGAAATATCACAAGACAGCCGAAGTTTGAGCGAAGAAAAATTTACCATGAAGATCTTGAAACTTGTAGGATTTACAACTTGAATGCTGAGGTCACTGGGGTTACCAGACCAGAGCACCTTGTGTCTCTCCAACCTATTAGGATCCACACTGATTAACTTTGGCTTGTCAGTTAGAATGAGTTGCACCTTCTTGCTCGTCAACGTCTTTATTTTCTTCACCATAGCTGTCATCACAATAGACTCCCCAGTTTCCAGAAACTCTTGCCTGCCACAAGATTGAACACAATCTAAACTAAACAAACAAACTTGACTAGTAAAGATTAAAAGAAATGCTATGATCACTGAAACAACTGGTGTAAGTATGTTTACTATGATGTGAAGATAATTATAAGACTAAGAGAACATGAACAGGTAAGCTCGTAATAAACCCTAACGTACCATCTAGAGTCAAAGGAATCGATGGAAGCAAGTTTAGCTAAATTAGAATGTGCATCAGATGCTGATGATCTTGACGCTGATGATCGTGATGAGGAGACTCCATTTCCATCACGAACCGCGTTTTGATGGTTCAACATATCATCTTTAGCACCGGTATCATTATAATGAGCCTGACAGCAATTGCCATTATGATCAGCCTGCAAGCAAAAAGTTACTGTAAATTATGCTGGCCAAGAACATTAAAAAACACAATATATTAAAAACTGAAACAAATCTCGAAAAGAAATACATCTGATTCTTGAGCCAGTTTTGGTGGCGGTGACTCTCGAAGATTATTCCAGTCAATTCCTTTGAAAAAGGGATGAAATTTTAGAGCAGCATAACCATCCAGCCCAGCACCTAGCCTCTTACTGGGATCTTTATCCTGAAATTTATCACTGGAATAATCACCAGAACATGTAGGAATGTTTCTTATATAATAGATTTGAGTATATAAATTTTACGGTTAATTACATACAGAAACTACCAATGTACCCTTGGGGGTGTATACTAGTACCCCATTATAAAAAAAAATCACAAAGAGGACTCCAATATCGGGTATAAGTGCAATGAGATTTATTGTTTTTGTTACATTTATAACTCCTATCAGTGGTCTTTCTGTAAAAAAAAAAAAAAAAAAAAAAAATCTTAATGAGGTATTAGTGGTACACCCCTAATAGCAGAGGGGTAGTTGTTGCAATTTACCATAAATTTTAAAACTCTAGAATTAAAAAGAAAAAAAATGAGATTGGTTGGAGGAGATAACAAATGGTGAGCATAAGAGAAGAAGTCACAAAGCCGAAGGCACAAGGGGTGCAAACAAAGTGTCGTTAAGGTCCCTGAAGCTCACCAGTAACTTATCGATAAGGTCACTTGCTTCATCTGAAAAGTACTCAGGAAATCTGAGGTCTCTGGTTATAATTCTTTGAAATATAAGCCACTCGCTATCATCTTTAAATGGAGATGCTCCAGATAGCATCTGGTACAATGTGCATCCGAGCGCCCATAGGTCATTTCTGAATACCATAACAGAAAAAAACTTAATAAAGCGAGATCTTAACATGGTTCACATACAAGTAATATAACAGACATGATAAAGGATCCGTTGTAACTCTAAAACCCCCAATGCTAACCCAACCAAGCGAGATATTAACATGATTCACATTTAAAACGAACCAAGAGACTAAATAATGTGTTCAATTTTCTTCTTTTCAATGAGGCCTGCCTCAGTGGTAAAGTGTTGGAGCTTGGGTTATATGGGAAGTCCCAGGTTTGAGTCCAGAAGGTGACCTTCATTTTAAACAGAAACTGTAAAGAAAAGAATAGTGGAAAATTTCTATTGGAAATGAAATTCGTTGTTTAGTGTGATGTTGGTTATAATTTACTTATGGATTGTGGAGACTTCTGGAAATCACTACTGAAGGCAAAACTTCTTGTTGCACTTGCACAAAAGAGAGGATGTGAAACTTTTATTAGCCTCAAGTAATGAAGATCTAATCAAGTTCTGTTTGACATATTATCAAGGACAAATATACAAATAGTATTTGAGAGATCTTCACGGAACACATTTTGGGAAACCCCTCCAGTAACATTGGGCAATTAAATGAAGCTTAGAGGCATTTGAAGTGAAACCAACAAAAGTAATCAGAGGATGAAAAGACAAGTGCAGAATAAGGAAATGCAATTTTACAAACGTCACCAGATTATTTTAGATTAATAAAATAACAAACATATTCTACCAAAACCATGACCATTGGAACTTATATTATAATGGTCATCTTCAAATTGATAACTAAGAGCACTGGAAAAATCAAAATTTTCAACCGGCAGAATCCCACGGGTGAAGAAGTTTATAAGAAAAAAAAACGACCTAAAATTTACATATAAAATTTTATGATCTAATGACTACCAGATACAATGATTAACAAAAAAGAATTGAAAGATACAGCGAATAACTAAATGAAAAGGGATAGAGCAGAAGAAGGCAGTATTACAATAAAAAGAAGTAACATGGTGTATGCTTACCCATAACTTGCTTGGGAAGAATTAATAACTTCTGGGGGAACATAGGCAGCAGTTCCAACGAATGTACTCTCCTTTTCATCTGTATATATTGTTGAAAGAAAAGATGTTAGCCATCAGATAATTCAACTCATCAGGAGAGCAGTGATGATAATAACCTTACTTGTTGCATCTGGAGGTACCCTAACCTGGGTGCTCGTTGTTGGCCTTACACTACCAAAATCAGCAATTTTAATATGTCCTTCTTCAGTAAGGAGCAAGTTTTCTGGCTGGCATCAGCAATATAGTTAGCATGTGTGATGCTGCAAGATCATAATTTATGTGTATTAGTGGTTACCTTTATATCCCTATGAATTAATCCTAGACCATGTATATATTCTAATGCATCAACAATTTCTGCTGCATAAAAACGAGCTTCATCCTCAGACAGACGTCCTTTCTGCAGCCGGGTAAATAAGTAGGTAAAAATAATATTTAGTACAATACTAGAACTGTAAGTTGCTTTTGTTTATAAATTACCCTATTTATTTGATCGAATAGTTCTCCCCCATCACATGATTCAAGTGCCATGTCTGCATAGTACAAATAGTAAGCTCATATCATATATGGGGTTGAGTAGAAGAAAGATAAGTTACATACAACAGGACCTGGAAGAAAATTGTCTGACATCCATCCACAACCTAGTTATAACCAATGATTTAAATATCGGCAGATACTGATATATATCGCAAATATCATATCCAATTTTGAGGTACCCAACCAATATTGCCAATACAATATGTCTGCTATTGTCGACTCTGGTATCATAAATCTTGGTTGATACCAATTCTAATATTTTAAACCTTAAATAACATTGATATGTCGCAGCAAAAGTTATAACTGGCAGAACCATGCAAACATTACAAAGACGGAACACAAAGAAAGTACTTACAGATGCAGAAATTGTCTTGGAATGTGAAAAATAACCTTATAACACCAGGATGATCCAACTGATCAAGAACAATGCGCTCCAGCTTTACATGATAAGCTTTATTTTCTTTGGTAATTAATTTCTTGTCCATGATCTTCAACGCATATATGTTCCCTGTGTTCCTCTTCTTTGCCCTCATTACCTGGTGAAGAGAGGAACATAAATAGTGACAATAATCAAACCTTCAGCTGTAGCCGCTGCACTGCCAGACAAAAGAAGAAAACTAGATTTAAAATATATTGTCCCTCCTCCAATCCCTAAACGAAGGATTTGGATATCTCATTGGCCTTAGCAGTTGAATTACCACCTAAAAAGGTTAAAGTTCCAGCGAAAATTGGGATAATCTAACTATGAACTAAACAAACTAGTGAGAGAGAGAGAGAGAGAGAGAGAGAGAGAGAGAGAGAGAGAAGGTTCTAAAGATTAGATATCGGTATCATATTGGACGGGTATTTTTCATATCGACACATAGTAATCATCGGATGCAAGGATATGAGCTCATTGCTTGCACATGTTTAAATTGAATGACCAAGAATTTGGGCCTTGCTAGAAGAGTTGACATCATATGCAACAAGCCATAAATCTTATAAAATTCTGAGTTAAAAAAGACTCAAAGAAATAAGATTATATCAGATAGTTCAGCTGAGATTAGAATCTTTCACATTTAGATTAGAGCATTAGATTTAAAATAATGAAGTTTAGATACTCTCCGCTTGAAACTAGAACAAGGGTATATACACTTTTCAATTATTAAAAGCCTCTTCCATTGCACCAAAAATCGTGAGGGTTGATTATACTGAGGGATGTACACGCTCATCTCAGTTGTAATGAGGGTTGAGTGATAAAATTTTCATACTCTCACATGCTCTTCCAGGCAAGTGCTCTTCTTCATTGGTTGAAGCCTAGGTTTTATGCACTGGTATATATCTTTTTTATAATCCACAAATAATGCATATGTGGTCGGAACCCAGGTCGCTCCAAGGTCATATACTCTCTTCCACGTCACCATGACTCTGGAGTTATGGCGAGGTTTAATAGATATAATTTTATATTCTCATATTGGCAACAAGGGTTTTACCTATGTATAACAACAATACATGGGCATATAGAAACCAATAATGTACAAGAGTATTTAGGTATATGCCTTTTTCGAGATTTATAGAATATTACATATATGGAAAGACAAAAGTTGGATGCAACTGTGAAAGAAATTTCAACTTTCACTATCAATTGCTTGTGAATTTTGTGTATAAGAGGGCTATTGGCTAAAATTTGGATGCTTGGCACTTATCAAGTACAAAACTTTCCTTCTTCCCTAAAATTCAATTATTTTCTAATTTTTCTTTTAACAACAGATTGTCCCGTGCTTGAAGATCCGAACATTACATTCTCTCCAAATAATCCGCAAAAAGATAATAAATTTGGGGGCTTCATCCTCGATTTTGTTTTATCTAAACACTATAATTAAATTAAATTAAAATTAGGAAAAAAAAAAAAGAAAAAGAAAAATGGAACCTTGGAATGGGAACCGACGCCATAGACCTTTCCCATGTCGAAATCCTCGATGGTGAAATTCTCCTGCGGCGCTCGGAACTTGATGCTGCTCGTCCTGCCCACGCCCGAGCTCCGCTGCCGATGCATCATCTTCACCTTCGTCTCGAATTCTCTCTCCATTTTCAATTCCACCCAACAATTGTCACAAATCCATCTAATCTCTCTCTAAAATTTCTCATTTCTCCTTCTCCTTTGCTCACGAATCCATCTATCCGTAAAATGTTGAATTTCTTCTCCCCTTTCTGCGGGTTTCTTTTTTCTTGCTAATAATTTTATTGGCCATTTCGGGTAGGAATTGGATCGAGGAGGAGAAAATGGCCATTGTTGGGAAATTACTAAGAATGGAATCCTAAATGAATTTACTGTAGGGTATGGTGCTTACTTAGTGAAATGTGGGCGCATTTAGAATTTCACGGCAATGGCGTGCGTGTTGCACTTACATCGTTGAATATATCATCGTTGGTTATATTAGGCTGTTTTTATATTAGGCCCTCCTAATTAAATATATATTTGATATTTAGTTCCAAAGTCTTTGTATTTGTGCAAATTTAGGCATAGCCCGAATAGAAGAAAGATATTAAAAAAAAAAAGAATGACTTACAATGATTTGGTTGTGTTGCGTGGAACGTAACGATGTATCAATTCAGTAAATGGAATTTCTCATCATAGAACAAGTTAAAAGAATGAAAGAATAATCTAAGAAAATATTGATGGAGATGATATAAAAAAGAATAGATGCTAAAGACTTTAATAAAAACACTGCTTGATGGGAACAAGTGGAGAAATATCATTAATGTAATGGATCCAACATTATTCTCTTTTGGTTCAATTACCCTATCCAAGTACTTGTGATAAAAGGAATTTTTGTATTTGGCCCCAAAATCTTCATACTGGAACGATGAATAGTTTATCTAATTAATCCTTTTAGAAGAACCGAACAATTGTAGGGAATTTCCAAAAGAGCACACCACTTTTCCTAGTGAGCCCGCATTCTCTTTTCAAAAAAGAGAGTTTTTCTTAGTGAGCACACCACTCTTCTCCTTCACAATTCGGACAAAGCAAATAACTGTCCGAAGTGACAATATGGATAGTGAAGAGACCGTTCAAACTGTAAGTCTGGAGAGTGGATTTTTTGGGCTCATAATGTTTATCAATTTTACTGTTTCTAGAATTTTTGAGCAAGTAAAAAACTAATAAAAATAATTTTCGAATTTAATTTGTAAGATAATTTAGTAGAGTGAAGATTAGAAGGAATGATTAATGTAGGTTTTTCTTCGGACTTCAATTCGTCTAAATTTTTTTCGTTTTTCTTCGTTAATTTATAATTTTTGGATAAATTTAGATTCGAGTCCCAAAATTTGAGAGGGGCTCTCCATAGAATGGCGTGTCCGAGCTCAAAATTTAGATTCGGGTCCCTTTAGACTTCAATTTATCTAAATTTAGGTTTCAATTTTGTTTTTTTTAGTTACCGAGGTAGGAAAGAGCAGGTGAGATGAAGAAAAAGAAGAGAGAACGATGATATGGATATTTAAGTAAAAAAAATCACAAATTTATAATATTAAAGTAGTTTTTAAGAGGCACACCAAAAAAAAAAAAAAAAAAAAAAAAAAAAAAAAAAAAAAAAAGAGGGTGTGCTCCTCTATAAATATCTTCAATTGTACTTAAGTTTACATGATAACCCCCGGACAGGAAAAAGAAATCCAAACTCAATTAGGTCCGGCCCAATTTTTGGGCCCAAAAACGCGATCCAGTTAATTAACCCAGTTTCATTCTTCTTCCTCCGCTATTCATTCGGTCGATCAGTAGAGCAACCTCAACTGCCCATCGAGCTCTTATAGCTCGATGCGATCAGATCTGAGCTGATCTCACATCCATAGAAAATTTCCAAAAATGGACATCTTGATCGCCCAGATCCAGGCGGACCTCCGCTCCAACGACGCCCTCCGGCAGTCCGGTGCCCTTCTCCAGGCCCTCCAGCAATCCGCCGCCGGCCGCGACGTCTCCGCCGTGGCCAAGTCTACCGTCGAGGAGATCATCGCCTCCCCCGCCTCCGCCGTCTCCAAGAAGCTCGCCTTCGACCTCCTCCGCTCCCTCAACCGCCTCCCCGACGACCTCTGGGACGTCGCTCTCAGCGGAGTCCGCTCCGACCTCGACTTCCCCGACCCCGACGTCACCGCCGCCGCCGTATCCGTCCTCTCCGCCGTCCCCTCCCACCGCCTCGCCAAGCTCATCTCCGACTCCAACAAGGAGATCTCCAAGTGCTTCGACTCCCCCAGCCACAACCTCCGCTTCTCCATCACCGAAACCCTAGGCTGCATCCTCGCCCGCGACGATCTCGTCCTCATCTGCGAGAACTCCGTCAGCCTCCTCGACCGCGTGTCCAACTGGTGGGCCCGCATCGCCGGCAACATGCTCGACCGCTCCGACGTCGTCTCCAAGATCGCATTCGAGTCCATCGGGCGGCTCTTTCAAGAATTCGAATCCAAGAGTATGAGCAGATTGGCTGGCGATAAGCTTATAGACAGTGAGAATTCCTTGGCGATTAGATCCAATTGGGTGGTTTCGGCCATAGATTTCGTTTGGAAGAAGAGGAATGCTTTGATGGCGAGATCTTTGATCCTGCCAGTGGAAAGCTTTAGGGTTACGGTGTATCCATTGGTCTACTCAGCGAAGGCGGTGGCTTCGGGGGCGGTAGAGGTGTTCCGGAAGCTGTCCAAGGGCGGGAAGAGCAATGTGGTGGAGGACGTGGCGAGTGCCGAGAAGGTGGTAGGGGTTTCAGACGTGGTGTCGCATTTGTTGCCATTTTTGAGCTCATTGGATCCGCCGCTGATTTTTGAGGTGGGGATTAATATGTTGTCGCTGGCTGATGTGCCCGGTGGGAAGCCTGAGTGGGCTTCTGCATCAATAATTGCGATTTTGACGCTTTGGGATAGGCAGGAATTTTCATCTGCGAGGGAGAGCATTGTTAGGGCTGTTGTTACTAATCTCCATCTTCTTGATCTTCATATGCAGGTGAATTTTCGGATGAATGCTCTCTCAAATGTTATGGTTTTTTTTTTATAATTTTCTAAATAACATTTTAATTTGGTTATGTATCAAATTGTGTATCTTCTACGGACTTAAAGCTGGTCCGCTCGCTAGTAGTTACATCATTATTGTTATAATGCTAATTGTATCGAATTCATACATATTGGCAGGTGAAAGTTTGCTTAATCTTATCAACAACGGTTTGAAACATGCTACCATCTGCATGTTGATTTCGTTAGTTAAAGCCTAAACCTTTGATATCACTCTCATGTAGCATGTTAAACTATGATAATATCATTTTTCATTAATATCCTTTTGCTGATAACTAGTCCTTTGTTCCTCTCTTTTGCGTCTTGGTTGATTCATCTGCAAACCACACATCATAAACATTTACCTTAGCATATGTCCATGTCTCAAATTGTTTTGACATCTTATTTAGGGGCTCTAGCAATGCATAACATGATTACATAACATGTATTTCACCTGCAGGTTCAACTGTTTAAGCGTCTTCTTTTGATGGTGAGGAATCTGAGGGCTGAGTCAGACAGGATGCATGCTCTGGCTTGTATTTGTCGTGCAGCCCTCTGCGTTGATCTTTTTGCAAAGGAAAGTGTGCGAAGAGGTCAAAAACCTCTTCCAGGGACAGACATTGCCTCTCTTTTCGAGGATATAAGGATCAAGGATGATTTGAATAATGTAACAAGCAAAAGCCTGTTCAGAGAGGAACTGGTTGCTTCGTTGGTGGAAAGTTGTTTTCAATTATCTTTGCCACTGCCCGAACAAAAGAATTCTGGTACAGAGAGCAGAGTTATTGGAGCTTTGGCATATGGAACTGGTTATGGTGCATTAAATTGGACCGAACCAGCTTTAGAGGTTGTTGAAGTTTGTAAACCTTGCATTATTTGGGATTGTGATGGGAGGACTTATGCAATAGACTGCTACTTGAAGTTGCTCGTCAGGCTTTGTCATATCTATGATACAAGAGGAGGTGTAAAAACAATTAAAGATGGGGCTTCGCAGGATCAGATTCTCAACGAGACAAGGCTACGGAATTTGCAACTACAGCTTATTAGAGATCTTCGCGAGGTTATTACAATCCTTTTAGTGTTTCAAATATGTTAAAGCATTCTCCACACAATTTCCAAGAAAATTCGGGAAAGATTGATTAATGAATCCTAATGAATTAGGAAATTTGAAATATTGCAAAAATAACTTTGATCCTAAAGAAACTCAACAATTCATTTGAATTTATATTTGACCTCTTCGTTTCATTTTTAGGATTTTAATTCTTCAAATCCTTGGAAGGTTCAACACTAAGTTCCTTCTGATAGATCTTCAGCTTGATCGTAATTCTTTGTGCTTCCCATCTTGTTTAGGATGATGGAAGTTCTAATGCATCTTTCATGTTCAGACTATAATGGCCCAACATCCTGGTGGGTTGTTAATCCCTCGAACGATAACGGTAACGTAATGTTTTGTCTCTGTTAGGTTATATTGCATTTAGTGTAACGAATAATGTAGCTTACGCAATTTTCTATTTATTTAATAAAAACAACTATAAAACTATGCAAATCAATACATAATCAATTCTAAATTCATAACAAGTTTTACAATAATTTTTACATTTACCTTTATAAATTATTTAAGTTCGAAACCGTAATTTTAGTCATCACCTAAATAAGAAAATAAGATTTCAAATTTAATTTTAGTTATTGGCAATGCTATAATATACATTTTATAATGTCCAAATTATTTTATTTGTAATTGCTCATTTTAGTTCAACTGAGAATTGAATAAAATCAACATATAAGAAATTTCAGCAACCGAAGAGGAATTACAAGTAAACAAGGAAGTAATTATAAATTAGCAAGTTAGCAATTTCTCAAATAATAAACAAGCAAACTACAAGCAATCAAGTAAGAAAATTACTGCAATCAGCTAATAATTAAAATAAATAATAAACAAAAATATGGACATTACTAAAAAAATAATAGTAAATAACGTAACATAACATAATTTAATGTAACGTAACTTAAAATAACGGAAACTAACATAAAAAAACGCATTGTTATGGTGCACTGAGTTATTTTCAACTGTTGAATGGCGTTGGTTTTTTTGTTAGGTATCATAATGCAATACAATGGGTTTCATAATATGTTATTTTCTACATTGGTGGATATGCCATCCCAGGTTCTATTATTCATGTCATACAAGCTTTCTTCTAAGTCTTTAACAGTGCTCCCATATGAGTTTACCCTTAACAAGAATTAAGCTTGAAATGGAATGACAAATTGCCAATAATGACCTTAATAGTTGATGGTATCGGTGGGAGAGTTTTGTGCCACTCTAGAATACCATTTGGAATCTATATAATTGGTTTCTGCCTGCTTTTGCTGATGCCACTGATGATACCGCATCATTAGCATATTTTCTTTTTTGAAGCTATGCTACCAATATCAATTCTTGTTGTCCTTCTGTGCTATCTAGTGCAGAAATTCTTCCTCTAAAAATGCTTATCAAATCCCCCATTTTATCTTCACCTATCATGGCTCTTGCATACGATGCTCTGATAGTAACTTTGAAGACATTCTTCTTGTCAGGTTCATACACCAAGAGTAATTGCACGTCTGATATGGGCTATTTCTGAGCACTTAGATCTGGAAGGTTTGGATCCTCTTCTAGCAGATGACCCCGAGGATCCTTTGAACATTATTATAGCAAATATGCACAAGGTGTTGTTCAACGCCGATTCATCTGCAACAAGTTCAAACAGGCTTCAAGATGTGCAAGCTGTACTGCTGTGTGCACAACGTCTGGGGTCACGGAACCCAAGAGCAGGCCAGCTTCTCACTAAAGAACTTGAAGATTTTCGGGGTAATTCATCAGCTGATTCTGTGAACAAGCATCAGTGCCGCTTTATTTTGCAGACAATTAAATATGTTACTAGTCATCCAGATAACAGGTTAGTTCTTAACCATGTTTGGACAAAGTTTGTATCTATCAGCATGCTCTGTGGTCCTTCCAAATTTCCTTTCCTATATTGAAGGTCTTACTATGATTTAATAAAGAGGTGATGCATAGTTAGTTCAGACATGGAAAAGAAGCTTAAGCTTCAACATTACATATTGGACACATTTAATTATAGTCTGATTGCTCATTGATAGTGGTAGTGCTTGAGAATCAAGTTAAAATTCTTGAAGGAGGTGAAGTGATTTAATCTGGTTTTCTAGGTTATCTTCTGGGTTTCCTAGGTTTGGTTTCAAGAGGGTGCAAATGCTGAGTTTGCGTAGATTGACGATAGATGGGTGATGCTGACTGCATCCTAGTATTTAAGTATTTTAATTGGTGGTGTTGAGTTTTTCTACCCTTTTGTCATTTGTAGCAAAAATTAAGAAAAAAAAATGTAGAAATAAGTAAGTAATGTTGCTAGGTTGGGATTTCCAAGGGATGAATTTTTTGGGGTTGCCTGAGGTCAAGCATAAACATATATAACATGTAAGCTTTCAACTGTTAAGCTTTATATTATAATTTGAATGTTTCACTAGTATAAGAAATTTCTATTGTTTCTTGTGCAGAGTTCTTGTTTTATTTTGCTTGAACCGTATGGTAATCTGAAAGGTCATTAAGGGATTTGGAGCATAGACATTGCTATGTTTTTCATTGAAAAGGTGTATTTATCATAATTTTGCCACTTAACTGCAAATTGTTACTTTTGCTTGTCCCTTTTGTATATTTCTGTTACCGTACTGCTTGAACTTTACAACTTGTTCTTCTTATCCTTACTTTCATCTTGCTCATTTTTTCTTACTTTCTGGTAGCTTTAGGAGTTTTTTTTTTTTTTTGCTATTTAAAGTTTGATGCTTACTGGTAATAAGTCTTAAAATGGTCTTAATAAAGTTCATATCTTCTTTAAACTATGTATAGAAAATTCTCTCTGGAACTTTGCATATACTTTGAGCTATGTTTCAGTGGTTTAACAAATGTACTGCATGTAACGGATTCATATTATGAGAATGATAGCTGTCATCCTGAATTTAAAATTTTGCAAGAAAATGATGAAGAGAAAGAAGATTCTTTCCTCTATATGTAGGTATGCAAACTCCACTGACTTGGGTGGTTTGTAAGCAATCCTTCTCTTGGAGGTCTCAACTCTCAAGAGTCTCAGCCTCCCGTTAGGAGGAAAAATTAAAATAGTAAATCACCTCATTTCATGGTTTAAATCTAGGAGTTTTCTGTTAGATCATGCAAGGAATGATAAATGACATTTTGATGCTTTCAAGTAACTATTCAACACTTCTCAGATGGCCAGGTGTAGGTGAAACAACAGGAGACTACCCATTCAGCCACCACAAACTTACAGTACAGTTTTTTGAAGCATCTGCAGCCCAAGACAGAAAGTTAGAAGGATTAGTTCACAAGGCCATTCAGGAGCTTTGGAGGCCAGATCCCAGTGAACTAAGCCTTCTACTAACTAAAGGCATTGATTCTCCATATCTTAAAGTACCTCCTCAGGCGTATCCTCTCACTGGTAGTAGTGATCCTTGCTATGTTGAAGCGTATCATTTGGCAGACTCAATTGATGGGAGGATAACTCTACATTTAAAGGTTCTATTCTGATTAACACCGTTGCTCATATTAACTAAAGATCTTTTTGAATTGGTGCTGATGGATATCAGCAATCAAATGTTTCACGTGCATTCCCTCTATTATATATTCTATTAAAACAAATAGCAATGATAGATATGCAAATTGAAGAACATTCCTTTATTTTTAGTTGCAGTCCTTGTGACATGAGAATTTTACACTGGTTACTTGATTATTTCTTTGTGGAGTTCTTAATTTTGAGTATGATGATAATTACCCATTATGTCATGTTCATCAGATATCTAAGTGACCATGATTTATTTGTTAGTGTACCATACCACATCTTGAATGTGTGTGCGCATATGTGTGTGTTTGTCTGTTTCATACCACATCTTGCATGTGTGGTGTATCATACAGCATCTGGCATGTGTGTCTGTGTTTGTGAAGAAGTGGAAGAAAAGGGTGAAAAATTTATTTAGATATAGTTTATACTAGAAGCCAAGTATGATTCCACTTGAAATCTGGAAAATATAATGAGTTTACTGTAACTCTTGTTACATTCTTGACCTCTGGCATAATTTAGGTGCTTGAGTTGGTTTACGTGATGTCTCTGAAAGATGGGCACAGTCAAATCCCACTTAAGCAAGAGCTAAGATTATTGCCTGGCTCAAAGCATTGTGGGAAGTGGGAACATTGCCTGAGAGCTACACCTTAATACACCACATTAGATATTGGGAATACTGTTTTTATTCATGAAATATGCTAATCTGGTCTCCCTCATGGGTTAGCCATCTCAAGATAAACTGTGGTTTTTCCAGTTGGTTTATTGAATGAATAGAGATGGTAATTCAGATAACAAGTTTGCATGTAGTAGGACAAATCCCTTCCTTTTTCTTTTATCAAAATATCCCTCAGTTCATTTTTTTTAAATGACTTTTACTTTGCCTTTTTGGTGTAATCAAGCATAAACCTTGACCTTTTCATCTAGTTCAAGGTGATTAGGAAAAGAATGATCTATGTCAAGGTAATTAATGAATTTTCTTTTTCATATGCAAATCAAATAAAAATCATTATGATCGTTTTCCTCGGTTTCAAATTACAATATATGCATAGTCCAACTCTAATTACTTGAAAGAACCCAGTTCATGTTAATCACCACATATCATTCAAAATGCTTCATCTGTGATGATCAGAGTGGATACAAGTCCTAAACATGAAAAAGAAAGTCCTGTTACTTCCACTTCTGGGCAAGAGAAGCATGCTATAAAAAACGGGCAACCTAGTGCACGATTCTCCCACGTTACAGGGCTTGAAAATAGTGATATATGCAGTCTTACATCTGTTTTTGTAGAGAAACTATTTCCAGGATTCAAACTCATGACCTGCAGGTCCTTATCGAGTTATCATTGCTCCAAGGCCACCCTTTGAGAGACATAATATACACAGAAAAAACACAAAGGCATAGACTGGGAACTGAGAAACCCAGTTTCAAACTTCTTGGATTTGTTAGCATCATACTGCTTTACCTATTGGAACGTCTGAAATTCAATCTCGACAACATTTTGTACCAGTTGACCACAAACTGTAATTGTATTCTTTCCTTTTTGTATGAGTGACTTTATTTTTCTTACACTTAATGGACTTAAAGGCTGTGAAGTATTTTATTCACAACTGATCGTCTGATATCAGGTCATGTGCTCTATTATTCTTCATAATTTTGCTGGATGCTTTGTTGTTCTTTCATTATTATTCATATAACGCATTGTTTTCTAACCAAGAAAACTGGTTGCAGATTCTAAACTTGACTGAGCTAGAACTTAACAGGGTGGATATCCGGGTTGGATTGACTGGAGCATTATACTATATGGATGGATCTCCCCAAGCAGTTCGCCAGCTGCGGAATCTTGTCTCGCAGGTTTTTTATGGAACTCAGACTGCAAAAATTGAAGTTTGTCATTTTTTTTTTTTTTGCATTGCCATGCCTTTCCCTGTACATATGGATTCTATTTGACCAGATTACCAATGTTATTTGAGGCTTTAATATTCGATATGCCTTCTTCTTTATGGCATGAAGACAAGTTGAGTATACGGGAAGTTTATAAAATCTATAATTGCATGTTAGGTTTTAGATAAATCTGGATTTTCTTCAAAGTGGGAGATCATAAAGACCATCCAAAGTGTAACTCAGCCATCCATTTGGTTGTTAGGTAGTTAAAATTTGTTTTACTATAAAGTATATTTTAGTGCAAATCATGATATGTGTGGTGTGTATTAATTTAGGAAAGATCTTAACTACCCACTAATTTAATGAATAGTTAAGATGCATTTTAGATGGTATTTGTAATCTCGGCGAGGATCCAAATCCATTTTAGACGGTGCCCTCTATTTTTTTAACTTCCTCAGTCGTTCAACTGCAATAAAGCTTTCATAATTTGTCATGGATGATATACAACTACATCAAACTCTATGAAGTAACTATGCTACCAATATGAAGCATGGACACAAACGTAGGATATATATACGACACAACATGGCATGGATACAAGGACATTGCAAATCCTCAAAAGTAGGATTCGGGGAGCTTGAAGATGCATTTGTTTGTGTATGCACTTGCATGAATATGTTGTGCGTTAAAACTCATAGCAAGTAAAATATGTTTTGAAAGAAGTAGAAAGAAATACAGAATAAAATCTTGATTATTTATGTTCTAATCAATTAAGTAAAGTAAATAAAATGAGATTTGAAAATCAATTTTATGCAAGTCATTGTAGCTTCTATATGCAGGTTTTAACCTATTAGTATCTTTTTATGTTAGAGGATTATCTTTTATGCTATGTAGATACTAAAAAAATGTAGATACTAAAAAAAAAATATATAAATAATAATAATAAATAAATAAAAAATAAAAAAATCGGGTGGGAACCCACCCGCGGGAATCCCTCCCGCGGGTGGCAACCCACCCGCGGGAAACACTGCCGCGGGTGCCCACCGGCGCGATGGCACCCGCGGGAGTGTTTCCCGCGGGAGGGTTTCCCGCGGGTGGGTCCCACGGGAAACCCTCTCGCGGGTGCCCACCCGCGGGAGGATCCCGCGGGTGTGCACCCGCGGGAGCAATCCCGCAGTGCCAATCCGCGGGTTTTCCACATGTTTTCTCTTTCCGTTGTTTAATTGGCCGATATCTCGTGATCCGATTTTTCAGAGATAATTGGAGCCGGAATTGGAGATTCTTCGGTCTATAAAACACAGAAATTTAACCGGAGAAAGGACTTTTGGATTCTTGGACTTTGGGAAGATTTTGGGTGAGCTCGGGAAATTGAGAAGCGGAGCAGAGCCATCTTCTTCCAGTCGGACGGTCAACGGAGGCATTAACGAGGCTCCATCGCCACCCGAACCCACACAAAAAAAAGGGAATAAATTAATATTCCCGTTCTTGTAATCCCTCAGAATTTTTGTAATCTCAAATCTTTGTTGTAATCAAATAATTTTAACAATGGAAGAAAGATGCAATTTTTGGGCAAACAAGAACTGGCGACCACAGTGGGAGCCCATCTGTTTACCACAGAGAATCTGGTGGCGCAGTCCGACCGGGTGCCGATTGGCTCAATGGTTGAGACGCTGGTCATAGAAGTTGACCAGCAAAAATACGAGGAGTTCCTATCATTCTCGGATTCGGAGCCTAGGCGTCATCGCCGGGCGACGATGAAAAAAGGTGAGGCGTCATCGCCCACCAGAAATCAAAAGGCGTCATCGCCTATGAAAACTTACGAGGCGTCATCGCCCGTTGAAACTTACAAGACGTCATCGTCTGTCAAGTATACGGCGTTATCGCCTGTTCCAAAGTCAAGCCAAAAGTCAAATCAGTCCCTGACCCGCTCCCAAAAGAGAAATTTGAGGCGTAAAACTCAACGAGCACGTCTCAATCATGCAGCAAAATTTGCAGAAAACTCTGGGACAGAAAAATCCGGGACGGTAAAAAACCTCAGAAGCAACCCCACGGGTGCAAACCCGCGGCTTGCAACCACGGTTGGCAACCGCGGTTGGCAACCAATGCGGGTGCCAACCCGCGGGTGCCAATCGCGGGTGCCATCCCGCGGCTTGCAACCGCGGGTGCCCACTCCTGCGGGGTGCAACCCGCGGGTTGCACCCCGCAGGAGTGAACCCACGGGTATAAACCCACAGTTGCAACCGCACACCCGCGGGTGCCAACCCGCGGGTTGCACCCCGCAGGAGTGAACCCACGGGTATAAACCCACAGTTGCAACCGCGGGTTGCATCCCGCAGATGCCACCGACGGGTTACGTTCAATGGACACAACCCTCATGTCTCTTCGAGCACGCCTATGGTGAGCACACTACATACACCAAGAATTTTAATCCCTCTATCAGAGGCGTGCGGGGCCCACACAACTACTCAAACTAGTGTGCACTCCAGAAGAATCCGCAGAAGGGTTGGAGAACAATCTGATGCTGGAAAAGAGCTCAGCCCTGAAATATAGCAGACTCTCCAGTATTATGAACCAAATTTGCGATGTAAGAGGCGTCAAGATGCAAATAGAGAGGAGAAGACACCTCAAGATTTGAGAGAGTATCTCAATTGGAAGAACTCCTCACAAAATGTTCCTAATTGCCAATGCGAACAGCTGATTTTAACTGTTCTATCAAACTGCCAATGCAACTCAAAACGGTCCGTTTTTGAGCGGATCACCGAGCCCAAAAGAATACAGACGGTGAAAAAGGTGTACTCTGGAACCGATCTACCTGCTGCCTCATCACATATGGTTAATAAAGGCAAAAAGGTGGTCGGAAACAACCCTTCGGATAAGGAAATCACTCCAGGGTCAAAAAGAGTTTCTATTGAACCAAAGGGCGCGCTTCTAGAAGAAGTCTCTGAAAGGCTTGAGAGATAAGAAAAACGTCTCGAACAGTAAGAGGAGACCATAGAAAAATTGAAACAACTTTTAATTAAGTTGTTGGCTCAAACTAGGAAGAACCAATCCTCATCGTCCATTTCTGGTCGACAAGAAAGAAAACGGCCTGTCCAAATAAATGAGGACAGCGAGGACGAGAATGAAGAAATTCCTCATTCAAAATAGGAAGAGAAAGTGAAGGTTATCATCAACCCTCACGCAGAGAAAATAGAGAAGATGGAGAATCAACTACAAATTCTTCTTCATCGAAAGAAATTGCAAGAGGTGGGGGTAGTCCGTTCCTATCCTATAGAATGGGAGACCGTACCTTACCCTGCAAAATATAAACCGTTGAATTTTCAGTCATTCGACGGTAAAGGTTCGCCGCAACAGCACATCTTCTACTTCCTGTCGCAGACAGGACATCTCATGGGGAATGACCCGACTATGACTAAGATATTTGCGAGCACTTTACGGGGGCCCGCATTTACCTGGTTCATGCAACTACCCCAAGGAACAATTAAATCATGGGCTGATGTAGAACGTGAGTTCATAGCCCGATTCTTTGAAGATGACACTGAAGTCTCTATACTATCCTTGCTAGCAGCGAACCAAGAAGAAGGCGAAACGGTCAAAACTTATGTCGAGCGGTTCCGAGAGCTTTCTATTCGATGCCTACATGGCATGACGCAGGACACGCTTGTGGAGACCTGCAGACATAACTTGTTGACCGATATCCTAGACAAGATGGGCTCAGTCGCCAAGTCATGAAAGGATCTGCTTAAGCAGGGTGAACAGGCCGAAGAAATACTTCGACGCCTCGAAATGCAGCAGTTTGCAACCGGAGGCAGTACAAATGAGTCTCCATTCCATTTTTCCCGTTCTAAAGGGAAAGACATAATGGCAATGGCGGTAGAAAGCAACACAACAAAGTCACCCAGGCTTCAAGCAAAGTCACCCAGGCTTCAAAAGCAGTATTCGTTCAAGGATGAACATACTGCTACTATGTTCAATCTGCTCAGCAAACGCAAGATGCTTAAGTTGCCGGAAAGCAAGAGGCCGAAAGAGATAGGGAAGACTAACGATCCCAATTACTGCCTGTACCATCGGATTGTAGGTCACTCCACAAAAAATTATTTTATCTTAAAGGATAAAATTCAAGCATTGATTGACGCTGGAGCAGTTCAGCTCAAAGCTGAACAAAAAAGGAGTTAGAGCTAACTCGGATATATTTAAGGTGGGTGGTCTAAAGGTACCACTTGGACTCACAACAATTCCAAAGACGAGCTCAGGACGGTTAATTTAAATCCCATAACCTGCAAAAATAAAAAATAAAAAAAGAAAAAAAAATCAAAAAATCAAAAAAACAAAAAAATCAAAAAAAAAAAAAACAAACCAAAAAAAAATATATCAAAAAAAAGAAAAAAAAAAGAGAATTACCCAACGTCGTCAGGGCTACGGGAAGAAAATAAATTTCTCGCCAATCCCATCATACTGGGGGTAAAAAGTATGAATTACCCAACACCGACAAGGCTACGGGAAGAGAATAAATTTCTCGCCAACCCCATCATACTGGGGGTGGAAAGTATGAGCTATCCAACGCCGACAAAGGTACGGGAAGAGAATTAATTTCTCGCCAATCCCAACATGCTGGGGGTAAAAAGCATGAATCACCCAACACCGACAAGGCTACGGGAAGAGAATAAATTTCTCACCAACCCCATCATACTGGGGATAAAAAGTATGAATCACCCAATGCCGACAAGGCTACGGGAAGAGAATAAACTTCTCGCCAACCCCATCATACTGGGGGTGAAAGTATGAACTGCTCAATGCCGTCAAGGTAACGGAAAGAGAACTAGTTTCTCGCCAACCCCTTCATGCTGGGGGTAAAAGTATGAAATGCCCAATGCCGCTAAGGCAAAGGGTAGAGGAAAAGTTTGGTATTTAAATCCAAACGAAACCCTCGACAACTCACCATGCTGAGGATGATAGCATGGCTAGCCCAACTCAAACGGTAGTTGGTAAAGGCAAATCAAAACCGTTGATAGCTGGGGGTTTGCTAAAAATCCCACGACAAATCTGTCACAACAGTATTCTTATCCAAATATAAGGATACATCGCTGCCCTGTGCTGCTAAGGCAAAGGGATGGGGAAAAGTTTGGCATTGAAGCCCAAACAAAATTCTCGATAACTCACCATGCTGAGGGGAATAGCATGGCTAGCCCAATTCAAACGGTAGTTGGTAAAGGCTAATCAAATCCGTTGATAGCTGGGGGTTTGCTAAAAATTCTAATCAGATAATTTTTTTTGTCACGTTAAGATTTCACCTCTGACAACAAAATATTTCTCATCATTTTTTTCTCCAGCAGAGTAAGTGACCCTCCAAAATATTTATCAAGTTAAAATTATACCTCTGACATCATAATTCAAAATCAAAAGAGATAAAATCCTAATTAAATCGATCCCCTGTCACGTTAAAATTTCATCTCTGACAGAAAACCAAATTCACACTTCATCAAGTCCAATATTACAGCTTCTGATAAAATTGTTTTTGATATCGTTAAGTTAAAAATTACCTCTGACGAAAATCATTTCCCAATCAAGTTAACAGTTATCTCTGATAGTCCGATTCCAAAGCTAAATACGTTAACCGTCACCTCTGTTTAGTCAGCTTGTCCCTATCACGACCAGATCCTCTGAATAGGTTAAGCTCCAAGACACGTTTAATGTCACCTCTGTCTTTTCCCTGATCCGTCATACTAGATGTCACTGAACGGTTAGGATTCTAATGAGCACGTTAACATGATACCTCTGCTTGCCTTCAAATAAGTACGTTAATATCATACCTCTACTTATCACCTAACAAGTATGTTAACACCACACCTCTGCTTGTTACCCAACGAGTACATTAAAATCATACTTTTACTTGTTCTCCAATGAGCACAGTAAAATCATACCCCGCTCATATTTTATGAGATGTGTTAACAATTATCTCTATCTACCCAATTCTTGACACGCCTCATAGCAAAAAAAAAAAAATAAATAATAAAATAAAAAAAATATATATATATAAAAAAATAATAAATGAAAAAAAAATCCAAAGTATTTCGAAATTCTGTACGGCTCAATACTGAACTTCGAAAACTTTGGAGGTGGTTATGTAGATACTAAAAAAATGTAGATACTAAAAAATATATATATAAATAAAATAATAAAAAATAAAAATAAAAAAATCGGGTGGTTTTCTCTTTCCGTTGTTTAATTGGCTGATATCTCGTGATCCGATTTTTCAGGGATAATTGGAGCCGGATTTCGAGGTTTTTCGGTCTATAAAACACAGAAATTTAACCGGAGAAAGGACTTTTGGATTCTTGGACTTTGGGAAGATTTCGGGTGAGCTCGGGAATTGAGAAGCGGAGCAGAGCCATCTTCTTCCAGTCGGACGGTCAACGGAGGCATTAACGAGGCTCCATCGCCACCCGAACCCACACAAAAAAATGTAATAAATTAATATTCCCGTTCTTGTAATCCCTCAGAATTTTTGTAATATCAAATCTTCGTTGTAATCAAATAATTTTAACAATGGAAGGAAAGATGCAATTTTTGGGCAAACACTAAGAAGCATGAATACACTGTTGGGATATTTTGTTCGTGTCGGACGCATGTCGCTATTGGCATGTTACCAACACGACAAAAACCATATTGGACATACCGCACGACAGTGTCCAATTAAATAAACGAAAGTGTGTCATGTCATTGGCATGTTCGTACTTCTTGTAGGTCGTGTCTGAAAAAAGAAGAGTTAAATGGTCTTAAAAATTAGAAATAAGCATTATTAAATTGGCAATATCTATCTATATCTCGTTAGTTTTATGAATTTATATTTAAATATTTTCTTGTGCACGAGTCTTGTTTGCTTTCTATGTCAGAATAAATGATTTTTTGCATTCACACTCTATGTTGATCCATGACCCGCTGTCATCACCCTCTTTTCTTTTTGTCTTTTTGCCTACAGAGAGAGGAGGGAGAGAGAGGAGGGAGATAGATGCATGGTTATTTGCGAGTCTTGTTTTTTGTAAAGGAATAAAGACACGAATCCATACATTGTCATGCTTTCTTTTTGGGTATTTAGTAGTAAAATTAGTAGTAAAACCCATATATTTATATTTTCCAGTGTCATTGTTGTGTCCATGCCCTCATTTTTTCAAATACGTCGTGTTCTGTGTTCGTGTATGTATTAGTGTGTTTCCATGCTTCTTCGCTTATATGATCGTTTAAGCGTCACATAGCTCCATTCTGGCCAGTACATGATCTTTTGAATTTCTTGGAAGCTGGTACATATTTGACATGCAATATTTTAGCTTCTTAAGTTGGAGCATCCGGTACTGCAGGGCAAGTGTCAATGCCCTATATGTGCAAAACGAGGCACTTGAAGGAGGCATGACACTCACTTTGAAGTGTCTGTGCTACATGGGATCCTACCATAACAAAATAAGATGATTAGATGGCTTGGTCTTCGAGTTGGTGATTTATCTTTTCTGAGAGCATGATGTAATTGGTCTAGTTATCTGGAACAGTACTTTGAGAATTGTACCTTCCTCTCTATTTACCGTGAAATGCATAGACATAGGGGAGTTAATCTGAATTTATCTTTTCTCTCTCTCTCTCTCTCTCTCTCTCTATATATATATATATATATATAATATTTCTCTTACAAATTGGTACGACTCTTTAAAGGATTATGCATAAAGAATTCTTATAATCCATATCCCACTCATGTATGCCTTTATTTTGCACATCCATAGTGTCAAGAAACTATATTTAACCACGTACTCGAGAGGAAGAAATTTTTGTTGCTGGATATGTTCTTCATTCTGTGACATTGTACATATTAGAAATGGAATAAATTGCTGCATAAGACTGCTGTAAATGATCTCTCACTGGACTCATCTAGATTTCTTAAACGTGTAACATTCAATGTTGGCTATAGGGTGCTTGCAACACCATTATAAGTGATTATAGAATTCTAAAGCAAGCTGCTGTTAGGCACTTCAGGGGTGAAACAGGAAACATTTGAAAGATCAAATTCATACCATCAAGGGGATTAATCCTAGAGCTTTATGATAATGCAATACTGCTTTTAGCATGCCATCTGTTCTTTGTGATGGCCAATGAATAGTGGCATCTCCAATGACTTTTGAAGTGAATCAAGAAAGAATGGGTTGAAGGGGGGGATTATTGGTTTGGACTTTCTTTCTTGGGACTTTTCCTTGGACTTCAAAGTTTGGTGTTACTGGCTTTGGACGTGGACTCAGATTCTGAAATCTAAGGTTATCTATTTCGGACTCAGTTTTTTTAAAAATCTAGTAGTATTGTTTATGCTTAAGCTTGGACTTGGATTCTAGAATCCTAGTCTAAGTACTCTCTCTCTCTCTCTATATATATATATATATAACAACAACAACAACAATAACAACAACTAAGCCTTTTATCCCAAGTACTTGGGGTAGGCTATATGAACTAAATGAGAATCATGCTGGATCGATCACGTTAATAATCCTTCTCCATTCATTTCTACCAAGGAATATCTTCTCATTTAAACCTCTAGAATCCATGTCTTTTTGTATCACCCTCATCCATGTTTTATTCGGTCTTTCCTTCACTCTTTTAACTTGTCCTACATTGATAAGCTCATCTCGTCGAACTGGTGTATTTGTATGTATACATTGCACATGACCAAACTATCGTAAGCGATTTTCTCGCATCTTCTCATTGATAGGGGCTACACCTATCTTAACATGAATATCTTCATTTCTCACTTTATCTCTCCTAGTATTGCCGCATATCCACCGAAGCATGCACATTTCTGTTACACTTATTTTCTGTGACTGACTTTTCTTTATAGCCTAACATTTTGTGCCATATAATAAATCTAACCTAATAGTAGTCCTATAAAAAAAATTTTTCAACCTTAATGGAATGTTACAGTTGTATAAAACTCTCGTTGTACTCCTCCATTTCAACTAGTCAGCTTATATTCTATAGTTGACATGAATAATAAAACTCAAATATCTAAACTGACTGCTCATTTGTATACCTTATCTTGCCTGTCCAGTGTTACAACAATATAGTTTAGGGTCCGTTGTTTACTAAATTTATACTTTATATACTTTGTTTTAAACCTACTCAATCTAAAACATCTAGATTCTAATGTGTGCTTTCATAACTCTAGCTTGGCATTCATCCCTGCTCTTGTCTCATCAACTAAGACAATATTATCAGTAAATAGTATACACCAAGGTATCTCATGCTGAGTAGCTCGAGCAAGTTCATCCATCACTATAGCAAATAAGAATAGGTTCAATGCAGATTCTTGATGTGATCCAATTGTGATAGAAAAATTATTTGTTAGACCACCACATGTTCTAATATTGACTACTACTCCATTATGTATGTCTTTAATTATGTTATTATACTTGATGGGGACTCTTTTCTTCATCAATGTCCACCAAAGTACCTCTCGTGGTACTTTGTCTTAGGTGTTCTCTAAGTCAATAAATACCATATGCAAATCTCTATTTCTCTCTCGAAATCGCTTTATAAGTTGACGAAGTAAATGAAATACATAATTACATATATAATTATATATGTGTGTGTGTGTGTGTGTTAGACTTCGAACTCTCCTTTTAAACTTGGACTATCTCTTGGACTTTTTCTCACACAACTAATTAATACTATTAATGAGTAATAAGTTATTATTTATTAAAAAAATATATGTAATTTACTAATTAATAAATGATAAAAATTTATGTATTACAAAAATTATAATGTTGTTATAATACTAATTAGTTGGTTCCAATTTGTCAATTAATATTAATTTTACTCTGCTTAACTTATTTTGTATACTAGCAAATTGCATATGTGTTGAATGTGTTGTTTTTTGAATGATAAATTGGTGAGCATAAATTTTTTTAAACAAATTGAGGAGAGAAAAATATGGCATGTTCAATTAAATATAACTAAGAAAGTACTAATTATATCCTTTTCTCCAATGTGGGTTGAAGAAAGGGAAACAACAAAAAATCCTACAATTTTGGTGGGAAAAAAGATTCCTTTTTATCCCATGTAACCACTGACAACATCCTTTTGTGCTATCCCTTCAATCATGATGCTCAGAATTAGTTAATGCTCATTTTTTCACAGATCAGCCTTGTCTATTTCAGTTTAGAACCACTACTTGAAGATAGAAATAATGGAAGAATAACTAGAATTTCCATGTGCATGTCTCTCTGACTTATGATATGGTGGAACAATAGATAGTTCATGTGATCCAGTGATACTCGTGTTTTAATTTCTACTGGTTAATTTCATCCTGTGTACAAAAAATGCCTTGAATTAATCTTTTTAATTTCTATTTGACATGTGAACCAAGGAATGGAAGATATTCTTGGTATATAAGAGTTGACTTATACTGCTAAATTGCTTTAACTGAGTATGATTTGTTTATTTGCTTCTTCTAATTCTAGGATCCAGTCCTCAGCAGTGTGACTGTTGGCGTGTCACATTTTGAGAGATGTGCCCTTTGGGTTCAAGTTTTGTACTACCCATTTTATGGTAGTGTTACTGGAGATTATGAAGGAGAGTATCTGGAAGAAGATCCTCAAATCATGAGACAGAAGAGAACCCTAAAGCCAGAACTAGGAGAGCCAGTGATCTTAAGGTGCCAACCCTATAAGATTCCACTGACTGACCTTCTCCTGCCCCATAAATGTTCACCTGTTGAGTATTTTCGCCTATGGCCAAGTCTACCAGCTATACTGGAGTGCACGGGTGCTTATACTTATGAAGGAAGTGGGTTTAAGGCTACTGCTGCTCAGCAAAGTGAAGCATCTCCATTCCTGAGTGGACTGAAATCCCTCTCATCGAAACCTTTCCATCAAGTTTGCTCACACATAATTCGCACAGTGGCAGGGTTTCAAGTAAGTTCTTACTATCTTGCATTTACAGTATGATTGGTCTATGCCATACAGAATTTTTTTTAACATGTCTGTCTTTACTAAGTTTTACTTCCTCCTAAGCACCAAAAGACCCAGATGACTAATTGCAAGTGGCCACAAACTAGTAAATTTTCCCATTACTTGCTTGAGTCTATCTCATTGATCTTATTTTGTTTCCTATATTCCCTCTCAGTTATGCTTTGCGGCAAAAACTTGGCACGGTGGCTTCTTGGGTATGATGGTCTTTGGCGCCAGTGAAGTGAGCAGAAATGTGGACCTGGGGGATGAGACAACCACCATGATATGCAAATTTGTCGTCCGTGCATCTGATGCGTCAATCATAAAAGAAATAGGATCAGATGTACAAGGGTGGTTGGATGACATCACCGATGGTGGTGTTGAGTACATGCCCGAGGATGAAGTGAAGTCCGCTGCTGCAGAGCGGCTGAAAGTTTCCATGGAAAGGATAGCCCTGCTTAAGGCGGCCCGGCCGAAACCCCAACCTCCAAAGATAGAAGAAGAAGAAGAAGAAGAAGATGAGGAGGGAAAGAAGAAAAAGAAGGAAGATGTTGATGAAAATGGTTTACCAAAAGGACCTTCTACCATATCTGCCCCAACAGCAGAGGAGGTAGAACACCGTGCTTTACAGGCAGCAGTTATTCAAGAGTGGCATATGCTGTGCAAGGAAAAAGCTGTCAGAGTAAACTGAATTCGTTCTTTCTACCCCTGATATTTTTGGTCGCTTGTTGTACCTTATAATCTATTTCTTATTGATAACAGGTTTTTTTTTTTTTTTGGTTTTGGTTTTCTCATACAAGTTCAGCAGCACTAATTGATTTGTTCATCCAAAGAAGTGTTTAATGCCTTCATTACTTTGAGGTGCACAGGTGTTGTATCTATTGTAATTGAAGTAGTTGATTTGTTGTGGAATTTAGCCTAAACTGTCATTTAGGAATTGAATGTAATTGTGAAAGCTAGAGAGAGAGAGAAAGAGCAGCAGCAGCAGCTATTGAATTTGTTGCTATTGAGAGACTCGGAACTATCTTTAACACATCTGCCTTCAGTCATTTTGCTCTCAAGTCTTTTTTTTAACAATATTGTTCCCCTTGTCGTGCTGAACCAGGAACTTCCTATGTGGTCTTGCCATTGCTTCTCTTTGCAACTCCAAGAGGGTAGCAACCACTGCAATTAGCAGAACTTATAACGACCGGTCTTGCATTTGAACCTTGAAGCCAGTTGTTAGACCTTCTTGATTTAGACAGGAGTAAAAATGGTGAAAGTGAAACATATATCAACAATTACACTCTAGGATCAAAACTGATATATTTGAGTCTGGATTACTGGGACCAAGCAATATTTAAATGATACATTCACCAAGAACAAAGGCTTAAATTTATTGGTAAAAACAAAAGTAGAGACTAGCTCCAGTATTGAAATATTCCTGTAATCCATCAATGTTTCAGGTCTTCCACCAACATGCTTGAGCTTGTACTGGTGTTCATTATTATATCTTGTTGCAATTACTTCGAAGTATAAGTTGAATGAACAGAAAAAGACCTAAATGAACACCCATATAAATCAGATATTGAACCTGTGGGCAGGGGCATGCAGCTGTGTCTCCAGTAGTTAACAACAGCAAGTCCCAACAGAAACAATCCGTTGAAAAATTTTCTGGTGTCAAAACTTTATGTGAGCCCTTCGGGTAAGAAGGTCCTGTTGGGATGTGATGGAGATGAGGGTAGGCTAGGGGATGCCGTTGCAGGATATGTTATTGATTACGAAATAGTTCTACACTTGTGTTCAAACCCATATTATGATTAGCATTTGCTGCTGCTGCTGCAGAATGAACCAATTTTAAAATGAGATAAGATATGATATCTAAGCCTAGTGTTACCTAAATATTAACGTGCAATGCATGTCATGTTAGGAGTGAAAAATAATATATAAATAAAAAAAATCCTGTTATTATATAATTAAACAAAATTGATATTTTGTTATTATTTTATAAAGGTATAGATAGTAAATAAGTAATTGTAATTCCCTTATATAGAATGACTGGGGCATTTTGTTTGTTATCTTCTCGGTTCAGTTTATGATTCTTCTGTTATAGTGAAGAGGAGAGAGACCTTGAGAGTTGTACCCTGTGAATGTTTCGTGATTGTGTGTGCGCATCTTGGCAACAGGGGACAGAGGTGCTGAGATGGATTGTGATTCTTAAGTTTATCTATAAGGTGTGAGAAGAAGTTAATGCTCAAAAGAAAATATAGTAATAGAAATCAATTTCAGCTAAGTGTCCAAAAATTTCCTTACGTCGCACCCTTCTTCTTTGTATATTTTTCAAATTTAGTTCATGAAATTTCTAACACTGTCAAATTTGACTGATAAAATTGATATTGGAAAACTGTGATTGGCTCTTCTTAGAGTAGTGTAGAAATGAGAAGACGCTGGTGAATAAATATAAAACTGCAAGGGATATACTTGATGTCATAGCCTACGCCAGAAACATGAGTGTCTACTGCGCACCTTGTGCAGCTCCCACCAGAAGTGGAGACGGCCCTTCTTCAGCAAGTGATGAATCTAAAACCTGAGCAATTGAGTTTGTTACCCGTAGAGCAGCAGCAGCAGCAAGGACTTCAACTCCAGCAGATGCTAGACCAATTTCTCTCCCAAGCCACTCAACAGGTGATATACATGCACAGTTGCATAAGAGAAGCTTCCATGATTGTTTACCAGACAGCCTTATGAGAATTCTTTATGCCCATGCATTCTTTGATATATAACCACAGATGGAAGAAGAAAATTGTCCATAATGTAAGGCTTCACTACGTTGCTTCCATGTAACATTGCACGATATTTACAAGAAGAAAGGCTCTTTGACATCTCGTGTTACAGTTAGAACTTTGCACCTCTCTGTCTCTCCTGTCTCTTTCAGTTTATGTTCTCTGGTGTAAACTGACATCGGGGAACAGAAGAAAATAAAACTTGCACGCCTCTTTGTTTGTGGTGTTATCGTTTCTTCACTTGTTCCAGATTATACTGTTGTTTGTTCTCAGTGTCCATTATTTTTCGTTAGTTTATGCGGTGCCACAGCCACGCCTGGTTGTTTGAGCTTCAATTGCATGGTACGATCTTCAGGCCACCAGAACCTCAGCTCGCTGCTATATTTCACAATGATAGTCAGAAATTTGTATGATTTAGATTTCAGCATGATTCAGGATTCACAACATAGTTAGTTAGCAGCTGGTCTTAAACACATTTTCTCAGGAGACTGCTCTATGTTACGGGTAACGCATAGAGCTTCCATATGCTCTAACAACACTAGAGAAGCAAGAAGAACAAACCTCTTGGGTAGTCAACAGAGCTATCATCTGTGTTATATATCCCGAAACGTTTCATGCATGTGCAAACAGTAAAGACAGAAGAGCAGTTTCTATGTTAATGAACACTAAAATCGTTACTTTGAAAAACAAGAGATGAACAGTAATCTGGGTAGCAAGTTAGCTGGCAATCATGTGGCATCATTTGACACTATGAGAGAAAACATGGAACAAATTATAAATTACATGAGATATCGTGTATACACTCCATTCATCACCAACTTATGTTTTTTTTCCCCCCCAGGAATAGTATTGATGCTTAACCAAATATGCACCAATATCCAAACAACAAGACACAAAAGTGCCAGCATGTTCTTTAAACAAGTTCTGCTGCTAGATATTAGTCTTCCTTATCTCCAGGCTGGTACCTGTTGCTGTTTTCAGTTTCAGAGCCTGCTCTACTTGTATCTTCTACCTTTTCTTCAACCTCAGCTTGATGTTGTCTTGGCTGAGGGATGTTGTCACTTTGATTGACAAAGTTCTGAATAAGCATGAAAATGGCAACCAAAAAGACTATTAGGTACACTGTTTTGATGCTAATTAGCGAATGAATGAAGCCCATCACTGATGGACCTCTGACTTTTTCCTTTATTGTTCTCCCTTCTCTATACCCTTCAAGAAACCGACTTATCTGGGATCCTTCATTTTCATCATCGACTATGCTTTCTGAACCTTCAACCTGAAAAAAATGGCAAAAAGAAAAAAGGTTCAATTAAGACCAACAGTAGAGGTCTGTACTAGAACAAACAAAGGCACTAAGATCTGAAAGTTAACCAAGTATGTGAGGCTGGGTTTTAAAAAAACTGATCACCATACTAAAAATAATATACAAATAGATTCCACAATCTAGTATATCACATTGTAATGCTCAAATATAAAGGTTTGAAGCAAACGTCTATGATAAACAGTATTGATTTTTATCAAAAATACTAAACTGTAGCAAGACATCTAACAAAGGGCGAAAATATAAAACCAAGTGCATCAGTTTTTATGGTAAAAGCCAAGGGAGAAGCTCCAAGGAGGAGCCAACACAGAAATATATATGTTAACCAAAGCATTTGGGAAGAAGATAACAAGTTACTTGGAATGAAAAGCGATTCTAAGGAAAATGCTTAGAACAGATAAACTAATAGGGCTTATTTCAGTTAGCCAACCAAACATATCCTGGAGGGTTAATCAAACAAACAAAATTATTCATTCTACACGTACAAAAAAAAAAAAAAAAAAAAAGTAAGGCGCATAAACAGTTGAGAAGCGGAGCTAATTTTCGAATAAAGATGGGTAGGACTTACTATATGATATTCTTCGGTTCCATCCCAGACGAATAACTTTGGCAGTTCTGACCCCTTGCTGACGCCAAACGTATCAACAAATTCTTCCCACTGTTTGACTCCAACGTATCCAAATACTAAGTCACGATTAGCGTTTGCCGCAGCCCTTAGTGTCTTAATCAGTTTGACTGATTTCTCATCGACCTCATCATTCACAATTGTCAGAACAATTTTTCTCTTATCATCATTCAATAGCTTGAGAGTATCAAAGTTTATAGGTATAACTAGTGGCAGCTGATTTTGTCTGATAAAATCTTCTAAGAATTCCCCTGCACGTACAACAAAGTAATCTAATGTCACTCTCCTAGTGGGATGAACATGTGTAAAACTATTGAGAAACAAATTAGAAAACTAACCAACAGCTTTGACGGTTCAATAAGGGACCAACCAAAGTTCATGTACAGAAATTTAAATGTGTGATTCTGTAAGTGCATATTAGATCAATGATATCCCACGATCACGAAACTTGATAAAAATACCACAACTAGAATTAGGAACTTGTTGAGGGATATTAAAATATTTAGAAATTTCTATGTTATACAAGTTTCCACATCACAGGAGTTTCCACGCACATCATCTTCTCCTTCTCATTTTTCACATCAAGATTTGATCCAAACCTACCATGAACCTTAAAAACCAAACACAAAATTATCCTTGTTGTCTGAACCCAATCATACCTTCAAAACATATTGATCAACAAAATTCACCAGCAAAAATCCAAACAAAACAAACAATTGAAGAAAGCATTATCTAAATCCTCTAGTAGAAATTATGCTATGCTAATCTAGGACACTAATATGCATATATCCAAGGATGAAGCAAATATTTAAAAAATTAGATGGCATAACTGATAAAATAAATAAATAAAGCCATCCATACACCCTATTTGAAGAGAACCAATAACTGAAGAAAAAATTAAGCACTCTAAAGATGACATGCAAATTTTCATTTCTCAGATAAAATTAAGCCAGATTTTTCAAAAACTTGAGATGGAAAAGCTTGTTATAGCAGCTAAAAATTAGTTAATAGATATGTGGAAAATAGTTTGGCTTTCACACTCTCTATGTTCCAAAATTACAAAAGATTAGATTGATAAATATTGGAGCTATTTTAGTTTACATATTGGAGGACCAATATTGGAATGTGATCTGGTTGAAGTGACAAATAGTGAAGAAGATTATTTTTATCCTAATTGATAACAATAAGTTTCTCTAATTTTTAAAAGGTTGTTACAAATATGAACTCCAGTGCAGCACGATTTTATACTTACGAGGAAAGATTTTATACCAAGTCATCTAATAAACCTGTAGATGACCTCATTAACACGTATGAGATTTTGGGTTATATGATTATCATGCTAACAAGATCACCAAAAAGAACTAAAGAATTCCTTGACCTCGGAAAAGGAAAGAGACTTCAGTTGCAACAATTTTATGTTGAGCAATCCTAATCCAGGTTGAACTGTTAACTGAATCTAGAAATTACATAACATTCCATTTCCTTTTAAGAATACTACATATAAATTTTTTCCAGATAGAATGCATGTGCATGGATGATGCATGAATGAAAAATAATGTAAGGTCACATTATCTGACTCTTCAGAGTAAAGTCCATCACCAACATATAGATAATGGTAAGTGCTTGATTCTCTTCCATGAAAATATTTCCTAAAAGTGCATCTAAAATTTGGAATCTTAAGAACTCACCTTCAAAAGGGCCATAGAACACGCTTTGTTCATTGTAATTGGGATGAAGGGATACCAATGCAGGAACCTTGTCAAAATCATAAGTTATCATAACATCCTCTGAAAAACCTTTAGCTACGGAAAACCATGCCTTCTTCTTGTATTTCTTGGCAAATCCAACAACCAGCGATTCATTCAGGCCAAAACCAATGAATAAGGGAAAATGCTTGCCAGCTGTCTCAATAAAGCTATGAATAGCAGAATCTGACTCAAGAACAGAAACATCAGGTGCAACAAACTTCTTTAGATATCGAACAAGTAAATCAGCTTTCCTTGGACCATTGTAGTCATTAGGTACGCCATGCATAAAGAGTTTCAGCGTAGGATACCCACTGTATTTAGTTAGAAAGTGAACCCACTTCAAGTTAGATTAAAATCTATAATCCATGTTATAACAAAATATAGGAAGAAAATTGTCTATGGTGATAATTTGATAATAAATAAAAAAGAACAAATACTTGGCTCATCCAAGATCAAGTGCCCTGATGTTACAGAATTTAAAGCTCTAAATAAAAACAAGTTCAAGAAAGGTTCCAACTTCAGTGTATTAGGTACTGCAAAACAGTTATATCTCTCAAAACTTCCTGATAATGAAACGAGTGACTTACTCAATTTCATATTTGGCAGCAAGTTTTCTATACTTGTCAGCATTAATTTTGGCAATCACAATGGATTCATTCAACCCAGCTAACTTTGGAGCAGCCACATCTAACTGCAAGTTAGAGTAAAAACATCAATTTAGTAACCGAAGTTTACAAAATAGAAACTAGGAAAAAAATCATGTTGTTCACAATTATAGAAACAATGCTAAATGTAGACCACAAGAAAGAGAGTGACAATTTAATAAATAGAAAATATAAGCAGAACAAGTTGTCAGGGGAAAATTTATAGAAGCAAGGAAATGTAGGATTTAAGACTATGGAAGCTAGAAGAAACATAGTACCCTAAAGTAGCGAGAAGTCCCGTAATTGAATGATAATTGAAAGTACAGTAAAATTATGTGTATACGAGTTCAGTATCAAACTGAAAAACTCATAAAAATTAGTGAATCAGAAAATAGAGATTGGGTGTGTGCGTGCACACACATGTATTTCATGGAGAAAATTAATATATCATTATTTAGTGTCACCAAGGTATATTTGCTGCATTGACTAAAACCATCTACGCTAGTCATTTCACCTAATTTCATTTATACTAAGATTCATAGTCCTTGTTCACAATTGTAGTCCTATTGTCTTAGCAAATGGACATCAGAAACTATTGGATCAATTTAACACCCCCACCCCCACACAGCCCCCCCCCCCCCCCCCCCCCCCCCCCCCCCCCCCCCACCACCACCAAACCCCCCCAAAAAAAAAAAAAAAAAAAAAGATAGGAAAAAAAACAGCCCCACTCCCAAAACCAACAAAAATGTAGGGCAACAACCCACCAAGAGGACGGGAGCTATTTTGATACAACCTCCCTATTTGTCTCTCTACTATTATAACTAGAACTCCTTGGCTGAGTTTTTGGCTTAGTGACTTGTGTTTGACTCATTTCCACCAATAATAGCCAATAATTTCTAGCAACATTACTTGCGGACATTCATCTTTAAATTAAAAGTAGAAACCTCTACTATCAAGAATTTATGGAACTCTCTACAATATGTCGATTAATTCAATTTTGGTGGCATGCCACATTAAATCCAAACTTCATATTCCACAATTCCCAATAAGATGTCTTTTATTAAATTATCTAATAAGTAAAAAGCCTCTCATCTTTTTTAGTATAAAAGATTTGACCTATATTAATTGCGTTGAAGTTTATCCATATCTCAACTTGAGTTTTCCTATAAATTACCAACTTAAGAATCAGATTCAACGACTGCTATCATAAGAGTAATTAACAAATATTGCAAAATCTGACTATTAAAGACACTTCACATAACCTCCCAATGCACAAAACGTAACTAAACAGGGCATGTTTTTGGAATTGACAAATACAAAGATCATTTAAAACAAAAAAGTTGACATCATCTAACCCTATTAAGGCTCAAGTAGCATCTGATTTCATAAAATTGGATCATAAAAGAAGTCATGTACGTAATTTGGCATCTCATTGTGCCAGAGGGATGACATATGTGCCAATTTAAATAATAATAATAATGGTCTCGCGAGCACGGTGCAAGGGTATAGGGAGGGTGGTTTAAACAAAACAACCAATATTTTCTGATTAGAAAAGTTGTGTATATATCCAGACAAAGTAACAAACCACCACTTTTGGACCAATGTTAATCCAACAACAACATCTGTCACGCCCCGCTTCCGATATACGATATGCGAGCACGTGTAACAGATACCGGCAATATATTTAATTTGAATATGCTAAAACCTCAATAAACTTACCACAATAATACTCAGTAATTACGATAAGAAAATTCAACAAAAGTTTGACTTTTCATTTATTAGAATGAAGTTTAGATACAATTGAAATGAAGTTTAGATACAATTGAAACAAAATATAATAAAATTAAACAAAAAGAAGCAGAGAATCTCTAATCCATTATTGAGTTTCAATATGATTTTTAAAGTACACCAGATCCTGCATCAGTTTTGGTGTGTCCATCGGTAAATCTGGGCATGCACACCCAGATCGTCAGATTACGACCAAAGTAAAATACGCAGAAAGAATATGAAATATAACGGTTATGTTCATACATAATAATAATACGAGTTTTAGAAAATATGTAATAAAATATCTGTAATAATAATGTCAATTGATTTAGGTTATCTTAATATTATTTTAGTGAAGTCAACTCTATAACATGGGTATTTTTGTCTAGTCATGTAATTGGAAAAACTAACTGATGGGATACAACTGTTTCGATTGTTTTCTGTACAGACCTAGGAAATGATCATAGGATTGTCCGGTGCTGAATCGGACCTGCCGTCAGGCAAACATGAATTATAATTAGGTATGATCCAGCAAATCATCACGCACTCATGGTGTGCGAAATATTCAGTTGTACAACTTAACAAGTTTACAGCCGAAATATAGTATATTTCCAACATTCAGTTTCTTCCCCAACCCAGTGTCATTTAGGTATATTGATTATATCAGGTATAATATTTCAATTGGATTTTTCTTAATTTGTTAACAACATGATTTATAGAGTCTGTTCAGTTTATACTTTATTCAATAAATCACAATTAGTTATATCCAAGAGTCACTGATTTGAGACATCATAAAGATATCGGCTAGGCAAGTGTATGGATGCTGGGAGGTTTTTCGTGCGACGCACGTTCCTTAATTAGAGAAGCAACATACAAGACAAATTTTCTAGACACCGATACAATATGATACCACAAACAGTATTTTTCCGTGATTATAACTTTAATGTGATTTATCAAATATTATATATATGATATTCTAAAATCTAACTATACTATGTAATTTAAATTTAATGACAAATGACAATAGATTTTTGATGACAAGAAATATAATAAGTAATTGATAAATTCCTACAAAATAACAAATCAATTTACACAAAATAAATAACATGATTGAAACAACATGTATATAAGATAGTATGATTAGTAAGTCCAAAAATGAACTCACCTGGATTTTGTTTCCCGATATCGCTCAATGGAGTAATCTACACATTAAAAATATTCTAAGAATATTAAAAACATATTAATATGGATTTAGATGATTTTTAGGAATTTTTTTAATATTTATAATATACTCAAAATTGATTTTAGTATTAAGTGGGTCTGAAATTAGGAAATAGGTTTGGCTTCATTTTATTGGGCTTATGAAACGATGGATGCTATTTTTAGGTTATTAGGATTATTGAATAGTAAATGAGCTAACATATATGATTCATTAAAGTAATTTAACCCAAAAAGAAAAAGAAATATAATATTTAATTTCTCATCAAAAGGTGAGAATCTAAAATGTGGAAAGAGATGGAAGGAGATGCTTTTCTCTGGTGAAGTGGTGGCGGCTCCAGCGACGGCTCCTGCAGTGGTTTTGAAGGTGGTTCCAGCGAAATGAGGATGTTAGAGAATGATTTTTAGAATGAGCGAAATGTATTTTAATTTAGGAGTTTATATATGATAGGATTTAGGAGTTACAGAATATGAAGAGTTTAGAGAGTTATAAAATTTAAAAGGTTTGAGAAGTTATAGAATTTAGAGAGTCAAGAGAATTAAATTGGAGGTTTAATATAGATAATTCATGGAGAAGATGAAAGGATGAGAGTTAGAGAAATGAATGAGTAATAAGTTGAGAATATGAAAGGTTTTAATTTAATTTAGAGATTTTAATTTTAGAGTTAAGGATGAGAGTTTAGAAGGTGAAAGGTTTGGGAGGTTTAAGAGGTGAAAGGGTTGAGAGTTACAAAAGATAAAAATTTTTAGTTAATTAAAAAGTTTAATTTTGAGAATTAAATATGGAGGTTCATGGTTTAAATAATGAAGAAGATGAAAAGTTTGGAGTTGGTGAAGATGAAAGGTTTAGGAGGTTAAAAAAAATGAAAGGTGTAAGAGTTAAATAAAAAATGAAATATTATATTTATTATTTGTTTATTTTTTTAATTATTTTTAACTATAAAAGATGAAGGGTTATTACAACATCAAATCCCATATTCGTAATCTTTAGTATTGGCTACCCAAATTCTTTTCCTCCACCTTATTGTTAAGGGGCATATCCTCTGTTAATTTAATAACTAATATATCATTTCTAAATACTTCAGTTCATGTTTGTTAGGCAGATCCCTAGTCCTTGTTGCTCTGCTGGTGATTATCATATAATCCTATCAAAGCACTTTCCATCTCCATTGTACATTTTCCAAACCATCTCCAATAGTTTTCCCTTGTTTTATCTAGAATAGAAAATCTCTCTTGTTTTTAAGTACTTACAGTTGCACCCATTATTTTATTCTCTTTCAGTGCATTACCACTCATCCATCTTCATAGTCTCATTTTAACTACATTATTTTTGTATGTTACGCAACATTTTATACATGTTGAGCCATAAACATATATGACCCTGTCACCGTATAACTAAATTATAAAGTTTGGCCTCGCATTAGCAGGTATATAGGGCACATCATATATGAAAAGCACTTCTCAATAACGTTCCCCCTTATGTCCAGCTTTAGTTCCATCAACGACATCTGTTATTGGTGCCGCGAACATGATGAGTCATTAATCATAAGTAGAAAAAGTGACCGCTCCCAGCTGGTTCATAACCATTGAATCGAAAATGATACACCCATTTCTTCTTAGAATTTTAACATTTTGCTAAAGCAACACTATACATTCCATTTTTGTTCCAAAAGCTTTATAACGAAATAAGAGCTCAAAAGCAAAAAAGTCTACAAAACCCTCAAAGTGGCGATTACATATCTGCACATCATGTCATACACAAAAATATTACTATCATCACAATTTCATGCCAAACACCAAAGTCCTTAAGTGTTTACACCATATAACCGTACTATTGACTATGATTTCCAGCCATGTATGCAAGTTCCATGTTCAGATATGGATACAAGGTGTCTCAAGACAAGGACGTGCACATGTTATGTTTATGCAACAGTCGCGTATTTGACATGCACATTTACTTATTTCTGATGAAGCAATTTATTTACTAATTTTAATAAAATAAACATAATAGATTCAGTCATTGCGTTTTCCATAGGATTGTAAGGTAAACAACTTGACAAGTGCCGAAAAAATGCCAACATGGCCGGATGCATATATCGTGTTGGATGCAGCTATGCATGCCAAAACTTATCTTTGCGAAATTGACCTACACGTCAGCCATTTGATGACATTGCATGTATTCATGTTTATGATCCCATGTCCAGCTCTATTTTGAACAAACAAATTTCCTACGGACCAATTACAGATTCTCTCTGGCCACCGCAATGTGATCTTTGTCTAACCCATACAGTTATATTCATGAGCCCAATTACCAACGAACATATACCAGGAATTTTCTTTCTATCCAAATAACAGTTTTACAGAAGTAATCTAATTCACTCTCCCAGACAGACTCATGATATCCAAAAAACTTCTCCATTCATTCTTGAACAAAATTAGTAAACTTGTTTATTTCCTGTCATTATTTCGGATGCTGTGTCTACAGCTGCTGACCTTAATTCAGATAATACTTTAGCTGATAGTGACCAGCGAAAGTAATGGTCAAAGACGCACTCTTTTAGGACTCAATCAAAAGTTAACAATCTTTCTTATGCGATCAATGGAGAACATGCATTTGAATCGTTAGAAGCTAACTGAAAGGCAAGAGAATACGATCTTCAGTCATCTGGTGCTTAAAGGGGGGATTTTTTTTTTTTTTTTTTTTTTTTTTTTTTTTTTTCATTTTTGATTAGAAGGAGAACAACAGGAATAAACTCAAAGCAACAAACAACAGGAATAAACTCAAAGCAACAAACTTTAGGGATCACGATTCTATACTGTGATCACGAATTCCGAATCTCGCATAAACGCAAAAAGAACCGAACTTTTTTCCCTCAAATGAGATTCACTGACCTCAGGCGACAGCCTCTTGCAGTGGCCGCACCAAGGAGCGTAGAAATCGACGAGGATGAAATCAAAGGATGAGATTGCGGAGTCGAAGTTCTTGTCGTCGAGCTCCAAAACACTGCCGTCCGCTGAGAATTGATCCGAGGAGGGAGCAGACGAAGAGAGTGAGAAAGCCCTAGCAAGCAGCAAGATCAGCAGCAATGGCGGCAGAGGATTTAGATGGCGGCTAATTGCCATCTCTTTTTTCCCCAGCGTTTTAGATCGAAGATTTGAGTTGGGTCTGGTGACTTATCAGTCAACAAATATCCCAACGAAGACTGGAGCAGGCATTTTAACGATTGGAAATTCTAAATGCGCACCACCATTGACTTAGTGAGCACCATTTTCCCCAATGTTGTAAGGGTGTGTTTTGGTGATGGAAGTATAGCAAGTGAAGTAAGAAAATAAGAAGTAACTTATCAAATTAGAAATAACTTCTTCACATACTTGTTTGTTAATTTTTGATTGAGAAGAGTGTATTAGAAAGTGAATCAAATATTATTTAATTGGTTAAATAAAATAATAATTATATTTTTTTATTAGTTTTTATATATAATTTTTGAATAGTAATCATGACATGTAAATAAAAAATTAATTTTTTGTTTTGATACTCTACTTCCTAAATCTCTTCCAAGCTAAGTATAAAGAAGAAAAATATCGCATAGATGCCACATTACTATTTAAAAAATAACTTATTTCTTATTTCTTAGCCAAACAAATATTAAAGTAGTAGAACTAGTCTTACTTTGACGGTTTCTCTTCTACTTCCATGCAAACAAACACACCTTAAATCACTTTACTATAAGGTGTGGTGTTCACTAAGTAAAATGTGGTGCCCCTTAAGAATTTCCCTTTAAAGATGGCTGCGGTAACATAAGAGGAAGTGATGCCAAATATTTATTTTGTAAGGAGATTATACTTATTTATTCTTTTTTATTATAAGACCATAGCTAAGTAACTATCCAATTAAATTCCTTTATCGATATCCAAAAAAAATTGAATAAATTGAATAAAGGACAATTTTATAACTTAAATTTAGGAAATGTTGATTGACCCTAAAAAATTTCCTAGGAAAATGGGAGCAAGTAACTAAAGATTGAGTTTTTTTTTTTTTTTTTTTTTTTTTAAATTTAAACAACTTAGAAGCACTAGGTGCCACTAAAAATCCCAGTTGAAAAGAATATGACAAATTTGTTCATAAAAAGTAATGTCAAACTTGTAATACCTTAGTGGTGATCCTTAGATGCTCTCTTTTTGAAACATTGATCTATTTTGGTTCAATTCAGATTTCAAAACCCGAAACCGAACACCAACTGAATAACATGCTAGATTCTAAAGTAAAATAGCAATCATCTGGTATGCACGAGTACAGGCCATTATCTAAGTATCATTGTACCCTTTAATAAAAGAGGGGGGAATTCACCCACCACCTTTGACTAAAAAAACCTCCATAAATCAAGTACATCTAATTTGTAATACACCTTCATAAGCCACAGATATCTACACACACCAACTAAATAACCAGCTTCCATAGATCACAAACATCTTCATGCACCAACTAACAAAACTAGCTTCCATAAATGGTAATATCATCTTCATATGCCATAGACATCAGCTCTTCGGCTGCTGCTCATTGAGCGTACAAGATTCAAACCAACAACCTCCCACACAATAGACACACAATACTGGAAACATAAAATAGGAAATAAAGCCATTTCTCCTTTATATGTCCCAAAACTGGAGGAAAACATAAACCGTAGGAAATCATTGCATTCATAGACAAGGATTTCCTATTCCATTTTTACGCAAGAAACAAGTGAAGAGTAGATTTTTCACATTATACCTGCTGCGACGAGACGACTAAGCTTGAAGCAAACTTGAAAATGAAGCTCCCAACAGGGTATTCTCTGGCTCAGGCATCCCAATCAAGCTCCTTTATAATGTTATAGATAATTATAAAAAGTTGGGAACACTCAACATCATAAAACCATGTTCCCAAACATTATAGCAATACAACATTTAAGTCCCAAATTTGGAGGAGCAAATAAACATTAAGGGCCCGCTGATGGCGAATACTGGATGTTTTACTAGTCTGAATTACATTCAGCATATTTAGAACTTGAAATCACAGAGAATACAAGGGGGTCCTGGTGCTCGAAATTGGACAGATTGTGTCATCCTGAAACTGCCTTCCTCTGCTGGAAGATCACAACATAGACTGGAACAGCAACGCCAATGCTGAATGCAGCAAGGACAGAGAGGGACACTGTCAGTTTCTGAAACTTCATGCGGTCCAAATTGTACATATGCTTTGCGTGCATGTAATAGGGCTCATCATGGCCATGACCTCCCATTCTCCTCTCTGCGGTAGCATGGAGCCCTCTGGTCCCTGGCATGCAAACAGAAATCTATCACAATATGAAATGAGGCAAGCAAAAATTCCAAGAAGGATTTTGTAACCCTAACAGGTCTTGAATGACAAGGGTATATAGTTATGGGTCAGCTATCCGAGGACACCCTTCGCAACAGGGTTTGCTAATGCCATCAATGGCACCTTAGGAGCGATTGATGGCGTGAAGACAGACTCAACAGGTGCAGATTTTTTATGCATTTTTTTTTTTTTAATCCTCCATAAGTTAGGTTCGTTTCCAAATAGTCCTAAACATGGAAGAGATACTTGGATGACATGGATTAGGATTGGATGGTCAATGATTAAGATCTTTTGAGGAAACTAATCTCAAACCTAGTTTTTGGGATGCTTTTTCGAAGAAGTTCTTGAAGTGATTATTGAAGGAGTCTATGAAGCTATATTCCAAGCATTTTTTTTTTCATCTATAAGAGGAGTCTTCAAAGACCTATGTCAAGCTTCCTCTTCATCATCTACCGCATTCATAAGGACATGCTTCAATACCAATTTACATCTTTATAGAGTGCTACAACCTGAACAATATCATAAACACTATTTTCCACAATCTTCAATCATCATCTTTCAAAGGCAACTAAAAAAGAATTATAAGATTTTTTTTTGATTTCATACTTAATTGATATTGAGTCGTGTAAACTTTCAACTCTATTTTTCACAATCTTTTTATTGGTTGTTATAAAGCATACTCAAGCCAAGTTGAGTGATACTAACGTAGGATTACACTTTCTATAGGTTATTTGTAGAGATGACTAGTCTACCAGACTAGCGTATGCTTTTTAGTTTCTTATTAAATTGAGCTGCGATCTAGGATTACCTATACTATCATTGGAAGACTCTCTTGACAAGAGGAAGAGTGAATGGTAGGGATTTCTGAACCATTATAAATCCCGCGTTGTATATGATGTGAAAATCTTTTTGTGGTTGTTTTTTTTTTATTTCCGTAGGATCTAAATTTAAAAATCTTTTAATTAAAATATAAAATTATAGCAACAATATTCACCCCCCTCCGAACTAGCATCTTGATCCGAACATTCACTAGGTCCAACGAAGGCCAGGTAAGTGCACCAGTTACGAGAGATGATAGCATTACAATTGAATGAGAGCTACGAACTGAGGTAGCCCTAAAAGAACTTTGATGGAGGTTACTGAGAAGGAGTTGTAAATGCTTAATAGAGGATATGTCCCTCAACTGAATGTAAGGAAAATGATAATGTGTGACATCCCAAAATTCTGGGATAAGGGATTTGTTGTTGTTATTGTTTCCTTTACATGTTTACTCCCTTCTATCTCACTCAATGCCTCACGGAACGATTATCTTTATGAAATGCAAATCATGACCTACAAGCTATCTACCCCCACCTTGCCAAACCCCCAAGACTAGGCATGCCCAACATCAGTTTGAAGTGTCAAATAAGCAAGCACGGTAATGGACAACACTGAGGTGTCTGTGAATACATAGCTAGGAAAAATCAGCAGCCAATGCTGAAGTAGTGCTAAATGACTGACAGCATTGACATCATCTAGCCTTTGCACATCAAATGATACCTATGTAGGAAAAATGTTGTATAAGGAAGTCTCCAACTCTGAACCTGATAAGTCGGTGGGCAAGTACAACAACCTACTTCATCGCCCATGCAGTTTCAGCTCACGCAATCAAAGAGCAGTCTCACAAAGATTTCATGGACTATGGGAGGCAATTTTCAAACTACATAAAAATTATAATTTAAAAAAAAAAAATTTTTTTAAGCACCTTAATAGTACCTTGAGCTACCTGCAGAAACTCGCTATGATCCCCATTCTACTTTCTTTTAGGTAGCAGGAAGATAAAGGTCACTTCTTTTTTTTTTTTTTTTAACTAAACTGAACTCTAATACAGATTAAAAAGGGGACCGTTTATCCGTGATTTAGTTCATTCATTAAGGAAACATAATCAAAATTTCAAATAAATTTCAAGTAATTTTAACTTCCATTTTTGTGTGTTTTTTTAAAAAAAAAAAAAAACCTAAAACAAAGTTCAACTTTAATTTTGATTGAAATTGAGAGAGATGGAGAAATCGAGCTCGCCTGATTTGGAAATGGCAGCAGATGTCATCAAAACCCTAGCGCCGGATCGGATTCCGCCGATCGAAGCCATGTCCTGGTCTCTTCTCTTCACTGTGGGCCTGACGAAGGAATGCAAGATTCAAGGGCAACGAGGCGAGTGACGACGAGAAACTGTTCGTTTGTATCGCGGTTGACTGTAAGCTTAAACGGTTCCCACTTCTCCCCTCGCTCGGGTCGGTTTGAGTTCGGATTTAACTCAAGCCCAGCCCATATTTGACTCCAAAAAGCGCAATTTACTGAAACTTTTTGAGAGGTTGAATTTATTTGAATCATTTAATAAAGAAGAGAATGCTTCATTTGTTGATATGGACCAGCTATTGCAGTCCAATTGTTTAACAGATAGTACTCAAGTGTGCATTTTTTTACCGACGCAGAATCTAAGAGAACGATGCTTGCTGGTCACAAAGAATTATTCCATGAGCTCCTCTATTGCAACGAAATGTTTCCTTTTATGCCTTGTATCTGCCCGTATGCTTGCATTTGTAGACGAAAATATTCCAGTTGTAGCTGTAAAGAATTTTATGGAGTGTAAGATCGACTGTAAACGGCCGAATCAGTAAGAAAGAGTTCATTCAACATGCTGCTGCATCTGCAGGCTTGGGTATTTCATGAACCTTGGTGTTTGGTTGCCTGGATTACATCAAGATGCTGTGTTTGGAAATGGCCAAGCCTTAGCAGATCCTGCATTTAGAAATACATTCAGGCATGTCAGCGCAAGATAAGATATTTAATCTATGATTAGTGGCATATATGCAGAATGGCATAGTAGAAGGCTCATCAGATACTTAGTGGTAGCAGCGACAAGAGCAGGAAAAATAACTAGCAATTAGCATCAGTCCACAAGTATAGACTTCAATAGTACTAGTAATGCACAGCATTTCCTGTAGAAGGAATATACCTCTGCAAAACAACACTGTAGGTCACTCTCAATGTTTAAAATAGTGGTAACAGTAACATAACGTTTTGCTGCTCTTAGGTTACACATGCCAATTTTCTATTTTTAGTAAAAATAAATATAAAACTATATATAATAATCTTAATAAATCGAAAAATAATTCTAACAATTCTAAAAAATATATAAAAAAAACATTCTATAACACAAAGAAACTATTCTAAATTTCTAATAAATTACATAATAATTTTCATATTTATCTTCATAAATTATATTAAGTTTGTAACCGTAATTCTAATCATCACCAGACGAGAAAACAAGCTTTTGAATTTATTTATATCAGTTTCTTTCATCATCAATTCTGCAGTTTATATTGTGCAAGTTTATTTGTAATTGTTCTTTAAAAGAATCATTAACAAGTAAGAAATTTCAATAACAGAAAAGGATTTGCCAATGAGCCTTGGCTCAAGTGGCACCATCCCTTTCCAATTTGCGAAAAATTCTGAGTTCGACTCCCGGTGGAGAATCAATTTGGGTAATGTTGCTAAAAAATATGTGTGTGAGTTTGACTAGCAAAAAAAAAAAAAAATACCAGAAAAGGATTTAAGCAAACAAACGAGTAAATAATCACAAATTAGCAAGTTAGTAATTCTATAAGTAATCAAATAAGTAAAGAAGTAAGCAAGTAAAGAAATTGTAGCAATCAACTAATAATCAAAACAAATAATCAACAACAATATAAAAACTACTAAAAAAATAACATTAAATAACGTAACATAATGTAAAATAATGTAAAAACACATAGTTATGCTGTACTGAGTTATTTTAGACTGTTAGATAGCATTGGGCTAGATATCGTAACATAATATAATGGGTTCCATAATGCACTATTTTCAACACCACTTGCGCTCTTAGGACCCAGTGATTCTACCAAAAATGTTCCCTAACAATACTAATCCATTAGTAACTAGCACCATCATTCTAGTATGTAAAAATTTGTCAGATACCAATTAACTTGAAATGGCCCAAGCCATTTGCACCTAAACCTAGATGCAACGTAAGCTAAGCAACATGTTGTGGTCTATTCATGCAAAATTTCAACTGGTAATAAGATGGATGATGTCCGCCCTCTTTCTAGCTACGGGAGAGATTTCCTGGACAATTTGAACTTGCTGCAACTGAACTCGTTAACTCCATTAAATGCAGCTGTTCTAACAACTAGAAGTTCCTCTTTTGCTGCAAGTGCAAAGGTCCTTTCCTGTTACATGTGCAAAGGTAAGTATTGGCAAATTTGTTGATGTCAAGCAGTGGCAAAAACGTCAAAGGTGAAGAGGTTCATGCGCTTAAATGTAATTCGTATGAAGATATAATTCGAACTTTTTCATAGCAATCAGAGATGTTCCACTTTTAACTAATGAAATATAGTCTTATCCAGGAAATTAACAAGACTTGAAGGAAGTGAAAGGCTTTTGCTGCTTCAGAATCAAGACTTGCAGAATAAAGTCTATCATCATGACACAAGTACTTGAAGAAAAAGTTAGCCATGGCTGATTCAAACTAGAGACGTTGAGAAAATAGTGAAGAAACAAAGATTTTGCTTGATGTTAATGTGTCCTTTAGTGAGGTCTCTCTTTAGTTAAACTGATTCCGAGGAAGATTTCAACGAACCTAGGATACCTTCCTCCTAAATTCCCACCCACCAGGTAGCTAAACTTTGTCCGTAACTGATTTATTTTATTATGGTGTGGCATGCATGGAATGGACTAATTGAAAAGCTTTCACTAAATAACTCGGTTACTACAAACAGAAAGAGAGAGAAAGAGAGTTTTAAATGGAGAGAAGAGGACAGAGGAGTGTCAATGAAGAACTATATATGCTGGTCTCTGGATGATTGACCTTCATCTCTGGGAAAATGCAGGTGCAGAGACGACGTGATGTTGGTTTGGCTCAGCCCCCATCATGATCGATCGATTGATAGAAGAAGAAGAAGAAGAAGAAGAAGAAGAAGAAATATTTTTGCAGTATATGTTCTTCTGATGAGGCCGAGCCGAGCCAATATCACTCCTTCTCTTCACCACTGTGGCTTTCTTCTAGTTTTGCCTTACTCCTCTTCAAGCTCCCTAATCCATCTCTCATAAATGGTGTGTATCACATTAACCCTTTCTTTCTAGATGTACTGTTCTAATTTAGTTTTTCACCAACACAGTTGAGGGTCCTTTCAGGATCTTTGATGATAATGTGTCGGTGATTTCTTTTCATTCTTAATTAGGCAGTTTAGATGTTTATCATTATTATATATTCTTGCAATGTAGATGTCTATCATTACTATAGTCTTTCAATTTGCTTTAGATTATCTAAAACTGTATTTAAATGATGTCACACAGAAAATGGAATAGTTCAAAGTTTGGATCTAAACAGAAATGAGAACTGAAAGAGTCTTATTATATATTTATTTTCTAGTTTACATTGAAGAACAGGGCCATAAAATATAACTCCTTCTTTGACTTTTGCCAATTAAGCCATTTAAGATAACTGATACTATGGAAATAAAATTCACGTATAATTTTACATATATTTTTTGTTTGGGAAGTAGTAAAGTTTTCTATTAATTTCCAATGGTTTAGTTTGTGGATGTACAAGTTGGTGTTTCAGAGAAATTATGAAGTACTTGGTCTTGATAAAAAAGAACAAACGATTCAAGAGTTTATCAATGATGGAGAAGGTCGAGAGATCTCTCTTCTCAACGGATCATGCAATCCAAGCTCGTGCAACTTAGATGAAAGCCACAATTTCTCCTCAATTTTGAAAGGGTCTACACCGAAATTATAGGTGTGAATTGCTTTGTTATAGGGATTCATCTAATCACAACATAAGCCATGGAGTGCACCAGAACATCATATTCGCAAGTATAACAACTATATGTGCGTAAAGGTACTTTTGTCGCATAGTGATTTAAAAAATGATCATTTGATGTATTTCTGATATTATTTAAGAAAAAGAAAAATTTAATACATAATACACATCGTTTGACTTGGTGTAGATTTCCTAACGATTCCTTTAAATGACTGTTTCAAACTTTCTTAAGTATGGTTGGTAAATAAATATTCTTGCAAGTTGCAGCAACAACAGACTTGCAACTTCCAATCTTTGCCAATTTGTACTGTGCTGATGGCATTCTTCTAGGGTCCTAGCAGTTGGTAGTAACCTTAATCTAGCATCGAGTTCATTAAGTAAAGAGTTTATAAACGAGACAACTTGAATCTTTAATTGAAATGTATGTGTAATTTGTTGTTTCTAATAACTTAAATTTGGTAGATCATGATAAACACAAGTCATCCATTTGAAACTCAATAGACTTTTGAGATAGAACACAGCCAAACTAGTTGTACTAAGATTATGAATGAAACAAAAAATATCTATACATGCTTCATTCCATAAAATTTAGAGAGATTCAAATTAAGTATACTTCATCACTAGTTCCAACACTTTCGAAGATTAACTAACTGATCAACTCACCCCCCCCTAAATCAGATTGACTGAGACTATTAAACAGAAAGAAACATAAATAGATTGTCGAAAGGGACATACCATCAAGTTGGTGGCAAAGGCATCAACGATACACCATCAAGTTGGTGGCAAAGGCATCAACGATACGCAGGTTCACCAGTAATTCCCACATGAACAAACCCCATCCTGGAAGTGGTGGAATCGATTTCCATCCCTTACATCGATCTTTCTACCAGTGTCCTTGGAGACGAAGCGGAAGAAATTGTGACAGTCACCACAGATCCTGAGGTTCTTCATGATTTGTATTGGTGTTCCCTCAGTGGTAGCCCAGAGACCATATGCAACAGCAAGTTTCTCGCTGTGATAGAGGAGCAAATTTTCCTTCTGTTCTTCTTCCACATCATGTAGAACAAAATTGGTGTCTGGAACATAGCCAGAATCCCTTAGCCGAGTGCACAACCATTTCAGTTTAGCATGAATCTCCACAATATGTTCATGCTGTTTATCATTGTTAATAAAAGAGTGCATTTTGTTCTTTATCTGCATCCAGCTGCAACCAGGCTCCTTTCTCACGCCTCGATCTCTCATCAACTTCCTCACCTCTTCAACTTCACCCCACATCTTTAGAGATGCATATATGTTCGATAAGAGAACATAATGACCAGAGTTCTGAGGGTCCATTTCAGATATCTTCTCAGCAGCTCTTCGGCCAAGCTCAACATTCTGATGGATTCTACACGAAGCAAGAAGTGCAGCCCACACTACAGAGTCTGGTTCAATGGGCATGTTCTCTATGAAAGCTTCCGCTTCATATAAGTGTCCAGCCCGGCCAAGGAGGTCAACGACACAGGCATAATGACGCTCTGATGGCATGAGCCCATAATCTCTACTCATGGACTTGAAATATTTCCATCCCATGTCGATCAAACCAGCACGACTGCAGGCACACAGGACATTTACGAAGGTGACATGGTTTGGTACGACACTTTCAGCCTTCATTTGCTCAAAAATATCGATAGCTTCTTGCCCGTATCCATGCTGACTACATCCTGCAATGATTGAGTTCCATGTGATCGCATCTCGTTCCCCCATCTCCTGAAAAACTGAGAAGTAGTCTATACACCCACACCTGCAATACATAGTTATCAATGAATTGCCAACGCATAGATCCAGATCCAACCCCAGTTTACAAGCCAGGCAGTGGAACTGCTGACCTAGCTTCACTATGCCCAAGCTCCCTGAAGCACTGAGGAGGCTAGTCATTGTTAGTGCATTCGGCAATATCCCTTTGCCCAGCATTCTGAGGAAAAGCTTGAGGGCTTCATGCTCTTGCTCAGCCTGCTCGTAGGCAGAAATAATGGCAGTCCAAGACACAGCATCACGGCAGGGCATCTTCTCAAAGGCTATCCGAGCATCATCTAACAAGGAGTTATGAGCCAATGCAGCTATCAGAGAGTTCCAGGAGACACCATCTTTTGTTCTCATCCATCTGAACACTTGATCGACTTCTCTCATGTTCTTCCACTTGCCATACATTGTAATCAGACCATTATTGATAAAGGAATTGAACTGCGAGCCAGCTTTGATCGCAAGAGAATGCAATTGCCTGCCAGTCTCAACAGCTCCAATGTTAGCACAAGCAGCGAATCCACTGGTAAAACTAGAAGGTGTAGGCAACATTCCACGCCCGTGAAGCTCCACTATGAGCTGCAAAGCCTCTTCATTCCTTCCATTCTGTGCACAACCTGAGATCATAGCTGAATATGAGATCGAATTTCGAATGGGCATCTTATTAAACAACTTGTTCGCTTCATCAAGCATGCCATTCTGCAAATATCCAGCAACCATTGCATTCCAAGAAATCATATTAGGATTCTGTATCTGATCGAACAAGATTCTAGCCTCATCGATCCTGCCATTCTGCGCATAACCAGTCAGCATGGCAGTCTGAGATGCAATAGATTTCTCAGGATCGCTCTCAAACAACGATGCTGCATCATCCAATCGCCCAACGTGCGAGAACGCTGAAATCATCGTGGAGTACGTGTAGTTATTAACCTCCGACATTCCCCAAAAGAACTTCTCTGCCAAGTCCAAGCCTTTGCTATCCCGAGTATAAGCATACAGTATCGCGGTCCCTATCACCACATCCCGCTCGAAGCCAGTTTTGACAGCCAATGTCCGAAAATTCTCAAGCAACCTCAGGTCACCAACACCGACAACAGCATTAACCGCCGCAGCGAAATTCGACTGATCCGGCCACAAACCATTACAAAGCATCTCCCGAAAGATCCTCCACCCTTCGACGAACTGACTCACCTGCACATACCCAGATACCATCACAGTCCAAGAGACCAAATCCTTCACAGGCATCACCTCAAACAACCTCCTCGCATCGTCCATCATACCCGAATGGCAGTACCCCGTAACCATTGCGTTCCACGATGCACAATCTCTATCGGGCATTTCATCAAACAACTCCCTGGCCATTCTGATACTCCCATTCTGAACATACCCACTGATCATCGCATTCCACGACACCACATTGCGGTCGGGCATTGACTCGAAGAGGCGGCGCGCCTCGTCAAGGCGCCCGGCCTTGGCATAGCCGGAGACAAGAATGGTCCACGTCCACGTGTTGCGGCCGGCGAAGGAGCTAAACAGTTGATGGGCCTGCTCGAGCAGCCCGTTCTGTGAGTAGCCGAAGATCATGGAGTTCCATGTGATTGTGCTTCGGTGGGGCAATTCGTCGAACAGATGGCGGGCTTCAACGATTTGGCCGCGGCGGGAGAGGCCTTGGATTTGGGAGTTGGAGATGGAGAGGTCAGGGAGGGGATTTGGGGATTTTTGAAGGGCAGAAGTGGAAAGAAACTTGTGGAGGAGGTGGAGATTTAATTTGTTGCTTTTTTGCCGCCATTTGAGTACAGAATTCATTGAAGCAGCGAGAGCTTAAATTTTTTTTCAGAGGTATATATATATCGAGTGCGTGGAAAATTTTTATAGACCCCTAATTAATATTTTTCACTTAGGACCTACTTTGAAAATCTATTAATTTTTTGTCCTAAAAGTTTTAGAATTGCAAGCATATCCAAATTCTTAACTTCCATAAATTATTAAGCCACGAGTCTTCTCAATTATTTAACTTCTATCAATTTCCCACCTTTTTCTTTTCCTAATCTAAATCTGAAGTTTTAAAGAAGACGAAGACAATCGCTCTCTCTTGATTTCTTCTCTAATCTACTTCCTTTTTAATGGAGAACTTGAAGCTGTACGCGAAGCAAGCAGGGATTCTATGGCTCGCGGGATTCAAAGAGGCCTGCTGCCTTCATCGAGTCGTTCGATTGTGCATCAGGTCTTTTTTATTTTATTAAAAAAAAAAAAATCTAATTTCGACTAGTTCTTGATAATTTTGGTTTTGATTTGAACGTGCTTGTTGATTCAGTTCGAGGATGCTGTCAATTAGAACGGGGCAGTGCTTCCTGTTGAATGGATTTATCTTTTTGGGAAGGTAATTTCTAGGGCTTTGGGTTCTGTCCCAAAAGTTTAAATCTTTTGTTGAATTGTGGAATTATGGTTAGAGTAGCTTCCAATTGGAATTAATTGCATAGAAATTGATTTCTTTTTAACTGTAAGTTCTAAATTGTTAGTTTAGGAGATCAAATAAGAATAGGTAAAGCCTGGATCAGCAGTAATATCCTATACATGTCCATAAGGAGCTGGAAAAATTGTAGCAAGGAGTAAATTTGTAACTGGAGATTAGAACAATTTGGTGCCTTTGATCTTGCGATGAGTGCATAGGAATGATGATTATATTTTCAAGCAGTTTTTAGTTGGGTTCGAGATTTTTTTTTTTTTTTCCCTTTAAAAGAAGAAGGGTGGGGTCTCAAGATTGTTGGGATTAAAACCTATTGTTTGCCTCTATGAATTGATTTTTTTGCTTTTGTTAACTGATGTGCCGTCCTTTGCAGTATGCTGATGTTAAAGGCTGTTGTCATCCCTGTTCTTCATTGGATATTACCTAGTCAATGCGAACACCTTTGTGGCAGTGGAGCTGCAATGGCACTTTATTCCATCTTGCGGTTCATCCTCACTCAGCTTTTCTATGTAAGCCTTTGTCTGCTTTACTTGTTGCTTATTTTACTTGATTCCTCTCACACATGATGAATTATGAGTTCCCCTAGTATTCCTTCTTATATTTTACATGTAATCATAAGCTGGTGTACATGATGCTTGATGTAGTTTTTGTATTGTTGTATATGATTATTGATGTATCATGAGTTGTAGTGTTTATTTCTGTCCGTGTTATGATCATATATATAATAGACGTTATTTAGTGTTGTAACTTCCACTCTATTGGACACCTTATGAAGTTTGGTATGTTAAATTGTTAATGCTTATACACCAACCAATGCCAGAGTTCTGTTACCAGGAAGGCCTGTCACATGGAGAAGCATTCTGGCATAAAAGATGTAATAACTTTTTTTTTTGGTTTTACAAAGAAGTAATAACTTGATCATATCCTGGCATGTCTCTTACATAAACTTTGAACTAATTGAGACTTCCAAGTATCCAGTGGGAAAAACCTATACGTGCTTTTAGCAGTGTATTTCTTTTGTGAATATTCAGTTTCCTTATCCTGACAGTCAGTATTAAATGACAAGGCAAATTGTTCTGGGAATTTAAGTAGGAGTTGCTTAGGTTTCTGAGATGATAAGTGTTTTGGCAATGAAACCATTTAAGGAAGAGTGCTGGAGATGTGTATTTGGCATTGCATTTATTCTCATTGTTTGAAAGTTCGAAAGTTCATGGATTAAAACTAACATTATATGCGGGGTATTAAATGACTTTGATGTTAAGTGGTTAACCATCTCTAGTAATTGCAGCTAAGTTAATTTACTCATGTTTGTATGTTCTCCATTCTTTTACAATTAACAATACTAGTAAGCACCATTCTTCTGCATTCCACGTTCATACTACCATTCTTTTGATAACTATTGTTATTTCCTTTTTTTTTTTTTTTTTTCCAGATTTTCTGGTTCTATCCGCTCTATGTTTTCAGCATTGTACTCAACACTATCTGGTACGCATCTCTTACTGGTAAAGAGTTTTCAAATTATATATTTTCTGTCTACTATATTGATGATTAAGTAGTGAACAAGTTCAGCTCAGTTAACCTGATAGAAAGCCTAGAAATTATTTATAGGAGCAGCAGCCAGCAATAGGATGCCAATCACAATCGTGATGCTTCTTACACGTATTAAATTATGAACTTGTAGACTTCATACTATCATGCAGTAGGATTCCCATCACTTGTGCTTCTTACACATGGTAAGAAATGCTATCTGGGTACATCATTTTCGTTTGGAGGGTTGAAGGTTCATTGCTAAGACATGAAGTCAAATCAAGTGTGTAAAATGATTGAGATGCTTCTTTTGGTTATCTAAAAGTACAGCTTGGTTTATTTGTTCTAATTCAGGTATAACGACATTGCTAAGCAGGCTTTTGATGCTGTGAAAAGATTAGAACTGTCCGTGAATGAAGAACATACCAGAAATGATTCCTCAGACCCACGGAATGTCACACATGTGGGCAAACCCGGTGGATTTGAGGGGTGAGTTCAGTCATATAGCATGTTGTTTTGAAGTTATTGAAATACTCAACTGTGATTATGAGAATTTTAAAGTCAACCGTTAAGTCCATGCTTCCATCTTGAACAGGGTTATACTTGGAATTGGTGAACAAATGTATTCCATCCTTTTATTGACAATTTTCTTCATAGAGGTGCAGTGGTGCGATTTTTTCTACTTGAGGACTTACGTCTTATTATATGATGTTTATGTTTCAGTTTATGTATAATATGTTTCTGAAGCAATTTTTTTTACATTGGTATGTTCAAGTAGTACATCAGTTTCTGTTTGAATTGTGCATGGAGAACTCACAGTTTAATTGTTCTTATGTAATGGTGCAGGTCTTTTTGACAGGGTTTATACCCTATGTTGGAAATACAATCAATTTTCTTCTTCTTTCCTGGATGTATGCATACTACTGTTTTGAGTAAGCATCTGAATTTCACAAACTTCTCTTTACATGTTGTACAGTTCTGAGTACTGATCAGTGGGGAATTGTGTTTGATATGCGATTTATATGCTTAGGTACAAATGGAATTATTCTGAGTTGAATTTGGACAAGAGGCTGGACTTCTTTGAATCAAATTGGGCATTCTTTTTAGGGTTTGGTATGGTTTGCTAATTTATTATTTTTTTTCTTTCATACAATGGATCATCAATTAAATATTATGTTGTTTTGATAAGTTTGCTTAAAAGTAATTAGTGACATGCAGTAATTTACTGGCAAATGTCCTAGGTGCTTCTTCATGTTGCTTTTACTGTGCTCGGGGAAAACCTAATTGTTACCCATGTTGCTAACCACTTGCATTTCTAAGCATTTGAACAATCAAGATGTATCGTCTTTGTGGCCCATGATTATGTGCATGTTTTAATTTTTAATCTTCCATGTTTTCATAACGCCCAATTTTTGATAACTAGATTTCGGTTTCAGTTCTAGACCCTCATTGTACAACAGATTTTAACTTTCACTTGTTTCAACGGTTTTGATGCAGAACAGAAGCGATTTAGGGTTTGTGGCGAAGGATTTGGAGATTTGTGCTTAACTAGAGATTGATACGAAGAAGATAGGATAAGATAGGATTCGAGCCTCACACCCAAGCGAATCACATGTCCACTCACACGAATCGCTCGAGAAAATATTTAATTGTAAAATAGCAAATCACATGTCAATAAACTAGGGGTTAATGTTTCCATGTCTCATATATTATCAAAAAAACAAGTTCACAAGTTATATATTAATGTGTAAATAAACAAAAATCAAATAAATCCTAATTAAACTCTAATTAGGAGCCCCAAATAGACTAGAAGATTAAATAAGCTAATCATAATCCCTAATTAATCCTCAACATTCATTGTATAACAGGTTTTATTTCGGGTTTCAGTTATGTAGTTATGTTATATGTAAACATATAAACTGAGTATCATAACTACAAAATATGTTGCTACTGTTGGTGTTTTACATGTATAGTGCTTATAGAGATATATAATATAAACATGTAGGCTAAGTGGGTGTTGAACTAACGAGAGGAAATTGTGGATACATCCTCTGTATTATGAGCGTGTTAGCATTTACATCCCATGAACTTGGAAATTAGGACATATATTCCTGCATGGTTAGTATTATACAAAGTATCTTCCATCAAAATAGTATGTCAAATTGATCTTTTTGCCCTCTCTTATAGTGCTTTGGTGGCCCAACATTTCCTCCAACCTCTTCCTCCACTCTGCCCTTCGCGACTCAATCCTCTCCTCTCACTCCCTCTCCTCCTCTAGACCTTTCTATTTTGCTTCATCTTCTTTGTTGCCTCTTCTTCTATCTACATTTGCTTTTTGCATTGAAATGGTTAAGGAACATTATGGAGGGTAAAAAGCTTAATTTGACATATCCGTTTAACAGAGTTTAAACTTTCTGTAACAATGAAGGGTGTATGTGCTAGTTTCTAAGTTCATGAAGTGTAAGTGCTAGATACACTTTACCCTATAATAAACGAAGTAATAAACTTATGCTATTCAACTAGTTTGGAAAATCGAATCTAATAAATATGAATTCCTTTAGCCTAAACTTAAATTGTGCTTTTGCTTAAAAATTAAATGAAACGTATCAAACTCTGATGTATTAGAATTTCTGGATTGGATCGCTATAGAAATTGAAGGGTTTTGTAATTGTAAATAACTGTGAACTTGGCCCCTCTTTCTTCCTTTGATTTTAATCTTTTTTTGCAAGTTTGGTAGGTTTCCGTAAGTTCTATATGAAACTTGAGGAGACTAGTTTGAAACTTACTGAAACTAATCTGAACTGACTGAAATTAGGCTATAAAAATTGATATTTATGTCTAGTTTTAGACCGGAATTTATTAAAAACGATTTGGAATCATTGAAATAGGGATAAAAACAAATGAAATCTTGGTCCATGATAACATCCTGTAATACAAAACCCTAGTATTGTCTTACAAAATCCTCTTCCATTATCACCAGGATATATTGAAGGAAACTTCTATTTTCTATAACAGAGGGCAAAAAGTTTTCACGGTGATATAAACAAAAAAGTGAAAAACACATTTAATTTCTTGGAAGGTTTTAAATATCGACAATACTAATATACACAAATATACATACACACACACACACATGCATACATACACACACCACAAATATTGTATCAAATTCTGAGATACCTTATACTTGATATATGATATAACATTTGTTCGATATTATCAATATCGATATTGCAGATAGTATGCTCGATTTTGCTGATTCTGCTCCTATAAATTATTGGCTGGTACTTATATTGATTCTAATAGTATAAACCTTGTTTTCACGAGACCTATCTGATCTACATTACTCGGTAAATGCTGCCATCAGCACTGTAATTACTGTAGTTGATTGCTGATTATCAATATCAGCGTCGGCTTTGCCTTTCCCATTTACAAGTTGGTCATGTATGAGTATGACTCAAGGATAAGGAAGTTGCCCAAAAAAATAACCAAGTTTTCATGCTTGGTATTGACCTGATATCCCATTTTGTTGGTTAGTGCCGAAACTCATGGATAAGGAACTATGAACAAGAGTAGGCCATGTGTCCTTGTGGTACAAAATAGCAAGAGAGTCAAATGGTATCTCATCTCTGCAGCAGTCTACATCTGATACTTGTAAGAAATGCATGATGCTGAACGATAGGAACAGGTCGTTTAATTTGAATGAACCTTTTTTGTTAAGTCTGTAAGGTGAGAACTTACATGTCAGTTCATGGAATCATGTTTTTGCTGTCTGGGAAGTGACTTACTTCGTATTGTTTTACATGTTTATTAATGCTCTTATTGGAAATGATAGTTTTTTCAAAAATAGAGAACATCGAACCTGTTTTTTCTTTAACCTCACATTTCAGTAATCTTTTCCTCATTGTATCTGTTCATATCATTTTTAATTGTTGGTTGGATGATAATTTCAGGAAGTCCATGTGTACTTCTGATTTTCTTTTTTTCTCCACTTGTGAGCTATGGAGTTATGGCTATACTTTTCCCACTGGTATGCCCGAGCCTTTATGCCTCGTTTTAGAGTTCTTTTATTTACTTTTTTTGTATTTTGTGTCGTTGGTTGGTTTTTATGGGGGTGTTATTATTATCTTTATTTATTTTTAAAATTTTTATTATTTATTTATTTGTTGTTGTTATTATTATTCTTGGGGGGGGGGGGGGTGTGGTTTTGCATCTCTCTGCACAAAAATTTTAATTATTATTATTTTGGGAGGGGTGGGGGCTATTTATGTCTCTCTGCCCTTTTTCTGTGCCTGTTGTCATGCAAATTTTGCATTCTTCTATGTATTCTGTCCATCCCTGAGCTAGGTTGTTGCTATATATCATTCAAGTTTATTGATACTTATCATAATTGGATACTCCCATTCAATACTTGTTTTGAACATTTGATACCAGATTCCATTACATATACTATTCTGGAAACATGAATTTTTATAGCTTTGCTCGTGTACGGTATGATTGATCCTAAATCATTGTGCTTTCTCTTAGTCATCACTTGAAGACTACGATTGGTTTGATAGAAAACGAAAGAAAGGAAAAGAAATGGAAAGAGAAAGAGGAGAGAAAAGAAGAGGAAAAAGAAATAAAATCCTCTTTTTTGTTTGGTAAAGAGTGAAACAAAACAGAAATTTAAAGGGGAAAAAGTTTAAAAAAAAAAAAAGAATTTTTTTGCTCCTATGTCTCTCACTCTCCCATTATGATTCATGTATATGGTAGCAACATTAAGTAACATTTTCTCTCATATTCTCTACGTTATGATAGGGACAGGGGAACGAAAGTTTTAAACCTTATTTTCTCTTGCTTTCCTTCAACTTTGAATTTATTTGATATTTCTCTTTAACCAGAAAAAAAGAGTAATTTTCTTTCTTATTTTCTTTCTTTTCCTTTCTTTCACTTTCTCTCAAACAGAACAAGGCCGAAAAGTTTTATATATTTCCATTTTCTTGTTATCCCTTGGTTGTCTGGCAAATCTTTCAAGATTTGATTCGAATATTTAGACAGTTTAATTATGAAGCGAACTCCTTCTCATTTAAAACTAATTAAGATTAAGCTGATGCGTTAACCAATAATAATCTGATATGTTGTTAATATAGACATGTCTTTTCGTAGTATCCGTATATAACTGGACAGACTTTCAACTGTTATTCCTTATTTGTTTTTATTATTTTGAAGACATGTTATCTATAATTCTCTGAAATGGTATGTGGTAATGACTTATGACTTGGATTGCATATTGACCTTTGCTTTATCACCACCTATGGGAGGCACTCTGTATAGGTATAGTATAGCCTCCACTATTTTTATGGATGTGGTTTTGTCCCCCCAGACATCAGACATCCTCATCTCTGTTGCGGTCTGGATGGATCCCTATAATTGCTGTTGTTGCACAAAATAAGATGCGTGTCAGACGTACATTCCGGCATGAAACTCTATTACTTAAACTGATGTTTGTCCCCATCAAACACTCGAAACATATCATCCACACAGTGAAATAACAACCACATAGTGAAATAACAAGTGTTGGTTACTTGGGAGGATTGCAAGAAAAGCAATCTGACTTTAGCTCAAAAAAACATGCAAACTAATCAAACATGTTTTCTGTGTTTTTTAGTGGGAAAGAACAAGGACCTCCACTCCATTCAATTCCCTGTTTAGGGTATCTCTTTCTGATAGTTAAGATATGGAGCTATTCCTTGTTTCTTTTATATTGGTTTACTCGAAAAAGCTTTGTTTTCATTGGACTAGGCTTATTTGTGTTGGTCTCATTTGCATCAATGGTTGCAATGCAATCTTCCTATGTTTGGTCTTACTGTTCATGATCTCCATTCTGATTGTGAATTGTTGGGAAACATAATATCCAAAAGAAGAACTAAGAAGAGAAATGCAGTAAAAAATAATAAATTGCATGTATATGCACAACTGGCATAAAAGTTTGCTGATCTCTATGAAATGATAAAAATGCTCTTTCCAACTAGCACCAAATTTCACCTCTGTTGCCCAATTTAATGTTATGTGAGAAAAGCTGATATGATAGAACAAGGGACGATATAACGGGAAGATTTTAAAAAAAATGAAATATACATTGTTTTCGTTGAATTACATGCTTATTATAGGTTCTTAGTGGAACTTTGTTTTAGATCTCAAAAGAGGAGATTAAAAAAAGTGTTCCACCATTGCATCAGTGTGTTTAAAGGGTAAGTAGTGAAAAGTGGTGGAAGTACGGAGTATTCAATGGATAACAAACTATTAACCAAATAATCACTCAATCAATCATGTACAGAAATAATCTTATATCATCAGATAAATTAACACAAAAATTTTAACGTGGAAAATCCAAATGGAATGAAAAATCATGGAAGAACTGCATTATGAATTTTGGCTTTTACAACCGCGTATCCCGCAACTGCTAGAAAACCACAGTTGCTTGCAATGATCTAAAATTATCCTTCTCTAACTCACTAGATAACCATGAATTAGATGCCAACTTTTAATTACCCAAAATTTCTACCTTTATTCTTGATGAAGAAAAATCTAAACATTTAGATAACTGTTTGAGCGATGTTTAGAGGTTGAGACGAAGATATTCTGATCTTGAAAAACAGAAAATCCTCAAGTTTTGATCATCATGATCCTTTCGAGATCTCCCTTCCTCGAGTCGTATTATAAGAGATGTCTTCTATCTTGAAGAAAATGGTGTATACATAGAGTTTTCTCTTTCCAAATAAATTGCTTTTTCCGAATAAACTTCTTTCTCTGAATCTCATCCATCTATCATTGATCCAAGGGATCAAATAACAATTTGAGTCCAATCCAAATAACTCAAAATCATTTGGAATCTCATTCTTGACAAATAAATGCCCAAATCCGCAGCTACTGTACTGAGCCACTGGTAGAGTCACCGGTAGCTAGCCACATATTAGCTCAGTCGTGTGATATATCTTCTCCCAAGTTGGCTAGTTTATTGAATCACCAGTGGGATCTCCAGTAAGGTCACTGGTGGGCCTGGATTTATCCAGCCTTCCAACAATTCTTCTCTTCACTGATTCGGCAATATATTATCCATTCGAACTCCATTTTAGCTTAATTTAGTATCGTTAAGAAGATTATTTCGAACTCTACAACTTTACAGTTGACTCCATGAGATTCATGTTGTAGCTCCACCAAATCAGCCATAACAGTCATATTCGTCAATATTGATGGCATCGTCTTGCTTGATTTGCTCAATTGCAGGGCCTTCTCTTCATGATTTTTGGCACGATTAGCCACACATAAACTAAAGCAGGATTCAAAATCCTAACAAGTAGCACGTGAACTATTGAAAGAGAACTGTTGAAGGGACACAGATCTAGTTTCTATGTTATATTATGGATTGGGATTATGATGTCATTACCTCTTTGCATTGGTCATTGATGAACTAGAGAATGCTAGGATGAGAACTGATGGCATTTCTAATATCTGGTGGATGACACTAGAGATGGGATAATGTCTAAAGTTAAAATCTTAAGGGAACTTCAGATCTAAGCAATTTAAAGCTGGCAACTTGGCTAAAAGTGCAAGGAGATTTGAGATAGTTCATGTTACCAAGGGGTATCCAATAGCATTTATTCCATTTTGTGGAGTCAATCAGTCGTTATGATGGTGGGATTGAGGAGAATGCTAATTTGCAGAATTAAAGCAGGTTTGTAAAAATCGAGTTCCTTTAAAGTGCATCGACATTACACGGATGAAGTTGAAAGGAAATTTCTATATGGCAACTATACAATCATGTGTCTTTATTGTTTGGCGATTGAGAAATGCAACACAAAAAATAAGAGTATAATGAAATGAAAATATTGAGATGGACGGGAAATCATATGGTAAAAGACATACTCACAATTTGGCTTTCAATAATGATCTGATGAGGTTTAAAAGCTCTTAATTCGGGAAACATTCTCAAAAATCAGATAGTTCAGAAATAGTTATGGTAAAAGGAAGTAGTTAGAACTGTAGAAGAGTGAACATAGCTAATCTATTAATTAATTAATTGTTACTTTTGAACTCAAAATTTTTCTATAAATTAATTAATTTTTAGGTTCAAACTCCAAATAGATGTAATACTGGTGATAGGTGCATTCCCTTTTATCACGTGCAAAATCAATTTGTAGCCTACAAATGGAGGGAATTTTCACCTTTTTCCTTTTTTTTTTTTTGGGTGGTGGTGGTGGTGGTTTTTTTTTTTTTTTTTTTTGGAGGGGGGGGGGGGCTTCAATTTTCAATGCAAAATTGATTCAATCACAACGGCTAGCTTTCTCATTTCAAAAAAATAAATAAATACCACCACTAATTTCGTTCAAACTTGAAGTTCCCTTTGAAAATTCCCTCTATTTTTTGCATGTAATTACATGTGTATGCAACGTAACAAACATCTTTAAATGGAATTGGTCAAAAAACACATATTTTTTACAGCTAATGCATCAATGGTTTGCATATTATTTGTGAATAGTTCAAACTTCGGAGGCTCAATTAAATGTGAATCCATTTGGCTAGTTACATATTCATGAATTAACTGAGATTCTTCTGTATAATTTGTGAATTCTGTGACTGAAAACTAGGATAAGACAAAGGCATTTCATAGCTTCATTTTAGGATAAGATGATGGAAAGTCAGGAGATGGTTTGGATAAATATGCAACAAAGACCAATGCGAGCACCATTAAGAATGAGCGGGTTGTAGCTTAGGAAGCAGTTCGGAGTAGTCGTGCCCTGCACCTGATCAAATATGAATACAAGTGGTAAAAACCATAATTATTTTTTCTAAGCAGAGTTGAAAACAATGAAACCGAATGTAGAAAATGGATACATGTAGACAATGCAAAGTTTTAGGATAAACACTCTTCTTCCTGTTCTCATTGATGTTATTGTATGTGGATTACTTTTAAGTAGCCTTAACTTGATTCGGTTAAATTGTCATTGAAGCATCTCTCTTTCTTTTGATTGGTTCCAGTATCCCTCTTTCTTCTGTCTTAGATCTTTTTCTGATGCTCCAATCTAATCTAAGTTGACACTGTCAAAACTGTAAACCCAGGCTAAGTTGATGGGGTATTTGTTGAATTTGGGTGGCTCTTTTAGTCCCACATCGGCTGGGTGCTAAAGAGACACCACCCATGAGTCCTATAAATAGGGTCTTGTGTCTTTGGTTTTGAGTGTCCAAAATAATTAGTTATTATATAAAACTGTTCTGAGAAAACAGCTTTTATTTTGGAAAGTTTTCAAATCTGAAAAATTCCAAGTTGTAATTTTGAGTTTTTGGATTTTGGAAAAATTCTCTAATTCTTAGGGAACTTTCCAATTTACCAGAGATCTTTATAAATTTGAAACTTTGGTGATAGTGGATTGATTGTTGGTTCCCGAGAACGTAGGTAATATTTACCGAACCTCTTTAAATTTTGTGTCTTCTCTTATTTTTGCATTAGTTCTTGTGTGGCACTATTTTGGGTGCCTATTTGTGTGGGCAAGATATCTGTCTTTCGTAACAGTATTATAGTTCTTCAACCTGGCATCTAATACAAGATTTTAAAAAAAAAATAATAATAACACTCAAGAGTTGCATTTCTGTCTGTACTTTTAGTTTTATTCTGCTATTAAAAATGCCATTGCCTGCTTTAGTCATTGAGTAGATTGGTTTTCCAGTTTGTTTTGACAGCAGCAGCTACCCAAGCTGAGCAAGTTATCGAATCAATTAGGAGATCGTGCGGAGGAAGAGGACCTGGAAAGCTCCAGATATTCTATGCAGCTAACACAGTATCGTAAGCTACCATATCTAAAACTTGCTTGATTTCTTTTTCTTGTCTATAGTTTTTTCTTTCACTCTTCTGTGAGCCGAATTTCATCTAGACATACACTGCATGTCGATCCAAGAATAATTGTAGAAACCTGTTCAGCACATGCCATTATCCTTTATCACTATGCAATTCAAAGGGCGCTTCCTGTTAATGGTAAATCGTGGTTCATAGCGCTAGTTTCTTTCATGAAAGCAATTAAACTGTGATGCATCTGATTAAGGTGCCTCAGTGTCTAGAATCTCAAGTCAACGCAGTTTATTTTCCTCTCTTTACCTTTCTAGTGTGTATGTGTTGGGTTCTAGTTCCATACTGTAGAAGGGACACCAGCCAGCTTATGGTAATCTGGTCATCCTCATAACTCGGGATGCCATGCTACTCTTTGCAAGGATCATGAGATGCCAAATTTCATATATTTTTTATGTAAAGAACCCTACACATTACATGAACACAATTATCGTGTCATGCCCATGACGAATTGATTTGTATACTACGAGTTATTCATCACATGGTTGTCAGTACAACTTTATCTCGTCGGTGCATCTATTTATATCAGAAGAGATTTATTAGTTCTAAGGTAGGCTTCATTTGATTCAAGGGGGATGTAGTCATCATTTCTCGGCTCCCTTGCTTCTCTGTTTGCTCATTAGATAAACTGATATGCAGTTCGTGTCCCATGACTAACCTCTTTGGTCATCATGTGATCTGGTAGTTGGTACTACTTCCTCTAAAGAACTTGGACTGCATATAAAAATGCTAGAGCATTGAAGAACCAAAATTCCGAAGCTTTTCCACTGTTTCTTTATATTTAGCAGTAAGACATTGACTGTAATTTACAGTGGTCAAATTGATAATTTCTTTTCCTGTTTAGGTTGCTGCTGTTGCAATTCTTCCCAAAGGCCCAGAAAGAAGAATGATCTAACGGAAGCAAATTATTTTGTTTCATCTTCATCAATAATCTGAAGATTCTATCTAATGTGCATAAAAAGTTACTGTATTTATATATTACATTAAACCAACTACTACATCCTTCAACTACCATGTACATATATATAGTCACTGCCAATTCATTTCCTCTATGGTCCTCTGTAATCTTTGGCATCTCTTATCTGTCTCAAATGGGAGATCGAAAATTTAACAGCTTGGTGATGATATAAGTGAATGATAAGCTCTGCAGTGCATTGATCAGAGCATTGAAGCTCCACCCTCTTGAAATGTGTGATATGTATCTGGGGCATTCAATTTTCAAGTCACTGTTCTATGTTTCAGTCAGTATCATTTATTGGATGGTTGCAAAGCTTGCCAATTTGTTGTGGCTGTTCTTAGCTATTATTGCTCCATCAGCTCCTCTATGCCTAATGAAAATTTTTCACTCTTTTGATAACATCAAACCTGGTGCATTTCAATTTTGGATAATATTTATTTTTTTTCAGTTCTATATCTGTTTTGGATGGATTCGTTTTAATTTATGCGACCTATATTTGTCGTGTGAATGCATTGATTATAAAAGCTTTCCAACTTTCTTTAGGGTTCTCATAAGGATAAGAGTGGGTGGGTTCTAGAGCTAATTTTGGTAAACTCTCTTTAAAATTTTGAATTAAAAATGAAAAGTTTTTATTTAAAAAAAAAAAATTGGATAGAGGAGGCCAAAGTAGGGAAGAAAAAAAAACTTGTCATAACATGACAGGTAATTTCTCCATTTCATTTCCTTGCCAAGTTTGAAATGCGTATTAAGCATGAACACCAAACTGCATTGCATATTTAGGGTTAATTACACTCAGACCCCCTGTAGTATGGGGCATGTAACACTTAGACTCCCTGAAGTTTAAAACTCTCACTTAGACCCACTGGACCAGGGATCTGAATGTAATTAAAACACGGTGATTTAGATACTTCAGGGGGTCTAAGCGAGAGTTTTAAATTTTAGGGGGTCTAAGTGTTACATGTTCCATACTATAGGGGGTCTGAGTGTAATTAACCGCATATTTATGCACAAACCAATAGTTTATAGTAATTGTACCAATAAAAGTTGAATTCATGACCTTTTCAATGTTTTTTCTTTTTTTCTTTTTCTTTTTCTTTTAAGCCGTACAAAACCTAGCAGCTGATGATTAGCTAAAAGGGCTAGCATCACTTTCACAAAAAGTTATCCTAATGTTTTTCTTTTAGCACGAAGCGTTGTCTTCCAACGAGGAGTAATCTAATCATACACATAGGAACAAAGTAAAAGGGATTTTTATATGTCTTCTCCCTTGTATTTTTAAAAATTAGAATTTATTTTTTCAGATCTTTATATTTATAATTTAGTCGTCAAATACTTTAAGTTACCACAATTTAGTCTCTCAGCTATATTTTTTATCCGAATTTTCATCCGAATTTTCCGTTGTACCTCTTATTTACTTCATTTTAGTCCTCCTTTCCCTCTAACTTAGGGTATAACGGAAAATTGAGACAAAAAATATGGCTAAGGAACTAAAATGTGGTAACTTAAAGGATTTTGGGACTAAATCATATATATGAACATTTAGGAGACTAAATTCTAATTTTTAAAGATTTAAGGGATAGATATGTAAAAATCCCAAAGTAAAATATACAGTGCTGCAAACGGTAATGAGAGAATGGATATTGTTGTATCATATCCATCCTTTTCGCACTCTTGGTGGCATATTAGGGTGTGTTTGGCTCATGAAAGTAACAGTAATAAAATTTAAGGAAGAAATTGAAAAGTAACTTACAAAATTAAAGTAAGATAGGAGTTTTCTTATTGTGTTTGTTTGCTAAAATTAGAAGAAAAAAGTGTATTAGGAAGTGAAGGAAATATTATTTAATTAATTAAAATATACATTATCTATTTTATTTTATTTTTATGAAAAAAGTACCACTTTTGAATGATAATAATGATATATAAATAAAAAAAAATTCTTGTCTTAATTATTTACTTCCTAAATAAGAAAGAAAGTTTTGAAAGTGAGGTGCCACAGAGGCGCCACCTCACCATATAAAAATTAACTTTCAACTTCTTTCTTAACCAAACAAATATTTGAAATAATGAAAGTAAGTCTACTTTTACTACTTCCTTTTTACTTCGATGCAAACAAACACACCCTTAGTAGGTCTCATTGCAGTGTTGTTGCAACCGTGGATGCCTTCGGTTAATTTAATATAGTCTTCTGACAATTAATCTAAGTATCATTGCGTTTCTCGTATCTAGAGAGTTTATATAGTTTCTACACGTGAACATAAATTCTTCTGCTCATCGAATATCTCTAAATTCTAAATGTGAGATTATAATAAAAATAAAAATAAAAATCGAATCTGAAACCATTCTCTTAACTGAATAGCAAAAAGGCTCATACTAGCCACTGATTAGGTGTGAATTAGTCCAACCAAACATTAATACACGTGCATATTTTTTATTGCGAAATAAAGTTTTAATTACTAATTCCAAAAACAAATCTAGGTTTATTTACTTTATTATATAATTAAATACCACCTTTGAAGCCCAAAGTCAGATCAAAGCAAGGATTGCGCCATGTGGGCCTTTCCCCCAAAAGAAGGGGAATCTCCATAAAGCCCAAATTAAAGAAAGGCAATAAAAATATATTTAAAATAATTATTAAAAAAAAAAAAGAATAAAGTTCTAAAGCGAGCATATATGCTTATCCTCCTAAGAAATATTCTACAAAAAATAAAAGGAAATATTTTTATTGCACCCAGTTTATTCACCGAATGCCTAACTGATAACTGTCTCGCGTGGGGGCCCGCATCCGGCCCAGTGTCATGAGTGAAATTCTAAATGCGCACCACATATTATATAGTAAAGGGATATACACCATTGGGGAAAATGGTGCTCACTAGTAAAGTATGGTGCGCATTTAGAATTTCCCCATGAGTGCGATGATGAGTTAAGTGGTCGTCGACTGGGTTGACCCGCGAAAATTAGATAAATCTGGACCGTCCGATGCGGGGTCGTTAAATTGAGTAGGTACCGTTGGATATGCGGTATATTGTACTCGCGACCATGTGAAAACAAAGGATGTGATGGTGACTCGCGAGATGACTGTGGGGATTTAAAGCGGCTTGAGACCCACGCACACGGTGATGGCTCCACTAACGGCCGGTGAGCTTACCGCATTTTTGGATTTTTTTTTTCCGTTCTTATCCATTTCTATAAGTTTGTGCTCATCTAGTTGGATATTTTTGAAATATAATTTGTATGCAAATTTTTTTGCATTGTTTTAAGTGCTTATCTAGTCCTATATAAATTTACTGATACATCAGTTTGACAAGTGAAACTTATCAAAATAAGACAAGTTAAAAGAGTTTAAAATAAATCAAAAAAATATAGATAGAAATGATATTAAAATATATGAATATTGCTAAAGGTTTAAATGACATGTCGGTTTAGTACGTAAGGGAAGTCAGCTTCTTCCCCCTCCATTCCATCGTCATGGCTTAGTTGCTAGAAGAGAGCGTTTAATAGAATCAGTTTGAAGGATGGACTGAATTTATCCTAGTTGGGTTTTCATTCGTCGAATCTCTCCTACTGCTATGAGTTCTCCTCCGTGAAAATCCGATTCCCCGATAAAGGAACCTATGCTGACGGTATATCCCTGCCAAAAGGAAAGGCGTCTCACGTGAGGGAATGCCACTTTGGTAATTTTTCCTCCTGCTCTAAGAAAGGGCATAGTTCCGGAAGATTGACGGGAGTGAAGCATGTAAAAAAGACTGACAGGAAAAAAAGGAACATGACGAAGAATCTTCCGAGACTTTCATAGTTTGAAATATTTATCTTCTCCCGGTTTGTGGCAGAACGTCTAGGAGAGGTTGGAATGAAAGGTCCGACAATTGAATCACCATATGCTCTTACTGTTGAAAATCTTCTGAGAACGAGGGCTGAATCAACTCCTAACCTCCCCGTCGACTAGATTCGGATTATGACCAGATGAAGAATACTTCTCCTGAGTAGGTTTTTTCTAATTCTAGTGCAGCTAGGAGAGCGGAATACTGAAAACATATTGTGGAAATGGACTATCCATGTAAGCGATTTAACGTAGTCTATCCAAATACTTGGTTGTTGGTCTGAATTATCCTTTTAAACCACCAAATCAATTTTAAATTGAGACGTTCATTATCTAAACCAATAAGTTAAACCTTATTAAAATATTAGCAGGTTGAAAAGATAAAAAAAATGAGTGAAAATGGACATATATTTTCTAATGCTGTAAGAAAAGTATCTTAATTTTAATTACCATTAAATCTCTATATTTTCTTTGAAAGGAAAAATAAAAAAAAAGAAGGAACTTGAGGTGAACGCTGGTGTGGCTCGTTACTTATTATTTTTTAGTTAAACTCATGTACATATTTTTTTTATTAAAATTATCTTAGTAATGACTTAAATGCACCTACCAATTTTTTAAATGATCGAATCAAAAAATTTAATTTTATTATAAAATTGTCATTATAATTTATTGACAGATTTATTCTTATCTTCTTCAATTTTATTACAAGTTTATCTTTTTCACATTTATCTCACATGCTTATTTCTTAATTGCTCTCATATTAAAACACTAATAAATTTCAATACTCTACAAATAGAAAGAATTTAAATCTTAATAATTCTCAATATTTCAAAAATAGAAAAAATTCAAACCTTAATAATTCTCAATACTCCAAACTTTTAAAAAAATCAAACTCTAATAATTCTCAATACTAAAAAAGAAAAGAAAAAAAGGAATTCAAGCTCTAATAATTTTCAATAATTAAAAAAAAATAGAAAAATCAGAAAAGATAAAGTCAGAAATTAGCCTCTTTTTTTTTTTTGGTTTCGTAGAAACTTAATTTACAGCCACACGAATCTAACAAATCAAAAACAACTCTAGAAAAAGACATGAAATTTGATTATTAGATCTATTGGTGAAGTTGTTATAAAAACTGATCAAAGTCTAAACTGTTCAACGCATATAAATGGATACTATTATCTTGTGTCCCAAATTTAAAAGTAGATGATTTGCCTTGCTTGATAACTTATAACCATGAATTCTATGTTTGTAAGTTTTTTTTTTTTTTTTTTCATTTCTATAAATGGTCTCAAGGACTACATACTTCATTAATAATCACTTAAAACATTATTGAGAAAGGTTCTCTTGCCATGCTGTCTTATATTTCATCATAGAATCTTTGATAGCCATAAAAATACATATTCTCTTCTCTCTAAATATATTAAACAAGCACTTGCGTAGAAGAGGATTTCAGAAGCCAGACATCTCGTAGTAGAGGATGATATCCATAAAAGAATAAATGTTGCTCTTGGCACCCCCTCAACAAAATGCGCTCGTTGGAAAAACTTTTTTTTTTTTAGGATAACTAAGCTAAATTCTTCCAAATTTGATCTTTTCATATTTAAAATGTTAAGCAAGTAGGTAAAAAATAAATTTCAGATATCAATCCTTACATCATGAGTATTTTCGTTAAACAATACTATCATCTGTATCACCATGTAAAACTTCGAATTTGTATCATTTAGAACGAAATTATCAGATGACCAAGGACAATTTTTTTAAAAAGTAAATTTCTAGATACACTAAGGGTTTAGACATTTTTAAGATATGCATAATGATAAACGGAGAATTTCTTGTCTCATCACTACCATTTATAAAATTTATAAATGTAAACTATCATAACATGATACATGTAATGAGAAACGAGGAATTTCTTGTCTCATGACAATGATTTATAAAATTTATAAAATGTAAACTATCATAATAAGATACATCGTAATGGGAAATAAAGAATTTCTTATCTCATCATAATCATTTATAAAATTTAAATTAGCATAATAAAACGCATAATAAGACACAATAGAAAGTCAAATTTTTGAACATATCAAGATTATGGCTATCAATTACAATTAAAAAATTGGTCTTTTTTTTTTTTTTTTTCATTCAATATATATATAACCGACTAAGGATGAATATTAAAATTCATAAAGAAATATGAAATGAAATGTTATATAACATAAAGAGAAATGCTATTTGCGAAGACTAATAATATGGGAGGTTCTATTTGCATTTTTTTTTTTTTTTATTCAAGAAAGAACACAATTACCAAAAATAAATAAATAAATAAATACCTCCCCTCAAAAAACTTGCCCATCAGCTTCCACTGTCTTTTTTTTTCTTTTTCTTTTTCTTTTTTTTCCTTTATTGGGTGGGAACCACTATCCTCTTCTTATCCTCACTCAGAGGTGACCGCACCCCGCTCCCCATCGCCATAATTAACTCTCAATCAGCTATGATTATAAACTAATTAATTAAATCCCAGCAATTTAATCAATTCCATCGAGATCTCCTTCGTTTTTTTTTTAATTAATTCCCCTAAAATAATAAAAAGCGTCCTTTGAAACTACAAATTGTGTTCTTTCTTGGCTTCTTTAAAATCTCTCTCCTTTCTTCTTGAAATCATAAATAAAGAAATCATAATTAAAATACAAATCAAAATCCAACCTTTGTTTAAAACTCTAGCTCAATGATCCCAAACGAGAGATCTCACCTCAGATCTGCTGCCGGGCGCCGATAATGCACGGGCTCAGCAGGCTCGGTGGCGATGCAGCGGCGGCAGCGGGGGCGGCGAGCTTGCCGAAGCTGCGGCGGGCGAAGGTCCCTACGCCGCCGAGGCCGGCGGCGCAGGTGATACTCGCGGCGCTTCTCCGACGGAGGGGGCTCCTGCTGCTGGCACCGCTGCTGTATGTGATGGGAATGCTGTTGTTTATGGGCAGCTGGAATCTCGATGCCGTGCCGGTTAGGGTTGGTGTGGCGATTCTCCGGCGGTCGCCACCAGGGTCGGTGTATCGGAGCCCGCAGGTTTTCAAGAAGCTGTGGCCGCACCTGCAGAGCGATCCGAATAACTCGATTTCGGTAATTTTTGAATGGCTTGCGGCATTGGCTTGCATGTTGTGACTGAGTTGATTCTGCGTTTTTTCTTGTGTTTCTTAGTATTTGGATGATTAAAATTGAGATTTCTATGCGCATATTCTGCATCTTTGCTTGTGTGTTGATTTTGGCACCAATTAACTTGTTCTTGCACTGTTTTTGGGTAGTTGCTTGGAAGTTGAGTGTATAAAGTTAAGATTTTTATGTTGCATTATCTGCATTGCTTGCTTGATGTTATAAGTTGTGTTTGTAGAGTCATTGAATTTTGGTATTGTTTGGTTGAATTTTATTTTGTCGAGTCTTGAAATAGTGTAGTTCGTGGTATGTGCTTGCATGTAAATTTTGTGCTCAATTGAGCTGTTTCCGTTTGTTTTCTTGTGTTTTCTTGAGAAGTTGGCTAATAAAGATTGAATTCTACTCAGATTCTGCGATTTCTTGAGTGTTTACAGAAATAGAAGCAGAATGGTTAACTTGTGGGATTGGGCTGCACATGACTTGGTTCTTAGTTTAAGTTCTACCCTTTTGCTTTCATATTTTAAAGTTTAGGTTTTTAAAATGGTGCAGGTTCTATGTGGTAGTGTTAGATGAGTAGGCCTGCACTGGATATAGTTTATATTTCAGAGGCCAGGATTGCATAATTTAGTTTATTTCAAGAAATTGGAAGGGAAAGGGAATGATTGACTTTTTAAAGTGGTGCAATGATAATAGATAGCTCAGGTTCAGGTCAATTTTCATAAGCATCTTTCCTTTCTGAATATGGGAAAGAACTCAAAAAGTGGTATTGTCGACGAAGGACCGATAGATCAATTGATTAGTGAAAGTTAGAAAGGAGATCAATAGATAAATATATGTCACATTTGATAAGCCCACAAAGAATTAGTCTATTAGATGCCGTAGCAGACATCCTACCTTTACTCTTTGATAATCAAAATCAGGACTTTTTCGTTATCTTAGATGAGGGTATGTGTCGCTTTTAGCAATTACAAATTATATTTTGAAGTATGAATAGTCTGCTAGAAAATGTTGTGATTCACTATTTTTAGATGCTCAGGTTTAATTTGATGATAGGACGTTTGTAACCATGTTTTTTTACTTGTACTTAGTTCGTTCTCCTTGATTGATTTTTAACTGTTTTTTTTCTCGTTATGTTGGAACTTGGAAATGTGTGTTACTAAGGAAACTTGGAAATGTGTGTTACTAAGGAAAGGCCCTGATCCCTCGATATCAACATCCACTTTTCATAGCCCACCCGTTTCCATGGGGCTTCTATGATTCCATAATAAGGATATCCTTCTGAATAAGATGCCAATCTCTCTTGTTGAAAACTCCTAAAGATCCCATCTAGGCCTAGGGGCTTATCCCCTTTTCCGCACATCTTTAGAGACTTCCTTTAACAAGATCGACACCTTGGTCCCACCTTTGCTTGTGGCACTTTTTTTCATATCCTGATTAGTTATGAACTCAAATTCGGCTTTGCTTCTTTTGGTATCTTGATTAGTTATCTCTAAGCTCATGTATAGAGACTTCCTTAACAAGTACCTCTTCGGTAATTTCTTTTCGTATCCTGGTTAGTAATGAACTCGAACTCGAGTTCGGCTTTGCTTCTTTCGGTATCATGATTAATTATCTCTTAGCTCATGCCTAGAAACTTCCTAATTGATTGGAGAAAATCATCCAATAAGAGAGTTCTTCCTCCTCACTACCACTATTGCCGGATCGTTAATGGGTCAAAGGACTGCCTTGTTCAGATTACAATAGGCGCAATTTTCCCGAAATTCTTAAACTTGTAATCTCATTCGATTATAAAGAGAAGAATCTTCTCTATGTTAAAGTAAATCAAGGGATTTCAAATACTTTTTTTTCATTTTCTTGCTGTTTTATTTCATTTACAAAACACTTGAAAACACTAATCAGGAAACCTATGACTTCTAATCGACTTAAATTTATATACAGATATATTATTTAACTTTGCTGGTCAAAGACATTGGTGCGGTTAATTTGGGATTTCCTTTTCCGAACATGAAGGGCTTGATTAGACAAAATATGCATCAGTTTGTTTCCACATGGTGGTAACCTCAATTAGGATATTGTTATGATTCTTTTTTTTATCTACTGTCATGAGTATCATAACTCAGAAATGTTACTAGTTTGTCACCCATAAACCAGTTCCTTTTCCTTTTCCTGCTGCTGTTGTCCTGTATTATCATTTCGATATTGCCAATGCTATAATGTAATAACCTATTGTATGGAATTGTGCAGTTGATGACAACTTGGCATCAAAAAGCTAGTCAAAGATGGAAGCCTTGCATCAAGAGGAGGTTACTACAGTCTGGTCTGTGATTTAACTAACCCAGATTTACCTTTTTCACCTTGTATGGTTAGAATAATTCTTACTAATAGCGAGTATTATGTGTTATAACATCTTAATGCTCGTCTAAGAGTGTTACAGTCTCATTGATTTTAATATCATTTTTTTTGAGAGAATCTTAATATAAATTTATAAAAATGTTTAACTAGTTTTTGGTATTGAAAGTTACCAAGCACATCGATAATATAGGTGTAAAACAACATTTATTTGCTTGTGTCTTTTTACTTTATAATGTATAACTGATGTCCCTTTTCTCTCTCATATATTCTCATATCAACTGAAAGTGACGTTCCTACCTTCGTCAAATTTTAGCCTGCAAGACTTAGGGATCCTTTACAGCTTGGTCAATTCTTGTAATAGATGTAAACGGAAGTTTTAGTCAAGTCCTAGCTGAACTTGTTAACAACATGATAGGTCATATGCCCTGCATTATTTTTCTCTTGATGAAGCTTGTTTAGTACTCAATATATAGATTTCCATAACGTATTAATTTTTTTCCCTGACTATTCCTTTCTTTTTCTCTAGAATTGCCACCTTCAAATGGCTTTCTTATAATTGAAGCAAATGGTGGTCTGAATCAACAGCGTCTCTCGGTATGTCTCAGCAAAGAAATTGTTCTTTTTCCTCCCTTTCTATGTGTTTGTTCAGAATTCTTTGTACTAATAGGTAGGGGGGGCACTAACTGGGTACCGTCTTCTTCTACTGGAAACGTTAATTGTTAACCAGAATAATTTTGATAAACTAGCAAAACTTTTACAGCTGCTGGCCTGCATATCACATGTTGGGATATCTCAAATGCCGCTGAAGACTTTCTTGGATCACCTGATGGATCTTTCACCTTATATAAACGATAATCAAGATAAACCGTATAGAAAAGCACATCACATGCAAGAATAAATCAAATAGCAAAAGTTTACATTATATAATGTGGTTCCACCAATTAATATTCGTCTGTGGGTAGAGCAAGAGAGAATCTACTAATAATAGCAACAAGAGTACCAGAGATAACTTTAATATCTCCTTTACATCCTTACACAAAGTCCTAATGGTGATAGCTGCCACACCTTGCTTTATTCCCAAACCCTAGAGAAGATATCTCTTTACTCAACCACTCTCTTAGATGACAATCTCAATACAAACCCCAAAGGAGAATACACGTATATACACTTTTACAATGGTCTTTAACTGTTGGATATGAAACTCTAAGCCAATCTTTAATCACAACTTAAATTTGATCAAATGGACCTTAAGCGAACCTGAATTTCTTGGTTCAATTCTGAACCTTGATCGGACTGGTCAATCAACTCCTTTAGTCGATCCGAAACTGAAACAATATTGCTACTATCCAGTCAAGTGACTAATAGACAGGTATTCGATTTTAAGTTTTCCAACTTGTTTCCACCAAGTATTCGAGCCATATTTTAAAAAATCAAGTGCCTAAGTTGTTATTTTCTTTATATTCTCATATGAATTCAAATCTAACTTAATATGCAACATATTATGCAGCAGATAATAAAGAACAACTTTCATCTTCTTGCTTTAGTAAAACTCTTACCTTTTTTAACCACCCCCCCCCCCCCCCCCCCCCCGAGAATAAGGTTATAGCCCGATTAATAATCAAAGTTAAATTTCCAATCAACATTTTTGGCAATTGAATTTGGAATCTTCCGCTAGAGAGGTAAGGGTTTTACTGACTGGACTAATGTATTTTCACGTGAAGGTTTTACTTCAGTCCTGTGACTTTTTAAATGTTTGAAACTTTGTACAAGGAATTTAACCTGAACACTGCCCTCCTTGCCACCCCTACCTCGCCAACGTACTTAACCTCCCATGCACGCAAACACGTGTACGCACATAGATAGACATAGAAAGACAAATATAATTTTTATATATCGTGTCTGAATGTCTGATATCATTCATCTGATGAGAACTTTTTGACACAGATATGTGATGCAGTTGCTGTAGCAGGTTTGCTTAATGCAACCCTTGTGATTCCTTTTTTCCATCTGAACAGCGTGTGGCGCGACTCTAGGTAATTATCTAAGATATTGTAGAGTTTAGTTTACTTATCACTGGTTAAATTTGTAGTTTGGTAGAACTTAAAACTTTATGGGTTGGGTTCAGTTTCTATTATGACTAGTTTGTGGTACAAACTCAATAGAAAAAGAAAATTCAGTTATGCTATTATATTCATTAACTTGTATCCTTTGATGGCCTGTTTCTGAAATTTTCCTGCTTGATCTTTTGATGTGTTCCATTCTTCTATTATCTCAAACAGACCATTAACTATCATAATTTTAGATTAAACACACCCTCACTGTTTTAAAATACTATGGTGAAATCAAGATATCTATCTGGTGGAAAGTCCGTTGGCGGCCTAAATCTTGTTATATGACCCTTCATTCTCTACTCATTTTATGGTCTGTTTGACATGTTTCTGTTGTCTACTGCTTGCACCATTTCAAAAATTTTGTGTTAACAGCTTATTCATGATATCTCAATTTTTCATTTACTGTTGTGATATATTGTTTATCTGCCATCTAACTGACTTCTTGCTTTCTAGCAAGTTCAGAGACATTTTTGATGAAGATTACTTCATTGAAACACTTAGAAATCATGTAAGAGTTGTCAAAGAACTCCCAAAAGATGTACTGCAGCGATTCGACAACAATATGAGCAACATTCTCAACATGAGAACTAAGGCACTAGCATCAAAAACATATTATTTGCAGAAGGTCCTTCCCAAGTTGTTAGAGCTGGGGTATGTATTTCTCTCTGTACAGTTTTTTTCCCGTGGTTTTTATTATTAAGTTTATTTTTTCCATGAACATAATCATGTGGGGGACATCGTATCTTTACCTTTTCCTTATGGAGTTGTTTTGCTTCTTTTGTGTATTTGCATTTAAAACTTTAAACTACTTCAAGTTATAATGTTTTCTGAAGTAAGTAAACAATATCTTCACTTTTATAAGGTACTCATGTGGGAGATGGCTGATTAGTATATATTGGATTGCTTGTATTCTATCTTCACTTTTCGTCATTTTTCATTTTTATTCAGTTTGTTTATTTTGCGATGCAGGGCTGTTCGGATTGCACCTTTCTCTAATAGATTGGCTCACTCGGTTCCATCCCATATGCAGGGATTGAGATGTTTGACCAATTTTGAAGCGTTGAGGTTCTCTGAACCTATTAGACTTCTTGCAGAAAAAATGGTTGAGAGAATGGTGAAGAATAGCTCAATGAATGGAGGGAAATATATCTCCGTGCATCTTCGATTTGAAGAGGTGATGCTTACATCCCTTCTTCAGCTAGCTGAATTCGTTGGTCCAAAGTTTGTTTAAATTCTGTACAGATATATATAATCATATTCCTTTCCTTTCCTTTCTTTTTTTTTGCCAGGATATGGTAGCTTTCTCATGTTGTACTTACGATGGTGGTGATAAAGAGAAACGTGAAATGGATAATGCTCGTGAAAGGAGTTGGAGGGGGAAATTCAGGAGACCTGGTCGAAAAATAAGCCCAGAAATAAATAGAGTGGGTGGAAAATGCCCATTAACACCATTAGAGGTTCGACACGCTATCTTCTCAGCATTTCAAAACTTTGCAAGCTTGCTGCAATCATGATTATTTATAATTATTTTTGTTGGATAAATATTTATTTTGACTCTCGTGTTTCTCTTTACTGAAATACAAATATCCTTCTTTCTCTTCTTTTTTTATGGGTGATTGCATAGATTATTCACTATGTTTAAATATCTTGAAAAAGTATTACATGTGAGATATTTCCTATTTCATAATTTTGACAATGTTTGTTTTTTCCTCATCTTAAATATCATCGCATGGTTTTGCAGGTTGGAATGATGCTTCGTGGTATGGGATTCGAAAATTCCACATCTGTTTATGTTGCTTCTGGTAAAATTTACAATGCTGTGAAATACATGGCTCCCCTTCGTCAGTTATTTCCGCTTTTAGAGACAAAGGAAACCCTAGCATCAACAGATGAACTCGCACCATTTAAGGTACTACTCTCATAATATTACCTTTATGAGTCTTTGGAGCTTGTTGTTCTCTCTTTCTCCTCTGTATGAAGGTTATGTCTGCTGTAGCTTCCCATTGAGCTTCGCAGCCATAAAACTTTGGCAATCTTGAGTAGTTAATAAACTTGTTTGACATTCAATACAGAATTACTCTTCAAGGCTGGCTGCGCTTGATTACACTGTCTGCGCCCATAGCGAAGTGTTTGTCACGACTCAAGGAGGCAACTTCCCTCACTTCCTGATGGGGCACAGACGATATCTCTACGAAGGTCATGCAAAGACAATCAAACCCGACAAGAAGAAACTGGTGTTATCTTTCGATAATCCTCATATCAGGTCTTATCCCTGTTCAACCATTTTTCTTTCTTGGGGTTTTTGCATAACGATATCTTAAATCTTCAATATTTTGATATTGGTATTGGTCCCTGAAAACTTCGTATTTTGATATTAGTTTTCCAAAATATTTAAATTACTCTGGTTTAATCCCTCTATTAGTTATTCCGTCCAATTGAACCATGGATTTCAAATTAGACCCTAATTAGCTATGAAAATGACTGAATTGCACTCAATGTGCCTCATCCCTTCCATTAATTTCCTCCCTCACCATCTCCCACCTGAACTCTGCCACTGCCATCTCCACCCTCCCCACCACTTCCTCCCCTCCTCGGCCTCCCCTCCTCCCTCTTCCCTCAACCACATCTTCTCCTTCCTCTCCAAATCCAACCACTTCTACTCTGCTATCCTTCTCTACCACTCCCAAAAATAAATTCTCTTTTTGATCCATCACTTTTCAAGTTGAACAATCTCAAAAATCCCAATTTTAATCATTATTTTTTATTGTGTAATCCCAATTTCAACTTAAATTTGGATTGGTGATATTGAATTTTGAATACTCTTCTAGTAAAACTTTCTTTCAAATAGAGTAGAAGAGGGCAATAGCCAGAGGGAATTAGGGTTTGGGTTTGGGGACAGGAATTGGAGAAGGAAAAGGGAAGGAAGGATAGAGAGGTCAGGTTTGGCTGTTTGGCTTATAAATTTGAAAAATAGTTTTATGATCGTAAGTAGTACTCATTAAACCCATCCTTTTCAATTTGTTGTTTGTTTCATGGAAAAATGATAGGGATTCGGTAATATGAGAATTTTTTTTATGTTTTCTAGACCTTTCACGATACAATATTTGTCCACCCTTTAGTTCCCTCATAACCCAATCTTTCAAGTTATATTACATGCAAATCAATACAGAATATGATAATCCAATCATGTCAAGATTAATACATATACATGTCTATTATCTAATTAATATCCGAGTAGCAAGCAAGATATGGTGCATGTCAAAATCAACTTAACAGGCAAGTCAGAATTCATGACATTATCATGATATGTGTATATACTAATAAGGAAAATCCAGCATATGTTTATGTATCTTGTACAAACACCTAGTATGTATATGTCAAGGCAAGTATGATGGAGTATAGAATATTAGAATGAGTATTATGGAAATAATTATATATGTAAATCACACACACACACACATATATATGCATACAAACACGTATGTAAGTGAGTATTAGGATATAAAAATACCTATAATGATCATGTATGTGAACCACTTATATACAATTATGTATATAAACACATATTAAGTAAGTGGTTATTAAGCTATAAGGCTGGGAACTAAATAGGTTCAACGCTATTATAACGATTGTTTTAACAGTATATTAATTTTTCAAATTCTAGTATGATTTTATGGTATGGAAACTAACAAATTTATTAAACCTTACTAATATATATATTTTTCAAGTCAGCATGGATTGATATAAAAAGAATCATGATCTAACGTAATAGTTTGTATAAAAGAAATATTTTAGTAAATTTAATGTAAAAACTTATGTGAAACCCTCCTTTTAAAACATGATTATGTATATGTATGTATGTATATACACACACACACACATATTTTCTAATGGCAAGTGGAAAATGATTTTAAAATCATTGTATTATACACGAGAACTTATATGGAAAACTTTTAATTTATATCCAATATTATGAATATTCATAAATGTAGCATTTTTATAATTTAAAAATAAAGCATGTAGTTTAAATTTACAACTTGTAGTTTAATAATGAAAGATCATAAATAAAATGATAAATTTGATACATAAATATAGAGAAAGTATAAAAATTATATTTTTAGTTTTCTAGAATAATCATAGAGATTTTTGTATAGAGACATTATCTTTCTAAGTTTAACAAATTAAGATTCTAAGTTAACTATAAAATATTTTGAGTTAAAAAAAATGAGAGTTGATGTGATTATACTTGCCTTGTAATATATTCTTGAAGTAAAGTTGAAAATGAGAGATGATGTTTGAATCTTTGAGGTTGAGGGAGCTTGGAAACCTTCTATTTTCTTCAAAAAATCTAAATCTAATATGGGTGTATAAAAGAGAGGAAGAATGAAAGAGTTTTTAAGAAAAAAATGAACAAAAAAGTCTCTCTCCCTCTCTTTTCAGTTCAGTACAGCAGATAGGGATAGATTTGAGATCCATAATTTGGGGAGTGGGAGGTATGGGTGAATAAAGAAAAAATAGTTAACAAATAACTAGTAATAATAAGTTTTTAGAATTGTTTATGACCATAAACTCAAATTAAACTAATCCAAATAAGGTCAAACTTAATTTTACAAGTCAAAATAAGAGAGACTAGTCAAAATATGGATAGGGCCCACCAGTGATTAAAATAATATTATTTTAAGTGACTATCTAGAAAATTTCAAAAAAATCACCATAAATATAGAAAAATGTGATGAACACAACGCACTCACTCTTGAATTAATTTGACATCAGGAATGCAATTTATGATAGAAATTAGGTTGTTACAGCATGTATGCATGCACGCACGCACGCGCACAAGCACACATGCATGCACATACGCATGCACGTGTACACGCGTAGACGCACACACGCATGCACACCCTTACGACACCCACACATGCATGCACACCTACACACACATGGACGCATGCACGCATGCAGACACACAAACTAAACTAAATAATTTCTAGTAGCAGAGGATGATGTCTAAAAAGAATAAATGACGCCCTAGACATCCTCTTCTAACAAAATGTGCTTGTCGGGTAAACTTTGTCTTTTTAGGATAGCTAAACTAAATGCTTCTCATTTTGATCTTTTCATATTTAAGATGTTAAGCAACTAGGTAAAAAGTAAATTTCAAATAACAGCCCTTACATCCTTACTGTTTTCATTAAACAATACCATCATCCATATCCCCATGTAAAACTTTGACTTTGTATCATTTAGAACGAAGTTATCGGATAGTTGACCAATGACAAAAAAAAAAAACATTCTAAAACAAGTAAATTTCTCAATGCAGTAAGGGTTTTTCATTTTTAAGATATTCATAAAGTAAAAATGAGAATTTCTTGTCTCATCACAACCATTTATAAAATTTATAAAAATGTAAACCATCACAATTAGACACGCATAATGAGAGACGAAGAATTTCTTATCTCCTCACAACCATTTATAAAATTTATATAATGTAAATTATCATAATAAGAAATGCATTGATAAAATTAAAAACTGAGAGAGGATAATAGATTTGTATTCTGAGCTATATATAAACGGTACAATGGCCATCTTTTTATAGTTGTGATGAGAAAACTATCCTCCCCTCTCCTCCCTGTACTGATCCAGATGTATAACGGGAAGAGAGGGACAAATTTTAACTTTCTTAACGGAACTGATCCAGTGAAAACTAAAATAGAGTAACTTAAATGTTTTGGAGAACTAATATCAAAATACGAAGTTTTCAGATACCAATATCAAAATATTGTAGATTTAAAGGATCGGTATGCAAAAACCCCTTCATTCTTTTGCTTAGTATTGGACTAGAGGTTTTTTTTTTTTTTTCATCATGTCGATCATGATACAATATATGGAGTAATGTTGATGGTTGTGATGGCAGATGGGATAAGTTCAAGCGCAACATGCAGGAAGTCCTCCATCAGAGTGATACGAAGGGGGTGACCCTGAGGAAGGCCGACGCATCCCTGTATACATTCCCCATGCCCGATTGCATGTGCCTGCAAACGGAGTCATGACCAGTACTGATCATATGCTTTTAACAGCCATTTCGATTTGTCGTGGAAATTCATTCCTCTTTTTTTAGCATTCCTTCGGGCTATTATTTGGTTTTGCCGATATCTTCCTAATTAGTCGATCACGTCCAAAATTTGTAACGTAGTTTGCATGATTCATTGTATATGTAACAAGGAACAGGTCTTAGTATGATTATATTCTTTGTAGTATTTAGTCATAATTTAATTCAATTCTCTCGGTTATTTCACTTTTCATGTAATGTGACAATTTTTTTTAACACCCTGTAATCTGCAGCATCTATATTTCTTGTACTTCTAAAGTTGTCGAGTCAGCGATTAATGGTTAAATTCGACAGTGGTTTTGAGAACCGCACGATGAACTTGAAGAATCTATGGGTTTGAAAGCTCTCTCCTTACCTTTTGAAATCATAATTAAAATACAAATCAGAATCCCACCTTTGTTTAAAACTCTAGCTCAATGATCCCAAACGAGAGATCTCCCCTCAGATCTACCGTCGGGCACCGATAATGCATGGGCTCAGCAGGCTTGGTGGCGATGCAGCGGGGGTGGCGAGCTTGCCGAAGATGCGGCGGTAGATGAGTAGGCCTGCAATGGATATAGTTCATATCTTAGAAGCCAGGATTGCATAATTTAGTTTATTTCAAGAAGAAGCCCATGTGGTAGTTTTAGGTGAGTAGGACGATAGATCAATTGATTAGTGAAAGTTAGAAAGGGGATCAATAGATAAATATTTGTCACATTCGATAAGCCCACAAAGAAGACATCCTATCTTTACTCTTTGATAATCAAGATCAGATCTTTTTCCTCTTCACAGATGATGGTATCTGTCGCTTTTAGTGATTACAAATTACATTTTGAAGAATGAATAGTCTGTTGGAAAAATATTGCAATTCAATATTTTTAGATGCTCAGGTTTAATAAATTTGACGATAGGACGCTTGCAACCATGTTTTTTATTTGTACTTAGTTTGCTCTGATGAATCTATTTTAAACTCTCTTTTTTTTTTCCTTTGTAATGTCGGAAATCTGTGTAATTAAGGAAAAAAAAAAAGATTTAATTGAATACCAAGAGGTATCCGAAAAGGAAAAGAAAAGGAAGCTAAAATGATTCACTAGTTTCATTAACTAACTAATGATGAGTGGTTCGTGGTGAGTTCTTGTCGTGTCGGGTCCTTATAGCATTCATCTGACACATGTTTCTCATTTGTCCTAAAAAAAAAAAAAAAAAATTTCTTGGATTTGCAATCTTATCGACACATGTTTCTCATTTGTCCTAAAAAAAAAAAAAAAAAATTCTTGTATTCGCAATCTTATCTGTCTATTAATTTATTAGCTAAAAGGTGCATATTGGAAATTATTTGATTAGATAAAAAAAATGAACTGTAAATTAAAAATTAGAAAATACATTTCTTATCAGAGACCCAACCTCTTTTTTTTTTTTTCTCTTAATGTAATTATTTCACAGCAAAAAATAATATTTTCTATTAAATTACACCAATAATTTTTTATAGTTTTATAGCAAACTCTGTATTCAGAATCCAACCTATTTTATATACATATAAAACAGAATTAAATAAATTTTCACAGAAAATGTGTCATATCATCTTCATTCGATTAGATCCGATCAAAAAAGATACAGATCAGACAGATGTAATTTTAAAACATAATTTACAAGTATCCGACTCCAGAACCAGCTTCAGCTGATCCTCGAGGTACCGATGGAGGTGGGGGCCAAAGGACTCGCCACAACTGACCAACTTTTCCTTCTTCTCCTCTTTCTCGCATCGGTCGACGACCAACTCCTCCTCCTCCTCCGCCACTTCGCTCCTGATCTTGGAGCGGATGCAGAGGAAAATTACGAGGATGAACGGCAACGAGAGGCATACCAACGGGACCAGGATCGGCGAACAGCAGACCAGAACGATCCACACCAGAACCCTCCTCCACCGCCACCCGCCGCCGCCTCTTCCGCAGCGTATTCGCCACGGCAGCGGCAGATCTTTCCCTCCTCCTCCTGCGGGACATCGCAATTTCATCTTCTCTCCTCTAGCATTTAGCTCTCGCTCTCTCTCTCTCTCTCTGTATGTGTGTGTTTTTTCCCCCTTTTTCAATTGCTTTTGATGGAAGATAGTGGCCAGGAGATATTTATTTTCTTTGTTTGTGGAATTGAAAGGTTAGTTTGATATTTTTTTTGCTTCCCACTTGAATAATGCCCTTCCGATTGCTTTTGAGCCTCTTGTTGAGTTACAGGACTGATCGTGTCCTCGTCAGCTTTGGATGCCCGACACGCGGATACAGTTAATTAATTGTATGTTGGTGTGTTGGACTTTTGGATGCGAGGAAAGCAAACGAAAGGAAAAATCTTGTTAGCACGTTGCCGTCACCTAACTCAAAATTTTGGATAGAGGGGAGTAGGGAGTGATTTTTGGGTATCTCCATCTTCATCTCTGGTAAAAACATGAAGTAAAGAGGATATGCAAGCTTTTTCTTTTTTTCAGTGGCGCTTTTGAACCTGTTTTCTGTCCAATCTCCATCCTCAGTAGCTTTACTATGGCTCCGTCCAACGAGCGGAATTTTTCAGGCTTTAGCCAGGTAAACATAGACTCGTTCATCCGTGTATGCGGCATTGAGGTTGACAGGTAGAAATGATAATGAGTGCGTTTATAGATTAATTTTTGATTTATTTTATATAAAATTTTAAATTAGAAAAGTAAAAAAAAAAAAATTAATTTAAAATTTCATATTGAATTGGATGGATTAAAAATGGACCTATGGGCACATCTATTATTACCACCCGTAGAGATAGGGCTCATCGTGGTGGTGACGTGGTCTCTGAGGGAGAAAAAGGATTTTCCTCTCTAAGTGAGAGACTAGCTGGTTGCTGCTTCTGCCCAACTCCTCCCATGATGCTTGGAGATTTTAGGTTTTTTCCCACCTCGCTATTGTCCTGTTCCATCCAATTTATACAAAAGTTACGCAGACGAACCTTCGAATCTATCCACAGGTTTTACGTAAATATATTTTTGTTTATCAATCCAAAAACATTGGGACAAGGAATTTATTAGGAAGTAGAAATCTACTGCAACTAGGATTCGGCAAAATAAGATGAAAAAAGTGATCCATTACATAGTGAGACTCCAAACACTAAGACATAACATCATCAGTGCAATAGGAACACATCAAGTGAAGCTAATAATACTATGTATCCATTTATTTATAGAAGTCGTTGCGGTACAATTTCATACGTTCTGGTTTGTCTTTTACGTGTATTAAGACTAACTTATAGACTTACGTGCAACCTTTCTATGGAAAAAGGGAAAAAAACATACTTAATGCAAGCTATTCAACTGGTAAATTATTAAGCAACAATTGAATATGCTCATGAAGAATATTGAGTTCGAATATAACAAGATGACAAGTTCTTAGAAGCGTACGTTTCACGTACCATCCAATATACCAAGTGAATCTTTACTTCACCACATAGGCGCGTGCAGTTCACAGGATCTTAACATCATTCTACCGGAAGTCATATAAGAGCATAAACGGCCGAATCGTGGTATTCGATCAGACTAATGCATATGCTTCTGCGCTGATGATTGGAGTTCAACTAATCCCTGCTTTTACAATGTAACATAAGTTAGTTTGACAGTTGAATTTACAAGCTTTACATATCAACCTCTATCTATGATACAATTATCCTATTATGACCATCCCGGAGACATCAAAATACTTGTATAAATACATCTGTGTATTCTCTGTGCAACCAAAAAAAACCATCCTAACACTCTTCATCTGTGCAGTCAATATGCAGAGAGAAACTGACATCTATTTCATTCTGTTGCCGCAGCAGTTCAGACAACAAGTAATAAGATGGAAGCTGGTGGAGTCATCAAGTTGGTGTCCTCAATCTCAAGCGAGAAGACTCAATCCTATCCATCTTAAAGCTCTTTAAAGCATTAGGCATCTGGACCTCACTGATGAAAAAGTGCTCCAACAGCATTAAGAAGATTTGAGTTGGACTGACCTCCGGCTCAGGCTTCCCTTCCTCCCCTCTTCAATAGCAAGCATTCCTTCATAGCAAGCTGCAAGGAATCGAATTGACCGGAAAAAGCCATGCTAGCTTCTCACGTCCAGCTCTAATGAGATTGACTCTTCTCTTTGACATCTTCTAGGGGACCTCTTTTACTTTGAATAAACCCGCAACATCCAACTGGCACCTAGGGCCCAGAAATGCCAAGGGTCCATCGCCACCTTCAGGTGAGAAGAAATTTTGTTCACTCATCTTTTTGAGTAATAAATACAAGCAGGATCCACCAGTTGAATTGCCTTTCTGCCTTGAAGTAATAAGCTCAGGGAATTCAAATGAGAATACTCTAATATCCTCAAATGCATCAACAATACAAACTATCTGCAAGTTTCAGTCACCCTCAGATTCCCAAATCAAATGATGGAGAACATAGAACATCCATGTCATGGTCTTCCTTGATTTGATCAGAATGACTTGGAACTGCCAAACCAGACTTGTGTTTCAAGAGCTCAGTAGCTTGTGCCTCAACAGCATCAAGATCAAGACTCCGATAAAAATCATCATCATCACATGATAAATTGACACCAATATCCGTACTCCCAGGATGCAGCTGCTGTAGTACTTCTCCTGAGTGTCCTAATTCAGATATATGCTCAAGTGGGAATTTAGCTACAGATATGGAACCAGTATGCTGAAAGCTTAGCTTCCTTTTTCTGCTGTCCATTTTAGTAGAATATCCGTTTGTGGAGTTCTCACATCCTAGATTGGTTCGTTCTAGACAAACTTGATGGGTTACTGATTGCATGTCACAAGATTGGTCTGCAGACTCCAAGCCAATTCGGGGAGTCTGAAGAGAATTATGTACCTTTTCTGGTGAACAGCTTTCGGTCTCCGCTGTTCTGGATGAAAAAGATTCATGAGGTGTAGCTAAACAGTTCTGGAGACATTCTGCAGGAGACTGAGTGAGCAAGGACCGCCTGCAAAAGTAGTAGATTGTCATAACTGAAATTTGACGACACAGAAACCATCTGTGTAAACAACTCACCGAGGACTCAAAGAAATATGTCAAAAAGTGATAAAACTATCTAACACAAATAGTCGCAAGATTCTATTAAGAAGTAAATGCTCACAATTTTCTTAATATATAAAATACATCGTTGCTTGATTTGTCTGGAAACAGTGATCTGACTTGTCAAGACCCAGCAAAAACAAAAGTAAGCAAATGAAATGGACGGGCATCTTAGGAGATTTTCATAAACTGGAAAAATAAAAGGAGTCCAGGACAGGACAAGAGGATGATGAAAGGTCAACTAACAGGAAAGAAATCTTAGCAATTGAGAGTACCCCTTTTGTATTATGGACAACTTGTTGGCGGCCCACTAATCATGTTTTCTCAAGTAACCTTTGGGAATATCTCATCCCACTGCATATAACTCTCTTTTTCACTTATTGATACACTGGTCTGATTGTTTATACTGTCAATAGAGCGATAAGCGAGGGAATGTTCAGATTAGTGCCAATGTAGAGCCATAATAGGATCAAGAATATTTCTACTTCAAAAAAATCTCATCCATCAGCATCAAATTATCAGTCTAATCAAGAATATTTCTACTTGAATTTACATGTTTTAACAGAGCCATATGGTTCGTTTGACCTCTGACCTATTACATTTATATAAACCAAATTTCATAAGAAAGATCAACGTCCTCAGCTGGCACAGCCAAAGACATTCTTCCATTAGGCTGAAAATCCATCCTAAAAACGAGTAGGATTAGAGTTTGGACTAGGTCTCTAATAAAGGAACCAATATATGTGCTACGTTCCCCATGTCTATATATGTTTTTTTGGTGTCCTTACGTTGTATGCCAGTATATGCTTCCTATCCTCCCATTATTAGCCTGGTGCGTCAATTGAAGAGCTTTTACAGCATAATAATCATGGATGTTACTCGAGACTGTAGTGCACTCCACTGGTGATGATAGATTAAGGAGTGTTCATTAAAGACACACCAATAACTTATTGTAAAGAGCTTGGAGTATACTCCAAACCAAAGTATAAAACCCTAACTTATTTGCCTCTACATGTGAATTATGTAGATTTACTGGCCACTTAGGTTTATAATACTAACCTGCCTATATATGGTTATTGTAAATTTAGGGAGAGAACTGCCAAAAGCAAGCTACAAATTTAGTTATGCATATTAACAAAAAAAAAAAAATTACTGACATATGACATAGAAAAGATTTATGCTCTTTACAATGATTATGCTTGCAAACTGATCTTTCCAAAATAGAACAGTAAACTATACTATTGAAAATGATATTACAGAAAACATCCCCTTTTCTTACCTGTAGAATGCCATCATGTCCACGGATGTTTCTGCTTCAGTACTTGCTTCAGTACTTGCTTCAATAGGATTTGTTCGATCATCTATGAAACTATCATCATACCCATCCTCCAGTTCATCACCTTCCTCATCCTCAGAAATTTGTGCATCCTGAGATACCCTAAACAAAAATACAATATGCGAAATCATGATATAGTTTTATTGTGTTATTTGGCTTTAATAACTGTTGTATGTTTTCTTTCTAATTTCAGAAGAACGATCCATTTTCTTTTCTTATTAAAAAAAAAGAAGGGCAATTGAAATAATATGGTGGATAGCAAAATCATCCATGTTTTCAATGTTTAGTAAATAAAATAATGGCTCACTCGGCTTCCTCTTCAATGAAGCAATTGAAGGAATTGACATATTTCTTTATCTTCTTCCTTTTGCCTAGATGTGGCAGAAAAAGACAAGTCACTTCAGTGAAGCTCAGACTGCAAAAAATAGTTTACCCAACTAATGTAGGAGTACAAAAGCAATTGGCAAAAAAAAAAAATCTTACTTTTTTTGCCACCAAATGGATTTGATCCATTTCTGATGCTAACACCATAAGTGTTTGTTGGAGAACAATTATCTTTTTCCTGGCCGGAAAGTTTTTTGGCCACCTCCCCATACTTTCGTAACCTCTTATATCGGGGAGCAGGAAGTGATGATTTTGATGCCTCTGCAGAGTTCTGCTGCCAATTTTCACTACAGCTGTTGTTGATAGAATTAACTAGTGGAGTAGGGATATCTCCATCAATTGGAGAGCACAGCACATTTCTTTTAATTCTGTTCTCAGAAGGACAACTTTGCACCATGGCCTGTCCATGTCTATCTGTAATTTTTTCTGATGACAAACCAGAGAATTTCATCATATTAAGTACAGCATCTGCTGGCTCACACAATTCTTCCTTCAACCCGAAGGAACACAGTATTAAATCTTTCTTTACATGTGTGCTTGGAGATTGGGATTTAACTAGTGATTCATAGTTCTCACACACAGCAGTGAAACTTGAAGACATGATATTCCCTGCTACTGAGTGATTTTCGTTGACTATAGGAGACTCTGGAACAATACCTTCCTCGATGAAATGAGTCAACCTGGGACTTAATTCCACATCTTTTAAAGTACCATCTGACTTGCACACTGATGGACTCTGTAGTACACTTTCAGTATTTGTAGCAGCCTCAGCAACAGAACCTTCTTGATTTATAAGATTTTTCTTAGAAACAGGGGTCTCAAGCACAAATTCCTCTCTCCTGTCTTTGCTTGGCGCACCATATTTCCCTGACCCAGATGCTAAAACTCCTTCAAATTCAGAAAGCTTCTGTTCAGGTACAACTTGTGCTTCTGAAACATCTTCAAACTGTATAGTCTGATTTCCACAATGAACTGCTGATATCTTAAGAGAATGTACATCATCAATTACGTTTGTAAATACTCCTCTATTCTTATCTGTTGGAGAAAGTTTTGAAACTGCAGATCCTTTATGTGGAAGGCAAGGTACAGAAGAAATGAGAACACTTCCCAAAGAATTAACAGTTACAAACTCTTCCCCGAAGAGGAAGCTGTGAGGAGAGATTTCCTGAACTGGTTGATATGGAACTTGAAGCCCATACTTGGCCATTGGAACCTCCTCAACTGGTTCTTCATGTTCCCCAATAACTGACATTAAAAGGCATGCCGTTCTATTATATATTGATCAGATAAAATGGATTATTCACATATTCATCTACTTCATTGATAAATTAAATGGAACATGAAAAAGGAAATTAAATAGATACTCAGATATTAACAAAGAAAATGATACTATTTTCCTTTTCCCACTACTGATGAGGTATTGATAAGGTGAAATAGCTACTGCTACTTACAATTAAATTCAGCTCAAACATATCATAGGAACATTTTACTTCTGTCAACCATCCAAGTGCTTTCCCAGGGTACCCAGTAGTACATAGGGGACAATTATATGCATAAACAACAAACTTGATGACGAGTTCCATGCTACAAGAAGGCATCCAGGATAGAAAAACGGATGCGATTTAAACATTCTGTAATTATTCTTGTCAAAGATGATACACAGCAAGTTCCAAATTTCAATTTAAAAAGATTGCATTAAGTTTAAATGGGCTGAACTTGCAAAGCAAGTTTTGGTCATACTAGCATTATACACAACATTAAAGGAATATTCGATCCTTAAGGGTCTTAAACAGTGAAACAGAACCTTGAGAGTCAAATACAAAGGAACAGATGTTGCAGACTGAGTAATTAGCCTGATAGCATTATTTACAATCTTTATGATGTCTCTTTTGAGAGCAATCCCTCTATCATAATCAGCCAACTTTTTAGAGCCCGTATATTTCAAAGCAAGTGCAAATACAATTTGCAAGTGCATTTGTAAAATAAGGAAATTTTAAATTTTAGGGGGAACTTCCAATCTCCATGCAAATTAATGCTCATTACTAAACCGTTTAATGTTGAATGATGAAAGGAGGTTCCCCTTAAAATATAACATCACATGTAGCCTAGGAAATGGCAAATTAAGTCCTTGTACAATATAGGTTCACATCAGTCTCCATTCTTCATTCAACAATAAAGGAAATTAATGGCCGTTATTGAACGGTACTTTTCAGCTTGTAGAAAAGAGGTTTGCCAAGGGTTGATACCTTGTCCGTTGTTCTTAACTGCAGCGAAGGCAGCTTCAGGAGACTGATATGAACCTTCCACCTGAACAAATGTAATTTGAAAAGAATGTAACATTCTATTTACCAAAATAACTATAGCAGAAAAAACTGACGCTAAATGATAATTGGACCTCAATCAAAGAAGAAGCGTTATTCGCTTTAGACAGTGGTAGCCCTTGAACACGCTGCATAACATCAATCAACATTGCCGTCGTTCTAAATGAATGTGGCAATTCATGTACTCTAGAAGGAAATGTCTGAAAACCAGGGAAAGCAATAAGAGATGGTTCCCACGTATCCTCCTTCACTGGAGGGAAGTACCTTGCTATTATTTCTTTCTCTACATCTGAGAGTTTTTTTGAATCTGGGGATCTATGCATTGAACCATCTTTCAACTTTTTCCCACGAGGAATGAACTGTTCTATTGACAATTCAACAAGCTGAGCTTGTGGTTTGCAAATATGAGGAACCTAACAAAGAGCTAACGTATCAGAAAAAACAAGTAATCTGGGGAATGATAATGTGCATAGTATGAATCTCACCATTCTAGAGCTAGAATGGAAATCAAAGCTCTTGATTCCGCCATTGTGCATGTGCTTCCTTACAGCCTTGCTGCTTGCCTCCTTTTTCCTGTATGCTTTGACCTCAGATCCTTCACAAGCTAGAACTAGTATTACCAGTCAAAGAAACTCATTGAGAAGCATGTGAATGTTAGTGTCATTTATCAGGTTCAGCACTGCGAAAGTTATGATATAAATAATATGAATAATCCAAACAAAAAAATCTCAAATTTATAGATGTTAACAAATAACTGATGCAAAAAGGATATCAACTCGTCCATCATGCTTCCTTCCAGTCCTTCCCATGCGTTGGATCATTCTCAAGGGTGAGACATTGGCATCAAAGCAAATCACAAGATCAACTTCCATGATGTCTAGACCTTCTTCACCTATTGATGTTGCAACAATGACATTGTATCCGCCAGAACGAAATTTCTGGGGAAGAATAGAAATATGAAAAATAACAGTAGACATGAAGATATTCAACAGTGTTCAGGCATATATATTATACCTGGAGAACAGCTTGTTGCACTTTCTGTGTCTGCCCTCTCAGAGCTTTTCCTGTAAAATGTTAAAAGAGGCTCTAAAGATCCTTCCAAGAAATAAGTAACTATTAAAGCAAATTATGGAAAATTTAACAATAGATAAAAACATATCCTGAAAGAATGTAAATTGAATTTTTGAGTCAATAACAAGAAGAGGCATGACCAGTAGCGAACAGCACATAGGCTGACATGTTGAGCACAAATTCTATACAGCAAGACCAGGTTTTGACCAGTCTCAGGTCCTCTTAGGAGCCTTGGGCTTGCTCGTATAATGGAAAATATTTTAAACCACAAAAAATACAAGAAAATAATGTGGTATCCTTTACAAGTGATTTGAACTCAAAAGACTTACACAATGGATCAAAGGTGCCTAGGCCAGTGGCATACCAAGCAAGTAAGTCTTTTGATACAAGGATGAAAATAGTACTTCCCGAACAGAATCATCAACAAATTAGGCCCTTTGAGGCCTCACAAATGTGAGAAAGTATTACCAATCAAGCCTGGCTTATAAAAGCCCACAACATTAGGTTCTTTCCAGGTTATCACTAAGCTAGATTTACATCTTGCTCAAGAGACCCATAGTTGATTGTTGGTTTTTGAGTGGGTGTGGGAGTGAGAACGATATTCATGATTTTGCACCATATTTAACTAATTATGTACTGCATTGTTTGATATTCTACTTGAAGTGACAGGTTTCTATAAGACTGCTTATAATGTGCAGGATCCACAAGGCAGATAACAACAAAATCTTATCATAAATCTTTCTTAGGCCTACACTATCCTTTTATCTTATTAGATTTGTCAAGGCCTATTGATCGATCCAGTTAGCAAGTATCACCATAGTCTTTTTTTCCTGCATCCATGTCTATTGAGGTCAACTCTAAGCCCTAACTGCACCTTCAACTGTATTTCCACCATTCCGAAGTCCTAACAGCCGCATTCACATCTCTTTGTATGTGTAAAAACCATTTCAATCAACTCTTCCGCATCTCAACCTCAATGGCCGCTCATCTCATCCTCAACTGAAGCGACCACTATCCTCTTGAGGATGGACTACCTTAAGACTATTGACACTCATTTCAACATTCTCAATTTCTCATCTTAACAACACTTGTTTCCTGGACATGCTTTTCTTAATTGTGCACCGTTTCTGGAATTCTTCTTGCCAATATAGTGATCCGATTAGTGGTCCATAGAGAAACCTATTTGTCTAATAACACACATGTGAACACATAGCAATATTTGGTAAATTTTCAACCTGTTCATCACTTTCTACTTAAATAATGAGTAAGAGGGACACAATGCCATTTAATTGATGGATTTATCTATACAAATATTCTTTATTTGTTAGTTTGCTCTTCACCCATTTTAATATGCCCTCAATCATGAGTAAAAACTACTCAGTTCAATTAATAAGTGGATAAAGTATTACTAAAACCAAGTTTGAAGTATAGGATTCATGTTTTGCATATATGGTTATATTCCCATATTCTACCAGGAAATTCAATATCAGCGGATACCAAATCTACGTACAAGATAATAAAGAGGATTACATATACCAGTCAATTTTCCATATATTTTCTAAAGTACTGAACCAGCAAATAGAATACTGCCAACAAACCTGAGCTTTGGCCGATAAATTCTGTGGCTTTAACCAAGTCTCCAATGCTTGACAAAGAATCCATTATTTCTCTGGAATTATTCAACAGTCATCAATAACAACCAAGCAAAATTGTTCACAATAATATAATGAGCTAAAATGAGAATATATTAATGTCTTTATTATGTGAGAACAGACAGTAAATAAATTGACAAATAATCAGCATTCAGTTGAAGAGAGTAAACAAGAACTGCCATCAACTTGGCTAAAGAGGGAAAAACAAAAAATTAACCCTATTAAGAACTTTCTAACACCCAAAGGTCACATACACCATGTAACAGGGAGGGATGTGCCATATTTTAGTTCAGATGAATTGAACAGTAAACCATACTTGCGCTTTTGACAAAGAACTATAGCAAAAACTTTATACCTAAGCATGTTTGTAAGGGAGTAATACTAAAATGGATGACGTCCTTGGAAGTCCTCGTGTTAAAAAACAAGTAACGTATAGGGTTAGTTTCAAAAAACCCACCTATATATTAACAATAAAATAACCCACGACCACTTTTCAACTCATCACAAAGCCTAAAATACTGATGACGTTAATGTGGCACTAAAGATGTTAGCGGAAAAATATAATTTACCCAAATGCCTTCCAATTTTAAAAGAAATAACACCCTATCTCAAAATTTTCACTTACTCTTGAACCCAGTTCTAAAAATATTCTTCAGTATTTCTAAACTAACACTAATTAATTAATAAATAATTTTTATCATAAATTACATAATTAAAAAATTTGTATTGGTCTATGAGGTCTAAATGAGGATGGTCATAAAAGAAAAGTATCATCTTAACCAATTTACCTCTATAAATAAAATAATGCCAAAATTAGATAAAAATAAAAGCCATTCTAAATTTTCTTTTAAAAATTGAAAATTAAGGTTAGGCTCCTATTAATGAATAGAAAACATACCACTAAATTTCATATGTAGATTATGCAAAGTGAATTGAGAAACATTTTAGACTAATATTTTTTTCTTAAATAATTTCTAAACTATGTATAACCTAAAACTGAGATTTACTTATCCCAGACCACTAATAGGACATTAATCATAATTTTTTTTATGTTTAGAGAACTTTCTATTTTTTATTATTTTTATCTTATTTTTATATATAAGGATAAATTAGTCGGAGAGAGAAATTTCTAAAATATCCCATAGGGTTTGAATTTGTTCATTTGGAATCTGGGCTCTTCTATTTTCTACTTATTTTTTTGTTTTATTCTTTATTTCATTTCGATTTTCTTTCCCTCTCTTTTCTTTTCATTTCCTTCCATCATTTTCATCATTCCTTAAGTCCCATGGGTTTGTGTCATCTTTCGAGGAACCACAAATATTTCCATCCCTTGATTATGTAAGTGAAATTAATAAAAAGTAGATAATCCATCAATTTGTTCTAATTATCTACTCTAACTACTATAATTAACAAACCATACATTGTAAAAGGGTTTTTGGTCATAACATATTTTACAATTAGATATATAATCTTATGGGACAGACTACAGATATTGCACTAACAGTGTTAGCATATACGGCTAAAATGATAATTTTAAAGACACATGTGGGTCTCGTGGTGAGTTGGAAAGAAGACATGGGTTATTTGATGAATCTTTAAAGTACCAAACAAACTTGTATTAAGATAACTGATGCAACAGGTGTTTGAACCTGAATACCTAGTTTGTGCCTCTGCAGTTCTGTGGAATAAAAAAAAAAAAACTAAGGAGAGGACAAATAAGATATTAGGTGTAATTAGAGGGTAAAATTTCATCGGGTTTTATCTGGGTTGGTGAAAGAAACAATTGGATCCTGCAGCCTTGGCAAGGCACCTGTGCAGGAACAATCATGCATGAGTCAGTGTTCCCAACATTTCCAGGAAATAAGTGGATTTACCTAGACAGGCATTTCATAAGCACCCAAGAGGTTCAGCTACCTCAATGAACATCCATGTCAAAATATCCTGCTACCTTCTCTTTCTATTCAGAATAAGAGATCACTACATCCTAAAAATCATTTAGTCAAAATATATAGCGAATAGGTCTCCCTCCAATCATCACCATTCAAGCCTACTCCCATCCAAATCAGAGTAGCTGTTACAGCTAAAGTCGAGAAAACTATCTACGACACCTTATGACAATTTGGAAGGAAGTAGACCAATGTATTTGAGGTCATGATGCAGTTTAAGCTCATGTAAACTAATATCAACTTCCACGTCCCCTAGAATATGGAAATGTGTCTACAGGATAATCTCCCTTAAAAGATAATGAAAATTATGGACTTTACTACACTTACGACACTGAGTTGTCAGTAAAGATGGTACAAACAAATGTGCCAAGAAGTTGTAGTACAGAGCGAGATGGTTCAACTGCACATCCAAAGGAAATTTTGCATGTGTATGTGTGAGTGTGCGCACTAACGCATGCATGTTGAGGTAAGTTTTCATTGTTATTCTTATATACAAGCAAAGTGTATATGTGCGTGCATGTGCTTGCACCCATGTGTATGTCTCTGCGTGTGGGTTGATGTAGGTTCTAATATATTAATCTTACAAGTGGAAATTGGATGGTATTAAAGGTGGATTAAGTACGAGTTTAGTACTAACCCATTATATTTCTAGTTATTATTATATAACTAGTCTCGTGCACATGCAAATACACATATGCATACACTACCAATTGTCATGTTATTTTTACTACTTTAAAGGTCTATTTTAATTATATTAGGTTAGTGTCTTCCTAGAAATTGGATAAAGCATGAGTGGATCCACTAATGGGAGAAGTCTAGTGTGAGTCTAGCAATGTTTTATAAATTTCAAGTTCAATTAGTACCCTCTTTGTATGTACAACTTAAAACAAGCCAAGTAGCTGAGCCTTGCAATGTTCATGTTCGTTCAATTATTTAAGTGAGCTTAGATTTTTTTTTTTTAAGCTCTTTTTTTTAATTAATAAATGAGCTTTTAACAAGCCGAAGCTGATTGAACATTCCTCAAGTTTATGTATTCCATTTACAATCAAGAGCTTGAAGCATATAAGATTAGTTTTCTAGTATTTTTCTATTTTATAGCTTATTTTTTTATTATCAAGCTTTTACTACTTCTATTAGTATTGGGATTAACAAAATGAAAATTTTAATAAATCTCCAATCAAACACAAATAATCCCTAAAATAAGTTAAACTCGAATTGGACCCTATACAAACTGAGTTCGAGCTAAGCCATATACGAATCCAACTTGCAAACTAGCAGAGCTCGAGTCAATTCGAGCTTAAACAAATTATGTTCGTGCTCGTTCATTTATTTTACCGAGCAGTGTTTGGCCCTGGTTCATCTAGTTATCAAACCAGCTCTTATCGAGCAGAGCCTGAGCCGAGTTAAAGCTTTATGAGTTTTTTCCAGCCCGACTTGCACGCAAAGGTCTAAAACTAATTGCATTTTGTCAAAAACCCATCAAGACCTTTAATTTTTTTATAAAACTTTATTTTGTTAATGTTAACAATTTATTTTGGATTTGCAATTGTTTGTAGTCATTTCTATGAATATGTCATTTAGTAGAGAAATAAATATTATTAACCTATATTTAGTTTGCAATCATATAATATTTTTTTTCTTTTTACCATATAACATTTTTTTTCTTTTTATCATAAGATTGTAAAATCATGGATAGGTTATTACCAGCTGAGATAACCCATACCAAATTTGCACGTCCACATGATCAACTGCAAATTCCTGTAAAATACTATATGAATATGCAACAAATTTATAGTCATCATTGCAAATCACTATCAAGGGATCTGGTCACATATAACAAGCATATATAATGCAATACTCATTGGATTCATGGGCTAGAATAAATATATGGATTTTCTAGAGAGATATATCAAACACTGCTAAGAGTATAACATCACTAAGACCGATGGGAATATGACGAATCTCAGGAAGAAACTCCAAAAACTCATCCAGAGAAGAGACACTAGAAGTAATTTAAAAAACCACAAGAAGAAACTCTAAAGTGCCTCACCAGCAGCAATTGGCTCATGCTCAGTCCCTTTCTTTATTCTAGATGTAGAAAGAGAAGGTTTATTAGACTCCACAAATGCATCCTGAATGTAACTAATACCCTCCTCATAAACATGGAGCTGCAGCATATCAAATGTGAGTGCACTGAACACTAATTTATCAACATCACTAACAACCCAAGAGAAAATATGGACATTCTCAACATTCCTCAAATTATCAATCTCATCAATACACATAATATCGATATGCTGACTCTTTAAAGGGCACCGATAATCATAATGCCCAAATAGTCACACTTAGAATACTTCACTGAGAGGCACCAGTGAGCATGATATCATATCCCTCACACCTAGACATTGTTTTCTGACTTTGAAAATGGATTTCCTATTTAAAGGTGATCTAAAAGACAATTATAGCTCTAAAGCAAAATAAAATGCCTCTTTGATGGACTTCATAATATGTAGGATCATCTCATTTTTTAAATCCAATTTCAAACCATTACAAAACATAGGACAATGATCTATCTAAAAAACACATCTAAACACAATATCATCAAATTTAGGCATATACTCTCTTATATCTCCCTAACATAGATAAAACAACTCTAAAGAAATCAGAACTCTATTGGAAGAGGGAATAAATTTTTTCTTAAACTCTTCGTTCATCCCATTCCATATATCTATAGGTCCGTGAAATACTCTTTCTAATTTTCTTTCTACAATAGTCCAATAAATCTTAACTGAATCTTTTAATTTCTACTTAGCAAATCAGACTCTTTGTTCATGAGAAAAATCATAAAATCAAGATAGTAATTCACGTTTGCTATCCAATCACAAAAATCAGAAGGGTCATGTATATCATAAAAACAAGAGGCTCTATCCTCCCTTTCCGCTAGATTTCTTCTCATAACAACACGCCAACCATAACACAACAATCATTAATGCGATGTCGTGCATCCGCATTTCGTGTTTCTGGAAGATGCCTAGATCTCATGTTAAAATCAAATATATTTACAACCTAACCTATGACTAACTATACAATACAAAAGAAAACAACATAACATACAGGTGCTTATGCAAAACACTGGTCAAACAAAGTTAAATATGTGCAGTAAATGATCAATAAATTTCCAAATGGCTCAATCTCTAAATGTTAGGATATGCAAACCAAAGTGATGAAATATAACAAACAATGATGCAATCCACTATAGAGAAGCAAATAACAATCCAACTAACGAATAAATTATCATAGTCCAATAATATTCACAAAGAATTTAGTAATTGAAAAATCGGCTCAAGTCACATTTCACCAAATGGGGGTGTCCCCCATGCCAAATCATATGGATTTATTATGAGTATTTAAAAGATTGTTAGTTGCCAAAAGTTTTAATTGATTCAGGCTCCAACCGCTGGAATCTTGTTCAAAGAACTATGGATCAATAGCCTTGATGCTTCGAATTGTTGCAAACGTTAAAGTCAGAGATTGGAATACAGATCTGGAGTTTGAATCCGCAATGGAACTTGTTGGATCTGGACAAGAGGTCGGATATGGTTCAGATCTGTTTCCGACCTGATTCAGTCTTTGATTGAGCCTGGTTCAGCATGGAGTCGGGACTATTTCAGTTTGGATTTGTTCCAGATGGAGTCTAGAACAGTTTGGGTCCAGCTCTGACTCAGACTGAGTCTGAATTTAGTCAGGAATAGAAATAAATCAGGTTTGCTTGAAACCTAGCTCGAACTTAGTTCGTTGCTGAAGACATCGATTGGACGCGAAAGAAGTCACACGTGACTTGTGCAAAAGCAACTTGAGGTCACACGTGTGCATAGACCAAAGGTGGACGTGCTGACATGGGTGTTTCCTGCTGCTTGATTTTGGGTCAAAGGCAATCTGAGATGATGGCAACGACATAGTAACAGTTCTTATCTTATTCTAGTGTAAAATTGCGACAAATATGATGATGCGATAATGGTATCGGTGCTGAAACTGATGGCAACTGGCAGAAGACAACAATGACGACAAAGTAATGAGATTGAAAGTGGTGATAACAAAGGAGTTGGCCAAGTGGCAATGCAAGCTAAAAACAATCTAGATGACGGTTAGGATGGGTTTTGAAACTTATTTTTATTGTTTCTTCTTCTGTTTTTTTTTTTTTTTTTCATTTTTACCCCTCTTTCCATGTTTTTCTCTTTTTTCCTATTTTTTCTCTTATTTTTCTGATTTATCCTCTTTTTTGGATACTTCTTTAAAACTAAAATTGAAAGAAGATGGAGAAGATAATGATGGAAATGGGATCAATAGGTCTTTGGGCTCTAATACCAAAAATGACGAAGTATGGAATCGAAATTCAGGTGTTGATAGGGATTGGTGGATTAGGGTTTCGGTGGGGATTTAGTAGATTTTGGGAAGAACTAAAGTAGGGTTTTGAAGGAAAATAATAAAAAGATAGTATTCAGTTTGCATATCTAGGTGAATCATACGTTCACTATCAATAAATTGCATGGTTTGAGATTTCAAAAACAAATCACATGCTCTCTAGGATTAAGATTTAATGATCATTCTTTCCTAACTAACAAGTTTAAGCATGGCTATATATTACCCCAACAATACATTCACCGCATGTGCAATTAAAAATAAAACAAATATACACTAAAATCTCAAATAAAATCTAATAAATCTAAATAATAATCCAAACTAATGTTGATTGTTTGATGTCCCCACCAAGTACTAGATGGCATTATGCTATGAGGGCAACTTAGAATTTATGGAAAAAATTAAAATAAAATGAAATATAAAACGAAATTCTGATGAGAATATGCATCATTAAAGGTTACAAGTGATAAAGTGATAAAGAACCAAGATTTATAAAAAAAAAAAAAAGGATGCGACAAGTCTATTTTATTACTTACTTCACACTGCCCCTGAAATTTGAAAAGATGATAACTCTAGACTCCTTAGGATCTTTTAATTCTGCATCAAATAAAACCCTATGAAATGAAGTGTATATTGCTACCCAACGAACTAAGTAAAGACAAAGAGAGAAGTATTTAACAGTTAGAAGGTGACTTTCCAAATGTATAAAATCTGAGCATTAGAACATTTAGTAAATATCAAAGATGTGAAACACCAGAGAGTGTGGAACTGTAAGCATTTAGAAGAACTAGGATTTAATTATCACTAGAATTTAATAATCACTGAAGATACTAACTCGTCCAACATTGATTTCTACAAATACCAGCCAGCATGTTAAGCAAACACTAATTTGCTTTGATACACACATATGAATCAACTTAACACAGATTTGTAAAAGATTCTCTAGACCTATGTGGACACTTCAGTAGACATGTCAATGCCATGCTTCATTAATAATCAGAAGCATGCATCTTCATTATTATGTTGATGGCACAATAATTATTTGAGTGAAATTTTTTTTTTAACATTTGGCAAGTGTACTTCCTGGTAGCAAGCATTAGCACAGAAAGCTTACAAGTTTACCTATGCATATTTACACATCGAAGAAACTTTTATAGATTCTAGCTAATGCATGCCAAGGGTCAGCATGGTAAAGTGCATGCCAACTCATTTGAAACTAGCAAGGTAACGTATTAATCATTAGTTACAACATAGTTGAATCGGATAAAAGATGATGGCAGCAATATCAATTCAAATGTGCAGGCTTAATGATAAGCTCATAAGCTCAGCATAACGTTAAAAACAAAACTTTTACTTAATTATCACACAGAATTGTGAATATTGATTGGATCTCCAAAATATGACAACTCCCAAGATCAAGATGGTTGTTACAGAACAATGAGTTGAGTTATTACCAATAGCCTTTAGAGGCATGCATATAATTTACTGTGCAAACAGCAAGGTCACCTTATGGCTGTTCATTAATCACAATAATATTGAGTTTAATAAACTGGAATGCATATGAATTCATATCTACATCTACGCGCATTTGGATGCATTTGTGCGTATTACATGTGTGTTCACCTAAAATAAGATCTGATACTATGTTTATCTGATAGAGTATGAAGAAAAGCAAAAGAAAAGAGCAAAAGAAAGAAAAATATTTGCCGCTAACACATCCATTAGCCAGCTTCAGGGACTGCCTGATAAAAAAAAAAAATTAAAAAAAAAATCTACACAAATGCTTAGTCAACGGTTAAAGACAGTGGACATTACTATTAGTCATGAAATTGAGACTGGTCAGTCACATACTAAAATGTTCTGTAAGAATTTCTATCAACTTCACTAATTTTGGATTCGGAGCACCGTGAGACAGGCATTGCTGCATCAACAGTTTTGCTTGCATAATCATCTCATTCTTTCCTACAGCCCTTGCAAATGGCCTGCAATAAATATGATAAAATAAATATTCTGTATTTCTATAGCAGAAACAAGAACATAGAAGGATCACAGCAAACATGAAAAGAAAGTATTAACTGGAGCAATACTTAAGCAGTACATATAAATTAAACTTAGATGAAAAACTATCCAGATTATCCCATTAAAACTATTGTTACATTTTGAAGCAAGTGCAAAATAAACAATTAAATAAAACTGCATGTAAATGCAAACGATTGCTGCAGCCATATATCAAGATAATCAAAGGCGAAAAATATTTCCACAAGAGCCTGCAACATACCCTGCACACAGCTTCTCATGAAGCATCTCATATGCTGGCCTTACACCATGGCTGGAAAGTAACTTTCGTATGTGAAACACAGTGATAAGCGTTCCAAAATGCCCTTCTATATTGGTATTTTGCTGCTCATCTAGATTACTTGGAGGAGCTTGACGAAATTTATCCCTTAAGTTGAGCAATTCACATGGACTCAACTGTTAAAAACCAAAAATGCAGTAAAACTAGCAAGTAGACAACCAAACAGATAATTATGAGACATAAGGATACCATTGTACCAAGATAAATGGAAATCAATCAAGTGATAAACTGTATAGACATCAAGTATCTTGGGCAGATAAGGTTTAAAAATACAGACAACAATCAGTGTTTCCTTTAATAGGGGATATTATTTGATATCAGATATGCCTCGCAACAAACAGGCAATACTTAAACATATATCTACCATAAAATAATATTTAATTAGAAGAGAGAAGAGAAAAATAGTATTTAACTTTTAGGGATAGATGTGATATTGTTTGATCGTTCATATTTATACTAACTTCAAAAGGATGCATTTTGTCGTCATGAGCTGAAGGATGATGTCAACTGGAAAAGAACCAAGTCCAAAGGATCCAATTAGTTCAACAGCGTAGAAACCAATCCATAGAGACTCCACATGAAAAGGCATTGTCTCCAACGAATATCCATTGGTGCATAGCAAAAATAAAAGCGATGGCAAGGTTTTCTTGTAGCCTAGATACGTGTATTATTAATTTTTATTATTCTATCTGGCTTGGTGGTGATTGGTGATGTTGCTGTACACTTTAATTGTTTATAGTCGTACATTTTATATGATTGTCTACTTGAGTAGGATAAAACTACAACATGCTCTTTTCATGATGACTTCTAATTACTCAAACGTATTCTGAATTCACATCATTTTCTTAATGTTCATCTAATATAGATTACCTAAAGATCATTCAAATTGGATGTTTTACCTGCTCAAGAATTTGCTATGTTATTACTCAAGAAATTGCTATCATGATGTTCTTGGGTTCTGAGTTTGAGTATAACAAACCTACAAAAATCCATAATAAGACAGATGCTTGACAGGATTATCCCCAAAAATTTGGGATTCCACATCATTTCTTACTAGGAGTACAAGTGACAGAAGGTAATATTACAAAATAAATAATAAATAAAGAGATTTAATAAAAAGAAACTCAAAGACCCAAGATAATCTGATGCCCAACCTGCTGAAAGCTACCTATATCCTTCAAATTAACAAAATAAGGAGCTCAAGGCTGATGTTGGAAGTGAAGATGACCCAAGCCAGTTTCTCTGCTGACTGCTGAAGCAATTTGGTCACTGAAAAGGTCTAAAATCGCAAAATCAATAACGAATGTGGTTTATGGTCTATCAGCCGTACAGAAGGAAGCCCAATGATAGACAAGCATACACCTGCTATCAATTTGGTGTTTTATATTACTCACTCAATAGGGTATTGCATGATGGCTGCATGATCTCTGGAGTCTGCTGTTAAGTTTCTTGAAATTTCTCCAGAAAACTCTTTCCCCAAACAGAAATTGGTTAATCTACTACATCATGTTATGATGATGTTTATGCTAGTCTATAATGAAAGATTTCCTAAGAAAAAAATTATTCTTAGCAAGGATTTTTACATGCTTCTTTTTTTAATCTATAATACCTTTTTCTGCCATCATGGTAATAGCATGTGACTTTCACCATTAGTACTAAGTTGAAATAACAACATACAAACACAGGTATTAGAAATTAGACAGAAAGCAATTGTCTTAATTTGACATGTACAAGATGCTCTTTGTTGCAATATACACACAAATTTTCTTTTTCTTTTTTTTTTTTCTATTCAGACTGTATGCAGTATAAGGGTTAGGCTCCTTCCGTCTGCCCTGTCCCAGGACCTGCAATAGCAACATGCATATGGCAACTTTTTTCTGCTAAAGTGCTATCTAATCTTTGGGTTGTTTGGGACCGATAAAAGCTATTTCTGAAAAAATGGTGAAGCTAGCAAAAATCTGGGGTTGGCACATTATGTGTGATTAATATTTTGTAAATTGCCAGGATGAGAACAACAAACATCAGCAGAAAATAATAAATTAACAAAACGAAAAGACAACAAAACATATCAATGAACTCCCTGCCTATGCTCCCACATCATTTATTTTACTAAAAAGGGTATAGAAGATTTAACTAATACACTATCTATACGGAAATTTTGCACAATAACAAGGGAATGTTACTACTGCACTATACATCTCAAATTTTCCCTTTGAATTTATTGATAATCTAAAAATTTGATATATTTTTAACTTTGCATTAATGGTTGAATATACAATATAAACTTACAATCCAAAAATTAATTTACTTCTGCATATATACTATGTAACTATACATTTCAATACATAATTTTGCGCAACTTAAAATATAGTTTTACTCCTAGATGTAAATCAATATGAAATGCTAGAATATTTCCATATCCAGCTGCCAAAGGAAGCAGACAAAGAGACAGGGTAACCATAATACTAGCATAATAGAAGGAATTCAAAAGCTTGGAATGCAAAAGACTGCATATAATCCACCACTTACTGTAGCTAAGTCCCTATTATAGAGCACCCTGCATGACAAAAGTCGATTAGCAATTGGTCGTATAGCTTCAAGGAGCAGACTGTTGATGGTAATGGCATCCTTCCCCATTTCAACCTAGCTTGCAAGAGGATAAGCACAAGTTAATAAAAGAAAATATGTTACAGCTGATGAAAGTCAAAAGATTTTTTCCTCTGCTGCCTACCTCAATCAGTTCAAGTGTCCGATTGCGTACATATGGGCTGACATCACGATCAGTTTCGTTGCGGTATTCCAATGTTGAAATGCACAAGTTATCAATGACATTCTGGATAGTCTGCTGTTTTGCTGAGTGACCAGGTCTATATTAAGGAGAGCAGGTTTGAAAGAATCATGATTAGCAAGTATTGCAACAAATAATGTACTTACATCCCGGCGTTGCTGTCAAAGCCAAAATTCTTAGATTGACAGGAACAGCCATCAACTGCACTCAGGAAACATGCATATACAAAAGGCACAAAAAAGGCCTTATGAGCAAACACCAAAAAATAACAACAATAATACTACTATCTCCATTTCATTTTTATTATCGTTTAATATTATTGCACATTGTTTAAGAAGAGCAATTACTCCAAGCTCAAAATTAACAATATTTCTATTATATTCCTAATCAAGGGTATAATGACAATAATTAGAGCTCTCTAATTTATAATTACTCCATTAATAAAGGATAAACATGGAAAGATGGCATTAACTTTACTTTGGCGACCTCAAGGCATCAATTATTTTGGAGCAAAAGAAAGCACCCAAAATAAAAAGATAAAAATAAAAATAAAAGGGAATGGAGGAAGAAATAAACAAATAAATACACTTCTCAAGCAAGATATCATCTAAAATAAGTTAATTTCTGTATTTAACGGGGAGGTTATCAAGCTACAGCATGAGTGATAGCTAAAGAACAATAAATTAAATGCTCGAAAATTATAAAGCCAACTGATATCAAGAGACATGCCTCACGAACTGCAACACAGTATGAATAGTTTCCCAATGCTCGGTGAGCTTCATCAATAACCAAACAAACAATTTGTCTCGTTAAGCATATGCCTGAGGAAGGGCAGATATGAATAACATTAGCAAGGGGACAAAGAAAGTAGGAGAAAGGGGACAAACAAAATTAACCAACACAAAAAAAGAACATTGACATTCTCACATTCCAGTAGTACTCAGGAGGACGTCAATTATTTGAGTTTATCAAGCAACAATTAGTAACCTAACAGATAATTTCATGGATATGTCTGAGATTAGAAAACTACCTTGTATTTGGGTTTAGTTTAGCTTTAGTTTCACATCGCCTGTTAAATTGTTTACATGGTATTGAGACACCTATAAATATATGTATCTTTTGACTAATAATAAATAAATTGACTGGTTCTAATTATTTTATAACAATATCTAAGACAGTAACTGCTATCAATTAGCACACCAGTTGAGAGTGGAACAAATTTCCTTTAATGTTTTAATTTTCAACTTCACCATGCCCCGCTGATATAATATGTATGATGCATTCATTTCCCATAAAAATTATGAGAGATAGAAACTAGATCACAAGGACATGGACACTCGAACACAAGTGTAACACGAACACACTGATATGTGACAAAATCTGAAATAGTAGATAGAAGACAACAATAGTATGAAGCATTGTGTCTGACACAATGTCCGACATGACAACTTGACAATAAAAGTGTATGTGCTTCCTAGGAACTGAAAGGGTTATATCTCTCAGCCAGGATGACATGTAGCGTGATCATAACAACGAAATTCAATGAGTCACCAGCTTCCAAGCAGATGCAGAATGATACACCACACAGTTCTAAAATAGTCTCATTTGTTGGCTAACAACATTCACATACTACCTATAGATCCCACTAATATTGACTCAGCACAGAAGTTCTATGTAAAGTGATAAGGACATGTTGTTTATATAATGATCAAAAGAAACAATCATGACCATATCTCAATTTCATTACATTTGAAATCTTTCTTTTACCATTTCAGTTCATCTATATTATGTACAGAAGAGGATGATCATAACAAAAAAGAATCAAAATATATAAAACTTAAATTGTACAGAACCTAAGAGAGCCTTGCTATAGTTGGTAGACGTGTACCAGTTTCAAGTATAATTGGGTGGCAAACATAGAAGAAAAGCTACCTCATGGGATTGACAGTTCAAAGTCTTATTTTGATATACTTTCAAAAAAACAGTGAATAAAGTGTAAAAGATGCATTATAAAGCTTCATACATAAGAATCAATCTTTACATTCCTCGGCAACACACGTATGGTAAGCATTGTTAGTCACTAAGGAATAGCTGAAAGTTATTTTATTATATATCAAGGTATGCTGTACCAGTCTTCCGCTCTAAGCAAATTTGCAACACATAGAATACTGACTACCTTAGCTTTGTGAATGCATTAATGTAAAGCACACACCAAGTATCCACATGCATGCATGCACATGTACACACAAGACAATATGGCAGAATTCACACTTAGTCGTTTACGGATTACCAGATTGAATGTCTTTCTCAAGCACTTGAGGAGTCACAAAGAAAACTCTTTTGGTCTTCCAAAAGCTTGATCGTTTTAGAGGGCTCATCTGACCTGTCATATCAATTGCCCACTCCTGCAATCAGTTTGATTTCTTTCTTTACAAAGTATTCATAAGAAAATAAATGACAGCTATGTATTTACTTAGGGATGCATACAATGGCAGATACATGTTGAGAAGATGCTCTCAGTACCTGAGGTATTCCGACAATGTTGTGGCATGCTTCAATTTGTTGCATGACTAGAGGCCGCGAAGGAGCAGTAAAGACAATTTTACCTGGTAATATACCAATTGTTTATACTAAAAGGCAAATAATTCAGAATTTAATGTGTAAAATAAGAAACCTGATAGCAATACAGTACACCCCAATAAATGTACATCTAAAACATTTTAGAGAGAGATGAAAAAAGTAACGTGAATGTTGGGGTTTGCTTCAAGACTTGGGAGACAATCATGGAGTCACCTGGCATTGCAAGAGTGGCAGCAACATTACAGTTTAAAAGGCAGAACTTGACATGAAGATATGATCTGTTGAGAAGACGTGAAAAATAACAGACTATAGCCATCTTGGCAAAACCAATAACCAAAGTTTAAGTGGCTATTAAGACTGAAACAAGCGAGTGATTTAGTATGTGTGCATGTCTCAGCTCATTAAAAATTAAATACAGCGTTATGCTCAAATACACATGTTGCGGACACTTATACCAAGTGATTTAAATGGCCAGTCTTAACATAGAAGAATGATGAAGTTTGAATAGCATAGATGTGAAACTGTTTTCACGATCCGAAGGCAAGATTGATATCAGCACCCATATTAACTATCCTAATGAATATGAGAAATATTTATCTACGGTGACGGTTCCTACAATGGCTTTTGTATGTGTTAATGCAGAGTGAGAGGGTAGTTGCATATGGTGATACAAAAAAAGAAGCTAAGCATGAGACATGAGAGATGGATGGATCTGCTAAGACACTACAAGGATTGATGTAGAATAACTTCTCAGGTGCATCTTGATGTTGAAAACTTCCAATAGATCTAAGTTTTATCTTGTAACAAATTTATTTCTTTTATCTTTGGCCGGTTATTTAGCCAGATTTGAAATATCTTTTAGAGGATTAGACTTTGTTCTTATCTTTTAAATTTTATTCATGACTTTTGGATGTGAATTACAGTAATTGTTTATTTAAATTCTATCTCTAAGATAAGAATAGCTAAGTTTGAGTTAGAATTATTATCTTATCAAGTTATAATTTAGCAATAAAAGAAGAAATGGCTTAACATGAAACTAAGTAATTGATTGTAAATGAAGAAAGGCTATTTCTTTTGCGTTGGTTATGCAACAATGGATGTTGAATCCAATTTTTGGGTGTAAAATCCTTCTTTTGAGGTGTGAAGCCTCCCTATATCATTTTCCTTCTAAATATATGCTTTTGTTCCTTTTTCCAATTCATAAAACCCTCGTTACATCCATCATTCAACCCAAATGCCCACTAGATCCATTCCGTATTAGGCATTACATATATAGCAATTGAATGTTTTTTGCACAATATTAAACATGAATTTTAATTCTCACATGTTTACCACTTGAAAGGAAAAGTCAGAGTCCTAATAGAAGAATATGAGTCCATTAAACTTGGTAACTATACCAGCTTGTTTTCAATATTAATTTTACCTATGTAAGATCCAAAGTTAGAAATGTTTTCGAGAAATTAAACATAATTCTATAAAGAATGCAAACTAATGATTGAACTTGAAATAAAACAACAAGAAATCAAGAAGATATGCATGTGAAGGAAAAAGCTCACCTTCAGGGAACCATCTAAAGTAGTTATACATCACAACAGCAGCAATAAGGGTTTTACCAAGTCCAGTTGGTAATGCCACGAGTGTATTTGAAAAGAGAGCAACTTTAGCAATTGAGAATTGATAATCGCGAAAAGGAACATTAGCTGCAGTAAAATGACAAAAGAAAGAAGTCTTTCTTGGTATAAGAACGTCATCAGAAGTTATAAGAGCAAGAAAACTCATCATTTTTCCATAAGCAACCAAATTAATAGTTTATTGATATATATATATATATTGATTGATTTTTTTGCAACATCTTTGGTAGGGCACTTTCTCCAGGTTAGTACTTTAGTCCATTTAATGTACACATGGTACCCATTGTCTGGATAAAAATTTCCAGCCAAGAAAGAGGCCAATATGTGTCGAAAATAATGTCAAGATTTGTATTCCTGATAATATTTTCTGTACATATAAATTCTTCTTGTGAACAGTTTATTGGACAAAGCGGTAATCCCAATTTGACTACCATGAACTACCTCCCCTTCAACGATAGGAAATTTCCCCACATATAATTGTACCTCACCTTCAGTACCATAGTCCTCGGCCATGACCTAATATCTCACCAGTTAAAGGATTGTATATATTTTATTACTTAAGTAAAGAATATTCATATCCTATCCCAACAGAGTACTTATAAAAATTTAGCTAGAATTTTTTTTCTCATAAACATCAAGGACAATATTCCTGTGTATAGAACTTGATTGAATATTGTACAACAGTTGAGGTGGTATCATTGACATTTTGCAGCTAATTTTACAATCAGCTTTCCACAGATGTTCTTCTGGATCAACAACTCTAACAAGTAAAACATCTCCAAATATACTAAGTAGAAGTCCTAAGTTCATGGTTTTAGGGCGGAAAAACAAATACAAATGCAGACAAGCACTTTGATTTCTTATTTCACACGAAAAAAAAAAAAAAAAACAATAAACTGATAGATAGAAGTGAATTAAAAGAACATTCTGATTTGTGATGTTATCACAGAGCACTAAGCTACCTATCTGTTCTCTCGGGCCAGTCTGAAGACAATGAACAAACTATGTCAGTCATCAGCCCTCTGACCTACTTTTAGTTTTGATATAAAGCCTGTGCATAGCATTTTCAAAAATAGGTTAAAATTATCTGGAAGGGTTCCCTTGGAAACTGCATATGCGCCATTTTTTACGCACTATGTTTTATTCTTGAATGCTTGTGTATACCACATCAACTTTCATCATTCTCATTGTTATTGCTAAATGCACAGCTTTTCTTTACTTCCTGTCACATTTACTTTACATCATCTCCCTTCTTGTATATCGAACTCAAAGCATTTTATTCCATTTTTGCTTACCACCTTGACATCGTATCCACAACTTGAGCATCAAGCACCTAGAGCGTTCATCACTTGTCTGCTTTAAATCACTAGTAAAGGGTAAGAATATAGTCACTTCAATTGTTAAAGAGAGACCAACTAGACATGCAGACATGCCACCTAACCACAGCATGTTTTTTACTAATTACAGCCTGTGGAGCAGTGAATCTTGGAAATTTGTACCCATACATTGCACATTTCATAGAAACATCCTCTTATACTTAGTACACATTCGGATTGAACCTTTATTTTGTTTTCCAAAGATTATTATATACATCAAATATATAAGATATAAAATGGCTGAATTTATTATTTGATTTGATTTATTTATGCCTTTGTATAACTTATTTATGCAATTATTCTTTCACCTAATTTGATACTCCTTTTACTGTTTTATTGACAAATTCCATGTATGTATCCATGTACAGATTTATAGTAGCATAATAACACTGTATCAATACAGTATGCACCATATTTTGTTATGCAAGTGTTTTCATATTTCGAACTCTTTTGAAATACAGAGTTTAGTAATCTAGTTTGCAATCCCAATGTTGTATTGTAGCATGTAGGATAGAAATCCTAACCAGTCTGATCTTCATTATTACTTTAGCCATTTTACAAATTAGGACAGCGTACATTAAGAACATCTTCACCAGACAAAGATAATAAAGCATGGGAGGTAAGTGAAAGCTAGAAACTATCAAGTGATACTGAAAACCAGATGGGACTAGAATATTTATATGCCGAATACCTATCAATTATGCATTTTTCAACTTTAGAACGTAATAGCCCCATTAAACACAGCTCATTGTTGGACAAGCCTATGGAAACACCAGCAGCAACTAAGCCTTTTATCCAAGTACTTGGGGTAGGCTACATGAATAAAAATTTAAAAAAAAAATCACTCTGGATCTATCACGTTGATAGTACTTCTCCATTCATTTCTATCAAGTAATATCTACTCACGTTGATAGTCCTATGGAAACACCAGCATATAATAAAATATTAACCGCATCATAAGTCCGTGCAGATACAATGTAATTACTTGTGCTACATAAATCGAAAGAGAGCTGAAATCTTGGCATCAAAAAACACAAATTTACCGGGAAAAATCCAAGTTTGAGCCGCTTCGAGGTCAATGCTAACTGCGGATTCTCCGCCCTCAGCTCGAGGATTATCATAACCGCGGCAATCTAAGTTTGGGGTCTTATAAATACAAGGCCTACCGCTCCTATCGCCCCCACTAGTACTCTTCGTGAAAGAGTCCACAAACCTATCGAGAGTCGACTGCCGCCCTTTCCCCTTAGGTTTCGGTGCGGCCGGCGGCGGCGGCGGCGTTCTCACGTTCGGAGGGGCGGCGAGTTCCTGCTGATTGGATGCAAGCTCGCAAGCGGTGTCGATCTCTCGAACGGCCGCCTCCCAATCGAAATCCTGCAAAGAGATCGAGGATGACCGGGGGGATAAAGAATGTGGGTTCTAGGGTTAGGGTTTGAGAGGGGGGCGAGAGATTGTGGAGGACTTACGTCATCGTTGTCGAGTGCGAGCGACGCCATCAAAGCTCTTCGGTTGATTGGTTCAGCGGCTTAATATTGTGGGGATTTGGAATTGGGAAAGGATTTTGGGAATGGGGAGGAGATAAAAGTTTAATTAACGGAGAGGTGTTCTTGGCGGCAAAGAAAAAAAATTAGATAATTAATTTCAATTCGCTTTGAAGGGTTGCGAATTTTAGCAAACTTTGTGTTAATATGTATTTTATACTAAAAAATTGAATAATCAATCTATTTAATTTAATAAATAGTAACCATCTATCTTGTAACACGTCAATAAAAAATTTGTATTAACATGTAAATGAAGTGAATACGAACATGATATAGATTTTAGATATGTATTAATATGGATATTGTCCAGGGGTAAAATTTACTCTTGGTAATTGATAAAATCATGTGTGGAATTCAATTCAAATTAAGATATTAAGCGGATATTAATATTTTCTTATAGTTTTGAAGGAGAATTAGTACTACTTATTATTAATAATATTTATATGACTAAAAAGATATTACCTAATGTATTATTAAATTTCAAGGATATCATTAGTATAATCTGTTTTATTATTCTTTTCTTGTCTTTTATGCTAATACTATTATCTATTTTCATATCATATTCTAAAATATAAATACAAGTATTCGCATCTGTCAATAGTATATATACAAAATTGAATACGGATAGATTTTTTTTTATTTGTTTACATCCAGCAAAAAAAAAACAAAAAACAAAAGGGAACTTCTAAATGCACCCTCCAATTTCTATGTACACCATTTGGAAAAATCAATTTTATTACAAGTTTGTTATTAAAGTTTAGGGATTTTTTTTCTCTACGTTTCTTTCACTTCTTTTTTTTTAGATTATCTGTTTTTTGTAGATTAAACAATTTAAAACAAATAGATTATTTATTTTTTGAAACAATATTACTTTGACAAAAAAAATTGAACGATAAATAAAATGATATATCAAAAAATTTAACTTTTTTTCTGATAGTAGATTTATTTTTTTAGATGTTTTGTAGTTATTAGTTTCTTTTTAGAAGACGAAGGAGATGGTTGGAAGAAATGGGCAATTAGAAGGTGGGAGCAAAATAGAAAAGATAATTTAGAAATATAAGAGGATGTATTTATTAGAAAAAAAATAATGTTTTAGAATTAGATTTAATTACAGAAACTATCACAAATACTCCTTATAAAAAAAATTAGTGGAGAATAATACATCTGGTCTCAATATAGAGAAAGAGAATCTAATAAATAAATAGAGAGAGAAGAGAAGAAAAAAGGGGAACCTAATAAGAATTAAGAAGGGGAGTTTATAGATGGGCACAGCATATTTACTAGTGAGCCCACTTAAAAGATCGTTTTATTTACCATTTTGCCATTATTTTTTTTGGTCAAAAATGTCCAGTCATGTTCTCTGTCCTTGCTAACCAGCTCGGATCAAGTAATCTGGGTCCGGGTCTGCTAGCCCGGATCCTCTTCTTCCCTCTAATGTCGCCTAGCCACTTCATTCTCATGGTCGATATGGCCCGCATCTTCGCCTCCCGCGGCGTCCGCTGCACCTTCGTCACGACCGCCGCCAACGCCACCACCATCTCCTCCTCCTTCACCACCGTCCTCATCATCCCATTCCCCTCGGCCGACCAGACCGGCCTCCCCGCCGGCGTCGAGAACATCGCCATCATCCCCTCCTCCCTCTTCACCGCCTTCACCTCTGCCCTCCGCCTCTTCCGCCCCTCCTTCGACTCCATCATCTACGACGTAAAGTCCGACTGCATCATCTCCGACTCCCTCTTCCCCTGGACCGCCGATACCGCCACCGAAGCCAACATGGGTGGTGAGGAAGGAGGCGGAGGGGGAGGCGGTGGCGGAGATGAGAGAGTGGAGGAGACGAGGGTATTTGGGGAATATTGGTGGGCTCACTAGGAAAAATCCTTCCTGTTGAAAAGAGAGAATGTGCTCACTGGGAAAAGTGGGCTCACTAGGAAAAATCCTGTGCCCATCTAGAAATTCCCTTAAGAAGAGAGGGGAAGAGGAAATGAGGAATTAAGTGAAGAAAATTAGGGGTAAAACGGAGAAATCGGGCTAAAATATAAGCTGGGATTAAATCGTAACTAAATTATAATTTTTAAAGATTTAAGAGGCAGATATGTAAATATCCCTATATTTATATACAAGGATGGGATGGTTTCTTAAATTAATCTTTTTTAATTTTATGCTCGTATAGTCAGTAAGAGGAGTGCTTCCTAATTGGGCGGGTTCTTTCGCCCCTGTGTCAAATTTTGAAAGAGAGACCGCGCGCCTGTACTGACTGAATACGTCACATTCCGATGTCACTGCGATCGCTCCGCCCCCTCATCTTCCTCCGCCCTCTCTCCTCCCCCCCCTCCCCCTCCCTCGCCGACGACGTCAACGCCATCTGCCGCGTGCTGAGCGACCACCGCTCCCCCCACCACGACCTCTCCTCCGCCCTCGCCCCCTTCGCCTCCCGCCTCGCCTCCTCCCCTCCCCTCCTCGAAGCCGTCCTCAAGCGCTCCCGCCACCTCCCCTCCCCCTCCCACCGCCTCTTCCTCTTCGCCTCCTCCCTCCCCTCCTCTCCACCCCCCTCCCCACTCTCCCACCGCCTCCTCCTCCACACCCTCTCCTCCCACCGCCTCTTCCCCCACGCCTGGGCCCACCTCTCCGACATCCTCCACAACCACCCCTCCCTCGTCTCCTCCGACCTCTTCCACGTCCTCTTCTTCGCCTACTCCAAGGCCTCCTTGCCCTCCGACGCCGCCGGGGCCTTCGACAGAATGCCCGACTTCGGCCTCACCCCCACCCTCGACGACCTCAACCTCCTCCTCTACACCCTCTGCCACCGCGGCCACGTCACCGAGGCCCAGCGCTTCTTCCACTCCGCCAAGTCCCGTTTCGACGTAACCCAGAAAACATACAGCATTCTCATGCAGGGGTGCGCCGCCGCAGGCAAATCGGAGGATGCGGTCCACCTGTTCGACGAAATGCGTGAGAGAGGCGGCGATGCATGCAGGGTCGACGTTGCAGCCTATAACGCGCTGCTGGCTGCACTGTGCAAGGGGGGAGAGGTTGAGGAGGCGGGAAGGAGGTTGAAAGAGATGAGGGAGGTCCACGGGCTCGAGCCCGATGTGGGGAGCTATGCAGTGTTCGTACGGGCGCACTGCGAGGTGGGGGACTCGCGGGCAGCACTGAGGATGGTTGATAATATGAGGAGGAAGGGGCTGGTGCCAAATGTGTTCACGTATAATTGTGTTATCAGGGTGTTGTGTGAGAAGGAGGAGAAGGCAGAGGAAGCGTACGAGTTGCTTGATGATATGGTCAAGGGAGGGGTGAGGCCGGATGTTTGGAGTTATAATCGGATTCTGGCACTTCATTGCAGGTTTCACGAGGTTAATAAGGCGCTTAGGCTTGTTAAGAGGATGGATGAGGACGGGTGCTTGCCAGACAAGCACACGTATAACATGTTGATGAAGATGTTGATTGGGGTTGGGAGGTTTGATCGGGCCGTGGAGGTTTGGGACGGGATGGAGGAGAGAGGATTCTACCCGTCGGCATCAAGCTATGCTGTGATGATACATGGGCTTTGCAGGACGAAGGGCAGGGTGGAGGAAGCTTGTCGGTACTTTGAGGTGATGGTTGACGAGGGGATTCCTCCATATGCTAGTACTTGTGTGCTGTTGAGAGGTGAACTACTGCGACTGGGGTTTCGCGAGAGGGTGGACGTGCTTACGGATAGGATGAGGAGGAGCACGTCGTGCACAATTCAAGAGCTTTCAAGTGTCATGGAGACTGGTAAACAGATAGAAAAGTAGAGCAAAGATGGTTTCATCCATGAAAGTAATAAAATGTTTTTTTTGAGTATGTCCCTTGCATGTTTCTACAGCCATAATTTTATCAGATTTTCTAGCAGAGGATGCTGTATGTAATTTAATTAAAATTTGTTAAATTCCCATACAACCACTCCCCCAAAACCTTGCCCCAAACCTCCCACAGCTCTCTCCTTTTCCATTGAATGATATACAAGTTAATTTATTATAGTATAAAAGACACTGAAGTATATCAATTTCTTGTTATTTTTTGATTTAAAACGGTGGAATTAACACCCTCCGTGTTTCATTAAATATACTTAACAGAACGAGATACAAAATATGGAGTTAGGTTACATATTACAACTTTTTCACACACACAGAGTATATCAATTTCCTGTTATTGAGCATAATTTACTGTTTTTCTGTGTTCAACTTATCTATATGTGATGTTCATTATGTCAATGAATATGAGATGCCAACATACTCTTGCAGGTATCGACGACCTGATATTCATTTTGACATCAATGCTTCTCTTCCAGGACCCATGGAAAATTACTATCAGGGTAATTTCTGAATATGGTTACACTGATCGCATCACTTTTGATAAAAAAGTGTCTGCATACAGTTATGAGGAATGTTCTTATTCCACCAATCTTCTATGTTGGGAGTGTGGACATGGCGGTATATATGGTCTGTTTGTTGTCCTTATGAATTATACAATACTTGTAGTGACTATGCAAGTCAAGTACTTACTTTTCCTCTAGTGTATGAATGATTTTATACAGATGAAGTTTCATCTTGCAAATGCTATTGAATTATTGTTTTCATTCAGACCTTTTTTGAGACAAATGTATAGAGTTATTGTGTGACTTGAATTTAGGATGTGACTTTGCTGACAGTGAGAGAGTATACCATTATATAGTTATAACTTGAACTCTAAACATGGATGATCTTACTGGCATTTATGTGCTCTTATACTTGAATATTTCGACTATTAGTCGTGCTCTTCTTTTATTGTGTTACCTTCAGTTGATAGTGCATGAGATTTGACGTACATATGCTTTTGGTCAGGCCTTCTACAATCAGGGCAGTCAACTGTTCAACGTTATTTTGTACTAGATTTTGAAGCATCCTTGTATTCTCCTTTCTTCACATCCTTCTTAAAAAAACTGAAGCCATCAAGTAATATAAATCTGCCCACTTGATCTCTTTCGTGGTTATGTTTCCATTTGTAGGCTTTTCTTTTCTCTTCATGGCACATTCCATAACATTATATATGTTGGCAAAAGCTTAATGTTCTGAGACTATTAGCCGGCATTTTTTTTTTTTTTGGTTCCCTGCAATGCCAGAAAAAGGACCAGCTTCTTCCAGTAGCTATGAGCCTCCAGAATGAAGCTTATGCTCAAGCACAAGATGCAGTGGACCTTGTAATGCACTCCTCAGTCCTCAATGTCTATAATTTCTTAAATGAATTTTGTCATCTTTGCTCAAGATATATAAGATTTCGTACTTTCAGAATGTTTATCTTTAAATGATTATGTTATTTGTGCAGAACTGATCAGCTAAGCATCACATTTTTTTTGTATGTTTCAGAACATGCTGGCAAAGGAACTGGCAACGGTCATGGCATGTCGCGTTTTTGGTGAGTTTTGCCTTGTCCTGTCAACTCCTTATGGCTTATGACTCCTTATGCTATGCTACTTAATGTAACTGAAATAACACATAGTGGTTTGCTAGCTAGAGAGTTGCAACTTCCAATTCCAAGAATTAAGGAAACCTCCTGAGACCAATGGTGTTGGCATGTGAGGTTCTCTTTTTAATTGTTGGTCATATGTGACACTTGTAAAATGGTTTTAGTTGATTTGAGAGAGGACTGACCTAAGTTCAGATTCTCTAAGATTTGTTGTGACTTGATTCGACCTGAGATGGCAACTCTGACGGACGTAGGCAGCAAAACTTGCTGTTGATGAAGACAATGACTCTGGCCTGGGCGGCGGCACTGCTCAGGCTAGGGATTTTGAAAGTTTTTTTAAATTTTTTTCTCTCTCTCTTTTTGTTTCACAAAAATTTAGAAGAAGAAGATGGAGAAGATGATAATGTATCTAGAGTTAGGGTTTGAAATTTGTGGAGGTGTATCTTTGGGATCTGATACCAAATATAATGCAGGACAGAAACGATCTAGGATTTTGTGGTGGGGATGATTTGATGGAGTTTGTGGATTTGGGAGGAGTTGAGATTTGATAAAGTTGAGAGGATAGCTACAGCCACAGCTTGATGGAATCCCTTGTAGCTTAGTGTCTAACTAGAACAAACTGAAGCAACCGGTGGAATCTGGGGAAACTTCCACTTGAACATAATGAATCCCAACTTGAAGACACAACTATAACCATAAGTCAAACACATACATTCTCCCAAATCTCTGATAATATGAATGATGTGGGCTCATAAGGCTTGCTCCAGGTCCTCTCTTTAACAACTAAAATCATGGCTATAATTAAGTAGAATCCCATTAAAGTACATATGTAGTCTTATCACATTATTCATTTTCTTCTCCATTCTTGACTTGCTTGTTTATCACACACCTTCTTTATTTTGTAATTAATTTGGAATTATTGTAGATGGAGCACAACCAGTGAGGATATCTGCCAACAGCCATCAAAGATTAGGTTCAACAGGCCTTGTGTTGCACTGTGCAAATGTTATCAGCCCTACTGTTACTCTTGTAAGTTCCTGTCTCTCTTCCTACATTAATATCATTTATCATTTCATTTTATTTTAACCCCCACTTTGGTTTATTCTTGTGTGGTTACACTATAAGTAAGCTAACTATGACATTAATTTATCAAATCAATGTAACTGGAGGCCTTCTGTCATCAGTTTTTTTTTTCTTCTGAAATTAACAGCCTGTTGTCTACTTGAACACTATGTGCATGTGATTTTATGTAATTTTGACGCTCTTGGGCCATCACATTATATGCCTACTGTTCTCACTGTTGAATTCATTCACTAATTTGAACCTTAAATTGAGCCAATTCACTAGTTCAAATTAAATGAATTAAGTGAATTGAAATTGGCTTCAAAAGTTGAGTACATAGCAAAGAAACAAAAAGGGAAGATGAAAAGATAGTCCCACATGGGATAGGGGAATGTAAGGATGTGGGTTTAAATATGATAGCTTGCTCCTTTACTTTGCTTATGTAAGAAGAGGAAAACCTTGAGCACCACGGGTGGTGCTACGCACCGCCCGCACGCGCACGCGCGTGTGCGAGGGCGAATGGGCGTTTAGGGCGCTTTAGAGGCACACGTACGCAATATCGCGAGGAGCTGAGGAGCCTTTGATTTTTGGTGCTATTGGATTCGGGTTGCCTCTATTGGGTTCAGATTGGAATGGATTCGACCTGCACCCGCCCCGTCAGTCAAGAGTCGTTGAAGTCTAACGGTCGGCGGTCCAACAGTCACCGGCCGCCGTCAACGATTGCCGTTAAACGGTCACAACTGTTGAAACGGCCAACTGTTGCGATGTTGAAATCTCAACCGTTGCGACTGTTGAAAACCTATAAATAGGGTCTGGGTCAGTGTTTCAAACTACACGTTTTTTCTTTTCTGCCTCTTCTTCTGCAGACAGAAGTTCCTGAATTTCTGTCTACAGAAGAACTCTGTTCATCAATTCAATAAGTCCAGTCCTGCATTATATAAACCAGAGAGAACCTTTATCAGATTCGCCAGAGCAGAGGGATTGCGGCTTCCTTCCCTCTGCAGATCGATCGTTGTATCCTGGGAGATCGACGTCCAAGAAATCCAGAAGCAAACAGTGGAGGACGAATCGATTTTAAGGAGATAGTGTCCAACACTAGCCTCAATCTTCATCCAATCTACTTCCTGTCATCTTCCAGTGGTCTTCCAGTCTTCATGCAAGTATCTGAAACAGGTTTTTCATAATCCAGTTTCTTCTTTATTCACTTTAGGTTAAGTAAACTAAGAAGAAGAAGAATAGTTTAATTATTTCTGTAAACAGTTTCATTCTGGAAACTGTGTTAGGTAATAAGATAACAGAACACTGAAACCTAATTACAGAATTAATTTCCTGCAAGATAACAGTAGCAATTCAGTGTAACTACAAATCTGTCATCTTGTGTTAATCTAAAACAATTCTGTATGTTTCAATCCGCAACCACAGAATTAGTAACCTCCACTTTACATATACTGTCATAATATATTAAAAGACATATGGTAAATTTACCAACAATCTTAAAATCGATTATTGCATGTTTTAGATTAACTTTTTAAGAATACAGTTTAAACATTTTTAGTTTGAACCTACATTCTTAAAATCGATTATTGCATGTTTTAGATTAACTTTTTTAAAAATACAGTTTAAACATTTTTTAGTTTGAACCTACATTCTTAAAATCGAATTTCGTACTTGTTTTAGATTAATTTTTAAGAATACAGTTTAAACATTTTTGTTTAGAACTTACATTCTTAAAACTGATTTTTTGAATTCTGTCAAAATACCATAAATTAAGAGTACTGTTATCAATTAAAACTCTGTTATAATAGTATTTAATCTTTAAACTGATATTTCGTTTTAGATTAAAATACTGTCATCAATCACTAGTAATCCAGATTGCTTCTGAAAAAATTTCTATTTGGTGATTTGGAGACTAGTAATCTTAATTGCTTCTGGAAAAAGAATAGTTAATTTTTGTTTTGTAATTTGGAGTGATTTTCAATTTTATTAGAAAGTTAAAATTTATTACAAGACATTAAGATAGATAAATTTTAATATTTGTAGATGGCTACTACATCTGATATGTCCACTGTGATAACTCCTGTCATGGTTACTCCAACTGTGCCTTCAAGCCAGTACGAGAAACCAGAGAAGTTCAGTGACTCAGATTTTAAGCGATGGCAACAGAAAATATTGTTCTATCTCACTACAATGAATCTGGCCAAGTACTTGAAAGAGACTGTGCCTACTTTTGTTGAAGATGATCAACAATCTGTGAAGGCGGTTGAAGCATGGAAACATGCGGACTTTTTGAGTAAGAACTATATCCTCAATGGTTTGGACAATATACTGTATAATGTATATAGTTCAGTTGCTACTGCTAAGGAACTTTGGGAGTCCTTAGACAAGAAATATAATACAGAAGATGCCGGCTCTAAGAAATATGTAGTCAGTAAGTTTCTGGATTATAAAATGGTTGATTCTAAAAATGTAATCAACCAAGTACAAGATTTTCAAGTGATCATTCATGAAATTCATACTGAAGGTATGACTATTAGTGAATCTTTTCAAGTGGCTGCAATAATTGAAAAATTGCCACCATCTTGGAAAGAATTTAGATATTACCTAAAGCATAAACGAAAAGAAATGACACTTGAAGATCTAATTGTACGATTGAGGATTGAAGAAGATAACCGCCTTTCTGAAAAGAAAATTGGAAATCCATACAATGTTTCTAAAACTAATGTTATGAAAAATTCCAATAAGTCTAATGACAGGAAGAGAAAGCACAATGGTGAAGACTCTAAGAGTGGTAACTCGAAGAGATTCAAAGGCAAGTGCTACAACTGTGACAAGCCTGGACATCGTGCAAAGGACTGCCGTGTGCGAAAGGCACCAGATTCTTCGAAGAAGAAGAAGAAGCATCCTAATGCACATTTGGCCGAAGAAGAAAATCTTTGTGCAAATATAGATGTAAATTGTACATCTGTTGTCTCAGAGGTTAACCTAGTTGGTAGCAACTCTAAAGAATGGTGGGTGGACACTGGAGCCACTCGCCACATTTGCGCCAACAAGTGGATGTTCTCCACATATGATTCTGTGGAAGGAGAACTACTCTACATGGGTAACTCTGCAACCTCCAAGGTTGAAGGACGAGGCAATATTGTACTGAAGATGACTTCGGGGAAAGAACTTACTCTTACTGATGTACTTCATGTACCAGATGTCCGTAAGAATCTGGTCTCTGGTTCAGTCTTGAGTAAGAAAGGTTTTAGGCTTGTATTTGAGTCTGATAAATTTATACTCACAAAGAATGGTGTATATGTAGGTAAGGGGTATATGACTAATGGTCTGTTTAAATTAAATGTAATGACCATTGCTCCTAAGGTTATCAATAAAATTGATTCTTCTGTTTATATGACTGAGTCACCTTTTATTTGGCATGGTAGATTAGGACATGTTAATTATTATACTTTACAAAGATTAATAAATTTGAATATATTGCCTAATTTCAATATAAACTTTGAAAATAAATGTGAAATATGTGTTGAATCAAAAATGACTAAGTTTCCATTTCACTCTATAGAACGTAGTACTGAACCTTTAGAATTAATTCATACAGATGTATGTGATTTAAAATCTATTCAAACTAGAGGTGGAAAGAAGTACTTTATTACGTTTATAGATGATTGTACTAGATATTGTTATGTATATCTACTTAGAACAAAAGATGAGGCAATTGAAATGTTTATACAATACAAAAATGAAGTTGAGAATCAACTTAGTAAAAAGATAAAAATGTTAAGAAGTGATAGAGGTGGTGAATATGAGTCACCATTTGCACAAATTTATGCAGAACATGGTATTATACATCAAACAACTGCTCCTTAAACTCCACAGCAAAATGGAATTGCGAGCGTAAGAACAGAACTTTAAAATAAATAATGAATGCCATGTTAATAAGTTCTGGTTTACCCCAGAATATGTGGGGGGAAGCTCTGCTTTCTGCCAATTATATTCTCAACAAAATACCCCAAAAGAAACTTGAGAAAACACCTTATGAATTATGGACATGTCGAGCACCTAGTTATAAATTCTTAAGAGTGTGGGGGTGTCTAGTTAAGATTGCAATTCCTACTCCTAAAAGAACTAAAATTGGACCTAGAACTATTGATTGTATATTCATTGGATATGCGCATAATAGCAGTGCTTATCGTTTCTTTGTTTTTAACTTTGATCATCTAGAAATACATAAGTACTCTATTATTGAATCTAGGAATGCAGTATTTTTTGAAAATATGTTTCCTAGTAAAGAATATAATCCAAGTTCCTCTAAAAGGACTTGTGATGATATAATAAGAGAAACAGAGTCTGATTCTGGAAATAAAACCAATGAGGATGAATGTAGACGAAGCAAAAGGGCCAGGATTAATAAATCGTTTGGTCCGGATTTTCTAACATATATATTAGAAAAAGAACCTCAAACTTATAAAGAGGCTATGTCTACTCCTGAAACTCCTTTTTGGAAAGAAACTGTAAATAGTGAAATTGAATCAATTATTCAAAATCACACCTGGGAACTTGTGGATCTTCCTCCAGGAAGTAAACCATTAGGATATAAATGGATCTTTAAAAAAAAGATAAAATCTGATGGGTCTATAGATAAATACAAAGCTAGACTTGTAATAAAAGGTTATAGACAAAAGGAAGGTATTGACTATTTTGATACATATTCACCTGTAACAAGAATAACATCCATAAGATTAATAATTGTTTTTGCTGCATTATATAATCTTGAACTTCATCAAATGGATGTAAAAACAACATTTTTAAATGGTGAATTAGATGAAGAAATCTACATGGAACAATCTGAAGGGTTTGTAGTTCCAGGTAAAGAAAAAAAGGTGTGTAGACTTGTTAAGTCTCTTTATGGACTTAAACAAGCACTTAAACAATGGCATGAGAAGTTTGACCAAGTTATGTTGTCAAATGGATTTCGCTATAATGAATGCGATAAATGTGTATATGTAAAAGGGGATATGCACAACTATGTCATTGTATGTTTATATGTGGATGACATGATCATCACCGGTAGCACGGTGGCTCTAATTAAGGAAGTAAAAATCATGTTAACACGAAAATTTGATATGAAAGACTTAGGTATTGCAGATATTATTCTTGAAGTTAAAATCTCCAAGACATCTGATGGATATACCTTATCCCAGTCACATTATATCGAGAAGATACTCGAAAAATTTGACAAGGGAATACTGATATAGCTAAGACACCTGTAGATATGAGTCTACATCTTACAAAGAATATAGGTGCTAGTATATCACAGTTAGAATATTCTCAGATCATTGGCAGTCTTATGTATTTAATGAACTGCACAAGACCTGATATTGCATACTCAGTAAGCAAACTGAGTAGGTTTACAAGTAATCCAAGGGAGAACCACTGGAAAGCAATAGTTAGACTACTCAAATATTTGAGGTACACTACTAACTATGGGTTGCACTATACTAGATATCCAGCAGTGATTGAAGGATACACTGATGCTAACTGGATTACCGATTTAAAAGATATCAAATCCACAAGTGGATATATCTTTACTATTGGAGGAGCAGCCATCTCTTGGAAATCTTCTAAACAAACATGTATAGCCAGATCCACTATGGAATCTGAGTTTATAGGTTTAGATAAAGCTGAAGAAGAAGCAGAATGACTTCGAAACTTTTTAGAAAATATTCCAATGTGGCCTAAACCTGTGTCAGCAATATGCATCCATTGCGATAATCAATCAGCAATTGGAAGGACACAAAATGTATTATATAATGGAAAGTCACGACATATACGTCGTAGGCATGAAACTGTAAGACAACTGCTTACAAACGGAATAGTATCTCTTGATTATATAAAATCAAAAGATAATATTGCAGATCCATTAACTAAAGGCTTGACTAGAGATCAAATATATAAGTTGTCGAGGGGAATGGGATTACAGCCTACTAAAGAGTAACTCCATAATGGCAACCCAACCTAGCTGACTGGAGATCCCAAGATCTAGGTTCAAAGGGACAACCGAATTGTGGGGGAATTCGAAAGAATCACTGAGGAAAATATTTCCTATCTCATTTCTATGGTAAAATAGTGATTACCTGCAATGTGTTAGGATAAATCAAGCTTTTAATGATCCTTATATCTTAGAAATCTAAGTGGAGTATGGCAGGATACTCTTGATAAGAGATCACCTATGTGAGTGAGAAGGGGCCGCTTCTATGAGAATGAGAAAAGCTAAGTTCTCTAAGAGCACTCACAGAATTACCAGGTTGTCCAAGGCCAAAATGGACACAACATAGAATCTGATAAAGTTGAAAGAAATCGTGTGAATATTATTGTCTTAGTTTACATCAAAAGCTGAACAGTTCAAAAACATCGTGTTTACTGGTTAGCAAGTAAACTCGATAATATTTCACTAGGGAAGGTTCAAAGCCAAAAGCCACCTCTCCCTATGCGGTAACTTTCTATTACACTCTCTGGTTATTTGCATTAGAGTCTAAGCCATTTCATTCATGTGGGGGATTGTTGAATTCATTCACTAATTTGAACCTTAAATTGAGCCAATTCACTAGTTCAAATTAAATGAATTAAGTGAATTGAAATTAGCTTCAAAAGTTGAGTACATAGCAAAGAAATAAAAAGGAAAGATGAAAAGATAGTCCCACATGGGATAGGGGAATGTAAGGATGTGGGTTTAAATATGATAGCTTGCTCCTTTACTTTGCTTATGTAAGAAGAGGAAAACCTTAAGCACCACGGGTGGTGCTACGCACCGCCCGCACGCGCACGCGCGTGTGCGAGGGCGAATGGGCGTTTAGGGCGCATTGGGCGCATTGGGCGCTTTAGAGGCGCACTTTGCACTTCGCACGTACAGCTGAGGAGCCTTTGATTTTTGATACTATTGGATCCTTTGATTTTTGGTGCTATTGGATTCGGATTGCCTCTATTGGGTTCAGATTGGAATGGATTCGACCTGAGGAGCCTTTAATTTTTGGTGCTATTGGATTCGGGTTGCCTCTATTGGGTTCAGATTGGAATGGATTCGACCTGCACCCGCCCCGTCAGTCAAGAGTCGTTGAAGTCCAACGGTCGGCGGTCCAACAGTCACCGGCCGCCGTCAACGGTTGCCGTTAAACGGTCGCGAGGAGCTGAAGAGCCTTTGATTTTTGGTGCTATTGGATTCGGGTTGCCTCTATTGGGTTCAGATTGGAATGGATTCGACCTGAGGAGCCTTTAATTTTTGGTGCTATTGGATTCGGGTTGCCTCTATTGGGTTCAGATTGGAATGGATTCGACCTGCACCCGCCCCGTCAGTCAAGAGTCGTTGAAGTCTAACGGTCGGCGGTCCAACAGTCACCGGCCGCCGTCAACGGTTGCCGTTAAACGGTCACAACTGTTGAAACGGCCAACTGTTGCGACTGTTGAAATTTCAACCGTTGCGACTGTTGAAAACCTATAAATAGGGTCTGGGTCAGTGTTTCAAACTACACGTTTTTTCTTTTCTGCCTCTTTTTCTGCAGACAGAAGTTCCTGAATTTCTGTCTACAGAAGAACTCTGTTCATCAATTCAATAAGTCCAGTCCTGCATTACATAAACTAGAGAGAACTTTTATCAGATTCGCCAGAGCAGAGGGATTGCGGCTTCCTTCTCTCTGCAGATCGATCGTTGTATCCTGGGAGATCGACGTCCAAGAAATCCAGAAGCAAACAGTGGATGACGAATCGATTTTAAGGAGATAGTGTCCAACACTAGCCTCGATTTTCATCCAATCTACTTCCTGTCATCTTCCAGTGGTCTTCCAGTCTTCATGCAAGTATCTGAAACAGATTTTTCATAATCCAGTTTCTTCTTTATTCACTTTAGGTTAAGTAAACTAAGAAGAAGAAGAATAATTTAATTATTTCTGTAAACAGTTTCATTCTGGAAACTGTGTTAGGTAATAAGATAACAGAACACTGAAACCTAATTACAGAATTAATTTCCTGCAAGATAACAGTAGCAATTCAGTGTAACTACAAATCTGTCATTTTGTGTTAATCTAAAACAATTCTGTATGCTTCAATCCGCAACCACAGAATTAGTAATCTCCACTTTACATATACTGTCATAATATATTAAAAGACATACGGTAAATATACCAACACTCACTAGCTGAATTATTCACCTGTATTGAATTCCCATGTTTTAGTTTCCAGATAAACTTGGGCAACATATATAGTTTATAGTCTGCCTGCCAAATAAACTACATTGAGTTGAGACGAAGCGTTGTGATTAAATTTTCTCTATAGGGTTGATTGGATTGTGTACGTTCCCTTCGCACTCATTTAACTCTAAGGCTGTGAGATACTGAGACCGCTATTGGTTGTATTTACTTGTAATTTCTATTGGGTATGTTGTAACATAGTATGTTTATATATCATCTACATATAGTTTCATTTGTTTATCCCTACCTGTTTCTTTTTCTTTCCATATGAATGGTGTTTCCAAGGGAATTCAAGGCTCTCCTTTAGAATGTATGCCATTAGCAATTTTTTCATTACATGGAGGTATCTCGGTCATGTCTGTGCCTTCACACACGCCAAGGGGGGGTTGCCTCCAAGTATTCTATCTATCTATCTATCTATTATCGCTGCTCTTGTGTCTAGATATCTTTAATGCCCTTGTTTCAATATTATTCCGATTTCTTTGGTAGGATCCATTATGGCTTTGGTTGGGTTGGGGAATGGGCACATACGGGGTCAGTTGCTATTTTCATTATTTTCTATCGGTCTACACTACAATAGAAATGATCACTCATGTTACATGCACTGTTATTATTATTTGAGAAAGTTACCTGCCTAGTGCAAGCGAACCTAATTTCCCTAACTTCAAGGGGGTTGACTTGCGATGTCAATACTTCATACTTGTCAGTCTCCTTTCCCCATATGTCACGTTCCAATTTCCATTAATTCGCAGCAATATAGGTCAACATTGTAGGGTTTTTGTTGAACAAATCTTTCGAGAACATGTGTTGAGAGATCATAAAGCCAGCAGCATTCCTCAAGTCTGTGTGTGTGCAATTGAACATTTGACTGCAACATGTGAAAGTGTCAATAATGCATAGATGGTCACTGATACTAAGTCTTCTCACTTAACAATCAGATGGTATGGTAGGAGAAACCAAGCTCAATGTCGACGACCTTATGACCTTCACCTGTTGTTTTTCTTTCTTGTAGGACCGACCGAGTTAACCCAAAATCCAGGAGGACCGTCTGACCTGATCATTAGGATACAGACGATATTCCATGCGGACAAGGGCCCAACGGCCGTATGATATGAGCGAGCATGAGAGGGATGGATTACAATATTAGAGAAGGAATCAATCTGTCTAATAAAAAAAAGTTAATTATAATCAGACCCCTTATAATATTGGAGGTGTGTAAACACTCCTGAATTTTGAAACTCTCAAAAAATCTTCTGGACTGTTAACACTGTTAGTGAATGTTAGTCCTTTTTTACTAAAGTGCACTCTTGTCGCTCAAATTCCTATTCTACTCTCATCCCCACTCTTTAACCAGCACACACTCTTTCTCTTTCTCTCCTCTCTCTCTCTCTCTCTATCCCTCTCTCTCAGTCACTCTCTCTCTATCCCTCTCTCTCAGTCAGAGAGGGAGGGAGCGTGAGAGAGAGAGGGAGAGAGGGAGATGAGAGAGAGAGAGAGAATGTGCTGGTTAAAGAGATGGATGATAGTAGAATAGAAATTTGAGGGACAATAGTGCACTTTAGTAAAAAAAGTAGAGTGAAAATAATTAATCCTCACTAATAGTGTTAACAGTTTACGGGTTTTTTGAGAGTTTCAAATTTTAGGGGTATTAAGTTACACACCCATAATACTATAGAGGTCTGACTGTAATTAACCCAAGAAAATAATTGGGTAGCAATAAGATAGAGGTATACTTCATTTTTTTTTAATTTTTTTTATTTGGTATGCAAGGATATGGGAGATTGTATGTGAATACTTCTCCACTGTGCTTGGGCTTAATTGAAGAAATGGGGTGGCATTTATTCATCAATTATAACTTAGTTTGTGCTTGCATTGTTTTTTGTTGATGAATTTGTTACCATTATGAATCATTTTTATCTCATATATATATATATTTTTTTTTTGTTAATTCAAGAGCTTTCACATATTACCTGTTGCCATCATGTTGATGTGAGTCCTGTGTGAGGTTCTGTAGGATTCTTGACTATTATGTTGGAATCAAGACGACTTTTTTTAAAATTATTTTCAGATTGAGACATGTACAAATTCTCTATATAATTTTATTATTCATGAATTAACTAGTGAAATTAAAAGGGTCAGGTATCTATCACAATGTCCCATAGCCCTTTTGTTCATGTCAGTTTGAGATGTAATTGGCCTCTTTTTTTTTTTTTTTTTTTTTAAATTCTCTTTGTTTATCAACTTCGATTTCCAAAGTTATACTCGATCATTTGTGTGTAACTTTGCATTTTTTTTATGAAGGTAAAAGATGTTATTTTCCAAGTACAAGTCTTGTAAACTAGTTTGCTCTGTACTCTCACTGCTACATGTGCAGGTAGTTCAAAATATAAAATGGTACGTGTAATATCTTTTTCTTTAAAGAGAGAAGATCACGCATGAGATTATCCATGTTAGTTTAGTTTAGTTACAAATATATGTGTATATATATATATATATATATAGAGGTTTATGGTAAGAGAGATGTAACATCTCACCCCCAATGTCCACACATACCATGATAGAGAAAAATAAGTACATGTATGGATAATAATATGAATACGAGAGAAACATATATTGACACGTGTAAAACAAAAAGCATCACTAAGCATGTTGGAACAATATAAGATGAAAAGATAAAATGACGAAATATCTCCTCAAAGCATTCAATTGATATTTTCGATAAATATGATGTATAATAAGGGAGTGAAGAGGTGATTCTCTACGTTAGCTGATTCAATAACTATGCTCATTTTCTCTCAACTCCTTTAGAAAAAGAAAGGATGTGAGATTTATTTACCTGTTTATGCTTAAAAAAAAAATAATAACAGAAACTAAGGAACCCCTCAAATGGGCCCTAAGATCACCAATTGGGGGGGCCCAAGCGAAAACCTCAATAATGCATGACAGTAACATTATATTCCACGACGGCATCCCCAGTCCTCATATTAATCCAGTGAGTCCGGGCCAGCGCGTATCCAGTCGCGAACCTGAAAAGCCCACTCCCTCCCACAACGGGCATCTCCCTTACCGGGTGCATCACCGCGTTGCGCCCGAGAACCGTTAGCACGCTGCCATTATATTTCCCCGCAGTGAAGTACAGATTCATGGCCTGCAGGAAGCCCACATCCTCCAGGGCCGCGCTGGCGTACATCCCCTGGGCTCGGCCCACTTCGGTGGAGTTGGGCTCTGGGCCTTCCGTCAGCATGTCGTCCATCAGGAAGATCATGCCGAAGGAGGAGGTGATTGTGGTGGTGGTGTTGGTGTTGGTGATGGGCCGGGCCACGGGCATGGCGGTCGCGTTGCGGCCGCTGACGATGTCGTGGAAGTAGAAGTGGAGGTGGCTCAGCTTTTGTCTCAGCTGGGCCTTTGGGCCGGTTTTGACGAAGGAGGTTGGTTTGGGCTCGACTAGGATGAGGAGCAGGGAGAGGAGCAAGGAGAGGAGTAGGGGGGAGTTGGCCATCTGGACCTTTGGAGAGAGGTGTTACAAGTTTTGTGGCTCTGTGCGGTGTTAGGGGGGGGGTGTATATATAGAGGGATTGGGGGTGTTTGAACTAATGACTTCTTGTTTGGGTGTGTGAATAAAGGTGGTATTAATGGTGGTGGCTAAAATGTAGGTGGAGTTAGCTTTTTTGGGGGTGGCGAGAGGGCGGCAAGGCACTCTTTAAAGGGTAGAAACTTGGTTGGCGTAGTTGTCCATGGCCCCCACTTGATCGTCGCCTTTGAGACTTGTTTGGCGTGTCCATTAAGAAAGACTTATCGGTTCTGGATTCTCTTCCCAGAGCAAGATTATAATATTAGGACTTGTATTTTGAGTCATCCATTGAACTGATTGGTGGTTCTTGTCCTTGTAAGAAATTTCTGAGTCAAATGCAGCTCGTAAGGACTCAAGTCCAGGGTTCAGATGCATGTGGAGCCGCTATAAGCGATTAGGTTATCCCTCACCCAAGCCGGCCAGCCCAAGTGCATAGTTCCACCATAAACAGCCAGGTTATCCCTCCATTTAAATATAAATACACCATACGTGAAGTTTAATCTAATAATCTATTTTTTCCCTCTCAGTTTAACAAATTTCTTTACTGTGTATAGTTTGCTTGCTGATCACTAGAGCATTGACTGTGTAAGCAGTGCTTGAGAGACTCTGCATCCAGATCCAGGGATGAGTTGCAGGAGCTCTATTTGCCACCTCTTTTATCATGCACCCTACTAAGAAAGATTGTGTGCTTCATTTGAAAAAGAAATAATTCCGATTGTTTTATTGTAAAATACATGTCAACGCAAATTAAGGATGGTGTGGATGATGCATGCTAATTTAGAAAAAGTTATTAACCATTTACTATTTTAATAGATAGTCGAAATTGCACTTATATATTCTTGCAATCTTACATGTTCCAAGCTAGATCGGCAATCCGCATGGAGCTTAATTAATGTAAGACATGTGGAGTTGGTTTCATTTCAAAGAAAAAAGTGTGGAACCTTGGGTTCGCTACCATGCGTGTGGGGTCTCACAAGTAAAGAATTCATTGCTACGTTCAATGGGCGGGGAGAAGTAGTCCTTTGACAAAAGAGGAGTAGGCATCAATTTTTCTAGAAAATTTGGAATCTATAATAGTCTTCTGGACTATTTTGTTTTGATAGAAATGGTGGAAGCAGACCTTGCGTTGCCTTTTTCGTGGGGAGTTTCCAAAAGAGCACACCAATTTTCCTAGTGAGCACGCTAGACAATGGGCTCACTAGGAAAAGTGCTGTGCTTCTTTGGAAACTCCCTTTCTTTCCTAGGGGAATTTCTAGATGGGCACAGTTTTTTTCCTAGTGAGCCCACTTTTCCTAGTGCGCACATTCTTCCTTTTAAAAATCTTGTTTTTTCCTAGTGAGTACATCTATATATCCAAATTGCCCAAACCATCTCCCTCTTTTTCTCTACTACAGTTCCCAAACCCATTCCTTAACCCATTCCTAGTGAGCAACACCTCAGGCGCAGATCAACCAGAGGAAGAGGAGCAGCCTCCAGCGCCGGTGCGGCTCCGACCTGCTGCTGTCTCTGCCGGACGACGTGCTGTTCTTGCTTTCTTCCCAACTCCGTCCCTCCGATCTCTCCGCGCTCTCCCTCTGCTGTCGTTGCCTGCGCGCTGCCCTCGCGGCCTCCGACAAGGCGTGGCTAGCGCAGTGCCTCTGCTTGCTCCCGTCCGATGACCTCCTCTTGTGCTGGATTGTGGTGGATTGTGCTGGATCAACTTCTTTACTGCTCTAGCTATTTTTGCTTCAACTGCTGCTTGTGCTGGATTTTGATTCTCTGCTGCAACAGGATGAGCTGCTCTGGGCGGCCGCTTGGCTGTTTGAGGCTACGGACGATCAGTACTACCTGAGTTATGCCATGGACAACTCCGCTTTGTTGGGCGGTACCGGATGGGCCGTCAGGGAGTTCTCTTGGGACAACAAGTATGCAGGACTTCAAGTCCTTCTCACAAAGGTATAAACCAAATTCTTCAGTATCGCTCTGAACATACCCGGTTATGGTTATAGATCTCATTTGATCAGACACCATCTAATTCGTGTTGTAGGTGCTAATGGAGGGCGTAGGCAATGCAAACAATGCTACCCTGAAGCAGTATCAGGCTAAGGCTGAGTTCTTCCTATGTGCATGCCTTCAGAAGAACAATGGCTACAATGTTGCGATGACCCCCGGTATGCATTCCGTCGTCGCTATAACGTGAACGGACAATTTCGATAACTGGAGATATTCCAGTTATCTGATTGTTTTCGTGTGTTGAGCAGGGGGTTTGCTCTATTTCAACGAGTGGAACAATATGCAGTATGTTTCGTCTGCTTCGTTTCTTTTGGCAGTTTACTCGGACTATCTATTCATGGCGAATGGCAATCTTTATTGCCCTGATGGCCAAGTTCAGCCTCTGGATCTTCTCAAGTTTGCACAATCACAGGTACGATTTTTAAGCTCTCATTGATCTCTCTCACTCTCGTCTTGACACTGGCAACAAAAGAGAAGAGGAAAGCGATGAAGATCAAATATAAAAAATATATAGTGGATCAATGAATATATAGTATCGACACTCCGTTACGCTCCGCCCCCGCTCCGCCCTCAACCCCCGCTCCCTTGTCGCCCGGCCTTAATCCGGGCTGGACAGCCCGGATCAAGACTCTTGATCCGGACTGAACAGTCCAGATCAGAAAGCTTGATCCGGGCTGTCCAGCCCGGATCAAGGCTGGCGGCAAGGGAGCGGGGGAGTGGGGGCGAAGCGGAGCGAGCGGGGCGGAGCGGAGGCGAGGGCGAAGCGGAAGCAATGGCGAAGGAGAAAAAGGGAGAAGAAGGAAGACAGAGTATTTTGGTCTAAAATTTTTAATGGCAAGATTGTAATATAATAGAAATTTTAAGTGGGCTCACTAGGAAAAATGTTGTGCACATCTAGAAACTCCCTTTCCTTGGGGTGTACTCTAGGGGATTATTCACGGAGTTGGAAGGAAAAATATCCAAGGGAAACAATTGCGTTGCGTCTTAAGACTTCTTTCTATGTCAACCCTCAAGAGATGAACAGCCATGCTTCTTGTGTCCTATGTATAATTAGTATTTGCTCTATTTCTTCCAATTTTGACGAACAACGAGAAAAAGTGAGCTAAAAATTAAACAAAATTAATCTCTTTTCTGTTAGATTAATTTTTATAATTAATCTATAATTTGGGGCCACACATGTAGATAATTAAAATGTGTGTGCTATCATTTAATTAAGCCAAGTCTAAATTTTGTGGTCTAATTAATAATTGATTAATTGACTTAAAGGGTATAATAGTCATGAGATTATTGTGTAGATACCATTATATAATTATTACTTCTATGAGGGGCAGAAGGGTAATTATGGTAAAAATTATAACTGCCCTAACAGTTTATAATTAGGTTTATACTCTCCGTTCTACCATGACATATTCTGATTTCTCAAAATCCTCTCAGAGAGAATTCTAAGGAAGGATCTGGTGGTTAGAATTGGAAAACCATAACGCAAGGGTTCTCTTCCCGTAAGATTTCTATATCAATGGATTCAGGTATACTTCCGATTTTAATTTTGTACTCATGGTATTAATCAGGAGATTCAAGAATATACAAAATTATTTATTTTTATTTCGGATTTATCAATTGGTAAATTATTTCTACGGATTCTAACAATTGGTATCGGAGCCTACTCCTTGATTAATTTCTTGAGTAATCAATTGAATTTAAAGTTTTGTACTGTTCATAATTCGGATTTTATTGTTCATATAATAATTTTTTTTTAATTGTACAGAATTCGGATTCTACTGTTCATTAAAAAAAAATTAATTTCAAATTATGACATTAATATTTAAATTATTGATCTAGCACTTTAAATAGGCTAATTAAAGCGAGAAATCACCAAAGTGGCATCTCTCGTGTAGATTAGTTTGTTCGGAGTGTTAGATATTTGTGTGTATGTGATTCATGCGGATATTGACTGGCCCAAAGGAAAGTTAATATTTGGCCGAATTACACATACCAGTGGTGATAAATATGCGATGATTATAAATGTAACATAATGTGAATAATAAACCAATCTAAAGATAGGTTTTTTATTTGACATAACTTATCATCAATATTTGATCACTACAACAAGAGTACCACTTACAATTAATATTACTGTCCAAATACTTGATATTAATGTTGTGCTAGGTATCTTGAAATGTCATAATTTGTTTTTTTAATTTAAAAATTAAGTGTTTAATTGCTTGTTTTATGTGAGCATAATGGTTTATTCGATTTATTTTATTTTTATTCTCTATTCAGCTTTTATGTCTGCTACTTCTGTATCTGCCAACATGAGCAATGTCCTTATGTTAAATGTGACTAATTTTAAGAACTGGAAAGAGAATATGATGATTTTCTTGGGCTGCATGGATCTAAACTTAGTCTTGAGAATGAGAATGCCCAAACTCAATGAACTCAATGAGGAAAGTACTCAGCAGGATGAGATTTATTGGGATAAGTGGGAGCGTTCAAATAGGCTAAGTCTTATGATCATCAAGCGCGGCATTCCAGAAGCTTTTAGGGGTGCAGTAACTGATGAGCTTACCAATACCAGTGAGTTCCTTACAGAAATTCAGAAACGTTTTGCTAAAAACGATAAGGCTGAAACAAGCACGCTTTTAGCAAGCTTGATTTCAATGAAGTATAAAGGCAAGGGTAATGTTCGGGAGTACATCATGGAAATGTCTCATCTTGCTTCAAAACTTAAGGCTCTGAAACTCGAGTTATCTGATGATTTACTCGTACATCTGGTTCTCATCTTTCTTCCTGTACAGTTTAACCAGTTTAAGATTAGTTATAACTGTCAAAAGGAGAAATTGACTCTTAATGAGCTCATTTCATTTTGTGTGCAAGAGGAAGAGAGATTGAAGCAAGAAAGGACTGAAAGTGCTCACCTGGCTAGCACTTCCAAGGATAAGGGCAAACGAAAGAATAAGGATAATAAGGTTGCTGCTTCTAAGGGTCCAGAACAAAAGAAACAGAAAACTGAGGCAACATGTTTCTTCTGTGGCAAGCCTAGACACACTAAGAAGGAATGTATCAAGTATGCCGCTTGGCGTGTTAAGAAAGGTGCGTTTCTTACTTTGGTCTATTCTGAAGTTAATTTAGCTTCAGTACCTAGAAACACATGGTGGTTAGATTCTGGTGCTACTACCCATATTTGTGTTTCTATGCAGTATTGCCTGAGTTATCGAAAGCCAAGTGATGTAGAAAAATGCATCTATGTCGGAGACGACCAGTCGGTAGAAGTAGAGGCAATAGGGCACTTTAGATTATTATTGAAAACTGGTTATTTTTTGGATTTAATAGATACTTTTATTGTACTGTCTTTTAGACGGAATTTAATTTCAGTTTCTGTTTTGGACAAATCAGGTTATTGTTGTTCATTTGGAAACAATAAATTTACGTTATCTATTAATTCAAATATTGTTAGAACCGCTTTACTTAATATTTATGATAATCTATATTTGTTGGAAACTATTTTGTCCTATAATGAAACCTTGCATGTGGAGTCACGAGGTACAAAGCGTAAATTGAATCAAGATAATTCGGCTTCATTGTGGCACAAACGCCTAGGTCACATCTCTAAATCAAGAGTTGAGCGACTTGTGTCCGATGGGATTTTGGAATCACTTGACTTTTCGGATTTTGATATTTGTGTCGAGTGTATTAAAGGAAAACAGACTAAAACAAAGAAATTAGGTGCCAATAGAACTACAGACGTCTTAAAATTAATTCATACGGATATCTGTGGACCATTCCCTACGGCATCTTGGAATGGTCAACAGTACTTTATAACATTCATAGACGATTATTCAAGATATGGCTACATATTTCTTATACATGAGAAATCACAGTCATTGGACGTGTTCAAAACATTTAAAGCAGAAGTTGAGTTACAACTCAACAAAAGAATAAAGAGCGTCAGATCTGACCGTGGTGGTGAATACTATGGTAGATATGACGAATCAGGTGAACAACGTCCAGGGCCGTTTGCTAAATACCTAGAGGAATGTGGGATCGTCCCTCAATACACCATGCCAGGATCACCTAGCATAAATGGTACAGCAGAAAAACGAAACCGAACTTTTAAAGATATGGTAAGAAGTATAATTAGTCATTCTACTTTACCAAAAAAACTCTGGGGTGAAGCAATCAAAACGGCAACTTATATCCTGAATTGGGTACCAACTAAAGCGGCCGCTAAAACGCCTTATGAGTTTTGGACGGGTCGAAAGCCCAGTCTAAAGTATTTTCATATTTGGGGATGTCCAACTGAAGCGAGACCTTATAAGCCTCATGAAAGGAAATTAGACTCTAAAACAGTTAGCAGCTACTTTATTGGCTATGCGGAGCGATCAAGGGTTTTAAATTTTATGATCCTACTATTGGATCAATTTTTGAGACGAGAACTGCAACATTTTTTGAGGATGTTGAGTTTTGGGGGAGAAATCATGCTAGAAATATTGTATTTAAGGAGAAAAAGGGATTTGCTGTTGCTTTTGACAATGTACAGGTTTCAATACCTATCATTGATCAAGAAGTAAATTTGGATCCTCAACCAATAGACAATATTGTTCAACCCTTAAATCCAAATGATGAAATTATTCCTGAAGAACAAACTCAACAACCTCAAGATAATACGCCATTAAGGTGATCCACTAGAGAGAGGGGAAGTGCAATTCCAGACGATTATATCGTATATCTTCAGGAACATTAGGAAGAAAGTGGAATGATGGAAGATGATCCAATCAACTTCCATCAAGTTATGAAAAGTTTCAACTCTCATAAATGGTTTGAAGTCATGAATGAAGAGTACAAATCAATGCAAGACAATAAAGTTTGGGAACTTGTCCCATTACTAGCTGGTGCGAAACCCATTTGCTGTAAATGGATATTTAAAACCAAACGGGATTCAAATGGTAATGTGGAAAGGTATAAAGCACGTCTTGTAGCTAAAGATTTTACTCAAAAGGAAGGAATTAATTTCAAAGAGACATTCTCTCCAGTTTCTACGAAGGACTCCTTCAGGATAATTATGGCACTAGTTGCACATTATGACCTTGAGTTACATCAGATGGATGTTAAGACAGCGTTTCTCAATGGCGATATTGATGAAACAATTTATATGGTACAACCAGAAAACTTTGTGTCGAAAGACTTAAAGAATATGGTTTGTAAATTAACTAAATCCATTTATGGGCTCAAGTAAGCTTCTCGTCAGTGGTACTTCAAGTTTCATCAAATCATTGTCTCGTATGGTTTTGAGGCAAATCTTATGGATGAATGTGTGTATCACAAATTCAGTGGGAGTAAGTATATTTTCTTGGTTTTATATTTCGATGACATATTGCTAGCCACAAATGATATAAGGCTATTGCACGACACCAAAATTTTTTTTGTCAAAATATTTTGAGATGAAAGATCTTGGTGACGCCTCCTTTGTTTTAGGAATTCAGATACACCGAGACCGTTCGAGGGGTGTTCTAGGATTGTCACAAAGGAACTATATCGATAAAGTCCTCCAAAGGTATGGCATGCAAAATAGCAAACCAGGTGATACCCCTGTCGCTAAAGGAGACAAATTCAATCTCAGTCAATGCCCTAAAAATAATTTAAAAATTCAAGAAATGCATAAGGTTCCTTACGCTTCGGCTGTAGGGAGTCTAATGTATGCTCAGGTATATACGCGTCCGGATATTGCGTATATTGTTGGCATGTTAGGCAGATATCTAAGTAACCCTGGAATAGATCATTGGAAAGCAGCCAAGCAGGTTATGAAATATTTACAGAGAACAAAAGAGTACATGCTTACATATAGGAGATCAGATCAGTTAGAGATCATTGGGTACTCTGACTCCGATTTTGCTGGATGTCAAGACAGAAGATCCACATCAGGCTATATTTATCTGTTGGCTAGTGGTGCAATTTTTTGGAGGTCTGCGAAACAGACACTCATAACTTCATCCACCATGGCAGCAGAGTTTGTAGCATGTTATGAGGCATCCAATCAAGGAATATGGCTGCGAAATTTTGTCACTGGGCTGCGTGTTCTGGATGGTATTGAAAGACCACTGAAAATATTTTTTAACAATAAATCAGCAGTTTTATATTCCAATAACAACATGAGCTCTACAAAGTCAAAACACATTGATATCAAGTTCCTAGTTGTAAAAGAAAGAGTACAGAGTGGACAGATATCCATAGAGCACATTGGAACAAACTCCATGATAGCTGATCCGCTTACAAAGGGATTACTACCCAAGGTCTTTCATGAGCACACTGCTCATATGGGTGTTATCTTATTTAAGGATATTCAAATTTAATGGGAGTTTGTATTATTTATTATTTATTACTCTATATTATGTTTAGATTTTATCTATACATTTGGATTATGTTCTGCAGAAAATAAAATATTCAGCTTATTACACTCTGTTAAAACTATGCTTAAGAATTGATTTCAATAAAGTTAAGTATGACCAGTTGGAAATAAGCATGAATAGATCACATTGCATGTAATTTCCATACTACGCACTCATGATTGATCTATGTCATTTAGCTGTGCTGATATATGTGACCATTGATCGGTCTAATAACAATTGATGTAACAAAGGTCGCTTTGATCCTATGTCAGCATAGTAAATGGACGAGATTGTTTCGGATATACCCTAAGGACATGATAGCAAATTTTGAGCTCATACGGTTAAACACTTTTATTGGATTACATATGTCCCAGTGGGAGATTGTTAGATTAATTTTTGTAATTAATTTATAATTTGGGGCCACACATGTAGACAATTAAAATACATGTGCTATCATTTAATTAAGCCAAGTCTAAATTTTGTGGTCTAATTAATAATTGATTAATTGGCTTAAATGGTATAATAGTCATGATATTATTGTGTAGATACCATCAGATAATTATTATTTCTATGAAGGGCAGAAGGGTAATTATGATAAAAATTATAATTGCCCTAACAGTTTATAATTAGGGTTATGATCCCCGTTCTAACACGACGTATTCTGATTTCTCAAAATCCTTTCAGAGAGAATTCTAATGAAGGATCTGGTGAATAGAATTGGAAGACCATAACGCAAGAGTTCTCTTCCCGCAAGATTTCTACATCAATGGATTTAGGTATGCTTCCGCTTTTAATTTTGTAATCTTGGTATTAATCAGGAGATTCAAGAATATAAAAAATTATTGATTTTTATTTCGGATTTATCAATTGGTAAATTATTTCTATTATGGATTCCAACATTTTCTCCCTTGTGATTCTTTAATCAAGATAACAAAACACACGCTACGTACATATCTAAATAAGTATATACTGTTTTTAAATAACATTTTTTTTTCAAACCTACATAAGCTTAGATGGTAGAGACGCATGCTAAGCAAGCGAGAGGTACGGAAATTGATACCCCGTATCTCCACTTTCTACCTTTCTAGTATTTGCATTAAAAATTATAAGATATATATATATATATATATATATATATATATATATATATATATATATAAGCTAAATTTGCACGACTTTAAATAGGCTGCTGCTGCCAACATAGATATAAATTTTACTTTTACATGGCAGAGGAAACGAACAAGTCAAAATTTCATTAAAGCAATCATATATTACGACGAATAACGAGAAGACGGAGAATACGTTTTGGCGGGGGGGGGGGAGGGGATATGAACGGATTTTTTTTTGTCAGATTGATGAAACCCTGCTGGTGTTGTCCTGTTTTTGTCAGATTGATGAAACCCTGCTGGTGTTGTCCAGCTAGCCTCAATCTCAAAGTGCATTATGGTGAAATTATATACTCAAGATTTGCACTACCCGAGCTCACAGCAATCATCAATCCATTCCAATCCCCTAGCCAACCTAAACAATCCAAGACGAATCCCCCCAGAACCACCATTTACACGCAGCCGTTGTATTGTCCCCGCCGAAGTTCAAGTTCATAGCCATCAGTAGGCCGAACTCGTCTTGTGCCACAGTACTGCATACATCCCTTGTGCACTTCTGACGAGCTTTGACTCTGGGTCCGGGCCTACACTGAACTGATTGTCCACTATTGTCATTATGCCCAGGGGTAGGGAGGGTTGGCCTGCTGCTTGTCCGCACCATTTTTCACTCAGAATGACCCAGGCAAAGATGAAGAGTTCGTTATTGCATGAGCCATTTGACACAATGAGAAACGGTACGAGCTTGTTGCTATGGTGACGGAGGAGGCGAGTTCTTTGTAAGTACTACTCTAAGTTGGCACAATGACAAAATGAACTTGAAAATGCTACATTTTTTTATTAAAAAAAAAAAAAAAGGTTAAAAAGGGAGTTCTTTTATTTGGCTTGTTCCATTTTTGAATTTCCGAAAAATCTTTTACTTTAGACATCGCATTCCCTTATTCCCTCAACTAAACCATCCTTCCCTGCTCCGGCTTACTCTTCCCTGCTCCGGCTTACTCGCCCCACATGTTGTCGACATGGATGTAAGTACTCTCCATCAGTCTTAGTTCCGTGCTACCTTTGTGTGAGAAGCCCTTTCTCATAAAGGAGATTTCACAGAGACCAAGACCTGAACTTCCACCAGCCAATGTGCTTACTCAGAGTGCTTGCTTCAGCTCCAGCTACTAAAACCAACCAATAAGACTTGCAAGCTACGAAAGAAACATAAATATCTTCAGGGGAAGGGATAGAACAATGTCAGGCATTTTCAGGTGATACATTAACTGGGTTCGACCTCTAGATTTGAAAAAAATACACTAATTTATTTATTTATTTATTTAATTTCTAAAGACGATGAGTTTTCTTTTATCCTACAACGGGGGGGACCATCGTGCACCATTCTTTTGATCGAGCTGAATTACACATCAGACCGTCACAAAACATATAGTTCCATTATGGTGGTAAAAGGAACTCTAAACTTGAAAGACTCATTGATTGCATGGAATCAAACATCACAGTTACAAGCCACGTGATACCTTCACGCGTAGCTTTCATATACGGCAAGTGTGTCCACAAAGCACTAATCAAGCATAGTAGATCCTGTTCGATATGATCTCAAATCATCGCGCAAATATGAGTCTATTCCGTATGTAATTGCAAATATATTCGAAAATCTACTCTTGTATTGAGGATGAAAGGATTCATATTTTATGTCATTGACATCTTGACACCAGGTTTGTCGCTAATTATTCCAAGCGTCTCTGCTATAAAACTGACCAGTTTGCTGAAGCCAAAACAAAGAAACTGAAGTAACCGCTTCCCCCAATAAATATAGATCCGAGTCATTTCATGTTGAATATTACATTTCAACTTCTTGAGTCGCCTTTCTGCATTAAAGAAAATCCATTTCGATGCATTTTCACATACAAGTGATAAAAAAAAAAATGCAAATTCTTTATAAAGAACTTTTAATTCCTAACGCTCTTATGGCTGCAATTTACAAAGCCTTATAGCACCAACCCAAGAATGAGACCAATCAGGTCAGAGCAACAATAGGCTAGCCTTGCATATCAAGCAAATGTCATCACGAGCTTAAAATCCGTTGTTTTGTTTTTTTTTTTTCTGTTATACCAGGTCCCCAAACTCTACATTCTCTCATACCTCCAGTCAAAAACGTCTCTCGTTGTAAATTCTACAAACCGATGAAAAATTTTTTACCTTGCCACACCATTATAGATTCCACCAAAGAGCCCTTATAGATTCCACCATATAACCCTTATTAGCCATAAAGTCAGTGCAACATAAGTTCACAACAGCCAAACTAGAGCACTAGAACAGAATGGAGTGTGTGGCAGTCAGCACACTGCCACTGTACTTCCCTGCAGTGAACCAGTGAGTCCTAGTCAATGCATACCCCTCTTTCGGAACCCCAAACACCCCTATCCCTCCAATCACCGGCATCTGCTGGTGCATTGGGAGGGTTGGAACAGTCAGCACACTGCCACTGTACTTCCCTGCAGTGAAGTACAGGTTCATGGCCTGAAAGAAGCCGAAATCCTCCAGTGCAGCATTGGCATACATCCGCTGAGCGCACCCAATGGGTTCTGAACTCGAGTCTGTGCCTTCAGTTAGAAGATAATCCATCATCATGATCACGCCGTTCAAGGAAGAGGGGCTGGGACGTTTTGTTACGGGTGAAGTATATAGGCAAGTGAGCCCCAGTGGAAGGGTAGTAGTATCATCGGCTATATGGATTGTTTTCACAAATTTGTTAGGGTTTTCAGCCTCAGCTTCACTGATGAGGGAGAGAATAAAGGGGGAGAGTGGTAATAGGATGAGGAGGAAGGAGGGTTTGGCGTTAGATAAAAAGCCACCAGAATACAGTGAGTTTGATGGTGGTGGTGAAAATTGTTAGTGAGAGCTAAATAATACATAAATTAGATACCTTAGCTTAACAGCTATGCTGGGGTGTCTCATAAGCAAAATATTCTATGTGCATAGTTTATTCTAGAAATAAAGCATTATGAAATCATGTCCATCATTTGAATAAAAATAATCAAATGGTTTCTAAAATTCTATAGACCTTAGAAGCTAATTATTTTGAACTACCCATATGTTAGAAATCCCTTGCATTTCATTATCTTATTGTGAAATTTCACACTATCATAAACAGTTTTTTAAAGGTCTCAGGAAAACTTCACAGAGGGTTAAAAACAAATTAGTCCGCAGAGGCACTGAATATTGAAATTCAATCAAAACCGAATCTATAACATATATATCAACTTATCCTGTGTTAACAATTTAAATGGTGCTAAGATAGGAAAGCTAAGAGGAAATAATCAACCCAATTTACTAATTAAATAAAACCAGCTATTCTTTTAACAATTTTGAAGACAACCACGGAAAAAAATATATTTAACCATCTCGTAGTTTTGATGAAGATAAATAGAAAACAATATATATATATATATATATATATATATATATATATATATATATATATATATATATATATAAGTTGCATAAATGAGTTTTCACTCCAAAATTATTCAAAAATAGTCAGAAATTGTCCTCTGACATACACTCAGAGGTCGCAAGTAAAAGAATGAACTCCAATGGATGTATTCAAATAAAAGATCACCGTGGAATGACCAACTTCAGTACCTGTGGGCTAGCTTCTCCTTCTCCAGGTAATGCTGAACATACCTGAAAATACCAAGAGAATTTTTCTTCTTAGTAATTCATACTAAAGATTTTCTGATGATAAAAGTAGATAGATGGAAACTGAGATGTCAAAAGTAATACGACAAAATTGCAATTGGTTGAGTTTGGTATTGACTACGTGACTTCCAAGGGAAATTGATTAGCTAGAAACAGATTAATCATTTCTTTATCACTGACTTTTAAGGATCACATCTTTATCCTAAAAACAGGTTATCCGACCTTTGCAGATTCCCTAGATTAACCAAACCTGCAAGGCTGCAACAATACATCGTTGGATAACATAAACAACGTAAAGACACTTGCAGCTGCATTTGACAGTCAGATCACTTAGGTCATTGTTATCATTCCATTTTATTTGTTGTATGTTATATAGAATGACACAATTGCTGAACAGTGAGAATAGATCATCTCATATACTCATATGAAATAGTACATGATACTATAATATGGCACACGAATACATCTGCATGCTACCGATGTATATGTACCCATATATACTACACCTTTAGTTAGTCTTTTGCAAATTATAAGACTTGAACCAGGTACTTCCAAAACAGCAAAACTATATGCCTCATATAAATAAATCCTCCAGCAAGTTGCCACCACAAATTCTAGTACAAACTCCATTAGGAAAATTCTAAAGATACAATGTGAGATATAACAGTTGTTCATAGTGTTTCTTGTTGTTGTTATTGTACAATCTAAATTTGGGTTTAAATCCAAAATTATCAGCATCAAGCTGCCTCTACTCAGCAATGGTAATGCTTTCCATACACCTAACTCGAATTGCATAAAATAAATATGAGCATTCATACAGGGTATGGACTAAACGCCATTACATCTTAAAACACAAGTGTTTGTCATACTCTGCATGAACCAAACTTGTATGTGTTTCACTAACATGACTAGTGTACTTCTGTATCCAAGTTATTTACACAACAGCACATGTTGTTAATTACACATTTTCGTACCAAATAGTACATTTAAAGAATTACTTCATGAGATTTTAGTCAAGATTTTGTAGTCATGGACATAAGTGATATATTTCGACATGAACAAGTTTACTAACATGGTAATTTTCTGAAGTGCACACACAAGATTTATGTCTTTGTATGTGGCATTCATGCATCAGTAATATATATAACCACATATTTTTTGATATGCCCATTTTATATGAGTGACACTTAAATGGTACAATTGTTTATTAAATAATTTAAATATGTTATGTGTAATTTTCAGTGTTTTAGATACTGCATGGTATACTTGTATACCGATCGGTAAATCATTTTTAAAGAAGAAACGAGACGGGATAGACGTTTTGTTATCGCATACTGTTTTGGACCGGTATGGACCGATATATCGACCGATATCTGGTATGTCAAATACTAGCCGGTATGTCCCTTTATCGGCTATTTTGTCAATGGGTTAGGGTTGTGGTTGAAACCCATTAACTCGTTAGACCCGTCCAGATAAGAAAAAATAAAAATCCGATTCTTCACCCTATCGTTTGCAAAAAACCCTAATCTTCTTCTCTCCCGTTCGAGAGCCCGACCAAACAAAGTTTCCCCAAAAAACCCTATTTTCGCCTTGAGCTGCCGATTTCGTCGCCTTTCACGTCGTCGCCGACTCTCCTTCACTTGATCCGAGCAACTAGAGGCAGCTTCATCCCTTTCCGAAACTTCGCCGAGCAAGAGCAGAGGTTTTTCGAGTGTTGCTAGCCTTCTTCCGATGAATCCGACCTCTCTCCTCTCGCGTGTCTTTGAGCGTCGCCGACGAGCCCATTTGGTAAGTCAATCTCCCCTTTTGTAAATCTTTAAATTTTCTATTTTTGGACAAGAATTATTATCTTTTAATTAGTCTTATTTTCTTTAAATTTTGCTTGTGTCTATATAATGTGTGTTTGAGTGTTTAAAATATAAAAGAATTGAGGATTATGCTTTATGAAAGGGGATTTTATGTGTAACAGTGAATCGATTCACTGATTCACACATAATCAATGTTATGAATCACTGATTCACACTGAATCAATGAATTGGTTCACTGTTAAAAATTTTCAGATAAAGTCCATGTCTTTCAGACCTTATACCAACCAAATCAATAATTTCATTTCCAACACAAAGGTTTGGATCTAATTTTCAACCATATTAATCATTCCACACCCAATATGGATCTAGAAAAGACGCAAGCCAGGCATATGAGTGAGAGAAAGTTGCTGACTTTAGAAATTACGAGAATATGAAATCTAAATTTTCAATGGATCATGAAATCAAAATTCTCATTAGAACTCTGATTGTGATAGATGATTGATTGTTCAATAAAAATCCAAACGCACAGCTGCCTTTCATTCAAAAATATAAGGAAAGTTAATAAACAATCAATCTCTAAATTTTCATCCAATATATATCATACGAGTGGGCATCAGAGCACAAACCTACCCTAGTTTGATCCATTGACCAACCATAAAAGATACAATTAAAAAAATATACGATATTTATACCAAAAAAAAAAAAAACTAACCCTAATGGATCAATCGGATCGGTTAAAGAAATTAGTTACCCGTAGGTGCCGACGAGGGGGCCGAGGAGAAGGGCGGTGCTGATCCAGTTCTCCGAGACCTTGTGGTGGATCTTACCAGGGAGATCCTTCCACAGCCCCGGCATGATCTTCTGCTGGAACGGGGAGAGCCCGTACACAACCGCCCTCATCTTCACCGGAATCTTCCCCATTTCTTCTTGATTCTTGATCTAAAGGAATAATCAATGGCTATGGATCTCCTCTCTTCTCTCTTTTGATCGCCGCTTTTTTTTTTTTTTTTTTTCCCCGTGTTTTATGAGATCTCCAGCGAATCTATTTTGAGGGCACTCAAATTAAAAGGGCCGAACGGGCTACAATGGCCCAATCCCGTCTTTTTGCTTTAGGCCCATGGGCTTGACTATAATCCATTTAATCCCTTTAGAAGAGTTCTCTTCCATTATATGCATAACATGATTAAAACTAAAATAATCAATTAAAATCGATTTAAGTAAAATTTATGAGATCTCCAGCGAATCTATTTTGAGGGCACTCAAATTAAAAGGGCCGAACGGGCTACAATGGCCCAATCCCGTCTTTTGCTGTAGGCCCATGGGCTTGACTATAATCCATTTAATCCCTTTATAAGAGTTCTCTTCCATTATATGCCTAACATGATTAAAACTAAAATAATCAATTGAAATCGATTTAAGTAAAATTGAACCGAAATACGTCTTTGTTGCGAGTTTTGAAATTCGAAACAAGCTAAATTATTTAAAGGTTATATATGTAAAAAAACATAAATACATAAGACATATAATATATGGTTAATTACAGTCAGACCCCCTGTAGTATTGGGGATGTGTCACTTAACACCCCTGAAGTTTGAAACTCTCAAAAAAATCCCTGGACTTAGTTATTTTCACTCTTCTTTTCTATTAAAGTGCACTCTTGTCCCTTAAAATTCCATTGTACCCTTATTTCTCAAATTCCTATTGTTGGTTAAAATGATGGATGATGGTAGAATAGGAATTTGAGAGACAAGAGTGCACTTTAGTAAAAAATGAGAGTGAAAATAACTAAATTCAGGGGGTTTTTTGAAAGTTTCAAACTTCAGAGATGTTAAGTGACACACTCGCAATACTATAGGGGGTCTGACTGTAATTAACCCTATAATATATTTGTATAAATAAATACCTATAAACACACCTACATATATAAACATACACACACACACACACATATATATATATATATACACACACATATATTTTATAAATAATAAATTTAATACAAATTGAATATTTTGAAGAGATATCTAAATTTAATTGAAGAGATATCTAAACTTAATAAAGATTATAATTTTTAAACAAGTTTTATTTAAAAAATTGGTATCGAATAATCTAACTAAACTTAACCAAACCGAGTTATTTTGGTTCAGTTTCAGATTCCACTATAAATATGTTCGGTTTGATTTTGCAAAAGATTGATATAAATCCAACCAAAACTAACCGATACTGATTCACTAATTTTTCAAGGATATCCAGAGGAGTTGCTACAAATAAAGGAGTAGGTCCCTAAACAAAGAGAATTTTCAAGTCAACAACAGAAGGAAAAAAAAAATAAAGAGTTGGAAAATCAATTGATCATCCAAAATGATATCTAAAACAAACATCTTCACCTTAAAAATACATGATAATGTTTTTTTTTTTTCCTTACATTTAATATTATCTAAAAAGGGCTAGAAATCCACTTACCAAATACATACAGTACAAAATCCCCCAATACAACAACAACAAGAACAACTAAGTTTTTTATCCCAAATATTTGGGATATGCTACATGAACAAAAAAAGAATTACGCCGGATCGATTACTTTGATATTCCTTCTCCATTCATTTTTATCAAATAAGTACAAAATCCCCCAATGGGTAAACGAAATCCAAGTCCATCACCGGCCCCTGGGACCATAACCACGAGCCCATGCCAGCAAATAAAAACACAAATCGAACAAAAGCTCTTAAAGCTGCCATCAGTTTGGTCCTTGCTAGCCAGCTAGTTAGTGATGCTTCCACTCTCAACTCACTGCAAATTTTTGCAGGCATCTCACAAGAGCCCATGCTCCCTTGCTCAGCCTTCACTCCACCAATCTTGAATCCAAATGACTATCTCCCACTTTCCCTTGTCGAATTATAAGGTTACATTTGGATATAATTGGTTCCACCAACTTGATAACAAACAAATAAATAAGTAAATATAATTGCCGAATTATGGAATAAGGTCCCAGTATTATAGTTTGTGACCTCAAAATGATGAAGTTTCGACGAAAATGACTAGTTTCCAACTTCCATTGTAGAACTACGTACAAGGCTATATACGTTCTGTAATTGGTTCCCCTAACTCGATAATTTTTCTTGCATATATAGTGCCTGTTGACGTATTTTAGATTTACTATTCTACCATCTTTCGACCTAATAATGATCAGTTCCTAATTATAAATCTAATTCAAGAACACAGCAAGATGCTGTTAGCGGTGTAGAATCAATCCAAATTGAACCCTGCTGCAGCCATCTCACTCACGAAATATTCCCAAGTACATTCACGAACAACATCTTTCAAGCTTTCCAAGGATAAGCATCAGGAACATATCACGTCAATTCTACGCGCACTGCACGAACCCCCATATCACTATGGCTGGCCTGAGCAACCCTTCGCTGTCTACGCACGAGAGAGAATGATGCAGGCCCCACCCCAGCCCAATGCCATCCAACAGACAACTGCATGCAGCTTTTAAAGGAAAGGCGAGGTAGGTAGGTACGTAGGTAGCTGGCTCGGTTAGCTTGCGGCTGAATCCTCAGACAAGCTTTGCTGCAGTTTGATCGTTGCAAGCCACCTTGTCGAAGGCCGATGTGGGGGTTTAAATTCTGTTAGAGTTGTAAAGGTGCATGGGGTGGGGGGCATAATTTAGGCATGTCGCCTCTTGGAAACGCACTAATATGATGGACAATATTGAACAAGGTGGCAGAGTCTCCGACGTCTCTTTTGCTTTTTTTTCCCTGTGCCGTAGTACCCCGCAAAGGCGAGGGTATGTGTGGGGGAATTTGATCCTTGGACTTGGTTCTTAATGGAGGAAAGTTAACTTATGTCAAAGACTTGTAGGTAGAGCAAAGAATCACCAGCATGAGTTAGCGAGTTGTGTCCAACTCTATCAGATCATGTATTGTTGGCCGTAGAGTGAGGGTTGGAGTGGCATCAATCGAAGACAAGTCTTGTTTTAGGACGTGCTGAGTGCAAGCAAAGTGTCCGATGCCCTACGCTTTGAAGGATAAGCTAATGGAAATTCAGGGGTGGATCCAAGTGTAAGCCAGTGAGGGCAGCCGTCACACCTCTACGTACCTTCAAGAGAGAGACCCAAAAAAAAAAAAAAAAACCAAACCCACTTTTTTCTATAGCTTTCGAAGAAGTTTCTAACTCTACCATCATCTTCAATTTTATAATTATGTTCACCTCCTTTTCCATACGCTTTAGATTTTCGATTTTCAGATATGAAGGTTGTGATTATGAGAGATGAATGATTTTAAGAAAGATATCCAGTTTTCTTGGGTTGAATAGCATATTTATTTTTATTTTTAAGAAAGATATCCAGTCATATCCACTTTTATTTTGAACTTCAAAAAATAACGGTAAAATTCAGATTTTAGACATCGCTCTCTTTTGAAATCAGTACTCCTTACATGCACAATACATGGACACATACACCCTTCGATTTTTAGTGATAAATAAGATGAGTTGCTTTCTATCGTTCTTGAATTGCATCAAGAATTACTAAAAAGAAACACAAATTTTGTACCAAGTCATTATACTCATAAATCATATAAATTTTAGAACAAGTTATTATTATTAAATCATATGAAACATATGTTGGTCAATAATTATTTACATGTGGAGGTTACTAAATGCTCTGGTTGCAGATTGAAGCATACAGATATATTTTAGATTAACACAAGAGGGCAGATTTGTAGTTAACAGATTTACTACACAGAATTGCTACTGTTATCTTGCGGGAAATTAATTTTGTAATTAGGTTTCAGTGTTAACCAGAATAATTAAATTGTTTTTATTACTGTTACTTATTTCCTAACACAGTTTCCAGAATTAAACTGTTTACAGAAATAATTAAACTATTTTTTCCTTTAACTAGTTTATTTAACCCAAACTGAATAAAGAAGATACTGGATTATGAAAAACCTGGTTCAGAATGTTGAAGGAAGACAGGAAGACGACTGGAAGATGACACGAAGAAGATCTGATGAAGATCGAGACTAGTGTTGGACACTATCTCCTTAAAATCGATTCGTCCTCCACTATTTGCTTCTGGATTTCTTGGACGTCGATCTCCCAGGATACAACGATCGATCTGCAGAGGGAAGGAAGCCGCAATCCCTCTGCTCTGGCGAATCTGATAAAGATTATCTCTGGTTTATGTAATGCAGGACTGGACTTATTGAATGGAATTGAACAGAGATCTTCTGTAGACAGAAATTCTGAAACTTCTGTCTGCAGTAGATGAACTGAAACAGAAAAGAAAAGAAAAACGTATATTTGAAACTCTGACCCAGACCCTATTTATAGGTTTTCAATAGTCGCAACGGTTGAGTTTTCAACAGTCGCAATAGTTGGCCGTTTCAACAGTTGTGACCGTTTAACGGCAACCGTTGACGGCGACCGGTGACTGTTGGACCACCGACCGTTGGACTTCAACGACTCTGGACTGGCGGGGCGGGTGCAGGTCAAATCCATTCAATTCTGAACCCAATAGAGGCAACCCGAATCCAATAGGACCAAAAATCAAAGACTTCTCAGCTCCTCGCGACGTTGCGTACGTGCGAAGTGCAAAGTGCGCCTCTAAAGCGCCCAATGCGCCCTAAACGCCCATTCGCCCTCGATGCGCCCTAAACGCCCATTCGCCCTCGCACACGCGCGTGCGCGTGCACGTGCGGGCGGTGCGTAGCACCACCCGTGGTGCTCAAAGTTTTCTTCTTCTTACATAAGCAAAGTAATAGAATAAGTTACCATATATAAACCCACATCAATCCTCTATCCAATGTGGGACTATCTTTTCATCTTCCTTTTTTGTTCCTTTACTATGTAGTCAACTTTTGAAGCCAATTTCAATTCACTTAATTCATTTAATTTGAACTAGTGAATTGGCTCAATTTAAGGTTCAAATTAGTGAATGAATTCAACAATCCCCCACATGAATGAAATGGCTTAGACTCTAATGCAAATAACCAGAGAGTGTAATAGAAAGTTACCGCATCAGGAGAGGTGGCTTTTGGCTTTGAACCTTCCCTAGTGAAATATTATCGAGTTTACTTGCTAACCAGTGAACACGATATTTTTGAACTGTTCAGCTTTTGATGTAAACTAAGACAATAATATTCACACGATTTCTTTCAACTTTATCAAATTCTATGTTGTGTCCATTTTGGCCTTGGATAACCTGGTAATTCTGTGAGTGCTCTTAGAGAACTTAGCCTTTCTCATTCTCATAGAAGCGGCCCCTTCTCACTCACATAGGTGATCTCTTATCAAGAGTATCCTGCCATACTCCACTTAGATTTCTAAGATGTAAGGATCATTAAAAGCTTAGTTTATCCTAACACATTACAGGTAATCACTATTTTACCATAGAAATGAGATAGGAAATATTTTCCTCAGTGATTCTTTCGAGTTCCCCCACAATTCGGTTGTCCCTTTGAACCTAGATCTTGGGATCTCCAGTCAGCTAGGTTGGGTTGCCATTATGGAGTTACTCTTTGGTAGGCTGTAATCCCATTCCCCTCGACAACTTATATACTTGATCTCTAGTCAAGCCTTTTGTTAATGGATCTGCAATATTATCTTTTGATTTTATATAATCAAGAGATATTATTCCGTTTGTAAGCAGCTGTCTTACAGTTTCATGCCTACGACGTATATGTCGTGACTTTCCATTATATAATACATTTTGTGCCTTTCCAATTGCTGATTGATTATCGCAATGGATGCATATTAATGACACAGGTTTAGGCCACATTGGAATATCTTCTAAAAAGTTCCGAAGCCATTCTGCTTCTTCTCCAGCTTTATCTAAAGCTATAAACTCAGATTCCATAGTGGATCTGGCTTTACATATTTGTTTAGAAGATTTCCAAGAGATGGCTGCACCTCCAACAGTAAAGATATATCCACTTGTGGATTTGATGTCTTTTGAATCGGTAATCCAGTTAGCATCAGTGTATCCTTCTATCACCGCTGGATATCTAGTATAGTGCAACCCATAGTTAGTAGTGTACCTCAAATATTTGAGTACTCTAACTATTGCTTTTCAGTGGTTCTCCCCTGGATTACTTGTAAACCTACTCAATTTGCTTACTGAGTATGCAATATCAGGTCTTGTGCAGTTCATTAAATACATAAGACTGCCAATGATCTGAGAATATTCTAACTGTGATATACTAGCACCTATATTCTTTGTAAGATGTAGACTCATATCTACAGGTGTCTTAGCTATATCAGTATTTCCCTTGTCAAATTTTTCGAGTATCTTTTCCATATAATTTGACTGGGATAAGGTATATCCATCAGATGTCTTGGAGATTTTAACACCAAGAATAATATCTGCAATACCTAAGTCTTTCATATCAAATTTCCGTGTTAACATGATTTTTACTTCCTTAATTGGAGCCACCGTGCTACCGGTGATAATCATGTCATCCACATATAAACATACAATGACATAGTTGTGCATATCCCCTTTTACATATACACATTTATCGCATTCATTATAGCGAAATCCATTTGACAACATAACTTGGTCAAACTTCTCATGCCATTATTTAGGTGCTTGTTTAAGTCCATAAAGAGACTTAACAAGTCTACACACCTTCTTTTATTTACCTGAAACTACAAACCCTTCAGGTTGTTCCATGTAGATTTCTTCATCTAATTCACCATTTAAAAATGATGTTTTTACATCCATTTGATGAAGCTCAAGATTATATAATGCAGCAAAAGCAATTATTAATCTTATGGATGTTATTCTTGTTACAGGTGAATATGTATCAAAATAATCAATACATTCTTTTTGTCTATAGCCTTTTACTGCAAGTCTAGCTTTGTATTTATCTATAGACCCATCAGGTTTTATCTTTCTCTTAAAGATCCATTTATATCCTAATGGTTTACTTCCTGGAGGAAGATCCACAAGTTCGCAAGTGTGATTTTGAATAATTGATTCAATTTCACTATTTACAGCTTCTTTCCAAAAAGGAGCTTCAGGAGTAGACATAGTCTCTTTATAAGTTTGAGGTTCTTTTTCTAATATATATGTTAGAAAATCCGGACCAAATATTTTATAACTCTGGCCCTTTTGCTACGTCTACATTCATCCTCATTAGTTTTATTACCAGAATCAGACTCTGTTTCTCTTATTATATCATCACAAGTTCTTTTAGAGGAACTTGGATCATATTCTTTACTAGGAAACACGTTTTCAAAAAATACTGCATTCCTAGATTCAATAATAGAGTACTTATGTATTTCTGGATGATCAGAGTTAAAAACAAAGAAACGATAAGCACTGTTATTATGCACATATCCAATGAATATGCAATCAATAGTTTTAGGTCCAATTTTACTCCTTTTCGGAGTAGGAATTGCAACCTTAGCTAGACACCCCCACACTCTTAAGAATTTATAAGTAGGTGCTCGACCTGTCCATAATTCATAAGGTGTTTTATCAAGTTTCTTTTGGGGTATTTTGTTGAGAATATAATTGGCAGAAAGCAGAGCTTCCCCCCACATGTTCTGGGGCAAACCAGAACTTATTAACATGACATTCATTATTTCTTTTAAAGTTCTGTTCTTACGCTCAGCAATTCCATTTTGCTGTGGAGTGTAAGGAGCAGTTGTTTGATGTATAATACCATGTTCTGCACAAATTTGTGCAAATGGTGACTCATATTCACCACCTCTATCACTTCTTAGTATTTTTATCTTTTTGCTAAGTTGATTCTCAACTTCATTTTTGTATTGTATAAATATTTCAATTGACTCATCTTTTGTTTTAAGTAGATATACATAACAATATCTAGTACAATCATCTATAAACGTAATAAAGTACTTCTTTCCACCTCTAGTTTGAACATATTTTAAATCACATACATCTGTATGAATTAATTCTAAAGGTTCAGTACTACATTCTATAGAGTGAAATGGAAGCTTAGTCATTTTTGATTCAACACATGTTTCACATTTATTTTCAAAGTTTATATTGAAATTAGGCAACATATTTAAATTTATTAATCTTTGTAAAGTATAATAATTAACATGTCCTAATCTACCATGCCAAATTAAAGGTGACTCAGTCATATAAGCAGAAGAATCAATTTTATTGATAATCTTAGGGGCAATGGTCATTACATTTATTTTAAACAGACCATTGGTCATATACCCCTTGCCTACATATACACCATTCTTTGTGAGTATAAACTTATCAGACTCAAACACAAGCCTAAATCCTTTCTTACTCAAGACTGATCCTGAAACCAGATTCTTGCGGACATCTGGTACATGAAGTACATCAGTAAGAGTAAGTTTTTTTCCCGAAGTTATCTTTAGTACAATGTTTCCTCGTCCTTCAACCTTGGAGGTTGCAGAGTTACCCATGTAGAGTAGTTCTCCTTCCACATGTTCATATGTGGAGAACATCCACTTGTTGGCGCAGATGTGGCGAGTGGCCCCAGTATCCACCCACCATTCCTTAGAATTGCCACCAACTAGGTTTACCTCTGAGACAACAGATATACAATTTACATCTACATTTGCACAAAGATTTTCTTCTTCGGCCAAATGTGCATTAGGATGCTTCTTCTTCTTCTTCGAAGAATCTGGTGCCTTTCGCACACGGCAGTCCTTTGCACGATGTCCAGGCTTGTCACAGTTGTAGCACTTGCCATTGAATCTCTTCGAGTTACCACTCTTAGAGTCTTCACCATTGTGCTTTCTCTTCCTGTCATTAGACTTATTGGAATTTTCCATAACATTAGTTTTAGAAACATTGTATGGATTTCCAATTTTCTTTTCAGAAAGGCGGTTATCTTCTTCAATCTTCAATCGTACAATTAGATCTTCAAGTGTCATTTCTTTTCGTTTATACTTTAGGTAATATCTAAATTCTTTCCAAGATGGTGGCAATTTTTCAATAATTGCAGCCACTTGAAAAGATTCACTAATAGTCATACCTTCAGCATGAATTTCATGAATGATCACTTGAAGATCTTGTACTTGGTTGATTACATTTTTAGAATCAACCATTTTATAATTCAGAAACTTACCGACTACATATTTCTTAGAGCCGGCATTTTCTGTATTATATTTCTTGTCTAAGAACTCCCAAAGTTCCTTAGCAGTAGCAACTGAACTATATACATTATACAGTATATTGTCCAAACCATTGAGGATATAGTTCTTACTCAAGAAGTCCGCATGTTTCCATGCTTCAACCGCCTTCACTGATTGTTGATCATCTTCAACAAGAGTAGACACAGTCTCCTTCAAGTACTTGGCCAGATTCATTGTAGTGAGATAGAATAACATTTTCTGTTGCCATCTCTTAAAATCTGAGCCACTGAACTTCTCTGATTTCTTGTACTGGCTTGAAGGCACAGTTGGAGTAACCATGACAGGAGTTATCACAGTGGACATATCAGATGTAGTGGCCATCTACAAATATTAAATTTATCTATCTTAATGTCTTGTAATAAATTTTAACTTTCTAATAAAACTGAAAATCAATTCAACACTCCAAATCACAAAACAAAAATTAACTATCATTTTTCCAGAAACAATTAAGATTACTTGTCTCCAAATCACCAAATAGAAATCTTCCAGAAGCAATCAAGATTACTAGTGATTGATGATAGTATTTTAATTTAAAACAAAAATTTCAGTTTTAAGACTGAATATTATTATGACAAAAATCTCAGTTTTAAGACTGAATACTTTTAATACTAAATTAATTTCACCACAGTATTCTAATCTAAACAAATATAATCGATTTTAAGATTGTTGGTCAATAATTATTTACATGTGGAGGTTACTAAATGCTCTGGTTGCAGATTGAAGCATACAGATATATTTTAGATTAACACAAGAGGGCAGATTTGTAGTTAACAGATTTACTACACAGAATTGCTACTGTTATCTTGCAGAAATTAATTCTGTAATTAGGTTTCAGTGTTAACCAGAAAATTAAATTGTTTTTATTACTGTTACTTATTTCCTAACACAGTTTCCAGAATTAAACTGTTTACAGAAATAATTAAACTATTTTTTCCTTTAACTAGTTTATTTAACCCAAACTGAATAAAGAAGATACTGGATTATGAAAAACCTGGTTCAGAATGTTGAAGGAAGACAGGAAGACGACTGGAAGATGACAGGAAGAAGATCTGATGAAGATCGAGTCTAGTGTTGGACACTATCTCCTTAAAATCGATTCGTCCTCCACTATTTGCTTCTGGATTTCTTGGACGTCGATCTCTCAGGATACAACGATCGATCTGTAGAGGGAAGGACGCCGCAATCCTTCTGCTCTGGCGAATCTGATAAAGGTTATCTCTGGTTTATGTAATGCAGGACTGGACTTATTGAATGGAATTGAACAGAGATCTTCTGTAGACAGAAATTCTGAAACTTCTGTCTGCAGAAGATGAACTGAAACAGAAAAGAAAAGAAAAACGTATATTTGAAACTCTAACCCAGACCCTATTTATAGGTTTTCAACAGTAGCAACGGTTGAGTTTTCAACAGTCGCAACAGTTGGCCGTTTCAACAGTTGTGACCGTTTAACGACAACCGTTGACGGCGGCCAGCTCCTCGCGACGTTGCGTACGTGCGAAGTGCGAAGTGCAAAGTGCGCCTCTAAAGCGCCCAATGCGCCCTAAATGCCCATTCGCCCTCGCACACGCGCGTGCGCGTGCGCGTGCCGGCGGTGCGTAGCACCACCCGTGGTGCTCAAGGTTTTCCTCTTTTTACATAAGCAAAGTAATGGAACAAGTTACCATATATAAACCCACATCCTTACAATCCTCTATCTAATGTGGGACTATCTTTTCATCTTCCTTTTTTGTTCCTTTGCTATGTAGTCAACTTTTGAAGCCAATTTCAATTCACTTAATTCATTTAATTTGAACTAGTGAATTGGCTCAATTTAAGGTTCAAATTAGTGAATGAATTCAACAATCCCCTACATGAATGAAATGGCTTAGACTCTAATGCAAATAACCAGAGAGTGTAATAGAAAGTTACCGCATCGGGAGAGGTGGTTTTTGGCTTTGAACCTTCCCTAGTGAAATATTATCGAGTTTACTTGCTAACCAGTGAACACGATATTTTTGAACTGTTCAGTTTTTGATGTAAACTAAGAAAATAATATTCACACGATTTCTTTCAACTTTATCAGATTCTATGTTGTGTCTATTTTGGCCTTGGACAACCTGGTAATTCTGTGAGTGCTCTTAGAGAACTTAGCCTTTCTCATTCTCATAGAAGCGGCCCCTTCTCACTCACATAGGTGATCTCTTATCAAGAGTATCCTGCCATACTCCACTTAGATTTCTAAGATGTAAGGATCATTAAAAACTTAGCTTATCCTAACACATTGCAGGTAATCACTATTTTACCATAGAAATGAGATAGGAAATATTTTCCTCAGTGATTCTTTCGAGTTCCCCCACAATTTGGTTGTCCCTTTGAACCTAGATCTTGGGATCTCCAGTCAGCTAGGTTGGGTTGCCATTATGAAGTTACTCTTTAGTAGGCTGTAATCCCATTCCCCTCGACAACTTATATACTTGATCTCTAGTCAAGCCTTTTGTTAATGGATCTGCAATATTATCTTTTGATTTTATATAATCAAGAGATATTATTCCGTTTGTAAGCAGCTGTCTTACAGTTTCATGCCTACGATGTATATGTCGTGACTTTCCATTATATAATACATTTTGTGCCCTTCCAATTGCTGATTGATTATCGCAATGGATGCATATTGCTGACACAGGTTTAGGCCACATTGGAATATCTTCTAAAAAGTTCCGAAGCTATTCTGCTTCTTCTCCAGCTTTATCTAAAGCTATAAACTCAGATTCCATAGTGGATCTGGCTATACATGTTTGTTTAGAAGATTTCCAAGAGATGGCTGCACCTCCAACAGTAAAGATATATCCACTTGTGGATTTGATGTTTTTTGAATCGGTAATCCAGTTAGCATCAGTGTATCCTTCTATCACTGCTGGATATCTAGTATAGTGCAACCCATAGTTAGTAGTGTACCTCAAATATTTGAGTACTCTAACTATTGCTTTTCAGTGGTTCTCCCCTGGATTACTTGTAAACCTACTCAATTTGCTTACTGAGTATGCAATATCAGGTCTTGTGCAGTTCATTAAATACATAAGACTGCCAATGATCTGAGAATATTCTAACTGTGATATACTAGCACCTATATTCTTTGTAAGATGTAGACTCATATCTACAGGTGTCTTAGCTATATCAGTATTTCCCTTGTCAAATTTTTCGAGTATCTTTTCCATATAATTTGACTGGGATAAGGTATATCCATCAGATGTCTTGGAGATTTTAACACCAAGAATAATATCTGCAATACCTAAGTCTTTCATATCAAATTTCCGTGTTAACATGATTTTTACTTCCTTAATTGGAGCCACCGTGCTACCGGTGATAATCATGTCATCCACATATAAATATACAATGACATAGTTGTGCATATCCCCTTTTACATATACACATTTATCGCATTCATTATAGCGAAATCCATTTGACAACATAACTTGGTCAAACTTCTCATGCCATTGTTTAGGTGCTTGTTTAAGTCCATAAAGAGACTTAACAAGTCTACACACCTTCTTTTCTTTACCTGAAACTACAAACCCTTCAGGATGTTCCATGTAGATTTCTTCATCTAATTCACCATTTAAAAATGATGTTTTTACATCCATTTGATGAAGCTCAAGATTATATAATGCAGCAAAAGCAATTATTAATCTTATGGATGTTATTCTTGTTACAGGTGAATATGTATCAAAATAATCAATACCTTCTTTTTGTCTATAGCCTTTTACTGCAAGTCTAGCTTTGTATTTATCTATAGACCCATCAGGTTTTATCTTTCTCTTAAAGATCCATTTATATCCTAATGGTTTACTTCCTGGAGGAAGATCCACAAGTTCGCAAGTGTGATTTTGAATAATTGATTCAATTTCACTATTTACAGCTTCTTTCCAAAAAGGAGCTTCAGGAGTAGACATAGCCTCTTTATAAGTTTGAGGTTTTTTTTCTAATATATATGTTAGAAAATCCGGACCAAATGTTTTAGTAACTCTGGCCCTTTTGCTCCGTCTACATTCATCCTCATTAGTTTTATTACCAGAATCAGACTCTGTTTCTCTTATTATATCATCACAAGTCCTTTTAGAGGAACTTGGATCATATTCTTTACTAGGAAACACGTTTTCAAAAAATACTGCATTCCCACATTCAATAATAGAGTACTTATGTATTTCTGGATGATCAGAGTTAAAAACAAAGAAACGATAAGCACTGTTACTATGCGCATATCCAATGAATATACAATCAATAGTTTTAGGTCCAATTTTAGTCCTTTTCGGAGTAGGAATTGCAACCTTAGCTAGACACCCCCACACTCTTAAGAATTTATAACTAGGTGCTCGACCTGTCCATAATTCATAAGGTGTTTTATCAAGTTTCTTTTGGGTTATTTTGTTGAGAATATAATTGGCAGAAAGCAGAGCTTCCCCCCACATGTTCTGGGGCAAACCAGAACTTATTAACATGGCATTCATCATTTCTTTTAAAGTTCTGTTCTTATGCTCAACAATTCCATTTTGCTGTGGAGTGTAAGGAGCAGTTGTTTGATGTATAATACCATGTTCTGCACAAATTTGTGCAAATGGTGACTCATATTCACCACCTCTATCACTTCTTAGCATTTTTATCTTTTTGCTAAGTTGATTCTCAACTTCATTTTTGTATTGTATAAACATTTCAATTGCCTCATCTTTTGTTCTAAGTAGATATACATAACAATATCTAGTACAATCATCTATAAACGTAATAAAGTACTTCTTTCCACCTCTAGTTTGAACAGATTTTAAATCACATACATCTGTATGAATTAATTCTAAAGGTTCAGTACTACGTTCTATAGAGTGAAATGGAAGCTTAGTCATTTTTGATTCAACACATGTTTCACATTTATTTTCAAAATTTATATTGAAATTAGGCAACATATTTAAATTTATTAATCTTTGTAAAGTATAATAATTAACATGTCCTAATCTACCATGCTAAATAAAAGGTGACTCAGTCATATAAGCAGAAGAATCAATTTTATTGATAACCTTAGGGGCAATGGTCATTACATTTATTTTAAACAGACCATTGGTCATATAACCCTTGCCTACATATACACCATTCTTTGTGAGTATAAACTTATCAGACTCAAACACAAGCCTAAATTCTTTCTTACTCAAGACTGACCCTGAAACCAGATTCTTGTGGACATCTGGTACATGAAGTACATCAGTAAGGGTAAGTTCTTTTCCCGAAGTCATCTTTAGTACAATGTTTCCTCGTCCTTCAACCTTGGAGGTTGCAGAGTTACCCATGTATAGTAGTTCTCCTTCCACATGTTCATATGTGGAGAACATCCACTTGTTGGCGCAGATGTCGCGAGTGACCCCAGTATCCACCCACCATTCCTTAGAATTGTCACCAACTAGGTTTACCTCTGAGACAACAGATGTACAATTTACATCTACATTTGCACAAAGATTTTCTTCTTCGGCCAAATGTGCATTAGGATGCTTCTTCTTCTTCTTCGAAGAATCTGGTGCCTTTCGCACACGGCAGTCCTTTGCACGATGTCCAGGCTTGTCACAGTTGTAGCACTTGCCATTGAATCTCTTCGAGTTACCACTCTTAGAGTCTTCACATTGTGCTTTCTCTTCCTGTCATTAGACTTATTGGAATTTTCTATAACATTAGCTTTAGAAACATTGTATGGATTTCCAATTTTCTTTTCAGAAAGGCGGTTATCTTCTTCAATCCTCAATCGTACAATTAGATCTTCAAGTGTCATTTCTTTTCGTTTATGCTTTAGGTAATATCTAAATTCTTTCCAAGATGGTGGCAATTTTTCAATAATTGCAGCCACTTGAAAAGATTCACTAATAGTCATACCTCCAGCATGAATTTCATGAATGATCACTTGAAGATCTTGTACTTGGTTGATTACATTTTTAGAATCAACCATTTTATAATCCAGAAACTTACCGACTACATATTTCTTAGAGCTGGCATCTTCTGTATTATATTTCTTATCTAAGGACTCCCAAAGTTCCTTAGCAGTAGCAACTGAACTATATACATTATACAGTTATTGTCCAAACCATTGAGGATATAGTTCTTACTCAAGAAGTCCGCATGTTTCCATGCTTCAACCGCCTTCACTGATTGTTGATCATCTTCAACAAGAGTAGGCACAGTCTCCTTCAAGTACTTGGCCAGATTCATTGTAGTGAGATAGAACAACATTTTCTGTTGCCATCTCTTAAAATCTGAGCCACTGAACTTCTCTGGTTTCTCGTACAGGCTTGAAGGCACAGTTGGAGTAACCATGACAGGAGTTATCACAGTGGACATATCAGATGTAGTGGCCATCTACAAATATTAAATTTATCTATCTTAATTCTTGTAATAAATTTTAACTTTCTAATAAAACTGAAAATCAATTCAATACTCCAAATCACAAAACAAAAATTAACTATCCTTTTTCCAGAAGCAATTAAGAGTACTTGTCTCCAAATCACCAAATAGAAATCTTCCAGAAGCAATCAAGATTACTAGTGATTGATGATAGTGTTTTAATTTAAAACAAAAATTTCAGTTTTAAGACTGAATATTATTATGACAAAAATCTCAGTTTTAAGACTGAATACTTTTAATACTAAATTAATTTCACCACAGTATTCTAATCTAAACAAATATAATCGATTTTAAGATTGTTGGTCAATAATTATTTACATGTGGAGGTTACTAAATGCTCTGGTTGCAGATTGAAGCATACAGATATATTTTAGATTAACACAAGAGGGCAGATTTGTAGTTAACAGATTTACTACACAGAATTGCTACTGTTATCTTGCAGGAAATTAATTCTGTAATTAGGTTTCAGTGTTAACCAGAATAATTAAATTGTTCTTATTACTATTACTTATTTCCTAACACAGTTTCCAGAATTAAACTGTTTACATAAATAATTAAACTATTTTTTCCTTTAACTAGTTTATTTAACCCAAACTGAATAAAGAAGATACTGGATTATGAAAAACCTGGTTCAGAATGTTGAAGGAAGACAGGAAGACGACTGGAAGATGACAGGAAGAAGATCTGATGAAGATCGAGGCTAGTGTTGGACACTATCTCTTTAAAATCGATTCGTCCTCCACTATTTGCTTCTGGATTTCTTTGACGTCGAGAGATCTTCTGTAGACAGAAATTCTGAAACTTCTGTCTGTAGAAGATGAACTGAAACAGAAAAGAAAAGAAAAACGTATATTTGAAACTCTGACCCAGACCCTATTTATAGGTTTTCAACAGTCGCAACGGTTGAGTTTTAAGTGCGCCTCTAAAGCGCCCAATGCACCCTAAAAGCCCATTCGCCCTCGCACACGCGCGTGCGTAGCACCACCCGTGGTGCTCAAGGTTTTCCTCTTCTTACATAAGCAAAGTAATGGAATAAGTTACCATATATAAACCCACATCTTTACAATTCTCTATCCAATGTGGGACTATCTTTTCATCTTCCTTTTTTGTTCCTTTACTATGTAGTCAACTTTTGAAGCCAATTTCAATTCACTTAATTCATTTAATTTGAACTAGTGAATTTGCTCAATTCAAGGTTCAAATTAGTGAATGAATTCAACAACATATAGTTTGATTCTTGAGTAGTTTTACATAGCACATTATGACTTATGATATGATTTTGAAATAAATATTACCCACGATCTTAAAATACACAAACATCTAACATATAAAATGTTCAGATAAATTCAAATATATTGTTCGGATTTAGATTTTAGAATATCTAGTCTAATATGACTACTGTTAATTAACTTTTAGTCTAAGTATTAAATTTGCTTTCTCACAATTTGGAAGGCTTAGATCCAACTATTAGTATGGATATAAATCTATTCTCTCCCTAAAAGAACCAGACACACTATCATATCATCATAAATTCGTACGCTAGTTGTTCAAGCATATATCTACAGTTAATTACTTAGGACTAATAAGTGGGAAATCCATACACATGCTTATCATTTTCTTTCATATCATTTGTTTCTATCTCCTCCTCCTCCTCCCATATCTATTACTTCTGCTAACCCGATCATCAAGAAGGTTTGAGCCGATTCTATAAGTGTCCATAGAGCTCGGATCAATATCTGTCATTAATCATACATGCATCCAATCGACTAGATGAGTCTGCATGCATACAATGTGTCTGATATCTCCATCTAAAGAGTTACATCATATGCACGATTTAGTTCATATGCACAATGATAAAAGTCATATTCTGATCTAGAAACTATATATCAAAACTAGCTAGTTAGTCCGACACGACCACCACTAACCCTAGTCCTAACAATTGTCAAACACCTGTCATCACCATCTTCTTCTTCCTCTCTTAGTTAGATCTCTTATGCAACTTTCTATTGATGAGATATGTATCCAAGCACGTTATCTCTCCACGAAGGAGGGGCTAACAAAGCTCCACTCAAGGGTGGAAACGAGGAAAGCAAGGGGAAAAATACGACGGAGCCCCAATAGGACACTTTTAATATGGGTCACTAGCAACCCAAGTGAGACCAAATTGCTTCCACTTAGTGTTATTACATAACCCACAAAATAAAATAAAAAATAATAAAAAATGGAAAAGAAGAAAGCAAAGATAGTTTATTACACTTTCTTTCTTATATAACAAACTGGATTGTCTTTCCTTTATAAATCTCAAAGCTAAGATACTAATTAGAAAGAGGATATATATTACATCTGAGATGTCTCTAATCTTCTTGAAGTTGGCCAATGGGGAGACGTATTAGCAATGACATCCACGTGGAAAGTATGTATTGTGGTATTTAATTATTTGAAAAGTGTACGCAAAGAATAAAATCATTGTATGTAATACATGGAGGAATTCAAATTAAGAAGATACGAGGAGCTTGGTGATCATAATACTTTTCTACTTATTGAAAGATTATGAATTAGTGCCTTAAGAATCTTATAGTATCGACTTAGAATTATCCGTTTCTGTATTTTATGTACCATGAGTGTCTTTCTTTAGTGTATACGCTGAGTGTTGTCACTGGACTTATGAAATGGAAAACACAAACCAATCAATGAAAATCAATCGAATTTAGGTTACAAATAAATATACTCCTACTGCATGTAGCACTGCCCCTTGATCATCCTTTTTATGGGCAAAAACTCATTTGCATGGGTAAAATTAATCAATCAACTTAAAATTATCATGCATGCAAAGTTTTAAAATTAGTTCATTTAAAATCATTCATTAATTTACATAGAATAAAAATATTGAAATATATACCTCTCAGAATTTAAAATTTTCTTTTCAATTTTTACTTTTACACATAGGTTGCATTTTCATTTATAAGGAAACGAAGGATACGCACTCTAACAAGCTGATTTGAGATGCCAAACATTATACATACATTCATTCTTAACCCTAAACACCAAACTTTTCCCTAAGATATATAAAAGGTAGGAATCTCTTGATGAATAGATGGTAGGCGCGTGGCGATCATCTTTATACACGAATGAAGTGATCATGAGAGATTATTCAACCAAAAAAGGATGGTGAGGGATGATGGAGATCGTTCTCGATGTGATGAGAGAGCACAGGATCAAATTGATGCATGACTCTAATCCAACAACCCCTCATTATACTCACGAAAACAACTTCTTTAGCATGGTCTTAATTATGTCGAGCCACTTCTTTTGAAAAGAAGATTTGTTGGACACGTGCCCTTGGAGAGGATCACTGATCAAGCATCACTCATTATAAGCTAGTGGTGTATGTGGGAGTCCCCTAGGTTCACGGTAATGGAGAAAAGAGTGCAACTTTTACAATGCAAAGATCTTTCTATGTCACTTCTATTGGCCCACTGTTAATTAGGTGTTTGATTAAGAAAAACAATTGAGATTATTTTAGAGTATTGCAACCCCCACAAGATCATATAATAACCCTATAACACCATAACACAACATTGAATGTGGTACATGACCTCATATGACACATATATTCAACTAATTAATTATCATTAGGCGATTGCATAGGGTCCAAGTTTAGTTGATTAATTAACATGGTAATGCTATTATCTGTTTCTCTCTTACATTAATCGTACGGAAAGAAGATTTAATATATGAATGACCTAACATTGAATTTTCTATATATAAACCCCGATAACTTTGAGTGATGAGGAATCACTAGGAGACAACAGAGAGTCAAGGGTTAGATTATTAGCTAGCTTTTTCCTAATGCGCATGCATTGTGGAACTTGGCCTTTGTTACGCCCAACAAATAACGACGGGGAATGACTCGACCGTAGAGGATTACTTATACATCAAACATGGTCATATTATTGTTAGCACATTGTGAAGGAATTCATAACTTTGACTTTTGGTTTGTCTTCGCCAAAGTCATTCAATATGATCCAACCATGTTTCAAACATGTCCATTGACAAACTTTTGACAAATATTGACAACTAATGCTAGAAAATAACGAGGCTTACGAATGGAGGTAGGTAACAAAGCATATGCTAGTGGCTACACTCTAACAAATTGTTTGTTGAAGGGAAAAGGTGTACACTTTGACAAGCAAAGAAATTTTTTTATCTTGTTAAGATGTTATATCCTAACCTTTTCTCTCGCATGCTTGTCAAACCCTAATTTGTTGAGAGGATCAAAATTGTGGAAGTAACTTGAAGTTATCGGTTAGTTGTAGATGGATTCATATAGAAGTCTCTAGCTAAGTACCTTTACATTAATCTTATGACCTAACTGATTAGTTATTAAGGAGAAGAGATATATGTACTATTTAGTATATCTTGATGCAAAGATTATCTTTTTTAATTATTGTTTTAACCAATCATAATTCCTTATTGCATATCTTGAGTTTGAAAAGTATTACTCTACTTTATTAAAATAACTAAAAAGAAGTGGCAATTTTTTTTTTTTTTTTTTTTGTAATTTAATAGTATGAAAAGTGGTTGTGGTAAGATTTGTTTCTTGGAAACCCAGCAACAATAGATTTGGACACCAAACTGTTTCTTCTATTATGAGTATATACGCGCATTTGATTTGGGCAGTAGATCATGTAGCAAATCAGAGGTTTGCTCATTATTACGATCAGAGTAACTCTAATGCCACACTTGTTGCTAAAGTGTTAAATAATCCAAAAGGAGAATGAATGCATGAAAGTGATTGTGATTGAATGCAGCATATAAATGGATTTGAGATTGAAGAAGGGCATCATAGGGATTGATGGGTCAAGTTGTATTTCTAGCATGAGGAGTGTCTTCAACTCTAATACCACTCTAAAGTGTTAAATAATCAAAAAAGAGAACGAGTACATGAAAGTGATTGTGATTGAATGCAGCATACAAATGGATTTGAGATTGAAGAAGGGCATCATAGGGATCGATGGGTCAAGTTGTATTTCTAGCATCAGGAGTGTCTTCAAAGTTCAAACTCCATAATAAGATTATATTGTATTTTCTTTCAGAGACGTTAATGCTTAAGGACAATGGTTAAGTAAACATCGATCACACACGTGGTTAGAAGTTAATGAAGACATTTGATGCTCAAATCACTGTACAGTCGTCAGTTTTATAACTATCAAAAGAAGTTGTTGATTTATTAAAGAATCATTAAACTCATTAAACTATGCGTTAGTCATGAGAGGATCAAAACTATAGTTCCAACAAAACCTATGAAACAAAACAAACTAAATATCAGAAATTCAATTAAGTAAGTATGATGCAGATATTAAGAAGAAAATAGGCACTGAGTTGAAAACCTAACCACGCGCAGCCACAGTATCATGCAGTGAGCTCCATATGCAGCCTCAAAAATGTACACGCAATTCTGTAGATATTTTGTGTGTGTGTGTGTGTGTGTGTGAGAGAGAGAGAGAGAGAGAGAGAGAGAGAGAGAGAGCCGACCTGAGACATGGAAGTCTAAATCTTTTCTGTAGAATTTTGACTGCTGTGTAGTGTTTGTGCTATCAGCATTCATATCTCATCTGGCCACTAGATCTCTTCTAGAATCAAATGACGTTTGTGAAATCACACATAACTAATTTTTTCCTTTTATATTTCATTGTCTAGTTCATCTTCTAAGTTGTTCATCTAGCTCGAAAAAACATATATATATCTGAGTAGGCTTTTGTTGCTTTTTTTTTTTTTTTTTTTTTTGAGCTTAAGTAAGCTTTTAATTGTTCGTTGTCCAGAAACTATGAATTATGTTTCAACTTTCAAGACAGAAAATAGAAAATATTTTGACATAAAGAAGAGTTACAACCTTTATAAGCAGTATAATCTCACTATTTTCTTTTTCTTTTTCTAATGTATAATCATACAATTCTCGTATCGCTGTGACATAGTTATTTTTGGATTTCCCACACAGAAATATTTGGTTTGCAACAACACAATAAGCAAAAAAATATTTTCTAGAAAAACATAGTAAGTAAGCATAAATCAAATCTCCCCCATGCGTATCGATTTATCTTTCTTTCTAAGGATAAACAACGAATAGATTCCTCAGTGTTTCATTAAAGGAGTGTGTATCGATGTATTGCTAGTAAAAGATAAGAGTTTTCACTTGACATCATCAGTAGCTAGCAAATTATAGTATAACTCGTAATTTCAATTATTAATCACGGACAAAACTTCTTTGAACCATACAGTATGCTATCAACCCATATTGATGGCAAGAAATATATAGGGCCATATTAGCTAGATTTACATTCCAAAATGAAATAAAAGAGATCAGACTCAAATTAAACAGGGCATAATCCATAGGTTTTGTCCTAAAATTTTTTGTCTTAGCACTTAAGATCTCCAAGAAGAAATGTAGCTATCTATATGCATGAATCAAATTACTCTCAACCTTTCATAGAGATCAAAGAGATTTGTAATCTTGCAATCAATAATATTGCCTTCACCTCTGAGTACAATCAAGGGCTAATATTATTGCATGCATGCAAGCTCAAAGCTAGCGCTAGGGCTTTGCTAATAACTCCCAAGTCCAACCCTTCATCAATTCCAAAGCTGGTGGACTTTTAAACATAGGATTTCTAACCAGATATTATTTTACTTCAATTACTTTGTACTAACAAAGATTGACATTTAATTAATCCTCTCGTTGGGAATCCACCAGCGCTTTAATTCCTCTTTCCCTGTCGAGTCCAAATAGAAACCGGTCAATTCCCGGGCTATTTCGGGAATAAATTAACAATCTATAGTTTATCCCCCACTTATTCCCGCCCTTTTTTCTATATCCAGTGGAGTGCACGTTCTCGCTGACGCCAGCGTCCAAATTGTACGGCGACACGTGGTGGACTCCGGAGGCCCAGGTGCGCGTGGGCCCCGCCTCTTCTCCCGACAGGACAGCGACCTGTGACGTGGCGGCCTGTGGAGGTGGCACGGGACTACCGATGTGGGGCCCCCTATTGGCACCGCACCGCAACCTTTCGAGGCTCGTCGTCCCCCACTTTCTTCGCTCGCTTTCCTTTAGGGAGGGCGGTCACGTGCTCCGCATGGACAAGTTAATGTTAAGCTGGACGCGTGGGGTTCTAGAAGATAGCTGTTTCTTTTCTTTTTCTTTTTCTTTTTCCTTTTCCCTCTCTTTTTATCTCTTTAATTTCCTCTCTCTTTGTTCTCATGCTTTTTTTTTCCCCCTTCAAAATTATACTAACAGGGCCAATGTTCTAATCTTGAGTTCTTGACTATACGAAGCATTTTAATTGGTAGCCATGTACTTTTTAGAGTTTTGGATAAGTTCATGTAAGTGTCAAACTTTCATGAGTTTATATGCAAATCTAAAATTCTATTTATCAATTTTCATGTATCCCCCGTGTACAAATATTATTTAAATCCACTCTTACACAATATCGATAAGGCCACACATATTACAGTAGCAAGCTGATCAATGTATATTGTCTTTTTCATCCATTTACATTTGAGTCAAAGTAAAAATATATAGAATGTTTTAATATGTTTCGATTTAAGGAGCAAACATTTCAATAAACAACCACAAAATTGATGAATAAATTAAAAAAAAAAAAGTAATTTAATTGATTAAACTTTGTTTTAATGATGGGTTCAAGGTCATGAAGAGGCTAATTCCTTTAATCATTATGCCTCTTCCTTTAATCATTATTGGTTTTTTTGACTCAACATGAACAAAACCTTAGAATCTCTTTTTTCTTACTTGTTAATTAGGCTTAATCTATCTTGATTAGGGAAAAGATGAAGTCACGAAATTAATTACTAAGTATAATATAAGTAGTTCAGTAACTTTATATATAAGAAACTAGTTCTGATTACAGGATTGTTTCCTTGATACTTTCCTATTAGATATTGAGATATTTTCCTAAATTAGGATAGTTGACAAATATCTGATTATACTAATTTAGAATAGTTGATAAATATCTAATTTGACTAATTGAAGATTTTATGTAATTAGTATCAATTACAGATCTTGTAATTATTCATTCCCTTACTTTCTTCACCTATAAAAAAATGACTCATTGTACATGTTACAATAAAAAAATATACAGAAATTTCTTCATTCCGCTTTCACTTTATTTTCTTCTACATGGTATCAGAGCCACCGAAATTTTTGTGCCTCTTCTAGTTTCTTTTGTGAGTGCATAAACTATTCTAAGTGAGTTTTTCCTTTGTCCTCACACATCCCGAGCTCTTTGTGCTTGTTTCGACCATTTTGAAGTCAGATATTGGCAATCTTCTACTTTCAGATTGTTCGTCTCCCTTTGATTTTCTTCCGTTGAAATTTCAGCTCCATCGGACTTGACAAGCTCTTCCACGCACCGTGTGAAGTTTTTGCAAGTGGTCTTCACGCACTTCTCTTCTCCAACGCGTAAGCCCCACTCGCCCTAGTTAATTATGTTTTTCAATCAGGATTGACTTTTTCGGACGCTGATTTTTGATTGATTTTTCGGATGTTGATTTTGACATATTCTTTCCAAAATGTCATCCCAAAATGATATTGTTCGTGATATTATTCGTCCACTTGATATTGTTTTGGATGGAACTAACTATAATTTTTGGGTTTCCAATATGAAACTTTTCCTCAAAGGAAGAAAATTGTGGCGTTATATTTCTAAGAATTCTCCTAAGCTTGTTCGTGCTAAGAATGAGTCCGCTGTTGATTACACTTCTCGCTTGGACGACTGGGAAAGTATTCATAACAAGATTCTGCAGTGGATTGTTAATACATCAATCCCATCTATTAATAGGATTCTACCCCGACTCGAGAATGCTAAAGCTGCATGAGATTTCTTAGCTGCTTGGTACGATTGCTGTAATGATACTTCTTTCCAGTTTCAGATTGAGACAAAACTTTACCAAATGCGTCAAGAATTCGGTCAGTCCATCACTGAGTTTTACTCTCAAGTTGCTCTTCTTTGGGACCAGTTGACTGTTGCCGAACCCCAACTTTATTGTGCTGCAGACATCGAGCTCTTTGCCAACTATTGGGACCGCCGCAAATTCATGCATTTTATGATGGCTCTTCGCGATGACCTCGAGCAGCCCTTCTTCATCGTACGTCATTTCTTACTATGGATCTTGCTGTTACTGAGTTAATTTTCGAGGAGCATCGTCGTCTTACTATGAAGCTACAGTCCCCGATCTTGTTTTGGCTACTGTTTCTTCGCCTTCCTCCCAACGTTCTGCTCCACAGTCACAATTCTCTTCCCAGAAGTTATTTTGTCGGTATTGCAAAAAAACGGCCACTTGATTACTGATTGTTTCAAGTTGCAGCAGAAAAAGACCCGAGACTCTCGAGATTCTCTCTAATAGGCTGCTGCAGTTGTCTCCACTAATCCCTCTATTCCTGAGTCTTCTTCTCAGTCTACTTCGCTCACTGCTGCTGACATTGAGGATTTGATCCATCAGGTTCTATCTCGTTCATCTACTGACTATCTGTCACTCCATATACTTCTTCTTGGTTTATAAATTCTGCTTGTTGTAATCATATGACTTCTGATCCCACCATTTTTTCTACTAAATCTGCTCTAGATCCTAACCATATTTTTATACTGTTGATAGTTCTGCAACGCCTGTTAGCCATATTAGTTCTATTTCTACCTCCGACAACTCCGTCGGTAATACCTATTTAGTTCCTAAGTTATCGTCGAATCTCCTCTCTGTTGGCCAAATTGTAGAGTTAGGTTTTGAGCTTCATTTTTCCTTTCGTGGTATTGATGTGCAGAATCCTCAAACGGGTCAGGTCATTGGGGCATGCCATAAAGTTGGACGTATATTTGAAATGGTGAACTTGCAGATTCCATCCACTACACCTTCAACTGCCTTTACCATCACTTCTAGTGTTTGGTATTCTTGTCTCGGTCATACTTCTTTATTTCGTATTCAGCAGCTAGTCTCTAGTGACCTCCTTGGATCTGTCACTTTTGTTAAGTTTGATTGTCTTTCTTGTCAACTTGAAAAATAAACTCATTTATCTTTTAATACTAGTGACTCTTTTTCTTCTGCTCCTTTTGATCTTGTTCATTCTGATATTTGGGGCTGTTCTCCAATTTCTACTGAGAAGGACTCCCACTACTTTGTCATATTTGTGAATGATTTTTTGCGTTATATATGGATTTATCTTATGCATAAGCATTCTGAGTTGTTTGCAATTTACAAATGCTTTCACCAAATGGTACTTACCTAATTTTTTCGTGCTATCAAGATTTTTCATTCTGATAATGCTATGGAGTATAACGAAAAATCCTTCATTGAGTTTTTGCAACAAAATGACACTCTCTCCTATCACTCTTGTCCCTATACATCACAACAAAATGGTCGAGCAGAGCGTAAACACTATCACATTCTAGACACTGTCTGATCCCTCCTCATTTCTACCTTGATTCCTGAGCGTCTTTGGGGAGATACTACTCTTACTGCTGTTTACACCATCAATCATGTCCCCTCACCCATTCTTGACAGTAAAACTCCTTTTGAACTGTTGTATGGTACTATTCCTTATTACAGTTTTCTTCGAGTTTTTGGTTATGCCTGCTTCGTTCTTCTCCCCCCGCATGAACGAACGAAGTTGGAATCCCGTTCTAGGCTGTGCTGCTTTCTTGGTTATGACATTGAACAAAAAAGATACCGTTGTTATGATCCTATCACCAAACGCCTTTGTATCTCTCGTTATGTAGAGTTTTGGGAATATAAGTTTTTCATCGCTCTTTCCTCCTTTCCCTCACTCTAGTTATTCCTCTGTCATCACTGATCTTTCTATTACTCTGTTTTTCGAATCTACTAACTCTTTGGCAGGTGATACCAGCTCCTCTGACGATCCATCCTCGGCATCTTCCAATGAACATGCTCCCTCTATGGATCCAGCATCATCACTTGGTTCTTCTCAAGATGTGCATATACCACTTTCTACTGTTTAGTCCTCCTAAGTTATTGCACATCGTCGTTCTGATAGGGTAAGAGCTCCTCCTTCCAATTTTCATGATTACCATTGTTTCTCTGCTCTTGCTACTCTTCATGAGCCTTACTCTTATCGTAAGACAAGTTCTGATACTCTTTGGCAGCAAGCTATGTCTGATGAATTAGATGCTCTTAACAAGACACATACTTAGGAGTTAGTGGATTTGCCTCATGGAAAGTTTGTAGTGGATTTAGAAGATTAAGACTCGGGCAGATGGCTCAGTTGAGCGATACAAAACTCGTCTTGTTGCGTTGGGTTGCTCTCAAGAGTATGGAATTGACTATGAAGAGACTTTTGCTCATGTTGGTCGACTTACCTCTATTAGATCTTTGATTGTTGTTACTGCTGTTCGGCATTGGTCATTGTTTCAGATGGATGTCAAAAATGCCTTTCTTAATGGTGATCTTACTGAGGAAGTTTATATGCAGCCTCCTTCTGGTTATGAGTAATCTCCTCACAATATTTGCCGCCTTCGTCGTGCGATCTATGATCTGAAACAGGCTCCTCATGCTTGGTTGCCAAGTTTATCTCTTTCATCACGCAGCAAGGTTTTGTAACCAGTGCTTATGATATTGCCTTATTCATCCGTAAGACTATCTCTGGCACTACTCTTCTGCTTCTCTATGTTGATGACATAATCATCACTGGTGATGATACTGCTGACGTTCGTGCGTTTTAGGCTTTTCTGGATCATCATTTTGAAATGAAAGATCTGGGCACGCTCAGTTACTTCCTTGGTCTTGAGGTGATATATTTTTCGGATGGTTATTCTTTTTTTTAGACCAAGTATGCTATCAGATCTTATATCCATGGCTGGTCTAACCGACAATAAAACTGTTAGTACCCCTTTGGAATATAATACTCGGCTCAACGTTACTGATGGTGTGCTTCTGTCTGATCCTACTCTCTATCGACAATTGGTTGGTAGTCTTATTTATCTCACAGTTACTTACCATGATATTTCTTATGTTGTTCACATAGTCAGTCAGTTCATGCATAAGTCTCGCTCACCCCACTATATTGCTGCTCTTTGAACCCTCCACTATGTCAAGTGCACTCTTTTTCATAGTTTATACTATTCATCTCAGTCATCTCTTAAGTTACGTGTTTATTCTGATACTGATTGGGCTGGTGATCTTACGGATAGTCGTTCTACCATTGGTAATTGTTTCTTACTTGGCTCATGTCTTGTTTCTTGACAAAGTAAGAAACAAAAAGCTGTCGCTCGATTTACCACCGAGGCTGAGTATCGCGCCCTTGCTGATGCTACTGCTGAGCTTCTATGGCTACGTCATCTTTTGGCTGATTTGGATATCTCTTAGTTGTATCGTTTTTCTCTCTACTGTGACAACCAGAGTGCTATTTAGATTGCGTACAGTGATATTTTTCACAAGCGCACAAAACATATTGAGATTGACTGTCACTTCATCAGGCATCATCTCAGTGATGACACCTTTTGCTTGTGTTCGATTTCCTCTGCTGATCAGTTTGCTAATATTTTCACTAAGTCACACTCACCTAATCATCTTAGTGAACTTATTAGCAAACTCCAGTTGGCTTGTACGGTGCCACCATGAGTTTGAGGGGGGATATTGAGATATGATTATATTGCTAAGATATTTTGAGATACTTTCCTATTAGATATTGAGATATTTTTCTAAATTAGGATAGTTGACAAATCTCTGATTATATTAATTTAGGATAGTTGACAAATCTTTGATTTGACTAATTGAATATTTTATACAATTAGTATCAACTATAGATCATGTAATTATTTTTTTCCTTACCTCTTTCACCTTTTCCTTACCTCTTTCACCTATAAAAGGCTGGTTCATTAATTGTACATGTCACAACAAGAAAATATACAGAAATTTCTTCATTCCGCTTTCAGTTTATTTTTTTTTCTACAGTCAGATAAAAATAACCATACAATTATCCACCGCATAAAAATATTTATATGACATACACCACGTACACAAGCAATAACGGTTAAAGTAATAAAATGTACAATATATTTATTTCAATATAATCTAGTCCATTTTAATATATAAAACTTGCATAATACAGATGGATCGCTACTTATAAATATGAAGCTATAGTTTCCTTTTCATTTTGTATAAAATAAGAAATCTTCCGAAGTCTCAATTGATGGAGTTGGAATGAATTAACAACTGATTCTTAATGGCCGTGTTGTTATGGGTAGGTCTTGCTATAGTAAACAAAACTTTGATGAGACATATTTTTTTCAACATTTTCTTTCTTTATTCTTATGCACATTTTGATCTAAGATCGTCAGTAGATTAATTAGGAGACGTATGTTTTCTCTCTAAATTGTTTGTCGGCTCGATCAGTTATAATCTTTAAGTACTGGACTCTAATGAGCATGCACTAGAGAGCATCATGTGATCACATATATATATAATATACAACAAAATGTTTGGCATAAATAATGTGTTTCTAGGCCAATGTTAGTGATCTCCATGATTAAGTGGCACTCGACTCCTACTTTTATTTCTTTTTAGAAAAAAATATCTATCACTAGATCCCACCTTGCCTAATTAAGATTGTCCTTACAATTTCCTTGCTTCTAGGTCTTCTTTTTTTAAAGAAAATGTTTAATTAGTTAGGGTTCTTTCATCATAATATTCAACTTAAATATTTCATTGTACATTGAAACGATTCTCATTCTTACATTGTCATATATAGAATGTGCCTTTCCCATGAATGGGAAAAATATCTAGAGTTACATTTAGGGGTGAATGCAAACACCTGAACCAAGGGACAAACTTAATCCGAGGCAGAGTTATTCATAAAAAAATAGATAAAGTTTATGCTCTATATAACTTCAATGTAAATTTCATTAAGACATTATAATATGCGAATATCATCTTCAATCAATCATTCTGTTACTGATTTTTGGAGTTTAAAATAGAATACAAAATATTTTATTCAGCCTAAGAAAACGAGATATCAAGTTCAGATAGTAATAAAGGGAGTTATAAAATTGAGGATTTAGAGGAACAACTTAGAAACATTTTTGATCATTTAATTCCAGAGGAGGCGAACCTGGTCCGCATATACGGTACATTAAGAAGAGTACTTTTATTTTCAACTGAAACCCCCGCAAATAGAGCTTTAAGAATAAGTTCGTTCAATAACTAGAAAAAGAGGAGATTCACCAACTTTATTAACTTAAAATAGAACAAGCAAGAAAAACAAACTTGAGATGGGTGGTGCTAAGATAATCCCACCTCTTCATGTTAATGAGAGGCTAATATCTTTGTTAAAGCCAGGCGACATAATTAATCCTCAAGCAATAAAAATATTAATTTAAAGCTATCTATTTTAGCGTTCTTCCTGTTCCATATTCTCTCATTGATAAAACAAAATGGAATAATTTCTATCCTTATTCTTGTCTAAAATATTAATTTTAGAGCCGTGATCTCTTCACTTGCATAATGTACAAGTACTTGAATAGCCAAAGAGTTTATTTCATCGAATCTACTTTTAAAGAGATGACATATCAACGTTTTTGTATATATATATATATATATATATCCCCGAGTCAATATGTATATTTATTATATAGTTTTTCTCGAAGACTTAGTGTATATATATAGCTGTATCTTTATCATTTGCAAGCTATAAATTGCAACAAGACATAGCTATTATATGTAGTTGGCAACAAGAACACAAATAGAACAGATTCCATGAGGAATTGGTGATGTCTGCAGGCTAATGAAAATTGCATTCTGTTGTCAAACTACAGATATATTCATAAGAGATAGGGTACACGTCACACAACAATAACAACTAATCACCCATAGCAGTTGTAAAAGTAGTTGTAAATGCTAAAAATAAAAGTGTTGAAAGAAAACTAATTAACAACCAACATCGTACACGTACAATGCCATTATTCTTCTGCATGAAACTTAACCTATACTCTTGTATTATAATTGACTCTAACAAAGTATAGTAGCTGGATGACTATATACTCGTTATTCTCAGCAGCAACATAATATTGGCTTAATAAATAAGTTTTAGCACACAATATTCTTGCTGCCAAAGTTATTGACGCTAAAACCTATCAAAGTGTAGCAAGTGTTTAGGACAAGAGAATCAACTTAAAATTCAAGATTTCAGATTTTTGTAGTTGGCACACGATAAACTTGGCTTTTCTTGAATTATATATGTTGGGCATTACATTTCCATATTTATGTTATTTACAATTTCAAATTTTCAACCTATATCAGAATGTAAATACATCTTTAGATCTTTATATAGCATGCATCCATAAAAAAAAAAAAAAAAAAAAAAAAAAACATTTGAACCACAAAATTAAGTGTAGGATAAAAAATCAATATATATGCATGCTTTGATTTGGATGTCATAAAAAAAAAAAAAAAAGAAAAACATTTGAACCACAAAATTAAGTGTAGGATAAAAAATCAATATATATGCATGCTTTGATTTGGATGTTTGGACCTGTACACATGCAGAGAGGTCCCAAGCTATTTGAAGTGCACTGATCACTTCCCCATACCTTGTAATTAGGAGCACATACATTTGATCTTACTCCACTCTACACCCCAAGCATGCATGGGAAAGAAAATCAATTCATTATCTCTATATGGAAATAGTAGTTTCGTTTGATTATTTGTCTATTTTGAATTTCAAGACAATTTTTTTAAATTCCAAATCAACTATAACTAATCCCAATGCATGTCATATGATAAAACAAATAAACTTTTTTATTATCCAAATACCATAACTTTTTAGTTTTCACCAATTCCAATATAGAATTTTAAATTTAATAATTAGTTATCATTATCAAAACATTTTTTTTCTTAAAGTCCTTGTTTGATAAAAAAAAAAAAAAAAAAAACGACATTAAGGGTGTACCATTTTTTTTAATCCAAAATTAGTATCAATTCGAGTGTTTAATAACATATTTAAAGATTTGTGTCTCCCTTCTTCCTCTTTTAAAATAGTATGAAAGACTTTATCTTGACAAATTTACTTTTACATTAAAAACCTTTTCTCACCCATTCTCTTAATTGGGAAAGAAGAGGATCTAATAAATTGTTTTAGTGTTTTATAATAGATTTTGACAAAATTATCCCTTGCATTAAAAAACCTTTCCCTCCCCTTCTTTTAGTCATATATTTAAGTTTGTTTTGAGTTAGGATATTTCAGCCATAAAAAGCATCAAACTCAAGATAATAATAAAAAAAAAAAGAATAAAAAAGTAAAATGAAATACGAAAATAATCACACAAACTAAGTTTTCTACCCGCATTCAATTTTCTTTTTCAGTGAACCAAACTCACTAGTTATTATTTATTTATGTATCTTAGATGGAGTCCTACACCAAGGACACACCTAATAATTTAATTAAGGGGCTTTTACATATATGTTACTTAAATCTTTAAAAATTAGAATTTAGTCCCCCAAATCTTCATATTTATAATTTAGTCTTCAAATCTTTTAAATTATAACAATTTAGTCCCCCAACTATATTTTTGGCCCGAATTACCGGTTATACCCCTGAATTACTTTACTTTAGTCCTTCCTTCCCTTATTCTCCTCTCTTCCTCTTTTTATTGGGTTTCCCTCTCCATTTTTCTATCTTTCTTCCCTTCCAGTTAATCTCTAAAGTGAAGTAACTTAGGAAAACCAATAAGAATAAGCAAGAAAGAGAGAGAGAGAGGAGAACCCAATAAGAAGAGGAAGAGAAGAGGAAGAGGGAATGGAGGACTAAAATGAAGTAACTCAGAGGTGAGGTATAACGGGACAAAGAATATGGCCGGGGACTACATTATAGTAACTTGAAGGATTTGGAGGACTAAATTATAAATATGAAGATTTGAGAGACTAAATTCTAATTTTTAAAGATTTAAGGGATAGATATGTAAAAATCCCTTTAATTAAAGGCAACAAAAAATAGGTCTGTTTTGTTTCTTTAAAAATAACCACACAACCTAAAACATTCCTCCTTCTCAGACCTCGCAACTAACGGTGAGATTGGACGGGTTTAAGAGCCTGTTTTTTACTAGCTCTGTTCATATTTTAATTTAAAATTTTAAATAGAGCGAATCAAAAATTGATTTTTAGATCCGCCTATTCTCATTTTGCAATCCCATTTCAATTCTAGGCTGTAATGAACTTAAAAAAGGAAGAAAAAAAAATAAATAGCAACAATTAAGGTTGCCATTCCAAAAGAAAAAGCAAAAGCCAAAGGTCTCAGCTCTCTCTCTCTCTCTCATATTCCTTGCACCTGTCAGCTCAACGACCCCCAAACCCTCCACGTGTCCCCTTCCACCATCCGACATGGCACTCTCCACTCCCCCCTTCCCTTGATAAATACGTTCAATCACCCCCTCCTCCTCATCTCGTTCCCTCTTCCCTCCTAAATTCATCATCATTTAATTAAATCCCCCCGCCCCCCACTCAAAAAAAGAAGGGAAAAAAAAAAAAAAAAAAAAAAGGAAGAGAGAATGCCTTCAGAATCCGAAGAGGCCCGGCCCGACCGCACCCAAATCCACACCCTCATCTCCTCCCCCTGCCACCCCATCGCCCTCCAGTTCCTGGACCTCACCTACAAGATCAAACTCGACCCCAACCCCGCGGCGGCCCACACCCTCAAGCAGCGGGTCCTCAACCAGGGCCCAAACCCCACCCCGGCCCACGACCCAACCGACCGGACCATCCTCAACGGCGTCACGGGCCAGGTCCAGCCGGGCGAGATGCTGGCCATCCTCGGCCCATCCGGCAGCGGCAAGTCCACCCTCCTCACCATCCTAGCCGGCCGCCTCCAGGCCAAATACACCGGTTCGGTCCTCGCCAACGGGTCCCGGTTCACCAAGCCGCTGCTCAAGCGCGTCGGGTTCGTGACCCAAGACGACGTGCTGTACCCGCACCTGACCGTCAGGGAGACGCTGGTTTTCTGCGCCATGCTGAGGTTGCCGCGGACGCTGACCCGATCGGAGAAGGTGCAGGCGGCGGAGAGCGTGATCGCCGAGCTCGGGCTCGGCAAGTGCGCGGACACGGCGGTGGGCAACGCGTACGTTAGGGGGGTGTCGGGCGGGGAGAGGAAGCGGGTGGCGATCGGGCACGAAATGCTGCTGAATCCGAGTCTGCTGATACTGGATGAGCCGACGAGCGGGCTTGATTCGACGGCGGCGGGGCGGCTGGTGAGCACGCTGGGCGGGCTGGCAAGGAAGGGGAGGGCGGTCGTTACGTCGGTCCACCAGCCGTCGAGCTGGGTGTACCAGATGTTTGATTCGGTGATGCTGCTGTCGGAGGGCAACTGCGTCTACTTCGGAAAGGGGAGAGATGCGATGGATTACTTTCGGGAGGTGGGGTTCATGCCCCGCTTCCATGTCAACCCTGCTGATTTCATGCTCGACCTCGCAAACGGTAAGCTTGCTATACATTCGCTTTAAACTTGTTTCGTAGTTCCATTGAAGATAACTAGCCTTAACAGACTATATACATGCATTTACTAGTACGTTAAGACTAGGGATTGCAAGTGTATATATAAAGTGGGTGGTTTGCAATTGTGTCTGCATGCAAGTCAGATTTTTCACCATATCTCTAGTGCTATAGTTGTAAAATTTTGTAACTGCAATTGCAACTACTTATACTTTTACAATAATTATAGCAATAATTGTAGCTGTGAACAAAAAAAATATGTATGCAGAGACTTCTGACTTTTATTTGCAACAATTACGATTGATAACTCTCTTGAAAATAAAAAATAAAAATAAAATTAAAATTCGAAAAATTTTACAATTCTAGTTACCAATCGTAACTTTCAATGGTACAAACTGCAACAACTCCAATTACTACAATTTTATCTACAGTGATACAATTTGCAACTTATATAGTACTATTTGTAAGCAACCAAACAGTCTCCAAATTGAATTTGTAAAAATCTCAAAGCTACTTCACTCATTTCATAATAAAATTGAGCTGCCAATATCCTATAATGGCAAAAGTTTAAATGAAGTAGTATGGAAATGGAAATAAGCTAAGGTTGATCTATATGTGTTTTTTTAGGGTATTAAAACTAGGAGAGATTGGCAAGAACACAATATCTGTCTCTAACCAGAACATATTCTAGATAGGGAAACGGGGGGAGTGTAGCTGTCACAAAAAAGTTGGGCTTCTTTATGAGTGCTCTCTCTCTCTCTCTCTCTCTCTGTTTTTTTTAATCATTTTAACACTTTGAATTAAAGCTGGATTATAAAGAGCTTTAGTTCGGCTTCCTTTTTTAGTTGTTTGATTCTTCTTGAATCAAATAGGGTTCAAGTTATTGGGTTTATTGAAGCAATCATGGTGATGGAGTCTTCCAAATCAAAGCGATACAAGATTACCCCCTTATTATTATTAGTATTATTATTATTATTATTACTATTATTTAACAACATATTCCATTGCTAGTTTTGTTATAAATAACAAAATGCTAGGAAACATTGTTATGAGATTCTTTGCGTCATAATGCATTTTGAGGTTATCTCATACTATTACTGAAGAAAATAAATAACTTACTAAACCATGGATTGAGTAATTTTGACGATGGGCCACCAAAGAATTTTCTATATAATTTTATACGTGCTGATATTTTCATACATCCGTCGAGAGGTAAAAAAAATATTATTTGTTTTCCGTGTATATAAAGATATTGTTTGTTCTCTCTATATATAGAATAGAATGTGACATTACATTCCTATAGCATAGGATTTTCAAATCGGTTATATTTTTTATATATCTAGAAGGTCGATTTCATATTTTATAATAGAAAGATAAGAAAAAAAAAAAAATGTTACATCTGCATCCATGGAGGCACCATGAGATTGCGGACGCATGGCAAGTTAGTGGGGGAAATAAAGTCGCCCTAATCGAACACCAGGACCAGGTGTCCTGATCGCGTCGGGACGTTAAACTTTATTTCCGCTTTTGGACATATGCCTATTGAACCGCCGTTTTCTGCTTTTTGAACACGGCTTAAATTTGATTTTTTGATATTAGTCTTCATTTCCTTTTGCATTTTATGATTTTTCGGTTTAAGTTTCTAATTGTTTTTGGCCCAGTCACTTGTCATTTCTAAGCCACTCGATCCATCACTCTCAAAATATTATCAAATATAATAGAGAGATAGAGGCTCCACAGTTGGTGGCGAGTGGATTGAGATTTAGATTCTGATCCGTACAAATATACGTAGATTTAACAAGAGAAAGTGCCATGGTGATAATTCTTTTTTGGAACACGATATCAAAACTTTATAGTATTTCTGTTTCATGAGATAGTACCAATAATGATTTGTTTTTTAAACTAAAATAAATCATAGCTGTTTGAGTAGAGAGACAAATCAAAAAGGAAAACACTTTGTTAATGAAAATAAGTGTCATAAAGTTTGTGGATCACCTGCTGGCGTTATCATGCCCATTACCAAACTCTGAAAACTATTGCAAAGTGATCTGACAGCACTTACTTGCAGGTGTGTGGCTCTTGGCTTCATAGAAAAACAAAAGTAAAGATTAAGAACGATTTGATGCTACAATATGCTTATTATTTTATCATAATTTGTACCTTAAGAAAGAAAAAAAAAAAAAAAAAAAAAAAACAGTTCGATAAAAAGTTTATCCGGAGGCCACGGACAAAATTGAACCGATACATAGGAGAAAATCTCTGCAGGCTGCACAAATGACACACACAAGTCAAATAACAAAGAGACAACAGACAAAATATTTCATGTGCAGTATGCTAACAAGAAATGTAACAATATTGGTACAGGATTTGTTGAGATGGAGCATAATTGTGATGCAGAGAAGTCTAGCGTGAAGCAATTTCTAGTTTCATCATACGACAGAGTATTATCTCCAAAGGTGAGGGCCTCGGTCACTGCTGCTGTCAGTGCTGCTGCAGCTTCAGGAGATGCTGCAACAATAGGTAATCATCTGAAAAATTCATTACCCAGACATATATATTATAATATATAAACAACATTGCCTAAAAGAACACGCAACAGGATTCAAACCTCTTAGCAGTCACCACGCTCAGATACCTTCAAAAATTTATGCGCACTTGCAATTCATCGGTTGTTAGCATGCGAAGCATTGATTCTGAAATATAATCAGAATATGCTGATGGATGATCATCTTGAATAAGATAGCTACAAGATTACAGAAATAAGAATAATAAGAATCTTTCAAAAGTTTGAGCTGCACTCTAAAGTTTTTCATTGACCACACTGTTGTAAAGACTGCAGCTGTATAGTGAATCAAAAATATGTTGCAAGACTGTTAAATGTCCGTGACTGATTCACATCCTTGTTAATTGAGCAGGAAGCCAAAGATCCAGCGACAAGGAACAGAAGAACCACAGCAGCATTAGCTGGTTCAGCCAGTTCAGTATCCTACTCTGTCGAAGCCTCAAAGAACGACGCCATGAGACCTTCAACTCTCTCCGGGTCTTCCAAGTCATTGCGGCTGCACTCTTAGCAGGAACCATGTGGTGGCATTCCAGCATCCGTAATGTCCAGGACCGGCTCGGCCTCCTCTTCTTCATCTCCATCTTCTGGGGTGTCTTTGCCTCCTTCAATGCTGTGTTCACATTCCCGCAAGAAAGAGCCATCTTCATCAAAGAAAGAGCCTCTGGAATGTACACCCTCTCATCCTACTTCATGGCTAGGATGGCTGGTGACCTCCCGATGGAGCTTGTTCTTCCCACAGTATTCGCCTTCATTATATACTGGATGGCAGGGCTTAGGCCAGAGATAGGGACCTTCTTGCTTACCCTTATCATACTCTTAGGATATGTGCTTGTTGCTCAAGGTCTAGGCCTTGTGGTTGGTGCTGCCATCATGGATGCGAAGCAGGCCTCGACGGTGGTAACAGTCACCATGCTCGCCTTCCTTTTGACCGCTGGTTTCTATGTTCAGCACGTACCAAGTTGCATGATTTGGATGAAGTACACTTCCTTTACTTTCTACTGCTATAGGCTACTCATTGGAGTACAGTACAGGGGAGACGAAATGGATCGTTATTTGGGTTTGTCGCACTATAGACATGAACACAGATCTGGAGAAGAAGAGATTGAGAGTGAGATCAGTATTGGAATGAGCATTGCAGTACTGGTTGCCATGTTTGTTGGATACAGGATTTTGGCTTATGCTGCTTTGAGACGCATCAAAGTTTGAGCGCGAGGCGAAGGAGCTGATTTTTTAGAAGCTGACTCTGGACTTGCTGTTCATTAGATAATAATCTACACAACATGGAAGTCGGCAGGAATTGTAAATGTTGGTATGTTCGAGATTCTAACAGTATAGCAATGGTGGATGTAATTTATATAAGAGAATACTGTAAGGAAGCATAAGCGAAGATTGAGACGCTTCCGTCGTGAGAGATAACAATGACCAGCATGATGATAAGATGTTTACTGTTGTGAGAGAGAAAAATGACCAACTTGATGATAATATGTTTACTGCAAAGTTTGAAGATTAAATATAATATTCATTCTCCTTGAGCAATCTTGTCCCTCAAAAGGAAAGTTACAAAAATTTAAATTGCTTCATAAGTTCTGCTTTCGAAGATGTCTATCATTAAGTCGAGTTCATGGGCACATAAATACCTTAATCCCAAAAGACAAGGACATTGTTCATTTCTTTATACTAGTTCCGAGGTACACCTATCGCTACAAATGTTTTTGAGAGAGCACTACTTGAACAAATCTATATGCAGATTTCTGCTTTGTAATAAGCCTACAGAACATGGCCTCAACAGTGCAATTATCCAACAAAAGGAAGCATCTTAAGATAGTGCTAGTACGAATGCATCTTAAGATAGTGCTAGAACGAATGCAGCCCAAAATAGGGCAAGAAATCCCAATTGCACATCATAACAGGTACAGTATTAAGTTGAGTTGGATCGGTTTCCAGACTAAACTGCAATTAGTAATCAGTGTCCACCTAGTGCTAGTTACGCATAGAGGCTTCAATTATTCCTCCCCTGTTCTGTTGATATGATACTACAAAAGTGACAACAATCCAATTTTCTGATTTCAGCTGTATCGGTCAAACTCTAATGATTGAAGAAATAAAAGAAAGAGAGATTGCAGAACAACTGCATAGTAAAAGTTAATATTGACTTCGAGAATTGCTTAGTGCTAGAATAATTAGTGATGCTCTCTTTCTTAAATGGCAATCAGGTCAAAGAAGCCATAGGGGAAAAAAATTCTTCTTGCCTAATTAGACCATATCCAACTCCAGCAACGAAAAATGAAGGAATGCTTGATTATAATGACATCAATATTCAACAAGTTATGAACAGTTGTAACATTCTCATTCTTTGGACTCTTTCCTGTAATTTTACGCTATTCTAGACCCAGAAAAACCTGAAAATGAATTGTATACATAAAAGCTGAAGGATAAGCAATTAGCAAGAGAACCATAAGACCCGCAGTCATGAAAGTAGACATAGTGACATTTTCCAGATAAAATAAGGAAGTGGGATGTGAAAACCATACTAAATGATGGAGCATATAGAATGTACAGGATTCAGTGGAGGACCTTAAAGTGGCTCTCAAGGAATCAAAGTTAGCACTAAGGAAGGCTGCAAGAAGAAAGAGACATTAACATCTTGCTGGGCAGTTCACTGGGTCAGAACACTTGCCAGAGAATTAAGAAGTAATTCAGCAACACAATCAATAATCTGGGTGAAGTAATTAACTATTTTAGATTGCTTAAAGAAATAGGAAAGAATGCAGTTAATGAAAGAAAGGCGGCAGGAGAGGTGCAACAGTTGTACAACAAATACAATTTTAATGTAAAGATTTTAGAGGTAAGCAGTGCAAGGATACGAAGGATCTTTTTGGTAACAAGACACTTACCTGATTGACCACTAAATGGCACAAATTTCGCTGAGGCAGCTGGTGTGGCACTCTTCGTATCGATATGACATCAAAAGAGCATTGCTTAGATGTCACGTTGATATGATAATAGTGCCACTTCCACATCAGCTGAATCGTAGGCCCGATACCATTTCTGAATCTTGCAAGCACTACTCTTTGAAAAATTTGCTCTCTCATTAGTAATTATGAAAGGGAGAATGGAGATTCGACTAATTCTCTGAATAAAAGCAAGCAGGACAGATAGTTTATAATGAGCACTAGAGAAAAGATGATGCTGGGAATCTCTGGTATTTATGGAAGTATTTGGGGCCTAGCTAGCAAGAACAAACTATAACAGAAGTTCAATGTACATGCCTACCAAGAATAAACTAAACTTAATTTGCTAAGGTTACAGAACATCTTCTCGAAGATTTGATTTTATTTTATTGAAATAGAGGGAGATGAGAATATGCATCAAATAGCTAAATACTTACATATTTTTTGCGCAAGATTCATGCATTTTGAACCTCTTGATCACTTATTTCTAATTTATTTTGGATGTGCATTTAAACAAATGAATGGTTAAAATCATCCTAAGGATTGGCCACCATAAAGTTCTCAGAGAACTTACTTTTATAATTGCTCATATAGGAAAATTTTCGATGAAATACATTATTCATATGGTAATACCAATGCCAAACTTAAAGATTTGCTCCCACCTACCAAATGTAACTTTTAATATTCTGATATTCACCTAATAGTTAAACTACATCAGAACTATGAAAAAAATATATAGATTGTAAATTTTTCAAATGAGAAGGGGGAATGGAAGCAATTAATTAAATAAAAGGGGCAGGAAAGTGAAAAATTTTATAAATATCAACATCTCCGTAAATGAGATATGTAGGGAGATGCTATGTAGTACTTGAATGGAGAAAAATCCAAATGAAAATTTGAGAGTTAGAGAGCTCTTTAGAGAAAAATCCAAATGAAAATTTGAGAGTTAGAGAGCTCTTTAGATCTTCATCACTCATCTAGAGATATTTTCTCTTTATTTAAACCCAATTCTTGAGAATAATATTCATTCAAGAGCTCATGATTTCCCATAAATTGAGAGTCTTAAAATTGGGAACCCTCATAAACTCACACCCTCTACTTTTAATTCTCCACCAAATTTCTTCAAACCTCTCAAAATGTCTCATACATTTTCATCCGGAGAATCAATATTTCAATCCTCACAAATTTTCTCAAAATTAAATCCCAAATCCACTATCTTATCTCTCTTTTCCTTGGTTAAACCATACTTAGTCAACATGGGACGAACCAAGCTAACTCGGGTCTGAACGGAGCCAATCGAGCTCAGTTCGAGCAGCTACAAGCTAGGCCCGAGCTTGCCTGAGCCTAACCCGAGTCTGCTGGATAATGTGCAGGATCAGATTCTTCATATCATAACTTTCACATTCAACATTTGTTTCTGTGAAAACTATCTCATTTCGAAGTTATCAAAGTCCAATTTTCAAAGGTGCAAGTATCATCTTGATTCGAGGTGTGTGGAGAAAGTTAAGGATAAAATAATATGACTACATGGTGCAAGACAGACTCGAGCACAATTTTATCGTAGATTAAGCAATCTTTGAGATTTAATTGGTTGGGTAAGCTTAGCTCAAAAAAGTTGGGTAAGCTATTTGAAAGCTTTACATAGATAACTAATTTAAAATTTGAAAACTAAATATATGAGATAATTATTGAATTTGAGAGCGAAGAGCATTTTATTTCACTTTTCAATTGTAGTTTCGTTTTCCGATTTACACCTCCTTGCCGACTTATAACTCCTTGTCATTATATCCCAAGAAAATAGATTAATACTCAGAAATGCTAATTTAAAGATGATAGTGAATACATGCTTGAAACTCTCATTTGATGATTGATAAACTTTTAATTGGGATTCTAATTTGATAATGTTTACAAACCTTTGTGACTGAACATCCTAATACGATGATAGTCAATATATTTACTTAAAATTATAATTAAACACTATAAGCTTAAATTAATAAATCTCTAATGTTATTCATGTGATTTTCTACTTGTCGATATTTCTGTTTTTTTTTTTTTTTTTAACATAAAATCTTAAACCTAATGATGTCACAAATGTAAACTATGGGAATGATGTGCAATGCTTAAGAGTATACTTATAAGGTTATAAAAACTATAATCACAATCGATTAAGATTATGAAAAGATGATATTTGTATTAATCAAGATAATCACAAAAAAAAGGTAATCAAGAAAAATAATGTGATACATAATGAGGAGTAAAAATTATTTACAAAAGTACGGGATAATCAAGATATAGAAATGAGAAACAATGGTAATACGAATATACGAAATAATAGTGATACAGGCATATAAAAGTTATGAGAATATCAATGTTCTAAATTATAAATAACTATGATTCGTAAATGTGTTATTTGTGATATACATCTATATATTGTGTGTGTGTGTGTGTGTGTGCGAGTGTGCATGCATATGCATGTGTGCGTGTCTCCAAGTACGGTATGTATATAGCCTATGCGACAGTTGTATAGTTGTGTGGCACTTGTCATTGCACGTATTATATTTTGATAGATAAGGAGGTAATTGAGGCTTGGAAAATGATATTGAATGAGAGATAATGGTGATGACATGTGTGACTTTCATAACTTGCACGACACTCATATCTTGTGGCACTTTCATAGCCTAAACAACACTCTTATAGCCTGTGTGACATTTAATAGCATGTTTAGCACTTACGTAACTTGCTGGCGCTCTTCTAGTTCTCCATGTTTGAAGGGATAAGCGAGCGAGAGGATAGCATGCATGATACCTGAAGGATTATGGTAATTCCAGGCCAGGAATATCTGGAGTGTGACATATGAAAGGATATGAGAGCAAGAGGATAGTATATATGATATTTGGAGGATAAGGGGACAGTTGATAGTCTATGTTGCACCCAATCATGGAGAAATAAGAAGGTAAAATATCTCATAGCCTATATGACACTGGTATTACTTGTGTGGCACTTGTACTACTTGCATAATATTAGTATTGCCTGGGTGATAAAAAATAATTATTTATGATGTATAAGAAAGATAATCGTGTGAAATAGGCTATTGTGATATGGATTATTGGTGATATGAATGTATGGCGTATTGATGACATGAATATAGAAATATTGATAATATGGACATGTAGAAGATTATGGACATATGATATTTTATGATACAGATGCATGTAACTATTGTGATATAGATGCATGAGATAATGGTGATATGAATATATTGAACACTTATGATACAGATGAAAGTTGTAAGAAAAATGTAATAACAAATTATAAATAATGATGTCCCGTGTACATGTTATCGGTAAACATAGGTGGAATGAGTTATACACAAAGATAGCTTATTAGTGGAAGAAGAACAGGGCCGAGAATAGGTGGCTGTCTTTTCTAGTATTGAGCGGAACTTCACCAAAATTGCTAAAGAATAAATAATTAAAGAAGATATATTGCAATCTCATAGGATGTACAACTAGAATAAATCATAAACCTCATTTAATATTAATAAAACAACAATATCTGCAATGCACTATCAAAGTGATGATATTTGTCGATACCCTGGCTATCACTTTTCGTAATGGTATAATAAAAAAATTGATGATTATTTATGGTCAGAAGCATGAGGTAACAATGAGAAATTTGTATACATAGAAATAATGAAACCCTAATATCAATGAGACAATGTATATATGGTTTAATTTAAAATGATTATGTTACATATAGATATTAAATGCAATACGATAATTATGGTATATATGTACTATATAGAATGACATCATGATGTGCAAGTGGAAGACAGCTATGATGAGTGTCCACAGGATGGTTGTGAAATGTGTATACGAAATGATATATATATATATATATATATATATATATATATATATATATATATATATATATATATATATATATATATATATATATATATATATATATATATATATATATATATATATATATATAATTGCAATACGTGTGTACATGGAGATAGCCATGATATATGTTACTTTTTCTAAATTTCCCATGAGATCCCATGATATCAACAAGTATGCTATGTGCTTCATTGTACGCACGCCACACACACACACTGTGTGTGTGTGTGTGGTGATAGTTTTAAACAAATTGATCATAGGATGAACCATGATAATGTACATCTAGTGAAATGTGTATTAACCACATTAAAAGGTATTAAAACTAATAATAAAGCAACTAGAACCTTCTTGAGTAACTTGTCGCTACACTTGTACATTTATCATGTTCATATTTCTCTTATCGTGTTACCACATTCTTACTCATCTATTTCTTATAATACGCTAATACTTGTGACCTAATATATTTTGCTTGGCTTCCAAAATCTATTAGGCTTTAAGCAATCACACTTGATTTTATCCATAAAGTTCGAAAAATAAAACTTCAAGCGCAACACAAGTTATCGATCATGAGTATAAAGAAAATATTAACCGCTAAAAATGGGGTTTATCATTATCAAGGACTTCTACTTAAAATGGATGAAAACATCAACATTTTAATATACCTCGAACTCATTAATTTATTTAGATGAATTGTTCTTCAAGTTGATTCAAGTTCGTCGATTTTCCTTGTTATCATTTACATATTGTATTGTCGTATCATCTGTAGTTCCTTATTTCTATCTTCCACATTATCATTTGCATGCTGTTGTAAAATTCATTTCATTTGTAACTCCTTACTCTTACTTTACTCACCTGTTGTAGCTCACATATCTATGGACCAACAATTTTAGGTTGTGACAGAAATTAAGTTCTCATGTAAGTGATGCATTCAAGACTTAGAAGTTACGTTTAGCAATTAGCACTTTCAACTTGTGTTGTACATCTCTACTATGTATATTTGGAGATTCTACATTTATCATTCGGCATGTAAGTAATCTTTGAGAATCTTATGAGTTAAAATTTGTATATTCTTTTTATGAATGGATTAACCCAGTGTTAAAAAAAAAGGCAGATATGTGGCCGCTCATACGTCCACAATAGCGAATGCAGACATACTATGCATTGAACTCGTTAAAATCATCATGTCAATGCAAACAAGGTGATTATACAGTTATGTTCCACATGACCCACGTACAACAATGTAAACGGTTATCGAATTTTCAGGTTTCAAAAGCCAAAACCCTAAGTCCTCGACCAATTGAACCCATTGTTTCATAGAAAAGAGTTAAGGATTTGGATCATGAAAAGATTTCTCTTGATTACTATTAATTGTTTCATAGATTTGAATCAGGGAAAAGGGTCCATGGAAAAGATATTATGGTCTTATTGAATGGGATAAAAGTTGGATTGGCGAATGATGTAAACACACACTATTTTCAAGACAAATTAAAACTAAAACTAACTCCAAAATGTACATATGAATCACAATATGATTCGACATAATATTAAAAAATATGTTATATATGATTACATTTTTATATTGGATCTATCATTGATAATTTTAATAATTGATAATTTTAATACAACAACAACAAAGTCTTTTATCCCAAGTACTTGGGGGTAGACTACATGAACCAAAAGAGAATCACGTCGGATCAATCACATTGATAATCCTTCTGTCATTGATAATTTTAATGCCTATAAAAAAGAAAATTTTAGGCATTTAATAAAATTAAAAAAACAATAGATGCTCAAAGAGTATACCACAATTTAAGTGTAGCATAACAAGCAAAAATTCATTGTACCAATAGATATATAGAAAAAATGATAGAGCTTGAAGAAATGCAAGGTTTTTATCACTTGGAATTAAAGTTTTTCTCCACCATTTAGTCAAAATAGTTGGATTTTTAATCTCAAATCCTTATGTTTTATAAGCAATGATAACAAACAAAATAGTATGCTTGCTAAATCTTAGATACATACTCGAAAAAGCTCAAAAATTTTGTTTTTTGTTTGATTAGTTGACTAATCTTGTACACGGTCGACCAATCTAGAGCTTTAATATTCTCTACCTCTTTGATTGATTGACTAATCTTGTTATTGGTCAACCAATTCGAAGTTGTAATATTCGACCAACCCTGTTATTGGTTGACTAGTTCAGAGTATAAACCTTAGATTTTTGTCTTATTGGTTGACCAACTCATGGTTTTGGTTAACTAATCACAAGATTTCTTTTTGAGAGATTGACTAATTCATCAACTTGGTCAACCAACACTTTGTCCAACAACCAAAGTGGCCCTAATGTAGATAGATTGTCCCTTTGGTTTCTACTTATTTTCATTTTCTTTATGTACTGGTAAAAAAAAGAAGCCTTTCAAACCTTCACCCCAAAATAATTGCTCATCGCTACCAGACCTACAAAAGGATATTCATTACAAATTTGTGATTTACAGTTTTATTTTTCAGTTTTCCCCTTGAAATATTATTAGTTTACATAGCTAATTCCATGTGAAGTATAGGCTCACCTTTGTGCCTAGAAAGGATGTTGCTCATGTCCAGCCCTATACAGCATTGATTCATGTGGACGAATAATATGCATAGTTGTTTTTGTATTCACTCATAAGGCCTAGTTTGGGGACAGTGTTTCATTAAGTGAAACCATAGTTTTTAGAGAGTTTCAAGATAAAACTCTATTTTTAAAACTATATCCCTTTTGGATACATAAAATGGAGTTTCTAAACTCCGCTTTTGTAGAGTTTAAGACCCTCCAAAACTCCAAAATCTACTCAAAGTGGAGGTTTTTTCACAGTTTTGTAAGGTTTTAGAATGAGTAGCTAATATAAGATAGAACTCCATTTTGAGACCTTTACCCATACTCCAGTTTTTAAAAACTGGAATTTGTATATATACAAACTCCAATTTTCTAAAACTTAAGTAAAAAAGAGTTGTGTGAGACCTGATAACCAAACTAATATAGAGATTATCACAGATCTGAATAGCAATCGCTGAAAAATAAAGAACAATAAATCACACGAATACCAATATTTACGTGGTTCGTTCCAAATTGAACTATGTCCACGACTGCCAGAATTTTTCTTCACTATTTAGGGTTATAAGTACAAGATAAGAATATATATATATATATATAGAACTGTGTCGTAACCTACTATCATGTGAAATTATCTAAATACCACCCCGCCAACTTACAACAAAATTGAATCCGCAGGTTAGAGTTAGTGTCCAGTACTTCAGGCTCTACAAAACTCAACAACTAGGCCTAATATGCTTGGTTGTCAATGAATCACTGAAGCCAATTGAAGGTCTATCTATATTGTTCTTGGTGATATTCTACACATGTCCAACTGCTCTTATACCATTTTTTGGTGAAACATTTAGGCCTTGTTTGAATACAAGGTTGATTTAGTGAAACAAGTTTGGATAGTTTCAAATAAAAATCAATTTTTAAAACTACAACTCATTTTCGGTACCTAAAATGGAGTTTCAAAGCTCCAATTTTGTATGGTTTAAGACCATGCAACTCTATTTAAACTCCAAAACCAAAAGTCCACTTTGACCAACATTTTGCACAGTCTCATCTTTTTTTATTTTACAACCTTATATCAAAAGACTCGGCTTAAGTGAAACTCTAAATTTTTAATATTAGAGTTTGTACATATACAAACTCCAAATTCGTAAAGCTTAAACGAAACTAGAGTTCTCATAAACTCTTTACCCAAACTAGACCTTAGTGTTCAACAATAGTCCATTCTCAATAAAATACAACAGCATAGTTGACTCACACTATGATATAGCAATTGTCAAGCATACATTTCTACTGTGAAATTAGTTTACACTATGATAACACTATTGTCAAGAAAGTACAAATCTCCTAGAATAAGTAATATGATCGAAATCACCTTCCTTCACCATTTGAAAAAGAAAACAATCAACGTCGAGCTAAAATTGTTTATTGAATGCAACACATTTTAAAGTAAGAGAAACTAGAAGGATTTCAGGATATAGCACATACCTCCAAGAAATGAAATACCATGACAAACATATTCAACCTGCCTTCTTGCAATAGAGTATAGCCAATATCTCCACACTTCCCAATCAAAGCAAGTTTCTTCAGATTCCTTGCCAGAACTATCTGTCCATGTTTCTTGTGTCACTAGTTCCTCTTGATTCTTTCCACGTGAATCGAACTCCCAGCCCAGTCAAGTCTTTTATACTTTGAGAGGCACCATTTTCAGAATTTTCATTTTTCAATGAGTTAGATCCTACTGCGACGCACCAAACAAAGAAACCCATGTAACCACTCTTCAACACTGCCCCCAAAATCCGCCCTCCATCTTCACCATCTAATCCTGAAACCACTCCCTTCCCCAAAACCAAAAGCCCATTCAACGCCATGGCCCGTAAAACCCGGACAGCATCACCAACCATCTCATTCCTCCAATATACTCTAAACAAAATCTTGAAGCATGCCTCATCAGGTAAGACACCCATCACCAACATTTTCCCCAACAACATGTTTGACCCCAAAACCCTCCCTTCCTGCCCTAAAGAATTCATCAATGTCGTAAATGTGATCACATCCGGCGAAACCCCAGAGTTCAGCATTCCTATAAAAACCCTAATCCCATCATCAATCCTCAAATTGTCACAGAATCCTTTGATAAGTTCGTTATAATACCTAATCTGCATTCAAGTATAAGCACTCAGCAGCAAGAAAATTTTGCTCCTCCAACAAAAACAAAAGCATTCATCAAAATCCCAACTTTTCGACAAAATAATTCATCTCACCTGAATCTTGAACCCTAAATCGGCAGCATTCGCAAAGAGGGAATCGGCAACATCGAGCTGGCCATCGATTACTAGGGTTTTGAAGAGAACGAAAAAGACTTTGCTCGAATTGGAGAACCTGAGAAAGACGCCGGCGGCGTCGGCGTAGCGCCCGGCGGCAGAGTAGGCTTCGAGGAGGGGGAGAAGGACGGCTGGGCCGGGGACGAGGCCGTCGCGGCGGAGCATGAGGGAGAGGATGACGTCGGCGAGGCGGAACTGGCGGCGACGGGACAGGAGAGAGATTAGGGTTTGGTAGGTGTCGTAGCTGTGGCGGAAGCCGGGGCAGCGAGCGGCGGAGGAGAAGGCGGTGAGGATTTGTTTAAGGGTGGAGGTCGGGTCTTTGATTGTGCGGAGAATGGCGGAATGAGAGGGTGTTATTGGGTTTCGGGTTTGGGATTGGATTCGGGTTTGGGTTTGGGTTGGAGGAGAGAGCCATGGGAGGGGGACATTTGGTCGGTGGCGAACTTTAGAGAGTTTCATCGGATAGAGAGAGAGAGAGAGAGTGGGAGAGGAGTGGTGAAGACAAGTATTTGTAAGTAGGCTTGGGCTTGGGCTTGGTCTTGGCCTTGGCTTTGGACAAGGCTTTATTGAACGGGCCTTGATGGGGTTTATAGAGCCATCTCTCAGAGATTCAACGTTCAGTGCAATGTATTGGACACCTGTGGATAGTGAGCTCTAGCAAAAGACAGGCAAAGTGGGCACCTTGATTTTCATCAAGCCAAACAAATTACTAACACCTGTTCAAGAGAGTCACATCTGTTCTATTCAAATTTTTTAATAAAAATTTTCCATTTATGTGAAAAGCAAATGATAGTGATTAGACTTCAAAAAAACTTAGTATTTTATAGCGTAATCTCCTGTTGGTTATTTTAGATTAATGTACCCAGAATTATTACCGTAAAATACTAGAAAGATATATTTTCTAATTCAACCAGAAAGATGATATTGCAAAATAAATTCGAATTAATTTATATGTATAAAAGATTCAGAACTGTACATAGATATAAATATTGTAATAAGACTAATAAAATTATATCTTATTACCTACTGTTATTTAATTAAATCTAGAGTTAAAATATTCTCAATCTAAATTGATTTTATTATCTATAGAAAGTAGAAGAATATCTTTATATATTTATATATATGTTAATTATCTAATAAAAATGAAAACAGAATTAGAATACTTTACTTGATTGGAAGCGTGTATGCAGAAGATGTATGGAAGATGATCGAGACTAGTGTTTGACACTATCTCCTTAAAATCGATTCGCTCTCCACTGTTTTGCTTCTGAATCACAGTGGGCGTCGATCTGCAACAGGAAGGAGACCGCAATTTTGTTGCTCTGGCAAATCTGATAAAAAATGCTCTCTGTTTTTATGTATGGTGTAGTGTAGGATAGAAATAAATAGAACCGTTCTTCTAAAAACAGAAAACTTCTGTCTTAAAGATAAAATTTTCTGTCTGTAGAAGAAGAAATCGAAAAGAGTAAAACTTATTCTCAACGGCCAAATCCTAACGACTCTTAACGGGCGGGTCGAATTCAAGTCTGAACCTAATAGAGGTAATCTGAATCCAATAGCACCGAAAAAATCAAAGGCTTCTCGTTAGAAGAAATCGAAAAGAGTAAACTTATTCTCAATGGCCAAATCCTAGCGACTCTTAACGGGAGGTAATCAAAGGCTCCTCGTGGGGACTCTTAACGGGCGGGTCGAATTCAAGTCTGAACCTAATAAATGTAATCGAATCTAATAGCACATAAGCAATGACATCAAACAAACAATTCTATATAAACGCACATCCTAGCAACACTCTATCCGATGTGTGACTATTTTTTTCCTCTTTCCTTTTGTTTCCTTTACTATGTACTCCACTTTGAAGTCATTTTCCATCCACGTAATTCATTTATTTTTGAACTAGTGAATTGACTCAAAAATTTAATGTTCAAACATACATGAATTCAACATAACCACGCTATGCCAATAGTTACTCAATGTATAAACATGAAAAGATAACTTTATATTTACATAGAATTTTCCTTTCTTAGAGGAAGATATATAACAGAGTGTCATCTTTTTCATTTAAAAATAACTTGAAATAGTACATAATATTTACTCAATACAAACATGAATTTCTAGAGTTAACAGAACCTAGGGTTTTTATTTTTCTTCTACTTTCTGATTCTTCACGTACTAATTATTAATGCACAAGAGGAGCATGTAACTTGTGTTCTAACTTTAGCTGATCAACCGATCCATTGTCAGTAGTCAGGTGCAGTTTGCTTCAAGCTTACATGATCTCATGCTATCTACTTTCACGCAAACTTTTGAAAGTGGAAACTTTTTTTTTTTCTTTTTTTTACTTGTTTTATCTTTTTAAACAACATACAAGTCATCACTGTCAAGATCTTGCATAATCTGCAGGTGCTTTCTCAGTTATAATAGGCATATGGGAGTGAATATTATTACGTAACAAGTAAAATTCCACTCTTATTGTATGATGAGTGCGGGGCCAAAGACCAACTTCTAACCCATCTCATTGAAAAATTTTAATCAGAAAAATAAAAATCTAAAATTTTTAAACATGACGAGTCAAAGTCTAACCATTGGACGACAGCTGGCTTTTTAACTTTTAAGGGTTAATTACAGTTAAATCCATTTAACACTCCTGAAGTTTGAAACTCTCAAAAAAACTCACTGGACTTAGTTATTTTCACTCTCTTTTTTTACTAAAGTGTACTATTGTCCTTCAAATTTCTATTCTACCATCATCCCTCCTTTTAACCAGCACTCTCTCTCTCTTTCTCTCCTCTCTTTCTCTCTCACCCTCTCTATCCCTCTCTCTCTCTATCCCTCTCTCTCAGTCAGAGAGGGAGCGTGAGTGACTGAGAGAGAGGGAGAGAGAGGAGAGAAAGGAAGTGTGCTGGTTAAAATGAGGGTAGAATAGGAATTTGAGAGACAAGAGTGCACTTTAATAAAAAAATGAGAGTGAAATAACTAAGTTTATTTAAAGTTTCAAACTTTAGGGGTGTTCTCCTAATATTACAGGGGGTCTGACTGTAATTAACCTAACTTTTTATATTCATACTTTATTCTCGACAAAAAAAAAAAAAAAAAAGTTAATAGCTAAAACATAACCAACCTTTTATTCTCGACATTTTTTTTTGTTTTTTTGCTAATAACTTTTTTTAACGAAATCATTAAAAAGGGAGCTAAGTGGAGAATTCAGTTAACATGTCTATTATACCACCACCACCACCGCCACCACCACTATATACCACCACCACCGACAACACGAGTGACGAGCCCTGGCCCCTCATAAATAGGCTGCGGTCACCTTTTGGCGTGAGGACAAGACAATGCACAAGCCCATTACACTCAAGTTCCTGCACGCCTGCGCCCATCCAGAGCGACAAGGAAATTGATTCCCAAGATTTTGGACCCGCAAGCATGTTGAGTTTGCAGGAGCTAGCAAGCTCTAGTTCATAAGAGCACAAGTTAGGTAGCTCTTCAACTGCCTCTTTGTTGCCATCCACATAAACTTTAAAGAATATACACTATACACATACACATACACAACTCAATGACACTATTTATAAAAAATAAAAAAGGATTAATTACACTCAAATTCCCTATATACAGTATGAGTAGTATATAACTTATCACTACTAAACTTTAAAACTCTAATTTAGATCCCCTGAACCACAGAAAAAAACTGACAGGGAAGCTCAGACGGAGATCTAAGTGAGAGTTTAAAATTTAGGATGATAAGTTATACACCCACATACTAAAGGGATCTGCATAGACAACTTGTAACTATTGTGTCTTGTTACTTTATCCATCCCATTATCTTCATCTTTATGTATCCTTGTCTGCATCATTGAAAAAGTGATGCAGTAGATATAGTACATATAACAGCGTAATATTGATAGAACAAAATTATAACACCCTACGTTACAAGAGTTAGTTTAGTTTATAATAATTTCTTTAAATTTATAAAATAATCATAACTAGTATTTTTAGAAAGAAATCTGAAACAAATTATAAATTATTTTAGTTATTTTTATTCTATTAGAGACTTAGCATATTACTATACAAATACTAATTATGCTACTTGATCCGTGCTTGTTTCCTTCAATTGAGAATTGTGCCACTTGCGAGCTCCACAAGCCGCGGTTTCTGTTACATAACTTTTGATTCCAGGTTGATAGCCTTTTCAACAGTATAATTAGCATATATATTTCCCTCTCTCCATGTATGCTAGCCTCTAAACTCAGAAAAACTACTACCAATCAATTGGACATTTCGAAATAGTGGATGATAACTAGTGCAATCACCTCTCTCTCTCTCTCTCGAATAAATAACGACATACCCTGGACATTCTCTTCCAACACAATCTTTCGTCTCGGGATCACCTCAAATGCCTACACCAAAGCCTCCCATCTTACTATATTACAAAGCAAAACTATTTAACAAAATTTAAATTTTAAAATTTTGAGAAAATAGAGAGGCGAGGAATAAGACATCCCAAACTTTTCAAAATTTTGAGGGAAAATCCTATTATTTAAAAAAAAAAATTAGTTAGAATAACTGCATACCCACAAAATACTTCTTCAACAAAAGTTCTATTTCGTAAATGAAAAATAAGTTTTATTAAAATGGAGAAATAAGGGGACATGTAGAGTTGTAAGTGGTTTTCTCCGTACCTTTCTCTAACTACTTTACTTATTATGCTTTTATTCTATATTCCTTACATTTAATAAGTTTTAACAAATTTAAATCATCTCCCTGTCTTAATCTACATAAAAGTTATATTACGGGATCTATCAAGTTTTGCATTCATTACGTTATCCTTCATCATTTTTATTTATTTTCACTCAATTATTATATTATCATGTACTTACTTCTCTCTTATTACTTACTTCTCTCTTATTATTGTACGATTTATTGTTTCTATAATCTTTCATTTTGAAGATTATACAAGGGCAATAATAAAAAAAACAAATACTATAAGAAAAGGAACTTTCAAATTTGAAGATCAATGATAATGAAATCAAACCATCTAATTTGGTAGGTAGAGAGTATTTGTCACTATCCAAAAATTTCTTTTATCATCTCCCAAGCATCATATAAAATTTTATATTCTTACCTTTTTTGGATCTTTTTAACTATATTTTTCCTTTTAATTTTTGAATTAAAACAATAAGAAAATTAAGAAAGAAAATTTCAGTACAAAAAGATGGCACAAGATGAAAAGACATTAAAAAATGCCACCTTTTTTATATATTTTTATTTTTATTTTTGGTTCCTTTCTTCTTTTTAAATTGAAGTTCTTTTCTTTTGTAAGATAATACATTTTGAACTTATTTTAAGCATTTATAATATTCACTCTAGAAGGTATTTATTTCCAAAATATTCAGTGCATTGCACAATTAAGGTCTCATAGGGATATTAAATTAAAAGAGAGTGAAATATCAATTTCATGTATTTTTAAAATTTGTTAAAATATATAAATCTCACCCTTTTAAATCAAAATGATGGTCAATCAAGTACTATTTTAAATTGATAGTTCATATTTAAAGTGTTTTGGAATTATAGAATTTAACATATATCAAATGTTAATATAACAGAGGAAATTAAATATATTGTTATTAATTACAATTTGATTTTTTAAATTAAACAAAGTTTTCTACCTTATCTTTTATTTCATGGAATGCAAAAACATTCAGATTTGGTCAAAGTTATTTGAAATCCTCAAATAAAATATTTTTAATTCAACACATAATGAATATTTTTTAGTCGGCTTTATCTTTTTACGAAGACTCATACTGCATGATTATTATTGATGGGTTTTTCCCCCAAAATTATTGATTTTAATATGTTGAGCGTATTTTTCTAAAATTATTGAGTTTTTCCCAGTCATTTAATTTAGTTATCCTATACTAATATTTTTTTATGTAGTTTTGAAATTTTCAAATAGTTTTAGTTGATTTTTGGATTTTTTTTTAAGTTTTGATTTTGATTGATATAAAAATGATATTATAATCGTAAGAAGTGGTGGTGTATAGTAATAATGAAAATAACACAATAAGATTTTCTTTTGTGTAATTCTTTATGCATTATAATTTTCTTTGCTTAAATAAAAAGAGCTACTATGTAGTTCTTCTAATCAACTATAAATCAAATATTTCTATTTATTTTAATTTTCGAATTTCTAAATGGATATAAATTATATATATAATGTCAGGAATGAGAATTAATATGAGAAATAATTTAAGGGTAATTTTTAGTACTATTAAGTGATAGGGTACGAGAATAAGATGGATTGAGTTATGCGAGAACAAATTTAAAGTTTGACTATTTGTTTTATTTTCATATTTTATTATTCCTTAACAAAATACATTTACGTTATCCTTGATGTGATGTTGTTGCATACAATAATAGAGTTAATTTGAATGTGCAAATAATTACATGGCTTAACATAAATATTTAGTTAAAGATTTCTCTAAAAAATTAATTTTCTCTAATACACTCAACAACATGTTTTAATAAATATATTGCATATACCTACTCAAATCTCCTATATCACTTAATTTAGTTATCCTATACTAATATTTTTTAGGTAGTTTTGAAATTTTCTGGTGGTTTTATGTACTTTTTGGGATTGTTTTTTAAAGTTTTGATTTTGATGATATAAAAATGACATTATAATAGTAAGAAGTGTTGGTATAAAATTGATATAATAAGATTTTTTTTTTTTTTTTTTTTTGCATATTTCCTTTTACGATATAATTTTTTTTTATAAAACATAAAGGATTTTTTAAACTATTTAAATTCACCACAATACAAATATTTCCATTTATTATTACTTTCAAATTACCAAATAGATATAAGTTATGTATATAATGTCGGAGCGAGGATTAATATGAGAAATAAATTAAGTATATTTTTCCACTACTATTAAACCGAAGTATTGCAGGTGTTTCCCACTTGTTGAACTCTAATCTCAGCTTCAGGCACCCATCGAGAAGAAGCAAGAATGTTACATGCTCCAACAAGTGCAAAAGTCTCACTTTGCACAACGAGGCGTGCACCCGCCTTAGCACCTTGCACCGAGCCATTCAGAAGCTTGAACAGAGAAACGAACTGAAATGATTAATGTTACCAATATCTATGTTGTCTGCAATTAAAGCTTTGGATCTGCTAATTACCTCAGATTTTGATGAGTTTGATTTCCTTGGGCTTCACTGTAACCAAGCAGCAGAGAAGGGATCCCCATAATCGAACTCCATTTGTTTACTAATTGTTGAGCATGTGCTTTGATAAACCTAACTAGGATTAACCTATAATTTAATTTAAGCAAGGCAAACTGATGTTAAGCTGCAACTGCGTGCCTCGCCAAACACTCTCACGGTCTCCGAGTTTTGTTTGCTCCTCGCGATGTAACTACTACCCAATGAGTCAACTAGTCAAACCACTATATTTGATAATTTCTAAAGAATAGTTATGAGTGTAATGTATCTTTATATATGTCCAGCTCATCACCATGATTCTCTCACTGCCTATTTTAATAACTAATGAATATTATAAACTATAAGAAAACGTGAGCTAGTGGATTTAGATTACGGAAAATTCTATTCACACGCTACTTTGCTCATCATGTCCGCCTCCTAAAAGTTGTAAAAAAATACAAATTTGCCATTATTTTTTGTGATTATATATATATATTTTACTGATTGGACCGAGTAATATTAAATTATTCATTTGGAAACTAATTCCCGAACAGTGTGAAAACTAGTTGGGAGAATAATACCCAATTGAAAAATGTAGACATCTCGAGCAAGGTGGCGTGCATGAATAGAATTTTTCTTAGATGACAGATCTTAGTTATTTTTTTAAAAAATACCGTAGAGAACTACTCACAGTTTATGCAAAAAAAAAAAAATGGAAAAAACAACCTACAGACTGAACTTGAAATCTTCTACAATAAAGTGAATAGATATTTAGCAAGTTTGAAAGGTACAATCACTAATCTTATTTTCGGATTTTTTTTAACCAAGGTGAAGCACTTGCCCTACTAAAGGGCTACATAATGGTTATTAGGCAAGGATTGCAAGTAGAGATGGTAATTGATATATTTATGGGCCAAATTTCGGTTCTTTCTATACAAAATGTTGAATTAGAAAAATAAAATTTTCATTTTTAATTTAAAGCTTTACATATAACAGGTCAAAAATTGACTCATGGATACGTTCATTACCATCCCTAATTGTAAGTATGTAAAGTGGTCGGTTTATAATTGTTGTTATATATAAATAGACTTTTTCAATTTTTGCCTACAATTGTAGTTGTAAAATTTTACAACTGTACATACTACAATAATCATAGTTGTAAAATTTTGTAATTACAACCACTTAAACACTTTCGGTAATTGCAAAATTATATAATTTTGAAACTGCAATTATAGCACAGCATACAATTGTAGCTGCAAAAAGATGTGTATGACAACTTTGGAAATATAGCAACTTTAATTATCACTTGCAATTTTTAATTCTATGTTACAACAACTTTTATTACTACAATTTTACTTAAAATAATACAAATTGCAATCTGCAACACTACTTCTGTGCAACTAAACAACCCTATAACTTCGCCCGTACCTGCACTCTAATCTTCATCTAGTTGTCACCAAGCCAGACCTCGTTACGAAGAGATTAATGCATTTAGATCTCTATAAGTTTGAGATACCATAATTATTAGTAGAAACAAGTAATAATAGTTATTTTTGGCAAAATTTTCATATTGTCATAGACTGATTCTCATTGGACAAACTAACTTATAATAGATTTAAGTTTCTCATTAATCTCATCATTTTTTTTTAATATCACCTAAATATAAAATTATATCACTATTAAACAGACATACTAACCGATCAAAACATTGACAAATTAAAGAACTACTAAAATAAATCAAGTTAAACTTTAAAAAAAAAAAAAATCTACGACCACACCCGTAACCTATCAACACCTACGCAACATTTTCATGTAAAGATAATGTTAATTTAGTATAAAATATATATATATATATATATATATATATATATATATATATATATAACTATTTTTTTTTTTTTTACATAGTTTGACTAGCGAGAAGAACAACATAATCATCTCGTTTCACTTGAAAATACAAACAAACATGACAAAACACGACGCTTAATTATCCCAACAATTCTTTATATACTTATCTCGCACCCGAAACCCTCTTCAGGACTCTCACCCGACCCGCCGATTCAGGACCCGATAAGCCGCGACCCGCTGGCCGTCCCTTGGGATCACGATCGCGGAATCGGCCACCGAGCACGACGCTTTGCATGAACCGTACAGACCAAATAGCCAGAGCCCCGAACCGTACCCGACTCCGATACCGGACCTCCGCCGGCCCTTGGCCTCCGACAACCTGCCCCTTATCCAGAGATCGGGGTCCTCAGCCGGCGGGTCCTTGGCGCACTCGGCGAGAGCGACGGCGAAGGGGTCGAAGGCGCCGGCGGCGAGCTTGCCGAAGGAATCGGATCTGAGCGGCGGAGGGAGAGGGAGGAGGTGCGGGTTCGGGCGCAATTTTAGGGGTTTGGGGAGGGGTTTGGGGATCCCGGGGGTTTTCTCCCAGCTGAACGGGATCGATGACGCTGACGAGTGGAGCGGGGTTTGGTTGCAGGTGTAGTGAGAAGGGGAGGGGCTCGACTGGATCGAGGAGGAGGAGGACGAGAAGGCGGTGGCGGTGCTGTTGCTGCTGCCGCTGGATGGGGTCTTCCGCTGGCGAGGCGGCGGCGGAGGACCGGACTTTGGCTCCAGCGACGGCGCCACTGCTTTCATTGGATTTTTCTTTTCTTTTTCGGGGTCGGTGGGTTTTAAATGTTGGGTGGGGTGGGGCGGGGGGGGGTTTATAAAGGAGATAGAGAGAGTGAAGGTGAGGACACGGTTAGCTATGGCGGTACGATGTGCCCGCGAGAGGTGGGTAAGGGAAAGTGGGCTGGCGGTTGCTGTCTATGCGGAGGGGATCTGAGGTGTACACGTGGGAAAGTGGGGGAATGGAGGGGTCATAAGTGAACACGTGGTTGGAACAGGATAAGATTGCAGGGATAGTGGACCCAGTCTATGCGCTGCACCCGGAAATGGACAAAAAGTGGGGAGCATGGAATAGCAGAGCCGAGCCAAAATTAGTTACGGAGAGGGAATGCACCATTTTGTCACTGTTTATAATAAAGCCAAAATAATTTCTTAAAAAATATTTTTAATTTTGTTTGTATTGTTGTTGTTGTTATTATTAATATTATTATTTGGAAGTTTATAATAGCTCGGTATTGTACATGTGATCTCTACTAAGCAGTGCGCCCCCCACATAAAGCAATTAATTGTTTCAGGAGTGATGATGTATGAGATATTAAAAGTACATCTCCACCGTTTCAGGATTAATATGATGGTATTAAGTGGGCATATTGACAATACACTTTATGAAACAAATCAAAACTATATGCAAGAGACAAATGTTGTTATAGAACAAACAAAAATAGTCACGGTCTATCTCAAAGAAATAAGTAAGAAGATCTTTATTAGAGATAGTATAAGTTATTCTCCTTTAAATTTAAAACTGATATTCTCACCTATATTTAATTTAAATATTTAATTTAAACTGTATATTTTTTTTATATAAAAACTCCCAATTACCCTCCTCTCTCTCTTACTTAAAAACTCACTCAAAACATGTACAAAGAAAAGTAATTTATGGATTTCATTAAAAAAAAATGCAATTTAAGTTAAAAGGGATGAGAATATCAAACTATTGACTAATATCGTTTGGAGTTTAGAGACTAAAATGAAAGTTTTAAAGTTTGGTAATAAATTACACTATTCTTATAGTACATAAAATCTCGTTACAATTAACCGTAATTTTTTACTAGTCAAACTCAAACGTATATATTTTTTTACAATATTATCCAGACTGAACTCCCAATATGAGTAGAATTCGGAATCTCTATTACACTAAAAATGAATAATACTACTACAGACAAGACTCATTGGCAAATAAAAAATGTGCAATAATGGTCAAGAAGCATACTCTCTGCTGTTTAGCTAGTAATAATGGGTGGTTAAAATTTTCAAAACTCTTTGGGCTTCTTTCTATGCGTGGGCAGAGATTTAGAGGAGTTTCCAAAGGAGCACACCATTTTTTTTAGTTAGCCCACTTTATAACTATTCAGACTTTAAATTTAGATAAAAAAAACACAGAAAAATAGGCTCACCAAGAAAATTGGTGTGCTCCTTCGGAAACTCCCAGATTTAGAGGCATTAATCATCAAAAGCAATGGGAGTGATGTTGTTAATCATCATGAATGTTGACTGTCCGTGCCATGAATTCAGATATAAAGTCACTTTCTATGTTGCATCATAATTGCATCAGCAGTATATATTTTAAAGTTTGAATTGGTCGGTTGATTCATGAATAATAAGTACTTGTACCACACCCCCAACAAATTCAATTGATGGGCCCCAACCCAATGGAATGTGCATCAGGGAACTCAAATGTGTCGGTGGGAATAAAAATGTACGGATTTAATGGCCTCTAAATCCAAAATATTAGCATGCACCGGGTATGTTTATATAGTAGTATCAGTACATTACGATATGTGTAGAAATTTTATTTTATTGCTAAAAAAGAGGATTTTGAAAGAAATTAGGATTTGACAGAATAAACAAGGATTCAAGCATCACACTCAGACGAATTACACTCACTTCAAACAAATCATAGGTTGAAAATTCTCGCAGTTTATTGTATGATTAGGGTTTTTACGGTCAATCTTTCATAATCTAACTAGACAGTATGGGTGTGTGTGAATAACTCGTAAAATCTAAAATAAATCCTAACCAATCTTGGCCGTCAATTCTTCCTTAACAATATGCTCAAATTTACTCACCTGGCATAGCTATTGCAAATCTGCTAAATTAGACTATGCAAGCTGTGGAATGATGGTCAGGTCTTCAACAATGAAAAGTTAACTTGTACCCAAATTCAAAGAGATATCCAACTCGTAGATAGCAAAAGCAATCCACAATAATATATATTTTATATCGACATCTACACACACATACATACATATTCATACTCTCTCCTCCCCTCCATAACCTCTTCCTCTACGATACATATATACATTATATATACGAGAGTCTCATGTTCACTCATGAAGTACATTCATTTTGAATCCCATACTCTATGACATTGCACCTTACCCATCTCAACATTTATTTTCTTTGTTGGCTACACTTTAGAAACCCAAAACACCAAAAGAAAGTGAATCTTTTGTATACAGGATCTAATTACCCTCTTAAAGAAAGATTCCATGGGCCCTGATTCTTCTGGAAACAAATCACAATTTCATGTATGCAATGTTGACACCCTTGGGCTGCTTTTTTCGCTTTATTATTATTTGACAAACTATAGGTTCCCTTCCTCCATTGGTGACAAACCTTGGACATGGATTCATGACATTAAGTTACAACTAACAACACATTGGCCATATATTGACTTGGAACCAAAACTACGTACATATATCAATCAGCATGCTTCAAGCTATGTCCACAAAACAAAACAATGCAAGTTGGGACCTGTACCGAGATGACATGTATGGGATACAATCTGAAATCAGACCGGCGAAAAGGACGCATGAACCCTAAAAAGCTCCTGATTTTCAACAAACAAGTAAAAATGTTAACTGTCAGGTTGCGGCCCAACAATACTCACCAAGAAAACTGAAGTACGTCGATTTTCAGCTTGTATATCATATGTTGCTTAATCATCATATATATAAGGTAGAAACCTGAAAGTTTTAAAAAGAAGTGTAACAAGCATGAGTTACACCAATGTGCAGGAAAAAAAAATTAGTACTACAACAACAACTAAGCCTTTTATCCTAAATATTTGAGGTAGGATACATGAATCAGAAAAAAAAAAAGAAAAAAGAATCACGCCGGATTGATCACTTTGATATTCCTTCTCCGTTCATTTCTATCAAGTAATATCTCCTTATTTAAATCACTAGACTCCATATCTTTACGTATCACTTTCATCCATGTTTTATTCGGTCTTTCCTTCGTTCTTTTAACTTGTCCTACATTGATAAACTCCCCTCTTCGAACTGATACACTTGTAGGCCTACGTTGCACATGACCAAACCATCGTAAGCGATTTTCTCGCATCTTCTCATCGATGGAAGTTACACCTATCTTAGCACGAATATCTTTATTTCTCACTTTATCTCTCATAATATTGCTGCACATCCAACGGAACATGCGTATCTCTGCTACACTTATCTTCTATGAATGACATTTCTTTATAGCCTAACATTCCGTGCCATATAATAAACCTGGTCTAATAGCAGTCCTATAAAATTTTCCTTTCAATCTTAACGGAATATTACGGTCGCATAAAACTCCCGTTGCCCTCCTCCATTTCAACCAGCCAGCTTGTATCCTATGGTTAACATCATTATCAATCTCTCCATCATTCTGAATAATAAAACCAAAATATCTAAACTGACTGCTCATTTGTATCTCTTGCCTATCCAATTCTACAGTATTATAGTCTATGATCCGTCGTTTACTAAATTTACACTCTATATACTCTGTTTTAAACCTACTCAATTCAAAACCTCTAGATTCTAATGTATGCCTCCATAACTCTAACTTATTATTTACCCCTGCTCTAGTACTAACAAGCGAATTTAAGCCCTATAAAGAAAAAGAAAAATGACAATGTATATGCTCCAATGTTCGTCGAAATAAGTAGCCTCTCTAGGTTTACTTAGTAATAAAAGGAAGCAATACCAACCAAATCATAGTACGCTTAATTCCTACTAATAACAACATTTCAACCATCATATTTATTGTTTAGCATCTAAATGCTTAGAAGCAGAAGATTTGTAAAATTTGTTTTAAATTACGTGCCACATGATCGTAGTATTATAGCATTCCAGTGACAAAAACAAAGAATAGTCATGAGGCTATTTTTTATACAAGGAGTCAAGTGTATGATTAGATGTTAGTCACCTTCATGGATGGTTGTCTCAAACCATACTGTCTAAATATGCCTTTATATTTAAGGGGAATGGTTGAACTTCTCTTGTCTACTTCAAATTGCATTTGAAAGTTGGTGTTTTTAAACACTTTGATGGGATTCTATAGAGACTTGGAACATCTGTTTCGCTACAAACGAAAGCCATGAGCCCGGGTCTGTGTATGGATCATTTTATTTGATTTAGGTTAGGTTTAATTGAGCTTGAGTTTTATGTTTAGTTGCACGTATTGTGCACGTAGGTTACTTCTATATATGTGATTTGAGATATTAAACTTTTGAAAATTATAGTTTTAGCACGATGATTTGCTAAACGCTTGATTTTTTTTGGGAACAATTTGTAAATGTGGGTGAGAGTTTCACCTAGGTAAACGGCTCAAATCCTCTTGTTCTTCCTGATTCCTATTTATCTCTCTAGTTTCTATTTCTGCTGCATCAATTTTGGGATCACTTTCACCAAAACATAACCTTAAATCCCACCTTCTTTCTTCATCAATTTCGGTATCTCTCTGTCTATCGCTCCTCTTGCAAACAGGCTTGGGCCCCAGATGAGTCCCATGGCCCTTCCTACAACCCGCTGAGTGATCTGCGCTCCATCCTGTCAGTGACCCTTGCCCCGTCCTGCACTCGCTTGACATCTCTTTCCTCTTCTACAAAATTCTAATACATTGAGTTCTTTCCTATCTCTTGAACTTTGCTTCGACTAAAAGAGAAGACAAATTTGTTTTTTATTGTATTTTCTTTTGCGATAAATTTAGAGAGATTTCTTATCTGAGTTTTGTGGGAATTATTAGAGTTTTGAGAGAGAATTATAGAGAAGAGAAGGGAAGAAGACGAGGTTTAATGAAAACTTGTTATAAAAGTCTATTTTTCGAGGGAGTTATTAGAAATTTGAGGGAAGTATTTAGAACTGTTTAAATTCCCCACCTCCCCACCCCTCTAAACAGAAGGAAAAAAAAAAAAATTAAAAAAAAAATCATCATTTCGATATTTAAGACTTTGACAAGAGCCATTGGCAATTAAAGCATCTCTACATTTGAAATGCAACAGCTTTAAGGTCATCTAAATCTTTTTATATATTTAGGGATGAGATAGTTTGTGAACAAACATTAATCTGTTATTTATGTCCAATTCACATGAAATGTGCAATAGAGCTAGCTTCCACTGAAAACATTAGATGTTCAATAATGGAAGAAAATTATGTCCAATTCACATGTGGACGTGGAATTATTTTGTCGACAAACTGCATGTCAAATCCTTAGCATCCATAGCAATGAATAGTGGTTCAGTCTATTTTAGCAACCTGTCATACTAACACAGTTAATAGATAATTAAGTACCACCCACCAATGCATGGTCATTAATAGTTACTTAGGACCAACACATTCAATTAGTTATTGCAGGAGAAATTTGTCCTAGATGTAAAGTAAATGCTTTACATCTAGGATACAAGCTGGGTTCTATTATTCAGAATGATGGAGAGATCGATAATGATGTTAACCATAGGATACAAACTGGCTGGTTGAAATGGAGGAGAGCAACGGGAGTTTTATGCGACTGTAGCATTCCGTTAAGATTGAAAGGAAAATTTTATAGGATTGCTATTAGGCCAGTTTTATTATATGATACGGAATGTTGAGTTATAAAGAAACGTCATTCACAGAAGATAAGTGTAGCAGTGATGTGCATGCTCCATTAGATGTGCGGAAACACTAGGAGAGATAAAGTGAGAAATGAAGATATTCGTGCTAAAATATGTGTAGCTCCCATCGATGAGAAGATGCGAGAAAATCGCTTACGATAGTTTGGTCATGTGCAAGACCGGTTCGAAGAAGGGAGTTTATCAATGTAGGAGAAATTAAAAGAACGAAGGGAAAACCAAAGAAAACATGGATGGAGGTGATACGCAAAAATATTGAGTCTAGAGGTTTAAATAAGGAGATATTACTTGATAGAAATGAATGGAGAAGGAATATCAAAGTAATCGATCCGGCATGATTCTTTTTTGGTTCATGTAGCCTATCTCAAATACTTGGAATAAAAGACTTAGTTGTTGTTGTAAAGTAAATGCTTCATCATCCTCTCTCATTCAGAGAATGCACAAAATGGAGCACGACTGAGTGCAAAAGGAAGAAGACGATTATTGTAAAAAAATCCCCTACCCTCGAAAAGTATAAAACATACCTTTCTCAACCAATGGCAATGTAGTTCTCAACCCCCACCCCTTTTCTGCTACGTATCCCTCTTCTTCATTATCCTCATGTTTATGTGCTTTCAGCAACTGTAGTTCCTGCAGGTAAGTTTGTTTTTATGTCAATGTAAAGACCATAAAATATGCCAAGGGAAATTCAAGGTTAGTAACAAATTCTTGCATTTCTGTTTATAGATAGAGGGCATCCAGATTCAAACTTCTAACATGCAATAGCAGCACCCGGACTAGTCACCGAAACCCCACTACCAATGACTAGAAAGGTGGGCTCTAATACTGATAGCTGGGTATTTCAGTTTACGAAATTGATTAATACTTAACTAAAGAAAAAACCACGAAAAGGTTAAAGGAACCTTCAACACAGTGATCCTTAGCCACAGATCTTAGTTAAAATGGCAATGTCCTCCCAATGAGAAATTATCATTTAACAAACTGCAGAGATTCACAACATAACGGCTTTACAATTTTATCCTTAAATAGGATTACTTGTGAATCTATCCATGTGCCTGATTGTGATTTAAATTCTAATTTGTGAATACAAGTTCTACTTCCAGCATGAGCAGAACTCAGTTGACGTTATTCTAAATGCTTTGTAAGAGCTCAAAGAATAAAATGTTTTAATGCAGATGGAAATCAATAGAAAATCTCAGTTTAATCTAGATAATGGTCTGAATGGTTTCTATACCATTGGATTTCTTTTCATTACTATGGGATCCTGTAACTTTATAGGTACAGCTTACAATCTCCATGCTTAGAAATGCTATAAAGACCAACAAGAAAGCATTTTTGGGCACTAAGGTCAATCTCCGTGATGAGAATGGAATATTGAACTGGTGCATGGCACTTCGTTGAAGGGCAATTTTAGGAATCTCTTTGTAGTACTTTGAGGGGGAAAATCTTTTTAGTTCAAAAGCTTTAAGAAGCACGGACTGACATCTAAATACATTAACTATGGTCCACAAAAAATATTAATACTTAAATCAGTATACTTGAAGTTTCTGTAAGCCTTAGTAACCCTAACAATTCTTTTAAGGGGTATTTACAGATCTATCCCTTAAATCTTTATAAATTATAATTTAGTCTCCCAAATCTTCATATTTAGGATTTAGTCCCCCAAATCCTTTAAGTTACTACAATTTAGTCTCCCAGTTTATATTTTGGCCCGATTTTCTCATTTTACTCCTGATTTTCTTCACTTAATTCCCCTTCCCTTTTCCCCCTCTCTTCTTAGTTCTTATTGGGTTCCCCCTTGTTCTTCTCTTCTTTCTCTATTCATTTATTAGGTTCTCCCTCTCTATACTGAAACCAAATGTATTATTCTCCACTAAATGTATTATACCTTTAAGTCTCAATATAAATTCATTTATTGGGTTCTCCCTCTCTATATTGGATAAATTCATTTCTAAATTTAATACATTTAGTGGAGAATAATACATTTGGTCTCAATATAGAAAGAGATAACCTAATGAATGAATAGAGAGAGAAGAGAAGAAGAAGGGGGGAATCCAACAAGAACTAAGAAGAGAAGGGAAGGGGGGGGGGAAATTAAGTGAAGGAAATGAGGGGTAAAATAGGAAAATCGGGCCAAAATATAAACTGGGGGACTAAATTATAGTAAATTAAAGGATTTGAAGGATTAAATCCTAAATATGAAGATTTAGGGGACTAAATTATAATTTATAAAGATTTAAGAGACAGATCTGTAAATACCCCTTCTTTTAAATAAGCAGATAAATTTAGTTGCTTATATTCGAGTAAGTCTATCAAACTTATAGGCTTCGCTGCTTGAACAGTTGAATGGCAGAAAGTAATGTTTTCAGGTTGTTCCTCAAATGTTCTCTAATTTCTTAGCACCTCATTCGGAAGTACAGTATTCCAATCAGAAAGCCGTAGTTCATGACTCTAAGAATTCAGAAAGCTAGATGTCTATGTATGATCTGCTATGTCAGCATAACATTGCACGTTCAAGTAATCACATCCTGTGCATTTATAAACTTATGCAGCCTACAATATCTGGCACCCAGAGCACGTTGCAGCTTCTCTCCACCCTGTTGATCAAATGCTTGTTTCGGCACAACTCACTATGGGAACTAGATAGGACTTACTGAGGAAAGTCACACTAGCGATACAGGCATGGCAATACCAACATGGACTCAACATTATGCCTATACGAGATTAATCCTAAAAAATACATAGAATAGGCGTATTTGTTGCAGACACAGTTTCGCAATAGAAGTGTGTGCTTCATATCAGGGAAGTTACCTCTCAGATTCTTTCAAAACTCCATTGAATCCAACACGCCAATTTTATTTTAAATGCAAGTTATGTACCTACAGTTGAGAAGTTGCATCTTAGGATTCTTCCTATCATTGTCTGGTTTCACAAAAGATGAAATAAATTTCCTAATAATACAAATGTCACTATTTGGACTTTCTATATATGTATACTTCAAATATTCAGCCACCCATTAACATCTTTTATGTAATTGAATGCTACAGCATTTTGCAAAATTAATGTGTTCCAATATTCATTGCATGAAATGAAATCACTTTGTCATGGAAATGCTTCTGGACTCAAAAAGTAAAGCAACTATACAAGTCATACTACGACACCAATGCAAAAGAAAATATGATGCTGCTCTGTAGAATAAGACATACTTATCTCTAAAACTTTATCACATAGAGAATACCTCTGACCTGATAGTAGTTTGAAGAAATTCTTTCTGATCATTATTAGCTTGTGTCTACTAGTTGATGCTTATCTTCGGCAGGAAGTATGCTTTCAACCATTGAATCCCTACAAGCAAGTCATTTCTTTCAGCCATTAGTTTCACCTTCACCTCCCTGAAGGCATTGTGCATCCAGAAATTGTACAAAAAATACCTATGTATCAACAACAATCTATATTCAAGTCTGCATGCAGAATTAGAACAATACCTTCGTAAACTTATGTAGTTGCTCTCGGCCACACCATGCCCCAGCATAAGAGACATGTATACACCCTCCAGTGCAGAGAAAGCTCCTTTGCACTTCCCTCTTAGACAAAGCTCAGGTAGTAAAGAGTTGGGAAAGTTGTGAAGGTCTGATCATGTTCAGGCTACAGACTTTGTTCCAGAAAATAAATCATTTCACTTAGAGTAGATTAATGCCTTTGAATCTTACGATTGTAATATCTCAAGCCAAAATTAGCAAATTGAACTTAAAATATATTGTTCCTTCATATGAGTAGTTGAATCAGCAAAACTATTATATAAAAGAAAAGCAACTCTCTTTGCTTTTCGACATTGAGAGTTACGTTCATGTCAAAGCTGATCTTTACCATTTTACAATGAAAATCAAATCTTTGACAATGAAATACCTACAAAACACAGTCAAATATTAAGATATACCTAAGCAATGTACAGAATTCACACAAATTACAATTTTAAGTGAGTTTGGGGAAAGAGGAAAAGGCGGTAATGGCATTGTCAGAAGTCCACAAAGCATTATAGATTAGAACAATTGGGTATAAGACCTTTGAAGGCCGATGCTTCACCATAATCACTCAAAATCTTCAAGTTTTAAACATGAGCAACAGTCCTCAAACATCAAACGTAATGTGATGCCATCAAAATGCAAATTCACCAAGGTTCGCAAAGAACGTGTCTTACCTATAAACTAAAACAAATTTGAAAAAAAAGCAATTGTTGAGGATTCCCATCATTCCAATCGGCAGAGTCATACATTTTACGAGTAATGATGCATCAAACACAAATCAGATATGCCAAAATGCATGCTGGAGAGATATCCACCATTTCAAATCTTACAACATCACATTCTTGCATAATGTGTGAAATAGAGGCCACGTATGTCTTTTATAACTACCGAGGGTTCAACACAAAATGCATAATCAAAAATCAAATTTGAAAGATACCCATCATTTCAAATTCACCAAGTTTCACAAGAAACATCTCATTCACAGAATATATCAAACACCCAACGTAGTAAATTAAACATGTGTGAATAAAATGTATAAAATATGTAAAAATATAATGTCTAGATGAAAATGTAATTTCGAAAAATACCCATCATATCCCATTTGCTAAATTTCACTAACCACATCTCATTCACACAATATATCGAACACCTTAGCTGCAAACCACAACATGAGTGAGATATCCACCGTTTCCAATCCACCAATTTTTACAACATCGCATGATTGACATTCTTGCATAATGTGTGAAATAGAAGCAATGCATGTCTTTTATAACTACCGAGGCTTCAACGCAAAATGCATAATCAAAAATCAAATTTAAAAGATACCCATCGTTTCAAATACACCAAATTTCACAAGCAACATCTCATTCACAAAAGATATCAAACACCTAACGTACTAACTATAAAATGTGTGAATAAAATGTATAAAATATGTGAAATATAGTTCCTAGATGAAAATGCAATTTAAAATATACCGATCGAATCCTGTTTGCAACATTTCACTAACAACATCTCATTCACACAATATATCAAACACCTTAGCTGCAAACCACAACATGAGTGAGATATCCACCGTTACAAATCCACCAATTTTTACAACACCACATTCTTGCATAAATTGTAAAATAGAAGCCATGTATGTCTTTCATAACTACCGAGGCTTCAACACAAAATGCATAATCAAGAATCAAATTTGAAAGATACCCATCATTTCAAATTCACCAAGTTTCACAAGCAACATCTCATTCACAGAATATATCAAACACCTAACGTACTAACTATGACATGTGTGAATAAAATGTATAAAATATGAGAAATATAGTGTCTGGATGAAAATGCAATTTCAAAAAATACCCATCATATATCCCGTTTGCTAAATTTCACTAGCAACATCTCATTCACACAATATATCAAACACCTTAGCTGCAAACCACAACATGAGTGAGATATCCACCGTTTCCAATTCACCAATTTTTACGACATCACATTCTTGCATAATGTGTGAAATAGAAGCCACGAATGTCTTTTATAACTACCGAGGCTTCAAAACAAAATGCATAATCAAATAGCAAATTTGAAAGATACCCACAACAACAACAACAACAACAACTAAGCCTTTTATCCCAAGTATTTGGGGTAGGCTACATGAACCAAAAAAAGAATCACGCCGGATCGATCACTTTGATATTCCTTCTCCATTCATTTCTATCAAGTAATATCTCCTTATTTAAAACTCTAGACTCCATATCTTTACGTATCACCTCTATCCATATTTTCTTCGGTCTTCCCTTCGTTCTTTTAATTTGTCATACATTGATAAACTCCCCTCTTCGAAGTGATGCACTTGTAAGCCTACGTTGCACATGACCAAACCATCGTAAGTGATTTTCTCGCATCTTCTCATCGATGAGAGCTACACCAACTTTAGCACGAATATCTTCATTTCTCACTTTATCTCTCCTAGTATTGCCGCACATCCAATGGAACATGCGCATCTCTGTTACACTTATCTTCTATGAATGACGTTTTTTTATAGTCCAACATTTCGTGCCATATAATAAAGCTGACCTAATAGCAATCCTATAAAATTTTCCTTTCAATCTTAACGGAATGTTACGATTGCATAAAACTCCCGTTGCCCTCCTCCATTTTAAGCAGCCAGCTTGTATCTTATGGTTAACATCATTATCGATCTCTCCATCATTATGAATAATAGGACCCAAATATTTTAACTGACTGTTCATTTGTATCTCTTACCTATCAAGTTTTATAACATTATAGTCTATACTCCGTCGTTTACTAAATTTACACTCCATATACTCTGTTTTAGAGCTACTCAATTTAAACCCTCTAAATTCTAATGTATACCTCCATAATTCTAACTTGGTATTTACTCCTGCTCTTGTCTCATCAACTAAGACAATATCATCAGCAAATAGTATACACTAAGGCACTTATCCTGAATGGTTTTAGTAAACTCATCCATCGCTATCGCAAATAAGAATGGGTTCAATGCAGATTCTTGATGCAATTCAATTGTGATAGAAAAATCACTTGTTAAACCACCACATGTTCTGACATTGGTCGCTACTCCGTCATACATATTCTTAATTATATCGATATATTTGATGGGAACTCTTTTCTTCATCAGTGTCCATCAAAGTATTTCTCGTGGAACATTATTATAGGCTTTCTCTAAGTCAATAAATACCATATGCAAATCTATATTTCTCTCTCGGAATCGCTCTATAAGTTGACAAAATGAATGAATAGTTTCTGTCGTCGATCATCTTGGCATAAATTCAAACTAGTTCTCCGATAATTTAACATTTTATCGCAATCTATGTTCAATTACAATTTTCCAAAGTTTCATAGTGTGACACATGAGTTTTATTCCCCGATAGTTAGAACAACTCTGAATATCGCCCTTATTCTTATACAGAGATATTAGGATACTCTTCCTCCATTTATTTGGCATTTTCTTAGTTTGACAAATATTTTTAAAAAGATCTGTTAGTCACCTCACACCAATCCCTCCTAAGTATTTCTATACCTCTATAGAAATCTCATCTGGACCAACAGATTTTCTTAATTTCATCATCTTCAAAACTTCTTTTATTTCAGACTCTTTAATTCTGCGCATAAAACTACAATTCATATTCTCACATTTAATAGTAAGATCTTCCAAATTTTGAGTAAAACTACCATTATATAATCTATCAAAATAATTTTTCTACCTTTCTTTAATCTCTTCGTCTCGAATTAGAACCGTCTGATTCTCATCTTTAATATACTTTACCGTACATAAGTCTTTACACTTTCTCTTTTTTATTCGAGCAATTCTATATATATCATTTTTTACCTCTTTATTATCCAACTGATCGTACACTTGTTTATATAATTTAGTTTTTGCATTCCGAACAGCTTTCTTAGTCTTCTTCTTTGCTAATTTATACTTCTCAAAATTTATTCCATTATTATTATTAATATTCTTCAAATCTCTATAAAGCTCTCGCTTGATCTTAATAGCATTTTTTATCTCTTCATTCCACCATAATGTATCCTTACATGGTAGAGCACCGCTTCTCGACTCACCGAATATATTTTTAACTATCCTTTTAATGCAACTACCCATTTTGTTCCATGTTACATTAGGATCATTATGTTCCCTCCAATATGCTTTTTATACTACTCTATCAATAAAAACTTTTTGATTACTTTCTAATCGCCACCACTTAATTTTAAGATCTAACTTACACTTAATATTTCTAAGTTTCTATCTAATCTAAATATCTAAAACTAATAGTCTATGTTGGGTAACTACACTCTCATCTGACACTACCTTACAATCGATACAATTAGCTCTATCTACCCTCATAGTTAAAAAGAAATTTATTTAGTTTGCATTCGATCCACTTTTAAAAGTAACTAAGTGAGAAACTCTCTTTTTAAACCAAGTATTTGCTAAAATTAAATCATAAGACAAATCAAAATCTAAAATTGAGTTACCTGCTTTATTTTTTCTCTAAAATCAAATCCTCCATGTACACCATCAAATCCATTACGACTAGTTCCTACATGCCCATTGAAATCACCACCAATAAATAGTTTTTTTCTAGCGGGTATTTCTTATACTATCTCATCTAGATCCTCCCAAAATTGATATTTACTGGATTCATCAAGTCCTACTTATGGTGCATAGGCGCTAATGACATTAAAAATCTCTCCATTTAAAATAAGTTTAACTAATAAAATTCTATCACGCTTCCTCCTAACATCCACTACATCCCTAAGTAATTACTTATCTACGATCACACCTATCCCATTACGATTTCTATCTACCCGTATACCAAAGTTTATAACCCAAAGCTCTATAATTTTAGCTTTCTCACCTACCCACTTAGTCTCCTGCACGCACAAAATATTAACTCTCTTTCTAATCATAGCATCAACTAATTTTGCTAATGTACCTGTAAGAGAACATATATTCTATGATGCCAACCAAAATTTATATTTGTGAGCTAATTTTTTTGCCCATACTCGCTCATTAAGATCTAAAAACTCTCTTATATTTGACACCACATTCGGACACCGACGTGGCGCATCACTTCTGGGCGATGACTTAACAACCCTCACACATTTTTCACTACATCCGGGCTCCGATATAGCGCGTCGCTCAGTAAGGAACGCTCCAACGAAATTCATATTTTGGCTTATGTCATAATATGTGACAATATTTTACGTTGGCTGTCACTGGCCTACCACAACACTTTACCTTTATCCATCGTTTAAAAATCACCATGTTCCACAAGCAACATCTCATTTACAAATATATCAAACACCTAACCTACAAACTACATGTGTGAATAAAATGTATAAAATATTGAAACATAGTGTCTAGACGAAAATGCTATTTCAAGAAATACCCATCATATCCCGTATACTAAATTTCACTAACAACATCTCATTCACACAATATATAAAACACCTTACCTGCAAACCACTACATGAGTGAATAAAACATATAACATTAGTGAATGAAGGGAGTTGCTAGATGCGCCCCATACTTGTCCTAGTGAGCCCCAGGGCAATGAGTCAAACTATTTACAACTTTGTCATTTATAATTTAGGACCAAATTGATCTTATAAATGTCTTAGTAAGCTCCATTCCCTATTCTCTCTCAGACTGTTTTTCTTAGTGAGCCCCAATCCCTATTCCTCTTATTTTCGCGCAAGTTGTCTAGGAAAAAAACGAAAAAAAGGGAAGAAAAAGAAACGATCCAAGAAATTCTAAATCTTCAACTAAATTTGCATCTCATCGTGATTCCTAACGATTTCTTGAACTTTATATGATTATTTCTTTACAAATCTGGTGTGGATATCTTTTATTGAGAATTTTTGAGTAAATTGAAGAAAATGAAGAACAAAATTATAAAATTGGTAAAAATAGATAAATCTCCTTATTTAGAAGTATGTTTAAAGTATTTATGGACTCAATAAACAATATAAGTTGAATGATGAATGAAAATGGATATTGTTAAAGATTTTGGTAATATGTTTAGTTGTCGCGACTATTTTTTGGAAGTCGAGGTGGAAATCCTGGTCGGGACGGCAATACTGATCCAAGCAAATACTGGTCGGGATTATTATCACATCCAGAGTATTCACTGGTCGGGATTGTAATTCCATCCAGAGTATTCACTGGCCGAGACTGTAATCCCATCCAGCATATTACTACTCGGGGCTGTAACCCCGTCCAGAGTATTCACTAGCTGGGTTTTTCACCCCGGCAGTAAGGTTTCAAATTTTCAACACACCATCGCCTAGCAATTTTCTAACACACCATCGCCTAGCAATTTTCTAATACAATGGCAGGTCCGTCCATCCATTGTTGGTGGTTCCGGAGATCTAGTTTCGACTTTGTTTTCGACATCGGCTAAACCAAATAAGCCCAACATTGCTTGTATAATGTTGATATCCCAATACTCCTTATATAATGAAGTTGGTATTCATTTCCTGATGTCATCTTTTCACAAATGTTGATATCTCAACACTGCTTATAAAATGATGATTTTTTTATTAGCTCCACAAACCATGTATTTGACTGGCTCAAGCTTAGTGGCCACGCAGCTATTTTTCTTCGTATGATTGATGCATCTCAATGGTTTTTTTCTTGACAATAATTATTATGTCAAATCTAACTACGCAAATATGGAACTTATAATTATACGCATTAAAATGAGTAGACGCACATCGGTGGCTTCGTGCCAGCTTTCCTCCTCCGATGCGAGACCGTCGATCTAATTCGAGATGACTCAAATTGATCCATCTGCATAAGTATTAAACATATATTAATCCAAAATTTCAACAATAACCACACAAAATTGGTCCAATATTGTGTTCGGTGACAATGCGTTTTTTCCAATTCCATAAAAATCCTACTAAATATTATCACATAAGAGGAGATGAAATTTGGATGTTCAAATTGGATTTTCAAATTATCACACCCTACACTAAATACTACTCAAAATTGGATATCCCTACTATATCATAAACCCTACTAGCACTATTAAACAACACAGGAGATAAAAATGGAATAAAAGGAAGGAAATAGAAATAATATCTTGTCGGCGGGGCTCAACGGCATCATCTTCGTGGGCTGATCTTCACAGCAAAGAGCGCGGTCGAAATGTAAGGCTCGATTTGGACCACCTCAATTTGGACGGTGATCGTTGAAGAAAGAGGGAGAAGACTGAGCGGAAGAAGAAGAGAGCGAGTGGGAGGAAGAAAAGAGAGAGAGTGGAGAGGAAGAAGAAGAGAGCGAGTGAGAGGAAGAAAAGAGAGAGAGAGTGGGGAGGAAGAAGAAGAGAGAGGGCAATGAAAATCCTAATTTTCTAGTGAGCCCCAAATTTTTCTAAGTGAGCTCCATTTTCTCTTTCAAATATTGCATTGGTTATTATAGGAGCAAAACTGGAAAATTTATGGAGCTCACTGAGAAAAAAATGGGCTAGTTTCAAACTACCCTGAGAAATTGGGGCTCACTGGGACAAGTATGGGGCGGATCTAGCAACTCCCGTGAATGGATTGTACATTTCAAAAAGCAATTTTTAAAGAAACCCATCATTCCACAGCTACATAATATAACACACGTGAAATAAAAGGGACCATCAAAGGAGCAATTTTAGGAGATAGCCCTCGTTCCACTTGCCCAAACTCACCGACACAATTCATCGAACATCTGAGCTACATTCCCTCAACAACACCCGGCTACTGCACCTCCTCTTGGGACTGCAGCAGCGGCATCTCGCGGAGCTCGGCCGGGACAGCCTCGACGGCCTTGGGCACGTTCTTCGCCGTGACGGCTACCGCTAGAAAAGTCTTGGTCTTGCTAATGGGCCGAACCTTTTCCAGCTGAACGTAATCCCCAACCTTGAACTTGTTCTCGGGGTCGTGGGCCTGGTAGCGCTTCTTGATCCTGACCCGGCGCTTGTACTTGGGGTGCGGGGCCAGGCGCACCACCTCGACCGCCACCGTCTTGTCGTTGCCGTCCTTCACGACGCAGCCCTGCATCTTCTTCATGGCCTGGATCGTGAGGGGGGAGGCGGGGCAGGGGCATTTTGGGGAGAGGGTGAGTTTGGGGAGAAGGACATTCTGGGAAATGGAGGTAGCGGACGAGGAGAGGTTGAAGAGGGGAGAAGGCTTGAGAGAGGAGGAGAGGTTGAGGAGAAACATTGCGATGGATACTGCTTGCAGTTTGGGACGAGAGAGTGCAAGAAGAAGATAAGGATCTTGGCGAGTTTCTAAATGAGCACACCATTTTTACTTTATGAAATTACTTTTCTTAGTGAGCCCTCTCTCTTGAAATTGAAAAGTGAGAGTTTACCCGAGGAAGACATCAGCCCTTTCCAAAATCCTTTTCTCCTTCCTTCCGTAACCCACGGCTCTCTACCTCTTTCCATCTCATGACCCATGATACCAAACATCTGTCGCATCCACTCCCTAACATTTGCCTCTCTCAATCTAGTCTGCTTTTATGTAGCCCACAGCCATGCGTCCTTTCCTTCGCTCTTGCAACTCCCCCCTTCACAATCAAATAGAAAATAGTATCGTCTGGAATTTATTTCTGGACGAAAAGTACTATCGTTCCAATCTAATTTCGAATGGAAAATAATATTGTTGAGATCTAACCATGGACAGGAATATTTTTTTGGAAGATAGAAGTTAAAGATAAGTACAATATGATCCGAAATTTTCAAAGGCAAATTTAAGGATGATATTAGTCAAGTGTGCTCACTGAGACTGTTGGTGTGCTCGTTTAGAAAATCCGAAGGCAATGGCGGATGACTTTAGCAAATAATCCTTTTCAGAGTTAGATGCTTGCGGATACGTATTTTGTGCAAGTAACTCCTTTCACAATTAGATGTTCGCGATACGTTTTTGTGGTGCTTAAAGTTTTCTTTTTTACATAGTATTAAGTCACAATTAAAAAAAAAAAAAGTTATGATAGACATATAATAGCAAAATATTGTCACGTATTATGACCTGAATTAAAAATTAAAAATATAGATGAAAATCAGATACAAAAGTTATAGATTTAAATCAAGAAATATTGCTAGATAGATATGAGTGGAGATGGATCATTTATGTGATCGATCTGGCATGATTCTCTTTTAGTTCATGTAGCTTACGCCTATTACTTGGTATATGCTAAGTGTATTTTGGATGGTCAATAAGCACATTAGGCATTATATTAATTTACGGGTTCTGGACTTAATTTACTATATATAAACTTTTTAGTTGTAGCAGTGGAATGATAACTTTCCCAAGAGCATACACTAAACCGTTAGCAATTTATATACTGGCGAAGAATTCACATCCACAAATTTTTTTTTAATAAAATTTCGCATATATACGTATTTCTATAGCTTCATATTATTAGTAGACTGATCAGTTAATTGCATAAAATATTCAATGATGGAAGAAAGAAGAGTCCACAGCGTCTACCAATTTATTAAATGATGGAAGAAAAAAAAGAAAGAACGAAATTTTGCATATGTAGACTACTTTCGAGTAATTTCTAGCTTCTTTATGTGAATAGGAAAATAAAAGCCATGGATATCATCTATCTATCGCATTTTGCGGTAATAGATTACAAGATAGTTCCTGCAATCACAGTTTATGGTTGTCGATGTTTTCAATATGCCTATATAAATACATCACATTTTTGGGGATATTGTTGCCCTATTTTCTATAACTTAGTGCTTATTTGTTTGCACGAAAAGTATTCCTGAAATCTTTGAAATAACTCCATTTCAGACTACTACTAGGATGTCCATTTTGCTGTTCATAAAGTCAAGGATGATATCTAACTTCTACATAAAATAAGAAATCTAAGCATCATATAAATAATGGTACTTCTCTTTGCCTAATTGCCAAAAAAGAAAAGAAAAGAAAATGAATAATCTTAAATTTTGAAAGGCGAGCCCAATGGTAGGTTTTGAAACCTGTACATTCTCATCCCATCCCATTTGGAACCTGTACATTCTCATCCCATCCCATTCGACATTAGAGATGAGCATCAATCATTTCAGTTCGGTTTTGAAAGAAAAAACTTCTACCAAAAACTGAACCAAATTAGTAAAACCTAAACCATCGAAATCGAAACTGATCGAACTTCCAAAAAAACCAAAACCGAATTTTCGTTTCGGTCCGATCGATTTTCAGTTATTTGAATTTGAAACTAAATACATGACTCACATTTGTATTTGTATTTATAGGAAAGATAATGATTTTTCTTTCTATTTTTTTCTTTTTCTACCTATTAAAATAACAATAACAAATTTTTCATCAAATTTTTTTTCATCAAATATTTTTTAAAAAACATATTGAAAATAAATTTTTTAAAAAAAATAAACTACAATTATAAAATTTCAATTTGTCCAGTTGGAGCTAAAACTACCAAAACCCGATCCGAAATCCAAAATTAATTTCGATTTTTAAACCAAACCGATACAAAAACCGATCGGTTCAATTTTCTCGGTTTTATGCTCAGCCCTACTCTCGGCATAAGACTACCACCACCTCACAGGTCTAAGAAAGCCAGCATAAGGCCCAGCAGCAGCAGCAGCAGCTTGAACTAAAAGTAGACATCGCGTATTACCGCTACAATCTTAATATACAAAAAGTTGCAGATTGTCTGTCTGTATTGAGCCGATACTTGAAACAACAGCACAAGGGAACCACATAAACTGATAAAAGTGCAACTCCATTAGATTCCGTCGCGAGCTCCTAACAGAGGACCGAAGCGTGAAGGGATGAAGGAGACCAACTATCAAGATGTGAATGATATGGCTTTCCTAAAGTCGAGAGATTCCAAAGGTGACTGAGGAAACTGGCTGCCACAGGGAACCCAGAAGCCGCCTTCACGAGGCAGCGCTAGTTTTTGGCTCCCACTCTTCTCACTGGTACCTGTCTTTGGAGGTGTCTCCTCATTTCTTCTTTTAACGAACTCAAAGAACTCCGCAACTTGACGAGCATACCTGGATATAAATACAATTTAGAATGCCATCGATATGTCGAACGAAAGCAAAAATGCAAACTTTATCGCTCCAATCTTCCTTTTGAATGTGGGAAATGTATCTATAAGCCTAGTAACTCTGGTTGCATGAATTGGTAACAGGGTGGGTTTCAAAATTTGAAATTTAACAAGGGCAATCAAAAGCATTGGACCAAGGCTAAAAGATTCAAATGATGCATCTCACAACCGTTCTGGGATCTGAGAAGTCTACTGTGGACCCACAAGGAAAGAAAGAAGAGCAATGCTTCTGCAGTTACTTGGCTATAAAATACATATGCAGGAAGCATGAACTCGATAATGTCAATCGGCAAAAATAATTAACCAAGAGCATGCCAAGAATGATTCCAGTTGTACTTATCAGCAGGTTCATTATGATCGTTCAAACCAGATTTTCTCTATAATTTTCAACCAAAAGAACTTACAAGGATGCATGGACTCATAAACACCTGTATTCTGAATCAACATAAGATGTTATTGTGATTTAAATTATTGCCATGTCTGATTCTCATTGAGATAGGTATCGACTTTGCAGATCTAAATCAATAAATTTTATTCTATCCTACAGAATCCATCATAGCCAGCATCCTGGAAAATCTTAATCCCTTCATCTATTATTTTTGCCATAATACTAAAGCCTTCAATACAAGCATAGGCCTCCTGCTAAACTCAGCCGCAACCAACAGACACTGGAAATGTTTATAAAAAACCTCATAGTAGGCAGCTGAGACCCTTGAACTATATAGTAGGTCAGATGAATTCAAACTATCTGCAAGCACACACATATGACATATCAATCTCAAGTTCTCAACCCTAAGTACAACTAAGGTTACTTAATACCGGGAGATACTCAAAATCAGAGCCTGCAACAACTTGGTAATTAGTAAAGAATCATTGTACTTGGCAGTAAAGAATCATTGTACTTGGCAGCTGTTAAAGAAAACCACAATACATGCAGAACTAGTATCATCCAGGTAAAGTGCAAAAGCATGGTGCTTTACACCGGGAGATCAAAAGGAAGCACAGCAATGAAAACAAACATACAGGTCCATTTGTAAAACACCATAAATGGCCAGTTAAGTAATAATAATAAACTTCAATGGTATAGCCCCATAAGGCCAGAAATTTAAAAAAAAAAAAAACAGAAATAAGACAAGTGCTGCAAAAAAAGTAAAGCAAATAAAAACTGATAATAGAATGAGCAATGGGACTAAAAAAAAGAAGAAAAAAGATCAAAGCAAAGCTCCATAGGGCACAAACGCCACAAATAAAACCCAACCAGCAAATTATAGAAGGAACAAAAAATGAGGTTATTGGAGCTTACTCTCTCTTAGTTTCTATATCTTTGCTGAAATCGATATTCGGTTCACAATCCAGCACCAAAGCAGGAACCTGATCATAAAAAAGTAACTTGAGCATGATGTCATGCAACAGTATGAAGGTTACAACAGAAAGGGTCAATCAGGAAAAATTACCTTTTGGATACTTGAATGCAAATGATTTCCTTCCAAGTAAAATACACGGTCTCTTATATCAGGATGTAAGGAGTTATCCATATGCATGGGTAACTGACTAAAGGACAGTATGCCATGATTTCCACTTTGAAACGGGAGTAACCAACTCTCATGTTTTTCATGCAAACCTCTCAAATAATCAAGGCTCACACCGCCTTCCTCAGCCCTTTTACGCATCATCATTCGCTTGTGGCAAGTGTCTGGGCTAGCTCTTAGGTAAATGAAACCATCAGGTATAAGCCCTGGCAAGGTCGACACAACAGGGTCAAACCATGAATCATATATGCTAATTTCCATCTCATTCATCCATTTAGCTTCATGAACCGCTCGCACAAATACCTGATGCACAAATTTCAGATTTTAAAAATGACAAAACTGAAGTAGAGGAAAATTAGAAAACTATAATTAGTTAGAGGGAGAGCAAATTGCAAATGCATACCATTCTATCACTAAAAACACTTCTTTCCATCAGCCTGAGGGGCTTGATTCCACCAGCAGATTCTCGTTCCTGCATGACCCTGGTTACGAACACATAATTCTGGAAGGTGTAAGCATACCTTTGCGGCTCAGCGTAGAAAGCATCTAGTATGTTGAAATGATCGGGACCAACATCCTGCCATTTGTCAATAGGCTCAGGAACTACTTCTACAAGATCACGCAACTCAAGTGTTTCATTAGCAATGCGCTGCAGGAAAGTGGTCTTTCCAACACTAATGTTTCCCTCGACACAAAATGTCAGCCTTTTCTTCTGAACAGGTTTCATTTCAGAGCTGCCATCTTCTTCTTTTAACTCTTCGTCCACACTCTCTTTTATGAAAGAGGTTATACTTTCTGCATGGTTTTTATGGAGTATTCCAACTGAGCTCCTCAAGAATTCAACCATTTTCTGACTTGACTTACCAAAAAACTGAAGATGTGCAAACAGCAGGATAAAGGTTATTAACATTGTATCAGGCCTATCTAGTTACTCAAATTAGGCAGCAACCAAATCACTGCATTCAAATTGCTTTATAAATAAACTACCATCTAGCATCAAACAGAAAGGTTTTTTGTCTTAGCTGAAAGTCAACAAGCATCGATTAACAACAAACATAAGAAGTACGGAATGAAATGCACAAGTCAGGCTAACACAGTAGGAACATACCCATCCAGTCAATAAAATCTCTGCTACTTCGTTTAAAACCCAAAAAGGACGTGGTCCAATCAGCCATTTCTCTATCTCATTCCAACATAAACCAAATAACTACTTCTACTGAGTTGCGTCGATACTCATTTAAGAATATCTGCAGGTTCACAACATTTAGTATATACTCTAAGAGATTTAAAATCAACACAGTATTAGTGAGTCTTGGGAGTCTCTATATTAAAAAAACAAGAATCTTAATTTCAGGAACCTCATATAAGCACTACATTATTACTTAGTTAATAGTAAAAACTAATCGAGCACAATAAAAACAGAACCCAGCATCTGCTAAAAAATGAATACCTAAAATTTAATCAGACAAAAACCTAAAATCCAATACAGTTAACAAGCTCATTCCATATTCACAGGCAAGTAAAACCAAGGCATGCATTGTCCTTAGGAGCTAAATTAGACAACAATTCTCAAAAAAAATGACCATTAAAATTTCCTATAGTAAATTACGGACCAATAGGAAAAGAGCAACCTAATAAAGAAAACTCCAATATATGATCTCAACAGAATCATTTCATAGTGCATGTTAACATGACCTTCGTAAAAGAACCCTATGTATAATATGTCCATAGTAACACCATTACTTATACATTCATAAACCACACATCTAAAAGTACGAAAGTCAATGAACCCATAATGAAGAAGTTGCATTACCAATTTTCACAAATTTTAAATAATAATTTCAAACTCACATAAGCCCCACAAGAAGTACGCAAGTCAACGAACCCATAAGGAACAAGTTGCATGACCATTTTCCCCTAATTTTAAATAACCATTTCAAACTCATATAAGCCCCCCAAGTAAAAGTTCAAATATGGTTGCTTTAAGTAAACCTAAGTGACATTTTTAATTCCTTACCCTCTCATTCAGCACATCACTTCATTTTACATTGAAAACCATCAAATTATCTGAGATATGGAAATTTTATGAAGCAATAGAACAACATTATACCTTATCTCTATACAGCTGTTTGAGCTGCGCAACCTCCTCAAAACCCTTATCCACCAACTTCCTCAAATTCTTTGGCCCAACCCCCGGTATTGCCAAAAGATCCGCATTCGCTGCCACTGCACCCCTCTGCCTTCTATACACCCCCTTACTACTACCACCGCTCGCCGAAGACTCCTTCCTCTTCCCATTCAAACCCTCATCATTCTCCCCCTCGCTTTCGCTCCCCACATCCTCATTCCTCCCTTTTTCCTCATTACTACCATCCAAGATTCCACCTTTTTCGTGACTTCTCAGCGCCTCCGCTGCCCTGAACCCCCGCCACGTGGCCGGCTGCAGGAGGGGCGGGGCCCACGCCCGCTTCAGAGGGGCGGACCCACACCGGCAGATGATGTAATTGCGAGGTGCGGCAACCGTGGAGTAGGGGACGGCGGCAGGGTTTAAAGGGTTGAGATTGAAATAGGCGGGCATCGAGAAGGAGAGACTGGGATTAGGGATAGGGCTAGGGTTTGGAAAGCGGTAGGGTTTCCTAAGCCATGAGGAGGTGCAGCCGGGGCCTGTAGGGTTTGCGGCGGTGGCGCGAAAGAACTTTTGCATAGCTGATGCTGGTGGTGGTGGTCATCAAGATGAGGGGAGGAAAAGGCGAGAGCTTTAGGGTTAGGGATTTCGGAATTTGGGGGATTAGAGGTAGGGTTTTAAGAGGAGGTCAGACGGCGGATTTGGAGAGCTAGGGTTTGTGGGATTTTGGAAATGGGATGAGAGAGAGAGGGGGGGGGGGGACCGGAGAAGAGACATTTAGTCGGTTAATATTTTTTTATACGGCCCTTGCTAATAATTGGACCTCGATTAAATTAACCAATGACTAGGACCATAATCAGGTGTTTATGAAAATTATCTAAAAGTCCTTATCTGTTCTCCAAATTGTTTACAAACACATATCAACCTTTATTATTTGCTCATTTGCACAAAGATATCATCCAATTTTAATATTTTTTGTGCTAAACATACTTAGATTTCTCTCGCCTTGTCGTTTAATTGTGTGTGAGCTTTCTTTTTTATGTGTGTGGAGTATGTATTGGAGCAGTTTTAATGCTCCTAATACATAACCAAATTAGTTAAACTCATATATTAAAATGTTTGATACACAATAAAGTTAAACAATTTACTTTCTATTTATTTGATCTAAATATCTATTCACAAAATATCATGCATTATAAAAGTCATTTATTTAGGTATCAACTGATTGCAATAAAAGAAGACCTCATATTATTTGTCCATTAAAATGTATGGATATGGGAGTTTCTAGATGGGCACAGCATATTTCCTAGTGAGCCCACTTTAAAAGTTCTCATTTTTTATCCATTTGCCATTTATTTTTTTTCCAAAACTGTCCTTTAAAACTCCATCCGGGACTGTTATTCCGGATGAGGCAAATCCATCCGCTTTAGCAGTCCCGGATGGAGTGGGCAGGTCCGGGCTAGCCAGTCCGGATCTGTGCAGTTGATCTCCCCCGTTGCCGGCGAGGTCTCGAAGGCCGCTGCCAACGAGGACGACAATCACAGCCTCCTTGCGGCGGCTGACACCCACGAAAATTGCCGAATAAACGAAGAAGAAGAAGAAAAAGAAGAAGACGATGAAGAAGAAATCAATCGGAGAGAGAGAATGATAGTTTAGGAATATTGGTGTGCTCACTAGGAAAAACCCTCTCTTTTCAAAGAAGAGGGTGTGCCCACTAGGAAAAGTGGGCTCACTAGGAAAAAAGTTGTGCCCATCTAGAACTTCCCATGGGTATCGGTCCTTACATATTTCAATACGTATAAAAAAGATTAATTAAGTGAATTGCTAAATTTATTTTCTGCCATGCATTTAAAAAATAAATATAACTATCATGGTTATATCATATGAGCATTAAAACCGCTCCCCTTACCGGATTAATATTTTATACCACAACAAATATTTTTCTCACTACCGTATGGTTTTGATCAAGAAATTATCACTAATTAAAAGAGATGTGACACTAGCAGCTAATCATGAAAACATATCAAATCTTTCATTGGAATTTACTCCATAGCTAACTACATATTGATACGAAATTAATAAGATAATAATAATAATAATGAAAATATTTAATTATTTTCAACTAGACCAAAATACTATCATCAACTGTGATTCAGTAAAAAAAATAGTTTAAAGAGTTGTTTTGCTTGAGTTTGTAGCATTTTCACTTGACTAAGATTGTTTTTACCATAACACAATCAACAAAATTTTATATTAAGTAGGACAAACGGATTCTATGTAGAGTACTAGTGGAAAAGATATGCAAAATGTAAAGTCGCAAGATATCTATTGGTTAAAAAATAAGTTCCAAGATGGTAGAAGGGTTCCTCAATAATTTTGTTGTATGAAAACTGAGCTTTAATAAGAGTTTATTATTCCTTAAACCCTGCCACTAACTGCACCTTTTACCTGCACCATAGAAAAATCTTAGAATTTAATGGTCTTTAAAAAAAGAAGAATCGACGCACGTGGGTCCTGTCTTAATAATTAAGAGAGAGGAAGCCATTAGGGCGCGTGAGGCTCTGTGCTTGCCCTGTCAACAACCTGTAGATTTTGATGTGCTGTCTTCACTGGAGCCTCCTAAAATGGGAGTTTGCAAAGGAAGCAAACCAATTTTGCGGGAGCCTATATTTTTTAAGTGTTTTATTTTTATTCGAATTTAAAATTCGAACAGTTATAAAATTGATTTATTAAAAAAAAAATTTAATTAAAGTTAGAGTCCCATAATATTAGAGATGTATCACTTAACACTCCTGAAATTGAAAACTCTCAAAAAATCCCCTGAACTTAGTTATTTTCACTCTCTTTTTTTTACTAAAATACACTCTTATTCCTCAAATTCTTATTCTACCATCGTCCCTCTTTTTAACCAGCACACTTATTAAAGGGAGAGATAATGGTAGAATAGGAATTTGAGGGATAAGAGTGCACTTTAATAAAAAAAAAGAGTGAAAATAACTAAGTTTAGGGAGTTTTTTTAGAGTTTCAAATTTCATTCAGTGATGTTAAGTGCACATTCCCAATAGTACATGGAGTCTACCTGTAATTAACCCAAAAAACATAATGTGTTCCTTTGGAAACTTCCACTAAAATTCTCATTATTTTTTTTTCTCCAAGAAAAAAAAGATTGCAAGACTATATTCTCTCTTATCTTACTCGGTAATTGTTTCTCGTTATAAATTTAATGAATCTAAGTGGAAAAAATCCTGTTGGATCATTCTCTACTCCAAATTTATATTCTCACCCAAAGTAAAGCCAGTAAACATATTTTCCAAGACGAATCTTGAAAAAACTGTTCACAAAATTCTTCCTCTGTCTTTGCCAGAGATCATGTCTCCATAAACTTCATTTGGTCTTTAACTTTAACTCCTCTTCAAAATTTTCATACCCAGTACCTTATTGATCATACCATTGATGAATTTAGACAAGAAGATCAAAGCTGAAAGTGTATAAAAGGCAATACTGAAGAGATGACACTTTCTTCTTCCATCAACTGAAACACTAACAATCTGTTAGAAATTTTGATGATATGATACAGCATGTACACTTCATGCTCCTCAACAACAATAATAATAATAGCCTACAATCAAAATTAAACGATCTCTTTACATGACATCGTTGCAACACACCTCTTCGTGCAGGAGCAACGAGGATCACAGCATCAAGTTCATGACAGATTCTCATTCAGAACTGAGATTTCTGTTCTTGGGTGCATTCTGCCAAGTTCAAGAACCGATTCTACTTCTTGAACATGTAATCCCTGAATAAATTATCAACAGAACCGTTCTTTGTTTTGCTTGCTGGCGTCGACCATTGAGGCAAAACTCTGCCAGATGCTCGCTTCTTTGTTTTGAGTGTAGACTCCTCGATCACCTCATCAAATTCATCCAAGTCCAGATCTATAAAACTCTCATGGCCAGTTGACTTACCTCCAGTGTCAGAAGAAACCGTTTGGTTAGACCTTGACTTTGGTGCCCGTTTCTTGGATTGAGCAGCACTCTCTGCAAAATCATCATGCTCATTGGAGTTTAAGTCCTCCGATTCTCTCCTTCTCTTTGTTGCATCTGCATTCTCGTTGCTGCCGCCACCACTGCTGCCTTTCTTGGTTGCCTTTTGGTACTCCCTGATTGTACACTCTATTGTATCCAACACCCGATCCCCATACTTGTTTAGCTTTGCCCTGAAACAATAAAAGATTGACTTCAACATACTTATGGTGCATCTTCTTCATGATAGCAGACTCAATTTATAGTGCAGGTTGTCATTAATAATAAAATTTAAGCTGGCTGAAGCAGAACTAATTTCGTATTGATTGGATTCACAAAACTCTCAAACGCACTCTTCCCTCCTTGCATCCGCTGAGTCATGACAACATGAACATGAACTCCCACTCATTAGTCATCCCTCAAGTCCGCTTTTTTTGCACATATCAATCATATAGTACTGCTGCTAATCAATAGTTTAAAAATAAGAGAAACTTACTTTCCAATGCCATTGATCTCAAGAAGTTCTTCTTTGGTTCTTGGAATTCTCTTGCTAATCTGCTGCAATGTGGCATTTCTGAAGTTGAATGGAAGAATCGTTATGAGTCAATATGTCACCTGGTTTGTACAGGAAAAAAGGATATATGCATGGTAAAAGTAACAAAGATTACCCGAAAATGTGGTATGCCATGACCCCATCCCCGGCTTCTTTTACAAGGACAGTCCGAAGCATACGCAAAGAACTATAAAGCTTGGCTGCTAAATTCTGTAACAAATAATAATAATAATAATTTAGGACAAACATTTACAAAGCATAAATCCTAGATGACTTCAATGCATGTTCATGACTCAGGTGATATGGCACTTCCTCCCATCTTAGGTGTTTGTGGGGTTGATTTCTCACTTCATGTCGTCATTCTAGCTCTAATATAGGGTTTTCACTATGAACCAATCTCAAAAGAATAACGCAAATAATAATAAAATCAAAATTGTCTAAACAATTTTAGGAGGAATGTACTACCAAGTCCACATCATTTTCTGCTTGAGCATTTACTTCATTATGTGCAAAATTTGTTCTTTCTGGAAGCAGTGAACCCTTTGCTGGTGTCACCTTAGACGCCTTTGCAGGAGCAGGGAACCTAAAATTTGGATACTACAGACATTAGTACCAAACAGCTAGCCAGAAGAACAAAAAAAATAATTCTAGGGTAGCAAAAAAAAAAAAGGATATAATTATTCAACATTGTGCATTGTGAGACATTGTAGAAAATGTTTTATAGATGAAAAAGGAAGGGAAAAAACTGCAACAGTCGGTAACCATAAACATGAACATGTTGACATATTTACATGGCTTAAAATTTTTCCAAGACAAAAACACATAAGACAGAAAATGGAGTTCCGAGAAAGTGCATGACAAGGATGCTTTGAAGCATAATTATTGATGCATCTAAAAATGATAAGAGCAACTTTTTTTTTTTTAAATGAGGAAAAAGGAAGCAGAAACTGGCATGCTAAAGTTGATGATTTAAGAAAATATACAAGAAAAACAAGGGAGAAACAAGAAAGGGAAAAATAAAAGCCTAAAATTCTGGTGTGCACAAATTCTAGTTTGCATACACTAGATTCTGTTTCATGTCACTTCAGAATGTTTTCTCTTCCTATGATTGAGTACAATTTTCCTGTGTATTATTGTGTCCGAGGAAATAGAACCAACTTCGATATAACACAAGGCAGAAGTTAGACGAAACACATGACATGACACTTGAAACTTAACAAAGTAAAAGTAAAAAGGCTAGAATATCCTCCTACTAGGATATGAAAATCATTGGCCCACTCGGGTGAAGTTATCTGGACATGGTTGAAGGAAAACCAGACTGCTAGACTATGTTAGAATAGCAGATGGATGCATAATAGCCATCTTTCTGGATCGTAATATTAGGTTTGGCAATATACCAAAGACAATTCAGAAAATCCTGGATGGGAATATGAAGTTAAGCCAAGTCTGGATCTATCTGACTGGGACACAACGTAGATTAAGGGGAGCAAAAGGGTTTAAACTGTTTAAGCCACGATTATGACTTCTTGTAGCCAAATACCAAGAAGGCAAGGACCAACCTAATCTGGACTAGACAGTTAATAGAAAGGTCAACGGGTCAGAAGATCCAACCCTCAATCACCCTGAACATTAAGGATCCAGTCAAAGTCCTAAACCACCAGAGATCCAGTCAAAGTCCTAAACCATCAGCAGATGCCTTACCCAAGGCCAGCCCAACCCGAAAAAAGGCCTAACCAAAAGCATGCGTCCTCTATGCTCTAGCATTACCAAGTAAAATGATAAAGACGAGCGGCTAGCTAATATTTGGAATGCATAAAAGCATGCAAGTGGCAGTAAGATCCATCATGCCTCAGGTGCCTCAAATCAAGGTTTCAGGATTCAGCTTTTACTTTGATTAATATCCCTGCTCCTTAGAAGAAGCAAGATAATTCTTTCCCAGAGAGGATGAATAAAAAATAGATAAAAAGAAGAAGAAGAAGAAGAAGAAGAAAAATCTTGATAAAGGAAATGTGCAAAAAAGAACAAACACAAGGTAGAAGACTGAACCTCAGCACAATAGTCTGGTCACCAGAGAACAGTCTACGTGCTTTAGATTCATTTACCTGCAGATAAGACAAAAAAGCATAGTGGAAGCTTGCATACACTAAGAACGCTAGTAAAATATCATGCATGGAATTACAGCATAACACATGGAAAGTGCAAAGCATTGGAATTTCATACCTTCAAGATAGATGATACTGATCCATATATGTCACTTTTCTTGACATCTTCCACAAGAATGTCCTCAACAACTAAATGGCGCATAATTCTGGAAGCATCACCCTTAGCTAAATGTTTACCAGCTCCATGAAGGTTCAAAGTGTCATGTTTGTACTTCTTCACCTACAAGCAAGAGTAATCTAAGTAATCATACATCTACACTGAGAGGACAGAAATTATGTAGCTGACAGATTAGCAACATACATTTTGGCTCAAAGAACCCCTGAATACCTCCAGAATGTGTGCCGATGAGTGTTTCTGGATCGTTGACTTAACTAGTTCTACCTATAAACAGGCACTCATTGTCATCAATTTAGAAAGATATTAATTAGAAGGTAATAAAAAATTGTAAAAACAGTATCCTAACAACAGACAGGTAGACAAGGGCAACTAAATGGAAAGGGCCAAGGGGATATGTTAATCTCTAACCAATTGTTTAGCAATATCCGTGACATCTTTCTCAATCCAATTCAACATTTTTAAACAATTATCGCAAGTCTTTTGGCAGTGTGCAGGACTAAAATTTTCACCAAAATGAATAAGCTGCAATAGCCGTCTGCAATCTACATCATTTTCACAATAACTAACCTGTAAAAATAGTCAAATTAGCAGATATGTTATGTTCAGCGGATACTCAGTTGACAACTAATAACAATAAGAGCATAAACCAAATTAAGATACCATTCGCAGTAGGTTATCAATATTCGTTTCCAACACTCTTCTATCAGTGTTTGCAAAAGAACCACGTCTTGATCCAGACGCTAGGGGTGTTTGCTCTATGACTCCCTGAGTGAGCATATGTTTGACGCGGATCTAGATGAAAAGAAGAATGACAACGCTTACGCTTTTCCAAAAGCAAATTTCAACCCTCTAAAATTATATACGCAAGGAGAGCATTGAATCTTTGACTTACATAGTCACTATAATTGTAGAATAACACACAAGATGAACGCAAACCATCTCTACCAGCACGTCCGCACTCCTAATAAATGAGAAAGAAAATATTTTATTAAAATCAATATCCTCCTCAACCATTATCCTAGCACCTCTTAGCAAAAATGAAATGATCAAAAGGTGTGAAAATGCAGTAAGAGGTACCTGATGATAACCTTCTATTGATTTTGGAAGAGAGTGATGAATAACGAAACGGACATCAGGTTTGTTGATACCTGAAATCATATATTAGTAACTTGTGTTTAATGACTGTTAAGCAAAAGCCCAAAGAAAAAGAAACAAAACATACCCATCCCAAATGCCACTGTGGCACATATTATATTAATTTCATCTTTACTCCACTGATTTTGCACATAAGCTCTCTGAGGAGGATCCATGCTACCATGATAAAATGCTGCTTTGTGTCCGCATTCCTAAACAATAAGCATATCTTTTACCAATAAAAACAAGCAATCTGACCCCAAACTAGAGCTATTATTTTTACTAATCCACAAACATATTTTACATGCTACGTTCTTAGAGTTTGTGTTGGTTGGAGGACAAAATGTTAAAAAACACCTGTCTGCTCATGACATTAGATTAGATAGGCTTCAGCAAACATTCATAGTAGATAGAATTGTATAATTAACACCATATTAGCAGTCCTTAACCATATTAAAGCAAACAGACAAACTGTTATAACCAATGTAGTACTTAAATGTGCTACTCCATTTCCAATATATAAACTTGCTTCCCAATCTGATATGTAATTAAAAACAGTCTTTTAAGTTGAAACAAGAGTTAGAAACAAGCCAATAATTTCCCTGATCTTTTCTTCCTAGAAAGTTCAATCAGCTTTGATTGTCTCTCCAAATTTATATGTATAAAATAGTCTCAAGCATGACAAGTATCACTATGTATAAAATAGTGTCAAGCGTGACAAGTATATGTTCAGTACCCACAGTTTTAAAATACTTAAATATTCTACCCCATTTTCAGTCCATAAACTTCTTTCCCAATCCCACAGGTAGTCAAAGAATTTTATTTTAAATTGAACAGGAAGTCTGATACAAGTTGAGAATTACCCTCATCTTCTCTACCTAAGAAGTTCCAATCAGATTTTACCTCTTCAAATTTAATAAACCAACATAATCAAAATATAAATGACAAGTATATTACAAGAATTATCCTACTTTATTACCAAGCTTCCTCGGTCAACAGTTATTTGTGAACAATATACTATAATCATCACTACAAAACAATTCCAAGAGGTATTAGAATAAAAACAAACAAAAAGTTCAAATTGATGGAGATCAGATTTGATTAGACTTGATTAGATTTGGATCTTGTTAGGATTTTAGAATATTTTATTGGATTATGATTTTATTAGGATTTTAGATTCTATTAGAATTTTGTTTGTTAGGTTTTCCTATATATATGAGTTTTGTATGAAGTATTAAAAGGAGATGAAGAATATTTAAAAATTTTGAGAAATTTCTGGCATGAATTTCGCTTGAGCAAATCTTTCCCCGTGGATTCATGGAGAGTGGGCGTGGATTCGCCTGGGTAGATTCCCAAATCCTGTAAGTTTTTCCCCAATTTATTTGTTCTTCCCCAATTCCTTTAAAAAAAACCCTAATTTTCAAACCCTAATCCTAATTTCGCCTCCGTCCTGCGTCACATCTCCTACCAAAAGTCACTTGGCCGTACTCAGAAAAACACTTCCAGGATGCTTCAGAACTATATCAAGAGATTTCAAATGGAATTTACAAGATCAAACTGGTTTGACTAATTGACTGATAATACTGGATATAAGGATCCCTCTACCCACAGTGCCCCTGAAACACAAGCACTATCAAGCTCTCTTGGAAGAAGACTACTGATCTACACTAGATCCCATCAATTAATTCACTCATTGCAATGTAAACATCACAATGCCGGCGAAAACTCACAGGGAGTGCCAGAGTTTGGTGAACTCCTAAAGGGTTGAGCACTGAGGAAGGCACGTTACACTAGAGTGGTAAAGTATAAAGTCAAAGATACATGCATATATGACACAAAACTGAATGAGCAGGACACTGAAATAGATAAAGAGAAGAGTTCATTTAAGGTTTTATAACCAAAACTTCATCTACTAAAGTGGACTTCTATGTCAGGATACATATATAATTAAGAAAGGGTAAAACCTGTAATTTTTCAGCCACTTTCTCACAGTCCATTCTTGAAAGACAATAAATGATGCCACATTCATCAAAATGATTTTCCTTGATGAATTTGTCTATGTCCTCCAAGCACTTCTTCGTCTTGGGCATTATAGAATACCTGTAAAATTTATCCTGATGATTAGTCCAAAACAAACGACTTTAAGTATCTTGTACACACTCACCATAAATTTGGGCGATTGAAACTCTGTCTAAAAATGACACAATTCTCAAGACCTAGAGCTTGCACAACATCTTCCTTGACACTAGCAGTTGCTGTAGCAGTTAGAGCTAGCACTGGAGTAGTTGGAAACTTCTGCTTCAAAATACCAAGACCCTGACAAGTACTATATGCAGGTAAGAAAACAAGATATTCCAAAGTATTCGTGGAAAGCTTACTAGAGGGTTTTGAATGCTTATACCTGATAATCTGGTCTAAAATCATGTCCCCACTGGCTTACACAATGAGCTTCATCAATGACAATTCTAGCAAGTGAGTCCCGGGAATACAAACTGTCCAAGTGTCTCAACAAAACATCGCTTCTGGGATCACATAAGAATGTAAAATTGAATAAGCCAGTATCATAAACTTATAAAGATAATAAAAAGTGGAGATATAATACTGCTAGAAATTCCTACATGAAACATGAATGCTTTCAATGTATCTATCGAGCAATAGGTACCCAAAAAAAAAAAAAAAACTTGGAATTCACACCATTAAGATGTATACTCAAATTTTTTATCCAATACCACCGGCATTATAAATTTAACTTCCTATTGGAAGTTCATATTTGCTTCTCACACAGAAAGGTAGTACAGAGTTATGGCGCTCAAGGTGAAGAAATACACTTTCTAAAAAGTTACAATAACAGTTTGTGAATCACTGCAGTTGGATATTAATAGTCAATTGGCTTGGTTAAGGACAAGTGCAATGCTCTTAAAGAGTGAGAGAAATGAGGACTGAGTGGTGATGATTTCTCAAACATCACCTTCCACAACAACAATCAAGTCCATAATCTCATAATCATGGGATCAAATAGAAAATTTCTTTTGTACCCTTGAGCTCAATTAAGTATATCTCCACTAATAAATTAGTTGTATCTATTGGATTTTTAAATTCTCTCTGAGGCTCTGAGCCATTCGAAATCATTCAAATAGAAAAAGACATTAATTTCAGGCTAATTTACAACTGCCTTCATCTATATCTCGTTTGTTGAGTATAATAGATGGGGCAGGTTACTTACAAAACAGGGGGAGGAAGGAAAGGGTGTCCTATAATTTAGCCTTAGTTTTATTCACAACTTTTACATTTGACAATGTTTGGTTGATATCTTAATTCCTTGTTGTGGAGTGGCCCTAATTGCTATGGATCGTTTTCATTGAAAACAGAAATTAATGCTATTCACCATCTTCATCATTGTGCTCAATTATTGTGAGAATGCAAACTGGAAAGAGGATGAGAAGACCAAATATATCTTCCCATAATGATATGACATGAAAGAATAAAACCTAATATATCTTCTCATGACGATATGACATGAAGGAAGCTCCAAACTAAAGTACTGTTGTTATAGAAGGTTCATGCAAAATAAAATAGTATTTACTTTTACCAAAACCACAAAATGACTCACCCAGATAAGGACAAAAGGAAGTTAGAAACTGACAAAAAATCAAAAGGTGTAAAATAAAAAGAAGATAAAGGATAGAACTCTGCAAAATTTTATCATCCATATCATCTGGGCTTAATATGAGAGCAATTGCAATCTGCAATTTATTGCAGAGGAAGGAACCAGAGCATCAACCGTAGCATCATCCCACAAGTTAAAAGAAACAAGAAATTTGGTGCTTGGCGAAATGGTAGATTGAAAACACTGCTCCATAATATGAGGAATAAAAGTTACATTAGTAATTGAGGACTGGTAATATAAGGTATCTCCAACAAAAGTGGGCTGAAAATAACAGGATATCCAGTCAGATTCTACTTTAAATCAGTTCAAAGGTCTAAACTGCAGGCATTAAACAAAGAGACCTGTGCAGTTAGCATATGAATCAAGGAGTGGCATGCGGAATCCAAATCCGAATTGGTGTTTGCAGAGCAGAGGTAGGGTGTAAGACATGCGTCTAGCATTGAACCAAGGAGAAGTTTTCCAAACGCCAAATGAAATTGTCTATTCTTAAAGAAAAAATATTCTATTCTAAGTGGGATTTGCAAGAGGCATGGTCTCATAAAAAAGATTCTCTTGATGTCACCTAATATGATTGGGATCATTTGAAATCAATATATATTAGACAAAAAATTTTGGGGAATTAGGCATGACCAACGCCATCCATGGCTCTCCTCTCCTTTATAATTTGGTCTCTCTTTGTTTATTGAAATGATTCTTCATAGGTGATATGATCTCTTCATTTATTAATGACGGTTCTTTCATTAATTGAGAGATGGAAGGATGGAGATTTGAAGATGAGTACATTGCTTGTATGAGGGATCCTCTTCTGGAAATAGGAGAAATTTGTCAACACATGTGCTCAGTTACATAGTCAAGACTTATACTAGAGAACTTCTTATATTTTGTGAGAGTTCATTGTATTGGGGGACTATGCCCTTTTGATTTAGAGATTCGGCGAGGACCTAAGATATATATTTTATGATTTGAAATATTCTCTATTAATTGAATCTTCACAGTTGGGTTTGCCCGTAGAAGTGGGTCAAGTTTAGCTGAAACATGTAGATTTGTGTCTTACATTTTTGCTTCTATCAACTCCTGATCCCTCTCGTCTATTTAAATATCAATAATCAATAACACATAATGTAGCACTCCACCTTCCAAAAGATTATACAGTGCATATAGCATAACACATAACACAAATTAATTTTTTTAAATTTTTTATCTAAAATATATATATAATTGTGAACAATAAATTCAATATGTAGGAAAATAATTTTACAACATAATAAATAATAACAAACTCTAAAATTGTTGAAGTTGTGGTTGGATACTGGAAAAAGAGTTGGAGTTAAAACTGAATCGAGAGTCATTGTTGGAGCTACAATCTTATATTAGAGTTGGAATTAAAGTTAGAAATGAGATCGAGAATCAATGTTTGATTCAAAATCAGAGTTGAAGTCAAGAATTATTGTATTTGAGTCATATTTGAGGACAACGGTCAGAAATGACATCATAATCAATAGGGTAGTTAAGATCGAGAGTCAAAATCGAAGATGAGTTGAGATCCAAATGAGTTAAAGCGTATTAGGAGAAGGGGAGTTGTTGTTAAGGGGTGGGAATCACAAGATTTGTATACCAAAACAACTCAAAACGGAATTAGGTCATGCTATAACATTACCTAAATTGGCATTTTATAATCAAAATGGCATAGGGTTATGTAACATTTGGATTATTTAAAATAATTATGTAACAATGCCCTCAATAAGTTACATAACTAGTTATCTAACAAGTTATTTTAAAATGAAACTCTAAATAGTAGTCTTTCTTTCGGCGTTATATATTCTGCTATGCCTATTTTCAAAGTTGTATTATAACTTCAGCTTTGTTCTTTAGGGACGATCTTGTGATGTCACGTGAATACAAGTACTAGATGAAGATATGATGAGAAGACAACTTTGACCAAAAAGGTGAAAAAAGTTAAAAGGCTACGATTTGTATTACAATAGTTGGATAAGGTGGATCTCTATATACGACGGCTGGGTTACATGAGCAAGTCATGGGCAAGCTCAAAAGAATAATTGATGAAATCTCAACTAATCATTATTTTCAACGTAACAAAAATAAACATTATCTTGGTCTTTTAGTTTTCACTTTAGAAAGGGAAGGATATCTTTGTTTACTCAAAGAGAAAGACGTGATTGCTAACTCCCATATATTCTGCCTCAACTTTTCTAAAAGAAGCAATAATATTGTCACAAGGTGGATGATTCTTATCTGTTACAATTTTGGCCATACAACATGAAGTACTATCTATTTCATGGCAAGAATATGATTTCACATGTCAGATAGTTTGCTTCATCAATGATTTTCTTTCTTTGCTTGACCAAAACAGACGACCACAAGGTCTTAACCTAATGGGTATTGGTGAAGATAAACAATCTGCATTAAACTAATTGTTGATTGAAATCCTATTACAAGTTTCTAGAAAATTTGCTTAGGCTGCAAATTAAATATAAATTAATTTGGAGATTACTGCAAATATGTCTTCCATTAAACTAAATAGACTTTCCTAATATATGTAGGATTACTCAGAGGTACAATTTCCAACCTAATCGAAATTCTCCCAAAAAATAAATAACTTATTCCAATTGAAACATGCGTGGTACTTGGTCTTATAATTTAATAGGGGTTCACATGAAATATTGCTGAAGATTATATATTAGGTACAGGGCTTCGGTGGCTCTTTTCACTTCCCTGAGCCTCTCTATGTTTATAGAAGATAGTTGTTCATCAGTGGTTGGAAGTAGTTTTTCTATTGATAGAGAGATACATGGATGGAGATTCGAAGATGGAAGCACCTCCTTTATAAAAGGAAATTCTCTCTTGGAGATGGGAGATATTAGTCTTATTCATATGTGCTCTATAATTGTTTGTAAAAGAAACATTTTTTTGTGTTTTTTGAGAGCTCATTACACAAGGGGGTCGATGATTCTTGACGTTTGTATTAGGGAGATTTGGTGAGAACTGGAGGAATGCTTAGATGAAATGTAATATTCTCCCTAGTAGGACAATCTTCTTGGTTGCCTTTGCCCGTGGACGTAGGCCGGATTTGGAATATGTGTCTTTTATACTTTCTCTATCACTAGCTTGTGATTCCTCTCAACTACATGACAGTTTTGTTTCCAACTTTACATATTCCAATATGCTAATTCCCAAATTCCAATAGTAGAAAGGTACATAACATGAAAGAGTTGTTCCAAGGAAATGTCTTTTAGGCAACGATACTCGTCCACCTATAAATGTGGGATAAATCAATTACATTATGTATTTGAAGTTAACTGCCAAATACTCATAAATTTCTACATGTCCTTGTCTCTTTATCATATATTCTCTTATTTTTGAAGAAATAAATTAAGATGGTCAGATCCTATTGATTTGTTGTAATTGTTATAATAAATTAATCAACTTCAAGATGCATACATTACAAGGTGAGGAATCAGTCCTAAAAAGCACAGACATGCTCCTAGGAATGTCGTGTCAATATCAGACACGTATCCGACAAAGACACTTTACAGACACGTCAAAAACAGTGTCTAGACACCATGCGACGTATCAAATAAAATAAAGAAAAAAAATACTATGTCATTACCGTATCCTAACTTCTTGTAGATCGTGTTTGAAAAAAAAAAAGAAGAGTTAAATGGTCTAGAAAATCAAAAATAAACATTACTAAATTAGTAAAATCTGTATATACCTAGCTAGCTTTTGTGATGTACACTTTAATATTTTTCTTGTGGATATGAGTCTTGTTTGGTTAGAGTTTGAAGAAATGATTTTTTGTATTCACACTCTGTAAAGGAATAAAGAGACATGAACATGTATATTGTTAGTGCTTTCGTATGATATGTTTAAAAATCATTATGTTAATAATAGAATAATATATAATTATATTTATATGTTTTTCCAATATCTTTGCCGTGACTGTGTTCTCATTTTTTTCATTAATGTCGCGTCCCGTGTCTGTATCCGCGTCAGTGTCCAAATATGTATCTATATCCATGCTTCCTAGAATAAGTCCTTCCTGTGAATGTCACTTTCCATATGTCTTAATTTGTGAATTATACTGCAAATAATTATAATAACTTAACATAATTGAATCACATAACCATAGTGAGTAGTGACCCAGTAATAAGACAAAAGTGAGATATTATGGAAACTAGAACATGATAAATATGTAAGCCAGTAACCAATGTTCTAGAATATAATTCAAAACTCACTTTGCAACTTTTTCTGGAGTAACATACAACAATTTGTATATACAGTCACTGGACATCAGTTCTCTAAAGATCTCCTGTTGTTCGGTCCACTCCAGATTGGCACTCAGATAGGCAGCAGGAATATTTGCCTGCTTGGAACATAAGACTGAACCATGTTATGATTGTTTTATATGTACAAATGAAGAGATTGAATGTAACTCACCAGTTTCAAATGCATTATTTGGTCCTGGATAAGTGAAACTAGAGGAGACACTACCAATGTGACTCCTGGACAAATTAGAGCAGGAAGCTGCAAAGCGTTACAGATCCACATTATAAACAAGATAAATTTTAACTGCCAAAAGGGATGGAGAGAAAAATATGTTAACAATGATGAGGAAGAATGTGTTTTTTGACTAATGTAATCATACACCTATAATTTGTTCTGTGAATGTAGGATGTAGGAGAATTAATCTATTGGCAATGGACGGCTTCACTATTAGTATTCAGTTGCCAAATCAGTGTCCACAATTAACATTCATTGCAATAAACTAAAACATTGAAAAACATTTTTTTTCATGTAAAGCTCTAGTACTAAGACTGGAAATAGACATGCCACATAAGCACGACTTGACAGACCACTACACTGCAAATTCCAAAATAGAATATATAAGATGCCAATGACATTGCAAGAAATGCCTAACTAATGCTATCCAGCACATTAGAAGTGCCCATGTACACATTGCATAGCCATAAAGGAAATGGAAACAATCAAATGTACAATATTAGAACTATATCAAACCCACGGAGAGAAGTAAAGAAAAGATAGAAACAGAAGAGGAAACCGTACTAACACAAGGAGCTACTATTTTAAGATTATGTATAGCTTCATACAGATGCATATACCTGGTATGTTAGGCTCTTTCCACCACCAGTTGGCATTAAAACAAAAACATCGCATCCACTCATTGTTGCATTGATCACCTCCCTCTGATTGGGACGGAAGGAACGATTTCCAAACACTTTCCTGTTGTTGGCCTGGTATAGTAATGAAATGAACTAAGGAGTAAGCATAAGTAAAAAAACAAAATAGCAAAAGCCAATAACCGATCTTTCTGTTATGGAAGACACCTCAAGTTTTTTAGTCCATGGAAAGTCTAAACGCTTCCACTTCTCATCAGCAGAACCTTCAGTGTAATTAATGTCTAGAACCTTTGGAGTAAATAATTCTCGTTCCACTGGAGGTAATGGAGAATTTAGTCTATCTGTAGAAGAAAATGGCATTGGAGTACTCCAACTTCCACCGTGCCCTAACTCATTGTTTATGTGGACTTGGGAACTAAATCTCAAAGAATCTATTCCCAATATGGTTGCTGGAGTCCCAGGTTGGGAACCCCTGGCAGTTGTAGAGGTCATGTTATGTGATATACGTCTTTCTTCATCTCGGTCTGAACGGTGAATGTATTTTTCAAGTTGTTGAATCTGCTTGTTCAAATGCAACCTGCAAGCAAGTGAATATAGGAAGAAAAAGAAATATATTTATTCTTCTACTTACAACCAAATGAAACTCTGTAAAACATATAGTGTCCAGTGACATGAACTGTAGGTACAAACCGCTCTTGACGAAGACTTTCAATATGGGAAGAACTAAGCTCAACATTGTCCAGAAGATCATTTGATATAGCAATTAGCCGGTCCTTCATCTCCCGCAGATGACTCGTTGCTTCTGGGCAAAGCCCAAGCTGTTTAAGTACAGATATAGTTATGGGAAAAGCATGTTAAGATAATAACGAAGCAATTTCAGAAGCAGAAAGGTCATTATTCTCAATACAAAGACGTACTTGTAAGCCATGACAACAGTTTTCACATAGTTCTTGGGGAATGATTTCTTCATTGCGCCCTGTAACAGTACTTTTAGGGCTCATGGGAGTTAAAGCTGCATGCTTGACTGTGGAACCTTCAGGTGTGCCATTGGTTTGATAGTGTTCCATAACTATCTGGTCTACATCGATATTCTAAGACAAAATAACAAGTCAAACACAGTGACCTGTATGAAGATTAACAATTATAAGTGCATAGACTTTTAAAGAGTGATTAGCAAGTAAAAATCCCGTACCTCAAGAATATCATCATCCATAACATCTAAACAGTTTTCATAGTCATATCTGCCCCCATCTGTACTAAAGGAACGGCAGCTCACCTGCGCTGCACTCATATCTGCTTGCACAGCATTTGATTCTAGATTGACCATATTATTGCAGATACCAGCATTCATGAAAGAATTCCTCGTAAAATTTATAGAATTACTGGCCCCCTTATCTGCTACATAGGGTGAATTAGAGAAATCTTTATGTGTGTGCGTATTTTCGCTAGTTGAGCCTCCAAACTTCTGAAAGTTAGATGCCTGTGTTATACCACTGCATGGATTTGAGACCTGAGACTGAGAGGGGAATTGATTTGCACAACTTGGTGCTGGAGCTGTTATGCCAGGTCTTAAGTAGTTCCTGCATGACACCTGGTTGGTGGAAAAAACTTTCCATGCCTGCCCACAATGTTCGGGTCCAGGCAATCAGATTATGTAACGGAGAAAATTTATCTCAAAAAAAAATAAGTAATAAATATGTTCGGTAAAAATCAAACAAATAAACACCAAACATAATGGTTGCAAATTTACATTTACCAGTCCCTCCATTCAGCTAAGAGCATGTGCAATTAAAATACAAGAGGACGGATGAAATCATTTGAGTATACCTTCTCAACCATCGATCTTTGCAACCATCTATTTCCTTGGATATTACAGGTTATGGTCCTGAATGTGCATGAGAACCAGATTAGAAGAAATGGCAAAATATGCTAGTATGGATGAGTTAAAACCCAGGATGGTATACAGCAAAAGCAATATGCATTTGATAACATTAACTAAATGCAATTCTGAATAATCAGCTAGTAGAACAAATAATAAAAATGACATTGTAATGACACGATAAAAAAGCAAAAAAGTTGAAAAAACATCAGTTAAATATGCACAGCATCTTCAAGCTAATCATTGCAGTAGAAACATCTAAGGAAACTAAAGCCTGAAACATCTTCTTAGGAAGCAATTTCCTCATGTTGATGCAATTTCCACAGGAGAAAAAGGTATCAGAGTCACCAGTTACTAAAGGATCTTTGATGTCCAAAACCCTGCTGTCACAGTTCCAAATTAAGAGGGATACACGAACTAGACAATCAATTTTAGACAAGCTAAGCAGACACTGATTATCTAAGTTGTGACAAATTCCTTGCCTATGAAAATATGCATTGTAATGCAAGAGCTACTAAATACGGCAAAGAAAATATTATATAAAGTTGCAGTCAGTCATAGATAGGCAATGCTAGATTTGGCTAATGTGGCATGGGCCAGAACCAATATTTGATGCTTACCCATGTTGTAGATTGATCCTCATTGAGGTTTGACGAGTCAAAAAAATATGCTATAACCCTTTAGGTTAACATAAGGAAAAGCTGTACTTAATGCATTTATACAATGCATCTAATATGCACTATAACAACATTGCAATCTTTTTCTTGAGAATAACAACATTGCAATCTTAACAGGATAAGAAATGTTATTCATATAAAAGTCTATCATGAATAATTCAGATGCCCATGGGTAATTCACATTGAACATTGACAAATTCCACACCAGTAGTTCCACGGTGCCTTGTTATCAACTGCATTATCATACAAAAATAACAAAAAAATACTATCGACATAATAATATGTTTAGGTGAGCATATGTACACGGATATAGATGAGGACATTGACGGCCATAATTAGTTCGAGATTTATTAGATTTTATTATTTAGATTTTATCAGATCTTGTTAGGTCTTATCTGAGGTTTTATAAGATTTTATATTATACTTTTTTGTTTAGTCCCACATTGGTTATTTTGTGGAACTCTTATTTGTAATTGACAATATAAAGGCTGAAAATCTATTAATAAAATTAGATGATGATTTGATGAAAATATGCATGATGCAAAGTGTCATGAGGGCCATTAGATTATAGTAAAATAAATTAAATTAGATTATATTATCTCCTACCACCTCTCCCAAAATCCTATATAGTTTCATAATCCCCAATTTCTCAAAACTAAACGCTAGTTCATCCTCAATCCCCAAAATCTGGCCAAAAAAAATCCTAGATTTGCTTCCATTCCCCATAAATTTAGTATACATCTAAACCTACATTATAAAGAATGGGGCGTGGACAGAGTAGCAACTAGCAAGAAACTTTTTTAGATCATATGGTTAGGCGTAAAAGTTTGTGTACTTAGGAACTAATACGAGAGTGCAGATTACAAAAGTACGAAATACCTCGGACGCAACATTCCTTCAGGCCGAGGTTTCTGAGATTCCAACGAGTAGAGAAAATTAACGCTCAAGTACTTGTCTTGGTATGCGAAGTTCTCAAGCGCTGCCGCATGCTGCTGCCAATTGACCTTGGGAAGTTTCTGGCTGCAATCAGACTCCTCACTCAACTTGCTTCCCCTGCACATGGAGTATGAACTATAGATATGTCACACAAAATACCAATATGAGGCATAGACCGCCAAATGTACATTGTAACTGTAAATCATGCCTCAATAACGCTCCTTTAGTCATCTGAGACCATAATGTGCTGCCCTAACAGACAAGAATAAACATCAGCAACTCCTGTAAAATGAAAAAGTGAAATTTTTAATTAGCAGCATGCATCCTCGAACTTTGAATTGGAACAAGGAAAATTATTGGTAATAATTAGAAAATTCGTTTCACTTTGCCATTTAGGCATGCAGCTGGTGTCCACTCCCAAAAATCACAATCAGAAAGCTTGGAGAGAATAGAACGATAGAAACTCGTAAAAATTACATTTTTCTTACAGAAGACAGAGAAATCGATCGATTCGGAGTGGGAAATGAGAGATTTAGAGGCGTTACCGGCGATCGGGAGGAGAGAAAGCGGACGAGCCCTAAAAAAATGAGAAGAGGGCTGAGATTAGAGAAGAGAGGAGATTCTGGGGAATCGACGAGTAGGGTTTTGGGAGACGCCGATGGAGGGAAAGGGGGCGATTCTTCGTTGTTTTGGCTTTGATTTTGTTCTTGTTTTTTAAAAAAAATAAAAAACATAAATTCGCTCGTGCTTCGAAATTTGGGCGGGTTGCTGTAGTTTTTCATCCACAGTGAAAACTTTTTCTTTTATTTTTTCTTCTTAAATTTTGAAATAATTTTATTTACACGCAATAATTTATTCTCTTTGAAACTTACAATTAATTACACCTTTATCAATTTTTTAAATCCCTAAATTTCTAAGACCTCTTAAAAATTTAAAATACTGTCACCATTTTTCTTTTATGTTCTCTATCTAAAACCCAAGAAAAAATCTATTTAATTTTTTTAAAAAAACACAACTCCTACAAACTTTTCAATTTTTTAACTTTAAAAAATTTTAACATTTACGTTTCTCAAAAAGTTAGGAAAAATTTTAAATTTTTCGAATTCACTGTGACGGGTGAAATTAAGATTTAGAATTTGAATTTTTTGAACCAAATGTAAAAATCCAACATTGTGTGAGAGGACAAATCAGATACTGATTAAAATTGTTCTTAGTTTTTGATGTGTTCTTTTTTGCAATTCATTATTATCATTTTTTTTATCGAAAGTTAGTCACTGGTTTAAGTGAAGAATTGGCGCTTGAGGCAATAAGTGGCGACAGAATTAGGGGTGATGACGAAGGTGAGCAGACAAAACAACCGGACTTAGAAGAGTTGGGAAATTTTAGGACTCAAGTCACCGTAAATGGAAGTAGGAGAGAGAGAGAGAGAGGAATAGGGTTGAATTTAGAAAAAAAAATTTGACGTAGAGAGTAAATTGGAGGAAATTTTATTTACGCATGAAAATTTACTCTTCATGCATAGATTTTAAAATTGCAAATATTTACAAGTTTTCCTTTTTTTTTTTTTTTACTAAATTACTCTTTTAAATTCCAAATCTCTAGTATATATTAAACTTTTAGAATATTGTCATCTTACTCCTATGTTCTCTCTCTAAAAAAAAACATTTTTTTGGTATATCCGCACTTCTTTGTGCAATCTCCTCAAACCGGTTAGTTGGATTGTCCCAACAAAAAAAAGAAGAAGTAATCAACGTAAAATCAATTGAAATCAAGTCTACGTGACATTTCACAAAACACCTTCGATGCATCAAACTGTCCGTAGTTTGGGAGTGTATAACTTATCAGTTCTAGCATTTAAAACTCTCACTTAGACCCCTTAACAGTTAGATATTCTCACCCTTTTTTAGGATGAGTGCACCATTAATATTTAATTCCAATTTTACCCTCCCTCTCGCTCTCCTCCCTCTTTTGCACTATTGACTCTTCTTGCAGCAGCAGTGAGCACTGCTGCAAGAATGCCGAGCCTCTATCTCAAATATTTGTGGTTGGTTGACTACCATTAGTATAATTAACCATTCAAAAAACTATCCATTAAATGTCACTTATAGTTTATTTATAGTTTATGTAGATGAAAGTTAACGGGATCCAAGATTTATAGTCCCAATAATACGGGGTCAAACAAAGCTTCCTTTCTTAACTCAGCTTGTTTGCTTGCTTTTGAAATGCTTTTATTTGTATATAGTTGTAAATAACTGAATGCTTTTTTTTGCAGTTACTTCTTGCAGTCCAAATTAAATGAACGAATTCTGTGCAAGTTGCTACTGTTGCAAAATGCGCAGCAGCAGCTGCAAAACAACCATGTACAAAAAAAAAAATAGGGATCACATATAATTTGTAGCAATAAAAAAAATTCTTATAGACAATACAAATTATGTCACACAGAAACTCCAACACAAAAAAAAAAAATGTAACAACATACTTAACACAACAAGATTGTATCAACACAGTGTTAATGATATATATATAACCAGGTGAGCATATATCCAAAAATAAATACAGTGGTAATGATTCATCAATTATAAAATTGGCTCACAAATGGTAAGTCCATTGCTTACAAAATCTTTACAACGTTTTACATCAGAATCATGTTGCAATCATCTTTGTTGAGCTACCGCTTTGAGACATGCACGCATAAGGGATTTTTTTTTCATACTACTGATAATAACAAGAGACTGATTACGCACGCAATCATGATAAATGAGGAAAAAAAATTTTTGGACCATTACCTTCAAGCATATATCAATGCCTCGGTACATGCCATCTTCGATAATCTTTGCCTGTTCTGAAACCAGCTATGCTAGGCGATAAAACTTGAAATTGTCAGATTTTGATCAGATATTATTTATGCAAGGTAGCTCTCCGTAAGCTTTCCAAGACGTGCCATGTTATTAGGAGGAGGAGAGGCATATTCATCATTAGAACAGCTCTCATAAACTTCACTATCAAGCTAGTTCGCCAGAATCCTATGAACTATATCAGCATCATAGATAGTATCACCATCAAAGGAGAACGAAGTTATCAAGAGCATCTAACACCACCTGTTCTAACTACTCTATTCTCAAGATCATGCCGGCAAGCTACAGTTCTCTCAAGATATAGAGTTGTTGATCCTCTTGACCACCGGCGATGATGATTACTCAAGGGCCACCGGCAATGATAGCTGATTCCTCAAGAGCTCTGGCGATGATGGCCATCCCTCTGCTCTCGTTGATTCTTTAGAAAACCCTAATCCACAGGCGATAATTTCTCTCGGCTCTGATCTCTCCGTTTACCTCGACGTTCCTCTCGCCTTGATTTCGCCAGGGACGACGATCGTCCATCTGCTCTCTGTAGATTTTGCCGAGATCGACTTCTTGGATTCTTCTCGATTGTGAAAAAACAAAAGAAGCGAAAACGTATTCTGCCCGACCCTCTCTCTCTCGGTCCGATCCCTGTTTGATTAGGGGTAATTTGGACTTTTGATAGTACGTGCGCTCAGCCCTAATGGCAAACAAACGGAGTTTACTCTCATTGGAATGTAAGTGAGAGTTTAAAACTTTAGGGGTGGTAAGCTATACACCCTATAGTACAGGGAGTCTGGGTGTAAATAACCCAAAAAAAATCATAGAACCACCGTAAAATCAATCTTTGACATCAAATGGGCGGTACTTCTACACGAGCCTCACTCAAGTATGGCAAACACATCGCAACAACTGAATCTACAACTTCTTCTCCGTGCAATCTTCTCAAATCAATTAGCTGCATTACTCAAGTAAAAAAAAAAAAGACAAACAAACAATCCACATTAAATCAATCGAAAATAGCTCTAAATGATACTTCATCAAACACCTTCAAAAGCAATCACAAAACAATCACTCACCTTGGAGAAATCGATGACAAGATAGAGGTACCAAATCAGCCATTCCTGGATCCTGATGGAGGGAGCGATGGAGGAGGAAGCTTCTTGTTACATATGCGGGTTTGGCCAGAGAGTAAAGGCTGGGGTTGGAGACAAATTCGGAATAGAATATTTGGAATTTTACAAAACAGAAAGCGGTGCTGGAGGCGTTGTATGGTAACAGAACACAGCGGACAGCAGAGGAGATGGCTCGAAAAAAATTTGGAATTTTACGACTGAGTTCACTCGTTATACGAAATTGAGAGAGAGAGAGGGGGGGGGGTGTTAAATTTGGAAAGAAAAAACTTAGATGCAAAGAGCAAATTGGTAATGTTTTAAAATGGAATACTTGTGTAAAAAGTAAGTTGCCGCGTGTAAATAGAATTTTCGGTAAATTGGTAATATTTCAAAATTGAATATTGGTGTAAAAAGTAACCTCAATGTCAAAAGTAATTTGCCATGCGTAAATAGAATTTCCCGACAAAATAAAGAACGGATATTCTTTTGTTGGTAATTTTTACAGTATATGAAAGTGGAGGTTACTAATTCTGTGGTTGCAGAATGAAGCATACAGAATTGTTTTAGATTAACACAAAATGACAGATTTGTAGTTAACAGAATTGTTACTGTTATCTTGCAGGAAATTAATTCTGTAATTAGGTTTATGTCTATATATTTCCAGTTTTGAAGTAGAAGAAGACTGTTTAAAGAAAAACCATCAAACTGTTCTTCGTTATCTAGTATACTATCCTAATCAGAAAATTAAGAAACTGGATTATGAAAAACCTGGTTCAGAAGCTTGCAGGAAGACTGGAAGTAGATTGGATGAAGATCGAGGCTAGTGTTGGACACTATCTCCTTAAAATCGATTCGTCCTCCACTGTTCGCTTCTGGATTTCTTGGACGTCGAACTCCCAGGATACAACGATCGATCTGCAGAGGGAAGGAAGCCGCAATCGCTCTGCTCTGGCGAATCTGATAAAGGTTCTCTCTGGTTTATGTTATGCAGGACTGGACTTATTGAAAATGATGAACATAGTTCTTCTGTAGACAGAAATTATGGAACTTCTGTCTGCAGAAGAAGAAAGAGAAGAGAAAAGAAAAACGTGTAGTTTGAAACACTGACCCAGACCCTATTTATAGGTTTTCAACAGTCACAACGGTTGAGATTTCAACAGTCGCAACAGTTGGCCGTTTCAACAGTTGTGACCGTTTAACGGCAACCGTTGACGGCGGCCGCCAATACGCCCTAAACGCCCATTCGCCCTCGCACATGCGCGTGCGGGCGGTGCGTAGCACCACCCGTGGTGCTCAATGTTTTCCTCTTCTTACATAAGCAAAGTAAAGGAGCAAGCTATCATATTTAAACCCACATCCTTACATTCCCCAATCCCATGTGGGACTATCTTTTCATCTTCCCTTTTTGTTCCTTTGCTATGTACTCAACTTTTGAAGCCAATTTCAATTCACTTAATTCATTTAATTTGAACTAGTGAATTGGCTTAACAAAAGGTTCAAATTAGTGAATAAATTCAACATCTTTCTCAAACCAAAATTGCCCCACAAATTTAAAGATGGATGTATAACTTGTCCATAAATACTACATGCACAAAATAATTCAGTAACTACGAGAAAAGATCGATCAATTTAGCAAGCATATCTCTATTTCGACTATATAAAGCTAGAGCACTAGTCCCCATCATCATATTTTAGCAAACACATGATGAACTCGGTTAATAGTGAATTGTTGCTACTTTTACATCTCCTTTTTCTTCTTTATGTTTTGTTTCTTATGATTGTTCCAGAGCTTTGGCAAGATACAACTGCAACTATATTATCAATTTAGGCCCTGTTTGGCTCTTAAAAGTGGGAGAAGTAGAGAAGAAAAATAGAAATATGTTTCAAAATGGAAGTTTAGAAAGAGAGATGTTCAATAGAGTTCAAGTGTTTGTAAACTCACTTTTGGAAGTAAGAGGTGGAATATGAAAAATATTATTTTATTATTAATTAAATAAAAAATAATACTAATATATTTGTTAATTGAGCATAATTGAAAAGTAATAATGGGAAACAAATAAAAAATAATATATTAGCTTGTTCTTTAAGCTTCAAAAGCACTTCCAACTAAAAATGAAAGGAAGAGAAAAGGAAAAATTGGAATGCCACATATAATCCACATCATCCTAGTGGAAATAACTTTCAATTTTCTTTTTGGCCAAATAAACAAGTAAAGTAGTGGAAGTAGTTTTACTTTCACTACTTTCATTCTATTTCCATACAAACACACACCCTAGTAATGATAGAAACTGAAGAAGCTGATGCAAATTTTTGTTGAAGTAACGCATGCCGATACTCTTAAATCATTATGCTATCGAAACTCATAAAAAAATAAAAAACTACCACTGTTTGTTAGAGCTCTCCACCATCGGCAGTTTCCACAGGAGCACACCTTTTTTCCTAGTGAGCCCACTTTATAATTAAGTCAGACAAAACAAACATTAAAAAGTGGGCTCACTAGGAAAATTTGTGTGCTCCTTTGGAAACTCCCTCCACTATCAGTCGAGAGAATTTAATATTTGGCTTTTACTAGATTGACAAATTATTTAGTTAGATGCACAATTTAAATTATGACCATAAATTCTTAGCGGATATGTATATCACAAGTTAAAAAAAAAAGTATTAAAACATAGTTCAACTGCAGTGTGCAATTGTATAATAAATACAACTGTTGATATTTGTTTTTTTGGTTAATTACAGGTAGACCCCTGTAGTATTAGGGATGTGTCACTTAATCCCCTGAAGTTTGAAACTCTCAAAAAATCCTCTGGATTTAGTTATTTTCACTCTCCTTTTTTATTAAAGTGTATTTTTATCGCTCAAATTCCTATTCTACCATTATCTCTCCCTTTAATAAGTGTGCTGATTAAAAGGAGGGATGAGGATAAAATAGGAATTTGAGCGACAAGAGTGCACTTTAGTAAAAAAAAATAGTGAAAATAACTAAGTCCAAGGGGTTTTTTGAGAGTTTCAAATTTCAGAGATGTTAAATGACACATCCCTAATACTACAGGGGGTCTACCTGTAATTAACCCTTATTTTTTATAGTTCAAGTTTAGTTTGAAAATCAAATATAAAATCATTCATAAATAGGATGTTATTAACAGAAGTAACCAACTTTTTCACTATATCAGTCTAAACCTTTCTTCTTAACAAAGTCCAATTAAGCTCAAAGACAAAATTCACAATCAAGATTTTCTTGAAATATAATTTTTTTTGCTTGAAAATTCTAACAACACAAAAATAAATCCCTTTGGTCGCGCCCATCGCGGCAGACGCAACCCCGGGAAATTCTACATGCGCACCACAGTTGATTTAGTGAGCACCATTTCCCCCTATGTTGTAAATCACTTTAGGAAACGATGTGGTGCTCACAAAGTAAAATATGGTGCCCATTTAGAATTTCCCCAGCCCCCCAGTCCCCCCAAAAAACCCAGCTTTTGTTCTCTCGCTCTCTCTCCACCCAGCGCAGCGCCCCTATTGTCCTCTCAAGCCCGGGCAAGTCCGGCACGAATTCGAGACTTGGAGCTCTGACTCCAGGCCCCTGCACCGCTGCACGCCTGCATCAACTCTCCTCAACTCTCCTTTGGTCTCACCCTTCGCTGCCTCCCAAAACCCTAGAAAGAAATAGTCATCTCTATCGGATTGCCGCCGCCGTCGACCTGCGGAAGTAAAGGAGCAGCACCCCTCCGTCCCATTTCCCCAGCAACTCAACTTCAACTGTAAGAGAAGGCCTAGAGATAAACTTCATCTCTTCTTGTTTGCCCTAAAGTTGGTTTCTTTTTTCCAAGTTCCTCTTTATTTAGCTATCAATTATATGAAAATTGGATACAATTTTGAGAATTATTAATGCTAATTTCATATAAAACTTTTGATGCAATTTTGGATGATTTTTTTGAGCATTTTGAATGCAATTTTGGGTGCAATTTTGGATCAATTTTCTGTCAGCTAGCCTGTAGCCCACCACCTCCTCTATCGTCCCCTCGTTGCCCATCAACGGAGAGGGGGGTTTCTAGATGGGCACAGCATATTTCCCAGTGAGCCCACTTAAAAGATCCCTTTATTTACCACTTTGCCATTAGTTTTTTTTGGTCAAAAATGCCCTTCCTTCGTCTCCTCCTTCATCCCCTGCGCTTCTTTTTTTTTTTTTTTTTCTTTCGCGCGAAAGCAAAGCAAAGGCAGAAATTAGAGGAAAATTTTTCATTTCAGAATCCAAACCATATTTCTCTTTAATATTAACTCTTTTTAGTAAAAAATTACAGAAATTAAAGCCTATATTTAGATTAAATCGGTTCTTTCATTGTGAAACCCTAAAAAATAGAATATCTTGCCTCCTGATCCGGGATAGCCAATCCGGATCAGTTTGGTTGATCCGGGGCTGATAGCCCGAATCAACCAATACGATCCGGGCTGGCTAGTCCGGATCAGGGAGTCGGAACTCTGGAATCCTGATCCGGATTAGCCAGCCCGAATGAAGCTTCCCCATCCGGATTAGCAGCTCCAGACAAGAAGCATAAGTCCGGACTGATTAGCCCGGATAATTGGGGAAATGAGGTGAGGTGATTTAATTCTAAAGATTTTCAACTAATCTACAAACATGGGTGCAAAAGTACAAACATAGGTGTTGTAATGCTAAAGATTTTCACTTAGCCCAGATAATTAATTCTAAAGATTCTAAAGATTTTCACTTAGCCTAGATAATTGGCTAAGTGTTTCCAACTAATCTACCTTGCAGTGACTTTCATAGGTCCAGAGCATGAATACAAACATGGGTGCAGGAAACTATGGATTTTGTTTTTATCCAGAAAAATGGGAAAGGTCCAGAGCATCATGCAGAATCCTGCAACCATCGACTTTTCTTCTGAACCATCGATGGATGATATACAAACTTTGGTTTAGAATGGACCGAGAGTGTTAGTAGAGTTTGTAGATAGCAATGTACTCGACTGTTTGGTGATCCAATAGCATTTTCATACCCCCAATTTGGTATCAAAACACACAATATCAACAAATCATTCATAGTTTCAAATACAAAGAAACAAAAATTCCATGTATCAACAAATCATTCATAGTTTCGAAGATTTAATTAAAGAGTGATATCCAAGACTACAACTTGATATATATAATATATTCCTTGACTACTACAACTTCATTTAAAGAAAACGACAAATAAAAATGAATCTATGTTCCATGCTAACAACTTCTCTTTTATATGTTGACATGAATAATCCTCGTTTGAGTTTGAGACTCAATTAAAAAAAAACAACAAAGATTGTTCGTCACGGATTTCAGGTGGCAGCATCAACCATTAAAGATGGTTTGATGCACCTCGATAAATGCGTAACGGAAGGGTCTCTGTGGCAGCATCAACCTGCGAATCTGGTTCGTCACGGATTTCAGGAATGTTAGGATCGACGGCTGGATGGATCCTCGTTTTCTTCCTCCTATGCGACGTTGTTGGTCGAATCCGAGATGATTGCGCCGGATCCATCTGTAAATCACTAAAGATTTTATTTACATAATAAAATTTTAAATTATCAAACATCACATATCACAATATGCTAATTATATTTGCCTATCTAAATCCATTAAATATCATAAAATAAACACACAAGATCTATATTTCAATTCATTCCCGATTCGAAAATAAAAAATTAACCATCTAATCCAAGCACAAAAAAAAACCAACTAATATTTACAATATAAATTTTGCACTTAACTATTACAAATTCCAACTAACATTAATCGATAACAACAATATAATCTAAACTATTTTAACCAATGAAAACTTTAATTTCACCATAACAAAATATAAAGAAATTATTTTTTCCCCAATCTCTTTGCCCCTCAACTAAATCTACCCTCATCAATACTCATTTCCAAAATTTTTCCTAAATTAAAATGCAAAAAATAACACAAAAAATTAGGGTTTCATTTTTACCTTTAAATCAAGAAAACCACTAACTCCTCTCCTCCTTAGATCCGCCTTTTGTAGCACAGTGTCGGTCGTCAGCGGCGGAGTCGGTCGGGACGCAGGCGGTCGGAGCAGGGGAAGCGGCCGATTGGGCAGGAAGCAATAGGTGGTCCAACGAAGCCTTGGGAGAGAAATTGAAGGAAGAGAAGGTGGGAGAGATGGGTTTAATGAAGGAAGAGAAGGTGAGAGAGATGGGTTGGGAGAGAGAGGTATTAATTTTGGGTATATAGGTGATGGGTTTGGGAACGGTGGGAGAGAGTGTCACGCCCCGCTCCCGATATATGGTATACGAGTACGTGTAACAGGTACCGGCAACATATTCAGTTTGAATATACTAAAGCCTCAATAAATTTGCCACAATAATACTTAGTAATTACGATAGAAAAATTCAACAAAATTTTGACTTTCCATTTATTGGAATGAAGTTTAGTTACAATAGAAACAAAATATAATAAAATTAAACAAAAGGAAGAAGGGAATCTCTAATCCGTTATAGAGCTTCAATATGATGTTTAAAGTACACCAAATCCTGCGTCAGTTTTGGCGTGTCCATCGGTAAATCTAGGCATGCACACCCAGGTCGTCAGATTGCGGCCAAAATAAAAACGCAGAAAGAATATGAAATATAGCAGTTATATCCAAACATAATAATAACACAAGTTTTAGAAAATATGGAATGAGATGTCTGTAATAATGATGTCAATTAATTTAGGTTATCTTAATGTCATTTTAACGAAGTCAACTTTATAACAGAGTTATTTTTGTCTAGGATGTCATGTAATTGGAAAAACTAATTGATGGGATACCACTGTTTCGATTGTTTCCTTTACAGACCCAGGAAATGGTCACAGGATTGTCCGGTGCTGAGTCGGACCTGCCGTCAGGCAAACATGAATTATAGTCAGGTATGATCCAGCAAATCATCACGCACCCATGGTGTGCGAAATATTCAGTTGTACAACTTAACAAGTTTACAACCGAAACAGAGTATATTTCCATCATTCAGTTTCTCCCCCAACCCAGTGTCATTTAAGTATAGTACAGTATATTGATTATATCAGGTACAATATTTCAATTGGATTTTTCTTAATTTATTAACAATATGATTTATAGAGTCTGTTCAGGTTATACTTTATTCAATAAATCACAATTAGATTTATCCAAGAGTCACTGATTCGAGGCATCACAGAGATATCGGCCAGGCAATTATATGGATGCTGGGAGATTTTCCGTGCGTTGCACGTTCCTTAATTAGAGAACCAGCATACAAAATAACTTTTCTAGACACCGACACAAAATGATATCACGAACAGTATTTTTCCGTGAATATAACTTTTATGTGATTTATCAAATTTGTATATATATTTTTCTAAAATCTAACTATACTATGTAATTTAAACTTAATGACAATTGATAATAGATTTTTAATGACAAAAAACATAATAAGTAATTGATAAATTCCTACAAAATTACAAATCAATTTAAACAAAATAAATAACATGATTGAAACAACATGTATATAAAATAGTATGATTAGTGAGTCCAAAAATGAACTCACCTGGATTTTATTTCCCGATGTTGCTCAATAGAGTAATCTACACATTAAAAATATTCTAAGAATATTAAAAACAGATTAATATGAATTTAGATGATTTTTAGGGATTTTTCTAATATTTATAACATACTCAAATTTGATTTTAGTATTAAGCGGGTCTGAAATTAGGAAATAGGTTTGGCTTCATTTTACTGGGTTATAAGATAATGGATATTCTTTTTAGGTTATTAGAATTATTGAATACTAGAGAAACTAACCTATGATTCATTTAAAATAATTTAATTCAAGAAGAAAAAGAAAGATAATATCTAACTTTTTGTCAAAACGTGAGAACCTAAAATGTGGAAAGAGATGGAAAAAGGTGCTCTTCTCCGGTGAAGTGGTGGCGGCTCCAGCGGCGGCTCCTGCAGTAGTTTTGAAGGTGGCCCAAGTGAGATGAGAATGTTAGAGGATGATTTTTAGAATGAGTGTAATGTGTTTTAATTTAGGAGTTTATATATGATTGGATTTAGGAGTTACAGAATATGAAGAGTTTAGGGAGTTACAGAATCTAAAAGGTTTGAGGAGTTATAGAATTTAAAGAGTTAAGAGTGTTAAATTGGAGGTTTATTGTAGATAATTCATGGAGAAGATGCAATGATGGGAGTTAGAGAAATGAATGAGTAATGAGTTGAGAATATGAAAGGTTTTAATTTAATTTAGAGATTTTAATTTTAAAGTTAAGGATGGGCGTTTAGAAGGTGAAAGGATTGGGATGTTTTAAGAGTTGACAGGATTGAGAGTTACAAAAGATGAAAAGTTTTAGTTAATTGAAAAGTTTAATTTTGATAATTAAATATGGAGTTTCATGGTTTAAATAATGAAGAAGATGAAGAGTTTGGAGTTGGAGAAAATGAAAGGTTTAGGAGGTTAAAGAAAATAAAAAGTGTAAGAGTTAAAGAAAAAATGAAATGTTATATTTATTATTTGTTTATTTTTTTAAAAATTTTTTTAGCTATAAAAGATAAAGGGTTATTACAGAAAGAGAGGGAGATGGTGAGGGTAAGTTAGGTATTTAGGTGTGCTCACTAGAAAAAACAAGGTTTTTTAAAAGGAGGGGTGTGCACACTGGGAAAAGTGGGCTCACTAGGAAAAAACTTGTGCCCATCTAGAAATTCCCCCAGAGAGGGGATAGATTGGAAAAAAGAGAGGGGAGCTTCCAAAGGAGCACACCATTTTTCCTAGTGAGCCCAGATTTCCTAGTGAGCCTACATAGAATTTACTAAAGGGAGGATTTGGGAAATTCTATTTACACACGGAAATTTACTCTTCACGCACGGTTTTAAAACTTGTAAAAAATTACAAGTTTACCATTTATTTTTTTGACTAACTTATCCTTTTAAATCACAAATTAACGTTTTAAAACTTGTAAATAATTACAAATTCACCATTTATTTTTTTGACTAAGTTACCCTTTTAAATCACAAAATAAGACTTTTTAAAATTTAGAACTACAACTCATCGTTTTCCTTCTCTGTTTTTCCTCTATAACCTTTAAAAATATTTTTTAGTGGAATTTAATTTTAAAAAAATACATCTCCCACAAATCCATTGATTTGATTTCTTAACCTCTTAAATTTTTTAAATTCATGTTTCTAAAAAGATCTGGAGGAATTTTAAATTCTTCGAATTCACTATAATAAGTAAAATTAGGGTTTGAAGTTTTAGTTTAAGTTTTTTTATTTAAATAGAAAATTCCAACATGCAATTGGTGTCGGAGGACAAATCTAAGATACAATTTAAATTTGTTCTTAGTTTTTTATGTGTATTTGTTTGCAATTTATTATTACTTATGATTCTTTTGTGAGAGAGACGTCAGCTGCTGGTCGGGTTTTAATACCCGACCAAGCGATTCTTTGGTCGGGTATTAATACCCGACCAACATATTTTTATCTTTGGAATTAATAGCCGACTCAAAAAATTTTGGAAAAATTTAGGATCGGATGACATAAGGAGTTAGAAAGAAGGTGGAGGGTTAAAATTGGAAAAACAATTGGGTGCATAGAGTAAATTGATGGTATTTTAAAATGAAAATTTGGTGTAAAGAACACACAGGGCGTCAAACGTAAATTACAGTTTCCCGGAGGATTTTCCTAGTGAGCACACTAAAAATTCCAAAATTACCCTTCACCTCTATTTATCATGCTCCTCTCCCTCTTCTCTCTCATTTTCCTCTCTAACCGCCTAAATCCAAAAAAAAACCTAACCCTAATTTCTTCTTTCCCTTCCTACTTCCCATAATCATCTCTTTCCCTTTCTCTATCTCCTTCTCCTTCGAAATCTCCCTCTCTCTCCCGTTCCTAGAGCCGTCGCCGCCGATCCGCCGCCGCCGTCGCCATTCGGACGCCGCCGCCGACCTCTGGTCGTTGCCGCCGCTGTTCTCCTGCTGCCGCCTTCCCGCCATTGGTAGGTAAGATTTTCTAATATAGTAATATTTTTTTTTAAATTTAGTATTTTTTATTTTTGAATCAAACAACTCTTCAATATTAAGTTTTTGTGATTTTGTTGGGTTGGAGAGGAGGAAGAGGGGAGGAGATAGCAAATTTGGTTTTAGCATTTTTTTGTTAATTTTTTTTAATATTTAGATTATAATTATTAAGAAAAATTAATATTGTAATCCTAGTTGTAAAATATGCAAAATTTAATTATTTTTTAATCATGGACGTTAATATTAAATTTTATTAGTTAATTTAGTATATTGTCTTTCCAGGACGATTCATCTACACACAGAGGCTAAAAGGTGCCAATGTAAATGATAAGGTAGCTTGCTAATTCTATTTTTCGTGGAAATTTATGGTTATATTTGGGTTCGTAAGCTCTGATTAGATATGGACATCTTGTTTATTGAATATAAGATTGAATACGATGCCTATTATCGGTTACTGAAGTAGGGATTTGTTCAAGAGGAGTGAATTAAAATTCAAGCATGCCACTTACTCATGTTCATGGGTGTGTTAAGATTTTATTTTATATTAATATTGGTGCTATATTTCAAGTTTTTCTTGTTTGGACTTTGGACTGATGTTAAAGGGGGACTAGGAGGAGACTTAGTATTGGAGATGTTACATTGTAAATATTAATATTGATATTATATGGTCTATATTGTATCATAATTTGATATAATGTTCATGATGCATCTCAGTAATGACTGATATTTAAAACCTTGGTTTAGTTATAATATATATTTTTTAAAAATTTCATTAGTTAGAGTATTACACATGGAATAAGAAACACAAACTGCAGAAAAACAAAATTATATAGTCTAAGTTCCAATCTTGGTCTACTTTTTTTTGAGTTCATGTATTTTTTAAAGTCTGATACTGCAGTGTCTTGATTGTTATAATATTGTTTTAACTGTCATGCTTAGATTAGTGAAACGCTAATTTCACAGTCGTGTTTACATATGTATACTGCCAATTTGCAGTCAGTTTGTCTAGCGCGATTATTATGTTAGTGGTTTAATTGTAAAGCATAATGTGTTTACTGATATGAATTTTATTTTGTATTGGTAGAATAGATGTCGGAGTGGTTAAAATAATTTTACACCATTAACAATCTCGCATTCACATGGAAGAAGGTAGAGCACAACTTCAGAATATAGATGAAGTTATGGCCTATCTCTAGCAACCTAGCAATCTCAAACGACCGATCTCCCTCAAACTTGCGAAAATTAAAGCCGTGCAAACTAGTTTCATTCAGGAACAACCAAATGAACAAGTAGAGGAAGAAGCCACTCCTGATGCACCCGATATAACGAGAACGACTCGAACCAAATGTCAACATCAATCCCTAAGGAAGACACGGAGACAGTGATTAGTTTAGATTCTAGATGCAATGATATCTCTAAATTTTTATTGGAGCCCGTAAATTTAATGTTCAACTTTTATCATGTATCGTTATGGATATTGTAAGAAACTCGAAGACAATGTTAATTGACTTTCAAGAAGATGAGTGACAGTGTTTTTTTGTCATACTTTATGATATTTTGATGCGGGTTTGTTTTTTACTTGTACTCGATCAAAATTTTCTATTCTTGGATGTTCATGACTTATTATGTATATTTGTACTGCAATCGAATTGATTTATATGATTTGATGTTCATGACTTATTATGTATATTTGTACTGCAATTGACGCTCACATGTTAGATAAGGATACTCACCACTATACTACAATGACTTCATGAATAATAAAACGGAAAAAAATCTATTTATAACTGTCTGGATTGGAAGTCCGGACAGTGGAATTCTGTCTGGACGAAAATAATTTCGTCTGGACTGGAAGTCCGGACAGAACCCTTCTGTTCAGACTTCCAGTCCGGACAAACTTAGTTTCTTCCGGACTGGAAGTCCGGACAGAATCCCACTGTCCGGACTTCCAGCTCATATGGATATTGGACCGTCCGGACTCTCAGTCCGGACTTTGAGTTTTTTTGGATTCATAATTTTTTTTCAATCCGCACAGTTTCTAGGGTTTATGATTAAGTAAAAATCTAATAAAATCAATTTTCAAATTTAATTTGTGAGATAATTTAATATAGGAGAAGATTTGATAGAGTAGTTTTGGGTTTTAGGTTTTTTTTTTTTTTTTTTTGTTATTTGTAGTTTTAGAAGAGAAGGAGTAGAGAGGTTGAAGAAAGGGCATTTTAGTCAAAAAAATCGATTGTAAACTTGTAATATATATGAAGTTTTTAAGTGGGCTCACTAGGATAAATGGTGTGCCCTCTAGAAACTCCCAAAGAGAGGCGCCCGAAGCGGCAATATAACCCGAACCGTATTGGATCCGACAAGCCAGCACATTCGGGTTTTTGTGATTCAACCCGAACTGTTTCTTATGTTATCCGACCCAAACAGTTGATCGCCAACCAGATATAAAAACTCAGGACCCTAAACCCTTCTTGATTCATCTTCCTCTTGCGATCTTTCTTCTCGAAACACACGTTAGAATCTGTAATTTTTCTAGCCCTAACAAATCTCCCTTCTATTTTTGGAAACCCCCATCTCTATTTGGCCCTCGATTTTGCTTCAGTTTTGCTTCCGAGTTTAGGAAAAAGGAGAATCACCATGGTGCGCTCGAAGCCAGGCCCCAAGAAGCCCAAACGCGGCGTAGACTTCAAAGTAAACCTTTTCTCAACTCTTCATTCTTCAATCAATTTTTTTTTTTTTAATTTCTTTTAGTTTTCAATTTCTGTTTTTTTTTTCCTTTTAATTTTAGAAAATCAAGCGGAAGATTGGGCGGAAGCTGCCTCCACCAAGGAATTTCACGGATACACAGATCAAATCCAAAGGTGCAATCTTTTTTCTCTATTACTTTATGTTCAATTATGATAGCAATTTGCCTGTGATGTTTGTTTGTTGAGCAGCCATTATTCTCCCTGAGCAAAGCGTGGCCTCGGATAGAGCCGGCCTTGCAGTGAATAAGAAAGGGCTGACATTGAGAGAGCTACTTCAGCAGACGTCTCATCACAATGCAAAGATACGGAAAGGTACTTATTTCCCAAACTTAGGCCAACTGCATGCAATTACTTATATTGGAACTGTCATAATAAGTTATAAGTGGTATAATTTTGTTTGTATTCCTGAAGCTGCATTAACCGGTATCAAGGATCTTGTTGTAAAGCACCCATCAGAGCTTAAGCTACATAAACTTGTCGTCATAGAGAAGCTGCGGGAACGGATTTGTGATGCTAATAAAGTTGTGCGTGAAACATTGTATCAGCTCCTGGAAAATGATATTTTTCCTTGCATTAAAGAGGTATTTCAAGAATGTTCTTTTATTTTTCTTTCCATTACTTTTGCATGCTTGAATTGTTAGGTTACATGCTGTCATTTGCTTTAATCAGGTGTTTAATCATGAACAGTGCGAAGAAGAGTGTATTTTGTAATTTGTCTAGCAACTATGTAAAGATCTTGCGTTCTATATATTCATGTTAGTATGTCAATGTCATATTCCTACATAAACTTATGTCATGTTTTCATCTTAAAAATGCTGATTCTTACATTGAACTTTCTTTCTTTCACAGGACAATGTTGGGCCGATCATCTCCTTGCTAATGGCCTATGTCTTCAATGCAATGACACATATGGCTGTTGATATTCGACTGATGGCTTTCAAGTTCTTTAACCTTGTTGTTCAGAGCTTTCCATCCTCCTTTATCCTGTATGCTGAAAAGGTTTGTTCAAGCTCTTATTAGTTTTTAAAAAAAAAGTATTTCTCACATGTGTCTATTTGTGCTGATATAATTAAATAACCTCACTTGTTGGAAGAGAGGTTTATACCTATATGTCTGGATCATTACCTCTACGTTTTCGCCAACATAGTTGCTTATGTGAAATTCATTGGTCTCCTTTATTATTTTTTTTTGGAACCAGTGTTTTAGACCTTTTTAAACATTGTGTTTCAATATAAAATTAGCTTGCTAGTTATGCTTTTTGTCTTTTCTCTATGGCAAAATACATGAGGTGTTGCATGCTATTGTTACAGCAGTTTTAAGATTCTGTCCATCTTTAAAGAGGCTGAAGAATAGTAATAATAACCTTACAAAAAATAGACAGACGGCTGTATGTTTATTCAGTATGAACTTAATATTAACACTTGACTAACTGCAGTTATGTGTTGATTACAAGTTAACTTCATTTACTAATCTGATAATTTAATTATGTTCATTAAAATTGTGCTCAAGCATTATTTATGGTTAATCTGTTGTTTTTGGTCAGTTACCTTCCAGCCTTATGCTACTAGAAATTCTAATAAAATTTTCTTTATGTGACAGGTACTCGACAACTATATGGATATTCTAAGAAACAACCAGATCTATTTACAAGACAAGAGTAAACTTAAAAATGTTCTCGATGGTCTTGTTCGCTGCATGTCTTCATTGGCCAGCAGGAAGGATGAAAGCTATCCATCAAATGAGCCAGTATGGGTCATACATTCATTTATATCTTGTCTAGTTGTTTCCTACAGCTGTTGTTTGCCATTTTACTTTTTTTTTGTATTTCATTTGCACCAAAAATTTAGAGTATGTTGATCTTGTGTTCAAGCTTTGCTTTTGAACTTCCATTGGTTGTTGATTCTTAGTATCATACGAGTTGTTTTCGATCTTCTTTTTTAGCTTCTTTAATGACGATTTAATTCAAAATTTTGCTTCAATTTGGCTCTTTGGTATTTATCACCTTAACGTTGAATACAGTCATGTATAATACATTTTACAATTTATAAGAATCTTGGATGATAACTCCTTGGGTGGACAGGCTATATTGTGATGGTTAAGGTAGTTTTCTGTGCATGCCTACTAGCCTTTTAGGATTCCTTGTATGTCCATAATCAATAAAGAGGATTGATGTCAAGTTGAGGGTTATAACTTCTGATCAATCTTTTCTTCGAACCCTTTCACTGTAACTTGTGCGCTGCGTCTTGGTCCGATTCAGCAGTGAAGCTTTACTGCTCTGTACACAATCTTGCCACATTTCTGTTATGTTTAGATCCGCAGCTTGAGGAATTTATTCCAAGTAGTTATTTAGATTGCATCCTTAAAAGAATAACATGTTTCTATGAAAGACAGTAGTTCCTGTGTCAATCGGTCCTTGAGGTTATGTAAGTTCTGCTCTTCTTAATCTGCAGGCAGGAAATTGCAACTAATTTATAGTAGCTTTTCGCATTCATAGCCATTCATAAATCTAGGACAATTGCTATGTGGTCCATGTCAACTTTGAATTATGTTGCATAATTGACTCTGCTGGTTATTAGTCTTTGATGGGGAACAATGATGTTGATGACGAGCATTAGAACTTTAGCAAGGTTTTGATGAAGGCGATCCAGGAAGGAGTTAGAAGGATTCCTTTGTATAAATGAATGATGAAGCAATAAATGTCAAGTTTAGGCATTTGAAAAGAAGCAAGAAATGACTGTGGGACATGAAAGTTTCTCACAAGAGACACAGGCATGACTTAATATACTTGAATAGTATATATAAAGAGAGTGTGTAGATACATACCTACGTTGACATGCCTGTCCGCCCAAATCTTTAGGCATATTATTATTTTTATTTAATAATACTAGCCCAAGGGCACGTTCAATGCACATGTAGGAAAATTTCGAGTGGAGATTGTGAACATATTTCATGTACTATAGGATATGTTGGACATGCCTATTTAAGGAATTTCCACTTATTGGACATGCATTGACACACGTTGATAAAGAACAAAAATTTATACTACTGCTTCTCATCTTTTTCTATTCTCAAAAACCACTTTCATTTTTAACAGGTTAGGATCATGCGCATAAATTTTTTTATAAGACTAGTATCAAGTAAAGATAAATTCCCTAAAGGAATAAGTAATTTTTTGGAAGAAAAAGTTTAAAATAATTAGTCTTCTTCCTGGTGGCTCTTTTTTTTATTTTTTATTTTAGCCTTTGTCTGCTTAATAAAAAAGGGTCAGTTGATGCATGAATCCAATTATATAAATAAAGGATTTTTGGATTCTCTTGTCCGTTACAATTACAAAAAACTAAATCATAATAATAAGCAATTATTATTATAATTCCTCATTATTGATAATATATAGGATTTGAGAAGATAATATACAACAACAACAACAACTGAGTCTTTTATCCCAAGTACTTAGGATAGGCTACATGAACCAAAAAAGAATCACGCCGGATCGATCACGTTGATAATCCTTCTCCATTCATTCCTATCAAGCAATATCTCCTTATTTAAACCTCTAGAATCCATATCTTTTCGTATCATTTCTATCCATATTTTTTTCGGTCTTCCCTTTACTCTTTTAACTTATCCTACATTGATAAGCTTCTCTTGTCAAACTGGTGCATTTGTAGGTCTACGTTGCACGTGACCAAACTATCGTAAGCGATTTTCTCGCATATTCTTATCAATAAAAGCTACACCTAGTTTAGCACGAATATCTTCATTTCTCACTTTATCTCTCCAAGTGTTGCCGCATATCCATCGAAGTATGCGCATCTTTGTTACACTTATTTTCTGTGAATGACGTTTCTTTATAGTCCAACATTCCGTTTCATGCAATAAAACTGGCCTAATAGCAGTCTTATAAAAAATTTCCTTCAGCCTTAACGGAATGTTACGGTCGTATAAAATTTCCGTTGCACTCTTCCATTTTAACCAACCAGCTTATATCCTATGGTTGACATTATTATCGATCTCTCTATCGTTCTAAAAAATAGAATTCAAATAGCTAAACTGACTGCTCATTTGCATCTCTTGTCCGTCCAGTATAACAATACTATAGCTTAGGGTCCATCGTTTACTAAATTTACATTCCATATACTCTGTTTTAGACCTTCTCAATCTAAAATATCTAGATTCTAATGTGTATCTTCATAACTCTAATTTGGCATTCACCCTTACTCTTGTCTCATCAACTAAAATAATATCATCGGCAAATAACATATACCAAGGTATCTAATTCTGAATAGTTCTAGTAAGCTTGAATTACTCTGAATATCATTCTTGTTCTTATACAGAATTACTAGGATACTATTCCTCCATTCATTTCGTATTTTCTTAATTTGCCAAATTTTGTTAAAATGATCTGTCAGCCACTTCACACTAATCCCTCCTAAATATCTCCATATCTTTAAAGGAATCTCATATGGACCAACAGTTTTTTTTATTTCATTTTCTTCCAAATCTCTTTTACTTTAGATTTTTTAATTCTGCGCATAAAGTTACTATTCATATTCTGATATTGAATAGTATGATATCCCAAATCTTGAGTAAAACTACCATTATATAATCTATTAAAATAATCTTTCCATATTTCTTTAATTTTTTTGTATAAAAAACTAGAACCTTCTGATCCTCATGTTTAATACACTTTATAGTATATAAGTCTCTAGATTTTCTCTCTTTTATTCGAGCAATTATATATATATATATATATATATATATATTTCTGTCTTTTTATTGTCCAACTTCTCGTACACTTATTTATATAATTTAGTTTTTGCATTCTGAACAGTTTTCTTGGCCTCCTTGGCTAGCTTATATCTCTCAAAACTTGTTCCATCATTATTTTTCTTCAAATCTTGTAAATGTCCCGCTTGATCTTAATAGCATTTTTTATCTTTTCATTACACCATGATGTGTCTTTACATGGTGGAGCACCTCTGCTCGACTGACCAAATATATCTTTATCTACCATCTTAATGCAGCTATCCATTTTGTTTCATGTTATATTAGAATTATCATAGTCCTTCCAATATGCTTCTTATATTACTCTATCTACAATTTTTTTTGATTATCTTCTAATCGCCACCACTTAATTTTAGAATCTAACTTATGTTTAATTTTTCTAAGTCTCTTTCTAATTCGAATATTTAAAACTAAGAGTTTATGTTGGATAACTATACTCTCACCTACACTACCTTACAATCGATGGAACTACCTCTATCTACCATTCTAGTTAAAAAAAGAAATCTATTTGGTTTGCACTCGATCCACTTTTAAAAGTATTCAAGTGAGAAACTCTCTTTTTAAACCAAGTATTTACTAAAAATCAAATCATAAGGCAAAGCAAAATTTAGAATTGAGTTACTTCATTTCTTTCTCCAAAACTAAATCCTTCATGTTTACTATCAAACCCATTACGATTAGTTCCTACATGCCCATTAAATTCACCACCAATAAATAGTTTTTCTCTAGCGAGTATTTTTTATACTTTCTCATTTAGATCCTCTAAAAATTGATGTTTATTAGATTCATCAAGTCTTACTTGTGGTGCATAGGCACTAATAGTATTAAGAATATCTCCATTTAAAATAAATTTAACTAGTAAAATTCTATCACTTTTCCTAATAATCTCCACTATATCTCTAAGTAATTGTTTATCTATGATCACACCTATCCCATTACAATTTCTATCTCTATCCGTATATCAAAGTTTATAACCCTAAGATTTTATAACTTTAGCTTTCTCATCTACCCACTCAGTCTTTCGCACGCACAAAATATTAAATCTCTTTCTAATTATAGTATCAACTAACTCTGCTAATCTAGCTGTAACGGAACCTATGTTTCACGATACCAACCGAATCCTATGTACATTTTATAATTTTTCAAAAAGAATAGGCCTTGGCTCTGACTCTTTGTAGAATTGCTGAACATAATCATCTTTTATGAGGAAACATACCTAAAATGCTAAAACTTATAATAGCTTTTTTAAAGAAGTGATACCTTATGCCTAATTTCTGCTAAAGTATAGACATTTATATATAAATGAGAGTAAACAAAATCTCAAAGTTCCAATGGGAAAAAAACATGCATAGGAAATTTATGGACCATGGAGCGTCCAAGAAGTATTGGCGACCACCATGAGTATGGTTTCATGATTGAAGTGTCCATTCTATATAGTTGAGCATATTTTGTATTGTTCTCCAATCCTTTATGTCCTCTCTTCTGTATATATACTTAGGACATAGCACCATATATATGTAAATTGGCTAAAGAATCTATTTATCCTTTTCGCTCTTGCTGTCAGTGTTAGTGCCTGCAAGGTACTTGCTTTTGGTGCTTTACTGACGTTAGTCATATGTCAACAAACTTTACTATATTTTTTTGTATGCATTGCATGTGGTTTTATCTGTTGAGATTCATACTTTCTAAGTAAGGGGTTAACTACTGCAGATTAGTTTTTTAATGACATAATGGCAACAATCATGGATAATAATATCTAGAGTGAATGGAGAAGCCATGGAGAAATCTAATGAGGTCATGGTACACAGAAGATCAATTTTTAATTTTCAACTGGGAGTTATATGTGAATTTTAAAATAAGGAGTTTGTACAAAAAGTTTTGTTTCTTGTTGCGGTTTCAGTATGTGTGATTGATGATCGACCTGCATATGTCCAAGCATGAGCGGTGTGTAGCTTCCTAGAATTGGTTTTGTCAATACTGCCCATGGCCCATTTAGTGTATAGCTTGCGCTTAAGCTATACTAAATAATTCTTTTTTGGGTGTCAGTGCTCATTATGTATATATACCATGTATATGTACAGGTCCACTTGTGTCTATGCATGTAGTGTCAGTTATGTTTGTAGATGCCATTAAAAGTCCTTGTTTCTGGCATTTATGCATATTAGCTTATAACTAAGATAATCTGTCATGGTAATATGGTACAGTAGGAATGTGTTACTTCTTTTAATTATTTGTTGTTAATCTTATTATTTTTATGTTGAATTTTGCAGAACATTGTTGAACAGAAGCGCTTGCATGCTTTTGAAGCTCCAAGGCATAAAGATTATACAGGTATTTTTTTGTGCAGTATCTCTAATTTATAGCTTATTTCAGCTGTAAGAAGGCTTGAGGTTTTTGCATGGAATGTTGTTTGGGCACCTGGAAAGGAAACCCAGTTCAGAAAACAAGTGTTTACTTATGATTTATACATTAAAGATGTTATTACCTGCTTTTCTAGGCCTCTCTGTATCCTGGTTCAAGAATCTTCTTTATCGTTTTTCCACATTGGTTTTTGGTTGATAGCCTATAATGGTAGACCATCAGTCTTTATTATCTATCATTCATCTTGAAAGAACAATAATTGATGTATTTCCTGTTTAAATATCTTAATGGAGAAAGGAAAAAAAAGTAGTGATAAAACAGAAGTTAGTTATCGGGATGCTCTATATACAGCTTAGGAAAGGAATGTCTCCCGGGAAAAAGTGAGTGGTTCCACGTACATGGGGACACTTTTTTTTATATTATTATCAGCATGCTTCCAAGATGTTGGGTACACCCATTGGACATGTATCGAAAACTCATATAAGGAAAAAACTTCTTGTTGTTTGGACCTGTTAAAGGAGATAATATATTATAGAATAAGGCTATCCTGTATTGGAGAAAAACTTTTTGATATTTTTTTGCTTAAGAAATTTTCCTTAAAGACTTAAATTTGTAAATTATCTTGATATAAGAATAACAACAACTAATAGTCTTAAACCATAAAATAAAAAAATAGCAAATAGCAACAATCAAAAGTCTTAAACAAAAAATTTAACCGTTTCACATAATAATTGATTCAATTCAAAAACCACAAAAACTAACATAAAAAACAAAATTTGAAATTGAAAAGGTATGTTCAAAAATTAATTTTAATGTACGAAAGTTTTACAAATCGACTTACTTCTCACTTAGATCCTTGTCATTTTTCCATGCAATGCAAATGAAAATGCATAATATATTAGATGAACTTTGGACAATCAGATTTGTATAGTTTGCACTGTTGAAGTTTATTTAATCATTTTTAATCAGCAGAATTAATTTATCTACTTGCTTGTTTATGTTATTACAAATTACCATTTATTCTGCATAAGTTATACATGATTCCATCTGAACCTAATATGAATTTATCATTTGTTTAAATAGCATGTAAATAAATTGGTATATTGTCTTTACTGTTTTTAGAAATTTTATTTTAATTGTTTTTTTAAGCTAACAGTTAGGTGCCTGATAATCTCTCCAATATTTTTCTGTATGTTTTATTGGATATATACGTATCTTATGGTCATGGTGTTCTATGGTTTAGGGCTGTGCTTTGATGCCCTGAGGAAACACATAATTAAGTTTGAGAATTGATTTGAAAGTTAACTTTAGTAATGTTTTTCCTATTTGATTCATTATTTCGCCATCATTGCTTTATCGGATGTTTTTTTGCTTACTTTTAAAGTGTTCTCAAGCATCATTTTCAGAAGCCAAATTTTATTAACAATGCACCAGCAGCAACAATAACAAGAACAACAAAGCCTTTGCCCCAATTTTTTAGGCATTGTCTTATTAGATGAACTCTTAATCTCCATCCAGCCTGCAAGGAAAACCTTCACTGTTCAATTAGCAATCAGTGTATTATTTCCTGCTACCTTAGGGGCCCTCCTATGCTCATTTTGGTCCACCTTGCCCCACACAGCCTTTTTCAACCGCATTGTTAACTCGCTTATGTCATGCTTTTAAGTTTATGTTGGCACCAGATCAAACTATCTCAAATGTTGCCTTTAGTTACTGTAACTTATTGTGAACACACTAATTTCTGATCTCACGCTTTGTACTTTGCTGTTAATCTATCTTCAACCCGTGGGGTAATGGTGTTTAATGACTCACAGTTCCTAGTTCACTAGCTCATTGTAGCAGACATACTTTTTACATTTGCTTATATTTGAAAATAAAAAAACTATCATTGATGCTGAAATTTAATGTTTTCAATGCTTGAATATGAAAGAAGCTTCTGTCCTGCCATTTCTAAAGGGAAAAAAGAAAGTGCCTTAGAAAAATTTAAGGACCATACTAGTTTATTAAGATATTAGTTTGATACACATGGTTTGTCCCCAACCTAATGGCTTAAAGTAGCGTATAAAGCGGTTTGCTGACATGGTATCACCAAGTTTCAAGAAGTACTGCATTCAAATGTCGTTTTTGCAAATTCAATGCGTTTGTATTGTTTTTTAAATGTAAAATAAACATTCGCCTTATATGAAAAATGACATTCTAAGAGAAGATAATTTCAAAATAAGATTTTTTATTCTACTCTTGATTTTGGAATGGAGGAATGAAGATGCCCTCCATTCCTCCATACTTTTCCTACACCTTAGCATTTTCTTTATATAAACTCATATAGATATAGATAGATATTTTATAATGTAGAAATATTTATTTGAAAGAGAAACTTAATTGCAAAGGTAAGATTTACCTTTGTAGGATTAGGTGGAGAAAAAAAGATTTTAATCCCTAAAATGTAACTTTTAGGTGAGAGAGATGGGGGAAAGAAGGGAGGGTGCGAGAAGAAACTTGATCCTACTGTGTAGATGTGGATGACCCCTATACATAACTGGAGAGATCAATTCTTTCCCCTTTTTTCTCCAGCTTGTAGGATTTGCTGAATCAAATGGAGTTGAAGGATAGGAAATGTCTCTGATCTACAAAGGACTTGAATATAAAGTTTAAGTGATATTGTATTTCAAGTTCAATTCCAGGAGTGAGTGTAAATTATTTTCTTCTCACAAGGATTATATGGTGTTTGAGAATTAGCTTCAGAGAAAAAGTTCAATATTGTAACTTGTTATCACAATTATGCAATCATTTCATGTGTAAAGCTGAGTTGGATGGTGCGTGCACGAAAATTGTATGCGAATTTTGCATGTGATGGGATCCAGGCTCACAAGGTGTTTGAACAGTAGGTTTTAACCAACTTTAATTGATTTGCTTAGAATTGTCTTCTGTGCACAACATTGGCACCAACTTGTTCTACTAACTTCTTTCGAAGAATGAAATTGTTCTTTTGTCAATGAAGTACTTGTTAGGGATCTTTGTACTTCAACTGACACTTGGCTCATATAAACAACAATTAGCAACCACTTCTTTTCCCCCTACTAGTTAAAACAATGAGTTTAACACCTGTTCTTCTTTGTATTTTCAATAAAAGGAAGCCTTCAGTGTATCAGAAGATTATTGTTTGTAAGAATAGGTTCCATACTAGAACAAAAGATTAGGCTTTATTAAAATTTTACCAGCCATCTTTGCAAAAAGGAAAATCAGATATTCCTATAGGTCCTATTCAGTATAAGTACAATTAACATAATTCACAGTCATAACTATCAAACAACTTTTGCTCAACTTGAGATTGCATACATCTGATTCCTTCCATGGAGTTGTGTACATAAATATCAAACTCGAAACCGAACTAAATTTCAAATATTATGAACTTTGATCCTGAAGAAGCTTGCCAAAATCTCAGTACAAGCCTTCTGAAAAGTGCAACGTGAAAGAAGATGGATTGTGTTCACAATCAAATAAATTAAGAAAACTAATGGATCAATTTGTTCCAGAATACACGATTACTTGGAAGCGGAGAGAAAACCAATAACCACAGTGTAGGTGAATATTGAATAGGAAAATAGAAAGTTGGTGAGGATGGGAGAGGGCTAGTGGCGCAGGAGAGAAGCTAAACTGAAGAAGCGAAACTGATCTTGATTACTGATTTATGGAGCATTTACAGAAGGGGGCAGAAAGAAAAATTAGGTAGGTAAACCATTCTTTGGAATAATTATTAAGCATTTACAAAAGCACAGAAGATCGACCTCGAAGATCTGGAATAAGATTTCCTGTTATTTTGTTTCTTGTTTCATAAACACAGGACAAATTCAAATGAGGCGGTTACAACTTACGAGGCAATTTGCAGCTAATCAACTTAGTTTGGTCGCTTTGTCGTGTACAGATCAGCTAACACTAATCATGAACAAGGGTTGCAGGGAATGTCCTTGTAATAACCTGGTAGATTTTTGGTGGGTTGTTTATGCTTGTTAGTTTCAATCGCAGCAGTCAGCATATGTGATTTCTCATTAGGGGAATGAGAGGACTGGCTTTTGTTGATGAATATGTGAAAATTATATGCTTCATAACTCTTAATTTGTTAATTTTTATGGAATTCCCTGTCAATGAAGTTCAACCAAGATTTCCATGGTTCTTGAAATTATTGGATTGGATCTTTTTTTTTCTTACTACTTCCCATTGCGGTGAAAATTTTAGTGTATTTGGCTCTCGTACAAATTTTGTTGCTTGATCCTTGAAATATCTGCTTTGTGAACTTCATTCCCCTTTTTTCCCCGAAAGACAATGAGCCTGTGTTCTGGTCAAGTTCTTAGTATATCATTAAATACTGTAATGTTAGATTTATAGATAGTAATGCGTAATTGTATTTTTGTCCTTTTAGGGAGTATTTCTGTTGTGAAAAAGCTTGAAGACCTCGTGCCTATACTGGTCAATTGTTTCAGAGAATCCACTTCTCTCATTCGTGCAGCACCTGCATTTGATGCACAATCATTTGATTGTATGTTAAGAACAATCCAGTGCATACATCTGGCTGTTAAAGTATCCGTAAATGAAAGTTATTTGCCTTCTGCAAGTCCTGGGCTTCTTCCTACATCACTTTTAGTTGGGCCTAATGGGAAGAGAATCATGTCTGCACATCTATGCAAGTTGTGGGAGTCATTTCCCATAGGGAAGATGCATTCATCTACTGAGAAGGTTCTCCCTTTGGTTCACTTTTTTTAAATATGGCCGCTCTATCTGATTTTGATTATGCATGCATAATAATTATGAATTTCTACTTACTGCTCTCTTATTATGTTCGATATGATTACTTAAGTCTTCTAGCTATACTTGCATGGGTATTTTGATTATTGTCTGAGGACCATGTATGTGTGAAATGGTACAAATTTGGTTATGAAGGTGACTTACTGACAATGGAAAAATAGGTGATAAAGAAGAAAATACCTGAGGAGCAGGGGTAGAGAAATTAGAGGGATACGTTGAAGATTCAAAACTGAAGTTTAGCCTAGGCTAGTAGCAGCACAGGTGATGGGAAACCATGCCTCCTTGGCAATTTGGCTTGGCTTGTGAAACGAACAAGAGGTGGAGAGAGATGAATTTCATGTACGTTCAGTGAAAATCTGCCTAATATTGATACGTGGATAGATGAAAAATAGAGAAATAACAATGTTTTTAATGGTGGTGGGTGTGGTTGAAGGGATCTTAGAATGCTCTGATCGGGGTACAGTGAGTGGAGATCCCTTCTCAGAATGTTAGGGAAGGAAATTTATTCAGAAGAAGAAAGAGCATGAACATTTGGAGTTGGTTGGAAGTACAAAAAGATAGATAGTTTACGGAAAAACTGAGGGTATGCAGAGAAAGATGCATCAGGTATGCAAGAAATGATCCAAAAGTTCATAAATTATAAGAGAAAGGGGATAACTGCCCCAAGAATATAGTGGAAGATGAAATGGATTGGGACTGGTTCAAGCCAAACTAGTTCAGACAAGGAGGTTTGGATCAGTATAATAAGTATAAAAGTTTAATGAATCTTTAGCTCGGTTTTGAGTTTGTATGAGAGATGGGAAAACTGAACTGAACTGTAACAATTATGTAATTTTCCCCTCAGATATTTATATACATTCTAGAAAAGAGATTAGTAACTGTCAGAAAATTTCTTCACTTGCTTTGTTTTTCTAATTCCGTTTTCCTGTGAACATTGCAGGAGGACGAGAGATATTTTACCTTGAATGTTAGGATCATCGAGATATTTTCGCACCTTGCTGATTACGTGGATGATAGGAGTATTCCTATTGAGAAATTTCTTGAATTCATCAAAAATTCGTTTGAAAGTTTATTTCCTGGGCAGGTTTTATTCTCACCTTGGAGATTCTCCTTTCTTATTTGTAACTGGCCTATAACTGTTCATGTCCTGAGTATAAACATCTAACAAGATCTTATATCTAAGATGCTTTTCATTCTCAATTTTGCATCCAAATTCATCTGTTGATTGCAAGATGATATTCTAACTGAATTCTGTTTATTTGAGAGTTCAAGCATATTGCTTAATGATCACAACGACAATTATTTACATATTCTATTATGTTAATAGAAATTTAAATAGTATATATATTCAGGTGCATGCATTTGTTCTGTTTACTATAAATATTACCAGTCGGTGTAGACTGAAATTATCAAATTTCAGGTAGATTATGCCTTGATATGTTTAGAGGTCTTTGTTCTCACTGTCTGGAATACCGAGAATAGAATGCAAACTGGGAGTTATGTCATCTTAAACATATTGCAATGCCTGATTTTTCTTAGTTTGTTAAATGGTTTTTTAACATAAAATCAGTTAATCACATTTTCCAGCCATTTACTTGTAAACTGGAGAGTTCTGTCAGCTTAAATATTGATTTGGTTAAGCTATTTCTTTATGCTAAAGATCTTGCTCAATAGGTACCTTAAGTTACCGACGAAACAAGCATTTTGAATGGTATTATGAGTGCTTCAATTCAAATGACATATTGAATAATGAATTGATGATATTGACTTACAGGTTCACAATATGGACTTACAGTTCATTGATCAGATAATGCATTACAGGTTCATAATATGGACTTAAATGAAATACTAGACGGAGCCAGTGGTTCAAGCTAAATGCCGCTTTGTTCTGCCATATTATTCTTGAATAGAAAAATTTTTCCGTGCTTGAAAAATCATTTAATGCATTTTTTGCTTTTTAATTTTTCTTCTTGTTGTTTCACTTGTCTCTAATTCTGTTTAGTCATTTGACATAATAGATAGGGTTTCATTAACAAAGCACATTGATGCATTAGCTATGTTCTTTGGTTACCTTCTCTGGTGGTCACCATGAAACAATTTTCATGTTTTATATGGTATCCATTTACTCTCATGGTAACATTTAGCCTCATTGGCTTTATGCATTTTTAGTTGAAAGATACTGCTTCGGATTTTTTGCTCAATAAAAAAATGTCCTTTTTGGTAGCTGTATTTATTATCGAAGAAACTAATCGAATGTCTGTTCTTAGCCCCAGGTTGGAAGCCATTTGTCATCTATACTCGTGGAAAAACATTTTTGTCTGGTTGTACTATTTATTCCCAGACTTGTTTCGCAAATTGCAGGCGAGTGGAAAACTCATCTTCTGGAGGTTTGTCGTTGCATTACTTGATAGTATTTTTGTGATTCAACATCTTAGGGAATTTATTTATTTATGTACAATTGGTAACTGATCCTTTATTCAATGCAGTGATTTTATATTGAGTGGTTACTAGCTTATTTTAATTCACTGCCTTTTACTTTTACGCGTTTGTTCCTTTTATGTTATAATTTTATTTAGTACTACGAGTTCTGTTGTTTTCTTTGAGATGAGCAATAAATCTCAGGAGTTTTCTGAAACTAGTGAACTATGTCTTGTAGGCTTTTACTGGTGCATATTTACATTGCAAAGTGGATTCCAAGCTCTGTCTGGCGTATCTCTCTGCTATTGAAGAAATGCTTCTTCCTGTAAGGCCTAGTGGTCTCTCTGTATTTCCTCTTTCAGTCTATAGATTTTTGTTGGTGGAAAATTTTTCTTTCCACACTCTTTATGTGTTTATCACTCTTCTTTTGTTGATACAAGGTGAAAAGTGACAGGGTCATGTCAATTACATCCAGTTGCACTGACATCTTAGGCTATCAAGTTGCTTGGATCCAACATCTTCCTGACATATTGTTGCAATTAGGAGATAAATATCCTTCTGTTTCAAAGGTATGTGCTCCTGTTTCATCATTAAGTTTTTCTCAGGAGTTAGATTCTCACAAAACCCTATATATATGGGCATCGCTCTACCAATAATAAAATTTCAAACTTTTGTTTCTTAATTTCTCTGAACTGTGATAATTATTTTATAGTTAGATACTCTCAATCCGGTGTATTACATTGATATTCTTTAGTTTTTTTGCAGCCTCAAAGCTAAAAGCATAAGCTCATGGGGCTGTCTTTGGAAAGTATGCCTATATAGCAAGTGGCTTGTTTTGTTTGATCATAATTACTCTGATGCTTAATGATCACTTATCACCTATTAGTTCCTAATTATGCCCCGTCCTGTATTTCCTTCTTTCATTTCTTTCTGCTGTTTTCTTCTTCTGTGCTTGTCTTTCTTATTTTGGGTTTATTTATTGTCTTTTTTCTTATGGTTATGGTCAAGGTGAACATATAGCATGAAGTAATTGTTTTCCTTGTTTGCATATCCTTTGGTGTAAGATGCTGTTTTTGAAATGTTATAATCAATTGTAAAAATATTTTATTTTTGCACTTGGTTGGGAGCATGAGATTGCTCTTCTTCTTTGTTTAGCTCTCTTCTTTTTTGTCCGAGTACCAATCAGATTCTTTGCAGGTTGTTTTGAATCTTATACTACGAATTGGGCAGTGGTCTCAGCAAAACTCTCCTGTTGCATTGGAGTATGACAACCTGCAGTGGTCATTAAAAGGGTTTTTTAGTGACAGAGGTATGCACAAGTAACTTCAATTTTTTGTTTATTGTTAGAAAAGGTAATCGTTAGCCTTTTTTTTTGTTCAGTTGGTATCATTTTGCATCATTTGCTGGATCTGAGTGTTACAGTTTCTCTCCAATGTAGGATATGACCAATGCATTATACTGACCTGTGATTTCAGTAGTAAAATCTACCATGCCAAACCAGCAGGTCCCAATTTTTGCATTGATTCTTTACATTGGCCTATGAGTGGTCCAATTTCTTCGCCCAACCCAAATAGGTCTCAAATTTAAGGTCTGCCTGCTGTGGATTTACGAAATGGTTGATCAATCCTATGGAATGAACTTGGCCTTTTCTGATTAAAATTGTTGGAACCCATGTATCCTGAAAGGGAAACTTTTACTTGGACTTGTGGGTCCAAACTTATTCAACCACCTTTAACTATTTTTCGTGATATCTGATGTTGGATTAAACCCTCTCTTTATTACCAACACTTCGGCCACCCTGAGGAATGTGAGGCACCCAACACGAAAACCCATCATTGTAATATTAGAGCCAGTCAAAATTGAATGGAGAAATTGTCTCATTGAACTTCGTAGATGAACAGGTCAGACCACTTAATGTGATGAACCCAGCTCCACCTGCCAATAAAGCACGACAGCACATTCAAAAGGCCAATAATCAGATGTGAAAGCTTAACTTATGCACAAAACCTCATGTGCTAATGAAGTCTTAAAGCTTAAAATAAACATCTTAACATGGTCCGTTTAAACTTTGAAGTAGGGACTAAATTGCTTGGAATATATATGACCCAAATAAAAGAAACTTAAGAGGAATTTGAAATAAAAAGAGCCCAAAAATAAAAGCATTTGAAACCTATGACCCTAATAGGGATCAATCACTGGAGTCTTCAGTCCAACATAGTTTGCTATATAACCAACTACTATGGTACTAGATTGACTCTAGGCCCATTTTTCATCCCTTCACCACACCACCACTTTAACCACTCATATGGATATGAGACACGAAACTAACCAACCATATCTTGTATCTAAACCTATACAGCTGCAAGTATTAGTACATTCAGATATTTACTCCACTTAACTCTAACTAAGAGGAGATTATTGACTGCAAATGTGAATCAACAGATTTTAAATACTAATACACATTGAACTTTAGTTGTAACTCGAATTTCTTCATAAACCAACATGTTGGTAAATTATATTTGTACATACTACAGCTCGAATGTGATAGCAACTTAACAAGTTGATGGAAGGATTTTTTTTTTAATCTAAATTAGCAAAGAAGTAAGGAGCTTTATCCTGTTTAAAATTTTTAAAGCGCATCTTGATTGAATGAGGTTGTTAGGTTTTATTTAAATTAAAACAATCCTGCTTAGGATTTGTGTTTGAACTGTTATGGTTGCTATGCTGGGTAGTTGTATTGTTAAGTTTTTGATATAGTTGTATTATTAAGTTTTCGATAATATTCTTCAGATGAGATTACTTTGTTATAAATTTTATTAATAATATTCCATTGTCTTTTAGACCATCTCATGGTTGATATGATCGTCATTTATCATCTCAATAGTATCTTTGGAAATTTATATGAAACTATTGAGATTTTTCTACTCAAAATTTAGTAATGAAGTGTTTTTGTTCTTCATCTTGTTTCCCTCTTCACCTAGTAAATTGAATGTATTCCTTGTCTTGATCTCCAGCCTTACATCGTAATATAGGAATACTTTCTGTTGGATCAAGAAAGTAACGAAGGTTATCCTTGGACAATCTAAACATAAGGATTTCCATGTAATGGAAGTTGATTGTGGAGCGAAGAAATGTATAGAACTGCTGTGGGACAAGTTGGAGGAGAGATGGAGATGTTCCAGAAATGCCCAAGAGTGCAGTTCTTACAATTGGCACAACATTGCGGCTCTGATAGAAGTATATGAAAAAACAAGGATGTAGTTCATAATGATGCCCAGGAATAGTCAAGAGAGCTCATTTTCATTACGCAGGATCAACCATTTACCCATGACAGTGAGACAGATGGATATTTTCTGTATCAAAGCGTGGTGCTTGAAGCGGAGAAGTGCATATTGAGTACTATGTATGATAGAAAATCCATGATACTGAAGATAGGGTTCAATAAATAGCTACTTAGTGTGTTTTATGGAAATGAATGCTTCAAAGTTATATGGGAACATGTGCAAGAAATTCAGTGCAACCATGATAGCTGAGCTGCGAAAAGGTAGAAGATAGGATAGGTCCCTCATAACATGAGGTTACGCATACATAGTCAGAGGTAGGTTTTGTTGAGGTTAAGATTAGTGCTCAGTCACTCAAGATGGTTTGGACATGGGAACAGAAGGCCTGTAAGTGTGCGGGCGATAAATACAAATTATGGTGGGTAAAGACATGATTAACAATGAAGATGGGCCTTAACTAAGCTGAATGGAGAGAGGATTCATGTCCCTGACTGCAAAAATTTGAAGGAAAGCTTTGTCACTTTTCTCTTTGGTTTCTGAAACTCAAAAAGCTGTATTTAATAGGAAATTATTACACTGACATTTTGTTCCGCATAACTTGTAAAACTGTTTGTTTTTTGTTTTTTTTGCTGAGGTAGATTGTGTCTCCCTCCTTCCCTTCCATCTCAAAATCTGCATTTAATAGGAACTTATTTCTCATCTATTCCATTCCTCACAACTTATGCTGCTGCCTTTTTTTTTTCCTCTCTCTCTTGGTTGCATCAGTTCCCTGTTACCTACTCTTTTATCTGTTTGTTACTCATGTTTTTGATCCTCAAAATTTCTAGAACTATTTTTAGCTGAGGTAGATCTGCTCTCTTTTAAGCATGTTTTGCAGAGGGCATGCACACAACAAATTTAAACATCTTCAAGAATCTCTGACTGGGTTCTTTACCTTGCAGGAGAAATGCACCATGGACGTTTTTTGAAGCTTCCCAGAGATTGCCAAGAACTTGCTGTCTGCTCTCTATATTACGTGTCATGTTTGAGCTCAGATTTCCTTCAGTCCGTGGCTAGCTGTTGCTTATGTAAGCATACTGTGTAACTCTCTTCCTTATGCTTCATTCTTTAGAAGCACTGTGAGATAAATGACAATGCATGATAAAACTGAAACCTGTTCCCATTACTGAATTTTTTCATATTCAGAGAACTAAAACCTTCATTTCATGGGAGCTCAGCTTTGAACCTTTCAAGCGCTTCTCACTGATCTTTAAGCCCCAAATTTGAGTAGAATAAGAAATTTAAGACAATGATGCATGTTAGGGCCGAGATTTATTCATATCACTGAATATTTTTCTTTCTTATTCTGATTATTTGCAACTTACTTTATATTTGAAGATATTGAAGGTTCATTTCGTGCTTGTGCACTGGTTTGAAGTATTAAACTAACTGCATATACTTATCAGCTGACCAGTGTATGCTGTGTGCCCTATGAAAACTATCAATGCTGGGATTACTACTGGTTTTATTTATGTGGATTCTTTTCGAGTTGAATATTTTGTTTTTCATAAGAAACGTTTATAATTACTAGTAGGGCATTATTCTTTCTTAGTTAATCTGCTACCTCTATATTAACAGACGACTAAATTAAGGGATGAAAAGTATTTAAAGCTACACTAGGAAAATCGTGAGTGTTGGCGGAAATTTTCTTTTTGAGGATCATCTTTCATAAAGAGGGATCCGCATAAGACGTGGCCTTCCCAAAGCTATGTTTTATTTTCAAATGAAAAATGAGACGCGATTTTTAATTCGCGAATGAAACTGAAGTGTGAATATCTTTTTCTAGATTCACAGACTTAATAAAGAGTGGGCTCTACAAGGTCTCATTATCGCATCCAAGCATATTATGCAAGAAACGAACATGCCATCGCAACAAAGCTGCGAATCTAAAGTTTGAGATTCGCATTCCAATTACAGTCGAGAGAGCCGCGAATCTAAAGTTTGAGTTACGCATTCCACCTATAATCATACCAAAGCCGTGAATCTAAAGTTTGAAATTCGCATTCCAGTTACAGTCCGAGAGAGCCGCGAATTTAAAGTTTGAGATCCCCGTTCCAGCTGTAATTATACCAGAGTTGCGAATCTAAAATTTGATATCCGTATTCCAGTTACAGTCCGAGGGCGCTGCGAATCTAAAGTTTGAGATCCGCGTTCCAGCTGTAATTATACCAGAGCTGTGAATCTAATATTCGAGATCCACATTCCAGTTGTAGTCCGAGAGAGCTGGGAATCTAAAATTTGAGATTCACATCCCAGTAGTAGTCTGAAATAACCGTGAATCTAAAGTTTGAGATTTACATTCTAATTGCAATTTAAAGAAAATACGAATCTAAAAATTGAGATTCGTGTTTTGCTTTTTAGTTACGATCCAGAGGATTAAAAACGTCGGTTGCAAATTTTGGAGATTTAATGCAAATACTTCAGACTAAAAGGTGGAGATCGTGGAAGTCAACGGTTAAACGGTTACATCAACTCAAAAGCCTCCAAAGAGTTGATCCATCTGCGAATCTAAGTCTGAGATCCGCGTTCTGGTTATGATTTAAAAGAAACGCGAATCTAAAGTTTGAGATTTGCGTTCCGCATTTCAGTTACGATTCAGAGGATTAAAGACGTCGGTTATAAATTTTGGAGATTTAATACAAATCCAGCAGACCAAAAAGCGAGAAGTTAATTCTCAGATCGTGGAGACCAACGGTTGAACGGTTATATCAACTCAAAAGTCTCTAAATCTCTTTAAATAGAAAAAGCTTAAACAGAAAAAAGGATTCAGAGATCAATATTATAGAGAGCCATTTTCCATCCAGGTGCTGGTATTATCAGTGATTTGAAATCCCTACCAACTAAAATCTTATACAGAGTGTTAATGGAGAGTAAGATCATTTTCCAAGGTATTTTAGAGCCCAGTCTTAAACAAAGAGGAAATTAAATTTTTCTTATTTTCTGTAAATGGAAAACCGTTGAAATTGTAATTTTTTATGGAAAAAGATCAATAGAGAATCATTTACGATTTTATGGCGTACAGTGAGTTGTGACCCATCAGACTTAATTGGTCTCAACTCTTAAATCAGGGTCCTGTAGGAACTTGTTAGAAAAATTGTTTTGGTTGATCTGTCAGTTTGGATAAGTCTTCACTTGTTGAGTTTCAGCATTATAGGTTTGATGTGCAATTTGGCCATTTAGCATCAGCCTTTTAGACAAATGCATTACACATTTCCTATTATGTACTTTTCATCTTTTCAAGTAGACTCTTACCACAAACTTTACTATTGTACCCATTTAGGATGTGTTTGCATAGAAGTAAAATGGTGGTAGTGGAAGTAAGGTTAGTTCTACTATTTTATGTATTTGTTTGGCCAAGAAGAGAACTAAAAGTTATTTCCATTAGGATGTTGTGGATTCTATGTTGCAATTCTATTTCTAATTTTTTTCTTCACCTCATGTTTGCATGGAGGAGCTCTTGAAACTCTAGGAACAAGATAAAATATTTATATTTTATTCAACTCTCATGATTACTTTACTAATCTAATACATGAAACTAATATAATATTATTATTGATATTTTCCAATTGGGACTCTTTCCGACGTTCTCCTTTCCCTCGATTTTGAAGTTGATATTGGGTAGGCTTTGTTCTCGTCTCTTAGTTCATCGTAGTGGTAATATGAATTCCTCACTGCTTGTGGGATTTCTACTCAAAGCTTATCACGAATTTCCTTTCAAACTTCCAGCGACTGGCATGTGTTAGTCTCTATACGATGTGTTACTACTTAGCAGGGTCCTTTGTTTTTAATAAATAGTTGCTCTCCCGGTAAAACAATAAAATAGTGTTATCTCTACTTTTTAGTCCACTTCCTTTTTCCTAAATTTAGCACTAGGGATGATAATGGACACGTCAACGGGTCAATTTTTGGCCGTTCCTATACACAATTTGGTATTAGAAAAATAAAATTTTCCTTTTTAATTCAAAATTGTTTTATACGGCGGGCCAACAGTTGACCTATGGATGCGTCTATTACTATCCCTATTTAGCACACAAAGGCTAGAGCTCTATTAAAGTAGGCTCTTCCTGTGCTTCCCTTTCAGAAGCTAATTCTAATTTTCTTTATTTCTTCCTCTACTTTCAACACTCAAACAGGGCCTTAGTCCTTATGGTGTTGTGGCTGCTTTTCCTAAAGTATCTCTTGCATAAAAATGAGTATTAATAGCTTGCTGCACATGGTCAGCATTTCAGGCTTGCTTTTCCAATATTATTATTGGATTTATCTTACTGTTAAAAATATTAGTTTTTCCAATGGGAGTGATGGTATCAGCACCTGTTGCTTGCAAAGATAACCTTGTCCATGTGTACGTCATGTATATTCCTTGTTGGTCCATGCTGCTTGAATTCAGGTATTTCACACTAGTCTGCAGTATCAGATTTTCCTCTTTGGAAAAACTATGACATGTCATTACATTTTCGCACACTTATTAACTTCACTTGTTGCTTAATGTATGATAGTCTGGGTTTTAATTCATAAAAAGTATCCTTTTAACTTTACCATCTGCACTTTGATGGACCATTGATGCAGAACGAAAGCGAAATTAGGGTTAGTGTTTGAAAATTATGGTTTTTTAGAGGAATTGGGAAAGAACATGAAGAACTTACAAAGCGATTTGGAAATCCACCCAGGCGAATCCACGCCCACTCTCCACGAATCCACGAGGAAAGATTTTACTTAAAAGATTTTACTTAGCGAAATCCACGCCAGAAATTTCTTAAAGTTTTCAAAATATTATTCCTTTTTTTTTAATACTTTATACAAAATCCATATATATAGGAAAACCCTAACAAATAAAATTCTAATAGAATCCAAAATCCTAATAAAATCAGAATTCTAATAAAATCAGAATCCAATCAAATATTCTAAAATCCTAACAAGATCCAAATCTAATCAAATCTAATCAAATATATTCCCAAATCAAATCTGATCTCCATTAATTCTCCCCGACTTCAAAACATTCATCCCCGATGAATGTGGAGATAAGTAATGATAAACCCGTCCGAGTTGAACTGATTGATATCCACGAAGTATCCCAATTAGGCCATAGTGGTGGTCGAGAAACCATAGCTCGTGCATCATATCTGAACAAAAGTAGTGGAGGGAGAACTAGCTTCTTTAGTGAACTTATGTCGAACCGCGGTGGATCTGAAAAAATACCTGTAATGGAAGTAGTCGAATATGGATCCCATGAAATATCCAAGGCATAAGTAGTAGAAGCAATTTTCGTTGAAACTTTATAGAATTCTGAATGTGAAACGTATAATTTCTTCACAATTTCTGGAAGCAACCTCTCAGGGGGAAGCAAAACTTTCACTTCATTATTAAGTATAAATTCCTACAAAACATTATGTGGATATACAACAAATTTGTACTAATTATTGCAAATTGCTATCTGTCTAGAGATCTCATCATGCATAACATGCATATTAGGCAAATGCAATGCAACAGACTCAAATGGTACAACTCCAAAAAATAGATATGTTGGTTCCCTAAGATGGCATTCACTAGAAAATGATATAACGTCGATACACTATATTGAATCTTGATGAATCTCAGAAGGAAACTCTAAACGATCACTAGAAAATAAAATATTAGGAGTAACCTGCCAAGATATGGGAAGGATGTTCCAAAACTTATTAGTAGCAATATTAGTGTCAACTATTTCATACTTGCTCTCTTCATCTACAGTTGACTCTAAAATTGAACATATAGTATCATGTGTGGGTGCACGAGACTCTACTAAAACATTCTGAGCATCAGTAGTATTCTTTACACTAGTATGGATTTCAATAGGAACATAAATCTCAGTTGGTGTATGTATATTAGGCTCTTATGCCTCATTAATAATATCATCATTAATTATAAAAGGAATGGTAGTATCGGCAACAAGAATAGACATATTTGATTCCAATTGTGATTCAACTATAGTATTTTCCTTAAAAACATGAATCTCAATAACTCATGAATCGTCAACGTGATTAGTAGGCATGACATCTATGGTTCACTCTTGAGGGGACACTCATAGTTATAATGCCAAGATATGCGACACTTAGAACACTTGATTATGGTATATTGAAAGGCAGAGTGTCCATATTTGTTGCATTTAGGGCACTGTGTTTTAACTTTTAGAGTGAATCTATTTTTCAATTTATCTAAAAGACAAGTTCTATAATACGTAGGAAGATACTCCTCAATAAGAATATCTTTCATTTTTTCCCACGAGTTTATAGGATTCCTATAACGTTCCTCATAATTTATTTTTACTGAAATCCAAAATTTTTGGTTTGTCCCACTAATCGTCTCCTAACAAATTGAAATTTACGTTTGCTAGATATATTATATCAGTCAAAGTAATATTCCATATTCACTAACCAATCAATAAAATCGTGAGTGGAGGAATAACTATCAAATACATAATCTTTATACCAGAACTTTTCATCTATTATTTCTCTAGCAATATGCAAATCATATATATAATTAGGTTTTTTTGACTCTAGATGATGACTAGATCGTGTTGTAAAATGTAACATATTTATAATCTAAAATGGATCATGCAATGTTAATCAACCAAATATGCAAATAATTATGGTATCACTAGAGAGAAGCAATTAAGTATTATGTTAACAAATTATTGCAATCCCCTAATATTTGTAAAGAATTTAGTAATTGAAATTTCAGTTCAAATTAGGTATCATCTGAAGGGGTGAGTAGTTCACGCCCAACTGTAGGATTGTATAAAGTTCTTCAAAAGATTAATCGCAATTGAGCTCTGATAATTATATATGAAAATTCTGAAACAGTTGTAATAGGAGCCAGGTGTGATTAGAAGAACACTATTTCAAAAACCGCTTGAATTGGAATGCCGCTGTTGTTCTGCTGCTGCTTGTTGCTGCTGCCGCTGCTGCACTGCTGCCTGTTGCTGCTGCCGCTGCTGCACTGCTGCTTGTTGCACTGCTGCCGCCGCTGCTTGTTGCACTGCTGCCGCTGCTTGCTGCGCTGCTACTTGTTGCTGCTGCTTCTGCTTGTTGCTGCTGCTGTTGTCACAGTGGATTCGCTGGAGAAGGGAGAGTGAGGTGGACCTGGAGAAGGTGATGAGGGAGAAGAAGAAGATGCGGAAGAGGAGATGGGGTTGGGGCGAAAGGAGCTGAACTTGGGGGAGTTTGGGTTGAGTTGGGGAAAAACGGGTTGGGGGAAGAAAAAGATAGGAGAAAGGAAGTTTTTTTCCTCTCTCAGATCTGATCTGAACTAAACCTTTTTTTTTTGGTTCTGATCTCTCTGTTTTTTTTGTCTTTCTTTCTTCTCTTTTCTTTTTTTTTTTATAGATCTGACCTGTCTTTTTTTTTATTTTCTCAAAATAAAAAAACTGAAATAAAAATAAAAGATGATGGAGATGTGGAAAAAGAAAATGGTGGAGAAGAAAATCTAGGTTCTAATACTAAGTTTGACGTAGTATGGAAGCGAAATTAGTATTAGGGTTTGAGAATTAGAGTTTTTTGAGAAATTTGGGAAGAACATGAACTTACAGAGAGATTTGGAAATCCACCCAGGCGAATCCACGCCCACTCTCCACGAATCCACTAGGAAAGATTTTACTCAGCGAAATTCATGCTAGAAATTTCTCAAAGTTTTTAAAATATTATTCCTTTTATTTAATACTTCATACAAAACCTATATATATAGGAAAACCATAACAAACAAAATCCTAATAGAATCCAAAATCCTAATAAAATCAAAATTCTAATAAAATCAGAATCCAATCAAATATTCTAAAATCCTAACAAGATCCAAATCTAATCAAATCTATTCTCAAATCAAATCTGATCTCCATCAGCCATGTTCATACATATTTCTTCAATGTATCTAATGTTGAAATGTGTTGGGAACTAAACTTTACGATTGCAAATATTAGTAGTTTTAGTTAGTGTGAGATAAGAAATAATTGTGCATTGGTTGTTGGCTGTAAGATTCTCAGCAGCAAGGCTTCAAATGTCATCCGATATCAATATACAGTGCAAATTTCATATAGGATTTCGTGGTACTTGATACATTTTGAACATACAATTGATAACAATATTGCTGACATCATACTGCTGATATTTTTCCAATTGTGGTAGGCGATACCTTAAACCATCATTCGCTGCTGAGAACACATCCAAGATTTTATAGCTTGTTTTACAAGTTTTTCACCATACTTAAAAAGAATATAGAAGAATCAAAGATGAATAGGCATTGGTGTTGTAGAGTGATACAGAATCCCCGGTTAAGAATCTAGGGAATATAGTAGTTGACATGATTAGACATGCTCGACTTTAGCAAGTAGTAAGCTCAACGTGCTTTTGGCACATGAATATGTGATGAAATAGGCATATACCAGTTTTTCCAGAGCATGTATACAGAAATATATAATCTTCTATGTGTACAAGCGCCTCCTTGAACCTTCTTTCTGATTCCTTTATATATTACAGTAATATGTATTTTACCCCTACCTTCCTTATAATAAATAGTCACCTTGACATGAAAAAAGAATATTTAATCTGTTAGCTCATTTTCACATTTATTGCTTTCAAAATAGGGGTGTTGGCGACAGGTAGGGGTAGGTTGATGACTTTATCATTGCTCTTCCCATACCCTTGCCCTGTAGAATTATTTGTAAATTAAAATTAACCTACACTATAGGATAATGTGTAAAATTTTCTTTATGTTATAGGGTAAATGGGCAAAACATACAAAAAATGTGTAAAACAATTAAAATGCTAAAAGAAAAATTACTATATTTCCTAAATAATTTTAAATTATATCAAGTAAAGACCGTAATTCTATATATAGAGTGAATCCAGTGTACCAAGTTTCTTATTTATATATTTAGCTCTTTAAAAGTATATATTGATTTACAAGAAACTAACATTATATAATATAATAGTAATTTTTTTTCAAGGGTAAACAGGTAATTGGATAGGGTAACAAAGTCTCACCCTTATCCTACCCCATTTAGATAAATGGGTAAGAAGGGTTTATTCTTACCATGAAAACTAAGGCAGACAAGTTTACCTTTACCCATTATCATCCCTATTTCAAACAAACGGTAGTATCTTTTTGTATGGCAATGTTTTTTTCTAAATCGTTTAGAAGAACTTTACAACATGGATATGGTTATGAGTATGAGACATATAAAACCATAAAATTTCAAAAAAAAAAAAAAACGGATACATATTTTTGGTGACGATGTTAAATTAATTGAATAATATTGTTTTATAACTAATTATGAAGATTATGTTTTTGTTAATATAGGCGTTAAATATCTTTTTCATACAAAAATTAACAAGTGGCAAGTGGTTCAGGCATCCCATTTTGTTTTAACAGGTTTCTAGTATGAAACCCAGTAGCTACTTTTATTAAATTATTCATTTTAGTGGGTTTGGGTTGCCCTGATTCCCGTTTGGACCGACCCAATTCGTTTGTCCAAAGGAACTCAAATGAGTTTAGATTGACCCGAAATCAGGTTTGGACAGTCTTGATTCTTGTATATGAAGCAACCCAAAGGAATCCAGCCCTATTTGAAATAGGTTAACTCGGATTAGTGCTGGATCCGTCCTGTAGGAATCCTACCTTAATCGGAGCGTAACCATATTATGTACGTACTAAATACGACTTCTTTGGCTCAAGCAAATCTGTGTATTAGTGTTGTATTTTATGATTTTTCTTCCAATTTCTTCTTTCATCTCAATCACATTTTTGACTTAAAACATGTTTGGTGTTATTCCCAATAACTAGTTGGGGTAGCATTAAGGTCCCCGTAGGTTCATTAGAATGGATCTTCTACAAAATATTATATTTTCTTATTTATCATGTTAATTTTTTTCATCTAGTCATGTGACATTTTAAAAAGCTTAGTTTTCCTCCATTGACTTCATCCAGGTGATGATATGGAGCCACTTATGCTACTACGAATTGTTGAAGTTCTACATTCAGCATATAAAGCTGGTCATGTGCACATCTCAGACCATATTGGGTTCTTGGTCACTTTAGTTGCACATAAAGTTTTTCCAAGTAATTCTTTGGCCTTTTATACTCAGATTATTATACCCACATTCATTTTAGTTTTTTATTCTTCTAAAAATATACAGGGGAAATTTTTTGCACTTCTATTTAATGTATCCATAGGTGTATTTTTTTAATTCTTCAATTGTTTTTTATGTTGTTGGAACTGATCATGGATTTGTCTTACAATAATATGACTATGATTCCTATTGCTGTTAAGCCTTTGCATTGGCTTTAGTTGCTTGATTTGTCCTAGGTGTTTAAAGTTTAGGTAACCTCTTGTGTAGTTGTTCTATTGAGTATATATTGAGTATATAGTTACGGACATTATGTGTAACAGTTTCTGATATTTTACATAGAGTTTGATATTTATCTTTTGTCAGAGTTTAGCAGATAATAAATATGGATATGATTATTGATTGTGGCAATTGGCAAACTATTTGAGATATCTAAAATATCTTTGCACGTTCATGCATATATGTTATAAACTATATTCAATATGTAACGTAACATCTCAACTAAACACAAGTAAAATTAATGTGATCTTTGTGTTTCCTTAATTTAGTGTAAGAAGAGACTGAAAGTGAAGTCCTGACATTAACACCCGAATCCCAATTATGGCCTCTAGAGCACAGCCTGTCATTTATAATATTTCACTACTGTAATAATCTAGAAAGCAATATGTCAAAGAACCACAAAATGTATAAAGCTTCCACCAATAATTAATGTAAAACAGAGCATAATGTTCTTCACATTTAATTGAATGCCATCTTTTCCAATAATGAACTTATTGATGAAATTCAATGCTAACCACCGAACCCATAAAGTTTACATCCAAACAAACTGGGCAATTATTAGAATTTCTTAAATAAATGTTCCAACTGAAGTAATCCATAATCAAATGAGTCTTGAGAACTAAAAATTGGATTAATTAAGAATGAGCTCCCATGACTTTGCTTCTTGTAGCTTGACCATCTAATTTGAAAGGGGTTAAAAACAACCACAAGCATGGCTAAACAAGTATAGACTTTGTGGCAGGAAACGTACATAAAACTAACATAAGTCATAAAACATCAAATGTTGGTCATTAAGAATTTCTCAACACTTAAATATTAAATATGAGCAACCAGCATGAAAGACGCAATTTTTTTATATTATAAAACTCTACTTTTCATGCATAGTATAGTAAGTATAGTCACATCTCTTATATGTTCAACACCTTGTATTTCCCGTTGACATAAACCAAACATCACTATGATTGCTCATGGTAGGGAGAACCACATTTACCGGTGGTAAGGTTTACCATAGGCTTTGTGTTGCTTAATCCCATAGGGACTTCACCATGAAGCTTGGAGTGATATACTTAAATTCTAGTTATATCATATTTTAATGATGCTTAAAACATGGGCGAAAAGCTTCAAAATATCATTATACTGTTATTGGTCATTAAATGTGCATAAATACAAGTTCGTATCATTCGTTTGCCCATGTATATGATCTCCTAGAACTATATGTGAATCAAAATGCTCATGAAGTGCTATTAAATGATCATTCTTGCATTGATCAGATGACATCACAAACTATATAAAATATAAGTTTATCTTTGGTACATGGATATTGGTTTGCAAGCTTGCTAATTGATATCAATCATTAATCGCAATATCAGACTATCTCTACATAAAATGAAAGCAAAATTAATATCGTAAAAACTAGATGTCTCATATTTATGCATCTATATCGTATAAAAACTTCAAGTTCCGAGTTACAAGTCCAATTCTTACACAAATGACTGCAATATTCTTAATGCTCGGTTGGTCTTGTTCCTTCAATTGACCCAAGTATTTCCGAGCAAATATATATAAGTCAATTAGAAACATTTTCTTTACAGTAATATATTCCTGGTATAAATAATATATATGGTCAATCTACCCTTAGAAAGAATGCAAAACCCTTAGAACATGTCTATACATTTATGAATTTTCTGAAATTTTCTACCCCTTTATGAAAATTTTAAAGTTGACTAAAGGTCAATGCAACACCTGAAACGAATAACATATGCCCGAGAAGCATATGTGAAGTGTCTAATCTAAAATTATATTATAAAATTAAGGGGATGTAAAGAAGTGTTTGACATGTGTCAAGAAGTGTCCAAGAAATGTAGGTGTTGGATACTTATTGGATACATATATGACTAATTTTAAAAGTACTTGTGCTACATAGCCCATTATTGGAATCCAATAGGAAAAATAGGACTCCAAGTCCTTCCCAAAGGAGTCAACTGCCAAAGTCTTTCTCCCTATATTATTCTCTAATTAAACTTGGAGTAACTCATATCTATAAGTTGCATATACATCCAACATTTAAAAATATTCTGAATTAATTAAAAAATTCTCTTAATTTCTTGACACTTTCTTTAAAGGGTTTTTGGCAATACCCCTATATTGGAAAATTACCTTCCAAATTTTGATATTAGCCAATTTACTTTGCAATTATCATTTGTTGTAACCAAACTATTCACAAGTTGGCATCAATTATCACTTGGATGGAATTAGGAGGGATGCCCTTTTTACATCCATTAACAATTGAAAGTTATAGACCAACCTGCTGACTAAACCAACCCATCACTCCTCCCCTCCCCTTCCCTCGCCTAAATTAAGTTATTAAACACGTCAATTCCAACAAATTAACTTCCATGATTCAATTGTTTTGCAATTTAAGAACAAGTAGTTATTTGCACCCATTAGCAGTAGAACACACAAATTCATCTCTACTGGGATACACCACAAGGGTCTCCTCCTTCCTCTCCAATCTCAGTAAGCAAATCGCCCAACATCTAAAGCTTATAAGAAATTCAACGGTCTCCTCCTTCCTCTCCAATCGCAGTTGTAGGCTCTAAAAAATAGAAGAATCAACTGAAACAAGAATGCCAGCGTCCAGGAGAGCACAACAAGGGGTGTGCGCCGAGTACGCTCCTGGGCACCACAGAGCGCGTACCTAGGAGCGCACACCTTCGAGATGAGCGCATCCCATGCTTAGGAGCTCACGCATCCCCAATGCGCGTGCAACTCGGAAGCACAGTAAGGGAGCGCATGCTGAGAAGCACGCACTGAGGAGTACGCGCCCTCCAGATGAGCGCATTCCATGTTAAGAAGGGCACACACATCCCAACAAGAGCATGCCTCTCAGGCGCGCGCAATCCAGAAGCCTAGGAGCCTCCGCCGAGGAGCACGTGCCTGCTTGATGCAGAGTTCCCACCGAAGAGTGCGCGTCTCCCAGATGAGTGCATTCATGCCCAGGAGCGCGCACGCCAAGAGCAACGCGCCCATGGCAGCGCGCGCTCAGGCGTGCATGTTGCATGCACCGCGTGTGCCCAAGCATGAGTGGTGGTGTGTGCTCGTTGCACGCAACGCGTGCGCATCCAGGTGCGCCCGCCCGGGCTTGGTGCTCGCGCTGTGCGCACCTGCCTCTTGTGTTTCATACATTCCGCTTCGCGTGCGGAGTTTGTTGTAACGATCTGGAAGATCTGTTGCAACCTCACATGATTCAATATCTGATTACAGAAAGATTTGTGTAAACACTTACATTCCTAGAGCCTATAAAATGCCATATCTCAAAAGACTAAAAAAATACAGATTGAGAAATACAAATGCAGAAAGATAGAAATGCCTAACTTAATAAGTATCTTATCAGATATTTGATATTTCTACCTCATGAGTTTGTTGCTATCTTAATTGTATCTCATTCCTTTGTTCGACAAAAGGTTCATTCATATATAATAATGGAGATATGTAGCGGGTATAGTTTAGTGGTAAAAGTGTGATTCGTTCCATTAGGTTGGTAATAACTAAAGATATTATTGACTAAAAAATTATCTTCTCTTCTGGAGGATAGATGGGGTGATTCAGGTGAGTTCCAATGTAGATCTAACTTTCTATTCACTCGTGCGATCCGGGCGGTCTGGGGTGGACCACCGTGGCTCCTCTCTTCTCGAGAATCCATATATCGCTTATCAGTGTATGTCCAGCTATCTCTCGAGTACAACTTTAGGTTTGGTATTGGTGGGAAAATGGAGCACCTAACAACGCATCTTCACAGACCAAAAACTACGAGATCACCTCTTTCATTCTAGGGTGACGGATGGATCGTGCCATTCAAGCCTTTTTTTTCGTGCTTTTTCCGGAGGTCTGAAAAAAGCAGCAATCAATAGGATTTCTCTAATCCCCCTTTCCGAAGGGAATAATGTGAAATTCTTTTTCCTTTCTGCAGGGTCCAGGAGATTGGATTTGGCTATAAAAATAATGCTTGGTATAAATAACTCACTTCTTGGTTTTCGACCCCTACATTCACTAGGAGCACCCCCCGATCAGTGCAATGGGATGTGTCTATTTATTTAGGCAAACTTACTGGCTGTCTATGCATCCCTACCTCCTTTATCACTGAGCGGTCTTTTAGGGGCTTTAGCTGGTGATCCGGGTTGTTTTCCTCTCGACGATGAAACTTATCCCCCATCGTCTCAATGGCCGATCTTGGCCCCTGTAATTTTGGGGTCATATCTAATATTCAGAGTTAGTCTCAATTTGGTACCGCTCTCGCGGCCCGTACCGAAACTGTGCTTTACCCCTAGATGTCTAGTCAACTGTTGCGCCTCAACGCATTTCAGGGAAAAAGCCCAACTCAACGCATTTCAGGGAAAAAGCCCTTTATTGGATTTGAACCGATTACGCCTTACCATGACGTTATTCTACCACTGAGTTAAAAGGGCCTATTCAATTCATAAATTAGCCATTTTTTATTATAAGTCTACTAACTTTATGAAGCTTCTCGTAATTTGGTTGATTTATTTATTTCCTTTCTACGTGGGGAGGAAGGGGACATTCATTTCGAGGGAAAAAAATAGGTTTACTCTGCCCTTTTTTACCTTTCAAAATAGATTAACTAATCTAAAGAAAAACAAAAAAAGAATTCCGTTGAAATATATGTTTATTGACTGTTCAGAATTGTCCCCCAGGACCTATAATTGTCTCAAAGGGTCCAATATACATACATTGTTGGACCTTTTAAGTAGTAGTCAAGAAGATCTTATGGGAATTGAATATTTTTGCATAGAAGATGTAAAACAGATATTGGACATTCTACAAAAGCATTTCGCAATCAATTTACCTAAGAATTAGTTTTAATTTTAAACCTATTAGAATTTTTCATATTCTTTTTAATTAATTTTATTAAAGATTATTTTAAAAAGAAAAAATAAAACTTAATTTTTTATCTTCGACACACGATCCGTATTTTCGCAGAATAGATCATAATAAAATAAATGTATCTAGGGAGGATTCACTTTAGAAGCGACTATTCCCTAGATACCTACATGTAGTATTTCACAATTGAATCAATTTGAAATAGACCACAAAAAAAAATCTTGAAAAAAATTACACGGGAGCATATATTAAAAAAGGTAGAACGAAAAAACAATCCAAGAGCAAGAAAGAAGCGGAACTGGCTTCCTTCATGAATTTTTTTTTTCTTTTTCAATTAAGATCACTTCTGGATCTAGGTATTTTACTAGTTAATACCGGTAGAGCCCTCAGACGGTGTATGTTTTTGAAACGAGGTCCTCGGTAACGAGACATAAAGACTCCTTTTATTGAAATTTCATTTTACAGAAGAAATCAAAATTAAGACTGAACTAAAGGATAAACAAAGCAAAGAGAGGTGCTTCAGGAGTTTCTTTTTCTTCGGCTGAGCTTGGTGGCAGAGAAATCAGTCGATGTTCGGATCGTCAATGGAAGACTGTAGCGACCTTCTACCGCTCCCTAAGATTCCACGAAACAAAAAAGGAATAGAATTGTCTCTTTTTTCTATCACTGTAATCTGGATCTAAACTTGTAATTTTCTTTTAATTTGCTTAATCAAATCATTAATGGCAATGAAAGGGAATTTTCCTAATTTGAGTATACAACTGAGTAGGAATAAACCATTGATTGAAGCAAATCACTAAATCTCTCAACAACTGATGCAAACCATTGATTTGGTAACAGAGCCCCTGTGTCTGTGATCTATTAACTTTCCATGATCAGTGGTTTGCTTTCCATCGTCAACTGAATCAATTCCCCAAATTCCCCAAATTTGGTTACAAAGCCCCTATGATCTGTTAACTTTCCATTGATCAAAGCAAATCACTTAACAATTGAAGCTTATAAAAAAAACTAATGAAATAGGAACTATGGGATCAAGAGAGATCGATCAGGCCTTGGCATCAAAAATCTTGAGATGAGGAGAGGTGAAGTTCAACGTTCCATAGATTGCAGCTAGTGATACTCTAGATGTCAGATCCATACTGCACACTTGATGGGGCTGATGTTCGATGCGGGGTTGATTATCTCCATATTGATTCCAATCATTTTTTTGAATTTTGCTTTCCTTTTATTTTCATAGGTGTTGATGATTGTTTTTTAAATATAGTTTTGAGTTTGTATTTATAACTTGAGGAGGAGGTTGAGCTTCACAATGTTAGGAGTGATGGATGAAGAGGAAGTCATGTTGAGAGAGCGAGCGAGAGAGAGAGAGAGAGCCAGCCACTGGCTATAAGGAAGAGAGAGATGAAAATGGACACATAATATGGGATTTGTGAGGGTAGTGGTTAGGTATTAGGAGAGGTTAATTTCAGCTTCTACTTTGAGGAGAATATTCCGCTCTGATGCGTTCAGTGAGACGAAGGGAGTAATCTGATTGTACGAATCAATTATATGGGAGGTTATTTGGCTAATATCGAAATATTGGGGGATATTGCTGTTAGGAAACCCTTCTTTAGAATTCCATATAATGATATTAGTATCTAAAATTTAGGGATATTAGATCACCTTGTTTGCCTTCCACCTTTTGGTCCTATTCAGTAATTTCTTGCAACCATCCTTGTTTGATCTGAATACAATCATTTTTATTGTCCAATATTATTATTAAGTACAATATTTGAAGCTTGAGGAATCGTTACTGGTTCCCTATTCCCGGCTCAAAAAGGAAGAGAAAAAGAACCCCACACGGACCACCACCACCAAAAAAGAAAAAGGAAGAGAAAGCAGCATTATCAATTTTTGCTAATTCAAACTTGTGATCTCATCCTATTTTACCTGTTAGTTCTCAATACAGGCCTGTAGTTAGTCATTTACTTGGCACTAGCAATATCAGCAGAATTGGTTTGTTTTGGCTAGATTAGGAATACATGCAGCTAAACCCAAACCAAGTTGAATTTTGGCATGGCACTATGCATTGCCATTGATAGAAACAATGACGGAAGGATCAACAAAATCATTCTAAACAGTGGGGATAAGCCTATTATGAAGAACAAATCGTGAAAAGACCAACAGCTTCCCCATAGCATGCTCAGCCTGAACGACATTTGCAAGTTGCTTGGGTTGTTGCATCCAGAAAAAATAAGCGTCTTATACTAAAGCGACCATTTAGAGAATCTCCTTTGATTTCCTAGTTTTGGCCCAGGATGTGATCTCATCCTTAATTATGAGGAATTGAGGATATGAATTCTATTAAGATGGAGCCAGTTTATATCAATATGCAGTATTTGAGAAGCAATTCTGGGCCCTCTACCATCAGAAGAAACATTGTTAATTTTTCAATTTTTCATATGTATATTTACTCAAAAATGATGTATTAGACTGTCATTTGTATATGAAGAAGGCTAATTTCAGGAAAATGATCTATAAAACAGTTGGCTTTTGTCAAAGTGGCCATAACATAATCTTCTGCAGGCGAATAAGTTTCACACGTCTTTACGGGTTGGACATGGATGGACTGTGGTTTGTGTCAGGAACGCTAGTTTCTATTTGGGGGAAGTCTCCTACCTATCATGCTTTTAGCCTGCTTGATTTGTATGAGCTTAAATTGGTTAATTGATATGGTGTATTTTCCACCCCCTATGTGGCCTGCTGATTATTTGGCAAGCTCCTTTTATGTTCATAGTTTCTGAACCTGGAAGATAACACAAGATGATAACCACTGGTTCACCATGCTATAGCAGAATCAAATTTTTTTTTTTCAGTTGTCCCCTTATGAAGTTGTGCCCCGAAGCAGATGGATTTTGATTGAAAATGCTCAGATAGTGGGTCATGATGACATGCAACCATATATTCTTTGTCCAGATATATTCATTCAAATAACATCAAAATTTTGCTTTACTGGAATATCCAAGTCTCTTTTATTTTTAAACTCACTTGTTAAGCATGTTAAAGACTAGTTGTTGGAGTTAAATTTCCAAACTACATAGCTCTATTTTCAACTCTTTTAGATTCTCTTTCTAAATGGATTCTTTTTTTCTACTTAGAGAAATTTTGCGTTGTTGAAAGGGATGGACGGTTTTCAAATCGGGGAACTTTTAGACCTCTCTGTGTTGCTGCTTGCTCATGCCTTTCTCAAATGGGTGACAGATCCCTTTTACTGAAGTTGTTGTGCAGGAACATTTTTAATGAGATGGTAAGTTTAATTCTAACCTTGGATTGTGCATCCTTCTCCTGAGTTTCAGCACGATTGTTAATTTTGTTTTTATGTTTAGGCATTCTACAACCTTATCCATTAATATTTTTTTCCCTTTTTGCAGTCAAAAAAGCTATCTGTTGATAATATGTATGGGTTGCTCATGATGATAGTTAGTCTCAATGCAAGACCATTGGAACTTTCAGAGGACAATATTAACAATCTAAGCAACCGGCTGTTTATCTACCTCGTTGAGGCAGCTTCTGTATGTGACTATTCTTTCTATACTTTATCCTGGAGCATTTCATTTGGAAGCTGACAACCTTTTATCTAAAAAAAATTCCTGCCTTCATTTAATGATTTTTGACAATTTTTTGACTTTTCTATTTGTATTTATTTATGATTTTACATCTTTATGTTGGTCGATATCCCACGCATGTTCTATGCATAAACACATTCTTGGGTTCTACTGTTTATTTGAATCTGTTATTTAATCTTTGAATATGCGATGGTCTGAATATGGAGAAACTTTTTTGTTATGGATACTGAATATGGAGAAACTTATTGTAGTTAATGATGCTTGTTTATTTAAAATCATAATTTTACAAATTTCTTTTGATCCGACGAGTCACTACTAAGAAGCTCCATTTTTTAATATATATATCATTTTCAAACTCCTGTTTACTTCCCTTGTGATTTGTTTATCATATATCATTTTCACGCTCTTTAGTATTTTTTTTTCAACTCATTAATATGGCTATGATAGTGACTAATTTAAGAGGATATGACCAAAGTGAATGGAAGAAAAGGATACATGTGGCCAACCAGAAAATTCTGATTAAAGGTTTTGCTGCTGTTGTATTTTCTAGCTTATAACAAACTTTTCTTGTGCATGCAGTATTAAAAGGTTTCTGTCTTTTTTTTCATCATCTTAACAGATTGCCTGGTAAGTCTACACGCTGTAGCCTATAGGGAACATTATACTTTTGCATAAAAATATTTTTCCTTCGTTTTTCATATAGCTGAACTTTCATATTCATAGTTTGTTTATTTGCAATTTTTATTATTGTTTTTTATTTTCTTTATAGTGTCTGTCATCTGAGGTTGTTATTTATGGTTTTCCTGCTGGTGGCTGGACATACATATTATTTGGCTTGCTGCTCTATATTTTTAGATGGTTATGTATAACATACAAGAACCTTGTATACGTTTAAATCAAGTATTCCATGTTACTGACTGCTCTATTGGATATTTGTTAATATGTTCAATATCTATCATATTTATGTTGGATTTATCACTGCTATTTCATGTTAGCACTTGGTGCAAAAGTTCTTAACGAGTTCTTTATTGTGTCAGTATATACCCGAAGAAATTGGAGTGGCCTTTCATTCTGATCAGATGCACATGTTTCGCTACTACATACGGCCTTGCATTTTCTTGTTTAGTCAAAGCGACAGGCTCTTCTTTCATGTATTGGAGTTGTTTGGTTCCTCAGTATCGGAGGAAAACTTGAAGGGTTCTCCACCATTAATGAAGCCATTTGACACAATGCGTATTATTTGTTCTATCCTAAACTTCATGTACGATGATGCCAGATTGCATAGAAGTCTTTCTACGTGTAAAGCAGTTATCCAGAGTATACACCAGAATGTGCTCAGCTTACTGGTAAGCTGTAATAGTAGAACCACTGATTTAGTGGGGGCTAATACTTCTGTTGCATGGTCTCTCTTATGTTCTGATTTACAATAGTTTTAGCATTGCCTATAGAATCAGGAAAAAAGAGAGCATTCTGAGATGGCAATTAAGCTTAATCACAGGAAGAGCACAGTGTAGCACACATTGAGAAGTATAAAACACCTTGTCTATCATGTTCGTCATGTAGGTTCAAATATTCATCATGATTGTAAGATTGAGGAGGATGTTTTTCACATGATAGAGCAGGTTAAAGTGGATAAGTACCCTGAAGTACCATCTTGACTGTATGACACCCAGAAAAGTTGAAGGAAACTTGTCTACACTATACAACCGGTGATGCTTTATGGGTCAAATTGTTGGCTAAGTAGTATTTCCATGAAACAAGTGTAGCTGAAATGGGAACATCAAGATGGATGAATTATCAGCAATGTGATATAAAATAGGATAAGAAACAACTGTATTTGGGAATCAGATGAACTTCAGTTGTGCACAAGGAGTCTTTTTTCAAGCCGTTTACACATATTTAATCGACAGCAATGAAGGTTCCAGTAAAGATAATGGTTTTGTTGTTGAAGGAGCACCTGGTACTAGGTATAGACCAAAAAGAATATAGATTGAGGTAGTAGAAGTTGATCCTGTAGTTCCTCTTTTGTCAGAGAAAATGCCCTTACTACTTTGACATTCAGACATGGAGAAAAAGCAACTGTAATATAAGGCAAAGCACGAGGCCTTTTTGTTAATAGAATAGGGAAAATTTTCACGATCATAATATTGAACAAAAATGACTAGTTGTAATGCCCCATTTCCCGGAGAGATATGGAAGCGGAGTGCGTTACCGGCGGGCATGTGTAAGTCAACGTGCACGAAGCCTATAAGTATGTAAAAGTAGAAATGAATTAAACTAAATACTAGTCATCTACCAGGATCTTGGAAGTTAGTCTACTGCCATATAAAATAGAACATATACATGTCTAAGATAAGAAGCAACAAGTACAATACTGATACAAAAGTTGAAAATAAAGTCCTAAAGGGGTGATACATACCAAACCAAAAATACAAAAACGGAGGCCTATAAATCTACTGCTGCTCGACCTGCTCTGGAAAGTACGGATCGTGCAATGGCGGATGCTCGCTCACATTTTCAGTACCTGAGCGTGTGGGGGAGCTCAAGGTCAAACCCGGCAAGTAAAACAATAAGAAGTACAGAGCGTGTAATATAAACAAATATGTTAGATATGAGTGTTGATATGAAAATATGCGCATGTGTGGAAAATATTAAATAATCAAGTAATGATATCAAGCAAGAATATACATGCATATCAAGTCTAACTTAATATCATATTTTATTTTATATTTGAACTAAGTGGTGAAGAAATATGCTCGTATCGTGAAAGTCCCCGTGCATACCCGGGACCCGACCAAGATGCTGGCGCTGAACCAGCCGTGCCGCTAAGCACTCAAGCAGATACCGATACTGAGTATTCGGTCGTCCTATCAACATGGACTAAACAAGAGATGATGGCTCAGTACCATCCAGGCGCCCCCGCGAATGGGCCCCTATTTCGGTTGCGCAACCTATCATAAACCTTTCACGATACAATATTTGTCCAACCTTTTGTTCTCCCATAACCCAAGATTTCAAGTTATATTATATGGAAATCAATCCGGAATATGATGAAACAATCATGTCAAGGTTAATACATATACATGTTTAGTAACAAGTAAGATGTGGTCCATGTCAAAATCAAGTTAACAGGCAAGTCAGGATTCATGTCACTATCAAGACATGTGTATGTACTAATAAGGAAAATTCGGCATATTTTCATGTATTTTGTACAAATAATTAGTATGTATATGTCAAGGCAAGTATGATGGAGTGTCAAAATCAAGTTAATAGGTAAGTCAAGATCCATGGCATTATCAAGACATGTGTATGTACTAATAAGGAAAATCCGGTATAATTTCATGTATGTTGTACAAGTGACTAGTATGTATATGTCAAGGCAAGTATGATGGAGTGTTAAAATCAAGTTAACAAGCAAATTATGATCCATGGCATTATCAAGACATGTATATGTACTAATAAGGAAAATTCAGCATATTTTTATGTATGTTGTACAAGTGACTAGTATGTATATGTAAAGACAAGTATGATAGTTATAGAATAATAGAATGTGTTATGGAAATAATGATCATGTATGTAAACCACACATATATACAATTATGCATATAAACATGTATATAAGTTGGCATTAGGGTGTAAAAATATCTTTGATGATCATGCATGTGAATCATACATATACAATTATGCATATAAACACATATTAGGTAAGTTGGTACTAAATTGTAAAAATAGAAATTAAACATGCTTAACACTATTATAACGATTGCTTTAACAATGTATGAATTTTCCAAATTCTAGAATGATTTTATGGTATGAAAAGTAGCAAATTTATTAAATCTTACTAATGTATATATTTTTCAAGTAAACATGGATTAGTATAAAAAGAATTATGACCTAACATAATATCTCGTATAAAAAAAATATTTTAACAATCTAATGTATAAACTTATTGAAATCATCTCTTTAAAACATGATTATGAATACATATATATATATATATATATATATATATATATATATATATATATATCTATACATATATATATATATACACACACACACACACACCTATTTTCTAATGGCAAGTGGAAAATGATTTTTAAATCATTATATTATACGCAAAGAACTTATGTAGAAAACTTCAAATTTATATCCAATATGATGAACATTCATAAATGTGGCATTTTTTTATAATTTAAAAATTAAGCATATAGTTTAACTTTACAACTTGTAGTTTAAGAATGAGAGATTATAAATAAAATGATAAATTCGATACATAAATATAGAGTAAAGTGTAAAAATCATATTTTTATTTTTCTAGAATAATCATAGAGATTTTTGTATAGAGATATTATCTTTTTAAGTTTTAACAAATCAAAATTCTAAGTTAACCATAAATAATTAGATATGAAATAAAACATGAGAGGATGTGGTTTTACTTGCCTTGATGGGTAGGAAGATAAGCCTATTTTGAGGCTAAAGAAATTCTTCTCCTTTTTTTTTCTTCTACTCTGTTCTTATTCTTCTCTTTTCTTCTTCTTCTCTTGAGTTGGAGTAAAAAAAAATAAAAAGAAGAGATGAATGAAAAATAAATGAGTGAAAATAAATGAAAGGAAGGGAAGAAAAAGATATGGACAAAAGAGAGATATAGGGGTAACATGATGGTTTGTCATGCTTGGCCAAAGGACAAGCATGGTGAAGGAGGTATGGATGAATAATAACAAAATAGGAATAGGACAAATGACTAATAATAATAGGTTATTAAAGTTGTTTAAAGCTATAATTTCAAATTAAACTAACCCAAAAAATGTCAAACTTCATCTTTACAAGTCAAAAGAAGAGAGATTAGTAAAAATATGTGTAGGACCCACCGGTGATTAAAATAATATTATTTTAAGTGACTATCTTAAAAATTTCAAGAAAATCACAAAAATATAGAAAAATGAGACAAACACAACACATTCATTTTGGGATTAATCTGATATCAAGAATGTAAGTTATGATAAAATTAGGTTGTTACACTAGTCATTGCGGACAGCCTTTTATACTGTCATGTTTTTTCACCTCCACTATCTTATTCCTTGTATCCATTGCAAGGTTCTCCTTGTGCTCTGAAAGATTTCTTGGTCACTCTACTAAGTTTCGTTTAAATTTTATGGAAGGGCTCATGATGTGGATATTCATATCAAGTTCTTCTTGCAGTTTCAATGTTTTGATGCCCAATGGGCGTGGAACCAAATAATAGTAGTTGGCCAATTTTTACAACCGACATGAGAAACACAATATAGAGTCAAATGGGATTTCCTTGTGTTCTCTGATATCTGGCAATCTACCATATTGCATTAGACCATTTTCTCATGCATTTTATGATGGTCAAGGAAAAGAAGCAATTTGGTGATGGATATACCAGATCAAATTATTTTATGGGGTCTTTAGCTGGTTTCAGGAGGTAGGGAGGATTTAATTTCCCAATGATAAAAATACATCTTGCTGAAGGTCAATATGCATCGCAGTAATTTCTGGAAATGGTTTCCTTGACCTGCCTTTATTTTAGCATACTAATAGCCAGTTGTTTCATATGCCATTTGTTGAAATGGAAATTCTATACTTCTAGAAAAAAAAAATAAGGAAAGGAAAAATAAGTTGGAATTCTTTGTACTCCATCTAGACATTTGTCCTGTGCCTGTTTTTTGGATTTAGAAATCGGCCATTTTCTATTTGATTGATATCAAATTCCATAGTGCTCACTGAGAAAGTATGAGGAATTTTTCCTTTTTTAATGTGAATCAAGTTATTTAGTTTCATTTTCAAGGCTTCTTCATTTAAAAAATAAATTAAAAAAAATCTTAGATTTGAGATTTGAACATTGTTGTACTAATTCTTGTAGCTACTAGTACGCTATGTTTTATACTATTTGCTTGCTGTTCCTGGCGTTATCCTTTTATTGCTTCCCTTATTTGTTACCTTAACCTTAGTGGTTTGCTACTTTTCTTTTTAAGCACTGTTCTATTGCAAGCATTGGATTAATTAGTCCTGTCTCATGCAGGAGTCAAGTACATATGCTTTTACATTTGAAGAAAAGCATAATATACAGACTTTATTTGACCAGATGAAGTCTAAAACATGTAGACTACAACATTCAGATACAAGCAACTTGGAAAGAGCTTAAGAAGTTAACCAACTTATATACAGGCGAGTAAGTATATACTTTTACTGCATGTCTCTATTTCCAATAGCTTCTGTAGATCAGGGCATTTAATGTTATAATTTTTTTTTATTTCCAGTGCTAATGTGTCAGTGTTTATCAATGCACTTGTTCTTGTATTTTGGATCTAAATATCATAGCTTCTTTTTTACATCAACAAGAAAGAAAGAGTGAAAAACAAAGAGCACTGTCATGCTTACCAAGTGGGAGGGAGGCAGAGAGAGGGAGAGACAGTGGGAGAAGGATCCTGTATTCTGCTTTCAAAAGTCATTTGCGTGATAGAACATGAATCAGATGCATCCATATGAGGTTGTAGGACTGGGAAAAGAAAATATCCTTTTTGTTCCTGATCTGCAGTTTCCATGCCTTCCCTGTTTATTGTCACATATTCAATCGAAATAGTTGACTTATTGCAATGTTTTATGGCCTTTAGCAAACCAGAGTTAATACAGTTTTCAGTTTTCATTGAGCTGGGCCACTGGGATGCATAGTCCTTGAAGAAATTCAAAAAAGTACATGGATGAGGTTCTATGATCAAATTAAATAGAAGGGAACAAAAGTTATCTTGTTGCTTGTAGATTGAATATGATCTTGAACTGATACATTGTTAAAGGATAATGAGGTGGTATAAAATAAAATGGTGGTGGTTCTCAGATTTGGTCGAGTGCAGCTTGTCATTGAGCTGCCAGGCAGAATTTTCTTGCTCAGGTCTTTTAGTAAGGTCAACAATAGTTTATTGGTTACACATCAAGTAGGTGCCTACCATGAGCTGCTGTCATACAGATGAATAACAATGTTAGACTATTTCCTTCAATACCTAACAATCATGCACACAAGCACCATTTCCTCCCTCCCTAGATAACGTAGTCATGGGTTCTGAAGATTTGCTGTATTGTTGTCAAATATAAAACATTGTTGTTAACCTAGTTCATAGGATCTCTTTGTTGTGTTTAAGGATGCACTGCTTTCAATCTACACTCTGTTTCTAATGTATTATGAATGAATGTTTTAAGCAATGGTTTAAAATAAGTAGCAATATCTTATCTGTGGTTCTTGTCTTTATTGGTTAGGGCATATATATATATATATATATATATATATATATATATATATATATATATATATATATATGAGTAAACGGAAATTCACCGCCGCCGCTTAGGTGGCCCAATACAATTATTACACGTGGCGCCACTCAAAAACGGTTAAGGGTTTGTTATCTTAAGTGACGCCACGTGTAATAATTGTATTAGGCCACCTAAGCAAATTCCTTCACCGCCGGTGAATTTCCTGCTCTCTCTCTCTCTCTCTCTCTCTCTCTCTATATATATATATATATTAGGGAATGGTATACCTAAGGCGACGCCATGGGGGAGTTTTCTATAGAACTGCTTGAATAATCTGATCTGAATCGTTGATTGTAATTTTCATGCTCTAAATAGGTGGCATATAAAAAATCATGTGATTTAGACACTTAATCATTGATCAAGAGGTTTTATTTGTTCTACTGTTGAAAAATCGTTCATCTTGTATGCATCTAATATGAGGTCAAAGTGTACCTAAAATGCATATTTTTTACATAGCATCATTTTTTAATGCGGAGATCAAAATTAATAGTTTGGATTTTTCATAAACACTATCTATGTTGAGATTTAGGGTGTTTCGTAGGCAACTCTCCTATCGCATGTACACTTTTTCTACCCCCCCCCCCCCCCCCCCCCCCCCCCACACACACACACACACACACACATATTCTATTTCTTTTGGATTTTTTTTTTTTTTTTTTGTCATTATATACTCCTTTAGTATCTGAGCTCAAGCAGCCAACGCAATCACTTAAGAGTAGGTAGACATGAACGAATTTTTCACATTGATTCTCCATTAGTAGAAGAATTGCTGTCTGAACTGTTTGTTACATAGTTTGATACACTTTTCATGTATACAGGTCTCCGATATCCGATATATTCTTGACTCTGATGACTCGTCAACTATGAACTCAATGCCTGTCTGAATTGTAGATGTGGAATACTAGAAGGTTGCAGTTTTCCCTCTGTCCGTGAGCAGCAAAACATCAACAGTGATAATGCCTTTTATCCTAGTTTTTTGGGGCTAAAATCATAATCGTTTTGTGATTGATGCTGAGAGAATCGAACAACAGTTGTGCCACTTCATAACAGTTGTGCCATTTCATGGGGGGATGAGGAGATGTGTAACTATTTATTTGGTATCTGGATTCCCAACTCAATTAATTCTTCGTCAGTGCTTCGTCATTGCTTGTGCTTGTGCTTGAATGTCCTTTCTTCATCCAGTTAGGAAGACATATTTTCGATTTTTAAATCCGGTGTTTTTCCAAACTATTAGCTGATTCTTTGAAGAGGGTAATCTCTCCTGCAGATCAATCGAAGCCCTTTAGGGCCAATTTTGTTAGTTGTAGAGGACTGCAGCAGCATTGGCTTAAAGATGGCCGCTTAATTTGTTATTTGAAGGCATGTCCTTCAGCTAAACTTACTGATTTTGTAATAAATTTTGTAATTTCTTCTATAAATGAAATTTTGTAGTTATCTTGCCACATAACATATTTGTCCGAAAGATGGTTTATTAGTGTTTATTAGTGCTTCAAGAATCAACATATTTGTCTGAAAGATGGTTTATTTTGTTTGCTCATTGTGTTGTCAGAAAGATTCCCCTCTTCAAAGAATCAATCAGCTAATAGTGTTGTATGATCATACAAGGTGATGGATAGCTTTCTCGAAAGCTTGGGGATTTGGTATTGTAGGTGGTGATGCAGTAATTCGGTAGGTCTTGCCATGGCGTTTGCTATTCAGGGAGAATCAAGCGGGAGCAATTAAATTTGCAGTCACCATGAGAAGTCAGAAAACCCTATCAGCAAACGGGTACAATTGAATTTGAAGTCACCATGAGAAGTCATGACACCCTATCAAGGTTTCGGAGGATATGAGTTGTTCTTGGGCAGCAGAATGTCATTATGCAGAAGAGAAATGGAGTTGGTCCACAAGAGGGAGACGTTTCGGGAGAGTGCCAAGGATTTCTACTGGGAGATCGACGAAGGTAACAGAGTGTAAACAACTGCAAAGTTTATGGATCAGATGAGGGAACTAGGGTTTAGGACCACAGTCACATGCGACACACGTGACTATCAGTTGAATAACACACACGTGACTATTAGTGGAGTGCTGGGGCCATCAGGCTTTGCATTTGGAAGCAAAAGACAGAAACCCATAGAAACTGCACAGAAACGTTTATGCTTGGTTCTCCCACACAAGGTAAAAAAAAAAACAGCTGAAATTCAACTGCACATTGACCCGACAAACTAAAATTTACCAAATTTCCCTTAAATTTGAGTCCCGACTTCTCCTTTGTACAACAAGCTGCCCTTTGCATAACTGGAAACTACTGAAAGGGACAGACATGGCTAGATGGAAGCAAACTACTGAAACAGAATTTCCTTCGATATATATATATATATATATATATATATATATATATATATATATATATATATATATATTTTGAGATTCAGAACTACTTCTTTTGAAACCTGTTTTCACGGCTGATCCAACTCCGATGACCTGCAATCAGCATCAGTCCGTTGGGGCGCAGAAGCAAAGATGGTAGCATTCCCTGAAACACAAACACATGATATTTAAACCAATCAGTTTACCTATTAGCTCAGCTAGCAACTGATTTCAGCTTTTCCCTGTAGCCAGTTATAGGAAATACTTGCGCAAGAAGCAACCTGGTTGCAACTGATCTGCAAGTATGCCTTCTCACTTACCACATGTTACTTCTGAAGCTTCAAAGATGCAACTATGTCCAGCCTCCTCACCTTCACAGTCATAGCATATCTCTGACACAAGATTCCTTTTGGCTTTGCTCAGAAGGAAGTTCAATATCTACAGCTGGATGCAATGGAGAGCCAGAACAAATAGAAGTGCTGACGGCCGGTACAGCAGTGAGAGATACTTGTTCAATAGGATCGGACTCATTTATCTCAGGTGTGTTTGAGGTTCCAACTGTAACTACTGCCATATTGCACAATACCACATTGCTGCAATCTCCACGTTCACCATCCCTAAGTGTTGAAGAAGGGAATACATCGAGTGTAACTGGTACTTTTTTCTCACCTTCTAGTTGTTCGTTCCTAACAGTTTCAGTACACTGCTGTGCAGTTTTGACACAAGTCTTTTCATCGAAACCAGCATGATCTTGAATGTTGTCTTTGGTTGGTAGCGGATCATTTTCCTTGCCCACAGTACCTGAGAAATTTCTACATGTTAGCCAACAGTGTATCTCTAATATAGTTAATCAAATCTAATGACAGGGAAAGAAATACAAGTTGGGTGTGTGTGTGTGTGTTGGTGGGGGGGGAAGAATGCTGTAGTGTATAAGAAATAATCAGAACCTGATATTTGTATTTACCTTCATATAACATTTTTTTGAGCAGTACCGTTCCCGGAAATGATATCAAGCCTGTATTACTAAGGCACTTCTTTTCATTATCTTCTATCAGTTTGTATCCAAAACCTGATATCCAAGTATCAACCAAATCTGGTATTGCCGATAGAACTAGCATTTCAACCTTGAGAGACTTCAACATCTATCTCCAGAAGGGACCAAGTATTAAAATGTAAAGAAAATAAGTTCATGTGCACATGAGAAACACTACTGCTTACACCTCAATGATGAGAGGTTTCAACTTACACCTCCAAAATAGGAAGTAAAACAGTTTCAAGTCCATGCGCATATGGAAAAGATCTAGATATATTCTGGAAAGGAACATATACACTTAAAATCCGAGCATCAAAACAAGTACCTTTTTCTTTGCTAAGAAAAAAAAACACATATCCTTTGCTATATTCATTTGCTACAGGACCTTAGAGAAAGGAGAATAATATGCAACATCACCACATATAACAGGGCTTATCAACATAGGACAAGTTAAAAGAGCAAAGGGAAAACCGAAGAAAACATGGATGGAGGTAAGTTAAAAGAGCAAAGGGAAAACCGAAGAAAACATGGATGGAGGTAATATGTAAAGATATGGATTCTAGAGATTTAAATAAGGGAATATTACTTAATAGGAATGAATGGAGAAGGATCGTGAGCGATCCAGCGTGATTCTCATTTGGTTCTGTTGTTGTTGTTGTTGTATCACCACATCCAACAGGGAAGAAAACGTTCCCTCTCTCGCTTTAACCCTTACCCACTCAAACCCATTTAAGTGAACCATCCAGTCAACTCTATAGTGAACTTGGTCTACTGTCCAATAATCCTCCCCAATTACCTCAACGAAAAGACTTGGAAATTAAGGTTATGGTAGTTGGAAATTCCCGGCCAAGTGTATGCTGATTTTGGAGATTGTTTCTACAATAAAGAGCTCTTATCTATTTATAGAGGCTGAATTTTCTTGCTATGTGATTTAGATTTGCTGAGTTTGGCTTAATTTCTAAGATTTCTGTTTGATTTAAGGTCTATGCCAAACCAATTGCGCCAAGCTAATCTTATTTGATTTAGGACTTGTGACAAAAATCCCTAATCTAGATAAGGGGGATTAGATAGGGTCTTTATAGAAATCTCTTTTGTATTCCTCAAAATCTTTTAAAAATTTAAGGAGTTCTTTTATGAGAAGAAACTCTTTTGCATCTTTTGAGAGTTTTTATTGTTTTCTCAATTTGAGAGCGATTCCATTGTAACTTTAGGATGTTAGAGAGATCTCAAGATCTATAATTTGTATACATTATCAATAGGGCAGTTTAATTCAGAATGTGGATGTAGGACTTGCTCCGAACTACGTACATCTTTGATGTTCTCTGGTTTGACCTATTCTCTCTAACGTTTCTGTTTCTTATGATTTATCTATTTAATCTCAATAACTCTAGTTCTCTGTTTGGATTATTACTTGATGTTTAATATTAGGTTGATTTGCAACAAGTGACGCTAGAGCTATTTTGATTCGCAATAAGTTGCTCACATAAAGGTGTTTGTCTATGTAACACTTGAACTTCAAAGAAGAAGGTACATACTCATATAGGAGATGTATGTGATATTTGTACTTTGACGATATTTGTACTTTGATATTAGCCCGACATATCTAGATACTCCTTTTGACATATCCAAAAATTTCAAATGTATTCCGTGACGTAAAGAAGCATATCATAGATGTATACAGAACTAAAACATTGAAAACCAAATGTACCAATGACAGTTTAACAATTTTAATTGATTTGCATATACATCGTATTTACATAATTCTCTAATTTTTTAATAAAGAATATGACTGTGTATAAAATTAGTAATTTATACAACTAGAAAACACAGTTCGTGTATCGAAGACGTTGAATATTAACCTGCGCAGGCAAATAATTTCGTTAGTGATGTATGCACACCGTGTTAGTACCCTTAATTTTCCGTATGTATTGTATCATATCTTACAGGTAACATGCACATGTATCAATATGAGTGCAATTATATTTGCATATAAGTTTTGTTGTAACCATGCTGTAGCGTGTCCTATTCTTTCAAAATTTGTTGTATTACCATCTCTGTATTGTATTTTCCCTGTTTCCCTCCGTGTCAATGCTTCAAAGTGTTCGGTGAGCCCTGGTCCAGTCCTATCCCTTAGAAAATGTATCCCTCCCACCCCATCCTGATATGTGACCATTTCTACTCATAGACTAATGCTGTGCTACCTTGGCTTCAATCTCACATCCTCGCAATAAGATAACAGAAGAGAAAAAAGAGGAAGCAAAAGAAGAAGAAGAAGAAGAAGAAGAAAAAGAGATACTTTATAGTTTGGCCTCAATCACATGTCAACATAAAAAAAGGGAAAAAAAGGAGAACAGTAGTTTCTTAAGTTGTGAAGCAGAGTATGAGCTATTCTTTATCAAGATGATCTAGAACAGGTGATGTATCCCAACAAATTCATTTCTTTCAGGCACTTGCCAACAAAGACATAAACTAAGATATCCAATAGCACTCACAAATTTTGGACAACTGTTTAATCAATGTCTTCTTAGAGCATTTTTGATAAATAATTTTTACAATGATAAACATGTTCTCTCATTGAAGACATCTTTTATCCTAGTAAAAAAAAAAAAAAAATTTAATAACCCAGATTCTAGACTTCAAACAGCAGTTCACTGTAAATTTTAAACCCAACCGTAATAAGGTTCAATTTTGAGTCAGGGAAGCATATCAAGGTTATTGCGGCCAAATAAGCAATTTCTTAGTAATTGAAAAAAAAAAAAAGAGGAAGTAATTGTTGCTTTTACTCCTGTATTACCTCTTCAATAGCATTCATGAGGCGCCTGCACATTCCTTGGCGCCGTTGTTCAGTACAAGTTGCAATGAGAGGCATTTCTGCCACTGTGACCCCATGTACCCTGCAGAAACAAGAATGGGCAAAGTAATGATTAGTATGAAACTTAACGGATGATGTGGTTTTCACACTATCAGTGAAGAATTTATATACAAATTTGTCAATCTAATAGGAAAGGAACATGTTAGACAGACTTTTAAGGGCATTCAAGTAGAGGTCAGTAAGTTGCAAGTTGGAAGAAGTGAGGACCAGAGGGCAGGGCAGGCGTAAATAGACTTGGTGGATGTAATTGAAAAGGATTTGGTAGTGGTTAATTTAACTGAGTTGGTGACTTTACAGGAAGCAAAGAAAAAGATTCATATACCCGACCTCAAAATTTTGAAAAGACTTCGATGTTGCTGCTGTTGTAAGCTCATGTATGTCTATTGTGGGTTATTAGATTGAGAGACATTATGTAAACCCAAGTTGAAAATAGCTTTAAAATATAATCTAACCTTATTTAGACAGAATCAGTGTTAGTACGAACACTGATTTCAGAAAAAGTTCAAGGCATCACCTGCTAAATAATGGCACTTAACTTCATAAAATAATTTGATAGCCAAATCCCCCTAGAAATATGAACCAACAGTTTCTTTTTATAAATTTATCAAAAAATTCCTATGAAGAGGCAATACTTTCAGATTCCAAATTAGATGGATTTAGAGGTTTGTTTGCTTCATTCGCATATTGTGAGAATGCTTCATTTACATGTTCTTTTGTTTTGTTTTGTCAGTAGGAGATCACAATCACCTGAATTACTTCGCATTCTGCTGTTAGAAGTATATAGACTGTTCATGAGATGGTTTAGTATAGGTACAAGCTGAACATTTCTTCTTTGAATCTTAGAGGGCTGCTCATATTTTAGCAGTTATTAGCTAGCAATAGATATTGTTGGAGATTGTCGTACCAGAAGGACGCAATAACAGTACAAGCTGTATATTTCTATTCAGAAATTTAAGTATCTGCTTATTTAGAAGCCATCCATTACATAAGATAAATAGAGGCTCCTCCATTACTTAAGATAACTTGTGTTCTAATTGATTACGAGTGGTTCAGAAGGCTGTTGGCTTGCGTAAAATGTTGAGCTAATAGTTCCCATTGAAGATCTCTCTCAGCAACAATACATGCATTTATACATTTTAGCTTGGACTTAGATATGCAGAGCTGAACTTATGAGAGGAAAGCATACATTCAGTTTTCGAAAACTTTGCAGAATATAGCTAATTTTCACGATCTAACTTTAAATGATGATGGGCAGATTATAATGCATTTTTTGTGTAAATTTAACTTCGTCTAGTAACACTAATTACAGTTCACAGATATTATTTCATTAAGCAATACCTGATGGATGCTACAGAAATAAGCTCGTCTCCTTTCTCCAAGACAACTGTGTAAAATCCTTGATAGTTCAAGCGCGTAAAGTGCGACCTGAAGTTCAAATTTTCAACCCATGTAAGCTTCTAATAAGCAGATAAAAGGTCAAAAAGACAGCCACAACGTTCCAAATTTTTTTTTTTTAAAAAAAATTAATATATAAGCATAAACTTAATTCATGCTTTTAGATACCACTTTTACCTCAAAAGCTTTAGCTAGTAGAACTTTATATCAACAAATTTAGTACTTATCACTCCCCACCCATAAGTCTTTGGGCATGTAGGGAGTAGAAACTTCCAATTTTGATAAAGAGATTTGAACCTAGGAGCCACGGGACTTTTTGAAACTGGTGATCTAAACTGGTGATCTGATGCCATGTCAGGTAACCACTTTGTACAAAAGGTTAAACTAATATATTCTGAGATAACATTGTCTATCAAGAAAGCCTAAACAATGACAAAAGCCTGGTACTTTGCTTCTGAAGTGTGGCTCATAACAAGACTCAAAACAACTATAAAAATTTGAAAAACAATTAACCCAATCAAGGAGTATCCTAGCTATGCCCTTGGCTATAGCATAATAAGTGTGGCCACTTGCAAAATGTGCATCAGAGAGTTCAAGGTTAGCAGAACTACATTATTTTACACAAACATACTGAGGCAGCAATGAAGTGAATTAGGATTTGATGGTGAAAATTGGATGGATTTGGAGAAGAACAGAGGGGTTCGGGCCTCGGTACCAAGGCGAATCCATACTCACTCTTAACAAATCTAGAAAAAAGATTTTAAAAATTAGCAAATCAGCATGCTATGATTTCTCAAAGTTTCAATATCATATCATAATTAAAAGACAAGTTCATATATATAAAAAACCAACTAAATGAAAACCTAGTAAATAATAATTCTTAATAAAACTCTGTCTACAAAACAAAAGATAAGTCTATCTAAAAAATAAAAAATCTTTGATTTTGACTTGGATTAAGATTTGATGTCTCCTATGAGACCAGGTCTTCCAAGTCCCTTAGAATTAGAATCCCCATCACATACAGGTCTGGCTATTGATAAAACAAGAAAAACAATTTAATCTCATATAAAAAAAAGGTTAAAAAACTAAAAGAACAAAAGAAACTCACCCCCAATTATATACCATATGAGGTATCATGTTTATGCCTGTCCTTAAGTCAACCATGGGCATAAAGCATTCCTCCATAACTGTCAGAGCAACTGCTAATTTTGAGTGACACTCTGCCATAAGCGCAATTTTTTCCACAGAGTGAATCTCCTGATCACCATGGATGCATTTCAAAATGGTCCAATAGAATCCATCTCCAACACAAGTCATCTCTCCAATGCGCGAATGCAGACCTATATAAACCTACTAGCACAAAAGTCAGAGACAAAGATATATTTTTCAGAAAGAAGAAACAATTCTATTATCAAATAATAATAATAAAATAATTACACACTTGTTGATGCAAAAAGAAAGGAACAGTAATAAATTTTAAGCACACTCTTATGATAAAGAAAAGACAATATTGCATGCCATGGGCACCAAATCAGGTGAAATTCATTGTTTACGAAGGCCAACATATTATGGTCCAACTCATTCAAAACCTGAGCATCTATCATTAATTTATCACTTCAACACATCGCTACTCCCATCATGTCATGTCCTTTCCGCAGAAGATACAACTGTAGGGGTGTCATGTGTCCAATTAAAAGTATCCAAGTTAAGGTGTGGATTAGTGAAAGCATACCTCCTGACAAATTTCCCCACAAAACCACGAATCAGATCCCACTTCCTCTGTAACCTTTCCCATTATGCATGTCTCATGATCTGCAATGACAAGATAAAACGATTGTAAGTATGCATAACATAACTACATAGTTGAGCAAATAAGTTCTCCCAATCTTTTTCTCTATAAAGTTTATTCTATATGTAGGACATTTCTCCCAGCAAAACAATTGGTTTGTCCGGTCATTTCGGATACGACACACAAGTCCCCGTGTCCAACACTTGTAAATGTCGAAACCTCTATTTACATTAAAAAAAAAAAAAAAATCACCCTTTAACAAGAACAAAATATTTTATGATTATTTTACTTTTCTAGCTTCTTCAATGACTTGAATAATAACCAATTCATATATTTATATCAGTTTAGATATATATATATATATATATATATATATATATATATATATATATATATATATATATATATATATATATATTATCTTAAATATATACATATAGCCGTATCCTTGTGTCTAGAAATCGGAGGATTGCCGTGTCCAACACCCATGTCCATATATATGAGTACAACACTCGTGTCTGTTTCTACAAATTATAGCTTATTGTTGATGAAACGTTGGCAAATGACATAAATGTGTGACATAACCTGAAAGCATCTACCATACCATGACAAGTCAGCACAGGCTAGTTAGAAATATCTATGAGTACTGAAGGTGTCACGCCCCGCTCCCAATATACGGTATATGAGCACGTGTAGCAGGTACCGGCAACATATTCGGTTTGAATATGCTAAAACCTCAATAAATTTGCCACAATAATACTCAGTAATTACGAAAGAAAAATTCTGCAAAACTTTGACTTTTCACTTATTGGAATGAAATTTAGATACAGTTGAAACAAAATACAATGAAACTAAATGAAAAGATGCAGAAAATTTCTAATCCATTATTGAGCTTCAATATGATCTTTAAAGTACACCAGATTCTGCATCAGTTTTGATACGTTCATTGGGAAGTCTGAGTATGCACACCCAGATCGTTAGATTGCGACCAAAATAAAATATGCAGAAAAAATGTGAAATATAACGGTTATATCCAAACATAATAATAATAATAATACAAGTTTTAGAAAATATATAATGAGATATCTGTAATAATGATGTCAATTAATTTAGGTTATTTTACTGTCATTTTAGTGAAGTCAACTTTATAACAGGGGTATTTTTGTTTAGAATGTCATGTAATTGAAAAGCTAACTGATAAGATATCACTGTTTCAATTGTTTCCTGTATAGACCCAGAAAATGGTCACAGGATTATCCGGTGCAGAGTCGGACCTGCCGCCAGGCAAACAGGAATTATAGTCAAATATGATCCAACAAATCATCATGCACCCATGGTATGCGAAATATTCAATTGTACAACTTAACAAATTTACAACCGAAACAGAATATATTTCCATCATTCAGTTTCTCCCCAACCCAGTGTCATTTAGGTATAGTCCATATAAATCTAAATTCTGATTTTTGTAATTTGTACATTGATTATATCAGGTACAATATTTCAATTTTTCTTAATTTATTAACAACATGATTTATAGAGTCTGTTCAGATTATACTTTATTCAATAAATCACAATTAGATTTATCCAAGAGTTACTGATTTGAGATATCATAAAAATATTGGTCAGACAAGTGTATGGATGCTCTGAGCTTTTCCGTGCGACGCACGTTTCTTAATTAGAGAGCCAGTATACAAGACAACTTTTCTAGACACCGATACAAAATGATATCACAAACAGTATTTTTCCGTAATTATAACTTTTATGTGATTTATCAAATATTGTATATATGATATTCTAAAATCTAACTATACTATGTAATTTAAATTTAATGACAATTGACAATAGATTTTTTTATGACAAGAAACATAGTAATTGATAAATTCCTACAAAATAACAAATCAATTTACACAAAATAAATAGCATGATTGAAACAACAGGTATATAAGATAGCATGATTAGTGAGTCTAAAAATGAACTCACCTGGATTTTATTTTCCGATATCGATCAACGGAGCAATCTTGACATTAAAAATATTCTAAAAATATTAAAAACAAATAAATATGAATTTAGATGATTTTTAGGGATTTTCTAATAGTTATAATACATTCAAAATTGATTTTAGTATTAATGAGTCTGAATTTTAGAAATGAGTCTGAATCCATTTTATTGGGTTTATAAAATGATAGATGTTGTTTTTAGGTTATTAGAATTATTGAGTAGTAGATGAGCTTAACATATGATTCATTAAAATAATTTAACCCAAGAAGAAAAAGAAAGATAATATATAATCTCTTGTCAAAATGCGAGACCCTAAAATATGGAAAGAAATGGAAGGAGATGCTCTTCTCCGGTGAAGTGGTGACAGCTCCGGCGGCGGCTCCTGCGGTGCTTTCGAAGGTGGCTCCGACAAGATGAGAATGTTAGATAATGATTTTTAGAATGAGTGGAATGTATTTTGATTTAGGGGTTTATATATGATTGGATTTAGGAGTTACAGAATGTTAAAGGGTTTAGAGAGTTATAAAATTTAGAGAGTTAAGAGAATTAAATTGGAGGTTTAATATAGATAATTCATGGAGAAGATGAAAGGATAGGAGTTAGAGAAATAAATGAGTAATGAGTTGAGAATATGAAAAGTTTGAGAGTTATAAGATATAAAAGTTTTAAAGATGAAGAGTCATATTTATCATTTTGTTTATTTATTTAATCTTTTATTGCTATAAAAAAATGGAGGGTTGTTACAGAAGAAGAGGCAATTTAAGTTAACTGAATCTAAGACTACAGTTTAAGTTTCATTTTACTCGTTTACGATGCTGGGGCAAATAGTGAAAGGATTTTTAGACATTAGTCCTAATTTAGTCCTTCAAAAATCTTAGTATTTGTTCATTAGTCCCTCAATTCTTTAAAATGACCCTACAAGTCCTGCTAGTCAGCTGTCACTAAAGAGAGGGGAATCCAGGAATATTCCTTTAACTTTTTGGTATAATTTTCCAATTATACCCTTATGATTCCAACCACTATCCTCTTCTTGTTTAACTCCAAATTGAGTGAGATTCTTCATTCCCTCTCTATTTAACTCCTCCCTTTCTCATTAACTCCACCCACTTCCTTCCCTTTCTCACTGTAATTAACTCTCTCTCTCTCTCACTAACTCCAACCACTTTCTCCTTCCTTTTTCTATTGTATTAACTCCGCTCTCTCTCTCTAATTAACTTCTCAATGAGCCCTCTATCTCCGGTAATACAACCTAATCTGGACACAATCCCTCTCAAATAGTTTTCCAGATACCAATCCAAGTTCAGTAGATATCACATGCGAGGGAGGGGACACTGAGTGGGCCCCACAAGTAACAAGGTTGGGTGAGAGGGGTTGTGTTGATTTAGAATGAGGGTAAAAAGGTAAAAGCACAGCCTTGGGTTAGGTTTACCCCAAGATAGGCTGGGGTTGCTTTGATTGAAAACCTATCAGACTAGCAAGGGATATTTTAAATAATAGAGGGACTAATGGGAAAATACAAAGATTAGAGGGACTAATATCAATTAGGAAGTATTTGAGGAACAAATATCTAAAAAATCTTAGTCACAATCAAACATTTTTCTCTCAATTTTGAAGAACTCTAGAATTAGTGAACCGTGATGACGTTAGAGGCTAACCAAAAAATTTTCCATTAAACCAAGGTTTAAAATCTTTGAATCGGTATCAACAAACCAATGACTTACAACATTAGCAAATATCGGATTTATAATATCAGCCACAATATATCAATAAACAATGGCAACATTGACCATACCGGTACCGATACTATAGGTTCTATTTTGTATCAGCTACCATTCGTGATATGTATTGATATTAACCAATGTTTAAATACTCATTTAAAATATATGAGTATAGCACATTAGAAATTCCTATAAGTGCCAAGGACAGACAAGATTAAAGTATAGCTGTTAACTAGATCAGACTGCATAATTTAAGTTCCATGCAACTTATTTAAAATACAGAAGTAAGTTCTCAACTCAAAACATTAATTCTTGATTTTAAAGAGTTCCAGATATAGTATTTCATGATGAAGCTACATAGCTAACCAAACAATTTTCCTTAAATTAAATCATGGGTGCAGCACACACAGTAAAATCAGAAGGCCATAAACATACAATTAGACTGCATCACTCAGTTCCCTCAAATAGAATGTACCAACAGAAATAGAATCAGGGATAGATGATAATAAATATTTAAAAATCTTCTAAATTTGTTTACAGAGAATGGCAACTACCTTTCTATATGATTAACTATAGGTACTCCAAAACCAAACTGACTGTAAAGCCTCATCTGTCCAATGAAAATTTCTACCCATTTATCAACTTGCCCACCTTGACAGGCCATGTGAATTCATATTTTAGGAAACCCCTAAATGGAAAACATAAGGAAAGTGTATAAACTCGTTTAAACCTGTGGCACAATCCTACCAATGATATCAAAGCAATGCAGGCTTAGTCATGTTTCCAAGAAATCTGATATTTTGTTTATACAGCAAATGCAGTTGCCAGTGTTTTTCAGAATTGTACAACATCTAGAACCTACTTATGCTACGAAAGGAACTAATCTCCATAACAAATAGTTTTGAGCTCTTCTATCATACAGACTCTTGGCCATTTACTTTGGTAGCCCATATCTATATCTGTATCTAGAACCTTAACAGGGGATTCAATTCCAAATTCTAGTATCTTCAAATATACACTATGGATCCTCTGAATTGAGAAGACATGCTGTCATGGCAATCCTTAACATCTAATATATATAGAAACACAAAATTGTTATTTCAAAGTTTATAGCCTTTGTAACATAATATGTTTGTAACAAGTTGATCTGTCATCCCCTTGTTTCAGGATGCCCCTATATGACTATCATAGATGAGATACACCTCATTGTTAAGATTAGAGAAGAGAGATATGGGGTGAAGACCTCATGTATTGCATTACGAGAATAATGACCCAATAGATCTACATATAGATCTCAAGAAAGCCACTAGGAAAATCTCTAAATGGAAAATAGCTAGCTGAAAATCTGTTACATGACAAGTTTTATGAAAAGCCACTACATTGAAAATAGCCATACGGAAAGTGACTACATGGAAAGTAGCCACGTGGAAAGCCACAAATACTAAACCCATATATGTTCAGTCATCATATGTCTAATATAACAACAAATGTATACAATATTCTCTAATCTTTTATTCCCATTTAAGATTGCTTGTACTTCCAAACATAGACATCACAGAGAAACACCAAATGAAGGGCAACGCTACCTAAAATAGGACCGAAAACTTTGAAGCTCCACCGAGATATATGAAATATTGATTGCATCCTTTCTCACATTGATTCAAAGTATTATCACATTTTTCAATGAGATTGAGGAGAACTTCTCCAGTTCTGACTTTACATGAAATCTTGCTATAGCGACAAGACGAGCTAATGAAGACCGACTTAGGAGAAGTAAAGAGGTATTGAGGAGAAAAACTGCAGAGAGAATGAGAGCACAGTAGGGCTCATCTAGGGCAAATGTTCACGAGGTTTCCAAAAAGGATCTAGATGGAGAAGGCTTGGAAGAAGAGGGTGGTGTTGATGTTAATGACTATGAGACTAGTTCCAAGGGGGAGTTAGATGGCAATGTTCGCCATAAAAATGAGGATGAGTAGAGATGGAGATGAGCATTTTACGTTATTTTGAATACTTAAACTTAATATTTTGGATTTAAATGTAAATAATGGCGTATATCGTGTCATATGTAGGTGGATATAAATGCGTGGTTAGAACCTACTAATGGATGTCTATTGTCATAATAATGGTGTTGGGGACTTAGTTATTTATGGCTATATGTTTTGCTAATAACTTATTTTCTTTATTTCTTACTTCATTAAGTTTTGTTTAGTTTACTGGATATTTGAACTTTGATATATTAATTAATCGATCCTCTTCTTTTTTTCTATTTGCAGGCAAGTATTTGATATTTGATTGACTTATTAATTCACCATTTAATCCATCACATAATGAGCAAAGGGAGATAAGTCCTCTAATTTCTTTTTAGTTTCTCATTGCATTGTAGATTGAATTGTGATTTTCTATATTATTTTGAAATTAATTTTTGCAATATTTTTTTATTTTTTCCCTTATTTTTAGGATTTTATAGCATTCAATATATGCGCGTTCAAGTATTATTTTATCAACAATATTAAAATATTAATATTTCCGTGCAATCCATTTCATCGAAGCACAATTTGTTTATCAGCTAAGACTATATATCAATCATAAATATAATAAAATGGAACTCACTCTAAAATAACAAAATTGGTCAAACATTTATTAATGATTATCACTAAACATGCCTGCACACTAGTAGTCATGTATGTGTGCGCGCATGTGCTACCATATGTCAATCACAATTATAATGATTGGAATTCACTATTTAAAATGTTAAAAGTAGGTAAAATATTAATTAATGATGTGCATTACACATGCCCACATGCGAGTAGCCTTGGATGTGTGTGTTCAGCACAAAAGCTGATGTTGTGATCATATATTTAAATGATGTTTAGCTCAAGAGTAAAACATATTACATTTACGTTCACATTGTAGGCATGTTAAGGCAACTGGGGAAGTTGAAGTCAATCTAGCGATGTTATCACGGCAGATAGAACAAGCACAGTGAGGGCAATACCAGCTGCCTTCTGGAAGCTCCTGAAGAAAACATAAGACTAGGTTAAGAACATATAAACTTTGCTTAACTAAGAGCATTATAATTCATTGTCTTATTAGGGTTAACATGGGCAATATAAGGTAAATCTCAAATCGAGGTTAATATTCAAAGGTAGTAAAGGAAAACAAACACCATGTGAAAAGAAAATAAATTTTCTGCTAACAGTTCATCTACTCATTATACGAGAGAGAGAACCACTCACAAACAAAATGATACAGGACATGTTTCTTCTTAGGAAAGAAAACACCTGGATGGAACCTAAAAAACTTTCCACATGCATAGTTATAGCATGATATTAGCTAAACTAAAAAAAATAACAAAACTTCATATTCGCTAATTAATTATATATGTCTCAAATGGTTCATGAAAGAGTCAACAACATATTATCTCCAAGTTCTAGTGAAAAAATATGTTTTCTGTGACTTTATCTGTAGGGTTACCAATGACCTTATCCATAAACTGAAGAAAATATAGCAGATAAAAGGTTCAGTGCAAAACATTTCAGAAAATGTTCTTACAAGGTGCTATAACCTAAGGAAGGTCACCATTGCTTGAGCCTTTTTCCCTTCAAAAAAGGAATCAAGCATGAAGAAAAGGACTCCAAAAGATTTTACAGAAATTTTTAATCAGCTGTTAACCTTTCTCATCCTCTTTTTTTAATGTCATTCTACCGTAGATCAGTGATGAGGCAAAAAAACATGGACAAGGTATGTGCACATCATAAATTCTTCGTAATTTGGATAGTAGGAAAACCTACCTTATTGACTGTACACATTCAACAAAAAAGCACCCTTCCTACTAAAACTTCAGCAGGAAGTGAGTAGACGGAAGGGAAAGATGAAATATTTGCTATAGACTATTACATTCGATAGAGTGAACAAGGGCTAGCAGTGTTGTAGACAGCAAGCTCATTGCTATAAAGAACCATACGAATCCATTGACAAGTCAGGAAAGATAGAAGGCTGCCGACTCAAGGGTGCAAGTTAACACTCCCCTCAAGAGGTAGACCAGACATCGCTTAAGGTAAATAATACTAAGATCTGTGGGAAAACAACAATGTCAAAAGATCTCATAGATAATCTATTACTGCATTACAGATTATCTAGGGGAACTTGAGAAATTTAATTTTTACAGTCGGGACTACAGATGAGATATGAGATTATACTAGCTTTTTTTTAAGGCAAATGAAAAAAAATATTTCCATGGTAGCTTTAGTAGAGACAAGACTTCATCTTATCTGCTTAAGCATGCAACTTCAATGCTAAAGCACCTATAATCACAGAACTACCATATGTCTACTCAAGGAGTGACACGAATCTCTTACATGTGATTTTGTATTCTATTAGTAATATAATATTTTGTAATTTGGTTGGCGTTATTATAGAGATTATTAATATCTCGGATGGTATTAAGATTACTGTATCTGAAGATAATAAAATAATTGGTGCCAAAAATGACTTACCAAGAGACCAAAGGTCCACTTGTACACTATGCATTCAAGAGAGAAGCATTTGAACTTTCAAGGCATTCAAGTAGTAGTAGGTAATAATTTTAAAAAAAAAAGTACATCATATGACAAAAAAAGATTTCAGCATAGCATAAGTAATTTCCAAATCAAGAAAAATTACATGAGGTAAGTACTTCAGCAAATTACAGACCTCTGAGGATAAGCATGATCGATGATAAGAAGATGGGCAGCCGTCACAGCATACTAATTCACCACCATCCCCACAAAGTGCACATGCGTCATCATTTTGATCCACCTCCTCAGTTCCCAGTATTGGCATACCTCCTTTTCTTGCATTGTACTCGGCTAACCAAGCCTGAAGCTGACATAGAGTATATGTTCTAGAGGAACCCAGGAAAAGATTAAAAGAGGGTATGCGCTCCTTAAGTCCAGCATGAAACTTGAAGTCAGAGACAGGAAGAGTCTTATCGCAGCACAAACAGAGAACTCCATTCCTTCTAATGAGGCCTTCTTTTTCTACAGCATTGTTCGTTGAGTTGCGGTATTGGATGGTATCATTCAGAGAAATAATTCGCCTCTCAATCAACCAGCATACAACAGTTCTTGAACTCAGGGTGATTTTTTTCCTACTAGGGAAATATTCTCCGCCTTTTTCAGTAGTTTGTAGAGAAGATTTAGAACATCTACTATGGCTTTTGCGCTTCCTAGTAGACTTGGACCGAGATAACTGAATCTTGGCTGCAGAATTATCATTTGTAGAAATGTGGTAGTCATTTATGATAGCAGAAATCAAAAGATCATTGTTATCAATCTTGCGCTGGATTATGTTTTTCTGTCTATTTTCCTTGCAGAGATCAGATTTATTTGCTGGGGACTCTCCATGTACAAGACCCATATCTCGATTAGAGTTTTTCTCATTATAGGAATGAGAATAGTCCTCAAAATCATTTGACACAAGTGGTACATCTTCCTGTTCTCTATCAAATTTCAACAAGATACTTCCAGATTCATCCTTCAGAGGTATAGGCAGAAAATCCTTCTTGTCCTTTTTATTTCTTTTTGCTGATGTGGTTTCTGACTTCGGTGGCCTTTTAGCAGGCCTCTTGCGTGTCTTCTTCAATGAACTAGCTTCTGCTACAGCAGATGGATTCTTTATTACCATCTTTGAATCTTTGCCGCTCTGGTCTTCAAGAAAGTCTTCAGGATTTGGTACCCTCAATTTAACACCCTCTTCACGGGGAACTGAAAAATCAAGATAATTGATTTTATCATGACAAAGAGCCTCTCCGCAGTTTTCACTTGATAGGTTTGCTCCCACGAACTTATTGTTTGCTTCCGTTGCTTCAATCTCTGACAACTTCTTGGACTTCTTGTGAACTCTCCTAGTTACAGAAGAAGATGTCTTTGCTACGGAACTTTTTTTCATTTCAGATTTTGAAGCCTTGTCAGTTCCTTCGATCTTTTGTTTGCGCCTTTTCAACTTTTTTGAGCTGCTTGCTGCCACCAACTTATCATCTAAACTGGGATCTACATAAGAAGCTGAATGAAACCCTTCCTGCTGTAGAGGAAAATTCACATTATCTATGAGACCCTGGTTATCTACACCATAAAGGAAAACACTTCCCATGAGGCTCGGTTGATAGAAAGAAGGCTGAACTGCTTGCTGCATATTAACTCCTTCAATCCCAGGTTGATAAAAAGAAAGCTGCATTGTATGCTGCATGGTACCACCTTGAATAGCAGGTTGATAGAAAGAGGGTTGCACTGCTTGCTGCATGTTAACGCCCTGGATCCCAGGTTGACATAAAGAAGGTTGCACCACTTGCCGCATATCAACTCCGTCCATACTGTCAGCAATATTTACATAACCAAGAACCTCTTGTGTCCCATTATCATCCATGTTAAAACACAGAGCTTCCTGTGGGGGATAGAGATACAATACTTGACGTTCTTGCAGGCTATGCGCAAATGTCTGGTTTATTAGGAATAAGTTGCAAGTATTTCTGCTTAACATTGAGTTGTGTTGAACCATTTCTTTCGGCTGCTCTTCCTGAAATTCTATGTTAGCATCACCAGGTTGGGCTTCAGAAGCCAAGTGACCCTCAGCCCTGTCAAATTCTTCAAACTTAAGAACCTTTCTGACGCCATCTCCTCTTGCAACGGAAGAGTCCAAACTCTCCACATGAGAAACTGCTCTAGGGGAGCTATTCATTGCGTCGCTCTGAGCTCCATCAGTTTGACCATCCTCTAGATTGGAAAATGTTTTCTCTGTTGGATAATCAATTTTCATTTTTTTCCGCGGTTGATTTCCCACAAGTAGCTTCTCATTGGAATTGGCAGCCGCTGAACATTCCTGAAATGTGCAATCTAGGAGTTTATTTGAACTACAGTGTTCCAAAAATCTATGAGCATAAGATGTTGATTCTTTGGCAGCTGGCGCTGCAGTTTCTTGGGGAGAACCAATACTAGTTGGGACAATAACAGAAATATCCATCTGTGAACTTTTCTGGGCCAGCATTACACACTTAGATCTTCGACTTTTTGTTTCAGGTTGCCTTGCTGCATCCTTGAGCTTCACATGCTTCAATTTCTTAGAATCACAAAGTCTTTTTCTTATGCACCTAGCTAGCTTTTTCATACTTCTACAGGATCTATATGCATCAGAGAGTGCCTTGTCTTCTCTTTTTTTAAATGTGCGCTTGTTTTTCACATCAGGACAATATTGTACAGCAGTTAATTGTTGATTGCGATCTTCATCAGATACAAGAACTGGTTCAAGACTCCGTTCTGAGTTACCCATTAAACACGATTTGGACTCGATAATGTGCTCCTGAATTTCGGTAACAGCCTTCTTATCCATAAGAACTGGTACAAGACTCCGTTCTGAGCTACGCATTTGACATGATTTGGATTCTGCAATGTGATCTTGAACTTCATCAACAACGTTTGTATCCGTATGAATTGGTACAAGACTCCGATCTGAGCTACCCACTGGACATGATTTGGGTTCTGCAATGTGATTTCGAGCTTCGGTAACAGCCTTTATATCCATAATCATTTTTCTACTTCCTTTTATAATAGATGTCACGCTGTCTACAGCATTCAAACCTTTTCCCTCACATTTAAGAAAACTAATCTTTCTGTCAATACATACAACAGCCATGAAAGGATCAAGAAGCTGCCACCAGAGTAGATGAGGCAGTGTGGTCTCTTGGTGCTGAATCGCCTTTTCAATATATACCAGGGTATCTGTCATATCGACATAAAACTCGTCGGTACTAAACCACTGTCTCCCAATTCCATCATATTCTGAGTTTGATGACTTTGCATATAGCCCCTCACCGCATGATATCCAAGCTCTTATGAGTGAGTTCAGAACACATCCTTCAGGTGATATGTAAAAGAAATCAGGGTTAGTGTGGTATCTCCTTTTCCGAGCCTCAATCTTCCAGCCCGCATCAGTAAGAAGATGACACGCATGCAAACGCAGGCGGCCAGGGAGTTTCTTTGTGAACTCCATCTTTCTAGAAGTATCAAAACCGTCCGAGAATAGAATTTCGACCTCTTTGATTCTTTTATTGGTGAGTGATCTCCGGATCTCTTCAAGGACAGCAGATGGGTGCCCTGACCATCTAGAAGCACAACGTACATTGGAACCAGAACAAGTATCAGATTTAACTCTGACAAGCGCCTTCTCATGTTCCTTCTGTTGATTTTTGTTATCATGTTCTGGAACCATGCCATCATCAGGATCATCGGAATGACCAGTTACTCTAATGAGGTGGCGGCTAGACACGACGCTACAGCCAGATGTTTCAACTGTACAGTAAGACACTTGATGACAAACACCAGAAGGATCAGGAAAGGACACACCTCCGGCAACTTCCAATGAGCCCGAAGCAACTGAGCTATTGACATTTCCTCCCAATGTACATGATAGCCTCATCTGCTTCGCATTCTCAACATCAACTTTCCCCGGCAAATCATTGTCACCCTTCTGTTCATATTTCACAGCCCCAGATACCAAAGAGCCATTGCTTGCATCACTGACATTGTTCCGGTAGAGGATCTCCATCAAAATTCGGGATTCATCCTTGGAGCCCTCAAATTCATCCTTTGCGAAACAACCTCCCTCTCTCCCAAACAACCTTCTCAGTATCTCCTCCTCCCCAAGTCCCTGCCCCTCCTTCACATTTCCTCGAGCCATTTTCCCTAATAATTTGCCAAAATTATGACCTGATGACCCAATTTGGACCCAATAAACCCTTGATCCCGATGTATCTAAGTCACCATTATCAGGGGAAAAAAAAAAAACCTAAAAATTGGGTCTTTCTTTGATAATTCAAAAGACCCAATTCTTCAAACTCCTAAAACAACCAAATGGCATTCAAATTAGAAACTTGCATGCCTTCAAACTAGTGATTTCTAAGGATAATCTGTAAATAAAAAATTAAAAAAAAAAGACCCAAGTGCTCAAATTCAAGCAAATGCCATCTAAAATTGAAAAATCCAACTAAAAAGGACTAAACCCAGATACAAATTCAAGCATTGCAACCAACCCATCATGAAATTAAGCGAAAAAATGCAAAATAACAAGTAATTTAAGATCAGAGAACTCACTCAGCCGGCTGAAAATTCCTCTTCTGAAGCTAGGGCTACAACAACAAGAAGCTCTCTCTCTCTCTCTCTCTCCCTCCCCTCTCACTCACTTTCATCGAGTCTTTGCAAACAAAAACCAAAACAGTAGACTTGGGCAGATGATAATGTGGCAAGTGGCAACAGCACTGTGAGTGGACCTGACACGTTACGAGAGGAGATGTCTTTATGGCGCTGCACACGCTCTGAGACATTGGCGGACCTTTTGATGGCATCAAGACAAGTTTTCATACAGTATGCAATGCACAGAGAGAGAGAGAGAGAGACTTTTTTTTTTTTTTTTTCCCTCACTTTTTTCTGTACTTTGTGGCCTGTGATCGTGATGTCTCTTCAGTTCAAGGGAGACCCATGTGAGTTAAAGATTCCATTTTTTTGGGGATTTTTGTGACTAATTTTGGGTTGGATTTATTCAAGATTTAATTAGGATTTAAATGATAAGATTAGTTTAAGGTTGATTTTTTGAAATCCAAACCCTTGATCAAAAGGGAGCAACCAGGGCATAGAAACCCAACGTTTCTCTATTCATCTTTTTTAATTTTTTAAATTTTTTTTACTGAAATGCGTCGGTCGAGGTCGGAACCCACCGACATCGACGAGAAGCCGACCGACTTTGATCATCTTGCACTTTTAAGTATACGGTATACCGCACCGAGTGGGTGGAGTTCTAAGAACTCCGGCTAATATGTATTTTCGATCATAACTTATTCTATATTAAAAAGAAAACATTAATATATGTCTCACTTAGAAGAGATTTTCAGAAAGGCTCTACTGAGTCAGAATCAGAATCGGAATCATAGTCTTCAAGTAAGTCGAACGGTTTTTCGTCGAAATTGGTTTGATCCGATTCCGACCGTCCGGACATTTCATTAAAAAATCAAAAAAATCAAAAAATGAATACAGAGACTTTGGGTATCTTCGCCATAATTGCTCCCTTTTGATGAGAGTGTGCATTTTACAAAATCAAAATAAAAAAGAGATGCGAAGAGGAGGAGACAGGAGACGTCACATCCACGCTCCTGCCGTCGTCACTGTGCTGCCCTTTTACTCCGATTGATTGCGCTGGAGCCTACCGCATCATCCGACCGGTAAAGTGTGGTCAGAATACAAATAGATCTGTCTGAGTGAAAAGGTGAGGGTCCAGTCTCATCCAGAATTCATGATGTGTTTATATAGGAGTAGAAAGGAAGTAGTAGAAATAAATTTACTTTTACTATTTTATGTGCTTATTTGTATAAGAAGTAAAGTAAAAATTACTTTTATAATATGAAGTAAAGTGAAAGTTATTTCTATAATGGTGAGGTGGATACTACGTGGCATGTTTACTTCTCAACTTTATTTCACATTGATTTTGGATGGAAATAGAATTAGAAGTAAAAAGTAATAATATTTTATTATCTTGTGTCTTTCTATTTTTTCTTTCTTCCAAAAAAAAAATATTTTATTTCTCTTCCATCTTATCTCTCTTTCAAAAAGTAAAAAAAACAAACACTAGAAATATATAAAATATGATACTTCTGCCTTATTATTTTTGAAAGTTACTTTTAATCTTCTTTCTTACTTTTTACTGCTTCCAAACAACCGAACACATCCCAAGACAATTCCGATCGATATATTCATCTCTAGTCACTTGGTCATGGGCCCGGATGGGCCGGGCCACAGCTGGGCTCTGGACTGGACTCCGCAACAAACGTAATTTGAACAGGTGTAAGTCCGTGAGCATTGATTATTAAGGTTTGCAGTTAGTTTCTAAAACTCAAAATTGAGCACTTCATAAGTGTTCAGTTTCAGTTAATAGTTTGTTCTTTTCTTTTATTCTTGTTGTCCAAAGCCCACCTCATTTGTTGAGGCCATTGTAGTGTACAAGGTCCAGCCCAGTTACCCTTGCTCGTAGATTTTTTTTTTTTTTTTTTTCTTTACCATTTCTAATGAACTTGAAAAGGTACAAAATCCGAGCAAACTCAATTAGAAATAATTAAAATAATTATGAGCTCCTATTTTGTAACGGACAATAACTTATCTTTTTATTGATTTCACTCTATCCTATTGGCCATCTTAACTATAATAACAGTAGTTTATACATCTAAACCAGATTAGATTCGTAACATCTTCTATTCTATTGGCCATCTTAACTATAATAACATCTGAACCAGATTTTAAATAAGAACTTAGACCAAATTAAATTAGCATAATATTAAGTGCGTAGAAGCCAAGTATGTTAATCACACAGCCAATAAGAGAAAGTCAACTCAGTAAAAAATAATTAAACAATTATGAGCTTCCACCTTCCGGCCCATTTGTATATATAACAATATTCTCCTTTAAAATAGTCAATCCAATATGGGGAAAATTGCACCTGAGTCACCTGTGGATCATAATAAGAGCAAATACTCTCCATTAAAAATTAATTCTATATGACAAAAATGTGCTTATGTTGTATCTGAAATAAAAATGAACACTCCATTTCATTTATAAATGCAGTCTTTATATTCAAAATAAATGGTGTATAAAGAATTATGTGACGAGGTAGATCTATCAAGTGTAACTCCAAGAAGTACTTTAAAAGTGCATGAAATTATATATATAACCAATTTAAGACCCATAATAAATAACTGGAATTGTTCGTTTGTTAGCACACATTTTTCCATCATTTATACATTTTTTGTAATAAGGAGGATTGCTATTTTTCCACTCATGTTGGGTTTTGGGCTTAGGCCTTTTCCAGCCCAAAGTGAGTACAGTAGACGTGGGCCTATCTAAGCCGAAAAACAAAAGGAAATAACAATTACACCTTTTTTTTTTTTTTTTGCCCTTTTTGTGAATTAGGTGGCTAGGGCTAACAATTATCCTTGCTTGATTGTAAGTGGAAGAGAATGTGTTTTAACGTAGATAGCTAGGAGATTAGACAGTTACCAGTTGCAAGTATCTCACTCAATATTTTTCAAAGTTAACGTAGATTCAAGTAGATTTGATCTAGACCGGATCCTAACTGATGAACTACCTTGTGGTTCATGTTCATTACTAGTTGGTGTTTGTTTGAAAAGAGAGATTGAAACTCTATGAATCGTCATGGGATTGAGCTCCATTATCATGTTTTGGGAATGAACATAGCGCGCCGACTATTTTCTTGACTCGACAAATGAATTGAGATGTAGGCCAAGTTCATGACCAAACTCAATCCATGCCTAACCTATGCCAAAGACCAACCCACTCTCACACCTACAATACAACAAACCAACTTGCCTTACTGCCAGTAAGTGATATTATCCTTCTTCTTCTTCTTTAGTATGTGAGAGATTTCAAATTCAATATCGTTGTCATCTCCGTCACACCAAGCCTACTTCTTATGATGGCACAAAATGTGGGGAACCAGTTTCCAAAAGAAGCCACATTGCATATCATGGCTATTAAATTTTTTTCATACATCTCACCTAACTTCAAGCATGCAGAAGAAAACAATTTAAAATTAGTTTCACTTAAGAAAGTTAGGTATAACCAACATATTCATGATCATAAATGCAACAAACAGTTAAACTTAGTGTCTTAGATTGCCAAGAATTTGGTGCATCACTAGATGAGCTAAAAAGAAAACAACAAAGGGCAAGCCAAACAAGCCATCTAGAAGAGTGCTAAAACATTCCCAATCCCCCCATTTTTTCTATCCAACAAGAATCTTTTGGTTGGGGTGGTACCTATCAAGCCCAAGATTTGAGAAATTCTATTCGAGCACATTACTCTACTCAATGAGCCCACATTTCATTACTCAGTTGAGGATCAGTCCCTTCCGTATAGATTTAACATCATTAAAAAACAATGCGGTCACAAAAAGTAATAATAAATTTGTAACGGGTGAATAGGGTGGTGTGCTCAAATAGAATTTCTCAAAGACTTCACGGTGTTTTTGACTGTTAGGTTGGCCCAAGATTCTTGAAACTGGGGCAGAAATAATGATGTCTTTGTACCATTGCATTGAATAAATTAGGGTTAGGGTTAGGGCAAGGCCAAGGGTTGGTGGGAGTGATGGGTCATGGGGGAGTGATTCATTCATGAAATGTGGGGGATTGGTTGGTAGAGAATGATGAAATAAGGTGGGAGTGGCTCCTTTGGCTGGATTGGGTAGTGGGTGTCCTTTTGTTGAGACTTAAGGGCTATGCCTCCAGGAGCTATGTAGTCTACGAGGGATAAGAAAAAAGAAAGTGATGTTTGTTTCAGCCTTCTTCTAGATGTCACGTGCTTTGGCTCCACCATTTTTTTTATAATTTATGCATATGATTTGTTCATTGCTAATAATCACATTGATTATAGGTGGTTTAGTGATAAGACGGAGTAATCAAGTTATGGAATTTTTTTTTTTGGAGGATTTCCTTTTAAAAAAGAAAGTTTTTCTGATTTGCTTAATTTTAAATTTTTATTATAGCATTTGATATTTTTCGTGATGCTATAAACAAGGAGCATGCTTTTAGGAAAACTCAATACTTTTCAAGTACACTTCATACGGATACATAAATAAAGAAAAAGAAAGAACAACAACCTCTATCTATTTTTAAAATGAGATGGCACTGTAATCCAAGTAACAAAATAATTTGTGATCATAATAAGATATAAAAACCCCGCAATTAAGTTGACTGATAGAGATGATTTTTACAAGATATACATCACATGCTTTTTTTTATTCAAGTTAACCTCACCATTCCTAAAATTGTCAACAAATTTAACTTGATGTTGATTTCAAGGTATCTATGATTAGTAAACTTTGTTAAGGGGGAAATCATAAGAAAGTGATTGATATCGAGATAAGCTTTCTCACAAAATTAACCAAATAATTTGTAGTCATAAACAGAGGGAAAAAAAAAAGTACGAGGAAATTTTTACGAGATATCTATCATATTATATATGTTATTACCTACTACCATGTTCTATCATATTATATATGTTATTACCTGCTACCATGTTCAAGTTGCACTTCTTATCTTGTTTTTTTTAAGCTTAGTAGAATTTTCTAGAGGGAAGGATCTAAGAAAGTGATTGATAATGGGGGAAGCTTTCTCACAAAATTTTCAAGGTAGGTAGAAAGAGCCAAGAGATAACAAAGGACAAAGAAACCTAAGGTAGTGCAGAAAATGTAAGTAAAACAAGAGACAAATCCTACTTTGTTTTACTTGAAAGAGACTTGTATACTCAATCTTCCTCTCAAATAATATTAATAATACAAATAAATCTAAAATCTAACTATTCGCCGACCATGATCTCACAACAATATCAATAATATTGACAGCACCAAGTACGGTATCAGAAATCTCAAAAACCGGTAAGATACTGCCTATAATATATCAGCATCAATAGATAATTAAAGTTTTGTGTATTAGTGTCATGAGAAGTGGGTAGATTAGGTGTTTTTTTTTTTAAAAAAAAAAATGATGAGTTAAACCTCATCTACCAAAATCATCTAGAAGGAAGAACCACAAGTCACCCAACTGCCAAGCTTTTATAGTAATGAAGGCACAAGTGTACCTTGGTTGAGGGACAGAGGGAGTGAGGCCATGAGGTGGGGTAAGTGGGTAGGTAGGCTTTTGCCATCTTCGTTTGTTTTCTTCTAGCCCCACAAACACTTGTGGGGACTCATAAGGAGAGTTCAAGTGAGTAGCATAGAGAAAAAGAGGCGTGTGTGTGTGTGTTTCTTTTTTTTTTCTTTTTTTTTTTTTTTTTCCTGTGGGTGTCAAAGAGGAGTCAAGCATCCTCTCTCACCAGTGCAATTAAATGACATATTGGAATAAAGCTGCAATCTTTTTACATCAAAAGGACAAAAGTCTACTGCCAGTTGCCAAATCCCCCTTTGCAGACACCCGCAAGTGAAAGACATGGGAAATTCTAAATGCGCACAACATTTTATAAGTGAGCACCACATATTATATGGTATAGTGATTTACAACTCACTAGTAAAATATGGTGCGCATTTAGATATTCCCGAAAGATGTGTCATATGAGCATTTGCTCTTGGCTGTTGGTTGCTCTCAACTGGTTACATGAGCTTTTATTTACCCACCCTTCATGTTCACTGAGCTGAAGAGTCTAGTGTTTTGACCTGATGTTTTGCTGTAGATCTTTTCAGAAAGAACGAAAGGAGTGTGTTCAACACAAAGTTGTGCATTGATTTTGATCCTCTAAGATTGGGCAACTAAATCTATCAAGCTGCTATTTTTATCTTTTTGTTTCCCTAGTTTTGAACAAGCAAGAAGAGTACTTTCAAATTATCAATGTAAGAGAAGTAGGCTCCATTGAAAGCAGCACCATGTTGCATGTTACCGTGCTCGTGGAGTGCTAAAACGTTTTCTAACACAAAATTATAAGCACCATCTATACCATAATAATCTTAATTAGTCGCCAATCAAGTTAGTAGATGGTTTAAAATATTTTCTAAACTAATACACACCATATCATTTACATATATTTTACACTACAAAAACAGAACCACCAACTAACTTGATGGCGGATGGATGAGATTGCACTCTGAACGGATTCATTAATAACTAGTAAGGTTACCGATTACCTACCAATCCCTAGCATAACTAACAGTCCAAATACACTCCATCTCTGTCCTCATCAACAAATAAATAAAACAAAGACATAATATTTAATATGGTAGAGACAAGATAGGAAGCATATTTATTGTGTTCTGAAACAAAACAAGACTTCTCTACACAATATATGCATCTTCATACTGCTAATCTCCTGCCAGAAACCAGAAATACCACTAAACTAACCTATGCCACATACCACATGGTCCACATCAAATTGACATCTTAATTGTACTCTTGTGTTATTGAGATTCATTCATGTGGACTGTACAATCAATAAACAACTCTTGTGTTATTGAGATACATTCATGTGGACTGTACAATCAATAAACATACATACCTAAGGATCAAAAATAAATATACATACATAAAGATCAAAAAGTGTAAGAACTTAAGTTTGAAATGAACTAAGAATCACTAGGTCCCTAATCATCCTCTTCTGATTGATAACATAGTCTAACACAAACACTGAAAATTTCTCAAATCTTAACAGTACTGGCGCCCACTCTTGAATCTGTGACTTCTTCCATGTTCATGCAAAGCTCTGCTCTCTTGTGGCCAGTCATTATTGGCCTGCTCTTGCTCTTAGTTCACAACTTGAGGACCCCTTACATCACACACGTGTGATCTCTGCCTTAACCATGGGACAGCTGGTTGCGTGACCTGGTCAAAACTAGTTACACAGACAGATACATATTTATGTGGATATAGATGAGAGAGTGTGTGTCTCAAAGGCAAGGATGAGTATGGGTAGATCCAAGGACCAATTTCTGGCTCGTCCTATTCAAAATTTTGGATCTAGAAAAATAAAATTTTAATTTTTAATTCAAAATTTTGAATATGACAGGTAACCATTTGATCGTCTGTTCAGACTGTTCTCATCCCTGCTGTGAGAGTGAGAGAGAGAGAGAGAGAGACAGACGGGGAGGGAGGTGTAGATGGAGGATATTCATTGAAGTTCACACTGTATATACCTAACAGTTCGGAACAGTAACAGCATGTGAAGTTGCCAAAGTCTCTGGGCCTTCATTACTCCACAGCAGATTGTTCTCTTCTTTCTCCCCCAAACACAGCCCCTCCCCACCCCCACCCCCACCCCCACCCTTACAGGCGTGCGCGCACACACACTCTCATCTTTGGCCCTCCATTTTTTTTCGATCTTGTGTGGGCCCCATATGTCAACTGAACTGGTCAGCTTTTGAGTACCACCCACTAAAAACATACTGCAGTAGTAACTCATCACTATCCTGTTACAGAAGAAAATAATCTCTGTTTGAATGGTAGTGTTATCAAGGTTTCTCTGCATCAAAGTGGGGGAAAACAGGTTTCTTCAATCTGTTCAATAGGGATGCAATCTTTACAACCAGCTCATGCTAATAAGCATACAAGCAAAGATACATAACTCATGTATTGTACAGTAATTTCAGTGCATTAATTCTTAAACTAGCAAAAGCACAATTCAAATATACCATCTTCCATTTGGGGAGGTGTTAGGTTAAAGACTAGAAAATTATACGCAGGTCAATAGGTGTTTACATCAAAAGGTCAATGGAAAGAGGACAATAGTATGAGAGTCAAATTTCGGCTAATGATTTTGTCCTTCTCATATTGATGAAATATTCATCTGAACTACTATAATAGAAACAAACATCCCCAGCTGGTTTCTTGGCTATGCAAAAAAATGCATAAAATGTGAATGAAGATCAACGGAAAGCGGCTCTTATTAGGTAGAATTAAGTAATTCATAATTTCAACTCCTACAAGAGCTGTCAAAAATGTTTTTAATTAGGTAGATAAGCAATTTCTTTTCGCTGGGCCAGCCCATAATCCACGACTAATCATCAACCGGACAATGTTGTGGACTGATCAAGATAGACGGCCAACGAACGGTTTAATCTCACATCTTTTGCACTCAGTAAGCTATCAAAATTTTACCCTCAATATTGACTCTGTTTATTTTAATAGCAGCATGTCTCACATTTTTAGATACTGTCCCTGTTCCAGATGATGCACGGTAACAATAATTCCACCTAACCCCAGCATAAACTCTGTTTTTTAATCTATAAACTATTACCAAGATGCAAGACAAAGGGTAGGTCATCAAATCCTCATATATAATATAATCACAATCAACGGCAGCATTACAAATACTCCGTAACATTCACGGCGACGGCTGCAACACGTCAATTTTTTAATCAGATAATCGCCACATTTTTCGACTTCTAGAGGTGCAATGACTTGTTTTATGTATTTGCAAGGAAAATAAAATAATCCTTGTCCAAAAATTTCCATAACCACGAAAAAAGAAATATAAGTGAGCAAATAGAAAGCAAACATATATCCACAAAAGGCCCACACATGCTTGGGACTCCCATAAAAATATTTTTGCCCTATTATTAGATTAGATTACTTTCCTGATCAGGGGAATTTCCTACAGAGATTAGGAATAAAGAAACCAAGTGATCAGAGCTCAACTTGTTCCACAAGGGAGGGGTGGGAAAAATTAGAGAATAGAGAAGGAGAGGGGTTGGTCACCAAACTAGAAAAGATTCTCTCTCTATTAGTCCAATACACAACACACAAACACACAATTAAGCTAGTGTTTTCTTTCTAATCATTTTATTTCTTTTAAGACAAACAAAACAACCTAAGGTTTCTAGAATCCTTAAAAGGTGGAGTGAGTGCAAGGTGTAAAAAAAAATGTCGGTTGTGGAGAGAGAAGTGAATAAAGAAATGGAAGGGAACAGAGGACACTCACATAAAAGTAGAGCTACCTACCAAATCCAAGGGTCCCGGGTATTGTAACCACCACTAGAGCCTAAGCATAGCTAGCTCAGCGCACCAACTCGGTCAAATGGGCCAAACAGATCGAGTCAAGGGGGACTCACTATCCTCCCATATAAATCTCACTCACCCACCTCCTTTCTATCTTCCACTCATTAATCCAAAATCTAAAAATCCAAAGCAAAACAGGCTCCCTTCTTCTACCTCTTTCTCTCTCCCCTACTATGGGCAGATCTCCATGCTGTGAGAAAGCTCATACCAATAAGGGAGCTTGGACTAAAGAGGAGGATCAACGGCTAATCGCTTACATCAAAGCTCACGGTGAAGGTTGCTGGAGATCTCTCCCTAAAGCTGCAGGTATCCCTCAAGAATTTTGGATCTCTATCAAATATTTCCTCATCTTAATCATGTTATTGATTCTTGGTTGTAATACATGTGTAGGTTTGCTTCGTTGCGGAAAGAGCTGCCGCCTTCGATGGATAAACTATCTGCGCCCTGATCTCAAGCGAGGCAATTTTACGGAGGAAGAGGACGAGCTCATCATCAAACTCCATGGCTTGCTTGGAAACAAGTAAGCGCCGTATTCTAATATATTCTTGTTATGCACCAACGTTACAGTACATAACGGTAGTAAGTTAAAAACAATCATGTAAGATATATTATAAATAGTAGTAACAAATTCTTAAGCTTTTAGATGCAACCACTGGTTGGTAGCTACGATATATGTATAGTTAGAAATATAGTTAGAAACACGTATATCTAGCACATGAACTGATGGATCAAATCATTTATTTTTGTGTACAGATGGTCTCTAATAGCAGGCAGATTGCCTGGTAGGACCGACAACGAGATCAAGAACTACTGGAACACGCACATCAAGCGCAAGCTCCTCAGCCGTGGCCTAGATCCCCAGACCCACAAGCCACTCAATGGCTCTCTTCCCTTCAATTCAGTTTCTCAGCAAAAGCCAGATATTCCAATAGCTGTACAGGAAATCATCGTGAAGGCTGCAACAGAGAACTCAGCCGAGGAAACCAACAGCAGTGCTGCCAGCGTTGACGAGGACCGGTGTCAAGAACTCAACCTCGACCTATCAATCAGCCTCCCCTATCATCGCTGCTCTCCAAAGTCGTCCCAATCTTCAAATGCATTACACGCAACTAAAACCCCAACAGCAACAGCCACAGCGACAACAAATTACAGCCATGCCATTTGCTTCTGCTACCACCTAGGGTTTCAGAACAGTGAGGCATGCAACTGCCAGGCCATCCAGAATCCAAATGTGTTCAGATACTACAGACCACTCCAGGATGGTTAGGCTATGTACTGTACTATTGAGATTTGGAAAGAGAGGAGAAACTATAAAGAGGTAATATTCTGGAAATTTTTTGAGTAAGTTTCCCATGGGGTGGGGTTTTTTTTTTGGGGGGGGGGGGGGGGGGGGGGGGGGGGGGTGGGTTGGTGGTGTCTGAATGTTTATTTATGTCTTGTTTGGGAGCTGAAAAGAAATGGAAAAGGAGGAGGATAGGGGAGGTTGCGTGAAAGAGTTTTGTGTAGGTTTCTTGGTGTTTTGAGAGTTAAGAGCATCTGATCTGATCTGATCAGTGTTAAGAACTTTTGTCACGTAGGAGAGTGGGAAGCATGTGAAGTGTTCTTGGGTAGGTGACCAGATCAGCTAGGGCATTGAATAGAGAGAAAGGGATGGGTATAAAGTGCTAATGGGAGTTTGGTTAGTTAGGCTAGTTCAGAGTTTGTCATGTGATACTGGGGTGTGGTGGTTGGTAGCAACATAATAGTTTAATGATGGGTCATAGTTCTCAGATACTGGTTTGCTCAACTACAGCTATAGGTGAGAGATCAGACAAAGGGAAGTGAGCTTGGGAGGAGTAAACTTTGGCATCCAGTTATGCAACAGCAATAATATGACTCTGAGTCCACATTCCATATAATTCCATACTATACTAGTTGTTTAGTTTGCCGATGATGAAGTTGCATACAGCTCTTAACTATTGGAATATATATATATATATATGTGTGTGTGTGTGATATTTTTATGTTGTAGTTTGAGCTACTACAGTCTAAATCGAATATATAATTGTTCTACTTCTGCAAATGGAATTGGAGAGGCCTGCACTTCGAGGTAACTCCAAATTCATCAAGCCAAATGAAAACTAGAACTGCGATGTAAAATGACTATGGATTGTATGATCAGTTCCATCATCCATTGATCATGCCCTACATGGCAGGGGATTCAACGCTCGCAAGTGGTGGGCCGAGGAGAGGTCTTTTGGCTGGATAGTCTTTTTCAATCAAATGTCATGTGCATGGATTCTCCATAATGAAAGATTAGCACAAGATATTTCCCACTTTTACCAACCCTCTTGTTACTAATGCCACACTAAAAGCAAGGAATGTACTAGACCAGAAGCCAAATCAGGCACAAGGAGGAGGTTATTATGAAAACGAGAGCAAGATTTCTGAGAGAGAACAAGTACTGCCAATTAGTGAAATAATAGTAGTCAATAACAAGCCACTGTCTTGTGATTCACCCCCAGGTTATTCAGCAAGAATTGGCTCCTTCGATCTCATCTCATAGATAAAATCTAATCAATTAGAAAAGTTGACTTATAATATTAAATATTTTGTGGTGAGAGCATCAGTTTTGTAAATATCGACCGATGTTTACCGACATATCGGCCTAACCTATATGATATGTATGTTTCTATACCGTTCCGTAATTTGAATGAAAAAAACTGATATATCAGCTCGAAAGCAAGATATCAAGTGGTATTTCAGTCTCAAAATAAAACCAAGTAAACAATAATCTAGGATTTTCTTACAATTATGAAAAGAACCTAACCCTACCGATTAGCTCATAAATCTGATCTTCTACGTACCCGAGGAAGAGATAAAATTAGGCTCAATTAAGTAGTCTAGTGCCCTTTTCATCAGTCGTTTTCTTATTGCGAGTGGCAATTGCAAAATGAACCAACAATTACACTATTTATTTATTTTATTTTTATGTTTTGAAGATTGGACATTTAGCTGGCATATGTTATGACGCATTTGAAAAGATTCTACAAACACCAATATATTTATAGACTCAATTCAAATTACTAAGGCAAGTATTTTTAAGGTGCTAAACTTGTTTTAAATAAGTTTAAGGCGGGAATGTATATTTGTCATCCAAGAAGACGTCCAATATGACATCTGATATTTAGTAAATATCGTGATATATCACCCAATATACAATATCCAATGTAAAATTTTCCCTACCGATATATCACCTATATACGATATTCAACATATTATGCAAATTGGCCAACTTAAATATTCTCTAAGACACTAAACTTATTTTAAGTAGTTTAATATGTTTTGTGTATATAATGACATGTATAATACTTAATAAGTTAATATGTATGGCACGGATATTACATCCGATATTTAGTGCCATAATGCGATAATATCATCTGATATATAATTTTGATGACTGGTAAATTGATATATAATTTTGATGACTGGTAAATTGCCGGTATCCAATATTTCAAAACAATGGAGAGCATAATTTCCAATTCCTTTCTCTCCCTTATTTTGAATCCTCCTCTCGATCAAAATAGAACTACGCTTTCAGGTTGCAGAATTGACATCCCAAAATGCTTTTCTCGTATAACGTTACAAATGGACCACAAGATGCATATTAATGAGTTTTTCTCTACTTCTGCTACCAAGTAAACTAAAATTGACATGATGATAGTTGACTCCTACCAACAAAGGAAGCACCTCTAAAATATCCATCAATCGAAATTTTTGCAATAGTTGCTCAAAAGTGGAGGCATCTTCTTTCTCAAGCACCAAGAGCACACTAATCTCTACAAGGAGCTGATAGGATCTTTGGAATGGTGGAGGGGGGATTATTCCTATTTGACCACCAAATGTGTGGTTGGAGAAATAAATTCCCTCATTATCCCAAAATAAACAAGAAATGAAATGAAATAAAATAGCTCCACTCAAGTATTCCCCTTGGCCTTTCAAGGATGATCACTGGATGGGGCCTCTCTCTACCAAAAATAATAAGGGATGAATTGGGCAGTGGTAGTTGGAGGTTGGTAGCCAGATGATATCACTCAATACAAATACAAACTATCAATGTCTCTAAATATTATCCATCTCCTTTCCCTTCTATCTTTAAACATTTGGAGGTCTCTTTCCATGGGTTGGATGGATGGCTATAAGAAAAAGAGTTGGTTGTGGGCTTGGGTTCTAGAAGGCCACTCACCCACTCAAACCCACCTTTCCATTTTAACAGATGAGGTTTGCTTTATTAGGCCAGAAACTCTCTCTGTCAACCGTTAAAAATATTTCTAGGAAAGCAGTGTGTGATACATGGACACTCATGTCACTATATAAAAAGATTGAGGAGATGATTAAGTTTACTAATTGGGGATTTTGTTCAGTTGGAGAAGGTATGATGCTTTTTGTATGTTGGATCTTGATGAACAGCAATACACCTACCAACTTGTCCTAAAATTTTTGCCATTTTGTATAAACCCTTCTTAAACTCTAGAAAATCTTACAAGTCTTGATGCAATGAAAAGGTTGCTCTATTGTGACTAGGCGGTTACGGATTCAATTTGCAAAACAGTCCCTTTCTAATGCATGGTTAAGCCTCCATGCATCTGATCCTTTCAGGACATTCCAGTACTACGACTATCTTGTGTTTCTAGAGTTCGGAATATATTTCCATACATCTATATCTAAAAATTTGACAAATTTTCTTCCCTCTCTGGAAGAAGGGAACGTTCAAGTCAGACACCGATGAACTTGTCTGACAATTTATATTCTACTATCTACTCTGTGTATGTTAGCCCAAAAAAAAAAAAAAAAACAGAATATATCAGCTTGCTCACATCCTCCAAGCCTCTCGGTTTCTTCAGCTATAAGATTTCGAAAAATAAGTTTTTCTTCCACCTCTCCTTGAATTTTTGTATCTAACTTCAGCAAGCTAAGGCTCCAATCAAAGATTTCACTCTATCCACCAGATTTAATTTTGTTCAATCAAAATAAGAACTTTTGCATGCAAGCCCTTATATACCATAATACGTATATCTGCTGATATTTTTACATTGCAATATTAAATGATACATTAAATCTCATGCACAATGTTGTGATTTTATATTCCCATTATTAAATGTGACTTTAGCCCAGTCATAATATGGGACAAGGGTTTATGTTAGTTATTACAAGCCTATCACAAGCCCCCTCTTTTATTCTACCTTGGGATCAACAAAAACTTTAAGTATATCACTTTTGTCATATGCAACACAGACATACGAATGCATCAGTTCGACAAGTGAAGTTTATTAATATAGGACAAATTAAAAAAGAGCGAAAAGACAATCGAAAAAAATATGGATGGAGATAATATGAAAATATATGGATGTTAAAGATCTAAATGAAGAGTTGAAGACAATGCTCGACTGAAATCAGTTGAGAAAGATCATTCATGCGATTCTCACGTGGTTGATCAAAGTAAATCTCATTTGGTTCCTATAGTTTACCCCTAAGTACTTAGGATAAAAGGCTTCGTTGTTGTTGTTCTTTTTACTAAACTTGACTTCGTGGGCAAACATTTATATGTCTCTAGAAAAAAAATTTGTATAGTACTTATCTAGATAACCTCTTGTCTAATGAATTCAATTAAGAATTGGAAAATGACAAGTTCCCTATAGTTATAAAAACTTCACTCCATGATTTGATACTGGTCTCAGGGTCAAACCTATTGTCTTATTGTCGCGCTAGCACGAGGACTTAGATCCCAAATGCCTATAATATGAAGCTAAAAGTAAATGCGGAATTTCCTGAAGAGACAAATTCGATCAGATCAACTGGTCCACTTGCTTACTTTCGCCTAATCTTGTTTAGAAGAGCCTTGGATTTTAATGTCGACTTTCCAATTTGAAAATGAGGTCCAACCTTTTTCTCGTCTCCTCTCCATAAGCATACATACCTTTCAGGTACTGTTGATATCTCTTTCGAATTTATGAAAACACTTAAAGCTGGCATAACCTCTTGATCAATGGTGTGGGTCAGATCACTGTACAAACAAGACTTGTTAGCTGTCACCGAAAAAGCTTGACGCCTAGGACTAAACAAACCGTGTTCAAAGAGGGAAAAGGAGCAGAGGTACACAAACCACTGATCGGTCGGCAGACCAGGGACAACTTGCAGCATCCGACTAGAGAATTTCAAGGCAGTCATTTTTCATTCTTTATTACTTTTCATCTTCCAGCCAATATATCTCTTGGTCTACAGCCATTAGCAGAGTAGCGTTACTCAAGAAAAATAACTCGAGTTGCTCCTACTATGGAGTGATTACCAGTTTACAGAGAGGAATGATACATACCTCAGTAATGTTCCAAGTACAACAAAAACTGTTCTTAAGGATCATGTCCCAAATTTCTATTTCAAATCCAAATTCCCAGGAGCAACACAAAATCTAATGGAGAGGATGTAAAGTTGTGGATGCAAAATGAGAGAGGCAGGCGTGATGATGCAAACCCTCATAGCCATCACCAGTTTAATTTAATGTGTGGCATGGTGTGAATGCTATATGCTTCTGGAATACATCCCTGATCAGGGGACACACAGAAACTGACAAAGTTCCGAACTTAAATTGTTGACTTGATGAAAGCTCCGACAGCCTGAATCTTTACATCACCCATATCACCTGATAAATAGAATATATTGCTTTAATTTATATAAAACTCAGCAGAGATACTTCTAGCATATAAATACTAGAATGTTTACTTCAAATATGCTAAGGTGGGAACAATCTTGTATTCACTCACAACTAAGCTATCAATATTAAATTTAAACAGTAATCCTAAATAACGTTAATTGATATTGTTATCAATATAAAAGACAATACCCTTTTTAGTTTTTATCATGCAGTGTGAAAATATCACCACATATTCATAAATGTCTAATGATTTCCTTTTATAGAAAAGATCAAAAGACAACTTAGTTATGATTTTCTTTCGTTTCTGTTTCCTATCATATGCAACATTTAGATTACGAATACCTAAGAAACTATCAAACATATCAACCTTTTTAAAGTTTCCCATCTGTTTTAGACATCCACTGTCCACTCTCTGTAGCAAAACTCCTCCCAATTGCGTTTGTGAAGATATTATACTACTTAAACTCCAAAATATTTGAATAGATGCACTGATAAGGGTGCTCTATCATGAATTGGAGGTTATTGATTCAAACTGCCAAACATGCCCTTTCAGTGCATGGTTAAGCCAGCATACATCTGGCTCTTTCAAGATCCTATAATTCCAGTAGTATATTGTACCTCTAGAGTTCAAAAACATATTCTCCATACATCTATATCAAAAGTTTGTGAAGATTTTACTCCGTCTCTCACAAGAAAAGAAGGCCTAAGGCATAACCAACTACCTTGTCCAGCAATTCATATAACTGCTATCTACCGAGTATGCTATAGCTAAACAGAAGAATATCTGAGCCTGCTCACACACTTCAAGCCTTATGAACAATAACATTGTTACTAGAGAGTTTAAATAATAAGTCTCTCCCCAGCCTCTACTTGAATTTGCCAAGCTAAATTTCAACAAGCCAATGCTCTATTCAAATATTTCAATATATAAGCTGGATTTAATTTTCTGTTCAGTCTTAATACAATCTTTTGCACGCAGACCCTCGTATACCAAAATCTGTATTCATATTAATAATTTTACATTCTGCTTCTAAATGATAATTTACATCTCATGCATAGTTCTTCAATTTGACATCCGCAACACCCTAAAACGTGACTGTAGACACAACCTAATACATCTCTCTCTAAAAAAGGCTGGGCAGAGTTTATCCAGATAACCTCTAGTCTAATGAATTTGATTAAGACTTGGAATAATAAGTCCTCGATAGTTATAAGCCATAAGTTCCATGGTTCAGATCTCGTTTCAGGGGTCAAATTTACTCTATTATGGTCACACAAATGTGAGAACCTAGAATCTAGCCCTCTATAATATGAATCTAGAGCAAATGCGGCATCGTATAATGTAGATAAAATTCAATATGCAGATAAAATTTGATAGGATCGAGTGATCCACATGCTTACTTTCTCCTAATCTTTTTAAAATCGAACCATGCATTTTAATGTCAACTTTCCAATTTTGAATTGCTCACAATCCCTCTCCATAAGCATATAAACTTTCCAAATACTCTTCATATTTCTTTCAAATTTACACTGAAAGCTAGCTTAACTTCTTGGTTACTGGTCCTGTGTCACATCAGCAGTGCAAATAAGACTTGTTAACAACGAAATTTGCCATCTAGGACCAGACTATGCAAGCTCAAAGAGAGGAAAGGGCTTGAGATACTCAAACTACTATCCACAGAGCAACGACACTGCAGCATCAGACTAGAGACTTTCGTGGTAGAGGTTTTGGTCTTTATTTCTTTTCCTCCTTCAGCCAATAAATCTTAGTCTGCGGCAAATGGTGAGATTATAATCACTCAGGAAGAGTTGTTAGCACAATGGGAGTAATTCTCAGTCTACAGAAAGAAATAAGACGCATCTCATAAATATTATAAGTATAACTAAAAACTGTGATTAGGCTCATGTCCTGAACTTTGATTAGAACCAAAATTCTGATGAGCATCACAAAATCTAATGTAAAGGAAATAAACTTCTGGTTGCAATATATGGGAGATATTGACGTAGAACGGAAGATAATTAGTATTTTTGTGGGGATTTGGGAATTTTTTGGATTTGGGAAAGAGCTAGGTTTTGATAAAAGAGAAATGATAGAATTTAGATCCCACACTCAAACGAATCACACGCCTACTCTCGCACGTCACACATATAGGGTTTAAGAGTAACAAACCACATACTTCCAAAGAAACAAGATTTCTTCCATAATAGTTCTCTAATTCAATTGATAGTTCATACATGACTATATATAGCTCAAAATACTCGCACAACATATGCAATTAAATATATATATATATATATATATATATATATATATATATATATATATGAACTATACACTATAAAATTAGCTCTACAGAAATTTCAAATATTTCTTGCACCCGAGTATTTTATAATTAGAACAAATAATAAAGCAGTTAGGGATTTTCTGGTGAACACAAAAAAAACTTCTGAGAAACGCATGCAATGGTATAATGAGATAGCCCAATACTCCTTCGAAATCGAGCATGTTAAGAGAAATGATAATTTTATCGCAGATTACCTAAGCCGACCTAACAATAAATGATTACTAAGTGAAATATTAAAATAAATAATGAATTATCTTTTCTTCCAGAAGATATCAGACAGAAGATTCACCAGAAAGTTCAGGACAATTTCTATCGAAAAGCCAAAGACATGCAATAGATACTCAAATAAATCCAAAAAGGGAAAAGAAGATGCAGAGGAGTATATGTAGACCAGGTGATACATTATGCCAATACCGATAAGTGCATCAACAATAGTATCTGCAACATCATGGACCTCTCACAACCAAAATGCCAATGTGAGTTAGCCTATAGCATCTACAAACTAAATATTCAATTAGGGCAAATAAAAACGGAAAAACTCCATGGAACAGATTATAATTGGAAAGACTTCTTAGATATGGGATTTGTTTCACAAATAATCATTAGCCATCCAGATCATGCAGAATTACTCCCAGATTCTTTAGCATTTCCAGTTTCAGAAACTTTCATAGGAAAAAGGCCACAGCTCAAGATAGAATTTGATTCCATAATAGCAGAATACATAACAGGAGTATGGTATCCTACAAAACACAGTGCATGGATTACACACAGACTAGCCCATCTCCTACATCCAGATAGAGAAGAAAGAGGGGTAATTTGTGACAGAGAGATCTCAAGACTAATCAGGCACTGGAGAGCAAAAACCATAGCGTATGAATTCAACTGGCAAAAATACAGTGGAAATAGATTCAGATCAGCCACAGAAACTGAAATTTACAGAGTCTATGTAGACAAAGAATCACCTGTAGTCATTCTACTCTTGTATTGACTTTCAATTAAGTTGTATATCTCAGGGTCAAACCTAAAATAGTGTAACAAATCTTTATGCTGGAGGTATGTCTCTTTGGCCAGATAGTCTTTTTCTTGAGTAGTGCTATTTTGGTCCCTATACAACTCTTTTCAACAATTAATTATTTCAAGTATCGAGTTGTATTCTTATCTGGAGTATATTCTCTTGGTTTGCATCGTGTCAATAGGTTGTCTTGGACTAGTTCCTAGTCTACCAATATGATCTATCCTTCCTACTACTTCCTTTATCTCTCGAACTACTTCATTGTTGCCTTTTGTATACTTCTCTTTCCTGTTAGGGGGTTCTTCGGAGTTTAAGATAACATCTTCAACTGTTTTTTCTACATCATTATTTTGGTAACTATTTTCTTCCTTCACATTTTCTTTATCCTTAAATGCACTATCTTCCGCTTTTGTTGTTTCTTCTTTATTACCTTCTTTTTTTTCTGGTTTATCATCATTATTTTCCTTTTCGTCCTCTTTAGTCTTGTTTATGATATCGGGTTCAATCTTTCCTTGTCTATATGATATCATATAAGTGCTATATATATGATATCATATAAGTGCTATATGTGCTATAAATCCTTCCCCAATTTTTTCCTAATTTTTCTGATTTTTACTTGATTTTTTCGGAGTTTTTTATTGTTATTATTATTATTATTTTTTTGAATTCTCTACAAACATAGAAACTTATCTAGCATGCAGAAACAAATAGAATGACTACAGGTGATGAGTATAGAACAGAATCAAAAGAGAATGTCAGATCTAACAAAGGGTTGATATATGTTAGGAAAATGTTTAAAACACCAAGTAACTCGAATAGTTTACAAATAGGGAGAAATACAAAGAATTCAAAGGGTATACCACAGAATAAAGTCCATCTAAAACTATCCAATAAATACTTTAAGATTGGGCAAAAAGTCACAATACTCACAAAGAATAAAGAAACACAGGATAAGAAAAGATTTGCAAATCACATAACAGGAACAAGGAAATATACTACAAAGGGCTAAAGATATTTTTCACCTTAAACAAATCATGAAAGAAGATTTATACACAAAGACACATAATAAATTAAGAAGATTAATAGAAAAGAGAATAATAGGATCAAACAAAAATGATACACAGTCCTTAGGTCATAGAATAAAGCTTCCCAATAAAGAAAGAATAAAGACAAAAAGAACAACTAGGTGTGCAAACAGAGAATTCGATCGAATAACCAATGCATATCGACTATACTGTATAGCAATTAATAAATTAGTATTCAAATTAAAGAAAAAGAAATTAAGCGAATGGACAAAGTTTATAGGACCTAAATACGGACCAAAATTTGAGCATATAATTACAAAAAAATTATCTAGACTAATTCTTTGGTGTTTAAATTTGCAGATGAATTCCAGAGAGTTCATGAGATTTAGAGATATATATCTCAAGCAGTACGCCACTCAGAGTAAAGAGTCATTCAGAATCACTGAATTCCAGGTAGATTTAGTGCAACAATGTCTATTAGATAATTTGTGAAATCTAAGACTAGATCATCCAAAAGAGAAGGTTAAAGTAATCAAAACATTAGCTTATTATTTTAAAGGTATTATCCAAACACCCCAGTCACGGAGTTTTATATGCTACGTCATACTTGGAGGTCATCAAGTAGAAATTTACAAAAATTGGAATACAGTTAGGAGATTAGTCTCAAACTTTGATAATCCAGTGTTTAGAGGCTTTTATAATGTTAAAGAAGCCATAGAATATGCAAAAAATAATATTCCAACCTCCTGGAATTTTCCAGAATTATATCCACAAAGTCTCTCATACTTTAATATCTTTTGTGGTATGCTTCTTTTTCTGAGTCTGATTCCGTTCTGAGATAGAGGTGCATCCTCTTCGTCCCAATTTTCTTTCGGAATTGCTTTTAGTGCACATCCCCAATATTCTTCTGACGCATCTGTGTCTAAAATCAGTTTATCTCCAGGTTTTGGTAGGTAAACCCCTGGTGCCTTATCGACAAATTTGTCTTAGAACGTTTTTATCTTTGTCTGTCCAGATAAAATCTTGATTTTTATTTAGCTTTTTTAGTAAAGGTATTTCTTCTTTCGTGAGTTCTCGTAGGAAGTTTCTCCCATAATTCAATAGCCCTAACAGACTTTGTAGTTATTTTTTATCTTTCCACTGTATTTTTGCCAGTTGAATTCATACGCTATGGTTTTTGCTCTCCAGTGCCTGATTTGTCTTGGGATCTCTCTGTCACAAATTACCCCTCTTTCTTCTCTATCTGAATGTAGGGGATGGGCTAGTCTGTGTGTAATTCATGCACTGTGTTTTGTAAGATACCATACTCCTGTTATGTATTCTGCTATTATGGAATCAAATTCTATCTTGAGCTGTGGTCTTTTTCCTATGAAAGATTCTGAAACTGGAAATGCTAAAGAATCTGGGAGTAATTCTGCATGATCTGGATGGCTAATGATTATTTGTGAAACAAATCCCATATCTAAGAAGTCTTTCCAACTATAATCTGTTCCATGGAGTTTTTCCGTTTTTATTTGCCCTAATTAATATTTAGTCTGTAGATGCTATAGGCTAACTCACATTGGCATTTTGGTTGTGAGAAGTCCATAATGTTGTAGATACTATTGTTGATGCACTTATCGGTGTTGGCATAATGTATCACCTGGTCTACAGATACTCTTCTGCATCTTCTTTTCCCTTTTTGAATTTCTTTGAGTATCTATTGCATGTCTTTGGCTTTTCGATAGAAATTGTCCTGAACTTTCTGGTAAATTTTCTGTCTGATATCTTCTGGAAGAAAAAATAATTCATCATTTGTTTTAAATGGCTACCAGCATATTGTGCAATTGCGAAATATATAGAGCAAATTGTAGTAAATATGACACCATGTATAATGATATATATGATATGATGAACACCCCAAGATATTCCAAAAAATTTTTGATGAGATAGTTCTCCGAATAGAAAGGTTAAAAGAACAGAATAAAAATCCCAACCTAACTCTGGAGGTCAAAGAAGATCTGACCCAACAACTTAAAGAAATCTATAAAAAATTTAAAGGACTATTAAGTCATTTTGGATATAATCCTAATCAAGAAAAGGTTGAACCCGATATCATAAACAAGACTAAAAAGGACGAAAAGGAAAATAATGATGATAATCCAGAAAAAAAAAAGAAGGTAATAAAGAAGAAACAATAAAAGCGGAAGACAGTGCATTTAAGGATAAAGAAAAGGTGGAGGAATAAAATAGTTACCAAAATAATGATGTAGAAAGAACAGTTGAAGAGGTTATCTTAAACTTCGAAGAACCCCCTAACGGGAAAGAGAAGTATACAAAAGGAAACAATGAAGTAGTTCGAGAGATAAAGGAAGCAGTAGGAAGGATAGATCATATTGGTAGACTAGGAACTAGTCCAAGAAAACTTATTGACACGATGCAAACCAAGAGAACATACTCCAGACAAGAATACAACTCGATACTTTAAATAATTAATTGCTGGAAAGAGTTGTATAGGGACCAAAATAGCACTACTCAAGAAAAATCTTTTCACTAATCTTTTCACTAATTTATCATTTATTTTTTAAAACAAATGATGAATTATCTTTTCTTCCAGAAGATATCAGACAGAAGATTCACCAGAAAGTTCAGGACAATTTCTATCGAAAAGCCAAAGACATGCAACAGATACTCAAAGAAATTCAAAAAGGGGAAAGAAGATGCAGAGGAGTATATGTAGACCAGGTGATACATTATGCCAACACCGATAAGTGCATCAACAATAGTATCTGCAACATCATGGACCTCTCACAACCAAAATGCCAATGTGAGTTAGCCTATAGCATCTACAGACTAAATATTCAATTAGGGCAAATAAAAACGGAAAAACTCCATGGAACAGATTATAGTTGGAAAGATTTCTTAGATATGGGATTTGTTTTACAAATAATCATTAGCCATCCAAATCATGCAGAATTACTCCCAGATTCTTTAGCATTTCCAGTTTCAGAAGCTTTCATAGGAAAAAGGCCACAGCTCAAGATAGAATTTGATTCCATAATAGCATAATACATAACAGGAGTATGGTATCCTACAAAACACAGTGCATATATATATCTACTAAATCTCAATAAAATATAATAAAATCTAAACAATAAATCCTAGATATTCAATATCCCCATCAACTCTCCTCGATTTCAAACGATGAACCTTCGATAAATAAAAGTGAAGGTGCAACTAGAACTATCTACGTTCAACTTTAGAGTGTTTCAATCATCCATCGTAACCAATTGGAGTGTAAGGTCATCATGTCACCATCAACAACAACATATCCTGAAGAGTTTAACGGGTAGAATTTGGCCATTATTGTATGTATTAGTAAACTTCAAATCAATCGAGGCAACAAAATGTATTCCAAAATGTTTGTGGCAACCAAATGAGCAAAAAAGGAAACATAAACTTTTGATAGAGTCATGGATGGTTTCAATCATCATAGTCGAAATAGAATCCATAAGCGAGAATAACACAAAAATAAGAGGTGGAGGTATGACCTAACGTGAGCATCACAGTGCAATAGATTGCGACTCGGATTCAAATTCTAGTTGCACACCTAGTGCAGTGTCAGACTCAAACCTTACTTTGGACTCATGTTCGAATTTGGGTTGTGTTCTTACTCATATATCTCTTTTTCAATCTTTGTCTTAGGATTGGGCCAGATGATAAATACAAACAAAATTTTAGAAAATAATATAAAACTGGAAGGTGCAGAGTATACTAAGTACTAAAGAAGGCTTTACAAGAGAGGCCAATATCTTCATAATGTCTTCCACCGAAAAAAGGGTTGTTCACAGAGGCATTTTTTTCTCATATATTAGAGTAAGATAATGGAAGAAACCCCTCAAGATTGCTCGAACCAATCTTCATATCGACTATTAAAACCACAAAAAATAGCATTATACTTATCACGCTAAACTTACTTTGGATCACCATTAATGTAGATGTATGACTATAAAATAATAATCTCATAGAGAATTAACTAAAAACCAAAAAAAATCAACGTAAAAAGGTCGAACCTAGCTCAAATCGAATCGGGTTTGAAACGGGTCTAAAACTACTTTGAACGCCTCAATGGACTTGTAACTGCAAACAGGTCAAATTTTGGATTAAGGTCCATTCAGATCAACTAAGGTTAGACTATGGTCAGCTAGGTTAAACTATACAATGCCTGAGTTGCCTCAATTAAATGCCCAGCTTAGGTCGGCTCAGTTTGAGCAAATGGAATTGCATTCGACTTGAATAGTGCCAATGAGTCTAGAGACAGTTCGTGATGAGGCATTCAACTCAAATTGGCTCGGAAGGAGCTATGGAGTCCCGATTAGCTCTAGAAGTTTGCCAATAGCTATTGACGTTGACGAGGTTGGCAGAGAGTGGCGATGTCGTCGATGTCAAGATTTGACTGTGAAGGATTTAGGGAAGTTCGACGAGTCTAAATCTGACCTGAAGCGGTGTTGTTGAGAAGATCTGAACGATAATGGTTAGTTGACAAGCGAAGACGTCAAAAGATAAGGAAGACGTTGCCTGAAATTACTGTTGAGGTATGATTGGGTAGGTGATAGCGCCGATGATTATAAAGGATAAAGACAACGACGAGGAGGCAAATGGTTAATGAATCGTCAGCAGTTATCCTTGGCAGTTGAGATTTGAATCTAGTTTTTTCATGTTCTCTGAAAAAAATTCAAAAAGGAGAAAAGGAAAAGCTGGAGATGGGTCCTAGGGTTGGGTTTCAAGAATTTGGATATGGGTCCGATACCAAATATGATGTAGACCGAATGTGAATTAGCATTTTTTGCGGAAACTTAAAGAATTTATGAAATTGGAGACAAACTGCTGTTTAATAAAAGATAAAGCATAGAATATAGGTCTTGCACCCGAGTGATTACATACCTACTCTTGCACATTATAGACAAAAGGTTTAGGCGTAGCAAATCATATCCTCTTGAAGAAACAAGATTTCCTCCATAATAATTATCTAATTTAATTGATAATCCACATATGGCCATATATATAACCAAAACATGTGCACCACACATGCAATTAAAATAAAACAGATATCTAATAAAGTCTCAATAAAATCTAATAAAATCTAGACAATAAATAATAATAAATGCTAGTCATTCAATGTCCCCATATTGATAAAAAAGCTCCATACCACTCAACCAATTTAATTTTAAATTGGTGACATGGTGCGAATATTATGTGCTTGAGCAATAATACATAACTGATCAAGCAACTCAGGGACAACTATGATACAAACTTAAAACAGTTGGGTTGATGAAAGTTACAACAATTAAAATTATAAGATCTCATAGATTAAACATATAAAGATATTGCTTTGATTTATATAAAACTCAGCAGAGATGCTTTCATTTATAGAACATAGTTCCCACATACTTCAAACATGTTTCAGAGAGAACAATCATGTATCAATCTTGTATTCACTCATAACTAAAACACTAATGTTAAAAACATTAATTAGTATTGCTAATCAATATAAAAAGATAATACCAATTTTAATTTTCCCTCTTAAATAAGAATTTTTATTCTTATTAATGTTAAATGTGAATTTATATCTTGCAGTGTGAAACGTCAAACTGCATCCTCATAACTGTCTAACTATGTATTTCTATAGAAAACATCTAAAGAAAAAATTTCATGGTTTTCTTTTGTTTCAGTTATCCTTTATGAAACTGCTACAGTACTAACGTCCTAGCAACTATGCATCCAAAACTTTCAGTTCTTAAATGATCTATGATTCAAAAAACTACAGTGATACTAAAGTGATGCCTTTGAAATAGAAGCAAACACCACGCAAACCCCTGTACTATTGAGAATTATCACCAATACGCCATTATAAAAATAATTTAGCAGAAAGACCCCCAATAGGGAATACGAGTGCAACAAAATTTGTTGTTTTTTTGTTACACAACTTACACTTATACTCCCTATCTCTCTCTATGAAAAAATTGTTAATGAGATATTAGTGGTACAAGTCAATAGTACAAGGGTAGTTGTTAAAATTAACCCTTAAAAGTATGACATGTTAATTGGAGATAACATGTAACAAGTAAATCATGTATGTCATATTACACTAAGAAGTAACGAGAATATGTACCGCAGGTGATCTCGTCTTTGTTGCAATTTATCTTCCCAACTCTAAATCTTTGTATGTGAATCTCTAAATAAAACAATTCAGTGTTAAAGATAAGCTTCAAACAAAATTTGAGCTTCAGCAAAGAATATTAATGTAAAATTGCATAACAGATATATGAGATCATAATATTTGAATCTTAGCTCAAACACACCCAAAATCAATAGGCATTATGAACATGCATCTGAGTACAAAACAATATCCACTAAGTTGTACAGCTATCTGATATCAACTTTACATGCAAATCTTTCCTGACACTATTTATTACTATGTGTCGCACCCAATACTGCTACATATACATCTATTGAACCTTGCAAATCCAACTACGTCATTTCTAAAGCAGACAATTTTTATGCCACATACCTATAATTCACCTACGGCCCTATCATAATGGGTAAAATTTAGAGATGGTAATTTGCCGAGCCCAGCTTGGACTAGAGTAGGAACTGGACTCGGGCCAACAATTAAAATTTTTAGTCACACCCTAGGCCTGACTCTTCATTTAGACCAGCTACCAGCTTAAGACTCTTGTCCCAGTTGGCCTGAATGAGTTTATGCAAGTAAGCTTTTAACCCAGTCTCTGAGTGATATATACAAGAAATATATTATACATCAAACTGGATATGGAGATGGTAATTTTAAGTTGTAGTTGAGAACTATGTTCTCCTTTCTCTATTGTTTATATAGATACGAATGTGCTTATATAATAAAAGTTTTCTGCTTATCAGAACGACATGTACGAACGAATATGCTCGGGCCACCTCTAGTTCCATTATCGCTTAGAGAATTGCTATTGTGTCAGTGTTAGTCTGACAAGAAAGCCAGATCCTAAACGTGGGGATTATATACATCACAAATTAAAAGAATAGTCTCAAATCGAATAGGGGACAATAAGTAGTGCATTTTATAATGATTCTTGAGAACTCAGAAGGTAACCATAGCTGGCCGTTTTGAGTGAGAAACATGTGTTTAAAACTTAATTAAAAAAAGTAATAGTTAAGCATGCTCAAGTAAGAGTAGTACTAGGGAGTCAATTGACCACCCTGAACATTTAAAACTCCTTTAGTTGCTCCTCTCATTAATTATCTATCCCTATGTCATTTTTTACTACCAAATCTAAGTTCCTTTTCGGGTATTGGCATGGTCTAAACACTTTTTCAACTACAACCTATATCTCCTAACATGTGAATCATGAATAGATTAATCTCCATTGCATGTGTACTATCTCAACTCATTTTCATTCTTATTCTTAAGAAGAGCTATCTCTAATTTCATAGGAATACATTTAATTGTTATCCCATCTTTTAGACAAAGGCACACTCATTTTTAAAATTCCATAGCTTCTCTTACCTAGAACAAGAGGCACTAATTATTGGAAAAAGAAGTTGAGCATACAATATAGGAGTAAATGATGGTCATGGTATGCTCCTATAGAACAACTTGGTGGAAAATTATTGGTCTTCTTGTGTCGTTAGATCATATCAAGATTACTGTTAGGAGATGATTCCCACTGTTTATTGCTAAGCCTTATGTTCCATTTCACTTTCTAATAATAAAGGCCTATTATTGCTTCAGATAAAACAAGGATAAGACATAGGAATTTTTAGAAATGAGTTGTAATGTATGAAATAAAATATTGCAAGGGTTTATCAGCAATCGTCTAAAAGATAGTATAAGAATTAATTGTATTCATGAGAAATTAGAGATAACTCACTTAAAAATACACGAAGGAAAATAGCTTGGGATAGTTAGAACATGTGGAATGGAGACAAATAGATTCATGATTCACCACTAAGGAGTTATGGGCAATAATTGAGAGAGTGCTTACACCACGAAAATGACAAAATATGAACATGGATTTAGGTAGCAAAGAATGATATGTTGATAGATAATTTATAAGAAGGGCAAATAAGAGTGCTTAATGTTGAAAAGGATCCATGTATCTTGTATAGATAATATGGGATCAAAGGCTTTGTCGTCATTTTTTGTCGTGTGGTCATGATGCTACTAATTGTGATACATAGGGGGATTATTTTTCTATCCAGGTTACTATATTTGAATTAGGCATGGGTAAACCTTATTTCTGTTGCACCTACAAAGCTTGCTTCCAAGTTACTAAATAATGCCAATGCTATGTTGCATTAACAGTTGTTGCATTTGCTTAAGCTTGTGTAACAAAAGACCCAAACAGTAAACTAGTGTGTCAATTACAATTCTCATTTAATTATTACTGCATTCTGGGATTTTGTATTGGTTTAGTAAATTTTTGTTAAATTTGCACTTTTAATTCTCAACTGTAACCATTATAAAGGCCTTTTAAGGTCAAGAGGACAACCCGAAGTAGATATGCTTTTAACCCTACTTTACAATTACATGACAAACTTCTAAAAACTCTCAGGAACACTTGACTGTTCCTTCTTAGCAAAGACAAAGGGGAAAAAAAGCTGTCTTGCTCTTGACATGTACAGGCAGAAACTGGCCTTGTACATATAAATGCCTTGTCTAAGTGTGCTATGTCGCCATCAAACTTGCAGTTTGAGGACAATTTCTCTATTAAATTATTCTTACACATAAGTAATTAATTCGCCAATAAATTTATAAAAAAAATGGAGGTATTCGATTTTGCCACATTTTCCTAATATTTCAAGCATTAAACCTAGAAATTGTAGCAAACAAATTCTAAAAGCAACGAAGCGTGCGAGATTATTACCGAACGAAGCAAGTAGCCACATTTAGGGCACAGGCTACGATCGCCGCTTCAGTTGCACAATTCCTGAAAATGATCCAACGATTTACAAGAGAACGATAATTTAAGGCCAAATTCGAGGAGAAATTGTAGCGAAAATAAACGATTGAAACTAGAAAACCCTAATTTCTTGGGGCGTAGAGTTCTCCCTTTGAGATATCTACAGATAGTAACGTTTGCGGTGATCTTTTTATTGAAGAACATCGAGAAGTAGCGTTGAGAGGTGCGGTGATTTTTTTTATAGAAGAAAAAGGTGAAGTGAATTTTTTTGTTAAAATATAAAATAATTTTTATCAGTTCTAAACCCAACTTCGATGCATTTGAAAAGTTTTTTAATATGGTATTAAAATAAAAAAGGGGTATTTACTGGTTTGTCCCTCAAATCTTTATATATTATGATTTTGCCCCCCAAATCTTCATATTTAGAATTTTGCCCCCCAAATCTCATAAGTTACAACAATTTTGCCCTCCTCTCTAACACAGTTAAATATTTGACCATTTTACCCCTCTTTTTCTCTTTTATTTTCCTCCTCTCTTCTTCTTCTCTCTTCCTCATCTCTTCTCATTTTCTTCATTATTTCTCCTCTCTTCTTTCTCCTCTCTTCTTTCAGTATTTAACTGTGTTAGGGAAGAGAGGAGAAGAGAGGAGGAAGAGAGGAGGAAGAAGAGAGGAGAAATAATGAAAAAAGGAGAAGAGAGGAGGAAGAGAGAAGAAGAAGAGAGGAGGAAAATAAAAGAGGAAAAGAGGGGTAAAATGGTCAAATATTTAACTGTGTTAGGAAAAGTTAGAGAAGGGGGCAAAATTGTTGTAACTTATGAGATTTGGGGGGCAAAATTCTAAATATGAAGATTTGGGGGGCAAAATCATAATATATTTGAGGGACAAACCAGTAAATACCCCAATAAAAAATTTATACCACTACATCATAAAGTTCAGAATCAAAGTAAAATAGAATTTTTTTTTGGCGTATTTACTGGTTTGACCTTCAAATCTTTATATATTATGATTTAGTTTTCCAAATCTTCATATTTAGTATTTAGTCCCCAAATCTCCTAAGTTACTACAATTTAGTCCCCCAGTTAATTTTCCTGTCTAAGTTGATAGCAACATTTTAATGGGAAATTCTATTTGCACCCGACATTTTCCTCTTGACGCACGGTTTTGAAACTTATAAATAATTACAAGTTTGTCATTATTTTTTTGACTAAATTACCCTTATAAATTCCAAATTAAAATTTCTTAAAATCTAGAACTACGACTCATTATCTTCCTCCTCTATTTTTTCTCTAAAACCCTAAATAATTTTTTTTGGTATTTAATAAAAATACATCTCCTACAAAATCATCAATTTGATTTCTTGACCCCTTAAAATATTTTACATTAACGTTCCTAAAAAGATTAAAAGAATTTTAAATTTTTTAATTTCACCGACAAGTGAAATTTGGATTTGGAATTTGAGTTTGAGTTTTCTTATGCAAATGGAAAATTCCAATATATAATTGGTGTCAGAGAACAAATTTAAGATACGATTTGAATTTTTTTTTTATAGGTTTTATGCATATTTATTTGAAATTTATCGTTAATTAGTTTTTTTTTATGGAGAGACTTCGCTTGCTGGTCGGGTTTTAATACCCGACCAGCATGTTTCTTGGTCGGGTATTAATACCCGACCAAAATATTTGAGGACGGGTATTTTGAAAAAAAAATTTGGGCGTAAAGAGTAAAATGATAGTATTTCAAAATAGGAATTTGGTGTAAAGAGTATTCAGAGCGCCAAGAGTAAAATGCAGTGCGCAAATAGAATTTTTCCATTTTAATTTAATTTTTTTTAATTATGAAATTACAAAAATATCATTCCCCTTGATACTGTCCAATTTCATCACCATCCCCAAATTTTTCCTCCTCAATACACTCGTTCCCAAATAGCATGAACATGAATCCAATGAAGATAAAGAAAAGAGAGGAAGGAGAGAGAAGGAAAAGAGAGGAGGAATAATGAAGAAAAGGATAAGAGAGGAGGGAGAGAAAGAATGAATAAGATAATATCATGTTAAAAATTAAACAGTGTTAACGGAACTTAGAGAAGGGACTAAATTGTAGTAACTTAAAAGATTTGGAAGACTAAATCCTAAATATGAAGATTTGTGGACTAAATTATAATATATAAAGATTTGAGCGACAAACCAGTAAATATTCTTTTTTTTTTAAAAAAAACATCATATCGTAAGTATTAGCGAAGAATCCCTTTCCTGCCGGTAGTGAATTTACCACATCACCTCAATAAAAGTTACTTCAAACTCCATAAAAATTAATAAAATTTTAATTCTGATTTAATTAAGAGATTGCCACTTGATTCTAGGTAACAACAAAGTAAAATCATAACTATACATAATAGACGAGGATAGTTCAAATATCCCTTATTAATTGGAAAACTTCAAAGATGACCTTTAATGGAATCTTTATACAGTTGACCTATAAATTGTAAATCTTTTATATTTACCTTAATTGCAGGGACTTCTATATTTACTTTTTGAGGTATTTACTGGTTTGTCCCTCAAATCTTTATATATTATGATTTTGCCCTCCAAATCTTCATATTTAGGATTTTGCCCCTCAAATCTCATAAGTTACAACAATTTAGTCCCCTCTCTAACACAGTTAAATATTTGACCATTTTACCTCTCTTTTCCTCTTCTATTTTCCTCTTCTCTTATTCTTCTCTCTTCCTCCTCTCTTCTCCTTTTCTTCATTATTTCTTCTCTCTTCTTTCTCCTCTCTTCCTCCTCTCTTCTCCTTTCTTCCCTAACATAGTTAAATACTGAAAGAAGAGATGAGAAAGAGAGAGGAGAAATAATGAAGAAAAGGAGAAGAGAGGAGGAAGAGAGAAGAAGAAGAGAAGAGGAAAATAGAAGAGGAAAAGAGGGGTAAAATGGTCAAATATATAACGGTGTTAGAGAAGGGGACTAAATTGTTGTAACTTATGAGATTTGGGGGGCAAAACCTAAATATGAAGATTTGGGGGGCAAAATCATAATATATATTTGAGGGACAAACTAGTAAATACCCCTTACTTTTTTCAATTCTCTTGTAGTCGTAATGTAGCTTAGGAGGATTTTCTAAATTAGCACGCCACTGGTTTAGATATTTATTCTAAATCGGTTTTAACATTATTCAGGAGCTAATTCCACAGCAAAGCAAAAGATAAGGCCATAAAAAGAAAATGACAAATTTCGTAAGCTTTGACAACTTTTGTGGTGTGCTCATTTAGAAATTTCCTAGTTCGTGGACATGTTAAGGAGAGTTTCCAAAGTAGCACACATTTTTTCCTAGCACAGTAAAGAACTATTTAGGTAGAAAGCTCGAAACAAAAATATAACGTTTGGTGTGTTCACTAGAAAAAGTGGTGTGCTCTTACATATCGATTCCTTAAATCTAGGGAAATCTAGGGCTGAGCAGAAATTTGAAAAAATTGAACCGATCGGTTCGGTTTATTCGGTTTCGGTTCGGTTTAAAAACCGAAATTAATTACGGATTTCGGTGGTTTTAACTCCAACTAAAACCAGTCGAAAAAAACGAATTTTTGCAATTGCAGTTTATTATTTTTATTTGATTTATTTTCAATATGTTTTTCTTTTAAACTTTTGATGAAAAACATGTTATTGTTATTTTAATAGATAGAAAAAGAAAAAAAAAAAGGAAAATTATTATTTTTTCTATAAAATACATGCGTTTATCATATTTTTAGTTTCAAACTCAAATAACCGAAAACCAATCGAACCGAAAATTCGATTTTGGTTTCGGTTCTACTATTTTTGTTCGGTTTTCGATAGGAATTTTTTCACTCAAAACCGAACTAAACCGAGTGATACTTACCCCTACTTAAATATTTAAAATTAGAATTTAGTTCCCAAAATCTTCATATTTATAATTTAGTCTCCTAAATCCTTTAAGTTATCTCACTTTAGTCTTTCAGCCATGTTTTTGGTCCGAATTTCCCGTTATACCTCCGAGTTATTTCATTTTAGTTCTCTCTTCCCTTTTCCTCTTCTTATTGAATTTCTCTCTATATTCTTCTTTTTTCTCTCCCCTCTTCTTATTGGGTTCCCTTGTATTACTTTACTTTTGAGATTAAATAAGAGAGAAGAGAGAGATGAGAAGAATTGAGCGGAAAATCCAATAAGAAGAGAAAGAGAGGAGGAAAGGAAAAGTGATGACTAAAATAAAATAATTTTGGAGTATAACGAAAAATTCGGATAAAAAATATGACGGCACTAAGTGAGATAATTTAAAGAACTTGAGGGACTAAATTATAAATATGAAAATGTAGAGTACTAAATTCTAATTTACAAAGGAACAGATATGCAAAAATCCCAAAAATAAAACGACAAAATCCCCCGTGCCAACCTAAATATTACAAAATCCCTCCCTCTCCCATTAAAAAAACCAGTTTCCTGTGATAATTAATTAATACTAACCCACTGGTTACGAAGAAGAAGCTGTTGTGGGGTTTCAAATCCAAGCTCTTTCACCCCCCGCTCACAAGATAAAATCTCGCCGTAGATTCTGCTCCGATCAAATCGAGTCGAGTCGAGTCGAGTCGAATCTCCGCCGGCCGAGATCCGACGGCCCGATGATTCCGACCGTCCGATCTCTCCTCCTTGTCGCCGTGCTATCCCTCTTCGTCGTCGGTGCATTCGCCTCCGAGTCCGATCACAAGGTACGCTTGATATCTAAACCCTAATTATCTGTATTCGCTGCTTCTGGTGTTGAAATCTTGTTTTTGAGTTGTAGATTTGTTTGGATTGACTCGTTCTGTCGTCAGATCCGGGATTCGATCTGGAGTTATTATTGTTTGTTCATTGAATTTGACCTTTTTTGGGGTATAATTTAGTCGGGGAACGAAAATTTAGAAGCTTGGACAGGTTAATTGCTGTAATTGTGGCTGGATTTGGACAATGTAGTGTTAGATTTGTTGAACAATGGCTTAGTTGGGAGACTAGCCATCAAGATGCAATTTTGTTGGGGATTTGAACGACACTGCTCGATTTTATCAATGAATTGTTAGTGATGATTGTTCCCATGATTTCATTTTTAACAAGCTCAACTGGTGGAGCCAGTGACTTGCATCTAGCTTGCATTTGCCAACTTACTCTGATTTTGATGGGAAGGATAATTACTAGAAACAGACTGTAGGTTTGAGCCCTTGGAATGCCTTTAATTGTAAAGCATAAAGAGGAGGGATAATCTTATCAGAAATGGTTATTGGGGCAGGCAAACAAAGACTTGATTGAATCATTCTGGATAACGGTCCGATTGCTAGGGTTTGGTCGTTAATCAATATCACTGTCTATGCTTCTTATATGACATCATAACAAACTGCAAATTGGATCAATGATTAGTAGGAATTCTGATATGGTGACTATGCTTCTTATATGACATCATAAAAAACTGCGAATTGGATCAATGACTATTAGGAATTCTGATATGGTGCTAAGGTGGTTAAATAGGATTTCTATTTTTATTGTTTCTTCTCATGCTTTGTTGGAGAAGCATCATCAAGATACAATCTTGTTAGGACTTTGAAGAGCACCACCTGATTGCATCAATGCAGTCTTAGATTTGCTAACTTTCATCAGTCTGTTATTACTTATTAGTTTGGATAGTCAGTTATGATTGTTCTTGAGGATTCATTTTTAGTGAGCTCGACTGGTTAGCTAGTGATTGCATCTAGCTTGCATCTGGCAGCTTACTATGAGGTCAATTAGGGGGGAACTTTTAACCACAACAACTGTAGGTGGTGCCCTCGGAATATATTTAGTTGTAGAAAGCATAAAGAGGGAGGATCATGTCAAAAGTGGATATTGGGGATAGACTTGATTGGATGATTCTAGATAATGGTCTGATTGCTAGGGTTTGATTGTTAATCATTTTCATGGAATATGTTTCTCATATGCCGTCATTGCAAACTGCTAGCTCCTAACAATTAAAATGAGATCAAGACTAATGGTGGTTTAAATAGCATTACTTAGTGTATTGTTTCTTCTTACGGTGTGGGTTCTCAACAAAAATTTAAAATAATATTAGATATAGGTTTAATATGCGGCTTTAACTGAAAGTATTTCCATTTTTGCAAATGTTGTATCCGACCTTGTGAAGGGGCAAGTCTTACCTCCAAATGCTGATCTTTACAAGAAAAAAAAGACGTGTTTGTTTGCTTCTACTAGTAGATGACTAACAACTTGTGGTTGGAAATGGGTTTTTTCGAGTTTATTTGGATTGAATCAGCTTCGTACTAATTGATCTTTTTATCAAGAGAATTTAGCATTGTGGGGAAAAATCGGGCCGAGACTCAAAACAATTTAGCAAAGTGTTTGTTCCTGAACGATGTCCTTTGTAGATCCATGGATTTCACCCCTGCACAAAAAATTCCTCTCCTCCGTCTCATTCAAGTGAATTGGTTTTGAGAGCATTCCGCCAGTGAAATTCTAGTGGGGAGAGTGAGTATTTATCTCTCTAGAAAGTTAAGATTGCTTTCTCTATTATTTTTAAGAGGTTATTAGTATGAACAAGAGGAGACAACAAAGGTTTAACATGTTACTTAAGGCTCTTATGACTGACTTTCTGAATCAGGTGATGAGTTTTAGTTTTAAAATTATAGAAGTTCACAAGAATGCCATCCTTGGTTTTTTTGGTTATTTTGTGTCGCAGTCATGAACTCGATTTTCAGAAACAAATCTTCTTAATTTTCCCTTGTTTCTTAAACTCTTACACTGTATAGGAATTATTTGCTTAATATATAAGATATAGTTCAAGACTGGCCTAGGACCGAGAATGGTTCTCAAAAGATATAACTCTCAGGAGCAACATGGTTAGAAAGCACGATCAGCTTGAGCCTATAGTCTAATTAGAGTTGTATTAGTGCCATCCATTCATTGACAGCCAAAGCAGAAAGCCCCAACAACTTCCATGCCAACAACTTCCATGCCTCCTTTCTTAGTCTTGAAACATATAGTGTCTTTCTGAATTTTTGGGCTAATACACGTCCCTAAGAATCGATATAAACATTAAAATATTCCAAATGGTAGCACTAGATTAACAAAAAAAGTTCTATTATTCTATTGTAGTCTTTTGGGGCTTTTATAATATGTTATTTTGAGGTGGTTTTATGAGAAGCATACGAAAGCACCAAAATGGTATGTAAGTGCCATAGTAGGAGCTGGCCTTGTTTTTTCCCTGCCATTTACAAACGTGTGCCTCCCTTTTTAACTATTTGGTCTCAAGTGGAGCTAAGAAAAGGATTTATTCGCTTGTTTTGATGAATTAAAAATCTTCTTTTCTTACCTTCCTAGAAACTACGGCATGTGTGTGCAGGGGCCTAAATGTTGAATTTCATTTACTTTCCATTTTTATGAACATGAGTGTCAAATAAATACACATAACCCTCAACCCTCTCCCATAACATACCTCGTACGAGCATGCAAATCATTTGAAGGGGTTGTTTGGTAATTCTGGTTAGCTGAAATGCATTTCCTGCTGCAAAATTTGCAACAAGAAATAAAAACTAACTGTTTGTTTTGCTACAAGTTGTAGCAAGAGCTGCAATTTACAGCTTTGTGGCAATAAAAATTGCAAAATTTATAGTAACCAAATTGATAGAAACAAATACTACAACTCTTTTGCAACAAAAAAATATTATTATGACACCACCATCTCATCATTTTATTTACAAATTTGTGCATAGCATAAAAACTGATTGTTTATAATAACTACCTGTCACCTTGGCTAATCAACTATTGGTTATCTTTTTGGTAGAAAAATTGCATTTAACATACCAAGCAAAAATATTTGGCTCCATTTTCCTGCAACAAATGCTACATGCAACATTTGTTGCATGTAAAAAGTATTGCTTCTTTGTAGCAAACCAAACAGGCGCCATGAGTTCTTCTCCTCACTCGTGAGCACACACTTTCACATTTTTAAGTCATAAAAGAATAAATTTACCGTTCATTTTGTTTTAAAAACAATAACGTCATATGTTTGTTTACTTGGATCTTCACCAACAATATGTTATTCTGTTAATATGCAGTATCAAGCAGAAGAGCCAGTTATCCTTTGGGTGAACAAGGTTGGTCCATATAACAATCCTCAAGAAACATACAACTATTATCACCTCCCATTTTGCCAACCATCTGAGAACCCTACGCATAAATGGAGTGGGCTTGGAGAGGTTTTGGGTGGAAATGAGCTGATAGACAGCCAAATTGAGTTGAAATACCGAAGTATGTAAACTTCTTCCTTTTTTTGTTTTTTTATATTATTTATAGGGATCAGAGCCTGTGAATAAAATCTGGATAGTAGAGCACATTATTTCAGATATAACAGATTGGATATTGTTTTAAAAACACTTATTCTTTCAGAAAATGTTGACAAGGCCTCCATTTGTTCGATTGAACTTGATGCTGAAAAGGTGGAGCAATTTAAGGAAGCAATAAAAAATTCATATTGGTTTGAGCTCTTCATAGGCATGTATTATTTCCTGGGTTTTCTTGTATTTTTCACTTTTTCCTTTAGCACTGAACATAAACTTTCACTTTGTGTGCCTATGTTCACTGTTTATTGCTTCTTTTCTTTTCTGACATCTCTCCGTTGGTATTGTCTCTTTTATCTAGATGATTTGCCAATGTGGGGTAAGTATCACTTCTCTCTCTGTGCTTTTTTCCCCTTCCTAACATGATCTCAAGCATTTAATTTTTTCTGCTTGTTGTAAATTAATCAGGTTTTGTTGGAGAGACTGACAAAAACAACGAGAACAAGCATTACCTTTTTACACACAAGAGTATTCTTGTTAAGTACAATGGAGAACAGGTATTTATTTTAAACTTTGTTTTGTGATCTCTTGTTAAAAAAAAAATAAATTCACGACGACTATGGACTTTTTCACAACATGCACCCTTGCAGATTATTCACGTCAATCTCACTCAAGAAAGTCCTAAACTCTTGGAAGTTGGGAAGAAGCTAGACATGACTTACTCAGTTAAATGGGTTCCGACAGATATAAAATTTGCACGGCGTTTTGATGTTTATTTGGATTACCCTTTTTTTGAGCACCAGGTAATTCATTTTTACATTAGATTAGCAAGTCTTTGTCTTATTTCATTCGTGGGGTTAAAGGTCTTTTTCTCCAAACTTGCATTTTGTTCTTTGACACATTATGGCAGGCTTATCATTGACAGTTTATTGCAATTATTTTGCACTTGCTGACATTCAAATTATTACTGTACTTTTAACTTTTCTTTTCATTTCAACTTCCTTTAAGATGCTATTACTGTTTGTACTACAAGCATCATTTCTGTGCATGTAAAAAGATTAACATTTAATATCACTATAATACATGCTTTAATCTGTGCAGATTCACTGGTTTTCCATCTTCAATTCTTTCATGATGGTTATTTTTCTCACTGGCCTGGTGTCTATGATATTGATGAGAACTCTTAGAAATGACTATGCAAAGTATGCTCGGGAAGATGATGATCTGGAGACCCTGGTATCTCATAAAATACTTATTATTGTTTATATATTTATTATTTCTAGTCTGCTCTATTCATTGCATTAATAATTGAATCATATGGGAGAAGTAAGCCAACATGTTTGTGCATGTGCCTTTGTTTCTCTTAGGAAAGAGACGTAAGCGATGAATCTGGGTGGAAACTTGTCCATGGAGATGTCTTCCGGCCTCCTCGCAACTTAGTTCTTCTTTCAGCTGTTGTTGGTACTGGTGCCCAGCTGGCGCTGCTCGTTCTTCTGGTCATTTTGTTGGCTATTATTGGGATGTTGTACATCGGGTAAGTTTGGTGCCACCTCACGTATAATCTTTCTTGTATGTGTGTTGTGTGGTCCTTAAGGTGTAAAGCTTGCAAGAAATGCATCAGATCATTGATTTAATAGCCATGCACATATGTATATTTTCGTTTAGCAGTCATTTCTATCAAGTTGGTTCAGTTGTTTATTATTATTAATGGCCTAACTTGCTTTTGTTCTGTGTAAATCGTCCTAAGACTTAAGGCTGTATCATTAAGGGAATCTACCGTCTATCTGGCTATCAAGTTTTATCATGTGCTTTCGAGTTGAATACGATTCCCTATGGAGAACATATCGTCTTAATCCCTTCTTTTTGATTCTTTCATATTCTAGCAGAAATTTGGTCCTTAAGGTGTAAAGCTTGCAACAAATGCATCAGATCATTGATTTAAGAGCCATGCACATATGTATATTTTCATTTAGCAGTCATTTCTATCAAGTTGGTTCAGTTGTTTATTATTATTAATGGCCTGCCTTGCTTTTGTTATGTGTAAATCGTCCTAAGACGTAAGGCTGTATCATTAAGGGAATCTACCGTCTATCTGGCTATCAGGTTTTATCATGTGCTTTAGAGTTGAATACGATTCCCTATGGAGAACATATCATCTTAATCCCTTCTTTTAGATTCTTTCATATTCAAGCAGAAATTTGGAGAGTAGCTCCTTGGTAGGACAAGCTTAAACTGCATTATACATAACTCAATAACTGAGATGACTCTACTTGCCAGCCGGTCTTCTACAACTAGTTGGAATTCCAAAATTTAGGGATTTCTTCTCATTGCGGATGGCACCTACTAGAGTACTATAATAGATTATGAATATAATTAGTATTTGAGTACTAATTATATTTGTAACGTCCTATTATCATCTATATAAATAAGAGGACCAACCAGAGATAGGGTAGAGGTAGGGTCTGCCGTCTTTACTGATTCTAAATCTTAATATGGTATCAGCGAAGGAATGATGAAGAAAATGAAAAAAATTGTTAAAAAAATCCTTGGAACCCTAACTTTTACCTGCAATCGGCTTCATGTCCTGGTATCACTATCCCATCGTCAAAGTTGTCACCTTCAAATTCGTCACTTCTAGATCTCAACTTTGACTTCATCTTATAAGTTCTGACCTGATACCTGTCACCTCTTCGATTTCAACTCTGGGAATTCAGATCTTCTTCTTGGATCTACTGCTTCCACTTTTCAAAAGCAAACTACTACTTTTGTCTATCAAAAGCAAACAATTATTGTTTGTCACGTCCCGCTCCCGATATACGGTATACGAGCACGTGTAACAGGTACCGGCAACATATTCAGTTTTAATATGCTAAAACCTCAATAAATTTGCCACAATAATACTCAGTAATTACGATAGAAAAAATTTAACAAAACTTTGACTTTTCATTTATTGGAATGAAGTTTAGATACAATTGAAACAAAATATAATAAAATTAAATAAAATGAAGCATGGAATCTCTAATCCGTTATTAAGTTTCAATCTGATCTTTAAAGTACACCAGATTCTGCGTCAGTTTTGGCATGTCCATCGATAAATCTGGGCATGCACACCTAGGTCGTCAGATTGCGACCAAAATAAAACACGCAGAAAAAATGTGAAATATAACGGTTATGTCCAAACATAATAATAATACAAGTTTTAGAAAATATGTAATAAAATATCTGTAATAATGATGTCAGTTGACTTAGGTTATCTTAATGTCATTTTAGTAAAGTCAATTCTATAACAGGGGTATTTTTATCTAAAATGTCATGTAATTGGAAAAGCTAACTGATGGAATACAATTATTTCGATTGTTTCCTGTACAGACCCAGGAAATGGTCACAGGATTGTCCGGTGCTGAATCGGACTTGCCGTCAGGCAAACAGGAATTTTAGTCAGGTTTGATTCAACAAATCATCACGCACCCATGGTGTGCGAAATATTCAGTTGTACAACTTAACAAGTTTACAGTCGAAACATAGTATATTTCCATCATTCAGTTTCTCTCCCAACCCAGTGTCATTTAGGTACAATACAATATATTGATTATATAATGTACAATATTTCAATTGGATTTTTCTTAATTTGTTAACAATATGATTTATAGAGTCTGTTCAATTTATGCTTTATTTAATAAATCACAATTAGCTATATTTAAGAGTCACTGATTTGAGACATTATAGAGATATCGGCCAGATAATTATATGGATGCTGGGAGGTTTTCCGTGCGTTGCACGTTCCTTAATTAGAGAACCAGCATACAAGATAACTTTTCTAGACACCGACACAAAATGATATCACAAACAGTATTTTTCCGTGAATATAACTTTTATGTGATTTATCAAATTTGTATATATGATTATTCTAAAATCTAACTATACTATGTAATTTAAATTTAATGACAATTGACGATAGATTTTTGATGACATGAAACATAATAAGTAATTGATAAATTGCTACAAAATAACAAATCAATTTACACAAAATAAATAACATGATTGAAACAACAGGTATATAAAATAGCATGATTAGTGAGTCCAAAAATGAACTCACCTGGATTTTGTTTCCCGATGTGCTCAATGGAGTAATCTACACATTAAAAATATTCTAAGAATATTAAAAACAGATTAATATGAATTAAGATGATTTTTAGAGAATTTTCTAATATTTATAACATACTCAAAATTGATTTTAAAGTTAAGTGGGTCTGAAATTAGGAAATAAGTTTGACTCCATTTTATTGGGTTTATAAAATGATGGATATTATTCTTAAATCATTTAGGTTATTAGATAATGGGTCAAGTAGTTCTAAAGTCCAATAGTTTAATCCAATAAGAAAGAAGAGAGTTTATTACTAACCTTTTGACAAAACGGTGATAATTCATGATGTGGAAAGATAAGGAGAAATGCGTTCATCTCGGGCAAAGTGGTGGCTCCGACGGTGGCGACTCTGGTGGCGGCTCCTTCGGCGTGATGAGAGGAAGAGAGAAATTTTAGAGAATGAGTGTAGATTGAATTTAGAAAATATGTTAGGTTTATATAGTGTTGGATTTAGGAGTTATAAAATGTGAAGGGTTTTGGGAGTTATAGAATTTAAAGGGTTTGAGGTGTTATGGAATTCCAAGAGTTTGAGAGGTTATGGAATTTGAAAAGTTTTAGATTAATTTGGAGGGTTTAGAATATGAAAGGTTTTAGTTTAATTAGGGAGTTTAAGTTTGAGAATTAAAGATGGGAGTTTTATTATTGAAATAATGGAGAAATGAAAAGTTTGAAGGTTGAAGAAGATGAAAGGTTTAGGAGGTTAAAGAAATTGAAAGGTGTAAGAGTTAAAGAAAAAAAAAATAAAATGTTATATTTATTATTTCTTTATTTTTTTATTTATTTATACCTATAAAAGATGAAGGGTTATTACATTCTACCCCCCTTAGAAAAATAATTTCGTCCTCGAAATTAGATAAGGTAAAGTAGAAAATGTTGTCTATCTATTTTTGAAATTTTTTTCTTTTTTACTCATGAACAACAGGCCACTTTGTTTTTTTTTTTTTTTTTCCTAAGGACGACAGCTCAACAATATTGTTAATTAAGTTTGAGGTTGATCTACGGAATAGGCGAATCATTTTTTTCTAGAAAAATATGAAAATAAATGAAGAGTTATGAAAAATATAATTATAAAATAAAGGGTAAATATTTAATCCATATTTAGGATGTAATTCATTTTAGACACCGAAGAATTTTGACATGGATTTAAAATAGGTGGGTCATCAATTAGGATAAATAAAAGATGCCGAAATAGTCAATAAATTGGGACATTAGAAATTTCAAAGAAAATTATTATGTATGGCAAAATTTTATATCAGGATCCAAATCAATTCAAGTCACATGAACTGATTTGAGAAACCTGAGCTCTGATACCACTAAAATACCTGTCACGCCCCGCTCCCGATATACGGTATACGAGCACGTGTAACAGGTACCGGCAACATATTCAGTTTTAATATGCTAAAGCCTCAATAAATTTGCCACAATAATACTCAGTAATTGCGATGGAAAAATTTAACAAAACTTTGACTTTTAATTTATTGGAATGAAGTTTAGATACAATTGAAACAAAATATAATAAAATTAAACAAAATGAAGTATGGAATCTCTAATCCGTTATTGAGCTTCAATCTGATATTTAAAGTACACCAGATTCTGCGTCAGTTTTGGCGTGTCCATCGATAAATCTGGGCATGCACACCCAGATCGTCAGATTGCGACCAAAATACAATACGCAGAAAAAATATGAAATATAACGGTTATGTCCAAATATAATAATAATACAAGTTTTAGAAAATATGTAATAAAATGTCTGTAATAATGATGTCAGTTGACTTAGGTTATCTTAATGTCATTTTAGTAAAGTCAATTCTATAACAGGGGTATTTTTGTCTAAGATGTCATGTAATTGGAAAAGCTAACTGATGAAATACAATTATTTCGATTGTTTCCTTTACAGACCCAGGAAATGGTCACAGGATTGTCCGGTATTGAATCGGACTTGCCGTCAGGCAAACAGGAATTTTAGTCAGGTATGATTCAACAAATCATCACGCACCCATGGTGTGCGAAATATTCAGTTGTACAACTTAACAAGTTTACAGCCGAAACAGAGTATATTTCCATCATTCAGTTTCTCTCCCAACCCAGTGTCATTTAGGTACAATACATTATATTGATTATATAATGTACAATATTTCAATTGGATTTTTCTTAATTTGTTAACAATATGATTTATAGAGTCTGTTCAATTTATGCTTTATTTAATAAATCACAATTAGCTATATTTAAGAGTCACTGATTTGAGACATCATAGAGATATCGGCCAGTTAATTATATGGATGCTGCGAGGTTTTCCGTGCGTTGCACGTTCCTTAATTAGAGAACCAGCATACAAGATAACTTTTCTAGACACCGACACAAAATGATATCACAAACAATATTTTTCCGTGAATATAACTTTTATGTGATTTATCAAATTTGTATATATGATTATTCTAAAATCTAACTATACTATGTAATTTAAATTTAATGACAATTGACAATAGATTTTTGATGACAAGAAACATAATAAGTAATTGATAAATTGCTACAAAATAACAAATCAATTTACACAAAATAAACATGATTGAAACAATAGGTATATAAAATAGCATGATTAGTGAGTCCAAAAATGAACTCATCTGGATTTTGTTTCCCGATGTTGCTCAATTGAGTAATCTACACATTAAAAATATTTTAAGAATATTAAAAACAGATTAATATGAATTAAGATGATTTTTAGAGAATTTTCTAATATTTATAACATACTCAAAATTGATTTTAAAGTTAAGTGGGTCTGAAATTAGGAAATAAGTTTGACTCCATTTTATTGGGTTTATAAAATGATGAATATTATTCTTAAATCATTTAGGTTATTAGATAATGGGTCAAGTAGTTCTAAAGTCCAATAGTTTAATCCAATAAGAAAGAAGAGAGTTTATTACTAACCTTTTGACAAAACGGTGATAGTTCATGATGTGGAAAGATAAGGAGAAATGCGTTCATCTCGGGCAAAGTGGTGGCTTCGACGGTGGCGACTCTGGTGGCGGCTCCTTCGGCGTGATGAGAGGAAGAGAGAAATTTTAGAGAATGAGTGTAGATTGAATTTAGAAAATATATTAGGTTTATATAGTGTTGGATTTAGGAGTTATAGAATGTGAAGGGTTTCGGGAGTTATAGAATTTAAAGGGTTTGAGGTGTTATGGAATTCCAAGAGTTTGAGGGGTTATGAAATTTGAAAAGTTTTAGATTAATTTGGAGGGTTTAGAACATGAAAGGTTTTAGTTTAATTAGGGAGTTTAATTTTGAGAATTAAAGATGGGAGTTTTATTATTGAAATAATGGAGAAATGAAAAGTTTGAAGGTTGAAGAAGATGAAAAGTTTAGGAGGTTAAAGAAATTGAAAGGTGTAAGAGTTAAAGAAAAAAAATAAAATGTTATATTTATTATTTCTTTATTTTTTTATTTATTTATACCTATAAAAGATGGAGGGTTATTACATTGTTGTTTATCAAAATCCATCCATCATCGGTTCTTGTCAAAAGTGAACTACTATTGTTTGCTTTAAGCCCTTGTCGAAAGCACATTAATTATTGTTGCTGCTTGTTAAAACTGAATTAGTAATGCTGCTTCTTGTCAGAAGCCTGTTAGTTGCTGCTTACCAAAAGCTAACAACGATAACGAACTCAACTTGCTGATTGTGAATGTGTTTTTTGACAGGAGAAGGGAAAAAAAGAAAAATCTAATATTGCTTTTGCTTATTCCTCTTTTCTCAGTGAAAAACTGAAGCGTAAGTGATATCTCTTTTTTAGAGAAGTACTTGAGCAGTGTTCGGATCTTGCCCAAAAATGAATTGAAGGAATGATAGATGAAGTTATTGTTTCTTTTTTAAATTCCTCCAGCTGTCATGTTGCTTGCTCACTTCACTATTGCTTTTTGACTTTTTACAGACAATCTTTCTCTTAGAGAGATTGTTGAAAACTCTGTGGTGATAAAAGCCGTAATGCTTATCCCAGCTGTACACCAACAAATCCTATATCGCATAACTAATCTAGATGTCTCCCCTCCAGCATGAGGGGAAGTATTAGAATATGAGTAGTATTAGTATCTGTCTCTCCTATGAGGAGACTGATGGTAAGAACTCAATATAGGTTGAGAATTTTTCTGACCTAGAAGTTTAAAGCTAATAAGTGAAGGCCTAACTTTCTATTTAAATCATCATCATCTTCTTATCTATCTATTTTCGGACTATTCCATCACCCATGACCGTAATAGACCTCCCCCTTCATAGATGATGAATCCACATGCAAGCCATTAAATGGAGGCTCATGGAGGCATCCTCTTAGAGTTGACATTAGGCATGCTTGGCAAGTGAATTAAAGGGGAAAGAAACAAAATTGGGTGGATACATAACTCAGTTCCGTTTCCTATCTTGCTTAGCAATTGGAATAAATAAAATGGAATTGGAAAGAGTAACTTCCAATTGGTAGACTTTATCATCTTAAATTCCAAATTTTGTTCAACAACAGAAGGTGGAAACAAGAAGGGGGGTAGGTCCCACACTTGAACAAGTTGTTGAAATGAAAAAAAAAACATGTTGGTCCCACACTTGCCATGTTTCCAGTTCCTTTTTTCCTTCCATCTTCCATGCAAGGAACTAGAAACAATATTTTTGGAATCAGATTCAAATATATTCTTTTGTTTCCAATTCTTTTTTGTGGAAACTATTTCCACTTGCAAGCATGCCCTTAGGTTGTGAGCTGTGACGGCTGTAAAATATGGTACAGTCCTGTATGTAGAATTGTGCTCAACCACTAACTTCTTTTAGTGAGAAAATGCTTTGATAATGATGATTATGTTGCGCAGGTTTACATGTTTTTAAGCCTTTTCTCCCAAAACATAGTTTGATTTACAATGACAAGGTACCCTTGGTTAGCATGAGCTGACCAACTATTCATACTTATGCTTATGGATTTTGTATTTGGGATTCCCTTGCCCTTTTGGGTACTACTCGCTCCCATTTTGGCTGAGCAAAATCTATAGTGATAAAATATTAGTTATATCAAGTTTTTAAATTCTTAGAGTTCCTAAAGTTCTTGTACAATCACATCAGCTTGTGATGGTACAGACAGGAAGTGACTTTTTCACGATTTAGTTCTTGAGTGTAATGTGGGACCATCTGCATGCATCATTGCTTATAGTAGGAGATATAGAAAGAGTTTGGTAGAGATTCCAGTACTGGTGTTAATGATCCTACAATTAAGGATGATCAAGTGCAATTCTGTGGTCTAGTTTCTGTTTTGTTTGGATGAACATATTCAAAGAGCCATCTTATTCTTATCCTGTAAGCTGCTGACCAAACTTTTCCAAATGATAATATACATTTATTGAACAGTGAGATTGATGAAATCTGTTTTAGTAACTAATCAAATATTTGCTTGGTGACAACTATATCACCGAACATACCACAGGAAACAATGAGCTAGTAAGCAAGATAAGAGTGGTTATCCTGGATGTGAAGAGTGTAATGCAATTTGATGGTCTTTTGGATGAATATATTCCAAAATAGAATCATCTTATTTTACCGCAGAAGCTGCCATGCCAAAATTTTAAACTGAACTTCTTTAACGGATATTATTAATTTCATTGCCCAGAGTGATTTTATGAAATCCCTTGTGGCAGCCCAACAAGTGAACAGGACTGTATCCTGTTATGCATCAAATATTTTGCAATGGTTGTATCACATAATATGCTTAATGAATGAACTAGTAAGCAAGACAAGAGTGGTTACTTAATTGGAGATTAAGAGAGTGTAATGCTTCTATCTTTAGAGAAATGCTTGTTCAAAGTGAGGTTGTGGTTGTATTGGCTGCAAATGAAAACAAACCTATCTCCACTTGATTCGTACAGTTCTATAACTCGCCAGCCAAAAAATAATGAATGAATTAGTCGCCAGCCTTATTCTTTAGAGAAATGCTTCCTTGAGTATATTATGTGATATAACTATTAGCATCAACTAGTTATATCACATAATATACTTAAGGAAGGAATGAGCTAGTAAGCAAGACAAGACTGGTTACTTACTTTATCTGAGATTAAGAGAGTGTAATGCTTCTATCTTTAGAGAGATGCTTGTTCTAGTTGATTTCTGTTACACTGGCTTGAAATGTTTACTTCCTTCAAGAAAAGGACTTGAATGGTAAAGGTGGATTATCATACAGTATATGGATTTGCATCAAGTGACTGATTCTTGCTAATCGTTTGACACACAGGTCTGTTTTTGTTCCCTTTGCCTTGGTTTGTTAGTGATGTTAAGTGGAGTTGGGTGTAGGAAGGGTTGCAAAACAAGTTCATCATTCTAAAGTTGTAACGGTATTCTTCTTGAAATTTAACATAAAGATGCTTGTGCAGCATCTGTTGGACAACTTGAATCTGTGTCTAGCTTATAGAAAACCGAAAGGCAAATGTCTTTTGTGCCACACATTTTGCTGTCTCAAAAAACAAGCCCCATTGCTTCCCATCATCCACACGAAAGAAGGGACAACAAGAAAAAGAAAGAACAGAAACATCAGGTAACGGAAGCCATGTGTTGGCCTCAGATCTGGGATTAAGGCTTTTTTCTCATTTGATTATACTGTATGCCATCGCTAGCAAATCCATGGAAAACTTTGTGCTGGTCGCACTTGCAAAGTCATTGTTTCTAAAAATTGTGATTGTTTAACAATGACTCAAGCATGTCCTCTGTTTGCCTATGGACGAGTTGCGAATTTGCATTCATTTTTGAGAATACTGGAAATGAGCTGTCAGTGCAGGAACTCTCTTGTGCTGCAGTTCATTTCCAGCAACTTGTCTCATCCATGAGGATGATCCAAGGCATTCAACATGTTTACATGTTGTTAAGAGGTTAAAGATAAAAAATCACTCGGTTTTGTGATCATTTGCTCATTCATCTAGTTCTCAAGAAATTGTTCGTTTAACAATCATTAAAATTTTGGGCAAACAATCACGAAACACAGTGATTTTTATCCTTAACCTATTGGTAGCATCGAGATAACTTTGACTACCTTGGATCATCCTCATGGATGAGCCAAGTTGCTGGAAATGGACTACAGAGCAGGAAATTTTCTGCACGACAGTTCATTTCTAGTTTTCTTATCCACCCCCTGCCCCCCCACCCATAACAATGAGTTGCAGAATTGTGCTTAGCGTCCAGTTGTTGACTGTTGAGTAGAATTGTGTCCTGGAATAGTAATGTATGCACTTCGCCAACATGCTGTAGGTTTTTCATCTGTATTGTACACACTACCAGAATGTATTTAGCTGGTAAACTGTCCCATCCAAAAGTTGATTACTATGAATGACTTCCTTTTCTCAATTTAAATCTGTTACTGATACTTGAACTCATAATATTTCACCAACTAATCATATAATTATAACTCAATCCTAGCATTCTCTCTTGTGCTCAACACATTTATGTATTGTGCAGGCGAGGAGCTATTGTAACGACTTTCATAGTGTGCTATGCTCTTACATCATTCATTTCAGGCTATGTCAGTGGTGGGCTTTACTCACGCAATGGTGGTATGTATACATGCTAATTTATCCTTTTTCTCTTTTTCCTTTTTCCTTTTTTTTTTTTCCTTTTCTTTGTTCTTTCAGTCTTCTATTGGGGTGCTTGGATGAGTTGTCTTAGTTATAAGAAAACATCTGTATTACCTGAAGTCTTCACTCTGCCAGGAGTTCATATATTTTCCATCACTATAGTGCTCATCATCCTATCTTTACTGGATATTTATTGTCAGGTAAAAGCTGGATAAAGTCCATGGTCCTCACAGCATCTTTGTTCCCGTTTCTGTGCTTTGGAATTGGTTTCGCGCTGAATACTGTTGCTATATACTATGGGTCACTAGCAGCTATTCCTTTTGGAACTATGGTGGTTGTCTTCATAATTTGGGCATTCATCTCCTTTCCTCTGGCACTTCTAGGTACTATCGTTGGCAGGAATTGGAGTGGAGCTCCAAATAATCCTTGCCGTGTGAAGACCATTCCTCGTCCTATCCCTGAGAAAAAATGGTATCTCACACCTTCTGTGGTTTCACTCATGGGAGGACTTCTTCCTTTTGGTAGCATCTTCATTGAGATGTATTTTGTCTTCACATCCTTCTGGAATTACAAGGTAAATTTGTAGTCTCAAAGATAGTATTAGTGTATTTGTTGTTCTTAGTGCAAGACAGATCGTACTTCTCATTCATGGTTTCTTAATTAATATTTCTTTGCCTTGTGATCTTTTGGTCGGTATCTATAGAATGATTATCTAATGAAAGTTGCAGACTTAAATTTCATCATTGAGTGAAATTAGGGGTTTGTGGTGGGAATTAGGTGGATATGTGAGAAGAATTAGAGTTTGATAATAAAGAATATAGGATTCGAGTCTCACATCTAGGCAAGTTGCTCACTCACATGTTAGAGATTTCAAATCACATCAAATGCATGGAATTTCAAAAGAAACAAATCTCATAGTCAATTTTCATTTTATTGATGAATAACAAGTTCTACATTTATTAAATAGGCTATGTTACATTCACGGCTCGTGTCAATAAAACAAATAAATAAAATAAAAATCTATAGGAAAGGTAAAATAAACCAACTAATCCGTAATTAATTATAGCCATTCGATGTCCCCATCAACTCTCCCTGGCTCCAAAGATTCACCTCCAGTTAATAAAGGTGTAGATGTAATTACAACACGTTCAAGTTTAACTTTTAGAGCGCTTCACTTATCCACCATGACTGATTCAGATGTGAGGTTATCATCTCAACACCGACAACAACAATATGACCTGAGGAACTCACATGTAAAATATGACTATTATGTTGGTATCAACGTGTAGACTTCAAGTAAATCGATATAACTTGTACTCCCAAACTTGTTTATGGTGACAAAATGGGTAGAAAGGAATAGGGACTTTGTTTGGAGTCACAAAAGTTGGTTTCGTGTCGTAGTAGAAGGAGACTCAACAAGCGAGGGTGGCACCAAAGTAAGAGATGGAGGTGCTATCCGTGGTGTGCAAAATATTACAATAAATTTTAGACTGGAATTTAGATTTTAACTTTAGCTCTGGTGCAATGTCAAACTCTATTTTGGACTTTTCATGTTTAAATTTGGGCTCATCTTCTAATTCATGTCTCTCTTCTTCGATCTCTGTCTCAACTCATGCTTTTGTCCAACCTTAGGCTCATATATGGAAAGATAAGATTTTAGAAAATAAACTTAAACTGAAGGGAACAAAGTATACCAAGTATAAAGAAGACTTTTCAAGAGAGAACAATTCCACATAATGTATGGTTGCCTTCTACCGAAAAGGAAGGTTTTCCCACCAACTCCATTTGGGCATAGGGACATTTCTTCTCAGATGTAAGATAAAAAGAGCAGAAGAAAACTTCAAGATTACTACCCAGTCTTCATAACCATAATGATCATTAAAACAATGAAAACTCGGGACATCATTACACTTATCACACTCAACTTGCTTTGTATCATTGCAAGTGTTGATGTATCGATTAGAAAAAAATATGAATTCCATGAAGCATTAATTCAAAATTTGAAAAATCATGTGCGAAAGCCTCATAAAGTACCCAAAAATATGGATGGCTCGAGTCTAGCTAAAATCGAGATTGAACCAAGTGTGAAATGGGTTTCGAAAGCTCTTGAACCTTAACGCGTCTGGAAATTCTGCTGCAAGTCGGATCTTGATTGCTTGTAGGCTAGCTCAGGGTTAGCTCGGATTAGAGTTGGCTTGGGGCTAGTTGGCTTGGGTGGAATCAGTTTGGGACAGAGCCATTCGCCTTGTAGTCGGTTCAGTAGAACTGGAGATTGACTTGATATCTTAAGCCCACCTCAAATGAGCCACTCAACTTTAGAGCAAAATGCAACAAGTGCAATTGGGAATATCTCTCTCACCTAGTCAATAATACCCCATTCATTCCAATCATAGTTCCTGTCTGGAAGTGGCATTAAGGAAGGAAAAGGGAATAGGTGGATGGAGGTGAAGTGGCTTACCTCATTTTCATTCCAATTTGGCTTGCGATTTCATCTAAATAAAAATCTTAATGTAGATCTTCCTCAGCTTTTGAGCCATCTATGCTTCAGGAAAAAGTGAACCTACCCGCTGATAATTAAGATTATGAGAAAGTGTTTGGCTGCTCTCCTCGATTTCAAAGAGAATTTTTCGTCGATTTCATCACAAGCACTCCCGTGTATCTTTCTGCTCTTTGATTTAGCAAAGAGGCGATGGAATCCTTGTAGGCTCTAAGAAAGTCGGTCAAGTGATTGACTATGATTCGTACATCGCTGATATATAGGATCTTTGTTTGTGTTACTTTGGTAGCACGAGATAAGCATTCTCCTTATCTTATTAAGATACATTGATCTTTATAGTGATAGGTTAAATAGGAGACCTAGATGAGCGTCAGTCGACCACGGAATATTGGTTTACACTAGGGGAAGGGCGAAACTGGCATGTGTGGTCTAGTTGCTCCTGCATGAATCCCACATTGGCGAGGGTTTTAGATGGTGCCTAAGAGATGACGAGATGATGGAGTCAGTAGCGCAATAAGACAATGGTGATGTTGCAGAGGCAGGATGGTAGAGGCGAGCTCTTAATGTTGTCGGAACTGGCTTGGGAAGCCTTCGAGAAGATCATGATTGTTAGTAAAGTCAGATCTGGTCTCGAGAGAGGCTAATGAAATCGGTCCTACGTTGGAATGGACTTGTAGACTCTGGCAAACTTCGGGATGGCCGGTGATGTTGATTGGTGTTGAAGGCTGTAATTTCGCTTAACGATGATGTCGACTTTTAGTTGGCGACAAACGGAAAATAGGGATGATATGGATCTATGCTTGATTGGTAACCAGGATGATTGGGAGGCCGTGACAACGAATCCGAGATCTAGGGTTTTCTGGAATTTTTTTTTCACTCTTTTATTTAATTTTTTTTTCCTTATCTCTTTCTATTTTTTTTTAATTTTTTTCTCTTTTCTTGTTTATGATGAATTTTTGTGCCTTTTTCCTCTCTTTTCTTTTTCTTTGTTTTAAAAAAAAACTAAGAGAAGATAGAGAAGACGATAACGGGATTTGGGGTTTGATGAATGTTTGCTTTTTGATACTAAATATGACATAGAACAGAAAAGCAAATTAAAAAATGTGGTTGGAATTGGATGGATTCGGGGAAAAACTAGTGTTTGATATAAAAGAATATAGGGTTGGGCGTCACACCCAGGCGAATTGTCCACTCTAAACAAAAATCATATGTTAGAGATTTCAAAGCATGCCACATTCCTAGAATTTCAAAAGAAACAATTTTCAAAATCTATCTTTGTTTCACTAATGTATAAAGAAACTTAAATCTTTTAAATAGAACAGTTCTACAGGCATGACATGTGCAAATAAAATAATTAATTATAATAGAAATATCAAAGAAAAACAAAATAAACCATAATTTCTAATTAATTTTACCCATTGAACATCCCTATCAATAATATTTGTGAACTAATAGTAAATAAGAATTGTAATTTAGGAAAAAATCAGAAATGTCATTTATGTGAATTTTGTTTTCCTGGGCAACTTTACTTCTTGAATCTTGATAGGTGATTTATTCGTCTAATGTGAGCGCAAATGGTTCACGATACCTAATAAATCCATCTTCCTCACTTTATTTGACAGGTGTACTACGTCTACGGTTTCATGTTGCTGGTTTTTCTTATCCTCATCATTGTCACCATCTGTGTAACCATCGTTGGTACATATTTCTTGCTGAATGCTGAGAACTACCACTGGCAGTGGACTTCGTTCTTTTCTGCTGCTTCTACAGCTCTATATGTGTACCTTTACTCTATTTACTATTACTACGTGAAGACCAAGATGTCAGGTTTTTTCCAGACTAGCTTCTACTTCGGCTACACACTTATGTTTTGTCTTGGTTTAGGAATACTTTGTGGTGAGTTAACTTCATTATCTTTACAGTGTGGTACCCTAGTTTTTTCTCTGCTAGCTGTTATTTAATGATACTCTGCTAAAATGCAGGTGCTGTTGGTTATCTCGGCTCTACATTGTTTGTGAGAAGAATCTACAGAAACATTAAATGTGATTAAGTTTATGGACGCAACATATCGTCAAGGGCATCATTTTTCTAGTGAAAGTTGCATTGCCGATGCTCCACATCATGTTAAGAAGGGTTGTGCTATATCTTCTTCTCTTGTTTGGTTCCCTTCTGATATTTTTTCTTATAGGTCACATTCTTTTTCGACTTTAATCCATATATAGTGTAATGTCCCGTCGACACAGTCAGCCTGCTTCTACCTCTATTTTGGTGTGACCATGAATCCAAGCCCGGGTTTCTTTCGACAAGTAGAGAGGCTTGTTGTACCTGTTTCACAATTGACTTCTCTTCTATACCTCGGATTTGATCTAACTGTTGTTATTATAGTGGATGTAGGTTGGATTTAACCTCGTTGGTGAGATCCTCCTCATCTCAAAGCAGTTTAATGGTTTAAGTTCTAAATAATGTATTATTCCCAGTTTATATCAACTGTTGGGCATTGTTAGCTTTTGTATCTAGTGGGTCATGTTCTCTGGCATCGTGAGTGCGTGATGGATGAATAATTTTTTCCTCCTTAGTAGTAGTAGCAGTAGTAAAGAATTTGTAACTTGTTACAACTTATTCGGAAGACGACTGAATTGCTGCTAGTTTACAAGACTGAATTGCTGCTAGTTTACAAGACTACTTATACTGCTAACTTTGCTGATTCTGACAGTAGTTCTCAGCATAGTTCCCCAAAATTCTTTGCACTTTGGGGAATAATAACAGCTGTATGTGGTTTGGAAAATGAATTCAAATAAATCCATTGTGCATTAAGAGACATTTCTGACCGAATTCGTGAGGTATGCGAATATTGTGATGAAAGAAGCTTGTGTTTTAGGAGTCCATAACGAAGTTATTGTGTTTTATTACTGAGACCATGGGCAAGTTTATTAAGTAATTTTGTTTGGAGAACATGCCTGTACATTTTGACCCCCCTCCCCAAGTGTCTTCGATGCCGACAATGAGTCTCTCCATCGAGGGGTGGACTTGTAGTACTTAGATATGTGAAGATGTGAATTTAGGAGTGTTTCATATTTGTTGCTTGATAACTTTATCTCTTTAAATAAAGAATGACTTAAGCTAATAAACCAGCTCATATTTTTTCAGCTCTCAACATTGCTCCTCTCTCTCTCTCTCTCTCGGTATATATATCAATAGCAGACTACAGGAATGAGTGGGGTGGGCTGCAGTGAGCTGATGGGCCTAACTATGGGCCGACAGCTGCACAGCCCCCAGCTGACCATCTTCCGACCGAAAGAGTCACGGATGCCGCAACTCTCCCTCTGCCCCACCTTTAGGGAATTTTTCGATGGGCACAACTTTTTTTTCCCAGTAAGCATACCCTCTCTTTTGAAATGAGAGGGTTTTTTTAGTGAGCACACTATTATTTCCAAAACATCCTTCCATTTCCTCCTCTCTCTCTCTCTCACGTACTTGATCCGGACTAACAGTCTATTTCCTCCTCTCTCTCTCACGTACTTGATCCGTGCTAATAGTTTCGGATCAATATGAAGTAATCCGGGATTGTTAGTTTGGATCACACTGGTTAATCTGGACTGTCTAACCCAGATCAAAGATGATTGATTCTTTCCTCTTCCTCCTTTCTCTTCCTCTTTTCTTCTCTTCCAAAAAATCTTCTCTAACCTAAATACCAAATTCTCCTTTTCTCTTTCTATTCTCTTATCTAAATCCAACACTATCTAATCTTTCTTCTCTCCCTTTTGCCTATCGCTGCCGTCTTCGCCGTTGCCGGTCCAGACAATACCACCGCTGATTCTCTTTCGCTATTTCTTGCGGATTTTAGGATTTTTTCTTTTTTTGGTTAATTAAACTTGAGAATATAAGGAGAAGAGAGGAGGAAGACGTGATATTTTGGTCCAAAAAATTCGATGGTAAAATTGTAATTTGATAGAAGTTTTAAGTGAGCCCCCTAGGAAAAATGCTGTGCCCATATAGAAACTCCCCACCTTAGGAGCCCAGCTACAGGAACAGTAGTAGCAACTCCCAGGGGTGCTCGCGGTCTGTGATCCGCCATTAGAGCGGTGCCGAGTCCTGACCTCTCACCGCTGTCTGGACTACCATCTGCCAGAGGCATTTGGATAATAGGGATCTTGGACTTGAATGGGGAGCCGGTGTGGGAGAAGCCACCGCCGTCTGCAGGAGCAGACAGAATGAGAGGAGAGAGGGGAATTCAAGTATTTCGAATTCTCTACTTAATACAAGATCACGAGGACCCTTCCTGGAGTAATTTCAGCCGGGTCGATCAAGAAGAATTATTCAAACATCTTTTAAATGTGATTCTTGTAGAATGTATTACAATTCTTGTGAATTTGAAAAATATTTTAACCATCTAGCAACTTAATAGAACACTGAAATTACTCCAGATATGCCTAGTTATAATCTCACAAAAATCTACTCGTCACAGATTCCACAAGTATTAACTCAATCCATGTAAAACATAAATTGTACGAGTTTTTACAGCCTCCGGCTAATAAAAATTTAAGTTCAAACGAAGTGTACAAGACCACGATAAAGGAAACTCAGATCTTTCTTGTTGCTTAAATCCATCTATGCTCATGCATTTTGACAGTCTACATGGTATTTGTAGTACTTAGAAAAAAGCTGAAACAACAGGACCTGGGAGTTGCAGTATTGCTGCAACTCTTTTCTAACTGAAATTGTGAAAATTTATATATTGAACTAAACATACAATGAGACAGACAATAAAATCGATGACAAACGTGATAAAAATATAGTTCTACAAAAATGTTTTGCCTTTGCTCCTAGTTGGATGTCATTACAAACAGCAGCGCTACAATTATGATGAAGCTCGCAAACATTCCAGCAACCAATATCCAATCCAACGTAGCCAGCCTACCTCTGGCTCTTCTTCCTTGCTTATCTATTTCGTGTTCGTTGGTCATCTTCTCGGGTCCTTGCATCTTCTTCCTCAGTAGCAGACACTGAATAGAATTGACCAGGGTTCTGCTTCTCCAGTTTCCGGGTTTGGAGCTATCAATTATGATGCTATCGTTAGGAGCCTCACTTTCCATACAACAACTTTGGCTGCAATTTTGTGACGTGAGAGAGCAGGGTTCTGGTTCCCTAGAGCACGTACAGCTGATGCATGAATCGGGTTGAGTAGTTATTGCTGTGGTGTTGCTTTGGAATGTGTTTTCCTTCACTGGTTCTGGGTTTCCTATCACTTCACCAAAAACGGACCATCTTCCTACTGACGTAATTTTCACATTGGTTGAGGTGCCCAGCATACTCTCCGGAGCGACTACTAACACTTGAATGTATCCCTTAGTATGGCCAACCTGTGGTAGTAGCAGAATATCAAGATCACAGCTTTTAAATCAACCACACCTAAGGTCAGGAATAGTAAAAAGAGAGATTGAATGATGTCACTCTGCTGAGTTTAAAAAGAAGTCTATTTTTACATATGTAAAATAGCAATATTGTTACATTAGATATCTCTGAAGAAGAACTAGTTTTAGATATGTACGAAGGTTATCGAATTTGAATTTTCCCCACTGACTACTACATCCACTTTAAAGCTGAAACAATAACTAATTTCTAATGACTTGATTATTTATGAGACAACTAAGTATCCTATTGGATTATCAGGCAGGCATTTCCAGCCAATCTTGACCGTCTGCATGAAGTTCACAGCCAGACTTGAAAAAGATTAAACAAAAAGAGAAAAATGAGCTCCGCTGCACAATGAATAGCACTTAGAAGCAAACATCATGGGTATACCTACTGTGACTAATTAACTTCCAGTTTGTCACAAAGAAGAACCAAACTACAACATGGACATCACATGCACAGTAAAGTACAGAGGTCAGAGAGTTCGCATACCAGATGAATTCCATCAGTGGCAATTTCAGTAATCCAAATTCTCTCTATACGACCTTCCATTCCATTGTAAGGGTTAAATGATTCAAATACACAAGTCAATTCACGACTGCGCTTTTTCACTATTGTGCTGGGAACTTTCTTCATCCTTGCAGCAGGAGTTCCTGCATGATTTACAAAGGTAAACAGATAAAATAGAATGATGCACCGCCAACATCTCAACTTAAAAAAAAAAAAAAAATTATTAGCGTGATAAAATTTTATATAAATGAGTTTACAGTACACATAGATTCTAGAAGATAGTGAGTGGATGTTAATGAAAAACATACAGAAAATACCTGGTCTTGGGTAAAATTGGGATATATGAACTTGAGAAAACTGGTACTCTTTTATAAGACAAACAGTTTGCGCAAAATCTTCATCAGTTTCACCTGAATAATTCACAATACAAATACAGTATCCATTAACTCGACTCTGTCGTCAATTTTTGTTACCAGAATCTTATAAAATCTTCGATTGCTTTATGAAGGTTTTCATTAAAAAGAACGCAAAGGATAAAGACGAGGAGTGGAATTCAGAACAGAAAATATTCATCCAAAAACCAACTAGTAGAGCGATGACTGCTAACTGACCAGGAAATCCACATATTATATCAGTGGCAATCTGCATTCCAGGTACAAGTTCATTCAGAGTGTCCACCACAGTTCTGAACTCACTCACAGTGTATTCACGATTCATTGCCTAGAAGAAAATACAAAGTTGGAGCATATCAGGTGTCAAAATCAAACAGCACAAACTACATCCATGCTTAGTTAACTTTGCAGTATGTTCCCGCTACTGCTAAAATAAATGCAGGAAAAGATGCAGCGGCCATTATCATGAACAAGCACATACTGATTGGGGAAACGATAAGCTTCTTTGAAAATTACGTACAAAGTTACAAACTTACCTCAAGAACTGAGTCACTCCCACTCTGCACAGGGACATGTAGAAACGAATATACTGAAGGATGGCACAAAATTTTAGCTATTTCTTTCAAGTGTTCCAGTATGTAAGGAGGATTTGTCATGCCGATGCGAAGCATAGTGCTTCTATCAGGCGGAAGTTCTTCAACAATGGCAGTAAGTAGAAGTGGAAGATTTGTTCCAATATCCCGCCCTGCAATATCATAAAAAGTTTCAGTTAAAGCGAGGTTCAGGTGCAAACCTGCAAGGGAGTATGATATTGCTACATGGGAACATCAAATGTTATTGCCAAAACAACGCAAAGAAATCAGTATACAACAGCACACTGAAGTTAAGATATACCCAAATCTCAAACAAACAGCAAAAAACCTCAAGGGGAAACAACATTAAACAAGATTGCTATTAGAAGGTTAATTTTACACTTCTCAAGAAATCACTAGCCAGCGGCAAAAAAAACATTCATGACAATTACTCATAAAGATTAACATCCTACGAGTAAGTTAGGAGGTGTCACTATATCAGTGTGCCCTACAAACTTTCCTGGAATCTACAGCTCTGAAATATATATATATATATATATATATATATATATACTCCACGACAAAGTGACTGCCTTATTCCTAATAAGGTATTCTGGACCATCTCAAAGCAGAAACTTTACCATATGCACCAGTATCTTCACTGCTCAACCATATCTCTTTAACTCCATCAGAAACAACAGCTCTTACACGCCCTACCTGTGTAAAGTTTAGTCAAAATGACATTTCAAAGATTTAAAATAAATAAATACACTGCCAGGCAAAACATCTTACAAGGCTGTCAACTGTGTAGCTCCCTAGGTGACCACGAGCATGCTTCGTCTTGCAATAAGTGCAGGCACCTAAACAACCTACATTAATTGGAAGAATCTCAATAAATCTGTTCTTTCTCACCTGTTGGGGAAAATAAGAATTTATGTTAAAGATCATCTGCGAAAAAATCAAACAAGCAGCTAAAATATCAGAGCTAAATGTCCTAAGGATAGTTGTGACATGAAAGGCAGCAAAACTTGAAAATCAAAGAAAATTGGTGAAACAAAAACGATCACACAATCTGCAACTTAGGACCTTAGGAAGATCTAAGGATGGCAATGTTTTCCGGCTTAAAAGCCGCACTTCATGGCCTTTCAATGTCTCCTCAACAACTTCTACCACGCGATCTATTTGCTGCACTCCAATTATACTGACGCCTTCAAGTTCCTTTAAGTCCCGACTTCCTTGAGGAACACATCCAGCCACCACCAATGGCTTGTTTGCACTTCTACACTTTGAAATGAGGGTGTCCATGGCAGATTGGCTAGGTGACTTCACAGTGCATCTGCACAATGCAAATGTAGAAATGATAATAACTTATGATCATCAATTGAAGCTGAACTTAATTGTATATCACAGATGACAGCCCACTGTTAAGATCCTAAAAAGTCAATAGAAACTACTAGATTAAATTTAAGCTGCATTACTTTTTCATCACAAAATAGCAAAGCAAACAAAAATGGTGACCTGATACCAGCTAATCTAATCTAACAAGTAAAAAATGCCAGTAAACCAGTTCGGGAAAAAAGGGAATTTCATACGATCATGGCCATAATGAATTACATTGAAGGGGAAAAGAGTGCGAGCAGTACGTATTTATCAACCATAGGTCTCCCTCGTCAGGATTGTCACTAACTGAATATCCAAATGCTGAAAGCTGACCAGCCATATATTCACTGTCACTCTGTCCAGAAGTCACAGAGAGCAGATGTTATAGGCAAAGTAAATATCACTTCAGGTTCCATCTTATAGACGCAATATGTAAATAAATGCAGTTGTTACTACAAAGAAGAGAGAAGTAGTAAACCATCATTGAATTATTAAGTTCATATAAGAAACATGTTGTCTAACATGTAATCAAAAGCCCTGTTTGGCTCGTGGAAGTAGGTGAAGGAAGAAAAATAGAAGTAGATTCCAGAATAAAAATTTAGGAAGAGACCTCTTCAATGGAGTTCGATTGTTTGTGTGCTTACTTTTGGAAGTAGTGGACTAGGAAAAATATAATTTTATTATCTAATAAAATAATAATAATAATATTTTATTGTTATTTAGACTAGAACTGAAAAGTAGTCATGAGAGGAAAATAAAATATTAATATTTATCTTGTTCATAAAGCTTCATGATTTCTTCCACTCAAAAATAGGGTGAAGAGAAAATTAGAGTTGCCACATAGAATCCATATCATCTTAGTTGAAGTAACTTCCAATTCTATTTTTAGCCAAACAAACAAATGAAGTAGTGAAATTAGTTTTACTTCCACTACTTCCAATTTACTTCCTTGCAAACAAACACACCCTAAGTATAGGACAGAAGGCCTATCATGCAGACATAGAGCTGCAAACGAGCTGAATGTTAAAAGGGAGACAATATGGATCAACAAAGAATGCAGCGTAGAAGACTTTCAAAACATATGGTTCCGTCAAGTTCAACTTTCAAAATTCCAGATACTAGTTAGTTCAACACCTTTAGTTTCTGGCATCAGATCTCAACTGGGCTATATGAATTATGAAGCAAGAGTATAAAACTGCAACTTGGATCTGATTTTCACTGGAACCTAGGAATGAGAATGATGGGTCCAAGGACCAATTCTAGGCCTGTTGTATTAAAAAATTTAAACTAGAAAAAACAAAATTTTTCGTTTTAATTCAATATTTTCAATATGGCGGGCCAAAATTTGACCATTGAACTCATCCATTCTCATATCTACTGGAAACCAATCTGCCACCGTAGATTACATAAATTCTTGAGGCAAATGGCATATATAATCCTTCATATCTCCTTATATTTGTTTCTAAGAACTCAACACCCATAAGTTAGCTTGGTCCTGATCTTATGCAAACAATGCTAACAATTGGTTAATGAAACTAGACCGGTTCAAAACATGTTGCCTCTCATTGCCATTTATTTCATCTTACTACCCGTTTCCAAGCTACGTTACTTACTATCTTTGTTTCAGTTCTAAGTAAACCAAAAACCCTAGCATTAATCTGTATCCCCCTCCTCAACTATGCATAAGTTTTTACATTGAATTCAGTATGTAGTCGCACGCAAGATTAAAAGTTAATACATACAGCCGCTGGCAATGCTTATGTCCCAAATTGTTGGTTGTAACTTGCAACATATGCTAGGGTTTAGAAACACAACTAATAGAAATTCCATGTGGCCATTGCTCATTTTATTTCAATTAAGTCCTCAAAGAACTACTAACCATTGAATTAATTATAAATTTTATAAAAAATTGACCAAAATCTCCTTTGTTTACCTGGTTATGGGAGCATCCGAAGGTCTTGATATAAATAGTCTGCAAGCAAAATTACGAAAACAAATTCAAGTTAAAAAAAAAAAAAAAAGAAGATTGCTTGCTGAGACAAATCAAATCAAATCAAAGTTCTTTGTCGATGAGTATCACCTGACTTCCTGGGATTTGAGGGTTGAATGATAATAGGGGATCTTGAACCAGACGGGCCTTGGCCTTCCTCTTGGGCTTGACGCCGACGGCCACCGCTACGGGGAGGCGGAGGCCCGGCGGAGCTCCGGCCGCCACCACGTCCTCGATGTCCTCCATCGTCGACAACGGGTCGAGCGAGAGAGATAGAGAGTGGTGGCGAGATCTATTGAGATCAGTCACAGGAAATTAGGGTTTAGAGAGTCGGGAAAAGGAGGAGCTCACTGTGAGCGCTGGATAGCAATTCGTTCTTACTTTTTCTAACGTGCGCGTCAAATTTTTTTTAATCTTTTTCGTATTTTCTAATTGTTTTTTTGGGCTTTGGCCCTGAAGTCCAAATGGGCCGTGCCTCTTTTTAAGACCTATCCTTCCTAACATAAAGTTTTGGGAAAATTCTAAAGCAAACCAAATCGAGTTTTGGGCTGTTTCATTTGGGCTAGCCCAACCCGCACCCATGAACCCAGTCACCGCCTCATATGCCCCCCCCCCCCGCCCCTCGATCCGCCCGCGTCGGACACGTCCAGCAAATAATCAACTGACCGAACAATACGCGCCACCTCCGCTTGCCACGTGCCCCTCCCTCTGCCCACGCGTCAACCGCCAAAACTCCTCTTAAAAAATCCGCACCAGCCCAAATCAAAGCAGCCGCCTTGCACTCTCACTCGCTCACACAAAAAGTTTCAATCCAATCCCCAACAATGATCAATATTGCTGCCTTGGCCCTCCTCGTCTCCTCCCTCGCCGCCGCCGGAGTTTGGTCCCCGCCACCTGACAGCCCCCGCCTCATCCGCGAGGGCCACCGCCTCATCGTCGTCGAGTACGAGCGCCACATCCCCTCCGATCAAACCCCTGATCCACCTCCAAAAACCTCTCACGGCGTCATCGGAGAGGCAAAGGAACGGTTTCAAGAATCCTCATCTCTCCTCCCCAACGCCGGGCAAGGCATCGCCACCCCCGAATCGGCCAGTGGTGAGAAGCCGGCCGCTCATTCGGCTAAAGACTTGATTTGCGATGCGTATGGCTCTTGCAAGGAGAAGATATCCCATGCTTTTCATATGGGGAAGGAGCGGATCAAGGAGAGCGCGGCGGATGTCGTCGAGAGGGCGAAAGAGAAGGCTTCCGATGTGAAGGAAAGCGCAGAGGATGCCGTTGAGAGGGCGAAAGAGAAGGCTTCGGATATCAAGGACAGCGCAGAGAGCACTGTGGAGAGGGCGAAAGAGGGGGCTTCGGATATCAAGGACAGCGCAGAGAGCACTGTGGAGAGGGCGAAAGAGAAGGCTTTCGATATCAAGGAGAGCGTGAAAGAAAAGGTTTCTGAGTTCGAAGAAGGCGCGAAGGATGCAGCGAGAGGTAAGCTAGAGGGTGCCAAGGACGCGGTGAGAAGCAAGATGGATAGCACGAAGGACGCAGTGAAGAGCACGGTCGAAAGCGCGAAGGATGAGGTGAAGAAGGCGGCGGATGTCACAAGAGATGCAGAGCATGATCTCTCCGGAAACATATCGCAGGCGGTGGGCCGGGCAGAAGAAGCTGCAAACTTGCTGCATCAGAATCTGACCGACATAATGAATCGGGCGAGGGGTGTTGCGGTTGATGCTGCCAAGTACGTTGGCGCACCAGCGACTGCAAGGGCTGCGGCGTCGATTGCACATCTGATGGCGTTTGCGTTGGTGTACGGGACGTGCGTGTGGGTGACGTTCGTGTCTAGCCACGTGCTGGCCGCGGCGCTGCCTCGGCAGCAGTTTGGGATGGTGCAGAGCAAACTGTACCCGGTGTACTTTCGAGTGATGGCTTATGGGGTCGGCATTGCTTGCTTGGGGCATTTCTTTGCGAGGGAGAGGGTGGTCGGGATCGAAAGAGTGCAGGGATACAATTTGCTTGCTGCCTTGGGCCTGGTTCTAGTCAATATGTTCTATTTGGAGCCTGAAGCTACCAAAGTTGGTTGGTAGTTATAACAGCTGTTGTAATTTGATTTTTTTTTTTGGGGTCAAATTTAATTGTCTTGATTCGCAGGTGATGTTCGAAAGGATGAAGATGGAGAAAGAAGAAGGCCGCGGCCGGGACATGGCCGACGTGCTCCAGGACGATACTCCGGTAGTGACCGCTTCAACCGTGAGAACCACCACTGCAACGGCACAATCCGCCAGCACGATCGGCGTGACCAAGACGACTGTGGCGATGGACCAGGAGGCGGTGAAGGGCAGGGCGGCGAAGCTGAACAAGAGGCTGAGGAAGCTCAACGGGAACTCGTCGTTCGTCAACATCCTCACGCTGATGAGCTTGACTTGGCATCTGGTGCACTTGGGCCGGAGGTTGCAGATGAGTTGCACCTCTATGTAATGTTTTGTTTTGTCGTCTTGTTTAGTTTGTAACACAGCAATCTCACATGTAATTAAGTTAGTACTGCTGAACTAACAAGAACAGATGGTTTGTTTGTTGTAATCGATTTGAGTTTTGGCTGTTGTTAGAATTTTGATTGAATTGAATGGGTAGGATTAGTGTTAGTGCTGGTGAACACGACAACTCCTTTGATGGTGAATAGCTCTTATTGAATAACTTCGTTCAAGGGGCTAAAAAAATTGGATCGTCTCTCTGTTCTAAGTACATATTTAACTCTGTACCGCTCTATTTTTTTCCCAAGAAAAAAAGATTCGAGGGAAAAATATAAAGAAATGTTAATATTAATTTTTAAGATGTGAGTAGGAGCAGACTCCTAAAGTGTAAGATAAATTTGTAAAAATTGTAAATATTATACCTTGCGTTTTGTTTGCTATCATATTATTGTCACTTAGATTGGTGGACATATACAAGTGACGCGGAGCTTCGCTCCCCAGTGACCATTAGGTAATTTAGGAGGAATTCGCACAGGAGATCAGACCTTCAGATTCTAGCAGACTCGGACGCGTCCCTGGCAGAGGAGGGGGAGATCGAGATTCCTAAGATGGCCCCGGAGCGCCACTAGTCACCCATTTGAACCCGGCGCGTAGTTTTTATTTGATATAAATGAGTACTAGATTAGAATTTTGTTTTGTTTTGTTTTATTTTCAACGGAGCGGCTGTCCAGTGTCCATCCCGGCCTAGAGGAGTCACGCCCCATGTCGGATCCACTATCTCCACCCGCACGTGCTTCCCATATATTATATACATAAAGAAAAAAAAAACTCAACCCAATTCATTAATTAGAATCTCTGCCTCCATCCCGCTTCTCGTTTCTCGCGCCCTTGTCGCCCCAACCCCTCAAAATCAAGATCAATGGAGTCCGCTCGATCCATCGATTCAGGACTCAAGCAGCAGCAGCAGCAGCGGCAGCAATGGGCGAGGGGCGGTCGCTGGCGGAGACTCCGACGTGGTCGGTGGCCACCGTGACCACCGCCATGGTCTTCCTCTGCCTCCTCGTCGAGCGCTCCATCTACCGCCTCGGCAAGTGGCTCAAGCAGACCAAGCGCAAGGCCATGCTCGCATCCCTCGAAAAGATCCGGGAAGGTAAGTATAACTGTATCAGCTTCTCCTCATCCTGCAATAAATCTACGCCTCTCAACTGTTTGATGAATTGTCTCATTGAAAAAAAAAACTCAGAGCTAATGCTGTTGGGACTCATCTCGTTGATGCTGAGCCAGACGGCAAGATGGATCTCCCAGATCTGCGTGCCGTCGTCTCTGTTCAGTAGTAGATTCTACATCTGCTCTGTGGACGATTTTGCCATCGGAGAGGGCGAGAAGCATCCGAATCGGACGGATTTTGCCAGCACTGTCTTCAGGTTGCATCCTAATGGCTGCAATGAGGTGAAGGGAGTTCTTGAATTGTGTAGAACTAGATGATTTTTTTGTTGCTTAATCAGTAGTTTGATTGTTGAATCAGGGTTATGAACCGTTTGTCTCATTCGAAGGGTTGGAGCAGCTGCATAGGTTCTTGTTTATTCTTGGGATTACTCATGTGCTATACAGTTTCGTTACGGTTGTTTTGTCTATGATTAAGGTAATGTACCTTTGTTGGATGTGTACAGAATGTATAGTTTGTTGATTTTTGCTGATGGAGGTTATGCAGATTTATAGTTGGAGGAAGTGGGAGAAGCAAGCTTACCCAATGTCTACCGAGGATTTACAAGGTATAACACTCTCTTTTTTGGGTTCTGGGATTACATTTTGGCTAATTTATATAGTTTTACTTATGTACATTTGTCATCTATGCAAGTTTAGTCTTAGGGACCCTACAGTTAGGTGCTATTTTGAGATTTTTCTAGCGATAGTTGTTGTACTGTCTTCAAGAGTTTTATTTAATGTTTCGTGTGTTGTTTTGGGAGATTGTATAGTTTGGAAGTAGCTGAACATATGGACACCTTTTGCTCCCTTGGTATATTTTTGGAAACATGAATCAAATTGTTCCTTGTCTCGATTATGTTTTGTAAATCGTATATTTGCTGTTTTTTTTTGGAGTAATTGTTGCTGATTATTGTTGATTGCTGCTAATTATTTACTGTGAATAGTTGCTGATTGCTGCAATTATTGGTCACAATTTCCTTGCTCCATTTCTTGTTGACTTACTTGATTGCTTGTGAAACTAGCTTGATTTCTATGCTGCAATTTGTGATTGCTTGCTCGTTTGTTAGGACCTTAGAATAGTTTCTATATTTTTAGAATATTTCTATATTGTGTTTTGATATTTTAAAATTACTTCCTTGTATATGAAATTTATTGTATATAGTTTTTTTTTTTTAATTTTGATTAAATAAATGGAAAATTAAATAACCTACAATACAGTGTCCTACATGTGATGGAACCTAATGAAGGAAAATGTTATGTCATACATTACATTGAGTTTCACTATTGCTTTTGTTGTAGTGGAACTCTTCAAATGTCCATTTTAATACTTCTTTCTTTGTAGCAAGGAGGGCCAAAATGATGAGGAGGCAATCAACTTTTGTTTTTCACCATACATCTCATCCTTGGAGCAAGAACAAGATATTAATATGGATGGTGCGATTTCATCTTGTTGTGGATTATATTTCAAGTTGCATTTTGGCTTCAAAACATTTAATAATCATGACGTTGGAAGTTTTTTTTTTAACCCATCCATACTGTAGGCTTCAAGACTTGTACTCCGCATGGTTATTGTTTTTGAGACAATCAAGATGCTAAATTTCCTTGTCATTAGTTTTTTACTCTATTTTTTATAATTCATTTCTTATTAAGAAAATAATAACATGTGCTACAGTGAAGTAATACAACATAGCCTACGGAACTTTTGTGAAGATTGTGGAGTTCAACTCAGCATGTGCTGGTTTTTTGCAGCCCCTCTTCTTTTACCTCCTAAACCGTAAAGCTGGCTCTCAAATCCTAAAATCTAATGTCATCAAAACCTTTAAACAACCTGGAATCTAAACCCTAAGATACATCATATATGCTATAATGTTATTATGTTTCATTTGGATTTGTCATTTGCAAGATGGTGATAGTGATGATGGATTGTGGTGGAGAATTGGGTTATAATGAGCCTGAGTTCCCAATTGGGGTGTCAATTTTAGGGGAATTTTTTGTTGGGTTTAAATTTCAAAATTTGGACTTTACAGAGTTTAGTTTATAGAATTATATTGATTTATAAACATATTCGGTAGGCATAGTTATTTTTTTGCTAAAAATTCCAATTTACATTATGCAAGCACAAATTGCAACACCCCAAAGAGTGGGTGTGAATAGTCCCACATAACTAAGAAAATGTGTAAATATTAATTTTCATGTAATATAAAAATTATTTTAGCTAACTTTCTTTAGGGAAGAACTAGTATTTAACTAATAGTTGAGCATGAATGAGACGAAGTGGTATGGGGATGGGTAATCTCATAGTAAGTTCTTAATTGGAGGTGATACATGAACACATCATGTTCACAATTGGAATCCAAAATGTGAAAAATCCATGATTTTATATATGAGCCTATACCTATATATACCACATATGTATCGGATTTGGAGGTACCAATATGGTGTGTGTGTGTGTGTGTTGCCGATACTTCTAATATTGTAGGTTGTAGGGGTGGCAAATGGGTCTCGACCTGCCGGGCCAACTTGAACCTGCCTCTACAGTTTGCAAATGGATCAACCAATCTAACTCAATTGATAATCAGGTTGGATATATGTTTGGTAGTTGACTCGTTATAACCTAGCTAACCCATTTACATATATATATATATATATATATATATATATATATATATATATATATATATAGTTATATACATTAGTGTAATATATACATACCACAACTTTGTAGAGGTGAAGTTGGTAAGAAACCTATATTTCTTTCCTCGTGACTGAAGTTTGATTCCTTGCCTCATCACATTTTTCCAAAAAATTAAGTGATGTTCTTATATAGATTAAATGTTGGTCACCTAATACAAAAATCACCTCTCTCTAGTGGTTCTTGTGCTAGATATCTAAACTTTAGGTCCGAGGTTTGAATCACTTTGCATCATTAAATTCTTTTCTTTAATGAAAATAGTCTTAGGCAAACCTGAATAGCAACTAATTGGGCTATGCGTGTCGGGCTTGGGTACCCGATTATAAACGGGTGTGGTTACAAACTTACAATGTGGGTTTTCTACTCATATAATAAACGGGTTAGGTATGGATATGCCTTATACGTTGGATGAGTCCTGGTCTAACCTGAACCCAATTATCCCAACCCGGTTGCCTCCTTTAATGCTATTGCCAGTATGATATGTTGATTCAGATACTGATATTTTAAACTTTGGATGAATCTCATTCAGATGAATAGGTCTCTCTCTTACAGTATAGGCCTGTAGGGCTAAGTTCAATGTAGCTTCTCTAAAATTGCTAAGCTTAAGCGTGTGAAAGATTTAAATATAGATATAATTGTATCAAGATAATGCATAAGATATATTCATCTATTAAGTTTAAACCAGGATGAATATGACTTTAGAAAGTATATATTTAGCTTCTTTAATAAGTTTATAAATGTTTCATAAGTTAAAAGCAATTGAATAAAAATTTTACACCATTTTTTTTCTTTATCTTGAAACATGCATGCATCATATTAGTGATGTCAGAAAACCATTGGACATGCTAGAGCATTTGTAAATCTATATGTATCTTTTGGTATGTTCTCAACATGTGTGTTTGAAAATGCCCTCTTCAATTTTTCACAATTCTATAATAAAGTTAGTCTAGATTACACTATCCTACCATTAGCTTTACCTACTTTTGAATTGAACTATCATAAACTCTGTAAAATACAAAACCCTACCTTGAACTTTTCCACCTTTTTCACTAAACTACCTTCATCATTTAGCCATTTGCAACTTTGCCATGTGATGGCACCGGTTACGGAAATTATTTTAATTTCTCCATTTCTCTCATCTCCTTCCTCCTTTCTTTCTTCTCCCTTCTTCTCTTTCAAGTTCTCTTAGAATCCAAACGACTGTTAGTTATACCTCTATAGTGAGCTAGCCCTTGAGCTCCTCTGTGTCCCTGCTATCCTTGCCCCTGCCTTTTACTTGCATGTTGCATCCTAACCCTCACCTCCTAGTCCATCAGTAAGGAAACAAAGCTGAAAAATGAAACCAGGATGGTTTGGAAGTTAATTCGTAGGCCAAAAATTGTTGATTGCCGGATGCTTTCTTCTTTAGCGATGTGATGCTGTTGATTAGAAGGAGCTTCAAGAAAGGTTATGATTTTTAAAAATATTTTGATGGTTGTCATGAATAACAAATTATTTTGGAAGTTGAATTTGGAAATACATGCCATTACATGTTGATTAGCAATTACAAGGGAAGAGGCAATGAACGAAGTGTTCCCTTTCTTTGATCTGCTGTCAATTTAGTGGTGGCAAATTGGGACTGGATGTCAATTCAAAGCTGAAGCCTTACTAGTGTGGATCTGGAATGGAAATAACGCAATGAATGAGGTATTTAATAATTTCTTTGATGACATTGTGGAAGGAGAGGACTTTACCTTTATTTTGATCTAAAACCTGCTCTTCTTTTTTGTATTCCTCATCTTCAGATGTTTCTTTGGGTACACTTCTGGAGGTAGCAACTTCTTTGATTACCACTTAACTTGAGATCAGATTCAAGCAAAGACATAAGTTTAGAGAGGAGATGATTGTTTGATGAAAAAAATGAGAGGTAGGCTGGATTCTTGGATTTCATTTAAGAGAAGGGGCAAATATGTCAATTATTGCTTGTCATTGATGTTGCTAGAGAGTTTAGCACAAATTGAAAAGTTCATGGTGGCTTTTTATATTTTACAGAGTTCGTGATTGTATAGTGCAAAGGTAGGTAAACGCCGTACAATTATATTCCCGTGCTTACATAATCATACCCGGGCCCTATGGGACTGCACTTATATTAGTTTGACATGGTTTCTTGTCCACTGAACGCTGATAATAATAATTTTAATGTCTTAAATACTTTAACTGAACATTTTATTAATTTGCAAGCATGCCAGCTTGCAAGGTTCAATTTACTCAAACCTTAGGGATCCACCCATAAGATCTTTGCAGCAATGTGTCTATACTTGATTATGTCTCTTCAGCTATTATCATATGACATTTTCCTGATTTTGAGATCATAACCTAATTTTATGTGTAGCTGTGCTTCGTACGTCAATTCAAAGGTTCTATAGCAAAGTCAGATTACATGGCACTTCGCCTGGGTTTCATCACAGTAAGTATTTAAATTCCTCTGACATTGTTTCCATTTCTTCTTGAAGTTCCAAAACAAGTACAGTGAGTGATCAAATGTTATGCCATCCCTTTAGTAGCTAAGATGGAATGACTTGTTGTTAAGCTCTGTTGATATTTTTTTGTCAGGCTGATTTATGACGTGTTTTCGTTTTTCAGAATCACACACTGCCAGTTTCTTATAATTTCCATAAGTACATGGTTCGGAGTATGGAAGATGAGTTCCATGGAAGTGTTGGTATCAGGTATTTGAAGATAGACAACATGCTAGAGCCTCTAGATAAATGATTTAACACTCGTTTGCATCTTCTCTGCGACCTTCATTAATTTCGATCAGTGCATTTCCACATCCAAGGAGCTACTGGTTTCTCTAACTTTGATGATTTTCTGCTGCACTCTTCAAAATTGATCATTGTTTTTTCATACAAAAAGCAATATAAATATGTCTACGACGAAGTTTCATATCCCAAATGCAAATTATTATATTTTAAATAGTTGAGGTAACATGCTTATCTCCTACTTCTATGTTTAGAAAGTTACGGAGCTTGTCATAGGGAACATATTTAGTGATTTGAAAACTCACTTGTTTGGTTTCTATGGATGAATATCTTAGTGAGAACACCAACTATTAACATGGCTCCTAAGTCCTAATGATGATGAGATTTATCCAGACCATTCAAATGAGCATCTAACTTCGCTCACGCATATATGCTATATATTTATATTGCAAATAAAAGGAAACATACCCAAGTATGGAAAATATAAAATGAGTAAACATTCCAATACCTTTGTGATATTCAGATGCCGAGGAATCGAGGATGGTGTTTGTTTCTGAATTTCAATGCCTTTGAGAGTATATACTAGAAATGGAACTGTATTACCTATAGCAAGCCTTAAGATGAGCAAAATGGTGAAAAGTGGGGTCCATCATGCAGGAAAGACAGCCTGCCCAACGTGGCAATTTTACATGTTATGATATTCATTAATGCTCGAACTGAGGCTGAACATTTCTGCCTCCTTGCTAGGTAGGGATGGTAATGGACACGTCCATGGGTCGATTTTTGGCCCGTTCTATACAAAATTTTGAATTAAAAATTAAAATTTTATTTTTCTAATTCAAAATTTTATATAAAACGGACAAAAAATCAATCTATGGACACGTCCATTACCATCCCTATTGCCAGGTGCCTTTCTCTGAAAATCTCAATCAGACCATGAAGGAAATCTTGTATTATATGACAATTTTGTTCTCTATACACTATCTCAGGGTAGTTCTTGTTCCACCTACTTTTGCCACAGTCTCACAATTCAACATTCATCATTTGTTCTTGTATCTAATAGATCATGCCTCAAAATATTATTTGATTCTGCACCACTGGAACTAGGCGAGACCATGGGCAGCTCTGTATTGTTGTGTTTCCCGTAAAGTTAGTATAGGGACATACTGTTGATTTAGCTGGTTAGAGCTATATTGGCCTTGGATTAGTTATATCATATTTTGTGGTATAGATTTATGATGATGAATGCCAACCTACTTCAGTTTGAATAGCTTGCCATGGATTGGGATTTTTATTTCTTTCTTGATGCCCCTAGTTATTTGATTGTATTTTCCAAATCTTCTTGTCCTTGATTTAACCTTATATAGAATTATTTCATCTTAGTCATCGTGTTGGTTTCACTTCAGGCATATAGAAACATTTCAATCTTTAAATGAGCAAATATTTTCCTTTCATTAGCAAATAAAAAAATTGAGTAGTAGTCAATAGTTTGGTTGCTTGAATAATTATTCCACTGTTAATGTGCGCTACAGAACATAAGCCTATTAAGGTATCAGTGCTTCTTCGTGCACATAGTTTGAAAATCATTAGTTGAGGCATCACTGACAAAGAAATGTATATTGTTCTGGAAACCGCTTTATTGTAATCTTCTCTTTTTGTTTGATAATTTCATGCAAGTGCCTCTTCACCAAACAACAAAATCTGTCACTCACAAAATTTTAGTTTATTTCCCAAGCCATGTTTGTCACTGTTTGCTATTGTATAAATAATAGAATTCAAATGGAAGTCCTGACCCTACCAACCTGACATCACACATTATAAACGTAATACATAACCAATCAGAACTATATATATATATATATATATATATATATATATATATATATATATAGCACAATTTAGGAAGGGTGCCATCATTGTGATATGGTAGTTGGTCACATAGTTTTTCTGAAGGTATGTTCAGTCTATAGCTTATGCATTTACTTTATACTTAAAAACTTTTAGTTATGTGGCTGCTTTATTTCAAGATCATAAATGTTCCTCGTTTGTTGATGATGCAGCTGGCCACTTTGGGTTTATGCCATAATATGCATTTTTATGAATATTCACGGTGAGGACATTTATCACTTAATTGAAAATAAATATGCTTTCTTGCTCATAACTTAATTTCTGTTGTTGGAGAGCCTTCCATTTTCATGCACTTTTGTATTTTTCCACTATTGCAGGGCTAAATATCTATTTCTGGTTATCTTTTGTCCCTGCTATTGTAAGCTTAAACTTTCCTTGTTTCCCTAAAGAAACCAAGGGATTCTTTTCTTGTTTATTTGCCTTGAACATGGTTTAGTTTTTCCACATTATTCTTTATTTTTTAAAATATATATAACAGCTGGTGTGATCGATCCGGCGTGATTCTTTTTTTGGTTCATGTAGCCTACCCCAAATACTTGGGATAAAAGGCTTAGTTGTTGTTTTGTTGTTGTTGTATATATAACAGCTGGTGATGCTTGTGGGCACAAAGCTCCAACATGTTGCTGCTCAATTAGCTCTTGAAGTTGTTGAGGCATCAGACCCGTGTGTTGGGAGTCAACTAAAGCCACGCGATGATCTGTTTTGGTTTGGAAAGCCAGAGATCTTAGTATGGCTAATACAGTTTATTTCTTTCCAGGTGCTGTGAACTTATCCATGCTAAGTTATTCATAAATCATGATTTAGTTTCATAATCTTATTTGCTGTTGCTTCATTGTGATATTTTTTTTCCTTTTCCTCAGAATGCCTTTGAGATGGCAACATTTGTCTGGTCTCTGGTAAGACATTTCCTTCTTTTTTTTTTCCCTATACCATTAAATATGTGCTATGTCACTGCTTACTTATTTTGCTAAAAAGTAAAACAGCATAATGCTATACACAGGCTTAGCCTAACCTTGAAAAGTCATCTAATTTGCTGCTGTATTGGATAGTGTTTTTAGTTAGATTTGACATCATGAATCATGAAACAGTTATTTTAGTATGTTTACTTTTATTTCTTATTTAATTTCTTAATGTTAATAGTGATTTAACTGCATATGTGACTCAGAGCTAAGGGAATTTAGGATGTTGTGGTGATTGTGTGGATTTGCAGATGAATACTAATCCAGAGTTCCAAAACCAAAAAGATGAGATTTGGCCTTACATCCTGATGACTCATTCACCCTCACATCATATAAGAGATTTTCGTTGGAAACACCAATAGTATCAAATCATATACTAATTCAACTTGGAGTCTCATACAACCATATTTATTATGAAATCAACATGCACAACACGTGCACATGACAAAAAGATAAATAAATACCAAAATATCCACTAAAGAGTTAAATAACCATAATTAAATGAATCTTCTAAAAAAAGATCTCATCAGTATGCAGGTCATCTGTTTTGCACATGATCATATTTATGTCAATATGGGCACTTGATCATCTTCTGTAATTAGTGGACAACTTTGTTTGATGAAGTCCTTTGTTCAAAAAAGCAAATTAGGCCCATCATAGAATATACTGAAATAAATGACTAGAACTCGTGAATGATTTCAAGTTGTGGGATCATACATGAAAAAATACTAGGTGGGAGCTAAGCTCTCACAAATTCCAAGTGACTTGATAACAACAACTAAGTCTTTAATTCCAAGTACTTGCGGTAGGCTACATGAACCCCAAGAGAATCATACCAGATCGATTACATGGATGGTCTTTCTCCACTCATTCCTATCGAGCAATATGCATTCGTTTAAGCCTCTAGCATCTATATCTTTTCGTATTATCTCCATCCATATTTTCTCCTGTGTTTTCTTTGCTCTTTTGACTTGCCCTACATTGATAAGCTCCCTTTGTCGAACTGGTACATTTGTAAGTCTACATCGCATATGACCAAATCATCATAGGTGATTTTCTCGAATATTCTTTATGATGGAGGTTATTCCAACCTTAGCACAAGTATCCTTATTTTTCACTTTAAATCTCCTAGTGTTACTGCACATCTAACGAAGCATGGCGCATCTGTACTATACCATTTTATGTGAATGATGTTTCTTTATAACCTATTATTTTATGCCATGTAACAAAGCTGACATAATAATATTCCTATAAAATTTTCTTTTTAGTCTTAATGGAATATTACAGTCACATAAACTTCCGTCATGCTCCTCCGTTTTAACTAGCCAGCTTAGATTCCATTGTTGATATCACTATCGATGTCTCCATTTTGAATAATAGAATTCAAGTACATAAACCGATTGCTCATTTGTATCTCTTGCTCGTCCAGTGTCGCAACACTATAGTATCGGATGCTTCGTATATTATTCATATAATATTCTTTCAGTAAAAGTCTTTGAAGCTCTGCATTCGCAGGCATGGCCTTACAAGTTATTTTTTGTTTCCTTGCTTATTTTTCTTCTTGATATTTTCGACTTGACTGCTTAGGCCCTAGGGTTCTTATTTATTAAGGAATCCAAATGTTTCCAAAGATTTGAGACACTAATTTCAAATTCACACAGTTCATGCAGAGCAACATACAACAACAATAACTAAGTTTTTTATCCCAAGTGCTTGGGGTAGGCTACATGAACCAAAAGAAAATCACGTCGGATTGATCATATTGATAATTCTTCTCCATTCATTCCTATCAATTAGTATCTCCTCATTTAAACATCTAGAATCCATATCTTTTCGTATCAACTCCATCCATGTTTTCTTCGGACTTTCCTTCACTATTTTAACTTGTCTTACATTGATAAACTTCTCTCGTCGAACTTGTTTATTTGTAGGTCTATATTGCACATGACCAAACCATCGTAAACGATTTTCTTACATTTTCTCATCGATGGGGGCTACACCTACCCTAACACGAATATCTTCATTTCTCATTTTATCTCTCTAGTGTTGCCGCATATCCAACGAAGTATGCGCATCTCTGTTATACTTATCTTCTATGAATGACGTTTTTTTATAGCCTAGCATTTCGTGTCATATAATAAAGCTGGCCTAATAGCAGTTCTATAAAATTTTCCTTCAGCCTTAACGGAATGTTACGGTCGCATAAAATTTCCATTGCACTTTTTCATTTGAACCAGCTAGTTTGTATCTTATGGTTGACATCATTATCTATCTCTCTATTATTTTGAATAATAGAACCCAAATATCTAAACTGACTGCTCTTTTATATCTCTTACCCATCCAGTATTACAACACTATAGTTTAGGATCCGTCCTTTATTAAATTTACACTCCATATACTCTGTTTTAGATCTACTCAATCTAAAACCTCTAAATTCCAATGTGTGCCTCCATAACTCTAACTTGGCATTCACCAATGTTCTTATCTTATCAACTAAGACAATATCATCAGCAAATAGCATACACTAAGGTATCTCATCCTGAATAGCTCTAGTAAGCTCATCAATTATTATAGCAAATAAGAATGTGCTCAATGCAGATTCTTGATGCAATCCAATTGTGATAAAAAAAATCACTTGTTAAACCACCACATGTTCTGATATTGGCCACTACTTGCTCATATATGTTTTTAATTATGTCAATATATTTTATGGGGACTCTTTTCTTCATCAATATCCACCAAAATACCTCCCGTGGTATCTTATCATAGGTTTTCTCTAGGTCAATAAATATCACATGCAAATCTCTATTTCTCTCTCAGAATCGCTCTATAAATTAACGAAGTAAATGAACAGTTTCTGTCGTTGATTGCCTCGGCATGAATCCAAACTGATTCTCTGATATTTTAACAGTTTGTCTTAATTTATGTTCAATTACCCTTTTTCAAAGTTTCATAGTGTGACATATGAGTTTTATTCTACGGTAGTTAAAACAAATCTGAATATCACCCTTATTTTTATATAGAGGTAATAGGGTACTCTTTATCTATTCATTTGCCATTTTTTTAGTTTGTCAAATGTTGTTAAAGAGGTCTGTCAATCACCTCACACCTATCTTTCCTAAATACCTCCATATCTCAATAGAAATCTCATCTGGACCAACAGTTTTTCTTAACTTCATTATCTTTAAAGTCTCTTCTACTTCAGATTTTTTTTAATTCTACGCATAAAACTACGGTTCATATCCTCAGGTTGAACAACAATGTCTCTCAAATCTTGATTAAAACTACCATTATACAATCTGTCAAAATAATCTCTCATCTTTTTTTTTCTTCACCTCGAAATAGAACCTTTTGATCCTCATTTTTAATACACTTTACACTACATAAGTTTCTAAACATTCTCTCTCTTATTCGAGCAATTCTATATATATCCTTTTCATGCAGAGCAACATAATTAACTAAATTAAGTCTGGCCTTTCTTGGCATACTGTGCAAACAATTAAACAAATTATTGATATATTGTCTTCTAATGAGTGATATTTGAAGGAGATCTACACCTTTTGCAGTGGGAACTAGATGCACAATCTTGTTTCATGAAGAACCACTTAATGGTCAGCATTCGCTTAGTTTGTGGGTATGCTTTATCTCCTTTTACATGAAGATTTATGATGATGGATTGTGAACACTAATATGCTACATATATAATATCTATGAATAGTGCTTTTTCTTCTGTCTTAAGTGACATTGTACATTCATCTATTTATTCAGTCAACAGATACAGATCCATTTGAATTAATAGTATATATTATCTTTTTTTTTATTTGGCAAACAGAAATACCTTTATTCATAAAATGCTTTTTTTTTTTTTTTTTAATTTCAGCCTGTTTTTGACATCCTTCACTGTCTGAATAGTAATTCCGGTTCTTCTGGCAATGTGTTCTTAGTTATACATAGCTTTTATTTTAGCTTTTTGGCTTTACGAGACACCTTATGTGGTACATTAAAGTCAATTGTGCAGACTGCTATCTAACTATAGTCTGAACTGTGATCGTTCAGCATGAAATAGTGGCCACTTTCATCATAAATACAGGAAAGCTAACATGTTTTCATGTGGTTGTCATAATTAACTTCTTCCATCTCATGTAACTGCAGAAACTTTGATTAATAGGTACAAATTATGCAAAACTTTTTCCTGTCAAGCTCAGTAATTTTTAGGATCACATTCCTCAATGTGCTCCAACGCAGCACAGTTAAAGAATTAGGATAAAATAATAAGATTTGGGGAAGAACAAGGGATTTGTAGAAGAACAAGAGATTTGGGTCTCTCATAAATTCACCTACTTTTCAAATTGCTCATAAATTTTTTTATATGAAGACAACAAAATGTCTTACAAAGATTCGAAGTCTAAAAAATCATTTTGCCAAACAAGTATTTATTTTCAATATCTTATTAGTTTCCAAATAAGTCCAAAAACCTCATCTAAATGGAAATAACCCACGTGCACAACATGTGCAATTAAAAACAAGGCTCAAACACAATACACCCATGTGCAACTAGGATACACGATTCCGACTCAAACTCTGCATCTCTGGTGAATGTGGGTCTTCCGAGTGCATGCATGATCCCTAACAATTTTCTCTGGCTTCAAAACATCATCTTGGTGAATGGCGAAGATAATAATTATCAAGCAAATTGAAGATGAGCTTCATGATCTCATCCTCCAGTAACCAAGTGTAATATGAATCAAGCCGTTCATGCCATCGCACCAGAAATCCTTGGTATCCTCTATCAACAATCGAGATGATCTCATCCTCCAAAATGTCCTCAATCTCTTTAATGTGATGCTTTCTCGGTGATAGTGAATGAACTAAAAATGGAGGCAAACATGCAAAAGTCAAAGAAGATGGATCGGAAATAACAATAGGGTAGTCAATTGGAGTGCGGTACGGAGTGAGATTTTCGACATTGAAAATCTGATTGATTCTAAGCATAGGAGGAATCTCGAGTTCAAAAACATTGAAACTAAACATCCGCAAAATTTTATACAGTTACATTGAGTATAAAACTTCTTCGAAGTTACCAAATGAACCTCTCCAGCCTCAATCTAATCATAACTTTATCTCCAACTATGAATTCTTGTCGTCACTTGTGCCAATTTGCGGAAGACAATTATTATTGGTAATGGCATTTGCTAATATATGTGATCATACAAATGAAATGACAAGTAAGAATACTAAGCCCCTCACAAGGGGAAAGTGAAGAAGTCTAGGTTTTCTAGACTTGTAACAGATAACGATCTCGAATGGACTCAAACTAGTAGATTTATTGACCAAACTGTTGTATGCAAACTCTGTCAAGGTAAAACTGTGTTCCACAGTCATACACTCACCCATTAGATATCGAAATAAATCTCTGAGACTCCGATTTAACACCTAAGTCTATTAGTCGGTCTGTGAATGATATACCATAGAAATATCCATTTTTTCTAGAGATTGCCAAAAGTGGCACGTTAATCGAACATCTCTTAGAAACAATCAACTTATGAAGTCCATGCAATTGGAATATTCCCTTGCAAAGTAGATGTGTAATGTGTGAAACAACTGCAGTTTTGCCATGGGAAATGAAATGTGTCATCTTAAAAAAAATTATTCACCACAACCAATATCCTATTGTGCTTCCTAAGAGTGCAAGTGAAACCTAAAATGAAGTCCGTAATGAGATTCTCTTAAGGTACAAAGGATATGGGTAAAGGTGTATAAAGTTCAGTGTTATGCTTCTATCCTTAGCAATATGCAAACTCGACAATTCAACACAACCCTAGCAACCTTGTGCTTGATTCTAGGCTAATAAAACCTATCCTCTGCCAAAATAATAGTCTTTTCCCGACCAGAGTATCCAAGAACCCCTCCTTATGCATCTCCCATATTAAATGGTCACGTAAAGAAATATTGCGAATGGATAAATGGTGCACCTGAAAAGGAAACCATCATCAATGGTGAAACCCTTAATAGTGGTAGTTTTATCCTAGTCAAAGTTGTATTGATGTCACCAAGATCACAACAAGTAACATAATCATGTAGGAGACACTCAAATCCAATCACCTTTACATTCAATGACCATGAAGTATAAATTCTCCTAGTCAAAAAATCATCAGTTCTAATATCCACATCTGAACAATGTTTTACTACAGATGTGTAATTCTAAATAAATTTAAACGACTTGATGTGTTGGAGCCTTGTTTTTTGGAATTGATGTAACAGAGGGCTTGATGGTCAATAATGAATGAACTCCTTGGATAGTAGATAGGGACGCCAATGACGTAAACTCTGCACTGCCACGTAACCCTTAGATGTGTTGATGTCACCAAAATCGGCAAGTAACATAATCCATGCTAATGAATGAACTCCTTAGATATCATAGCATTATTTAGCCTCATTCAACTTCTCCCTAGAGAAAGCGATGGAATGACTCTCTTGGCTCAAAACACCACCTATACCTACACTCAATGCATCACAATCTGCCTTATATACTTTCGGAAAATCAGAAAGGCAAAGCATCGGTTTAGTAGTCAACTCCTTAACTTTTTTGAAAGCCTTAACAACATATTTAATCAATTATAACTCTCTTTTCGTAAGACAATCAGTAACCGGAGCCATAGTTGTATTAAATGCTCGAGTGATCCTCCTATAAAGTAACTAGGCCATTGAAATCCTTGGCCTCGTGGATCGTAATAGGATTAAGCCATGCTCTAATGGTCTTATATTTGTATATTTGTCAGGATGAGCTGCTACACCATACCTATACACAATGAACTCCAGAAAATGGACAGATGGAGACAAGAGTTTGCACTTCACCTTCTGAAATTTCCACCCTCGTGAAATCTCCACTTGCAAAAAATTTGAAAACCTAATTGTAAAAGGTTATAGATTAAGAACAATTTTAGAAGATATTTGAAGGGAATTTTAAGAGAGGTAGAATGGATAAAAAATGAATAAAAAATGATCCAAACTCATTTTTATTTATAGAGGCAGCCCAGATATAAAATTCCATAGCTATTCTTGAATTTTAGCCCTTCTTTGATTGAATTTATGGGTTTTTTCCATAAAAAAAACCCTATTGGTTTTTTTCTTTTTACTGTTGGGGATGCTTTAGGCCATGCCGGGTTTTGAAGGCAGGACCAGGCCTGGCCAATCAGGCTCAAATCTGGGCTATGCCTGGGCTTTTGGGCTCTTTTGGACTGCCCTAGTTGTGTTACTGTGAGATACATCTTTATTTAATCCTCTCCTTTCATATTTTCGCGATATTTCTGTATAATGGGAATTCGTGGAAGCAGCATTTCCTAATCATTCAATTTTTGGTTTCGTCTGAACTGCGGCCAACTGTATGTCTCTAACAGTCTTCTCATTGATCACAGGGTACTTGTTCAGTGCTGGTGTAGCTATTGCACGTTGCCACTTAATGTGATTATTACACAGGTTTGTCCCAAGACTCTAAACTCAATAGATTTACAATTTGTCAACTGTGCATGGTTATTTTATGAGCGCCTTAGTAATTGTAGTGTGTTTTAAACTAATGCTTATACCCCTTCATGATTAATGGGTATGCCTGGACACACAAGTGTTGAAGCTTAACACTTGGCATCTTTTCCTCTTTCAATTATCAAGGCACATCTTAGAAACATAACCCAAGTATTCCACATCGAAATGCGGTTGACTACTTTTTGGGCGAGGTCTCAATGTTAGGAGAGCTTCATAAAAGAGCTTTCCAGTTCTTGTCTTTGAAGACAATAATTTTAGAACCATGACCATCATACGCATATATAGCTAGGTTTTGCGTAGAAGCAAAACAAAGAATGCATTAATCTTTCAGACTAGCTCTCTCTTGGATTCTGAAATGGAGTGATTGCTGTTGTTAGCTGTTATTATGAAACTTGATTTCTTTGTCCTTGCAGCAAACGTGTTCGTATTCCTTTGGGTTTTTGGCTTCTAAATTATTTGCATATATCTATTGACTTGTAGCTCAAGTATCCTGTTTTTCGTTTCTCATGACCGTAGATGGGATCAAAATTTAAGAAGACTCTGCTCACTGACAGTGTGAGGGAGTCCCTTCATAGTTGGTGCAAGAGAGTGAAGATCAAACGGAGTCCATTGCTTTCACGGAATGGAACCACCACATCAATTTGTTCATTGGATACGACCACCATGGATGATGAGACAATTACAGTTGGCACCTTATCTCGAAGCCCTTCCCTGGATGATCTCCCTGAAGCTACATTGGATGGGCAGGCAGTTCAGGCAGTTCATAAAATCTCTCACCTTTGATCAGTCATCTCTGATCAACTACACATTATCCCATTCTTTAACAGCAAAGCTTTTGCCTGATTTATCTGAACAGTTATTGGGATGCCGTGACAAACCGAAGTACCAGGAACTTCTTGCTAAACGCAACCATGCTCATGTTAATGCTTATTTTGATACTGCAAGTGTAAACTCTTCTCGACCCCTCACTCTGTATGCTTCAAGGCTCATTCAAAAAAATACATCCTGTTTTTTTCACTCAGATTCATATTGCCCTTCTTTGCCTTCTAAGTGGAGCAAAGCCTGTATTCTAAACTTTCACTCCTTACATTGATTTTGCTCCGACCTAATGGTTAAAATTCAAATTTTCATTACATGAATAGGGTAGACTAACACCAACCTAAAGGTTGACCAAATTGCTAATATCATTAGCAAGATTGATAATTGACTGCTTGGTGATGCCATCACTGACACAGAAGCCTTTTTCCTGATCTAGTGATGCCTTTTTCCTGATCTAGTGATGATACTAATAAACTAACAACTGTAACTTTTACCTGCCTTATCGTAAAGCAGGTGCATTGAAGAAAAAAAAAAAATTTCTTCGTCTCATGCCACAGCAATGATTTCATTCTGTTACCTTGTTTTTTGGTGTCGAGTTGAGTTCAAATCAGTGTAAAGGAGGGGGTTTCGGGTTTTTTTTTTTTTTTGGTAGTTCTAAACTGTTTCGGGATCTACATATTGTTTCTTCTGTTCTTGGATATGTTTGATGTGTACATGAATACGGTTTCACTTAATATCTTTTTCTTTTTTTTTTTTGTAAAATGTTATTCTTTCCCAACTTTTTTGTTTTTCTGAGTTTTTCTCATGTGTTATCATCGAAGAAGAAGCTTCGGATTAAAATTAGAAGGGTTAGGAGTCCTGAAACTATGCCCCAGATACGAAACCATAGAGCAGAATCGTATGATGAAAGTAGAGCAGACTATCAATTTCCTGATATCCAAAATGCGTTTGCTTATTGTAATACCATTTGATGTCTTACCATAAACCAAATACTAGAATTTGCGCAGCCACGAAGCTCTGGCTTGAACAGAACAAACCCGACCGCTTCTGCAAGCGGTCGACTAGGCAGAACCGGCAGCCTCCCTCCTTTGAGCTAACTCGGAAGTAGTAAATCTGTGCCCAAAATCCACCACCATCTTGCTGGATCAGATTTTCACCACCAATACAAGAAGGAAATTTTGGAATTTGCAGGGAACAAAGTATGTGGGGAGGAGAGGGGACGGGCCGGATATGCCGTAGGCCCCTCCTTCCTCCATATCAAATCGTTGAGTTTTGGTGGGCAGGGGGGAGAGAGAGAGAGATGTCATTGTCACGGATATGGTCTTCTACGGTCGGGTTCGAAGGTCTTCGTCGTGGATCCGACCCTCTATGGCTAGATTCGGGGCTCTTGGCGTGCGCATCCGTCCCTCCCTGGCCTGATTCAATCAAAGCCGAAGACTTTTCCCGCCTGAACTCCTATCAATCTGATCATTTGCAACTAAGCTCACAAGATGAGCATATAAAGGCAACAACTTTTATCCCTTTTAGCTGGAAACTTCTCAAATGCCACCACCAGATCTGGTGGTTAACTCCCTCCCTTTCCTCATTTTTTCCAACACAAAACTTCAAAAAAACCCATCCTCTCGCATTGGATTTAAAGTCCCCTCTGAATCAATCTCTACATTAGATTTTGGATATAGAAGGAAATGAGCTGGGAGAGGGTTGCTCACAGCAACTTAAGCCTTGCTCCAACGAAAAATTAAGAGAGAGCTAAATAATCACAACTCGTTTGATCTCAACTTACCCATCAACATGCACAACAATAAAATAAAAGCAAAGAATGATCACAAGAGAGAGAGGGAAACTGATATGTTTATAGTGAAATTTTGACTAAATTGTTCATGCATTGTGCCCAAAATGGAAAAAGATGCTATAAAAATCTCATTTCCTTCAATATCCAAAACCTAGTACAGTGCATCCGTCGAATTTCATGATTTCTTATTTCGTTTATGTTTCAGAAAGTTTAACTGCGAAAAGAATTTGATAGAAGATATAAGTATTATAATCCTATAATATAAGGATAGTTATTGTAATTAACTTTTTTTAAATTTGTTTATTATTTCTATTTGTTGGAGAATTATATACATAAGCTTATAGTAATAGAAAAGAAATCCACTAAAATATGAATTAAGAAATAAAAAAATACATCAATTCTTCGGAGAATGAAATTTCTCACTTTAAAATGCATAAATAATAAGTTTGTCCATTGAAATTAAAATTAATATAACATATATGCATCACCATATTTGTCTAAAAAACTAATAGCAAATTCGAATTTAACGCTTTTAGATATGTCGGTGTGTCTATAGGTATTCCCTATGAGTTATCTATTGTTTAATTGCCAGGCCTGGAGCCCAAAATGAGTGGGGCCCGGTATAAATACCTCCTCTCTTCCGTCCTCCAAGGAAAGAGGCGTGTGGTGATGTTCATTCAAAGAAAGCAATGCTGCAGTCTGTGGTGCTCAAAGCCTGCTACGGCCCTTGTTCCTGCAGCAGCAGCCCAAGCCCAATTCAAGCTCTCGAAGCTTCATCGTCAACCTCGTCTTCTGCCTATTCTCTATGTTTCAAGGTTTTTATTCTTCTTTTTTTTAAAATAATAAATTTCGTTTTGATGTTCTCCCTGATTTATCTTTCTAATTGCTGTTATTGAATGTTTATCACTTGATTCCTCTGTTTATCTTGTTCTTTATTGGTAATCTCGCAGGATTGGGGCTTCCGAGGATCTCGGGTTCATAGGGTTTCGTCGCGTCTCCGATTGGCCTTGAGATCTCGAGGACGCCGTGGTAAGCCCTAGCTTTATTCTTTGATTTATTTTATTTTATTTTAATTTGATGATATCTCTGCAAGTTGAGAGCTTTGCACTTCATCCTGATAAATTTATATTCTTACTGGTTTAATGTAATAAATTGAGATAATAGTGATAGGAATTACGCTTTAATTGTAATTTGTTGTTAAAAGATTTTGCAGCTTATTGTGTGCAATTTGGTTGACTTTTTACTTGCAAAGAAACGAAGCTGTGCACAATGTCGTATGCTAGTGCGATGAGATTTGAGGTTAACTTGATATCATGTGGAATGAAAATATTTGGATAAGTAGGGGTTGGCATGAATGGGAATTTAAAAGAAACAAAAACATTCAAAGTGAACTATTTATTTACTATAATAATGGATGAGCTTACTAAAGTTATTCAGGATTAGATATTTTGGTGTATATTATTTAATGATAATATTATTTTATCGATAAGATGAGAATAAGGGTAAATATCAAGTTAAAGTTGTAAAGGCAAACATTAGAATCTATAAGTTTTATTGAGTAGGTCCAAAACAAAGTATATAGAGTGCAGATTTAATAAACGAAGGACCGAGACTATATTGATGTGACATTGGATGAATGTGAAATATAAATGAGCAATCAATTTAGATACTTGCATTATATTATTCAAAACAATAGAGAGATTGATAATGATATCATATCAACTATAGAAGCTGGCTAGTTAAAGTGGATAAGCACAACAAGAGTTTTATGCGACCGTAACATTCCGTAAAGGTCGAAGAATTTTTTTTATAGTATTGCTATTAAGCTAGTTTGTTGTATGTTACGGAGTGTTAGACTATAAAGAGACGTCATTCGTAGAAGATAAGTGTATCAGAGATACATATGTTTTGTTGGATGTGCGGTAATACTGTGAGTAATAAAATGAGCAATGGGGATATTCGTGATAGGATAGGAATAACTCTCATTGAAGTGAAGATGCAAGAAATCATTTATGATAGTTTTGTTGTGCAATGTAGACCTCCATGTGCACCAGTTTAATGAGTGGAGTTTATTACCGTAAGAAAAGTTAAAAGAGCAAAGGTATGACCAGAGAAAATATGGATGGAGGTGATATGAAAAGATATGGATGCTAGTAGCTTAAATGAGGACATACTGTTCAATGGAAATGCGTGAAGAATGATCATCCGTGTGATCGATCCGGCGTGATCCTTTTTTGGTTCATATAGCCTCCCTAAATACTTGAGATAAAAGGATTAGTTGTTGTTGTTGTTGTTGTTGCATGATGAATCTAACACTAGATGAGAGATTTTGACGCTGGAAAATTAATCGCATGAGTGGAGCTATAAGTTCATGTTCACTTATTTACTTGAACAAGCTTAGATTTTTGTTCAAGCTCTTCTTCATTACATTAATGAATGAGCTTTAGGTAACGTTTAGCATAGCCTGACCTGAGCTTGGCCAAGGCTCGGTTCGATCTTTCCGGCGTGTTTGAAGTTAAGCATTCAACGAGCATAGGAATGATATCTGATGTCAAGCTTGTGAGCTCATTTACTTCATGCTCCGAGCTTCTACCGAGCTCAATTTTCAAGCTTTTTCCAGCCTATCTATATGCCCGTTCATGCATCCCAGATATTTTGCTACATGAATGATAGGAATTTTTCTGAGTTAAGTGGCATGTATGCGGATACTAAATATCTTGGCGGGTAGTAAGACTTTATATTTATATTGGTGTCTAGACCTAAAGCAACGGTATGAAATAAAGATGTTTATGTATATACAGTTCTTAGAGAACAAAGATGTTGCCTAAGAATAATATGACTATCTAGGTACACAGGTAGCACACACGCAAGGCAAACACTTCCCAAACACCTTGGAAACTCTTTAATTTGTTATTGTCTGAGTGTGACTAATACCTCCTGATAGAGGAGCTGTACATGTTTTAGTTAAGGTCTTCAAACTCAGGTCTGGACCAATTACATTTATTTCTCTGTTTGAGGTCTTATAAGTTGAAGATTATGCCCAAAAATTCATGACTCAGTTGGAGCTGTGGTCATGCTTCAAATTCTAGTATAACCATTACAAAATGTTTGTAGAGGCCCATTAGGTTGGTTTTTTTCGCTTATATTATGACCTAGGATAAATTTGACTTCATATAGCAAACGAATCATCCATCTTTAGCCCTCTAGTAGAATTTTTATTAGTGTAATGACTAATTTGGAGAATTGTTTCTTGGTGTGTTGAGGTCCAAACTTCATAACTGGTAAGATAGATTCATCTGCACTCATCTAATGTGTTCTAGGGCAATCCCCACACCCCGCTTCCTCCTGCAAAGGGGCATTAAAACTTGGGAGGGTTGACATGAGGAGTTTGGTACCTAGGCCTATAAGCTTGTCATGTCTTTTGTCAAGCCACCCACGTGCGCTGTATAGCCAACACCATTCACATGGAAAAGGATTTGGATGCCGATATACGAACCATTCCTAAATGCTTCCTCCTTTGCTTTTGGGATTAGTTCAAGTTTGTATTTTGGTATATTCCAAAAGAGACCTAGAACCAATCCAGTTAGCTGGCTTTAGGCTGGGCAACTACTTGCTTATTCACATTGGTCAGGATTAAGTAAATTTTGAGCTGGGCCCAGGTCTCAGATAGTCCGATCCAGCTTATAGTTCTTTATACTAGGAATTTGTATTTCAGTTGCATGGCTTTCTGCTGGAATACTTGTGTACTTATGAGTCAGTTATGAACACTTATAACTTATTTATTATTGGCTTTCTGGTATTTATTTGATAATTTATGTAAGGTAGAACGACATATATGGGCATTTTAAAGAGATTTTGGTGTAAAAATATGCACATGAAGTATATAAGGAGGTTATGGGAACAAACTAGTACACATAATCTGATGTGAAGGCAAGTTATTTGAGGAGATTTTGGAAAGAAGGTGCAAAGAGACCTGTTTTCTCTTCGAAGATTCTAAACCTCTCTTACACTATAAACCTTGTACAATGGAGTGCTATATATCATGTGATTTTATGTAATGGTTGTCGTTTGCTTATGAGTTTTCTGCATCTCCCATATTAGTTGGTTTCCTTGTATTCCAAAATTTAGACATAAATAAGGACATTAAGTAGGATATACAGTGAAGCATTTTCTTGTATCTGCATTTTGAACAGTATTTGTGAATACTATTGTACACTATGAAATGTCTAGTGGCTGTATTTTTCTCCCCAGTTTTACTAGAGCTGACAAACATCTGTGTTATGATTTGTTTACATATTTTTTTTTACCTTAGTTATGCAATATTTCCTCCAGAAAAAATCTAACTATTTCAGTCTTTTGTCAGCAATAAGAGCTGTTGCTACTCTAGATCCAGTAGTGGAATTGCTGCTGACTGCTGAGAATGTGGAGTCTGTGTTAGATGAAGTGCAGCCATATCTTATCGCTGATGGAGGAAATGTGGCATTACATGAGATTGATGGAAATGTTGTTAAATTGAAACTACAAGGAGCATGTGGGTCATGTCCAAGTTCTGTGATGACAATGAAGATGGGTATTGAGCATCGTTTGATGGAAAAAATTCCAGAGATAGTTGCAGTTGAACCTGTTACTGATGAGGAGACAGGTCTGGAATTGAATGCAGAAAATATTGACAAGGTAATTATTCAAAAATTCTTCCCATTTCCTTTGGCTTATTTCTTGTTTTTCAAAGTTAATGTATTCTCTTATCAGTTGCTCCATTGTTATTTTCAAAGTATGTGTACAATTAATTTCAGGTCAGTGAGTTACAGTTTTGGTAAATTTGGTGTAGAATTCCTAAAGGTGAAGCCTTGCAAATTGATACTGTTGGCCATCAAAAGGTTTACTATGGTTGAAATTCTGATTCTTTTTTACTGTTGAATTTATACATTGTCCTTCCCCAGCAAACTTATTCTATATTTGTGAAAACAGGATGTCCTGCCCATAAAATCCCTCCACCCCGAATGGGGAGGTTCTAGGTCCGAACAGGGGTTTTAGACATGGGTAATTTGTGGAGTGTGACTATTTACTCATAAGAAAAACTAATTCTATATTATGTGCCTCATCTTCCTAACCCTCATCTCCTAGGGGAAATTTTTAGACATGGTCCTTAGGTTGCATTAGGCTGTTGTTTGGTTGACTGAGTTTGGAGATGAAGGGAAACTCTAAGAGACCTAATATCCTTGATTTTCCACTTTTAATGCATGTAATTTGGGGGGAAAAAAGAACAGACAAAGAAGAAGAAAAAGAAGGGAAACTAGAGTTTCATATTGACATGTTTGTTTTATTGCATGTGAAAATGTAGTTTGTAATTGCAAGTGAAAAATAGAAATTTGGCAGGGAACTTCAATTCCAGATGCAAACTAGTGGTTGTAATTAAACCAATTTCGAGATTGTGCTAAAAAACAATGGAGGCTCCCCTGACTAAAATATTTTGGCCCCCTTTTTCTTCTCGCGTCCAACAACAACAATGACTAAGCCTTTTATCCCAAGTATTTGGGGTAGGCTACATAAACCAAAAAAAGAATCACGCCGGATCGATCACTTCAATAGTCCTTCTCCATTTATTTCTATCAAGTAATATCTCCTCATTTAAACCTCTAGAATCCATATCTTTTCGTATCACCTCCATCCATGTTTTCTGCTCGCGTCCAAGTTAATTAAAATTCTATTGCTACCTGGATTCTATTTCATTTTAATTAAAATATATTACAGTTCGACATAGATTATTTAATCAATTCGAACTCTAGTTCTATGTTAATTCTTGTTTTGTTAATTAGAATTCTACTCCTATCTGGTTAATATTAATTTAAAATAAATTAATTTCGACATAGATTATTTAATCAATTATAATTATACTTCTACATAGGACATTATTTAATCAATTAGAATTCTTCTTCTATCTAGATGAACGCTCTTGCCACGAGTGTTGAAGTGTCAATAATGTTGTTAACTCGAGTTCCTTTTCAGTTGCAAGTGGCCTTATGCTCTTGTCAAATGTTATAACTTGGCGTCATGTCATTTTCTAGTTCACTTCAATTTCAGTTTCATCCAGGAACAAGATACTGATCTTTGCCCCTATCCACTTATCGAAGTATCTATTGCCTCTGCTTTTTGCTGTCTCAAGTTGGTGTCAATGTCCTAAAGCAATAAAGACAGTACTTGTAACTCTTTTAAATTTTTGTTCTTGCTTATACTCGTTTCAGGTACTTGACGAGATAAGGCCATACCTGGCCGGTACTGGGGTTGGCGAGCTTGAACTTGTCACCATCGAGGAGCCAATTTTGAAAATTAGACTATCTGAGCCAGCGGCAGGAGTCATGATCGTTAGCGTCGCACTCACCAGAAGCTGCGAGAGAAGATCCCTGCCATTGCTGCAGTTCAGCTTCTCTAATGTCCTTGGTAAAAATCTCTCTTTTACATTCTATCACACTCTCTCAAGGGTCTTGCCCTGTATAGCTCATGGCTGTCAAAAGTATGATTTATTGTAGTTCATAGTGAATAAGAATGTGATCCCCGTATCATTTGTTATGGAAAACTCAAAGGAGGATTGAATGAGATACTATTACTAACTTATTATCGTTCAAGAGCCAGTTTATGGTCTGTCCTATTCAAAATTTTGAATTAAAATTTTTTTTTTTTAACTCAAAATTTTGAATAAACCAGACCAAGAGCTGTCCCTTGAACTCACCCACCCATTCTCAGCCTATACTTGTTGTCAAAGTGGAAAGTTGCCGCAAATTATCACATAAATTTAATGAATTACTTATCCATCTCTTTCATTTGTCATGCCTTGTGTTGCCGGTAATCTGCTTACGGTTCACAGTTGATCATGATTGATTCTCTCTTTATCATTTGCTTGATGGTCCAAATTAGTGATAGCTTTTTTTTTTTTTCAGCTCATTATGATCGACTTGGAAACCCTAATTAAAGCTTGAGTTTTCTGCGAAAGCTACTGTGCTTCCTGCAACATGAACACATTGAATAAATACATTTGTATTTCTTAATTTTTGGAGAAAACAATTTATTTATATACTCGAGATCACAGTTGCAGCCGTGATGAAGCTGGCACGACGCAGGCCTCCTAGTTCTGTTCAATTCAATATTTGTCTCTTCTTTATGTAGAAGCCCACACAAGTGTGAGAACAACATCTCTCTCAACAAAGACCATGGACGGATTCAACTCTCGAACTTTTCTCAACTATTACAATTTCTTAACATCTGAACTAGACGACGACGGGGGTACACAAAGGAATCTCTTTGTTTATCATCGTACGTACGTTGGTTTATAAGTTAGTTTCTTTTGTCATGTAACAGCAAACATACAAATCTATTGGTGGAGAATTGTAATTTCTCCATATTTTTATAGCCTATGGATAGTAAAATGGGTGAAAAATAAATCCAATTAATTCTTCTTTGCAAAATAAATCTTCCTCATAACTACAACCCATAAAAGATTTTAAGAAATTACAAATTTTTTAGACGCAATGAGCTAAAAAAGTAAACAATTTCACCCACCCAATAATTATTTTAAAAAATTCTCATCATTTGATTATTTTACACATCCTTTCACAAACCAAAGCATCACTTATTAAGCGTCAAGCAACCGTAAATACAAAGACAGGCCTCCATGTGGATCGCAAATGGGCCTCTCAATAAAATCTTGGTCTCTAACGAATAATGTGAACTCTCCAGTTTCTTTATTTATTTTCTCTCTTTTTTGCACCGACTTGGATTGTGAGTTTCTATTTTTATTTAATTATAAATAAATATATTTGTCTTGAACTGGGTTGGCTCCTAAGCGAAGTTATCCATGTTGTTGACCGAGTTTGCCAAGGATTTGAACTATTAGCCCAGAGAAGAACATTTCCTTGTCTTAACTTGAGCCGCAATTTGCGAACACGCTTTCTCAAAATTGAAATTATAAAATTAATCATAATTTAATTTAATTTAACTTATTCTTCGATGCGCTATGATAAATATAACTCTGCAATTGAGGGTGTACTCGGAATTAGAGGTGTATATGAATTACGTATAAGAAATAAAATTAATTAATTGTTTTTTTAATAAAGTAAAAAGATTATTTTTCTTATCCATATTAGATATAGACATGTCCCAAGTGGATGTATAAAATAACAAATAAGATGCTAAGGTTGAAGCTGTCTCCACGAAAATATAACTTATTCGAATATTTTAATTTACACAAATAAACAATTAGATTATTAGTCGAAATCTATTATACTTTGTGCGGCGAACTTTTAAATATTAAAAAAATTATTGCTCAAATACATTACTCTCAACTTAATTTAGATAATGAAAATTGCTGGCATCATCTACGGGATATTCTTTATTTATTGGGAGACAAATAAGCTTCTAGTTGATGCAGGCTTGAATATTGTATAGACTTGACTAAAAAAAAATGTATGGACTTTGAAATTTTGTACATTGTAACCTCATCCAACATGTATGAATCCAAGTTGCATAATTATTTTAACAAATATTTAGAGAAAAAAAAAAGGTTATTTTATTCATGGACAATTGAAATTATGAATATATTATTCCTGGTCTAACTTTAGGTAGATTTGATTATTAAAGTTAGATTATTTCTGGATTTACAAAGTTTACTCTTCCTTCTTAAATGAGTAAGTTTACCCTTTGTTTATTGGTGTATAATATAACATGGTTGAGAAATATTATATCCTTTGCAAAATATGATATAATCATATTTATTGGTGTATAATATAACATGGTTGAGAAATATTATATCCTTTGCAATATATGATATAATCATACAAACTCTAGATGATCTACTAAATATCATATCCTTTCCAACCTTGATGGTTTTGATTTAGAGATGTAAATGGATGGAATATGGATCAGATACCATATTTCTATATTTGTATTCGGTTTTTTTTTTTTAAAAACAGATATTAATACAAATACAGATAAATTATGGATAGTAAATATAATATCCGCTAAAAACGGATACGAATATGATTTGGATACCATAAAAATCATGTACAGATACGATATATATATATATATATATATATATATATATATATATATATATATATATATATATATATATATATATATATATATATATGGGATTACTTAGATGAGCCGCCAGGTCAGAAAAAGTTACGTGAGCTAGCGGCAAAACTGTAATGATCCAATGATTTTTCTTCAATTTTTTTTAACAATCACTATCTCTACCTCTTTAACTTATTTCAGATTAAATTTCATAAATTTTGGATTTCATTTACCCTTTCATCAAGTGCATACAAAATGTTTTATTCACTGAAAACCGTTAATTTTGTGTTAGCTTGATGGAGGACCAAATCAAAACTAAAACCCAAAAAGTTGAGTATGAGTGAACCCTAGAGGGTCGAGATCATAATCCAAAAGAATTTTTTTTAAAAAAATATTGGAGATAGTGATAATAAACTGCAGCTTAGGTAACTTGCGTGAGCTGTCAGCTCATTTCTATTTTTCTTATATATATATATATATATATATATATATATATATATATATATATATATATATATATATATATATATATATATATATATATATATATATATATATATATATATATATATATATATATATATATATATATATATATATATATATATATATATATATATTACTGTAGGTGAGCCGCCAGCTTAGGAAAAGTTACGTGAGCTAGCGACAAAACTATAACAACTCAATAATTGTTCTTCATTTTTTTTAACAATTATTATCTCTATCTCCTAAACTTCTTTCGGATTAAATTTCATAAATTTTGGAGTTCATTTAATCTTTCATCAAGTGCATACAAAATGTTCTATTTATTGAAAACCGTTAATTTTGTATCAAGTGCATACAAAATGTTCTATTTATTGAAAACCGTTAATTTTGTATTAACTTGATGGAGGACCAAATCAAAACTAAAATCCAAGAAATTGGGTATGAGTGAATCCTAGGGGATTTAGATCATAATCCAACAGAAATTTTTTAAAATAGATTATTGGAGATAGTAAAAATGAACTGCAGCTCAGGTGACTTGCGTGAGCTGTCAGCTCATTTCTATTTTTCTCATATATATATATATATATATATATATATATATATATATATATATATATATATATATATATATATATATATATATATATATATATATATGAGATAATATTAAATATTTTACATAGAAATAGGAGATTGAATTTGTTAAGTGCATATTTTCATAGAATAAATTTTGGTGTGCGCATATAATGTTTATATACTATGCAAAAAATATATATGTCATCATGTTGATATATAAACATGAAAGGATATATAATAATATGTATATGAGATATATGCACTTATATAGTGTAATGGTATATATAATTATATCATTTAACTAACATGAATAAGAAATCAGATTATCTGAATCTGATTTGGAAATTGAAATTTGAATTTAAATGTAGATTTGATATAAACAAGGACCCGCTATTTGAATATGAATTCTAATTTTTTTATTCGACTCTGATTTCAAACGAATTTAAAAATGGATCGAGATTGGATTATCTGAATCTGTATATATCACTAGTTTACATGTGTTGTTGAATTCATGTATTTTTGAATATTCAATTTTTGAGTCAATTTACTAGTTAAAAAAAAATGAATTAGGTAAATAGAAAATGGTTTCAAAGTGGAGTGCATAGTAAAGTGAACAAATGAAAAATAGTTTCACATTGATAAAAGTGTTGTAAGGATGTGGGTTTAAATAGTATTATTTATTCATTGTCATTACTTGTGTAAGAAGAGGAGAAACCTTAAATACAACGAGTGGTGCTACGAACTGCTTGCACGTCTATTAGCAGTTAACATTCAACGATCTCCAGACTCATTAAACAGTTCATTTTTACTTTTTTCTTCTTCCTTCTTCCGCAGACATAAATTTTGTCTTTCAGACAGAAATTTCTGTTTTCAAAAGAATTTGTCTTTCAGATAGAAATTTTCTGTTTTCAAAAAAAACCTTCTTCTGCAGACATAAACTTTGTCTTTCAGACAGAAGTTTTCTGTTTTCAAAACAACAGTCTCTCATTTTCTTATGTCCTGCATATATATATATATATATATATATATATATATATATATATATATATATATATATATATATATATATATATATATATATATATATATATATATATATATATGTATATGTATATATATACATATATGTATATATATACATATATGTATACATATACATATATGTATATATATATATATATATATATATATATATATATATATATATATATATATATATATATATATACATATATATATATACATATACATATATGTATATATATATATACATGTATATAGATATATATATATATATATATACATATACATATATGTATATATATATATATATATATATATATATATATATATATATATATATATATATATACATATACATATATGTATATATATATATATATATATATACATATACATATATGTATATATATATATATATATATATATATATATATATATACATATACATATATATATATATATATATATATATATATATATATATATATATATATACATATACATATATGTATATATATATATATATATATATATATATATATATATATATATATATATATATATATATATATATATATATATGTGTGTGTGTGTGTGTGTGTGTGTGTGTATATATATACATACATATATGTATGTATATACATACATATATGTATGTATGTATGTATGTATGTATGTATGTAGGTATGTATGTATGTATGTATATATATATATATATATATATATATATATATATATATATATATATATATATATATATATATATATATATATATATATATATATATATATATATATATATATATATATATATATATATATATATATATATATATATATATATATATATATATATATATATATATATATATATATATATATATATATATAGTAAATAATAAAATCAATTTAGATTGAGAATATTTTAACAGTAGGTAATAAGATATAATCTTATTAGTTTTATTACAATATTTATACCTATGTACAACTCTGAATTTTTTATAAATATAAATTAATTCGGAATTTTCTCTAATATCATCTTTCTTATAGACAACAATCTTTCAATTTTTAATTTTTATACAGTAGTAATTTCTATCTAAGTATTATATCTAATTGACAACCAATATGTGCAACTAAACTCAAGCTCAATTCGGAGTACACACCATATTTAGATTTAAATTTGACTCCAATTTCATATATTCTTCAAATAGTACAGATTCATTATCAATACGAGCCGCAAATTATTATTATTATTATTATTATTATTTTTAAGGAACAAAGCTGCCAGATATAAATCCATTATTTTCTACATGCATCATCCAAATACAAATTCGATTGACCAATCATCTTTCAAAATTATAGTCATCCATTATCTTAGATGAGAGGATTCGGATATATTTATCATTTTAATTTAGAAATTATTTTATTCTATATTAATAAAATTCAGACAGTAGACCTTATTATCCGAAAAATATTTATTAATTTTCAAATTTCTAAATTCATCTAATATTATCTAAAATTAACTTTGTATTTCTCTTTCCCTCAACCTCTTTATATTCACCTTTCCAACTGCTTATAAGTAAAATATTTATTTAATCTATAAATATAAATAGGCAAAGATCAATCTAAAAATATCAAATAAAAATTCAAGGACAATACTATGGATATTTTGGATTAAATGGAAATATTAAATTATTTTGTTTATTAAATTTTCTTATATTATTTAAAATCAAAATTTTATTCTTTATGCATCGATTAATTTTTATTGGTTTCTGTTAATTTTTGCAAAACCAAACCGATTAGATATTTTCTGTTGATTTTTGCAAAACCAAATCTAATTAATTCGGTCCGTGGGTCTTCAGTTCTTATTTTCAATAACCATTACAAAGGAATATTAATTTAATTTAGAAATTATAAATTGATAAAAAAAAAGGACCAATATGCAAAGGTTTATAAAAAAAATCCAAAAAATAAATTATCCATTTCAAACATTAATTAATTATTATTTTAATGGACAATTAAAACTGCATTAAAACAACGGCTCAGGACATTTTACACAGCCTAAAGCCCTGGTCGTCTGTGGGAAATTTTAAATGAGCCCACCCTTGCTAAGCAAGCCCCCAGCTCGGACCTAGAAGTTGCCATGGGTGGGCTCAGTTAGCAAAAGGGTGGGCGTATTTACAGTTTCCCGTTGTTAGTTTGCTTGTCTGGGCATGCATCTCGCCGCTGCTGCGGGCCCCACCTCAGTTGGAGTGGAGACATACGTATGGACTAACGCCTGCTCGTGGGCCCCATCACCGCCTCCCCTTCTCTCTCTCTCTCTCTCTCTCTCTTTTTCCTCTCTCTGTCAAAGGAGAGGACTTTGGTGCTCAAATGGTCAAAAAAATAAATAAATTTCACAGTTTGATAAATTTATAAATGAAAAGGTTGCTGGATCGAAAAGGTCGGAAACCTAGATTTGCTGGGAGCTGGTAACGATGCTTTGGATTCCTCCAGGCGAGTCTCTTATTAACTCTTTTTTTTTTAATTTTGGGTTTTTGATGGATTTCTTTCGATTGATTAGATTCTTTGATTCTAAAAGTTTTTTTTTGAATTTGGGTTTCCGATTTGTAGTTAAAGGGTTGGATTTAGCATGCCAAGATTGAATCTTTGCTTTGTTTGGTTATCTGGGTGTTTTTTTTTTTTAATTTTTTCTTTTGCTTTGCTTGACTTTTGTTTTGATACATCTTTTGATTCTTTGTTAATTATAATATTTGTGTCGATTGATTCTGCTTGTAGCTGCTATAGTTTTTCTAATTGATGTTCGATCTGCTTAATTTTAGTAGCCGATTTTGGTTTTTTATATTTCTTAGTTGCTTTACTTCTAGATTCGTTAATTAGATCTTGAAATTATCTGTCCTTTTGTTTCTGGGTGTGATTTAATTTCTTCTCCAAGATATAATTGGCTTGATTTGAATGACACTGAATTCTTTAGAAATTTCTTGGTAATCTTTCTTCAATAACAATTTGGAGTTGTATTTATCTTTATATTTATTTAATCTCTAAATTTAGCAAAACCATGAAATTGATCATGGGGATCAAACACTGGCTCATCCTCTCAATACCAAAAAGGCATTCCAACAAAATAAAAAAAGTCAAAATACAAGTGAGAAAAAAAGACAAACACCTACCAACAACCACATGCAAACCTAACAAAGAGGACTAATTGGATATTTTTGTAGACAATTGTGTCCCCAAATCAAGCCTAACAAAGAAATTTCTCCATTAAATGGAGAAATTTGAAACTGTTTGTGTTCCCAATTGATTACATGAAAATCTTGTGAAAGTTGTACCGTGTCTTCGATCATTTCTTATATATATGCTATTTAGTATACTAGATGTGAGTTATTGCTTGATTCAAGCTCTTTGGAAATTATCCAAATCACTTTTGATGTGGAAAACAATATTATGGTTGGTTGTTCAAGAACCGAATCAAAGTTAGAAATTTGTATGGTACTTTTAGTTTAAATTTCTACATGGAAAGTTCGATTTTGTATTTATATTGATGCCAAAAGTTTCTCTTTCTTGCAGGGCCTTGCTTATATTCTGGGATTAGCTATTGGAATTTGATATTTTTGATTGGTTCTGGTATCTTCAAGTCCCCAAGTTTCATTGCAATCGGGTGAGGGAAATGTGTTGTGCATGTAGTTTCGGACAGAAAAGTTTGGTTTGTGGAGATTATGGTAAAGTCTTACATTCTTCCTTCTGCCAGGAGCAGAGATAGACAAGGTCTCGTCTGCTTTAGACGTTGAAGTCATAACCGGGTGCTGTGGATCCTTCCTCAAGCAACACGCAAAGTGTTTAATATTGGGAAGCTTGAGTTCTGCAGCCCCTCGGCATAGTACTGTACCTCCACAGTCAAGCTTGACAAGTAGCTTTTCGAGCTCTGGTAATTTGCTCCTCTATCGCATTTCCATCTAGCTGTTCTTTGATGTCTATAATCTGCAACTGCCATAAGTGTTCTAGCGAAAATCCATTTCTAATCACTGACCCCAATTTTCTTCAAATATCTGGCTTTTTCCAGGTCTTTTTGTAGGAGATATGGTTTCAGAAATCAGGTAAAAGTTTGGTAATAAATTTGAGATAAATTTCTCTTCAGTTATAGCTAAATACTTTCTTTTGTTATGAAGCAAGTTCTAATTTTTTTTTTCAGAACATATTACTCCCCATATGTGGAAAAATGTGTATTGTTCTAATTGAATCTCAGAAAGCCATAGCTAGTTGTTTTTCTTCTTCTATCACTACCGCAATTGCATAGTGCTTTGCTGGAACGTGGCTTTCATTGACATGCAGCATTAGCACTAACTTTTAATCTGGATACACTGTTTGTTAGAATGATGCTTATGATTAACTTGGTATTTCTTTTTTCCTGTGAATTATCAATCAACAGAGAGAATGGGAATGGAGCTGTATATACCAGTCAAGAACAACTGAAACATTCTACTGTTCATGCCGAAGAGCTTCTGCATGATAATGATAGGTTGGATGGAATGGGGAAAGCAACATCAGTGGATGATACATCTGGATCTGTAATACTCGAAAGACGTGAAGATAGTAATGATGATAGATTTGGACACCTTAGCAGCACTCTGGAAGATGTTCGATCCATAATAGATGGAGATGAATCAGATGGGCCAGAGAATTCCATTCATAGTAGTAATGCTGCAACAATTCTATCAACTATCGAAACAGATCCTCTCATCTGGAAGCCGCCCCCACCAGCGGACATTGAGGACGACATGGACAGCGTTGCCAACTATGATGATGATGATGAATGCAGCGATGGCACGAAGTGGGGTCAGTCAAGCTGTCTAAGTGGCTTCGATGAAGAACATGGAAGCAGTCTTAAGGTGGAGCGTCAGAAGGCGATGATGGAAGCCATGAATGGTCAATTTAAGATACTTGTAAGTCGATTCTTGGCATCAGAGGATATCAATTTTTGTGATGGAGGGCCTGGTGAGAAGTGGCTTGACATTGTTGCTTCTTTATCATGGGAAGCAGCTTTGTTTATCAAGCCTGAAGCAAATGAGGGAAGAGCAATGGATCCTGGGTCATATGTAAAAGTGAAATGTGTTGCAAGTGGAGCGCGTAGTCAAAGGTAACATACATACCCTTGTGAATTATATTTTTGTAATTTTAGCTCATATTTCACAGATGATGTTCTGGTTTTTAATGTGAAAAGTTTTGGCATTACAGTGAAGTGATCAGAGGCTTAGTGTTTAAGAAAAATACTGCACACAAGCACATGCCAACCAAGTGCAAGAATCCTAGACTCTTGCTACTACAAGGGGTTCTTGGTCACCGCGAAGTTGGGCTTTCATCATTTGATGCAATGAAAGAGGCACGACTCTGTACAAGTTAATGGAGGTTGCTTTGATGTGAACATACTTGCTTTCTGATACTTATTCTATTTTTCTTTTTTTTTTTGACAGGATGGCAACTATTTGAAATCCATCCACGAGACTATAAAAACATGCAATCCTAATGTGGTTTTGGTGGAAAAATCTGTTTCCCGTGACATGCAGGAGTTTCTTCTGGAACAAGGAATTACTTTGGTCTTTGACATGAAGCTTACACGCTTAAATCGAATTGCTCGCTGTATTGGTTCTCCAATTATACCTTGTGCTGACATTCTGAGCGGTCTGAAGGTGAAGCAATGTGATATGTTCCATGTTGAAAAGTTTGTTGAGGAACACAATGGTTCGAGTGAAGGTGGAAAGAGATCATCCAAAACTTTACTGTTTCTGGAGGGTTTCCCTAAGCCATTGGGCTGCACGGTGAGCTGATATTCAATTTTGCTTTCATCAATCTTTAAACCCTTTTCGACGTTAGTTTTCCTATTGACACGTACATTTGTTGGTTCACCCTCCAAAGGACAAAGAATTTGGATAATCTAGCCCTTTGTCTATAGTGGTTTCCTAATTCCAGTTCAATTATTTGTTACTGCAGATATTGCTGAAAGGAGCTCCCATTGTTGAATTGAAGAAGGTTAAGCGCGTGCTGCAGTACACAGTCTTTGCAGCATATCATTTAATACTTGAAACTTCATTCTTTGCGGATCAACGAGCTTTGTTCCCCGACTTGAACGCAGAAGAAAATGGTTCTTTAAAAGATAAAGTAGTGTCTACAAATGCATGTGGTGAAGCACAGTACGTAGATGATTCTTGCACAAATGGTAATGGTAACCCAGTTGATACTGCTCGAGAATATACTTCACAAGTTCCTAGCTCCAATGGATCTTTGGAGAATTCTATCCATGAAGATATGTTCTCTGGTTCTAATTTCAAGTCAAATGGATCACTGCAGTCACCCAGTTTTAGTCCCCATACAGGCTCTAATGAGAATAATAACGGAGATCTGGTTCTTGACAATTTCAATAGTAACACATTCGTCCAGCCCGATTCGCTAGCTCTGCATGATCTCCCTTGGCAGTTTATGTCATCATTCTCATCTTCTCTCAAGAAATTCCTATCAGATAGCTTTGCTCCTGTCAACTCAGAGTCGATGTCTTCATACTTTGGCTTTGAGGAGGAGCTTGATAGTCAGAGTGTAGGTGCCTTTTCTGTTTCGCCATCTTTGGAAGCAGCACATGACCACGAGGCAGAAGCAACTAGTGGCTTCATTCAGGAGAAGCCGCATGATGAGATCTCTGACACTGAAAAGCTCGAGCCCTCATCAAGTTTAAGTGAAAGTACCGAGCAAAATACTACTGACATGAACGGCAAGTCTGAAATGCAAAACAAGGATAACATCGAGAGCGTATTGGATCCCCAAAGCATATTGGTATTAATGTCAAGTCAGTGTCTGGAGAAGGGGGTTGTTTGTGAGCAGAGCCATCTTTCACGTATAAAGTACTATGGAAACTTTGATGTCTCACTTGGACGTTTTCTTCGAGATACGCTACTCAACAAGGTATTTTATTCCTTTGCATGTATCATTGTTCATATGAAATTTCTTCTTTGTTACTGTTCAAGGAACTAATGGAGGTTGGTTTATTGCGCCAGAGACACCGTTGCTCTTCGTGTGGGGAGCCACCAGAAGCTCATGTTTACTGTTATACTCATCAGAATGGGAACCTGACGGTTCTTGTCAAGGAGGTCGACTCACCTTTATCTGGTGAACAAGGAGGGAAAATGTGGATGTGGACGAGATGTTTGAAATGTGAGCAAGAAAATGGGATTGCAACATCCACGGAGAGAGTTGTTATGTCTACTGCAGCACGTGGTCTTTCGTTTGGAAAGTTCTTAGAGCTCAGCTTTTCGAGCCACTCTGTGGCTAGCAGGTTATCTTCAAAATGTGGTCATTCGCTGCACAGGGACTGCCTTCGCTTTTTTGGGTATGTGGCTTGTTTTTAGCTTTATGGTAACTATGAACTATCTCATGCTTATGTTCTCATTTACCTTGTACATGATAACAATGTACAGATTAGGTTCCAAAGTTGCAATGTTCAGATATGCTCCAGTTGAAATTTATGCTCCGTGTAAGCCACCGCCAGTGATAGACTTCAATAATCAAAATGGGCATGATTGGACAAAAAAAGAGGCAAAATCAGTAAGTGACTCGAAATATTATTCGATTTGTTAAATTTGTAACTCATATCTGTAAATGACATTGCTCTCTCTCTCTCTCTCTCTCAAGGTGCTTCGAAAAGGTGATCTACTCTTCTTGGAGGTTGCCAACTTTCTGCAGAAGTTGAAGCGTGGAGATTTCGGGCTGTTTCAGAAGCAATCTAAGAACTCACCAGGTTCGGTAAAAGATCTTTGTGAAGCTGAAAAGATGCTGATTCAAGAAAAATCTGAGTTTGAGGTCAGGTTCTTTCTTGCTTATTTCAATATTCTAATTTAAATAAGAGACCGTGAATTAATGGTGCATGAGAATCATATAGTTTTATTCTCTTCTTGTTGAATCGTTCAGGCTTCTCTGTTGAAAGCTATTAACTTCAGCGGGCAACTGGGGAGGTCTGTAAGTGAGATTCTTAGTTTGAGTTGGCTAAATCAGGAGCTGCTGTTGGAGCTGTATATATGGGATCTCCGTTTGCATTCCCTTCTGCAGTGTACGAAAGATAATGATGATTCTCATGATGAAGTTCAAGATCAGTATACAAAGGACAACGACGTGCAATGTGAGAAATATGTTGAGAGGATTCCGGAGAGTTGTGATATGGATTTGGAAAGTTCAGTTGAGAATCCCACCAAAACTGTCGAAACCTCTTCTTCTAGCCTTGATAGCTTAGAATCAGAGCTGAAAATGGAGCCAGCTGAAATTTCCGGAAATTATAGCAGTTCTCGGGCTGATTTGCATAGGGAAATTGAAAATGGTGTTCATGGACAAGTATCATTTGTCCAAGATCAAGAGGACCGTGTTTCAAGCCCAGAAAATATGGAGGTCGACCACTCTAGCCCTGCTGTTGTCGTAGCTGAATCAGAGCTAAAAACTGATAACACGGGTAGTGGGGGTGAAAACTCTACTGTCACCGTGTCCCAAGAACAACAGCACACAACCAATAGCTTATATGAAGATTCTTCTGATTCCAAATTAAAGGACCCCGACGATTGGATATGGTCTTCTGCTGTTGAGCTAAGAAGGAATTACAGAATGGACCTCCGCGGAGGTTCCTTGCAGAAATTTGAGTATATTCGTTCGTATACTCCAAAATACCTGTCCCCAATACAACTGGGTGCCCAAGAACGGGATTCATTACACTTCCTTCTAGGTGCAGATGGCGGTGTGATATCAGTATGCGAAGATGACGTATCAAGCATGATTGCCTGTGCTTTGGCTCGTTCCGAGCATCAACACAGTGTGATAGAGAACCTAGATGAGAAGGATGCTCTTGAAGGCAAAGGAGAGGCTGAAAAGGTATTTGATAACTCTTGGAGCATGACGTCCGATGGTTCTGTAGCTTCTTCGCTTTGGTCATCTACTGGCTCTGCAGAATCCGAAGGAATGCATCCCTCAAGGAGTCTCTCATCGCTTTCCTCCGATGAATCATCCACATCTGGGTCGGAAAGCTCATTCTTTGTGGACAGATCTATGGCTTCTGAGAATCTCCATCCAGAAATTTCTGTTGGGGGCAGAAGAGCATCAGTGAGGAATAAATACTCAGTTGTGCTTGTTCATGCAAAACAGTTCTACTCTCTTCGAAGGATGTGTTGTCCATCTGAACTAGCCTACATTTCTTCCCTGAGTCGTTCGAAGAAGTGGGATGCTCAAGGTGGGAAGAGCAAAGCTTTCTTTGCAAAGACACTCGACGACAGATTCATCATAAAACAGGTGAAGAAGACTGAGATCGAATCCTTTCTGAGGTTTGCCCCGGAATATTTCAGACACATTACTTACTCCATAAGCTCGGGAAGTCAAACATGTCTTGCAAAAATATTGGGAATATATCAGGTTTGCGCCTTTAATATTTGAAATTTTTTTTTTTTGACTATTTTGTGATGATCAATATCATCAAACTTCTCTTTTTGGGTGTAATTACAGGTTAGACAGAGTAGAGGTGGAAAAGAAGTGAAAACCGATCTGATGGTGATGGAAAATCTTCTCTTTGGGCGTAATTTCGCACGAACTTACGATCTCAAAGGTGCTGTTTTCTCCCGATATGTGTCCGATCCCAATGAGCCAGAAAAGGTTCTCTTGGATGAAAACTTTGTTGAGGATATGCGCATATCTCCTATGTACATCGCAGGGAGAAATAAACATCTCTTCCAACGGGCAATATGGAATGATACATCTTTTCTTACGGTAAGTAGTACTACTCTTTTTACCACACTTGCTAGATTGGATCTCTGATGCTCAGCCTCACGAGCATATTTTTGGCTGGCTTTGCAGTCGATCAATGTCATGGACTACTCTCTGCTCGTGGGAGTGGATAAGCAGCGACGAGAACTTGTATTTGGTATTATCGACTACCTAAGGCAGTACACGTGGGACAAGCAGCTGGAGACGTGGGTCAAATCTTCTCTGGTTGTTCCGAAGAATTCATTGCCGACGGTTATTTCCCCAAAGGAATACAAGAAGAGATTTCGGAAGTTTATGTCTAAATACTTCTTGACAGTCCCAGACGCTTGGAGGTCTGAGCAGTGCTCAGGCCCTTGCAAATTCTGCGACGATAAAAACAGTTCGTCTGCCGAGAACTGCCAGAATGGTCAGGCTGGTGCAGTTTCGAGTACATGAAGTCCGACCGATATCGCGGATTCTATAGTACTGATCTGGTGGTGGAATGAAAATTTGTTGCTCCATCAAGGACTGTAAATAGTTGTTCATCTAAGAGTGTCCCAATTTTTTGCGATTTTTTTAGCAATTTTTTGGGGTTAGATGCTCCATGATAGTGATAAACTTATTCATGCATGATCCTTTTGTAATATCAAAATGTCCTATAGCGATTGTAAAAAGACTATAGAAGCATGATCAATTGTATTCGTGTTGTTTTGGAAATAAATATAATGGTACTGAAAAAAGTGATTTTTTTTTTTTTAATTTAAGAAATTGTATGTCCTTCCATAATTATCTGTGTCTGTTGTATCTCAGTCGCCTTATTTTCGCAATATTTCTGTGAATGAACGCAACTCAATGTACGAATGGGCTTATGAAGCTAATTGGTTTGTATATGTAAATTGTAAATAATGATTGTACAATAGATTGCTGCACACATCATATTGATATCTTTCAACACAAAACAGAGTACAGACATATTAAACAGAGTATGAACATATTGATATCTTTCAACACAAAACAGAGTAAAGAGTTGAGATCTTTGGATGCAAAGCAAGTTTATAACATAATATATCATGCATCGTGCAAGTTGAGATATTTGGATGCAAAGCAAGTTTATAGATATAATATCGAGTCATTCCAAAAGAAGGAATTTGATCATTTTAAGAATCGATTACTTTAGACCAAGAATCAAGAATCAAATTTCATTGGCAAAAAAAACTTCTTTCATTAACACACATACATCACGTTTCATGATTACTGTTCCTTCAACTTAAGCAAACTTATTAGTTTTCATGCATTTATTTTGAATAATAATCTTTAAATGAAACCACATTTCTAGTTCCTGGAGAAATAGCAAGATTTTACTTTTACACAATAAATTATCTTCAGCAACTTGCAAAATTCCCCAGTCGAGATGATCATTCTAACTAATGCGTTGGTCTATAAACCAAAATCAAATCTTGCAATATTCTGAAGCAATATCATTTGCATTCCCAATCGAAACAAGAACATCGCCGAAATTCTCAATAAAAATTAAGTCTTTATTTAACCTAATCTGTAAAAATACAAACATTATCTATCAAACTTTTAAAAGATACAATTTTTTCTCTTAATAAGAAAGGCATTGTCATCACCGGAAGAATTCATCGTCTACACGTGGCGTTGAGCGGATCCGGGCCAGATCGTGAAGAGGAAGTAGCAGAGGAAACAGAAGAAGGCAAGGAGGAACAAGTAGTCCACCATCACGAAGAACGCCGTCGATCCATGTCTGCGGTTGGCTGCCTTAGGGTTAGGGTTTCGCTGGTCCTTCTTCTTCATCGTCTCGCCTGCGTCCATTGATGATTCCCTCTCTCTCTCACCGTGGATCTGAGAAATTTTCGGGTCGGGATCTGTTAGCGGGTGCGAGAAGCATGTCGGTATTATATACCCGGTGGGAGGCTTTGGGCCGGGCTTCGAACTAAGCAAGGCCCATCAATAGTGAAGATAACAACATTAAAATGTAGGGTTATTTACTGGTTTGTCCCTTAAATCTTTATATGTTATGATTTTGTCCCCCAAATCTTCATATTTAGTATTTTGTCTCCCAAATTTCATAAGTTACAACAATTTAGTCTCCCTCTCTAACTTTCCCCAACACAGTTAAATATTTGACCATTTTACCCATCTTTTCCTCTTCTATTTTCCTCCTCTCTTCTTCTTCTTCTCTCTTCCTCCTCTCTTCATTATTTCTCATCTCTTCCTCCTCTCTTAAATTACAAGAGGAGAAGAGAGGAGGAAAAGAGAAGGAGAAGAGAGGAGAAATAATGAAGAAAAGGAGAAGAGAGGAGGAAGAGAGAAGAGAAGAGAAATAATGAAGAAAAGGAGAAGAGAGGAGGAAGAGAGAAAGAAGAGAGAAGAGGAAAATAGAAGAGGAAAAGAATGGTAAAATGATCAAATATTTAACTGTGTTAGGGAAAATTAGAGAGAGAGACTAAATTATTGTAACTTATGAGATTTGGGGGACAAAATCCTAAATATAAAGATTTTGGGGACAAAATCATAATATATAAAGATTTGAGGGACAAACCAGTAAATACCCCTAAAATGTATATAATCATACGGACTCGCGCAATAACTCAGATTTTGTTGCACCTAACAAACAACAACTACCACTATTACTTTATTGCAAATATTTTGTATAAGTTATATTAACCAAAAGTGAATTATGCCAAAGTTATGCCCTCATTTCCATATAGCAATATGTTTTTACTTAGGCTTTGAGTATTCATATCTTTTTTATATTATATACATCTTTGTTTTTTAATTTTTGTTATCTTTTTGCTTTTTTAACTGTCTTAAATAAATTTTATTTTGGTGCATAAGTAGATTTACGCAGTATATGACTAACATTAACGATTTTATCGCATTTTTTTTTTTTATAGAAGCTACACATATTTTAGTAAATATATTTTATTTTTGACTCTATTTGTCGAACCGCATATATCTGATGAAAGTTCACATTCTAACTAAGCTAATATTATAAATAATACCTTTTTTTAACTAGCATTTTATATTATATAACAAAATTAGTCTATTTGCAATCTTGGAATGATTGATTTTTTTTCCTTCGTTTCCTTTAAATTTCTCCATGCTTCGCGTACTTGGACTGGTTAAGAAATTCTGTGGGCCGTCTACGACTTAAAGCCCACCGAATCTCGGTCCCGATTCTGAGGAACCACGCGTCGCCTACTCATTCGATCCTACCGGATTCTCGTACACCAGCCTCCTCGTCCGATCCTTCTTAACCGGCACAACCTGCTACTGCAGGTCACGACGTCACCGTCCTTGCACGCGTCCCATTTTCCGAACCCGATTCATTCCACCTCTCCGCTCCCCAAATTCCTTTTCTCATTGAACGTGTCTCTCGCCTCCTCTCTCACTCTCTCCTCCTCAAAGACGACGGCAAAAACTAGGGTTAGGTTTTGGCTCTCTCTCCATCGAACTTGGCTCCGCCGTATATGGAAGTTTCCCGCCACAGCTCGCCGCCGTTGTCCACCCTCCGCTACTGCTACTGCCGCTGCTTCCGCCGCTGTTGCCGCTGCTTCTGTTGCTGTTACTGCTGCAACTCCCCGACCTCTATCGAGTAGAAATTTGAGTCAGGGTTCGTTGAAATTACAACCTTAATCGATGGATCTCGGCCATCATCAATCGAGCCTCTCTCTCGGTTTCCACTCGCACGCCGAAGATTCCGTCTCCCGATCGATCCCTCTCCAGTTGCTCGACCAGCAATCGGAGAATCAGAGAGAGGAATCGGTCGATCCGATCGATGACGAGGAGTCCGAGGAGCAAAAGGAGGAGGTGGAGTTCAGCATCCTAGGGTATCCAATGTGCATCAAGAGGCAGAAGAGGGAATCTTCGTGCTCGTCTCCGTCTCTCCATCCTTCGATCAGGCAGGTGGGGGATCCCGACCTCGAGACGAGGAGATCGAACGTCAAGGCTTGGGGGAATCAGATGCTGGCGGCGGCGGATCCTGATCTGTTCGAGATCATGGAGAAGGAGAAGTGGCGGCAAGTGAAGGGGATTGAATTGACTGCGTCGGAGAATTATGTTTGTCGCGCTGTGCTTGAAGCTTTGGGTAGTCACTTGACCAACAAGTACTCCGAGGGGATGCCGGGTGCCCGATACTACGGTGGGAATCAGCACATTGATCAGATTGAGCGGCTGTGTTGGGAACGAGCTCTTGGGGCGTTTAGTCTGGATCCTGAGTGCTGGGGTGTGAATGTGCAGCCATATTCGTGTACTTCTGCAAACTTTGCAGTGTATACTGGGCTCTTGTTGCCGAAGGATCGGATAATGGGGTTGGATTCGCCGTCAGGCGGGCATGTGAGCCATGGATATTTAACTCCGAGCGGAAAGAGGATCTCTGGGGCTTCAATATTCTTTGAGAGCTTGCCATATAAGGTCAATCCACATACTGGTTACATTGATTATGATAAGTTGGAGGAGCGAGCAATGGATTTTCACCCGAAAATCTTAATTTGTGGGGGCAGTTCATACCCTAGGGAGTGGGATTATGCGAGGTTTCGGCATATTGCTGATAAGTGTGGGGCCGTGTTGATGTGTGATATGGCACACATCAGTGGTCTTGTGGCTGCTAAGGTATGTATTCTCTATCTCAAATTTTGGTATATTAAAATTAAAACCATGGTAATTCATTTGTAGGGTTGTTAATTGATGCTCTACTTAGTTGATGTTTTCTATCCATAATTGTTAACTTTGCTTTGGGGATAACATATAGTTAATGATTTTGAAGAGGGAAGTTTCATTTTCGGGATGCAATAGACTAGCATATGCATTGTTTTAAATATCCCTGATATGGCTGATATATTCCTCGATAATCGTATTTCCAGGTCAATTGTGACAATATGCTAGAAAAAGGAGTCATATTGTTTTGTGTGCATGTCAACCAATATTTGCAATATTATCCGATATATGAGCTTGATAGCACCCTGATATATCAACCAATATATTTTATTTTTCTATTGAGTTTTTAACTTGGAAATATATTTGACGTTCATATCAATATCATTCTTATGCATAAGGGAAAATCTAAATTATTTCACTCTGGTTTAATCAACATGTTTTTTGAATTGTTGCGATAGAAATATGAAAGACATTGTCTCTTTGCCATGCCAAGAATTAAAAACGTTAGGCTACATTGCGGCGTTTATTTTAGTGCTACTCAAAACTCAAAACCTTCTTTAAGATTATCTTCTTCTTTCAATTTTTCTTTTTATATTTGTTGTTGGTTCAATTACTGTTATTTTAATTGCTACTATTGTCGTTCTTGACATTAATATTATTGCAGCAAATCTGCTTCAGCTACTATCCTTATCGTGTTTGAATCACAACTATTTCAAAAATCTATATTTTCAACTTTAGTTGAATATGTTCTATGTTTATTTTATTGTGTTATGCTTGTATATGGTTAGATAGATGAAATTAAATCAATTCTAAGGTATCAAATCTTCATATTTGCTGTGCACATATAATTATTGATATAAATGCTAGTTATGAATTTATATTCTGACATATCATCCAACATCTGCTATCAGATATAAAAAAACCCAACGATATAATTCCGGTATCCGATATTTAGAACACTGAGTGTATGTATGATATCTTATTTTTTGGCATGGAGTTGTTTTATATTCATTGGAAAAGCACGACCATTGTGATGGACTCAAGGGATTATACATAGATTAGTCCAACCGTTGCTAAGCATATCATTAGAATCTAGTATTATTTACTATTTGATTATTCAGGCATTCATTAAATGCTTGTGGAGATAATGCTGGGATGTGTTATGAAAATTTTCAAATTTTGCAGCCATGTATTAAATATCCAACCATATGCCACCAACACGCGGTCTAGAAAGATACGTGGTAATGGGACAACGTTAGCGCTCACATAGTTTAACTACATTAAAAATGAAGAATCACCGTACAAGATTTGCAGACTAAGAAAGTTAAAGAGCTTGGAGACTCAGATATATAGGGAAAACAAAAACCTTTTGCTTTTGGGGGGGTACCATGATGCAGATCATTCCCTCATTTCTAATGACATCTCTGCCATATTGGGAAAGTGGTAACATTCCCTATTTTTCATTATATTGGAAATTGTCATAAGTTTTTTATTTGTTTTTTTTTGATGTTCGTCTTCGGAATCCATACGTTACACAAGATCCAACTATTTTATAAATAATTTTGGACAAACAGATTCTAATATCTCGAATCGTAGGTTAAATCCTATAAATAAGCAGTGAAATTTTCATGTACCTCCAAAGATGTTTATTCATTAAATCATCAGCCAAGGATGAAAAAAACACAATTTTCTTATTGAAAAATAACTGAAAATCAGAACAGAAAATAAATGAGGGCAAATGGGCTAGGCAGCCTGTTGGGCACGCCCCGCCCGGCGCGTCCCCGACAAGGCTTGTATGAGCCGTACCATGCCCGGCAAGGCCCGGGTCCGAGCCAGGGTTGCTCGAACCTGGGTCGCCGTGCCGTGGGCACGGCACGGCCCGTCCGGGCTGATCTGTGTTAGGCACGTGCCAAGCACAGTTTGGCCCATTTTTTTTAAATATAGTCGTTTATAGCCGTTATGGGGGTTTTACTTTTTTTTTTCACAGAACCCCCAACGGCTATTTTTACAATCGTTGGGGGGTTCTTGTAATTTTTTTTGCAAAATTTTTCCCCCAACGGTCAAAATAGCCATTGTGGTTTTTTTTGTAATTTTTATTTGCAAATTAAAAAACCTTTCTTTCCCTATAAATAACTCCTCATCTCCTCCATTTCTATTCTTCACACAAATAAATTTATTCTCTCAAAACTCCTCTCAATTCTCAACTCTCTCAAAAATATCTACAAATAAATTCTACTGTATTCGATCAAATTTCAAGAACCATCAAGTGATAAAGAAGTCTCAAGCAAAAAAGCCTCAACATTAAGATTCAAGCACATCTCATTGGCCTCAACTCTCACCCCTCAAACAAGCTTTTTTTCGGTTTTCCGGCTTCCTCTCTTTAGTACTCATCTCTTTACTCTATTCTCAAGTGGTTTACCGCTCAAAAGGTATTTATAATTTGAAATTTTTTATTCGTTTTTTTTAGATCTTTTATTCGGTTTTTTTTCGAAATTTTTTGAAATGGATTCATACTCGTCCGGCACTTCTTGCTCTCAAGCCGCGGATTATTTTTCTCCTTTTTTAACAAGTGAAGAATATTAAAGGTTTTGCCAACGCTTAGAACACCCTTTCTTTTTTATGCCCGAAAAAGAACCAACCGAAACAAGCATATCCGAAACCCAAACAACCACCCCGTTAGGACTTCTAGATCGGACATATGGAAACATTTTGAAAAAAAATGGAAAATAGTGTTAGAAAAGTTATGTGTAAATATTATCAAAAAATATATTCATTCGCTTTAGATAGTAGAATGGGTCACCTTAGAAGACTCCTAGATAAAACACTCACCAAATAAACCGCATCAAATACAAATAAACACCTACAGAGGATGTTTAGGAATTTATAAATATAATCCTATGAACACAAGAGAAAATTTAGCAATATTTATAGTATATGATGAGCTATGTTTTTCATTTGTTTTTTTTTGGATGTTCGTCTTCGGAATCCATACGTTATACAAGATACAACTATTTTATAAATAATTTTAGACAAACAGATTCTAATATCTTGAATCGTCGGTTAAACCCTATAAATAAGCAGTGAAATTTTCATATACTTCCAAAGATGTTTATTCATTAAATCATTAGCCAAGGATGAAAAAAAACATAATTTTCTTATTGAAAAATAACTGAAAATCAGAACAGAAAATAAATGAGGGCAAATGGGCCGGGCAACCTGTTGGGCACGCCCCGCCCGCCACATGCCCGACACGGCTTGTATGAGCCGTGCCATGCCCAGCAAGGCCCGGGTCCTAGCCAGGGTTGCCCGAGCCAGGGTTGCCCGAACCTGGGTCGCCCGTGCCGTGGGCACGACACGGCCCGTCCGGGCTGATCCGTGCCTTCACGTGCCAAGCACGATTCGGCCTTTTTTTTTGAAATATAGTCGTTTATAACCGTTATGGGATTTTTTGCCTTTTTTTTCGCAGAACCCCACAGCTATTTTTACAGTCGTTGGGGGGTTCTTGTAATTTTTTTTGCAAAATTTTTCCCCCAACGGTCAAAATAGCCATTGGGTTGTTTTTTTGCAATTTTTATTTGCAAAAAAAATCTTTCTTTTCCTATAAATAACTCCTCATCTCCTCCATTTCTATTCTTCACACAAATAAATTTATTCTCTCAAAACTCCTCTCAATTCTCAACTCTCTCAAAAATATCTAAAAATAAAATTCTTTCAAATAAATTCTACTGTATTCGATCAAATTTCAAGAACCATCAAGTGATAAAGAAGCCTCACGCAAAAAATCCTCAACATCAAGATTCAAGCACGCCTCATTGGCCTCAACTCTCATCCCTCAAGCAAGCTTTTCTTCGGTTTTCTGGCTTCCTCCCTCTAATACTCATCTCTTTACTCTATCCCTTAAGTGGTTTACTGCTCAAAAGGTATTTATAATTTGAAATTTTTTATTCGGTTTTTTTGAGATTTTTTATTCAGTTTTTTCGAGATTTTTTAAAATGGATCCATACTCGTCCGGCACTTCTTGCTCTCAAGTCGCTGGTTGTTTTTCTCTTTTTTTAACAAGTGAAAAATATTAAAAGCTTTGCCAACACTTAGAACACCCTTCTCAAGTACCTTTTCTTATGACCGAAAAAGAATCAACCGAAGCAACTATATCCAAAATCTAAACAACCACCCCCGCTAGGACTTTTGGATCGGACATATGGAAACATTTTTAAAAAAAAATATGGAAAATAGTGTTAGAAAAGTTAGGTGTAAATATTATCAAAAAATATATTCATTCGCTTTAGATAGTGGAACGGGTCATCTTAAAAAAACACGTAGATAAAACACTCACCAAATGAACCACATCAAATGCAAATAAACACCTACAGAGAATTTTAGGAATTTATAAATATAATCCTATGAACATAAGAGAAAGTTTAGCAACATTTATAGTATATGACGAGCTACCTTTTTCTTTTTTGGAAAACAAAGAAATTGAAAATTTTTAAAAAAATCATTTACCGACGAATTTAAAAAAGTCTCACATTCTACATATAAATTCGACATAGTTAAAATAGATAAAGATAGGAGGGAAAGTTTAATTGCTATTTTAACATCTTTAATTTTTAGAAATGCTATAACCGCAGATTGTTGGGAGGCTCTAAATAGTTGTCACTATTTATGTATAACGACTCACTATATAGATCAAGATTGGTGTATAAAAAAAAAATTGGATTTAGGAGATTTAAATTCCCTCATAATGCACATAATTGATCACAATCCCTATTTAGTATTTTTTAGGCATTTGGAATAGAAAGAAAAATATTTTTCTTTTCTTTCGATAATACTTCTGAAAATATGACCACAATAGAAATTCTAAAAAATATTACAAAATCAATTTTAGATGGAAAATTATATCACATTGGTTGTATTTGTTGTATACTTAAGTTATGTGTACAAAATAGATTAAGAATAGTAAGTGATTCAATAACTAAATTTAAGAACACAATACTATTTATTAAAAATAGTGGGCCAAGAAAACAGTCATTTAAATAAATATGTAGGAATTTTAAAATCTCACATATAATTTTATCTCTAGATATAAAAACAAGCTGGAATTCTACATATAAAATGTTAAACATGGCAATTCAATATAAATATGTAATAAATATGTTTAATGAAATGGAGTTACCAATATGTAGTTTAGATATTAATGAATGATACCATTTGCATTGCATTTCTAAATTTTTAAGCAAATTTGAAATTACAACTAGAGCACTGTCAGACACTTATTACCCAACTACACATATTGCATTGTATGGTGATAAAACACAATTTACAAAAGAACCAACTGTTAGGGAAATCCGAAATCCAACAATATCATCCGTATTTCACTGAAAAAAATTAGACAATCTAGTATATATTTTAATGAACTACATTATTATTTAGAAATGGTTAACTATGAAGATGACGTGTCCCTTGAAAATTATAAAGCTTTTGATATTGGCTTGGTGGAAGTCACGAGAAAAAAACATATCCTGTGCTTTTCAACATGGTCCATGATCTACTAACTCCTCCGGTGTTTACTGTAGTATCGAAGTCTGTTTTTAGTGCAAGTGGTAGAGTACTCACGGAGTGGAGAAATTCAATGGCAGTAGACATATTGGAAATATGTGTTTGCTTGAAAAACTGGCTAGATGCATAAGAAAGTGAATAAGGATCGTCCAATGAAATAGAAGTAGAGATCTCACCAGAAAATGAATGAAAATAGACTTTTATTTTTTCTTTTCAAATTGTAATTTCTACATTTATTGGAATTTTCATGTATTTTTTTAAATTTTTTATGTAATTTTTAGCTAAAAAATATCTTAGAAAAAATATTAAAAACAAGTTGAGGGTGACAGTCATGGTTCTCTCCTCTCTCTTTGGGCTTTGTATGATTTCTAAAGAGATTTATAGATCAATTATATCAATGTAATGAGATTTAATATAATAAAATTTCATTTTTACTATCATTTCTTCTTGTTAAAACTAATTAAATTAAACTATTTTTCTAAATTTACTTAATAATAGACTTAATATTTAATAACAAAAAATTAAAAAAAACGAGCCGGCTCGGGCACGGTACGTGCCCGGCAGGCTGTGCCGGTGGGTCAAGCCCTGGACGGTCGTGCCATGCCTGGGGCACGACACATCCCAAAATTGGGACGGACCGGGCACGGTCCACTTGCCACCCCTACATAGTATGAGGCTTGGAAAAATACAAGGCAAAAAGGAAAACAGGGCAATTAAGTAATACCTAATTGAAACATTTTCACAGAAAGCAAATAGGTAAGAAAGGCAGTTAAGTATGATCTGTGTTGTGGAAAATAGAGCTGGGGGCATAGTATGGACGTCTGGGATGTAACTTCTCCCTCCTTTTAGTGTTAGGCAGCCTGCCACTGCCCCTATATTGTAAAAGAAACTCTTGTAAGAAGACGCAACTGTAGAATTTTTGGAATAAGGTTGAGATAAATAAAAATTAAAGCCAATATGGTGATAATATTTTGAAATTATTTATAATTAAGTGAATCTATTACAACATATGGATTGGTTTTGGTAATTCATTGTAACGTACATGCTTACATATTTGATTTAATACGAATCTAGTCTTGTGACTTCATCAATTTTTTTTTTTTTTTTTTAAATGACTCTGAAAGGATTATTGGAATTCGTGAAACTATCTACTAGATATGTAAATAAATTCAGGTAGTAAGAGCCAAATACGTTTATAGTCACTTCAATGCAGATACAAATATAACTTCTCGTTGTCCAATCTGATTTGGAGGTCTGGGTCCGAATCTGGATGTTTGAACTTCAAAATAGTGTTTTTTTATTGCAGATCTGTTTTCTGGATCTGTTTCAGCTAAAGGATGAATTCATGTCAGATTTAACTGTCTTAATAATACACATCATACATGTACATATTTTATGCAACATGTCATGTGCCAAACTCTGACATATGCTCATTATGACATCTAAGTAGGGCCTATTCTAATAAGGAAGACCTCTTTTAGTGTATGTTGTTTTGTCTCTTCATCTTTCAAAAAAAAATAGAAATGATAGAACCTTTTTGCATGCCCTTTATTATCCGTATTTTGTTCATATTCATATCTATCTTACCAAATCTAACCTTAATCATGCTTCATCAAATTTTTTTTTCCCAAATAATGACTGTGATTTACTGATGGATTATTGGAAGTTGAGAAACTATCAACTAAAAATGTAAACGAACTCAGGTAGTGACAAATTTGTTTTCCATAGCCTCTTTAATGTACATACATATCTAACTTCTCCATATCCAATCTGATTTGGAGGTCCTGATCCAATTTGTGGATGTTTGAAACAGTATTTTTGTATCTCGGATCGATATTTCAGATTCTGGTTAAGCTATAAGGTTGGGTCCACTCTTAAAACATATGATGCGAAATTTAGATGAAAAATAAAATCAGAAGCTGAAAAGATAGGACATTCAATATTCATTCAGAATGTGATCGTATATAAAAATGAATTATCCTGTTAATACTAAACAAGTTAAATAGATATTTGTGATTTTTTTTTAAATCTAAGTGTTTCCTTGCCATGTGATGCTCTACTCTGATTTTTTAAAGCACTGTCAAGGCCATATGCTAATCCTATGCATTACATAATTTATTAATACCCGTGTATCTGTCCTGTCCAGGTATTTAATGACTATCTGGCAACCTAAACATTTTCCTTGTCCAACTCAGTGCCAAATTTTCTGGCAGTAAACAACCCTGAGCAAGAATAGCCCTTGCCTTTAAAACGTGGAAGGTCATTTTGTCAGAAGGTAGGGCTACTTTTGCTGGTAACATGATATGGTTATGCTATTGAGAAGCAAAGCTAGTCCTTGCTGTAAAACCTTGAAGGCTAGCCATTAGATGTGGATCTTCCTTTTTTTGGTCATGTATTTTGAATTGATGCAACTAAGGTGCAAAGGTAGAGATTTTCACTGTCAATTAGGAGAGGATACCTTGTTGTAAAACCTTGAAGACTAGTCAGCAGACATGTTGGCCTACCTTTTTTTGTCATGCATTTTATGCTCATATAACTAAGGTGCAAGGCTGGAGATTTTCTTACAGTACATGTGAGAGCAGACACAACTGAGATGATGAGATGTGCTGCAGAGAATGGCTTTGACCTATAAGCCATGATTTGAGCCAAAGAGCCATTCAAATGAATAATATTCTTAAATATTTTTTCACTATTAGTTCATTATTGATATGTAGAAAATCTTGCTGAGTGGAGGATTACGTTGGAGCATTTGACCCTGAATTAAGCATGAATAATAGGTTCATGCAGTTACTTTTAGCTTCCACATTCAATATTTACTTTATTTTTAATTTATTTTGATTTTGATCAATTATGAACAGTACCTAAGCAATGTAATGGGGAAGCTAGGATTTAAAGTATCATGGTATAATTCATTTTATTTTGCAAGGGATTGAAACTAATGAGATCTGCCACTTGGTTGTTCATTTGGTAGTTTGGATGTTTCGTACTTATACTGATCTGACGATAGCTAATTCTTGGTCTCACAACACATAACTGGTCAGCAAACATGTATACAATTTTGTGTCAAAACTAATATATATCTTCTTTAACTTACGTTTGTAGGAGTCCCCAAGCCCGTTTGATTATTGTGATATTGTTACTTCGACAACACATAAAAGTCTTCGTGGCCCTAGAGGTGGTATAATATTTTTCAGGAAAGGGAAAAGAACAAGGAAGCGCGGATTTTCTTTGTGCCAGATAGATGATAGTGATCAATATGATTTTGAAGATAAGATAAATTTTGCTGTTTTCCCATCATTGCAAGGGGGGCCTCACAATAACCATATTGCTGCTTTGGCTATAGCCTTAAAACAAGTGGCTACTCCTGAGTATAAAGCTTATATCCAACAGGTCAAGAAAAATGCTCAAGCCTTAGCATGTGCCTTGCTGAGAAGAAAATGCAGATTGGTAACTGGGGGTACAGATAATCATTTGATACTATGGGATCTGAGAACATTTGGTTTAACAGGTATATTTGAGGCAATTATATTTCTTTAGGTTTGTAACTTGTCCATTCAGTTCTCTTATTTTGTATTTCTTGTGTTGGTTAGACTTATTTTATCAATTCATGGTCTGATAGTGGTAAACTGGCATTTGTTCTTTCCCTTTCTTTTCATCTTGTTTGGGGTTGTAAATGGAGATGATATTGGTATTACAATATTCGTATTTGTTTTCTTCTTCTAGATACAAACATGCATACGGATATTACTAGGACATTAAATGTTCTATCCATATTTGACAAATCAAATACAGACTCACTTGCTAGTTATCTAGATATTAAGTGGATATTATTAATGACAATAATTTAAAGGAAAAATGATATATATTTCAATAACTATGTCTACACCACCGAGAAAATACTTATTGTGTTATAAAATATTAAATCAATTTCATTCTATATTATGTCATTCTTAGTCCTACGTATTTCCACGATATTTGGTTATCTTTTCAGATATATATCTGATACGGTTTGCTTTGGCTATATTCCTACCATGTTTTTAAGAGGAGCAGAAACAACCATCCATATTAACCAAAATACGGATATATAATTAAATGCAGATGGATTATTTGTATTTGTTTGCATCTCAAGTTTTGTTCCTTCTCGAATTGGCTTTCACTTATTTGTTTGTTTAGATAGAAAACAGACTGTTTCTTGAATGATTGCTCTTTTTGTGGTACATGCTTCACTGTGTAATTTTTTCAGACATGTTCATATTTTTTTATCATTTGTTTGTTGCTGTGGATTCCCTTTTGTTGTTGAATGAATGTTTCTCTTTCTTATTTGTTAAGTGTTCTATGCAGTTTTAGCGAGGATGCATGAAAATTTTATATACTGTTGGTCAAAAGGGCTTGTTAGTTTTAGGCACCTTAAACCTTATAATCTACCCAAAAAGATGGCACTGTGAGTTGTGGGGTATACTATATAGTCCATGATTTGCAAATTAATTGAGTTTTTTTTTTTTTTTTTTGGTTATCATTTTTTTTTGTGTGTCGTGTGCTATTTCATGTGCAAACGTTTTGTCCTAGTTATTTGAAAATTTCGTTGAGTATGGTATAAAGCGTGTGTCTACCAAATTGGAGGTGTCGTTCTTCATGTTATCATTCATATACTATAAAAGTGGGATACAGATCTCCTTTTTGAGAATGGCCTTTATATATTTTAGAGAGCCTGGAAGGGAGTATCTTTCCTTTGATATATCAGCACTGCACCCTGTATTTGATGTAACATTACTGTGCCTCCTGAGAAAATCTTGTTTCTTGTTTTGGTGGGAGAGATCATCTTTATCTGAAGGGCAATGATTTAAACTAAATAGTCATTCAAGCAAAACTTCTAATATTTGTAGGTTCTACAATTACGCAAACTCTGAAAAACTTAAATGCCTTCAATTTCTTGTCTTTCCCTCCTGTTTCTCCTTGAGTTATTATTATGGATTTGATAGGGAATCATATTTCTTTATGAGTAAGTAGTCTAGCGACAGACAAATCTCATGTCCTCTCCTCTCTGTCTTGCGTTTGTTCTGTGCTGATGGATACAGAATATTTGGTTTAACCAAATACCTAGGAGGCTAGGAATCTAGGAATTAAAAAATGTGTATGTTAAGAGTTAAAGATTGTGTACCATGGCTTGTGTCTCTCAAGCATTTTTCTCGTAGAACTAGCTTATTGCTCTTCAAGAGGATTTGAAGTTTAAGGTGATAACTCTGCCTCTTCTTTAATTGGAGAGAGATTACTTTCATATGTTGGAGTCAATCGTCAAACTCGTGATTCTTACTTGTCACAAGAAATATGCCTTTGTCAACTTTGCTCGAGTTCCTCTCCCTTTTAATAGAATCACTCATTAGTTTTAGATATTTAAATGCTGAGTGGAAGGAGGACCAGAAAGTAAAGTTTAACATTGTTGTTCTCACCATTATCATCTCAAATTCTGCCACATTTCCATTCCATTCCACCACTGCACCATCCATGTCCATTTACAACCAAAAGGTGTTTCTCAACTCTTTAAAAATGTTACACCCCAAGAGTTTACAGAGCATGACTGCATTTATTTTCAGCAGGCTTCTTCTGGACAAGGTTTGTGAAAAGTGATAAAATTTGAGTTCTGCATCTTCAGAATTGACATAGTAGGAACAGTCTTCATATCAATGCTGAAGTCGGTTGTCTTTTGCTCTAATACCTCATGTGCATTCAGTTAGAGTGTGTGTTGTCTAACCTACTTCTTATATACTGCATTTGTTACATACATATTTTTATTGTGCTCTGGAATATTTCTTCTGTAAGCTTTTTGGTGAACTGATTAATGATTTGTTTTCCATGCAGGTAAAATTTTTGAGAAAGTTTGTGAGGTTTGCCACATTAGTTTGAATAAAACCCCTATATTTGGTGAAAATGGTGTTATTTCACCTGGAGGTGTGAGAATAGGTAGGCCCTTGCGGCAGTGTACCTATCATTATCATCATCATCAAAACGATTATAGTTCTCGAGTCATGCATGTCCTAACCACTGCTTGTATGTATATCTTTAGGTACCCCAGCCATGACAACAAGAGGTTGTTTAGAAGGGGATTTTGAGACGATTGCAGAATTCCTTATCCGAGCTGCACAGATTGCAAGCACTCTTCAAAGGGAACATGGGAAGTATCCGAAGGAATTTCTTAAGGGCCTTCAAAACAGTAGGGATATTGCTGAGCTAAGAAATCGTGTTGAGGCATTTTCTTTACAATTCGCAATGCCTGCGTTCGACCTATGATTTTTCTGAACAAAAAATTGGGAAAGACCTAAGTATTTGACGCAATTACTTTTACCATTGCTCTGCGACGTTGCTGTAAATTTGAGCCCCTCCCCCCTCCCGGTATTCAGTTATTATCTCTCAATATATCCAATTATAATCTGTTATAGTAAGGTAACCAAATAGATTCAGCTTACGTGCATGTTTACAATCAAATTATGTTGATTATAGAAGAATACTGTTTTCTCTTTTGACACTGTATAAAGTGTATTCGCCTCCATAATTCTAGAAGCTGTCCTGTTCTTTTATCTCTTCCTTTATCATACATTTCCATTTCCTTTGATGCATCTCATGTTATCTTGCTTATAACATCTGACTAGATACCATTGTATGCGGTTTCACTAATTACTCCATGGATTGTTCAGAATTCATAATTTTACTGCTAGAATCCTTAGATTTTTGTATTGTTAATTCGTTCTTTATGAACGTACACTGGTTTCGAATTTCTGGAACTGATTGGATTTCAAGGGATATTTTGATCCTGAATTCCCTTGTAATTCCTGCCATAAACAACTACTGCTCCTGAGATTTTGGATTTTATGAAGGATTTCGTTGCTTTACCATCCAGATCTCTTGGTTAACTTCAGTCCCATTTATCTTTATTAGGTGAAGAGATCTGCATTGCATCTCAGTACAGATCACATTTAATCTGCTGTAAATTTTTACAAGGAATAAAGATAGAACTTCCTTTTGTTGGATTTTTCTGCAGCAAGGCAGACAGATCTGAGATTCCAGTAGAAAGGAGAAGAGACCACAGACACTAATAGCACACAGTGAAGACAATGGCAGGCTGCAGCCACAGTGGAGTTTCTTTGTTTCTGTTGTCCCAAAATCAGACAAAATCTTTCCGCCCGAACTCAACTGCTGCTTGCTTCTGCTAGTGCTACAGCTACTATCGCTGCTACCACCAGCAACCCCAGAGCCAAGGAATCTCCAGGCACCCACTGTCCCCATATATTCCTGCTTTTTACCAGTGGTATCTTTAATGGTCGGAGCAAAGAAAGAGAGGGAGTAGCTTATCATCAGCAAAGCTGAAGATTGATGAAGAAGAGAGAGAATCTCTCTCTCTCTCTCTCTAATAATGTCTCATAATGCTCTCACATCCAATGATGTTACTTGAGCTGCTGCTTCTCTCTCTCTCTCTCTCTCTCACATCCCCTGATGTTACTGCCTCTCTCTCTCTCTCTCTCTCTCTCTCTCTAGTTTGAGAAAAAACAAAATTTCTTTTTTTCCTTTTACCTCCTTTAATCAAGAGTTTTTACAGTAGAGAAGCTACTTCCGAATGTGACACTTTCCTCTTCTTCTTCTTTTTTCCCCACTACTTCGCATTAAAAATCACAAAAGAAATACTGCATCAGCATTATATATATATTTCCCCACATAAAATAAACCAAAATACTTCTAGAGTTACACCAAGAAAAACTAATAGAGTGTATCACTAATATTCTTATTTAAAAAAAAAATTACAGAGAGAATCCTTGTAAGGAGTATAAGTATAACAAAATTTATTATTTTTTTATTATACCTTATACTGCCTATCAGAAAGTCTTTCTTTATGTAAAAATGGTTCTCAATAGAAATTTAGTAATATGTTGTTCTAAATAGTACATAAATAATTATTATAATTAACTCTATTTTTTAAACGACAAAGTTAAAGTACTCGCAAGAAAAAAGTGTTTCTAACTTCTAACAGCCTAACAAAGTTACAACTTTCTTTCTACTGTTTTTTTTTTTTTTTTAATTTAAATAATTTATCTGTGACTGCACAAATCCAAGAGCTTCTTCCTCCCTTCAACAATCTCATCAAAGAAATCATCCAACTGCCCAACTAAATTCTCAGTCCCATCCTTCAGCAGACCCAACCAACTCCTCAACCTCTCAACTCTCTCCCCAACACTCCCACCACCTCCCCTCTCAATCTCACCCCTCATCAGCTCCTCAACGCTCTCCTTCGCCCCCCTGAACTCCACCACCAGCAACCCCCGCGGCCGCCCCTCCCCCATCCTCTCAACCTCCCCCACCACCCTCTGCTGCAGCCTCGCCATCGAAACCATGAACCCCGACCCCTCGACCGCCCGCGGCCCGCTCGAGCTCGGCCACCAGCACACCACACCCCAAACCAGAACCATCAGCAGGAACGAACTCACGTTCCTCATTGCGTGCACAACTCCCCTGAACCCACTGAACCCGTTGAGCTCCGACTCCATGGCCACTCGTTCGTCGAACCGCAGGTTCAGCCCTTCGACCCTCGTCTCCGCCAGCACCCTGTTCTCCTCCTCGAGCCCGAACGCTTCTCTTCGGCAGGCCGACACTGCCCGCATCACCTGTAACGGAAAAAAAAAAAAAATTCAGTGTCCGTTCAAGGAGTGGATGCGGTTTGGTCCTTGAAATGGATACCTGTCGAGTGTTGGTGTTGTTGTGGTTGGTGTCGAGAGTGGAGAGGAGGGTGGCGGCTGAGGAGTGGTAGCTCTCGAGAGAGGAGAGGGCGAGCTTGAGGAGGACGCAGGCGTCCCAGAGGCGGGAGGTCTCGTCCATGTACTCGTCGAGCCACTTGTCGCCGAGGGGGAGGTTGAGGTTGTGGACGAGGTGGGTGAGGTGGGAGTGGGAGGAGCGGAGAAGCGAGAGCGAGCGCTGGAGGAAGTGGAGGGACATGACGGAGCTTGAGCTTGAGCTTGTATCGGAGTCGGCGAAGGAGCGGTCGAGGTCGTCGAGGCCACGGGCTAGGAGTGAGTAGAAGTCAGTGACGGAGGATGAAGCATAGGATGATGGCTTCATGGTTGGAATTGAGAAGAAGAAGTGGCTGATCAGATCAAATCAGATCAAATCAAATTGTATATATATATATAGAGAGAGAGAGAGAGAGAGGAGAGGAGAGGAGAGAGAAAATCTTTATGATTTGGAGAGTAACATATGAGCGTTCCCTTCGGAGGGTGTGGGGTGATTGGAAATCTGCAGCCATGTATTGTTTTGAGATCAAAATTATAATTCAAGTTTCCTCTCTATATATAACATTTTCACACACTCTGTTCTGTTTTCAAGAGGGGGAGTGTTGCATCTACTCTCTCTCTCTCTCTCTGCTCACTCGGTATGGGAGTGTTCCAAAAGCACCCACGTTCTCCCGGTGGGCCCACTTAAAAATTCCGTAATATTACAATATTATGAGTTTGCCATCAACATTTTGGATATCAATGTCCATGCCTTCAATCTTTCTTCTCCTACTCTCTTTCTCACACGTAAGTTCACCCAAAAAAAGAAGGAAAAAAAAAAGAAAATTGAAATATAAAATCATTGGATATGATCGGGAGGTGCGACGGCAAGAGGCGGTCAGCGGAGGGATGCAGTATGCGGACCGGAGAGTAGTTAGATATGGGATGCAGTATGCGGACCGGAGAGTAGTTAGATATGAGCTTGTGGGTGAGAGTTTTTTTTTTTTTTTTTTTTTTTGGAGAGGGGATTTTGTGGGTGAGAGGAGTCAGGGATTTTTTGAAAATGAGTGGTATGCTCACTATAAAAAATACTTTTTTTTTTCAAAACAGATGGTATGCTCACTAGAAAAAAAAAAGTACTCTACTTTAGAAACTCCCATTCAGATATGAGATGGTTGCTTTTATAATCTGATTATGTGCTATGGCTACTAAGCTAGAGGGAAATTATTTTTTGGGTTAATTACAATGAGATCCTTCCTATGCTATAATACCCTTACTATAATAGCACAGTATAACTTATTATTCCTTAAAATTTAAAATTCTTAATTTAGTCATGGACTCCTGACGTTGTTAATCAACGGTTTGTTACGTTGTTAATCAGTGGTTTGTTATTGTTATCCCTATTTAATTTATCTGCATATTTTTTTTATGAAATCTACAATTACACTCCTCTCCCGAACTCTCCCAAAATATGTCTTGAGGAGGGTGATTTGGAAATTTTATAAGAATGTACAGTTTAAGTTAAACAGATGTGAGAATAACAAATTGTTACCGTTTATAATGAATTACATTATCCCGATATTACAAGGGTCTCACTGCAAACGGTCTGTCCTTTTGGCTATATTTCCCATACGTGCAACTTGGAAGTAACTCAATAATTGATTGTAATGTAACTAAACTAAGCTCACAGGAAAGAGAAATAGATTGGTTGTATGTTTGTTCTCTGTCTTGTTCAGATATTAGCCGAACGGTAACGACTTGTTCTAATTATCCTACTGAAATAATATGTGTCTTCTTGAGCACCTCCATACATTTTTGATAATGCTTGTTTTCTATTTATTTTCTTTTCTATTAATATTTTACATATTGGTATTGTATTGGAATAAATCAGTTGTTTTAATTTGACAACTTAAAAAGACATGAGCTTTGCCCCTTTGATGGAATTGATCATCTGGGTTGGGCCCTTCTCAAGGTGATGATGATGATCATTTGCCCACTGAACTCATCTTTAAAGCAAAGATTAGTGAGCTTATATTATTTCCATCAAAAAAAAAAAAAAAAAACTCTAAAATTCTCCAAAGCAATTTGTTGTACAAGTCCAAAGGTTCATCCTTTCAAAGAGAATGGAATGATGAGAGCTCTCAAGCCCCAAAATCCAAAATCTTCTTTTAATGCTCACTTTTTTTAAAAAAAAAATTAAAGAAAAAATCACAACCATACATGTACTAATTTTAACAAATAAAATGACTATTTTTTTTTATATTAAATGGAGAAGGTGCAGGTAAAGTGTTGCCATACAGAGTTGTCTATAAAAGTGCCTTTAAATTTCACTATAAAGAGTGTATATAGACAATCTGAACTATTAGTTGTTATTTCACAAAACAAAAAAACATACATTTTTTTTTTTTGAAAATAAAAAAAAAAGTGTCTAAATAATAGAATAAGTAAAACTTCTTGACCAATGATGAACAAGTGTCTAAATTGTATGATTTTTTACGTGCCATTTAGTTAGAATATGAAGAATATAGCTGACGATATCAATAGACAATTCTGTACGTGGAGATATCTTAGGTACACTGTTATCATCATATTAAATAAAGGGATGGTGCTCGTGGGTTTTTGGGGAATGCAATGCTTGGGGGTTTAAAAAAGAGAGCATGTTGGTCTTTTGAGATCTCTCTCATGGGAATGGGGAAGGCCAGTGAGCATAACTCACTATATGCTTAATGCTTACACTTGCCCTTTGTTCTCTTTGGGTACACATTTTTAGGGCTGAGCATAAAACCGAAAAAACCGAAGCGAACCGCAAAACCGAACCGAACCGAACCGAACCGATCGGTTCGGTTGATTCGGTTTTTGGTTCGGTTCGGTTTAAAAACCGAAATTATTTACGGGTTTCGGTGCCTTTAGCTCCAACCGAAACCGACCGAAAAAACCGAACTTTTAGAATTATAGCTTATTTTTTTCTTTGATTTATTTTCAATGTGTTTTTCTTTTAAATTTTTAACGAAAAACATGTGTTTGTTATTTTAATAAGTAGAAAAAGAAAAAAATAGAAATAAAATTATTATTTTTCCTATAAAAAAACATGCGTTTATAAACATAATTAGTTTCAAACTTTAAAAATCGAAAACCGAACCGAACCGAACCGAAAATTCGGTTCGGTTTTCGGTTTTCATTTTTTTCCGATCGGTTCGGTTTCGGTTTTATAAGTTAGGTTCGATTTTTGGTTGGGTTTTATTTTCAAAAAACCGAACCAAACCGACCGATGCATGCTCACCCCTACGCATTTTGGATTTTATTTATTTATTTATTAATTTAGGTAGTGGGAGAGCATCTCATTGCTAGATTTCCTCAATGACAGGATATGGGACCAAGGCATTTTCCATTCACATGCAATAACAACTTGATATATTGAAAGAGAAGAGAGTAAGTTTAATTAAATAAAATATGAACAATACAGAAACATTTGGTGGGAGAATATTAATATTTGATCATTTATTTCAATCTTATTGTTGAGTCATGACAACCATGCTCTTATCAATATTGAGCAATCTCATCACAATTTCTTAGAGTGGGTAATCTAACATGTCAATTCTCAAAGAATTGTATGCCATTTATAACTTTTTTTCCCTCAATTTTTTTTTCTTTTTCTAATGTTATTTATGCATCGGTTTAGGCCCTGTTTGGCTCTTAAAAGTGAGAGAAGTAGAGAAGAAAATTAGAAGTAACTTCCAAGATGAAAGGTTAGGAAGAGAATTATTCAATGGAGTTTAAGTGTTTGTAAGTTTATTTTTGGAAGTAAGAAGTGAAATATGAAAAATATTATTTTATTGTCAAATTAAATAAAAAATAATACTAATATATTTGTTAATTGAATAGAATTGAAAGGTAATAATGAGAAACGAATAAAAAATAATATATTACCTTGTTGTTTGAGCTTCAAGAGCACTTCCACTCAAAAATGAAGGGAAGAGAAAAGGAGAAGTTGGGATGCCACATAGGATCCACATCATTCTAGTAGAAATAACTTCCAATTCTCTTCTTGACCAAACAAACAAGTGAAGTAATAGAAGTAGCCTTACTTCCACTACTTCCATTCTGCTTCTATGCAAACAAACATGCCCTTAATGTAACATTAAATTTTGCTTGTACTAGAAATGATTCGCGAAAAAAGGACCCGGAGAAAAATATATGAAAAATATCGGTCCATCTTGGATATTTAATGTGAAACTTAATTGATTCTAAACTTTAGATATTGGAGTTGATGGAGACTTTTTTTTTAGTCAAGAATGGAAATTAACTTCTAGCAACATATTTAGACGAAACACTGGGTATATAGCTGATAGACGATATCGTCTTTTTCAGTAAAAACAAAAGAAAAACATGACAACGTCACTTTTAGAAGTTTATAGAAAGCAAAAGGACTTCTTGTTGCTTCCAGTTATTAAGGTAATCAACTGGGACTTCTCTTGTTCTATTCGATACGTGACTATACTCAAATATAAGCTCGTAACATAATTAGCAATGACCTTATTTGGGCAAATTATCAAGTTAAACAAACAAACAAATAGCATTGTCGCAAGTTAATGACCTATAAAAGTGAAACTTGTAATGTTAAATCATGTTCAATTGCAGTCAGACTCACGATACCCTTTATCATTAAGCCAATTTGATAACAAAATACAATTAGTGCGCACTAATTGTGCGTTGTCCATTACATAATGAAGCAAACTTGGCTAGTTGCACCTTCATTAGAGAAAGATTGCTGCCAGTACAACAAAATTACAGAGGGCAATTGATTGATCTGGCTTGTCCTGTAGTTTTTTTTTTTTTTTTTTTTTTTGGTTAATTTGCCTTTTGACTATAAAAAGACTTAAATATATTTTATCAGGATAAATATGATCCTTGCAATAATATTAAACTCTAAAATTATGGTGAAAGTTAAAAGATATCTTTTGTACCATTTATATAAGAAAGTGCTTAGAAATATCCTTTTATACAGTTACCCATCGGTTGCTCAATACAATATTATGCTTGTCTTTTAGTTCAGTTTGTTCCTAAAAGATAATGAAAGAATAAGATATTAATCAAAATTAATTACGACACTAAATTTGGTAAATAGTAGTTCAAGTTCTAAATTCATCATTCTTATAATTAGGAATAAAAATGGACAGATTTAAGTGCTAGTCGTGGAAATGAATTTATTTTTTTAAAAATTTAAAAGTTTGACAACTTATCCTTAGACCGGTTTATTCTCATTTTTAGAGCAACAACTTTTTCAATATGATCACTTATAATTTTCAAGTTGTTAGCCTCACATTGACTCCCACACGCAGACGCTCACTGTCACTCGCTTATTCCATAACTGCTGCTCTAGAGATAAAGCATATAAGTTAGCTTTTAGCCGCCTCTAACATCTCCACCTCTCAATTCCTAGTTTCTTTGCCCTTTAAGCTACTTACTATATTTGTATTTGGAGAGAGAGAGAGAGAGAAAGCGAAGGCAAGATTCTTATTTGCTATTTTTATCCACCCATCCACTCAATTGTGGATTAGAGAGAGAGAGACAGAAGGCAAGATTCTTCTTTGCTACTTCTATCCTCCTATCCACTCAATTGTGGATTGGGGGCTCCAACTAATTTGTAATCCTAGAACCTACCAATATATCCTAGGGTTTAAAATGGGTGAGTGAACACAAATGCACACCTATTAGTTATAGATTTGAGAGCCCTAGTCCTTAAGTCTTCTTTTGGAAGAAAATTAGGGTTTAACTATAGATAGATGATTTAATTGGATTTAATTTTCTCTTGATAGCCATGAGATATAAGAAATATTCAAATAATAATTACCGATATTGGGGTTTGGAGACCTGCGTTCTGTCGAATTTGATAAGAGCGCTTTTGTTGGTACTCTTTGTTTCATCATTGGTACTATGTATTGGTGGAGTGATGGGCACATTCTTTTCTGTACCTACCTCTGTATTGATTTGTATGGAATTAGTCTATCTGATATTGAAAATGTAATTATCTGAACTGTTAAGATGCATTAAAATTTCAAAGTATTATAGCTCATGATCCCACTACTCGCTTTATTTTAGATATGAAGCAAATTGAGACATAGCTAATTTCTTTATCTTTCTCTCAGTAAACGACTGACTAATTGACTGGTTTATCATAAATATGTTCATTTTTTGTTTCAATATAATGTTATAATTGCTCATTAAATTCAGTGTGTATAGCCTATAATTAACCTTCTGTCTGCACGTCAAATTTAAAGATGATGAGCTCAAACAATAAATTAAAAAGAATTTGGAGTTGATCATAATAATGCAAGGAAATAGACAGCTAAAATAAATTTAAAAAGGACAAAATTACACGCCCGGTGGGACTCGAACCCACAATCGCCTGATTAGAAGTCAGACGCCTTATCCATTAGGCCACGGGCGCTGAACACCTGTGGCATCACAATGATTTTATTTAGTAGAAGATATATAACAATTCTTTCCACAAGCTTCTATTTACGGGAGTTTCTAGATGGGCAGAGCCCACTTTTTCTAGTACGCACACCCTCTCTTCCTCCCTTTTAAAAAAATAAGATTTTTCATAGTAAGCACACTAAAATTTCCAAATTACCCTCCATCTCTTCCTCTTCTCTCCCTCCGCTCTGCCTCCCGCTCCGCCCTCACCCTCGCCTCCGCTCTGCCCCCGCTCCACCCCTCTCTCTGCCCTGCCCCGCCCCGCCCCCCCCCTCCGCTCCCCTGCTCCCTTGCCTCCGGACTTGATCCGGGCTGGACAGCCCGAATCAAAAATTTCTGATCCGGACTGTTCAGGCCGGATCAAGAGTCTTGATCCGGACTGAACAGCCCGGATCAGAACCGGGAGCGAGGGAACGGGCATTAATGTTTGGCATGAAAGCCCGCGAGAGCGTGGCAATCAGTCTTTCACCTATAGTTGGGGGCGAAGGAGGGTACGGAGCTGGAGCGGCGGGTGGGTCAAATGGAAGACGAGGATATGTAACAAGTGGGAGATGACTGGTTATTGCCCATTCGGTAGCAAGTGCCACTTTGCTCATGGGGCAGCAGGTATCTACTCGATAGCTCTGCTCTTGTTTTTCTCTTTGCGCAACATTTACCTTGTTCACTTTTTCTTCTTGGAAAACTGTGGCTTGCGTATGAATGCGAGGAGTTCCTCTTGTAAGCCCTGTCCATATGAACTGTTCCTTGTTAATATAAGCCTAAGCTATGTGACCATAATAAGATGGGTGTTCATTTATTTCTCAGTGAATACTAAAATGTCTAAAATTAACTTTGTGCTGCAGAACTCCATCGATGCGGAGGGGGGCTTGTAGACATGGATGGTCGGGATGCTGCTTCAGCAGCGACAGATCATTCAAGGCAGGCTGGTGCATGTGCATCCTCAAGGGCTCTCACAGATGCTATTGCAGCATCCAACACTGGGTTCCACATCCAGATACCCATCACACTGGAGTTCCTGCACAGAGGACAACTGCTGTCAGCCAGAGGCAGCAGAGACAGAGGCCTCGGAAGTGGAAAGGCCCAGACAAGATCAATAAAATTTACGGTGATTGGATTGATGATCTTGATTAGGATACCAGCTAGGTGAATAGAAGGAACATTATATCCTCTCCATTCAGAGCAAAGCTCTGATCCGAACCCACCTGCTGCTATAACACAACTATGAGTCTTGATTCGGACTGAACAGTCCGGACCAGAAAGCTTGATCCGGACTGTCCAGTCCGGATCAACTCCGGATGGCAAGGGAGCGAGGGGGCGGCGCGGGGCGGGACGGAGCGGGGGCGAGCGGTGGGCGGAGTGGGGCGAAAGAGGGAGGGCGGGGCGGGAGCGAAGCGAGGGTGGGGCGAATGAGGGAGGGCGGAGTGGGGCGGAGGGCGGAGCGGCGAGAGAGAAGAAAGATGATAGGTATTTTGGTCAATTTTTTTAATGGCAAAATTGTAAAATAATCAAAGTTTAAAGTAGGCTCACTAAGAAAAAAAGTTGTGCCCATCTAGAAACTCCCCTATTTACGAGTTAGAAGTTTTGAAGGCAACTTCACTCGTTTACCTTGAGAGCTCATGCCAGAATAAATTCGATCCCAATCAAAAGGAGTATTGCATCTAGATAATTAAAAAGAAACCATAGCTGTTAATCAACCAGCATTGATAGTTGAGCTCAATGAAAGAAAAGAGATTGACATCGTAAGCGCAAATATTCTTCGTGGTGTTGGCTTTGTTGTTGTTTCCTTCACTTAGTTTCACTATATCAGTAGCTCCGTAAAAGAGTTGAAGAAATCAAGTTACTCCAATATAACCAGTAAATAAGTTTGCAATCTAAATAAAGAGGAAATAGATTCACGATTCATTCGCTGAGCTAGAAAAGTACACGAGAAGAAAACTGCAAAAAGAATAAGATTATTTCATCACATTTACCATCAGAACAAAGATAAATGGCTGAAATCTTCAGACTTGATATTTACAAATTTTGGTAGAATGAACAAATTTTGGTAGAATGAATATTATTATATCATTTGTACATTTCATTAGTTCACCCGTCCCTTAAATTATTATTGCTTGTCAGCTTCGGCATTTGAATAAAGACTAACCCAATTCCTTTTAGCCCATAAATGGCTTCTGAGTTGTCATGACTGTGATGGTGAGCATGCTCATGACATATCATCCTGCTGTTGAGATTCCCGAATGCAAATTTTCTGAATTCTCCTCTTTTCCCAATCTGCTATTTCTGCGAGTTAACCATGGAGGATATAGCTGGGTAAGTACTAAGGTTTGAATTTTCTAAAAGGAAAAAAAAAAAAAAAAAAAAAAAGGAATTAAAGTTTGAAGAATATAGCAGCTCCCAGCTTCAGTTGTCCAATCAAGAATGAGAAAAAGGTATCAAATAGTGATTAATAAAAACGCCTGTGAGTAAAGATTCACAGTGAAGTAATCACAGGTTTAGGCCCTAATATCAAGTGCACAACGGATCTTGGTCTTGAGGCTAAACATCTCCTGAAGGCAAAACTCATTTATTTTCCATCTGTCAATGGGGCAGGCGAAATCTATTCAGTTTAGCTATCAAATTTAAGGTGTTGGTGGAACCCCTCAATGGGAGATGTTAGAAGTTGAAGGCAGAGTATTAAGCCACTTGGAAATAAATTTTACAGAAAGCATGGGACTGTTCCACCTTTCATTCGAAAATAGGTCTAAAACCTGGTCCACTCAACTGAAGTGGCAAGAGAAGCAAGCAGCAAGTTGATTAACTCGCTGCAGTAATGTTAGAAGGACTGACTCATACACTTACATGGATGTTGTTTTCCGTTTAAATATCAGCATGAATCTGCTAAAATATAACATCCATATGTACACCTATGAACATATGCATGCAAACATGCACATTCCTATGGCTGGATCACCGAATCATATGCATCATTGTATATGCTATTGGCATTTGAGGGGTGATAACCGGCAGAGAATATTCAATCAGTCTCCTTACTCCTTTGTGTCCTGGAAAAGTTGGTGCCTTGAATAGTACATGATCGGGTTGAGGACGAGGTATGTGTCACTACCAAAGCAGCTACATGGTTCAGAAGCATAGCAGATACCTCATGTCACTCTTATTGGGGACGTGACGAGTGATCTGAGCAAGCCTCACAGACTATAATATTTTGCTCTTTGTATTTGTTTAATTAGTTGTTCAGCTGATAGAATAAAATAACCATCAAATTTTGTACAACTATTCAATTTTCTATAATTGATAACCGTTCTACTTTTTCCTCTTTTTTGTTCTGTATGATTTCTTACTAGAAATGCAGGAGAGGAATGTGAGCTAGAACTTTTTTGAATCAGATTTAATTTTAATAGATCAATGATTTGTACAGCAAATTCCTTTTTATCTGCGGGAGAAACCTTGCATCTAATTACAGCATTGTAGATACTTCTATACAGATACTTCTACGTACAAAAATGATAGGCCATAAACTAAATTACACATTATAAGAATTACCTGGCCATTCCAATTACAACATTTCCAATGTTGCTCACTACTCCTACCATAATTAACATGACTACACATTATTTTCCTCTTCATCACTTTCCTTCTTTGCTATATCCAAGAACCGAATCCACACCATAACATTGGCAAAGGCATTTTCTACTGAGAACCACTGCTTTACCTCCAACCAAATCAGATTTTTATTTTGAGTTCTTGGGTGAAGGTTACACATCTTCATCAACATTAGACTGGGGTACTTGCTGCCACACATTCTGTGTACACAACCACTCATTCATGTTTCTGATTTGGCCCATCCCTCACAAGGAGTTTCTAGATGTAAAATATCCTGATCTAATATGAGATAACCGCATTGGAGAAGTAGACAACAGGTGCAACCTACTGTCAGTTCCTTAGGGCTGCCCACAGTCGCTACTGGGCTAACATTCTCAACCGACGCAAAAGAAATCTTCATTAGACATGTGAATCTGAAAGACTGTTTTGTGCAAGAATATGGATGTAAATGTTGAAAGATCCAAGCTTATAACTGACTGCTTATGCATTATGATTCACGAGAAACAAGATTCAAGTCAATAGATCGTCCCTACTGATAACATGTGATTATATATTTTAAGCTATGCATCAAATATTGGGGGCATTAACATGCAAAAGACACATTGAAAGTGCTAGATAAGACAATAGTGCAACTACAACTTTATAGACTGAGATATACTCACACTGTTCTATTGACAAAATTATATTGGAACATACAATAGTTTTTTATTTTGCAGTGTTGCTTTTCTCTCAAAAGAAAATTTATATTGTTGCTTAAGGGGTGGACATGCATATACAACCACAACAAACCAAAACTTAAATAAGGATTCATTTTCTTTGTAATGTGCATCACCATAGCTGCTTTCCCCGTAGAATACACGTCTGGAATAAAGTAATAATAATGATGGGAGTATCAGTGGAGGAAATAGAAAAAGCAAAATCTAACTCCATGAACAGGAAGCAGTTAGTAAGGATAACAATCTGGCCATCCAGTCACGATGCACCACAAGATGGTCAAGGAAATCATCCTTCTGCCTCCAGGAGAAATAGAAGTGCCAAGGAAAAAAAAAAAAGCTGTATAGTGACATTAATCTTCTTTCTAAGGAGGGATATACCAACACAGGAAAGGGAAAAGAAGTTGCACTACCAAGACAAAGTGCTGTAGCTTATCCAAATAGTCTAATCTTTCCTCCACGGAAATATGTAGCTAAAAGTTCCACCACATTAATTTCCAAATATTGATAATTTTGTATCCAACTACATAAAGGTGTGCACAGATCTATGTAGCAGATGTCCATATGCCTTCCAAGTGATTTTTCAGTTTCTGGAAGTCATAAGAACGGGGCTTCAAACAGTTCAGACGGGAGAATGATTGACTACAAGCCAACCATGGTTTTATTACATTGTTTTCACTTGTCATCATATCAGCACAGTACTAACCGGCAGAATTTAAACTTGGAGGGTTATTGGTTTGAACAAATTTCATTTGGATTAAGATAAGTGTATACTTAAGCAATTGGACTATAACTTGGACACTTGGACATTTTGGAAGGAGTCAAGTAGGACTCTTGGACAATTTCACTAGATAATTTAGTTGGACAACTGACTAGGACTTGGATACTGTGCCTGGATGTTTGATGATAAAACTCTATAAATTATTGTATCTTAAATTAACAGTAACGATGAGAAAATTAACTTATACTGAAATTAACTTATACTGTCATTTTTTTGAAAAAAAAGAACTACTTCTTACAATTTCATAATAATTTAATTTAATTACTTAATATTAAAAAGCATACTGCATTAATTGCTTATTTTATTATATCTAGTACTTTTATAAAAAGAAATAATGCAATATTTCCACAAAGATATGATTTAATAATTGACCAAATAACCATGTGTATTTGGATAGTCTATAACTATCAAAAAAGTCCAGACATGTAACCATATATCTAAACACACACACTTTGAGATGAAGATCTTATCCATCTCCACAAACATTTAGTACTGAAATTCCTAACACCAACACTGCATTCTTTCCACTTTTACCTTGCAACAAGTTCACTAGTGTGTGATGAACTGTTGCCTAGCATCTACATGAGCATCAACAAAGTATTTATTTCATATTTACAATTATTTGGAATTTTAAATTAGCCATTCTGCTGCTCCCTTCTGTCTCTTTTTGCTCCTCTTTTGTTCTCCCTTCTTTCTATCTGTTACTGTTGTTGTTCTCCCTCCCCCCCCCCCCCCCCCTCCCCTCTCTCTCTTCTCATTCATGTTGCATCTCCTCAGGGATAATCCCCTTTCATGGGAAGACAGCGACATTTTCACAAACAGAACAAACGTATCAAAATAGATTACCACCACAATTTCAAGGAAGACTCGACAACGTCTCACCGTCATGTATATCTCCACCCATCATCCAGGCATGTTAGTTCCTGAATGACAACAGTTTTATTTTATATTTATCAACAAAAATCTGTGTGCTCCTAGTTGAGAGGAAATATTAGAGAAACATCTACAATTTATGCCCTTCTGAGCTTAAGTATAGTCTATAATCCTATACATGATCTGTGACTGCCCATCGTTACTCATAATGTATCCACCAATGTCAACTGCAAGATGACTCAGCCATGTTAGCGATAGAGGATTGTTCCTAGTTTGCTGTCATTGAATTAGTTTCTCAGAGATCTCTGATTTAGTTTGTTATTAAACATAACCAGGGGTTTTTGATATAGTTCTTAATCCAATCCACTACGATTATGAGAAGAAATAGAAAAACCTAAAAATTTGCCTTTTGCAGATATTTATTATCCCTCTCTCTATATATATTACAAATTCACTAAATTACAACAGTTAACTCCAATATTTTTTCCTCCTTGTTTCTCTTCCTAAAAACAAAATTTCAACTTTGGAATTAGGGTTATAGCTTAGCAAAATCAACCGGGTACATAAATTGCATAAAAAGTAGATCCGATCAAATCAAACCTTAGAGATGGATTAGAGTCGTAGAATCTGGAGAGACGATGTCGAGTTGGAGGTTTGGGCTTCACGGGCTTCTTCTTGAGGCCGCAGATCTCCTGTACGAGCGGCACGTGGACCAGAACAGTCTTCCAAGCAACGAACCAACCTGCAATTTCCCCCAAATTGAATTGAAAAATCACAGCTTTTTTGGGAACGAATTTGGGGATTTAGGGTTTGAGAGAGAGCTCACTGAAGAGGATTATCGAGAGAACGAAGACGGCAGCAAGAAAGGGACGAAGAAAGAAGACGGCGGTGAACTCCCACCACGAGAAGGCTTCTCCTCCGACGACACTGGATTCGTGAATTTCCATCGAATTTCAAATTTTATTTTTTCTCTCTCATTTGATCTGAACTGTCATGTAACTAACTTATTTGCCTGTTTTGGTTGGGAAATTCTAAATGCGCACCACTTCTGACTTAGTGAGCACCAATTTCCCCTATGTTCACTTTATCATAGGATGTGGTGCTCACAAAGTTAAATGTGGTGCGCATTTAGAATTTCCAGTTTTGCTTTCTGTACTGCACGAGCGAGAGTAGAAAATAATGCGGCTTGTGGGCCCCCAAAACCAAGAGAAAAATAATGAGTAATTGCAATTTTCATTTATTTACTATTCTTCGTGTGTGAAAAGGTAAACAATACGTGTACTGGGCCTTGTCTCCAGGCAATAAAAGCCCATAGTAAACAAGCCCATTACCCTCTGCTGTTATTCTCCTCCATTTTTTTTTTATTTACTTGTCCTTTTCCCTTTATATATATATATATATATATATATATATATATATATTAGCAAATACTAAATATAGAAATTCCAATAATCTATAATCCATATGCTAAGAAATATTTTTTTTTCCCCAACAATCCAATGTTAAATGATAAGTCACTGAATGTTGAGTCTATTTTTGAGGCAAAATATTTTAGTCATGAATTATTTCTTATATTTTGTATTGAAAGTTTTAGACCTCCTATTTTAAAAGTGAAAATTATAATCCATTAATCACCTTTTCCTGTGTTTAGTCTATTATTTTTCTAGTGTATTACTAATGGTATCAACTTCTATAATTCTTGGCCAACATTAATCATTTGGAATTGTTACAAATTTCGGTAGCATTTACATTATAGTTACTAGTATGTTTAACGTTATATATATATATATATATATATATATATATATATATATATATATATATATATATATAATGATGCCACTTGCACACACAAATTTATCCCACAGTTCAGCTTAAAAGTAGGGTCAGGATATAACCCAAATCAGCCTGACTAAGCCCAACTCGAATGAAACCCTGCCCAAACTCACGGCCCAACCATCTTTGGGCTGGTCGTACACACAAGAAGGTGGGTAATTATAAAGGCACACCCCAAACATCCAAGAGCATACCTCTAGTACCCCAGTTTTTAAAAGTTTCAGAATTTTCTAAGTGCACACCCACTTTTCGGAGTATTTTCTTCTTCCAACAACAAAACCTCTCCTTTATTCCCATTTCCGGCCAACCTACACCCACTACCGCCCTCCGCCACCGTCAAAACCACCACCCCCCTTCTTCGATCCCCCCCAACCTCCGAACCCCTTTAGATATTTGGGGTGTGCCTTTATAATTACCCAAGAAACTCACACCCCTCTCTCCTGAACGGCCCATTCTCATCCAACTTTTACCTTGGGCAAACGGTAAAAACATTTTCTTAAAAAAAATTCTAGGCACCACAACATTTTGGGAGTTTCCAAAGGAGCACACCAATTTTCCCAATGAGTTTTTCTATGTTTTTTTTGTCCGGACTCAAAGTTTAGATAGATTTGAGTCAAGATAGATTTAAAGTGGGCTCACTAAGAAAAATAGTGTGCTCATTTGGAAACTCCCCAACATTTTGAGGTCACATGTTCAGCATCAGTCCAGGCCGAATCCAAGTCTACTGGTTCCTTCACCTGAGCCAAATTGTACCCACTCCCATCAAAGCTCCAGTTTTCAATCACAATCAGTCCCCTCATGCATCAATCAAAAGTTTTGACCCCGTGAACACGAAAACCCCACCTAAACACTTCCCATGCCTACACTCTTTGCTAATTAAACCCCTTTCTAGCTATATACAATATAGTATAACACAATTAGCCCCACGGATCCTATTAATTTTTTTAAAGAGAAATTAAAGCATCGTATTCTCGAGTTCACATCCACCATAATTGAACTCATAAATTTTCTCTTGATATTCTCAGATTCACATCTTCCATAATCGAACTTAGAATCTATAATCAATCTTAGAACCTAAAAGGATACTAACAGGAGTCGGTAGATTTCGGTTAAAATCGAAATAATCGATTAAAATCGATCCGAATAAATAAATCCGAATCGAATTAAAATAATTACGTCTTTTTTCGATTTCGAGTTTTGAAATTCAAAACTGAACGGATCAAATTATTTAAAATTATATACATATATATATATATATATATATATATATATAAATAAAAGGAAACGTAAAATTATTACATGCGGCACCACTCAAAAGGCGGTTAAAAGAATTCATTTATTTATTATCTTGAATGACGCCACGTGTAATAATTTTATTGGGCCAACTAAGTGGTGGTGAAGGTACTCCCTTCACCGCCGGTGAATTTTCCGTTTACTATATATATATATATATATATATATATATATATATATATATAAACTGGAAATTCACCGACAATGAAGTGAGTTCTTTCATCGCCGCTTAAACAGGCCAATAAAATTATTATACGTAGCACTACTTAAATAGTGGTTAAGAGAGTTCTTTTATTTGTTATTTTGAATAGCGCAACGCGTAATAATTTATTGCACTAACTAAATAGTGTTAAAAGAATTCTCACCGTTGGTAAATTTACTGTTCTCGTGTGTATATATATATATATATATATTTATTAAAATAAAATAATTATAATTTCTAATCGGACCGATACTCAATCTAGAGGGGGGCTTGCTTTTTCAAGCAATTAACATATTACAACATTAAAAAAACCAAATAAAACAAAATAAAATCATAACTCTCTATCTAATCCACCACGTGGCTGATGCTCGTCACAGGTCTGTGATCTGACATTGAGTGTGAAGTTCAATCCCTGTAGCTCTCTGTACCACAATTTACTCCATCGAAGACCAATCCATAGGTCCTACAGGCCCCAACAAATCTAATGTCCTCTTCTCCAATTAATACTAATACAAAAATAAAAATAAAAAAAGAAATTTGTCTCTAACTACTGATTAAATTCTCTAATGCCAAATGACAGCCCACTAATCACATTTCTAATCATTACATTAATACCCATAACCATAAAATTTATGCTCTCAGATCCAAACATCCACAGTAATTTTAAAAAAAAAAAGTACATGAACATGATGTGAGCTGGGTGCAGCCTGCAGGATTCCTTTCCCCCGTGATCTTTTATTTTATTTATTATTAATTTTTTTTTTTTATAGCAACAAACAACAAGCCCATGTCTCTGAGATCTCTCCTCTCCCAAGAGTCATGGACTACTTCTCCAATGGTGAGCTTGGAGATGAGAGCGTTGCAGTGAAGAGGAAGAGAGTGATGGTGCTGATAGATGAGAGCTCAGGAGCAAAGCAAGCCATGATGTGGGCTCTGACTCATGTTGCCACCAGAGGAGATCAACTCACTCTTCTCCATGTCAGCGGCCATAGCAGAGAAGATGAGGGGGCAGCTCTCCTTGGCAATTCCCTTGCTTCTCTCTGCAAGGCTTGCAAGCCCGAGGTAGAAAGAAATAAAATTAGTCATCGCCTCTTTGTTTCTCGTTGTTCACAGTATGAATGCACACATTTGATGCAGATTGAAGTGGAAGCGCTTGTGGTCCAGGGGCCGAAGCTGGAGACAGTAATCAGCCAAGTGAAGAAGCTGGAGGCATCAGTTCTGGTGCTGAGCCAGAGCAAGCCCTCGCTGTTCTCTTGGTAATCGTCCTCCTGTATGGTTTGAGAACAGTATGACGATTTGCTGAATTTTTCTGTTTGATTGCAGCCTGTTGAGGAGCAGCAGGGAGGAGTTTGTGGAGCAATGCATCAATGGAGCTGAGTGCTTGGCAGTGGCTGTGAGAAAACAGAGGAAAGGAGTGAGCGGCTACCTTGTGAGCACTCGATGGCAGAAGAACTTCTGGCTGCTGGCCTGAACTCGCTTGCCCAAAACCCTAACAATCGAGCCCTGACTTTAGCTTCGGATGTAAATGTAATCACATTGTATCATGGATGCAACTCTTGTGTAACAATGTTTCCCCAAATTATTCCATATGAACTCAGGGGGTTACAATTGCAGCTGCATTTGCATTTCCCTCGTTCGTTTTGCTGCAAAACTGCAGCATCTGCTGCGAATTTGCAGCAAAATCTTGCTGCATTTGATACGGCCAACCAGCTTTTGCTGCAGGATTTTGCTACAAATTTGCAGTATGACAAATGAAGGAGCTGCATTTCTATTTCCAAACCTTTTTCCGACAACCAAACAACTCCTCTTGAGATTCTTCTCAAGAGAGAAGACCTACAGCAACACAAGCCGCAAGCATCATTTTCGCATGCAAGCAAGCACACGAAGAAGCTAGCTCGGAGTACGACAGTACAGATTAGCATGTGAAGTATCAGTAGAAAGACTCAAAATTCCAACTCTCTCAGCCATGAAATTGATGCTCATTCAATCTGAACAACGTGGGGTAGGGCTTGAATACGATTACATCCAAATAGATGCTCTGCAGGCAGAGCTTGCAGTTGCAGTACATAAATATAAAGCGCGTTAAATTACAGAATGCTGAAGTCCCTGCCCCTATCACAACGGCTATTCATTCATTCGAGGAAGCAACATATTACCACCATTCTCATTGGTGATTCTGGACATTGTGTTGCACAGTGCTGAAGGGACGAGGGCATGAGAGCTGCTGGCCTGCACAATTTGATCGCGAGCTCTTGGTGTGGTTTCAGCTTAAGAAAGAAGTAATTCTTCTTAACAAGTTCTGTTGTCAGATCCAATTCTTGTGTTGGAACATTGGAAATAGAAGATCGTGGAGCTGTTTTTCAGCATTCGACTCGGACGTGGCCTGAAAAATTGTTGCCAGAATTTAGTAGGAAACTATAAAAGACTCATTTTTCAGATCTTTAGCTGAGACTAAAACTGCAAGTATGTATGGTATTGGTACCATTTGAAATGATGGTCCTCTCGAAATACTTATAAGATCTAAAGTGTTATCTACTCATACTATAGAATTGACATAGACAATCTCAAGGTCACATTCAATTTCTAATACAACAACAGTATGGACAGGCTAGTGGGCTGCTAAATTCACAAGGACGCTTGATTGCTTTCATTCTTCTCCATGACGCATATAATCCTCTAATTGTGTAGGATGAAAGATGGTTACCCAATAAATTTAGGTGTGAATTTGAGAGGGTTCCATATTTATAATACCAAAGACCAGACAGTCTTATTCTATAATATGCCCGACACTTCACATCCAATCAAAACTTTGGCATGTGCAGCCGTGTCCGAAATGACACCTATGTTCATCCATGTCGGACACTTATAAATATGTGCATCTTTGTTCATACCAAAAATCGTACACGATGAAATATGTTATGCCACCTTTTTGACGCAAATTACATGCTTCATATACCATCTTATTATTTTAGCTTTTTCAACATGTGAATAACAATTTGACAAATATATTTATGAGTTATGCATATGTTTTTTTACGGTAGCACATTTACAGATATGTTGTCTAGATAATAGAGGGCCCCATCGTCCGGGTCTACAGATCATAGCAAGGCTTAATATATTATAATCAGTATCAGTATCTGCCAATCGCTTGTGGTATCAAAATCGACAATATTAGGTATATCATATCAGAAATATCAGCATTATCAGACAGATCGTATCAAAGATATTAGCAATATAAGACTTGTATTCTGTATCACATATCGGGAGCCTCAATGCGATATGATATACGCAATATATAATGATATCAGTTGATATTTAAAACCTCGGATCATAGGTTGTACTGCTGTCGCCTGTTCATGAATCTCAGTTTGGTAATATACAAAGCCTTTTTTAAGTGCTTATAATTTGAATCAGTTGTATCCAACAAATCATAATTTTCAAAAGTTATTAAATCACCCCGAAAAATAAGAAGAATAACATGCATTATCAGAAAAGGTATGGAATAACATACCCTTGTCTTGAACGCAAATCTTAAGGTTTGGACTTGTGTTCCGGAGCAAATTCTCATGTCAAAACCAAGACTATCTATTCCAGTGATGGCAGCCTCCTGGAGAAAGCATGGAGAAATACAATAGTGCACTTAAGAAAATGCTAATTGTAGCTTACAAAGGGGAGCATGTATATGCACATGATAAACATAACATTCCTAGGGGAGATCTGGAATGCATTCAAGCAAGCAGGTCACTCAGAAAATTAAATTGCATTATCCAGACAGCTATTCTACCAATCAATTAAGTAACCCTTGAGGATCAGACGGAATGGAAGACAATATACATCCTCCACTGGTAAACATGCAACCTTGTGAATAAATAACAAATATGCATGCAAGACCCCTACTAACAAACGCATAAAGAAAGCTGAATTACAATGTGACAGTTAAAATCGTACATAGAAGCAAAAAAGTACTTGATATCACACCATACTCGAGAAATTCCAACTAACCAATTGCTGGGAACAACTTTTATCATGTTAAAATCACAAATAGGTATGTTTATATCAGAAAAGAGAAGCATTTTACTGCAGAGATCTTGTCAGTTATCCAGCTTTATTCAGTTTTCTAATTAATTGATTCAGTGGACAAATTAATCATGGTGATTTTCATGACAAAATCATAGTTCTAGTCCTGTGAACATCCAATGTAATGAGAGATTAAAACTGGATATCACAATGGTGATAAAGAGAGAATTGAAGATTGCCCAAGATTGCCTTATTCCATATTTTAACAACAAAATAATACTTGAAAATTTGTGCCAATAGACCTTTCTATGATTAAAGTTCCAAACCATAAAGGACCAAACTTTGATGAGAAAAGTATCAATAATGATGAAAATAAAGCTGATCATGATTTGCATACATGAGAATAGCATGCATAACTTTAAACCGTTGGCATCTTGTACAGGGACCTGCCAATGGAGTACTTGCGACTCCCCCAACTCTTAAGACACTTTAAAAAACCTTAATTTTGGCATTTAAGGTAATGCATCCCAGACCATCTCCTTTTAGTAAATAATACAGCTTGCCAATTGCATGATTTTGCAATATTAGCAAGTGACGTCTTCCATTTTCAATTGAGAATGAGATCGCAGGAAATGACTATCAATATATTGTATCAATCATTACTTGATAAGGGTAATGGATACAGATTGGATTGGATGTGGATATTTTTATCTTGTGTATTTTTTTTATTTTTATTTTACATATATGAATAAGAATACGGATATGCTATGGATAGTAAATTTAATATCCATATTTGCTACAAAACGGATACAAATACAGTTCAGATATCGTAAAATCCATATTTGATGTTAACAGATATGGATGCAATCTGAATTCTTACAAATACGAATATGAAAGGAGATAATATTAAACATTTTAGATAGGAAAATGTAATATGATATCGAATGTTTATATATATGACTGGTATACACTTAGCAGTATAATGGTACATATGATTATATATATTTAACTGAATCAGTAAGAAATCGGATTATCCGAATTCGAATCTAATTTGAAAATTGAAATCTGAATTTGAATCCGGAAATGACAAATATAAGAATCTGGTATTCGAATCCGAACTCGAATCCAACTACATGACTAGATAGAGAAATTTCTATCTGAATCTGACTTTAAATAGATTTGAATCTGAATTCTGATCGGATTTTCCGAGTCTGTTTACTCCCCTACTGATAAGACAAAGAAGTCATAAGTTGGCCATTACTGTTGTTGAAGACATGAAATTGTCAAGATCCTCACTAGCCAGGATCATGAGTAGCGTAGGGAATATCCTTAGCTTCAAAAATATAAAATCTCCTAGTATCACTTCGATAATGCAGAGAAAATAGTGCTTCATACATCAAGCTGCTACTTCCTAGATACCTAAAGCAATATGAATACTACAAGCTGACTTGCTAAGAAAACTGATTGGCAGTACAAGTGAATACGTACCTCTACTTGGATACTCTTGAGTCTCCAGCAAAGAGATTTGAGAGCTTGAAAAGTCTCGTCACCACCAGCCTCTAGCTGAGATATTATTTTTGCAGCATGATGCACAACAAAATCTGGCCGAGCATTTCGAAAATCTTGAACTTCCACTGATGACTGTACAGCAGCAGATGAAAAAAAAAAGTTAAAAATATATAATAAACTTTACATGATGCAAACAGTGGATGAAACTGGTTGGTTAAAAGGCGTTAAAAAATTGCTCTGGTATCAAGTATGTAGGCTGGGATGAAAAACAAAGACCACTTTACTCAAATGTGTCAAAAGAAATGTCTCCGAATTGAATATAAATATAATTTGAAATAGCAATGGACAAGATCAACCATCATCTTTAATCTCTTGTGTTGAGAAAGAGAAATCACATGCATTTAATGAATATACACGCATAATGATTAGAAAATAAACATAAGTTGTTAAGAAACATGCCTGAGTCCCATATGCAGAAACTAGCTGAATTCTAATCATTTCCAGCTTATAAAACGCAGTTCCACCTTCTAAACTTTGATCTTTATTCAGTTGTTCTGTGTAAAAAGTAGCACCTTAAGATAGAGTACTCAAAACTCATGCATGTTCATGACAAGGATGTGGGTGAGACCTTTTATATTTTTCCCAAGGTGGTGTACTTCATCATCTCCAGTACCACCAACTGACAAATGCTTTTTAATGAAGCTATTTTCTTCAATAAAGGCAGGTCTTAAGACACCTTGCACAACAATACTAGCAGAAGGCTGACCCATCCAATCCAAATTGACATTTGATACAACCTGGTATGCAAGAACCAGGAAGGGCTTCATTCACATGAAAAGCAAGAGAGGGACCACCTCAAGTAACATGTTAAAAATAGAATTATAAAAATAATATAATGTGAATTTCAACTCTCATTTGTAATGATTAAGCAATCACGTTATTGAAAAGAAAGTGATATTTAGAGTAATCATATACCTCTGTAATTTTCCTAGCAAAATTCATTGGATGACAATGTTGCATGGTCTCCAAGTTTGTCCAATCATTTGATGCTTCAGAAGAGATCAAGTCATCTCCATCATCTTCAACAATAGTAAAAACATCCTGTATTAGAGAAAATAGACAATTACGAAGCATTAAGTACTGTAAAGAAAAAAAGTTCCCTAGCCATTAAGATATCTATCACTAGATTCACAAAAAATGAGTATATCTATATCACCAACAGAAAATATGAGAATAAGAATGGAATCAGAAAGGTCCTAGATATTCTTTACCTCATCAGAGTCATCGTCATCATCCATGTCACTGTCCTCACCTGTAATTTCCTCCATTTCAAAATCGAAATCAGATGGTCCTGATACATCCACCTCCTCAAGCATTTCTATATTATCCATGCCTATTATAACTTGCTGCACTGAACAAACATACTAATTGAGGCATCAAGATACAAACTAAACCAGAAGTTTGTAGTAGATTTGAAAAGGTAAACGTGCAATACCACTATTTTATCATCACCAATCAAGGTTTGCAGAATGTCATCATGATTGCTCACCTCAAAGTACAGATCTGTCAGAATTTTATATAACAATTTTTAGGCAACAAAGAAGACTGCTATTTTGGAAGAAGATACATCAGGTGAAATAGTTAAGAGGAATATCACCTTTTAACTTACCTCCATGTTCATCAGTGAAATAGGGCAAGTCATGCCAGATGATATTCTCATGGATTTCATCATCAGTCAGTCCTGAAAACATAAGGGTTGCCTTGCTATTCACCTGTACATAGCATAGACTAAATACAGTACAGCCCTACAAGGAAGTTTAAACTTTATATCTAAATAAAAGAGAAAGAACTACTCCAAATATAAAGTGTCATTAAAAATACCACATTAGTGGAACTGCCCGAGATTTGATTAGGGGAACTAAAGAGTGGGATAATTGAGCCAATTATCTCAGTTCCAATGGACTATAGACTAACACCAAACATCCGAGTTTCCAGTTCTAGTTACAGTTGAGCAACAACTTAAAATTTTATCCTCAAATTATTCAACTTTTAGTTTAGGGTTTCAATTGGTGAACCATTCCACCCTTGTGAACTTTAATGATCACTGGAATATAACTAGAGGTAAGATGGTAATTGGTGAAGGATTTGGAATATTATATGCAGCAACAATGGATTCAGCCCTTTGTTCCATCAATTAGCATCTATGAAGAAAGCCACTAGCAATCAGGAGAACATTTGGTGGTTGTCTTGTGATAATCTATATTGTAGTTTTGATGAAATGAGTTGATGACAAGATTTGTCTGCTAGATTCCTCTATGTAGATTATAGCCACATTCACAAGTAAGGATGTGTTCCTAAATATCTCCCATCTCTCATATCAAGTTCATGCATATCAGACCCAAAAACTCAAAAACTCCTTGACAGGCATGATTATTGCCAGATTTCACCTTGTGCAAACTATTAGATCCACTTGTGTATCAACAACATATTGCAAAGGAAGCTAAAACTCCCTATGTAATCTGCTGTCCTTTATTCACACTCTGTTTTAGTATATTATACATTTGCAGCACAACTAGATCATATAGCTTGGATCCGCTCCAATATGTGCAACATTTTCTCTTTATTCTCTGCTAGTAAGTCCTCTCTCTTCCTCTTATTTGCTAGCATTACTTGGCATAAGAGCAATGAAATTTGGCCATGCCCAAGTTCTTCCCATAAGTCATTTCTCCTTTCATCAGCTTGGCAATAATGCTCGTAGAACAATTTATTGCAACACACCAACACCTATTACTTTACATCACTACAACTTCATCCTCTTTGAAGCAAAAGCACCCTGCTTCCCTAACATGAAGGCCTGGCAACCAATCATGTCATGGAAGACTGCTTTATTGGAGAAGGAACTTGAGCGGTGGGTGGGTTGAAACTCGTAACCCAACACAAGGTGATTTAAACCAATTAAACCACCAACCTCATCCCTGAACACATTTTGATAATTGAAAAATCTGCCCATCGATCAGTCACGCCTTACTCCCGATATACGATATACGAGCACGTATAACAGGTACTGTCAACATATTCGATTTGAATATGCTAAAGTCTCAATAGATTTGTCACAATAATACTCAGTAATTGTGAAAGAAAAATTTAACAAAAGTTTGACTTTTTACTTATTGGAATGAAATTTAGATACAGTTGAAACAAAGCACAATAAAACAAAACAAAAGGAAGTAAGGAATCTCCAATCCGTTATTGGACATCAACATGATCTTCAAAATACACCAGATCCTGCATCCGGTTTGGAGTGTCCATCGATAAGTCTAGACATGCACACTCAGGTCATCAGATTGCGACCAAAACAAAATATACAGAAAGAATATGAAATATAACGGTTATATCCAAACATAATAATAACACAAGTTTTACAAAATATGTAATGAGATGTATGTAATAATAATATCAATTGATTTAGATTATCTTAATGTCATTTTAGTGAAGTCAACTTTATAATAGGGGCATTTTCTATGATATCATGTAATTAGAAAAACTAAATGATGTGATATCACTGTTTTGATTGTCTCCTATACAGACCCAGAAAATGATCACATGGATTGTTCGGTACTGAGTCGGACCTGCTGTCAGGCAAATATGAATAATAATAAGGTATGATCCAGCAAATCATTACACACCCATGGTGTGCAAAATATTCAGTTGTACATCTTAACAAGTTTACAGCCAAAATAGAGTATATTTTTATCATTCAGTTTCTCTCTCAACCCAGTGTCATTTAAGTATAGTCCATGTAAACCTAAATTCTAGTTTTTATAATTTGTATATGGATCATATCATGTACAATATTTCAATTGAATTTTATTAATTTGTTAGCAACATGATTTATAGAGTTCATTCAGTTTATACTTTATTCAATAAATCATAATTAGCTATATCAAAGATTTACTGTTTTAAAACATCATAAATATATCGACCAGACAAGTGTATGGATGTTGGAAGGTTTTCCATATGATGCACGTTCCTTAATTAACAAACCAGCATACAAGACAGCTTTTCTAGATACCAATACAAAATGATATCACAAACAATATTTTTCACTATTATAGCTTTTTCGTGATTTATTAAATATTAAAATATAATTATATTATGTAATTTAACAAGTATTTATTTAATTTCTAGCAGCATAAAGAAATAATATGAATGTCAATGATTGCACTTGTAATAACAAATTTAGTTTCTGCAAATTAATTTATAACAACATAAAAAAATAATACTTATAATAACAAATTTATTTTCTACAATTAGACAATATAATTGAAATAATATTTCTATAAAAAAACTAGCATGTTTAGTGAGTTCAAAAAGAACTCACCTAGATATTGTTTCCCGATATCGATTAACTGGGCAATCTATACATTAAAAATATTCTAAGAATATCAAACTTAAATGAATGTAAATTTAGATGATTTTTAGAGATTTTTCAGTATTTTTATAATGTACTCAAAATTGATTTTAAAATTAAGCGGGTTTGAAATTAGAAAATGAGTTTGAATCTATATTATTGGATCTATAAGATGGTGGATATTATTTTTAAACTATTATATTTATTGGGTAGTGGATAAGCTAGTCCTATGCCGGACCGATTACATTGATAATCCTTTATTCATTCCTATCGAGTAATATATCCTCGTTTAAAGCTCTAGAATCCATTTCTTTTCATATCACCTCCATCTATATTTTTTTTTGTCTTCCTTTCGCTCTCTAAACCTCTATAACATTAATAATCTCTAGTTCTTTATTTTGGATTATTATTTGTCGCTTCCCTGCAACAGTCTCGTCGGTGTGTTCTCACCTGTTTGTAGTTCCATTTACCATTCCTCATCCAGCCTCGTTTCAGCCTTATTAGTTTGAGTAAGTTCCATCCATTTTTTTTGTTTATGTTTATATCTATTTATGTTTTATTGAAAATGGGACACCATTACGTAGATTGAAATGTCAAGCTAATCCCTTACCTCAAGTAATGTCCTGGCCGTCTCGGCATCAGTAAGTCGAGCATCCTCGCTGGCTGGCTGCACGGGCTCCTCGATCTCCTCAGAAGGATGGTACCGGTTGCTGGAGCTGCTGCTCGCCAACGGATCTGGCAGCGACCCCAAATTCTCCGACACAGCCCTAATTCTAGCTGACCTACAATCCCCCAAACAAAACCATTACTGTTAACGGATTGGGAAGAAACCCTACCAGATATGTACGAATATAGTACCTGTGCTTGCGCCGCAACGGAACTCTTCTGCCGCCGCTGGAGATCGAGAATTTATTGAAATTCCTATGGCCGCAGCAGCCGAGACGCAAGCGGTGGCTGGTGGCGGAGGCGGCGGCGGCGGCGCTGGTGGAGGCGTCGAAAGGGATGCAGATGCTGGTAACTGACATCTCAATCAATCTCAGTTGCTCGCCGGCGACTCAGCCGTTGGCTGCTGCTGTTATGCTATCGCTGCCCTTTTCATTCTGGATTGGGGAAGGGAAATTCTAAATCCGCACCGATTTTTTCTTAGTGAGCACCATTTTCCCCAATCTCTCTCATCACTTTACTATAGGATGTGGTGTTCACTATGCAAATGTGGTGCCCATTTAGAATTTCCCATAAAGTGAAGGTCTACAGCTTATGGGCTATAATAGGCCTTTCATTTTGTACTGACTATTATTTATATTTGGAAGACTGGGCCTCATGGCCCATTTGAACGTATCTGGACTTTCATTTGTTTTTTTATGAGGGAAATTCTAAAGGCACGCCCCCCCAAATATCTAAGAGCGCCCCCCAAAATCTCGCTGCAGTTGGGCCCACACGTTCATGCTCGCATCTCTCAAAAGACAAAAAACAAAAAGGCAGTAGACTTTAAACAAATATCTATTCAAAATTCATGTAAATTTGAAGCATTTCTCTCACCCAAACGAAACATAATCTAATTGACCCCTCATTAGGTCTATTAATAAGAGTGACGGCGAAGTTCATCTAAATAACTAAAGATTCGATTAGCGGCCCACAATCGAAATCAATCAATCAAATCACTTTCCCAGAATTCGCCCACAAGCCCACTTGCAACCAACCCAACCCAACCCATAACGAAAACACTTGCTCGCGCCGCCGAACCGACCGCAACCTAAGTGGATGGGACCAATCTTTAAACCGCCCAAATCTCAATTTCTCAACTCTCGGACCACTTTAATCAAATTACACACAACTATTGAAAAGCTACAGAAGTGGGAAAACGACCAACTGAGGTTTTGAGACCTCTCCTCCCTAATAATCTCACACACAACGCACACAATACAGTTTGATGTCGATATTAAGGCCCACATGAAGCCCAATAATAGATCAAATCTTGCCCCTAAAAGGCCTCTAGCTAGAATCTCCAATCTGAGATCTCTCTTCCCTTGTCAACGGACACCTAAAGTCATAAATCATAACATGTTATTATAAGGAATTTTAAGATGCTTTAGTCTTTCAAAATTTGATATCTTAGTAATTATTCATTTTGTATGGTAGGTAGAAATATTTGCAAAATATAAAAGATCCCACGAACATGCATTAAACAGGGGAAAAAAAAAATCCTTAAATTTGTTGGTCAGGGAAGCTAATGATACATGAATGAAATTTTTTTATAGCATAAAATGTGGATAATATCTTCCACGTTCGTAGTTAGAATTAGTAACTCTCTTTTCTGCCAACAAAGGTTGGTTCAAATGACATCACGTTTCTCCAATTTGCGATAGGTTCTGAATTCGACTTTTAGTAGGGATTCAATTTGGTTAATATTGTAAAAAATATATTTGTGTGAGAATTTGGCTACCAAAAAATAAAACTCTGTTTTCTTCCCAGAAAACAAGGACTTACGTGCATAATTTTATTTTAAAACTTATTAGAAAGTCTCAACAACTCTCCCACTCTCAATAATGATCCAAGGACCGATTCTTGGTCCATTCAATTCAAAAATTTTAATTAAAAAAAATATTTATTTTTTTAATTCAATTTTTTGGATAGATATCTAAAAAGAACCATATCAAGGAGAAAAAGGAACAAAAAAAGAAAAAAGAATAATTTTTAAAAAAATAAAAGATAGTGAAAGGAATAGGAGTGAACAAGACATACGAGGATGGGCGAGTAAAGAATTAAGGATAGATGGAATCTTATTTTATATATATATATATATAGCTTTTTTTTTTTCCTTATCCCTTAGATTGGTGATTTGGGCAGCAAGTGGGCTTTGTTGGGCTGTAGGCCCTACCCACGAGCTCTTGCAAACAGTCACACTAAGGATATTGCTAATAAAATGATTCCTAAAATTAACTTTAATATCTTCCAACATTTTTATTTCCAATTTATTTGTAATTATTATTGCAAAGTAAGCATACTTGTTGCTACTAATTGGCCTTTAATCGGTTGATGATATCATGTTAATAATGCAATGACCACTAATATATCTAAGATGATTATAGCAAGCAAAGAGTGTTAAAATTTATCAATAATGCAATCACCACTAATGTATCTAAGATGTTTATAGCAAGCAAAGAATGTGTCAAAATTTAAGCTAAAATTGTAAGATTTTGAGCAATGATCAAAGATTCGGTCTGGAGGGCAATAAAGAAAATAACCGAAATACAATACACTTTCATTTGGGACACTCACCTTGGAGTGTCAAATAGGGGGGAAAAAATCATAAAGTATGTTTACACCATATTACACTCTATTTGATTATGAATAATTTTATATCTACGTTAGGAGCATACCTATTTAAAGGCATATTCAAGGATATACAAGCTTTATAAATCTAGAGACGAATTATATATATATATATATTTCTAATAAAACTGACGTCTTGTAATATTATTTAAATCGAGATTCCATGAAGTTGAACTCGAAATCTCTTTCTAAATTAGAGATGGTGCCTATTCAAATCATATTTAAACTTTAGATTTTTATATAATTTTATATAGATTTTTATATAATTTTATATTACCAGACAAATAGACGATTTAAGTTGTATCCAACAATATATAAACCAAATTCAGTGATAAATATGGGTCTATATATATAAAGAGAGAGAGAAATGGAAATGAACTGACGGCTCACGCAAGTTACCTGAGCTGCAGTTCATTTCTACTATCTCCAATAATTTTTTTTAAAAAAAATCTTTTGGATTATGATCTCGACCCCTTAGGATTTACTCATACCCAATTTATTGGGTTTTAGTTTTGATTTGGTCCTCTATCAAGTTAACACAAAATTAACGGTTTTCAATGAATAAAACATTTTGTATATACTTGATAAAAAAGTAAATAAACTCCAAAATTTATGAAATTTAATCCGAAAGAAGTTAAGGATATAGAGATAGTAATTGTAAAAAAAAAAATTGAAGAAAAATAATTGAATCATTATAGTTTTGTCGCTAGCTCATATAATTTTTCCTGAGCTGGCAGCTCACCTACAGTAATTATATATATATATATATATATATATATATATATATATATATATTAAACGGAAAATTACCGACAGTAAAAAAAATTATTTCAGATATTCCAATAAAATTATTATACATTCTATTTATTACTGAGTGATTTTAAATATAATAATTTTATCAGTACACTTAAATCAGCTTTTGAAAAAACTCTATTTTTCGGTGGCAAGTAAAAAAGTACTGCCATTAATTAATTTTTCCGCAGAAATTCTCGGCCCATATGAAGAAAAAGTCCACATTAAATGCGGGGTTCAAATATCGAAGCAATTTTTGCAACTGCCACTGACGTCACTGTATCGGAACAAATTAACCCCGGGGTGGGCCCCGCTCCCACGATCTCCGCCTCTCAGCGAATCATTTAGGCGTGCAAGCTAACCCTTATCCTACGCCACTTACCCAACTAACCTCCACCTCACACTCAAACACACGCCCTCTCTCGCTTGTTGTCAGTAAAAGCCGTAACGAGAACCCATGTGCGCTAGTCTTCGTACATATACTCCCGTCCACAAAAATAAAATAAAGTAAAATAAAAACTATATCCCATTATCTTAAACAAAATTAAATCACTACAAATTTTATTTAGCATTCTTCTAAAACACCTGATCTACTTGGTCTTTCAAAATAATGCGCTGTACTTAATCAAAGCACAAATTGGCCTTTAAACGAGAAGTTTCTATAGGAGCACACATTTTTTCTAGTGAGCCCATTTTATGACTGTTAGGACTTCCAAGAAAATACTATAAAGTGGGCTCGCCAGGAAAAATAGTGTGCTCCGATGGGAACTCCCCTTAAACGGTTTCTAAAGCTAAAATTTACTAATTAATTCTTTTACTGCCTTACAACCCATGTTATTTTCTTTGAGAAAATTATATTTATGTTCTCGGACCGGGATGGTAATGAATTCTGTCCACTAACCATTTAGGTCTTTTCTATATAATTTTTTGAAATAAAGAAATGATTTTTTACTTTAAAATTTTATATAAAACGGATAAAAAAATTAATTCATGAATGCATCTACTACCATTACTAATTGTACATACTATTTGTGCACACATCAGAATTTAATGACTTGAATCGTTAAATTTTAAACAAAGTAAGGGATGGAAAGCTACAAAGACCTATGAACCCCAATCCTTCACCACATATAACACATCTTCTAAACCATTAGCATATGTTCAAAACATTTTAAAATAATAGAAATGAATCGATAGCTTGCTCTTAGATAAATTCATTATTATCCCAAATTTTTAGTGTTCACTCATATCCAATTTATTAGATTTTAATTTTAATTTGACCATAAATCAAATAAATACAAAATTAATGATTTTTTTAAATACAGCACCTTCTGTTCATCTAATGGAATAGAAAATAAACTCCGAAATCTATGAAATCTATAAAATTAAACTAATGAAAAAATACTGAAAAGTAACTTAGCTTGAGGCTAATTTAGAGTAGTAATCTAAAAATATTTTAATTTTTGATAATAAATGTTCTACAGATTGAAGTAGCCAGCCATGATGAGTAGGGATTTAAATTATTTTAACCTTTTAGCTTTCTTAAAAGGAAAATAGTAAAAATTCCAAAAAAAAACTGTGAATTTTAGTTGTGGAGATGGTTAATATTTTCTTTCTTTATTTTCTCCGATTTCTTTCCCATTCTTTTTTAAAAAAAAATTTAGTAAACTCAAATTTTTGCAACAAAATCGTAATACTAGAATACTTGCTTTCATACATTTTTAATTTATTTCTAAATTACATATTATTTACATAATAAATTATTAATTATTATTATAGTTTTTTTTTCTCTCCCTTCCTTTATTACAATTCTCATCCGATCCAATGAGCCGAAACCCACTAATTCCCCCTGCCAGTTTTCACATGGCGGGGCCCGCGCACCCTGCCCCACCGCCCCCTCTCGTATAATTATTGCTAACGCGGACTCTCTCACGAGCTTTCACCTCAGTAAATTTGTTACAGTCATTATTGTACTGTAACCCTCATCCCCCATAATCCGCCGACACGTCTCTGACCCCTCTTCCTTCGTTTCGTCTAATCACCCCTCACGTGCCCCCAACCCCCCCATTACTCCCCCATCGCCCGACACGTGTCCCCCTCACGTGACCCCCCTCCCTTGCCCCCTTAAATCCCACCGCGCTCCCACCTAAACTTTTTACCGTAAGTCCGCAATTCTCAACGATCTCGAACAAAAAAAACAAAATGATGGATTTAAGTGTGGTACCCTACGAGGCGGCCAAGCCGGAGGCGGTCGGGGCACCGGGCGGCGACGTTACCGCCGCGCGCTACCGCGAGTGCATGCGCAACCACGCCGCCTCCATCGGCGGCCAGGCCTTCGACGGCTGCGGCGAGTTCATGCCCTCCGGCGAGTCCCTGCTAAAGTGCGCCGCGTGCGGCTGCCACCGCAACTTCCACCGCCGGGACGGCCTGTTTGCCGGCGTCCGCCACCCGCTCCTCCTCCCGCCTCCGGCGTACTTCCCTCCGCCGGCGGCCTTCCGGATGCCGCCTCCGCAGGCGGCGATGGCCCCGCCGGCGGCGATGGAGCGGGGAAGGCTGGGATCGGAGACGCCGCCGCGGGCGGACGGCGGGGAGGGGAGTCGGAAGCGGATCCGGACGAAGTTCACGGCGGAGCAGAAGGAGAAGATGCAGGCGTTCGCGGAGAAGCTGGGGTGGAGGATCCAGAAGCACGATGACGTGGCGCTCGAGGAGTTCTGCGTCGAGATCGGGGTCAAGAGGCACGTGCTCAAAGTGTGGATGCACAACAACAAGAACCACCTCTCCTCCTCGTCGACGTCGGCGGCGGCCGCAGCTGGTGGAAATGCTAATGGTGGCGGCAAGACTGAGCCTGCTGCGATTAGCGTCTAATGACGGCGATTAGTGGTAATAAAGAGGAGTAGGATTAGTTGATGGTTTCTTTGGTTTGGTTAACTGACTGAGGAAATGGGTTTTCGGGTCGGGCTGTGTATTTTGGGGGCTTAGGCCCGGATTGGATTTGGAATGTTGTTATTAATTAAGGTTATTATATATTTATATTTAGGTGATGATTTTTATCCTTTTATTCTTTTGTTTGTGATATTTTGCATTTTTTAGTGAGTTTTTGGGGTTTTGGGGTTAGGGAGTTCGTTATCTTCTATTATTATCATATTATTATTATAATATTATACTCAACAATAAAGTTACTAACAGTTTTTTTCCTTAACTTAGAGAAAAATTAGAGAGCCGTGATACTAAATGCTACAACGAAACAGTAAAAAAAAAATTATTTACGTACTCCTTTACAAGGTGCCATGTAATTTCTAACCAAACAATCCCTAAGTAGTGAAATTGTGTTTTTTTTGCTCCCCCCTTATGTTTTATGAGTTGAATAGAATTATTATCACTTGTTCCTAGAAAATCACGATAATTAGCTTGATCACGTCATCATTATGGGCATCGGATCCTATTCCCATTTAATAATAGCAAGCCAGATAAGGAAACTTCCTCAACTTGCTCCTCCTTTTTTAACCCCTGCATCCTCCCCCTCATTACTAAATCAGTACAAGATTAGTTATTTTAATTAGGGGCCCCTGAGCAGCAATTGTTTATCCTGCGCCCCAGTGCACAGACCAGCACCCTCCACTGCTGCTGCTGCCCTGGTTGTAGGAGACTAGAAGAGGAATAGTTGAGCAGAGCAAGGGACTCCCTCTTCTTGCTTTCAACTAAGTAATCATATCATTATACTTTGTCTTGGGCAGCATGATGACCTTCTTATCTTTTTTATTTTTTATATATTATTTAATGCCATCATGGGGATAATGTTTGTTATTGGTGGGGAATCAAAGAGGAGATTAATTGGGTTTGGATTTGATAGGGAGATTTTGCTTTGGAGCTGGGTATAGCTGGATGTGGGGCCCAAAAGAATGGGTCACATATTTCTTCTAGCGAGAGTAGATTCACTAGATTCTAAGATGTAGTCCCGAGTGGGGCTGCAAGGTTATCGGGGGCTAGCTGTACTTGCATTTGCATGGAGAAAAATTTTGTACAACTTTTCATCTTAGCGTGAAATTTTTGGGGTTTTATTATGTCGGTTCCTAATTGTAAATATATCAATTCCTTAATTTTTCTTATTTTTATATTAGTTCCCAAAGAACCTTGTATTAGTCAATCCTTGTATTAGCCTAACCATGGATGGTGACTGACCAAAGTAACCTTTTAATTGCAGTTGCCCAATAGTTTATTTCCGTGCTCATTGATTTTGGTATGAAACAATTAAATTAAAGAGTAAACAGGGAAAGATGCAGAGACCAGCTACTTTCTCCAAATTCCTTTCAAAACCACTATTATTTTGCTCAGATCAGTCGAGCCCTCAATCAAGAACTCGTCTTGATGGCCCAATCTCAAACTCCGACCTCCATAGCCTTCTCCTACATCTGTTGCAGGATATTAAGAAACATGTTATTCCTAGACGATATCAAGGTTTGCTCCAACCCAAGTAGTCGCACGAACTTAAGGACACTGCAACCACAGAATGATAGCTTGTTGGACAGGTCAAACACAAGGAGGCTAGCACCATGCTTGGTGAGGGAGGAGTCGAAGTTGGCATCAAATCGAACCCTAGAAGAGTCGTTTGGATCTGAGTTTGTGTGGACGCAGACCTGGAAGATGCAGCTATGGACCCCATAAACGTCGGTACAAAATTGGTAAGGGCAAGATGACAGCTGAATGCCATAGTAAAGAAGTTGTTGGTACTTGGATTTTTAGTTGGTATATGAACTACACGAGCATGACAATCTACTGGAAGTTTAGGTAAATGTAGTATGTGTAAGGACTTGGATTTATTGGTGAACCTTGATGGGCTAAGAGAAGGTGCAGACAGAAAAATTGGAAAGAGAATGGAGAGGATGTGAGATTGAAGAAGTGTTGGGGTGGAGGGTTTGATAATGGGGGAATGGAATTATGGGAGAAGAAACAAAGGTCGAGGAGAGAGAAACCATGGAGGGATAAAAGAGTTAAAAGAGAGGACTGGCAAGTCTTCATCTTTTGTAAACTTGGGATTGAAGAGGAGATGCCAAGTTAAAAGAAGAGAGAAGGAAAAGATTGGATTCACTTTATGATAAAAAAAAATAATAATTAGGATGGCATGGTTGAGAGAGTGCATGTTAAATTTGAGTTATTAGAGAGATGGGCTTAGTTCATAGGGCAAAGCTTCAAGGTAAGAACATAGGAGGAAAAATTCGATAAAAAAGTTTAGTTAGACACAATATCAGAACTTAACTCAATGAACTAAAGTTGAGTAACTAAAACATTTTGGGGGATTAACATTTTTTTTTTTTTTTTTTTTGAAGAATTAAGAGATTGATATCTAAATATGAAAGAATTAAGGGACCGGCACGAAAAAATCCAAAAATTTTAAAATTAGTCCAGATATAATTATAAATTAGATAGAAATTAGAAACTCCTAGTAATGTTCAAAATTCTCCTATATTTTTCAATCGTAAAAGCAAATTCTAAGTACAATTACATCAGCCCACAATTTTTGGCCCAACACTCTAAATAGATAGCTGCCTCTTGCAACTTCGGCCCAGCAGCCACTCCAACTAGTAGATAGACTCTTGGTCTTATTAGCTTCCCAAAATTTAAATACGAAATAATGTATATAGAAGAAAAAAAAAAAACTACCAATTAAAACCTGCGAGACCTGACAAAGGTTAACTTTAAAGGGTGGAAAATATCTATTAAGATGGATCCAAAACAAAACTCTGCTTCGCAGAGCAAATAGATGAAAACGGGAACCTAGAGACGAAAATATGCATGGCAAATATTTATCTATTGGAGCATCCCTCATCTCTTTTATCGAGCACAACGATAGTCTCATCACACTCTTTATACTCGGTCGTTTTTGTACTCTTTTTTCTATTGTTTTATTAGTGGTTCTTCTATAGAGGACACCTTTCATACTCTAGAATTTAACTCTTACTCTATTACAGCTTATGTAACGCGGAGGGTGCTAGGCCATTGCGGAGAATTTCAAATTTTGGGCATCTAGTGAAAAGAGTTATGTCCACTTGCTTTTTCAAGTTGTTGATAGTAAAGATTTGAGCGTTCTTTAACCAATTCCTCACTAATTTATATCTATCAAAATCATAGGGTATCCCCAGGTGAACTTACAGAGATGCACAATGTAGAAGCAGGTAGGACACCCCTATGTCTCCAGAGCCCTTTGTCAAGGTCACAGCGCCAACCAAGAACTGTCCCAAATGGATCGTAGTAGAATGCTGAGAACAAAGAAACCTGCAGAGCATAAATATGGTTATGGTTGATGTAAACTCGAATAAATTTATAATACTGACTCATATCAGGAAACTACATGAGATCAGTATATAATCAGAAGTTCCAATGAGATTTTAGTTCTCCATTTACCTGGTCTTAGGAAGAACAATAACTAATCTAAGTTAAAACTCAATAAAAATGTTTTACAATTTAGAACTTTTTTTCTTTAAAAAAGTATCGGTTAGCAGTTTTACCTTGACAATTTCTGAGTCCACGTATTCTTAATTTGGTCGCGCAACTCATGTTATCCTCAGATAGCATGGTTTTCATGTGAACAATAAAGTTTGCCGGTTATATGCCAAAGACCACTTCTCCGTAGGGCATTGCTATGGAGATCATACTTCTCTAACAATGATTGCCATTCTGATAAAAATTGTCCTTCCTCCTCAATTCCACAAAGACGTCTACTGAAGTCTTTTAGTAAAGGTTGTTTTAGACAAATTTTAGGTGTTTTGCAGCAGCAGCTTTATAGAGTTGCTACAGACAAAGGCGATGAGTTGTACCTGGCCAGACTGCAGCTATTATCTCATAAATGATAGTCTCTGATCAGTCTGTGAGCGATTGAAGGCCTCAACAAGCATTTGCAATGCTTGACCAGCAATAATAGCTTGCTTATGATGATTCACATAACTTTCTGATCACTCGTTGCACTTGTTCAGCTTTCATTCTGGTGTGACCCTCTTTACTACAACAATAAGTCCTCGAATATATTAACGCAGAGGCCCTTTGCCTTACCAGATGCTTCCTCCTGATATTAAATCCTACATTGACAGCATTGTTAAAATATAATCAATATGCATCTTCATCATCCTCAAACTCCATGCCAACATTCAGTATCCAATCATTCCTGCAGCCTCAGGCTCCGAAGTCACAAATAACATTCTAGAAAAGATTCTCACTTGCTACATTCTATATGGCGTTCTGCAACCCAAGCCATCTCCACCTGCCCGCTGCAAAAGTCTGAGGATCCTCTCACAACTCCAGGGTTTGAGTTAGAAATGAAAGCTCCGAGCCTTTCTCTCAGTGCAGTTGGAATCAAACTACAAGATGTGAGAGGTTCCAAAGAACAAACGACTCCTTCCCTGACAAGCACACCAAATGACGCAGAGACCCCCTTAACAATCACATCCTTCCGTCGAACATCATAATTATCAACCAACAGAAACAGAAACTCCAAGAGGCTGCAAGTTATATCAACATACTGCGGCAAAGAGTTCACCATCAGAAGCATTGCAGGCTCTATATTCATAATATTTTCGACCTTCTCATCAAAGAACAGCCAGTCATAGAACAATGCAAGCTTCACATTCGCCTCGAAGTAATTCTTCCTACAACACTTTAGCAGCCATCCGATGACTGCCCATCGTGATATAACATCCGACTGAATAATCTCATTCGGCGGGTGGTGCGCACAACAGATAAACCTAATGATATCAACAACAACAGTCTCGCTTCCGGGCCAACACAAGTGCTTCTTAGCAAACCAAGACTGGTACCTCTTCTGACTCCCAAACTTCACATGAGTAAGCATGAACCTCAGCTGGCTCTCCATCTCAGGACTAATCCTCAACAGAAAGTACTGACTCGGCGTCCTAATGCAGTACAACAGCGAAATGTCAGAGAAACCCGAGACCCCAAATTTCGCAGGGGCAAACAGCAAATCCTTCCAGATTTCTCTAAACTCCGTAATGCAAACCAAATCCTGCAGCAGCCTAACCAGATCCCGGCCGATTTTCATGCACAAAGCAAAGCGTTGCCTCAATGCCTTAAGGCAAAATTCAACCTCCATCTTCTTCAACCTATCCAAATTCGCGGCACCAGCCAACCTATAGTGATCCGACAACAATCTCAAGAACACAAAAACTGCACTTGTTAACACAAAGGGCTGCTCAGAGACTAACCAATCCCAATTCTTGATGAAAATTTCTAAGAGCTGAGCGCATAACCATAAGTTGGGCTCGGAGAAATCCCCGCCGGCGATCTGTCTCAAGAGAGAGATCAGCAAGGCGTCGACTTTGACAGCCGAAACCCTAACCAATTGGGAGGTGACCCAGATGAGCTGGGCTCTCGGGCTCTCGAGGAGCTTACTGTAATTGCGGGCGGTGAGATCGATGAGAGTGGACGAGAAGAGCTTGTAGCCGTCCGTGACGATGGCATGGAGATGGGTGAGGTGGGCTTTTGCGAGGTTGGGCTCGGTTAGGGTTCCGTAAACTAGGGCAAGATTGAGATGGGTGTATTGGGTGGGGGATAGGATCGTTAGTGGGAATGGGGGTTTGAGCTGGGGTTGGCAGAGGGAGAAGGATTGAGCGAGAGAGAGATCGAGAGGGTTTGGGGATTCGTGGGGGTTGAGTTTGAAGAGTTTCGATTGATTCATTGTGGAGGCGGAAGAAAAAGAGGGATAAAAATTGGATTTTTTTTTTTTTTTTTTTTCCTCGGGAATTTGGGGGTTAGGGTTTTAACCGAGGGTTTGTAGCTCTGGGAAAATTCTAGATGCGCACCACATTTTACCAGTGAGCACCACATACTATATAGTAAAGTGATTTACAACACAGGGGAAAATGGTGCTCACTAGTAAACTATGGTGTGCATCTAAAATTTACCCTCAAATTGTTTCTATAAGCTTAAGTTTTTTTTTTTTTTTTTATAAAATGTGGAGATATATATTTATTTTTTACCCAAAAAAAAGAGTTAATTACAGTCAGACTCCCCGTAGTATTAGGGTGTGTAAGTTAACACTTCTGAAGTTTGAAACTCTCAAAAAAACCCTTGGACTGTTAACACTGTTAGTTAGGCTTAGTTATTTTTACTTTTTTTTTTAATTAGAGTGTACTTTTATCCCTCAAATTTCTATTCTACTCTCATTCCTCTCTTTAACCTGCACACTACTTCTCTCTCTCCCTCTCTATCCCTCTCTTTCAGTCACTCACGCTCCCTCTCTGACTAAGAGAGGAGTGAGTAACTGAGAGAGAGGGATAGAGAAAGAGAAGGAGTGTGCAGATTAAAGGGAGGGATGAGGGTAGAATAGGAATTTGAGAGACAGGAGTGCACTTTAGTAAAAAAAAAAGAAGAGTGAAAATAACTAACGCTCACTAACAGTATTAACAATCCAGAGGTTTTTTTTCAGAGTTTCAAACTTCAGAAGTATTAAGTTACACACCCCCGATATTACAAGAGAATATTACAAGAGATGTGACTGTATTTAACTCTAAAAAAAAAATCCAATTCAAATTTCGTCTCTAAGATAAACAAATTATAATTCCATCTGGACTTTAAAAGAAATTATCATTACCAAAAAAAAAACCGATATTTTAGTAGTAATAATTATATCATGAAAACTCGCAACGGAAATACATAACAGACAATATTTAAACAATCGCGAACACAAATATAAATTGTTTCCGCCGATAATTTGAGATATTTCTAACATAAACACTTGCAAATTATGAACTGATTTAGTTTAATAACTGAATTCAATGAACTTAACGGTTACATTCAACCGTTTCTTGCTATACTCAATTCCTACAGCAAAACATAATTTCCTACGGTATCAGCTTCATCTCTCTATTTTCTTGGCAATCTGTATCGCAATTATCACTATTATCTAGGGATGTAAATGAGCGCAATTATCACTATTATCTAGGGATGTAAATGAGCGGATCCAAGAGCCTGCTCTTTTTAAAAATTTTGAATTAAAAAAATATTTTGGAGTATTTACAGATTTGTACTTTAAATCTTCATAAATTATGATTTAGTCCCATAAATCTTCATATTTAGGATTTAGCCCGCAAAATCCTCTAAGTTACTATAATTTAGTCTCTCCGTTAGTTTTTCCGTCCAAATAAACGGCATAATTTATTTTTTATTTTTTTTAAATAATGAAATGACTTAAATATCCTTACAAAGAAAAAGGGAGGGGAGAATAGAGAGATAGAAGAGAAGAAGAAGAAGAAGAGGGGAAGCCAATTAACCCAATGAAGAAAATGAGAAGAGTGGAGGAAGAGAGAAGGAGAATAAAGGAAGAAAATGGAAGAAGGAATTAAAAAAGGGTAAAATAGGAAGACCAGGTCAAAAAATAAACCAAGCTAAAGAAAGTTAGGGATAAGGACTAAATTGTAGTAATTTAGAAGATTTGGAAGACTAAATCCTAAATATGAAAATTTGGGGGACTAAATTATAATTTATAAAGCTTTAAGAGACAATTCTGTAAATATTTTTCTAATTCAAAATTTTGAATAGTATGGATCAAGAGCCATGCTACTATCTATCTAAAGTAAGCAGAGGGCTCCTAGGACTGCGTTGTACTTTGCCCGCAGTGACTTCCGAAACGGTCGCACCAGGGACACACTATCGTCAGATGGCGCCGGAAGGCAATGTGGTCGAAAGGATCCAGCTGATTTCCGACGGACATGGTGCTTTTGCAAAGGAGTCGAAAGAGAGCAAAGGATCGCCGCCATCGAAGGTGGGGGAGAGACCTTCGTCCACGAAGGAGGAGGGGTCAGTTTGGCGAGCAGCTCGCCGAGAGTGGTTGGCCTGCAGCTCCTGCAGCTACTGATCTTCGGAACTCCTGGCTCTATCTCCCATTCGAACGGAACTGATCCTGGTCTCTTGAACGATTCATCCACCATTTTGTTCGTGCTCTGCCAAAACTCCAATCTTGGCTCTTCTTTATTTGTATAGAGAGATAATTGGTCGCTGTCAGTACTGAAACTAACGTGCAAGTTGGGTTAGGATTGGGATTTGGATCAGTTGAATTCGCTCCATCCTTGTCTTGATCAGCATTGACCCGTACTTAGCACGGAGAATAACAACAAAGGAAGTATTTTGTTTTCATTGAGTAGGCAAAGGAGCCTGATGGCAGTGGAAACTGGAGTAGTATCAGGATAGGAATCATAGAACAGTTTACTTTGTCTGGCCAAGATTCAAATCTTTATTTTGTTTTTTGTGTTAGTATACTGTGTAATTTAAGCAAGCAGAGAGCATGAGATTGTTGGTATCTCTGGTCAACTAATTTTTTTTTTTTTTTTTTTTTTTTAATCAAACACGGTGAATCTCTTTTCCTATATATCTATCTACCTCTCCTGACACAATATCTTGAGTACCTATGATGGTGACTACATCTGCTGGCATGTGATGTTTGGACATAGAATCGAGTCCTTATGAATGGGCAAAGCCAGGTGCTCTTATTTTACGACGGTAAGGACGATTGCTTCTATTACTGACAAGAAAGACACCAAATTCTCCTAAAGAACCTTCCAGACAGAAAATACTCTTTTCTGTAGGAGTAGTCATTCCAGAACGTACCGAGTTGTCCCGTTCGTCGAATTTTCCGACGGAAATACTCGGGAACAAACAATTCGATCGGAGTAGTTTAGTTGCCGAGCCATACAAAAGTCGTCACAGCGACAGGGGGAGCTGTAGGAGGCACAGCAGCAAGACTGCAGGACAGGAAGGGACAGTGAATTTCCTCCCGGGAGATTTCGTCGAAACGTTGGGGAGGAAGAACAGACGGACCTGCCGACCTGTGCTCTGCTGGTGATGATAAGCCCATAACTACAGTCACTTTCGAAGGCAGTGCTGACGGTAGCTTTCTCATTCTGTCGACTTTATCAAGATGTCAATCTAAGATCTTATTTCAGTTCGATACGTCCACCTACGATACTTACCTTTGGCTTTCGTCTCGGTAGGTGTATTATTCTACATTTTCCAAAAAGGACATTCATTCATTTCTTTCTTCCCCGTCGACCACTACGACTGAAACGCCTCCGGCAAATAGAAAGTTCTAGAGCTAAAGATATTTAATAGAACATAAAACAGTTTACATAAAATAACAACCATAATACATAAGTAAAAACCTATGATTATTACATTTTCTTATAGTTTTGTCATGCTAAATCCATGTCTAGTCATATGCCATGGTGAGCATTCTCCATAGGGAACCCATCTTCCGCTCCAGAACTATTGATGTCTTTGCCTTCAAATAATATATCTGAAATACGATGTGCTGTCCTCGAGCAGGCTGACATTTTTTTTTTCTTTTTGAGAGAATTCGCGGTGGGTTGTACTCTCTCGCGTTTTATTAATAAGGCACAATAAAACTATGGAGTTTATGTTTACTATGTATATAGGTCCGATCTGCCGAAAGGACAAAATACTGTAAGTATACAAATCACAATAATTTAAATAGTTTTTATATTGATTTCGATTATTTATTTTGATAGTTAGCGAATTAGTATAGTTTTTTTTTACTTGACGGCTTGTTGATTACCTATTTGATTGCTTATGGTATTATTAAATTTTATATCCTTATTTACTTGTTATAATTCTTTTCAATTATCGAATTTTTTTCTCTTTATAATTCTTTTCTAATTACTAAAATTTCTTACTGATTAAATTGAATTCTCAGCTAATATTAAATATACAATTAAAAAATATAAATTGAGCATTAAAAAATATAAATTACAATATTAATAATAATTGAAATAAATTTGAAATCTTGTTTTCTTATTTAGATGATGACTGAAATTATGAGTGTGAATATAATTTAATTTATGAAGATAAATATGCGAATTACTATGAAATTTGTTAGAAATTTAGAGTTAATACTATGATATAAAATTTTTAATATTTTCTTTAGATTTTTTTATTCAATTTTTAATTTATAAAATTTATTTTATATAGTTTTATATTTATTTTAATTAAATAAATATAAATTTACTTAATTTACGTTTTGCGTTACACTATATGTTATATAACCTAACAGAAACAAAACGCTACGTTACCGTTATTGTTATTTTAAACATTGGTTTGGTGTTACAGTTCTAGTTCATTGACATAAAAAAGTACTGGTAAATTCGAATAATGATAGATATGATTGCGACAAAGGAAATGGTGTAGATTTGGATAACAATACATGGTTGTTATTCTTATGCAGATTTTATATGTAATCGGTTTCGTTAAGTTATTTTAATATAATATAGAAAGAGCTAAAAAATGATTGTGATTGAGAAATTAGTCTCTCTATTATAGTGCAACAGTGCAGTGCATACAAATAGGTTAAGTAACACAATATACAAGTAATTTTTATGTTCTTTAATTATGACTTGCAAGAATTCTTCTAAGAAAAATTCTTGATCAATGAAAAAAAAAAAAAAAAAAATCTAATTTGCTCGCTCAAGAACTATTTTTCTTCAGATAAAAAGAAATAAATTAAAAGGAAACCATTGCAAGCGAAAGAGAGGGCAAAAATGATTATTAAAATAAAAGATTCGACTCGTTGGAAGTACAAGTTCGTAAGCGGATCCCAATCACATACCTAAATCGCACCCGACCCATTTATCGGCGGAGGCACAAATATCAACGCACACGTGCGCGGTACAATTACCCGCGGTGATCCCAATCTACCGTCACCTCATCCCCCCCTCTCACTCTCCTCGTGCCAAAATCCCGCAGCAGCTCGAACAAGGAAAAATAAAAATCCAAACAAAATTCTCTCTCTTCATCAGTCTTCTCCTCTCTCTCTCTCTCTCTCTCTCATGTCCCCAGCTTCCCCATCAGGTAATTCCCCAAAACCCTAAGCCCTAAATTTACCACCCCCTTTTCTTCACCCCCAAAATTAGGGTTTCCATCATTTTTCTCAGATTCTCGCCTCAAATGGCGGAAGCGGAAGCGCGACGCCGGCAGCAGCCTCAAGCGGCAGCAGAAGAACCAGGAGGACGACGACGAGGACGAGGACGATGACGCTGAAGAGGATGAAGACAACAACAACAACAACAACAACAACGCGAGCAATCAGAATTCGCCCGCTAACAACCTCTCCATTGTGGATCCGATCCTTGATCCCCGGGAATCCGAGGTGTTGTCGGATCTCGGGCAGCGGATCTCGGATTTCCCGGTGGCGGTCAAGAGATCCGTCAACCGCCCGCACCCGTCGGTTATCGCGCTGGTGGCGGCGGAGAAGTTCGCGACGGTGAGGTCGCTGCCGCTGCTCGAGAACTTGTCGCACGGGCAGTTGCAGGCGCTGTCGAGCGTGCCCAGCGATAATTTGTTGCTGAATCCGGCGGCGGATCAGGATAAGACGACGGCGTATGTTTGTACTCCGCCGGTTTTGATGGAGGGGAAGGGAGTTGAGAAGAGATTTAGGGATGGGAAGATCCATCTCGTGCCAATGCACTCAGGTGATTTTGAAAAATTGTATTTTGTTAATCTCCAATGGCAGTAAGTTGGGATTTTTTAAAAGAAAAAGTTGCACTATTGAAGGAAAAAAAAAACGATTAGGGGGTATTTCAGTGACTTGATAGTTGATATTCTATAGGTTGTAAACCGACAAAATAGTAGAAATAAATGTGGAAATTTGGGGGAAAAAGGGACATGCTCCCTAGTACCACAGATTTCTTGCTGCCCGACGACCAATTTGGATTTTAATCATTTAGATAAAGGTTTGACCAGTAAATGGTGTAGTTTGGATGCTTAATCACATTATAACTATTATATAACGCTTAATAATTTTCGCTCTATAAATCTCAATAGCACTTAAGTTTGGGGAATTTGAAAATTTCTGGGACAAAAGCATTTGTATATTGTAGATACATTGGGGTTATATTATCGATATTATTTCTGTGACCTAAATATAATAAACTATTCCATAAAAGTTTTGCCATTGGATGTTGCAGATTGGTTCTCTCCCACTACGGTTCATAGGTTGGAGCGGCAAGTTGTACCACATTACTTCTCTGGGAAATCTGCTAATCATACTCCAGAGAAATACATGGCGTTAAGGAATAAGATAATTTCTAAGTACTTGGAGAATCCTGAGAAGAGACTAGCTTTTGTTGATTGTCAAGGACTAGTTTCCAGTAGCGAACTGTATGATTTAAGTCGGATTGTGCGGTTTCTCGATAACTGGGGGATTATTAATTATGTCTCTACTTCTAGTCGAGCGTTTAGGATGGCTGGGTCTATGATGGCTGGCTCTCTGATCAAGGAGGACGTTAATGGGGAGCTAAATGTTCATACTTCTCATCTTAGATCAATTGATAGTCTTATATTGTTTGATAAGCCAAAGTGTAGTGTTAGGCTGGAGGACACTGGTATGTTGGCTTCTTCAACTGTAGATACAACAAGATATGCTGATGGAGGAAGTTCTGACTTGGATACAAGGATCCGGGAGCAGTTTTCGGAGCATGCATGTAGTTATTGCTCTCGTCCATTGCCTCAGTTGCATTACCAATCTCAGAAGGAGGTCTGTCTTACTTTTGACTTTAAGCTTTCCTCTAGATCATTGCGTTATTCATTGTTCTTCTTAAGTATTTTAAATTATTATTATTGTCTACTCTGTGTTTTGTTTTTTGTGACATTTTGGTTATCATTGTAACTTTTGGACTCTTTGCGTGCAGCATATTCTTATTGGCAATACATGTTCTTATGAGAAATATTGGTCCAAATATTACATGGTACCCTATTTGTAGATTTGGATCTGTGCCTTTATCTCTTTTTATATGCCATGCAGTGGAAAAATGATAATCCAAGGTTGGCGTATAGTTAAACCCAGTTGAGTGTTGTTAAACTACTTTCTGATGTTAAAGTCTATTATGATTTGCCCCTAACATCTTGATACCTTGATCCGTAAAGAAGATGCTCCATGCATTCTATTAAAAAAGTGGCTGTTCTTTGCTGATGGACTTTCAGTTTCCCTTTCCATCATATTGATCACTACCGGTAAAATAGCCTTTGCCTCTTTCATTTTCTTCCTTATACGCTTCATGCCACTTATGGCCATCAGCCATGCATTTATCAAGTCCAGGTTAAATATTTCTACACTCTTATCCTCTATTATAGCAAAATATGCTCTTGCAACATCCAATGTCCATGCTAAAGTTGAATGGACACGCATTTTGAATTTTCTTAAGCAGTTCATGACCAGTTTTTCTCTGCCTTAGACAACCCTGCCTCCCCTGCATTTTCATTTGTGTATCTTCTCCTTCCATAGCTACAGTAGTTAATTAATCACTTAAGATGTCATGTGCCAAAATGGATATATTTGCTATTTAATGAAATGCAGTGCATGTTGCCACTAGCAACAGTTGCAGATTCACAGCCTACTTGAAAGGGGAACAAAATCCTAACCGCCTTCCGGTTGGGATTAGACCATTTTGTTGGTATATGGACTTGTGATGGATTTGTTAGGCTTAAAGGATGCCACCCCCCTTGGAAATATATATATATATATATATATATATATATATATATATATATAGTGCAGTTAAATTCCCCTTAGAAATTATTGTTAGATTGTTCTACATTGGCCACGCAACATTGGAAATGGAAGGTAGTTCATGTAAAGTTTTAAATATCGTCTGATACAGTTACATATCACGATATAAGTACTGGTAGTGTTGGGCACGATATGCTCGGTTTCTGACACGATATGCCCCATTTATTGATATATCCAATATTACTAACACGATATGCCCGATTTTGGTACCAAAAACCATTGGCCGGTACTAATATAGATTCTGAGATTTTAAGCCTCTGTACTTAGATAGCCTGTTTCCTAAGTTTTGCGCCTCATAAGTCGCCATCCCACAATGATGACATGTTGTGTATATTGTTGTGTGAAACACGACACTGCCATACTGATAGTCACCACATAATGTTGTATTTCACAATAACATTCACATTGGCTAAAATAGTCACTCTAGTAACTACAATGGTGTGTGCTGCATTAATTTTTTGTAGATGAAAATCCTTTGACAAATTACCTAACTGAAGATTGATTTAAAAATGCTATGTATGTAATGCTTTTGGCTTTTGTGCATTTTAAAGAGTGTATCTAAATAGATATGCATTTGAAATAATTATCTTTTTAGGGTGGCCTTGGATGAGAGAGGAGAGGTTGGAAAGGGAGAAAGGTAGAGATTGACAACTTCTGTTGGGGTACTAAATCATGTGTGGCAGGATAGAAGTTTGTTTTCTTCTCCACACACAGCCCTCTCGCCGTTCTTTTGTGTCTGCTGGGAAGAAAGACGAAGGATTTGTGTGTGGGAAAGGGGTATAGTAGCTCCTAGCATTAACAGGAATTTAAATAATTATGACCAGATAACACATATTACCATAAGGTCATTCCTTAAAAGTGGGTATGAGATGAAGGGGAAATGTTTTGAAGACTGATGAAGTGGAAATGTTTTGAAGACTAATTTAAGGTGCTTTTAATTTTCCTAGCAGGCTACCAGACCTGTGTCATGATCGGTGAAGTCGATTCTAGGAAAATGTGGTCTTGTGAACATTTTCCTTTCGAGATAGGCGTAGCTTGAACATTAAGTACATGTATTTGATGAAGATGTTGAATGTAGGTTGGAACTGGTTTTTTTTTAAGGCAGGCATCTTAACAGGCATTTAAAAATGGAGCAAATAACTTATATGCCCAACTTACAAGTTTAAATTTTATTAGAGAATCCATTTGCTAATCATTTAAAGGTATGATGCACATAATCTTTTGGAAATAAATTATAACTCAAAATATCTAATGTGAAGCCTTCTCCTCGACCTTTCTTCTCTTAGCTTCTGTGTGAAAAATATAATTTGATGGATACTTTGATCTGTTTTTTTGTGGATATGTGTGAAATCGAGGTAAAACACTACCTAACTGGTTAACATATGCTAAACTTGCACCTGTCCAAGAGGGAAAAGAGATGTGTAAAAGCAAGTGATGAACACTTAATAAACGGAATGGAATGCATTAGGTATGTTAGAATAACGGAAACGGAATGAAATGTTTTGAAGACTAATTTAAGGTGCTTTTAATTTTCCTAGCAGGCTACCAGACCTGTGTCATGATCGGTGAAGTCGATTCTAGGAAAATGTGGTCTTGTGAACATTTTCCTTTCGAGATAGGCGTAGCTTGAACATTAAGTACATGTATTTGATGAAGATGTTGAATGTAGGTTGGAACTGGTTTTTTTTTAAGGCAGGCATCTTAACAGGCATTTAAAAATGGAGCAAATAACTTATATGCCCAACTTACAAGTTTAAATTTTATTAGAGAATCCATTTGCTAATCATTTAAAGGTATGATGCACATAATCTTTTGGAAATAAATTATAACTCAAAATATCTAATGTGAAGCCTTCTCCTCGACCTTTCTTCTCTTAGCTTCTGTGTGAAAAATATAATTTGATGGATACTTTGATCTGTTTTTTTGTGGATATGTGTGAAATCGAGGTAAAACACTACCTAACTGGTTAACATATGCTAAACTTGCACCTGTCCAAGAGGGAAAAGAGATGTGTAAAAGCAAGTGATGAACACTTAATAAACGGAATGGAATGCATTAGGTATGTTAGAATATGGAAGTGTAAAATCCGCTGACCACTGCCGATAAAGGCTAATGTCTTCAGGGTCAAAACTTCCAGTGGGGAAAATTGAGAACTGGGAATTAAAAAAAAAAATTATCATCTCATCATCATTATCATCAAAACTTATTCGCATCAAGTCAGGATTGGGTATGGAGCAAGACTCTGTGATGGAAATGGACCAAGTTCAACAACATGCTATTGATCCGATGGCAACCCTCTCATTATTAGTGCCGTTTTCTTTGCCAAAGAGACTAAGGACAGAGGAAGAGCATGCAATAATTCTCAAAGGCCGGCGTACAACCTCCAAATTCTCCTAGATTAGAGGGAAAACAAAATCTTAGAAGGAGAAAAAACTACATTTCTATATGGATGTGCACTCATCTCCAAGGCACACATATAGCAGATTAAATAGAACATATTTTGTGAAAATAATAGTTTAAAATAAACAGACAGAGACATACAGAGCCACTACTCAGGAAACAATAATGCATCAAGAATACCAGGATCATGCAAATTGAAACCAGCTTATTGTATTTGGCCTGAATTTGTGTATCTGGACTGAAAAGCAGTTGTTTTTAATTGCATCGATAACTAGTGTCTAGCATACCATGCAGGTCCAACCTATTACCAGGAGATGATATTATTTAGCGGGTTTTGAATAGCCAATATGGCATGTGAATGTTAAGATGCTCTTGTGATGAGACATACAGAGCCACTACTCAGGAAACAATAATGCATCAAGAATACTGGGATCATGCAAATTGAAACCAGCTTATTGTATTTGGCCTGAACTTGTGTATCTGGACTGAAAAGTAGTTGTATTTTATTGCATCGATAACTAGTGTCTAGCATACCATGCAGGTCCAACCTATTACCAGGACATGGTATTATTTTCGGGCTTCTGAACAGCCAATATGGCATGTGAATGTTAAGATGCTCTTGTGATGATGGATGCTAATAACGTGAAGTTCTCTAGTTAAGATTCCAATCAAGATTCAAGATGCCCTTAATTCCTTATTACTACAGTGGATACTGGATAGCACATAGCATTTTTAGGAGAATTCTGCAGTTGCTTTGCTTCACTAAAAGCTTTTGAGATGGATGCTGAAAATGATAGCTTATCTAAAATGGGTTATATTGTACCTTGCTTAGCTTGAACCATAGTTGTCAATATTCTACGATAATGCGATGCGAATCTGATGATATGCTACAATTCATAAGAAAATCGATATGTATCTTATCTACGATACTGTTGGGTTATATATCTCACGATACTGCACGCACATCCTATGATATGCGATATGTTTTTTACGATATGCGATACGTTACGATACGCTGATTTGGTTCATAAATGGATTTCAAACTCATTCAAAATGAACTTTTTGAGTTAAATATGGAAAGCAAATTTCAAACAAGTAAAGTCATTTAACGAAAAGGAACATCAAAGTGTAAGATACTTATTTTAGTTAATAAAAATATTTAAACAAATCATCAAAAGAGATGTAAAATAATTTATGGTCAATATAAATTATTTATTTATTAATTCTCAATTCAATTATCTAAAGAACTTATTTATTATATGCTAAAATCTCGAGAATATTTTGTATAGATTTGAGAAGATGAAGAAATTACAATAAAATTCTTAAGAATGACGTTGATATTAGGGATATCAATTACATTTACTTGTTTTGTATTTTTTTGGGGAGATAATGAACTTTTGCTCAATGATTTGGTTTTTGTGAAATAATATAGAACCGTAACTAAGGCAACAAAGAAGGGAGGAGATTGGAGAAATATATAATCTAATTTTACTATTGGATATAAAACTCGATTATGAATGGATTAATGTGAAATAAAACTTTACATAGTGAAATGTGTATATTGAATGAATTTCAATGTGTGTTTTAAGTTGAAAGAGAAATAATAGATTTAATGAAAAGAAAGAGAAGATGTAATTGTAAAATTTTATCAATTTATTGTTTATTCATAATATTTAGTCTCTAATAGATATTTTTTCATTATTCGTAAGATCTCTTAACTTGAATATAACTGTAAATAATAAATAAGGGGAAAAAAAGGATATATTAAAGGAGGAGTAGAGAGGATATATTAAAGGAGGAGTTTGTATGGAGCAAGAGCGACAAAGATGAGAAAAATGAATGTTATTTGTAATTTTAAGTAAATTTAGCAATGTATTTGTTAATGTAGTATAATTTTAATTGATGACCTTATAGTTATAACATTTTGAATGTTAGTTACATATTTATATATAGCTATTGACTTATATTTAACATATTACTGGTTCTAGTATTTCTTGTTTGCTATTTATTTACTTATACTTTAAATTTACTCGTATGTTTGTTATAATATATATTGTTATGTGCTTATTACTTAATTATTATATACATTGATTAATGTGTTCTATGATACAATACGCGATACGATATGCGATACGATACATAGGGATAACGATACCCTATGCGTATCCCGATTTGACACCTTTGGCTTGAACAAGGCCATAGACCAAAATACTGACCTCTTTAATAAGTATGATTATAGAGTACAATTTCCCTGGCAAAGGCTTCTGAAGTCGTACGATTTCAACATAGTCAACCAAATCCGGATGGTGCTATGTCTTCTTGGGTTGCTAGAAGTTTATAGTGACACAAAAGTAAGTAATTTGAAATAAATGAACAATATAACAATATCATGGGGGCTGTGGCTGAAGGCTTGTGTTTCAGTGTCTGCTAGCTGTTTCTGGAAGCTTGCAGGCTTGAGCTGAAGGCCTTTTTTTTTTTTTTTCCCAGTGCATGGTTAAAGCACTATCATGCGTGGTTCCTAGGTTTAATCAATGAACAATACAAACATCTCGTATGCAAGGAATTGTGTAGGGATCTACTAGACATACAAAATAATATCTTTCACAAATCGTAGATAAAAGGTGGTAAGACAGAATAGGGATTTCTTAAAATTGTCAATGCCATTAAAGTTGATACTCTGTGGCCTTTATCCTGATGTTTATTTTGATGAAAAATATTTTATGCTTTAAGTAATTGTGATACATTTTCTTGTTTCACATTTAGTCTTCTTTTGTTGATTAAAACAGGCTGACACAATCCTTTGCTCCGAATGTTTTCATGATGCAAAATTTATTATCGGTCACTCAAGTGTAGACTTTGATAGAGTCGATTCAAGAAAAGAAACATTTGATCCTGATGGAGATAGCTGGACCGATCAAGAAACTTTGCTACTACTTGAGGCCTTGGAAAAATATAAGGACAACTGGAATGAGATTGCAGAGTATGTGGGTACAAAGTCTAAAGCACAGTGTATTCTTCATTTTCTACGGCTTCCCATGGAGGATGGGTTGCTAGAAAGTATTGAAGTTATGCCAACTGATGGCTCATCTAATTCAGAAGGACATTTGTCATATTTGTGCACAAATGGTGATACTGCAGGTATGGTCTTCCTGGTTTGTGGCCATTAAAAGGGGGAAAAAAATTCTGGCATGCAATATTTATAAACCCTGGTATCTGAAGTTTTACTGTGTATGTTTATTGTAGGAGTTTCTACTCAAGAAGCTGATTATGAAAATGAGATTCCTTTTGCTAATGCTCCAAATCCTGTTATGTCCCTGGTGAGTAACTGTTTATTTGCATGGATACATATCCATTTTTTGTGATAACTGCTTTACTCAAAGCCTTAACTATTAGCAAATGGACTCACATGTTATTTAAAGATGAAGGCCTGATCCTGACACTCTCCTGTCACTGGGAAGACTATACACTTGCGAACCCTGTTTTTATACAGATAATGTGCCTGAGGAAATGTTTATGGCAGGATTTGCACAGAATCTTTTCTGTTTATTCTTGGCGTTTGAAACCATGTCGGTAACTAAATTAAGCCCAAAGCTTAAGCTACTAGTGGCTTCACATGTTTAAATGAAGCTGAACACCTTAACCATTTGCGTATGTTCCTTTCCTTGTACAAACGAACAAGAACTTAATTTCAATATTGACTGCATCTGACGGTGCATTGACTAACCTAAAAGAACAGATAGATTATTTTAATGAATTTTTTTTTTTTCTTGTTAATGGCAATGAACTCATTTTTGTAAAAATCAATTGGTTCTTTTTAATGATATGTTTTTACATTTTGCTGTTTGCAGTATGCATAGTTTGCACACAAGAATCAGATGATCTGGTTGACTATTTTGTAATTTAGACAAGAAGTGACATTTGTGAAAATTTGAAATGACTGATTTAGGTTTGTAGTTTCCCACCGTGATTAGATCCATGATGATATAATAACAAGATACATGCCTGACCAATTTGTGCAGTTATCTGATGAGTACTGCTTACAGTTTACACCTGGGTTCCGATGCTTAAGATTATACTTTGAATATTTGGTGTCCCAAATTTAGCTTATTCGCCATTTTACCTTGCCTTATGGATTATTTTTCTTTAGGTGGCATTTCTGTCCTCAGCAATAGCACCAAGAGTTGCTGCAGCATGTGCAAGTGCATCGCTAGCTGTCTTGACCAAAGATGATTCCAGGTTAGAGCAGTGAGCTTTTATCTAATTCGCGTGGTAGTGAAATAACTGGTTGAAAGCATCAAAATGAAAATTTCCTACAGTATTCTTTTTATTGCTCGGTTTCAAGGTATATTAGTAAGCATATTGCTAATATGCTTTCTGTCTCATACTTATAGGCTGGGTTCTGATAAGATGCATAATGAAGCTGGCTTTCACGGAGCAAATGCAAAGAGTGAGCTAGTTTACTATGCATTCTTTTTAAAAATAACTTGTTTTATTTGTTAACCTCAAGTAACCTTCTAATTGGTTTCAGATCTTGAAGATCAAGTTCCATGTACTAAAAGAGATGCTACTTCTCCCCTGGCTCCTGACCGCGTAAAGTTTGCTGCCATGTGTGGCCTGGCTGCTGCAGCAACAAAGGCAAAATTGTTGTCAGACCATGAAGAACGTGAAGTTCAAAGGCTGGCTGCTACCATCATAAATCACCAGGTTTGTCTACTTGTATTTCTGTTTATAAGTTCTGTCTTTCAAGTTTTGGAAAAATGTTAGATTGTGGAGGTCACAAGTATCTCTAATGATCTGCTGAAAAGCCAAAACATTAGAATGCGGGGGGACTATCCACCATCTTTTAGCACAATAAAAAGCCAAAATATTTAAAAAATCAAGGGAAAAAGGGTGAATGTCTTTATCTTGTAAATTAGAGAACGTGTTGGATCAGCTCAGGCTAGGCTTCCAAGAACCTCCATTTGGACCCACTCAGTTAGTATTTTGATGGCTTTGCATGTTGTCAATCTGGTTGATTTGGTTACAGCTTATGGTAGTATAGTTTGCCCTTTTGTATTTTGATGTATATGGCTTGTGCAGTAGTTTTTATAGGTACTAGCTGTAAATGTGTATGCAAAATGTTTTTTTTTTTTTTTTTTTTTTTTTTTTGAGGGATCCATGAGGAGTGACTCCGATGTTAAGCTTTTTCCTTTTTCCCCTCCTGGAAATTCTCTCCTATTATACCAGCCCGTATCTTTGTACTGCACAAATATATTTTAACATATTTTCATGAAATTTCAACTCTCTTACCATTTATTTCCGATATTACTTTAAATTCTTCTGTTCTTTTGTATCCTCATGCAGCTGAAGAGACTGGAACTGAAGCTTAAACAATTCGCAGAAGTGGAAACCTTGTTGATGAAGGAATGCGAACAGGTAGAGAAGACGAGACAGAGGCTGTCCACCGAGCGTGTGAGGATGATGTCGAGCCGGTTTGGACAAGGTGCAGGAACTACTATATCACCTGCTGCAGCAGGACCTCAACCACCAACTGTAGCAGCTATGCACACACTGAATACAAGCACTCGGCCACCAACCATGGCAGCCTCAGTTGGGCAGGCAAACATCTTGCCCACAACATTTGGCAACAACACCCCACCAAATACCCATCCTCACTTGCAGTTCATGCAGCGGCAGCAAATGTACGGTTTCGGACCTCGCTTGCCCCTCTCTGCAATTAATCCATCCTCTTCTGCACCCTCGCAAAATATGATGTTTAATTCTGGCATTCCAAACACTTCTAGTTCGAACCATCATCCATTGTTGAGATCATCGTCTGGGAACAATTCTAATGTAGGTTGAGAAACGAGATCACACAAGGTGCAACACTGTTGTTATGTTCTAATGTAGGTTGAGAAACGAGATCACACAAGGTGCAACACTGTTGTAATGTTCGTGTCCGTGAGTTATCATTTTAGTGTTGTAAATTGTGTAAACAGGGAAAGGGGATTAATCGTTGTTTTCACTTGATTCAAGAAGTAATATTCTTGAAGCAGTTGATATCTGGTTGCAAGGGGGAATAGCAGTCTGATCGTTGAGTGTAGCTGAAGAACAATTGAAGGGATGTACTGGTTGATGCTGAGAAAGAAAAATTCAATTTTAACTTAACCATTTCTCGAGATACTATTTGTTTCGCATTCAACTATTGTTCTGCTAGCAGCTCAATGTTTGTTTCCTGTGATTTCGTGAGTCCTGTAAACTTGTACTCAAGAGGTGATTTCGTGAGTCCTGTAAACTTGTACTCAAGAGGCTTGCTGCATGATTAACTGTTAGCACTTGAGCACTGACTTCTTGTATCTTGTTTTCCTCAGAATTTGCATCTCAAATGCATCTCATATGGTCTTTCCAATTTCTTCAATTTCAGGTTGGTCAACGAGAGAACGCACATAAATTTAGTGTTTCACGGTAGAGCTCACAATCACAAGAAAATTCTAAGCGAGCACACCACTGTTAAAAGCGTTCGAAATTAATCTCTAAACAGTATTAAAAGCGGTCAGTCTCTAAACAGTATTAAAAGCGGCAGTCTCTAAACAGTATTAAAAGCGGTCGGAAATTAATTAATTTCCAACCAAAACAAGCGTCTAAATGAAGTGCGACAAAGTTGCAATTTTTTATAACTTTACCTGGGAGGTGTGCTCACTAAGACAAGTCGTGGCTGTGAGGAATTTCAGTTTGCAATATTCGCTCACAATAATAAATTAAGTCAAGACTCTTACCTCTCAAAAAAAAAAAAAAAAAAAAAAAAAAAAATCTCCAATGTCTTATCCTTGCCCCAAAAAAAAAAATCTCATATAATTAAATTGGCGACTAATGACAATTCAGAACCCTTCAATGGCTCAAAAACGTACAAAGAGCTCTTAAAGTTACAATTCAATGGTGCTTTCAGTGCAGCAAATGGGCAAAAGCTTTGAAGCCTGGCCTCGTGGTGATTCCAACGCCAAAGAACTCTTGCAACTGTGCCTCCGAAACATTCTCATTCTCAAAGGCATCAACTTTCCAAATTTTATCATCCTAGCTGAACAATTTCCAAAAATCTTTGATAAATGAGAAACCGATGAACAACTATTGTACCATAACAAAAGAGTGTAGATGAAGAGAGAGTCCCCTACCTTGTAATTCACCCCCCCACTCTGCACCACCACTTGAACGGTCACCTTCTCCCTCACACGCTTCCTCTTAGCAGATTTTGCATCGTCCGCAGCAGCCACAAGAGCCTTTTGGGAAGGCAACTCGCCAATGAAAAGCACGTTCTGAGCCCAACCAGCATACTTCCCGAATCTGGATACAAATGCATCACACACTTGACTGTGAAGTTTTGGTGTCAGCCGCATGCCAGCGAGCTCTGGCAACAAATAACGAGTTGCAATCTGCACAAAAGCAATAGCGCTGATGAGATGCAAACTATTTCTGAAGTATGCCTACATGTGCTATGCACAAGCCGTAGCACAAAGTTCAAACATGCATTATTCATAATGTCATAATATAGTATTTGAGGAAAAATGAAATTAATTTCTGGTCAGATATAATCTATTATCTATAATTGCACTCCCTACGAATAAGCAAAATCTATTACTTTTTCAAGTGTTTATTAAATATACATGAAGAGAAGCATGCACACCTGCCACACATGAGTATCGACAGGAATGGCATGGTGCTGATCCAGGGAGAAAAGAGCAATGCAAGCAGCAACTTTTGGTCCGACGCCAGGCAAAGTGCAGAGCGCCTCGATCACCTCGTTGAGCTCCAACCCACGAAGGGAAGCAAGCCACTCTTCGCCTCCACCAGGTTTTGACCGTAGAGCTTTAACTGTTCCAACTATATACTTCGCCCTGCTTATTTACAACAAGGATTAGCTTATTTAAAGTGAGATTAAAAACATGATTCTGAAACTGTATGAGAACAAGCAATGTTATACCCAGAAGTTTTAAGTTAGTTCTGTGCAAAATTTTGTAGAATTTTTTTTTAATAAACTCAAATTTGACAATTCCTATATGAAAAAAAGAATCATATAATAGCAAACCTGACTAACATAAAATACATGCAAAATCGTAGCAGCCATATAATATAGGGTTAATTACACTCAGACCCCCTATAGTATGAGGATGTATAACTTATCACTCCTAAAGTTTTAAACTCTCACTTAGACCTCCTGAACCGTAGAAAAAATATCTTCGTCTGAGCTTTCTTATCAGTTTTTTTCTACGGCTCAGGGGGTCTAAGTGAGAGTTTTAAACTTTAGGATGATAAGTTATATACCCCTTATACTATATGCGTCCGAGTGTAATTAACCCTATAATATAATAGCAAACTTGACTAACATAAAATACATGCAAAATCATAGAAGCCATGTCATTGTAGAGATTAGGATGTTTCTCTAAAAACAGCATAAAATTTCAGGGAGATGCTCACCCAAGCTAATAGAAACGTGAAGACGAAAATAGATTCAGTTCCAGAAGTAGGTGAAAATACATATTGTCTACCTGGCAGTAGGAAGGAACAAAGGTTTTAGAGTAAGAAAAAGATTGCAGCTGTATCTGGCATTGTTGTCAATAGAAGTAGGGAGGAACCGAGATGGAGAAAACATTTTACTGGCATTGTTGTTAATATGAAAGAATCTTCGGTTTAGTAGGAATACAAGATACTTCTATTGGCTTGTCTGTCTGCCTGCCATGAAACAGAATTAGATGAGGTGCTAGCATGAGGATAAGCATCAAAGCATGAAAAGCTCAAGAAACATGCAGGTCTGAAGTATCAACATCAAAAGAAGGACGTCAAGAGCATAGGCAATCTAGATCTATCCTTAGTCAAGTTCCAAATTGGTTGTTTATGTACATGACTTACATAAGGCTGACGCTTGCATCGCAGTTACAACTATGGTCAATCACACATGCATATATCCGAGACTGACTAAAGTTTTTGGCCCCTAACTGATTAGTATACATATTTATGATTCGGAGAAAACTTTCAGAAAATTTAACAGAGCAACCGTCAGGCACATTTATCCTATACACTAGTGAACCTTAATTTGCATATCCCATCAAAACAAGAGCTTGTAATTGCATAATCCCGCCTACTTCGCTTTGAGTATAGCTTTAGTTGAAAAACACCTTCAAAGAATTTGTTTTCTCCCTTGCCCCGTCTCAAAAAACATCTCTTTTCTGTTGTATATATCTAGGAAACACGGATATAGGCATAGATTCAGACATTGGTAATAGATAGGTATATGTGATACGGTATTCAAGTAGAAATGAGAACACTGACACAGCAAAGGCATGGGAAAAATAGATATATGTATATTCTCCTATTATTAACAAGATAATTTTACTAAATTATCCAAAACGAAATCTTGATGACATATAAGTTTGTCTCTTCATAAAAATCATTTACAAAGAACAAGTAATGTCATTAACCATGCATCTATCTCTCTTCTTCCACTCCATAGGCAAAGAGATCGGAAAAAAAAAAAAAAGATGGTGATGCCAACAGTAATGTACTAGTATGAACAATTTTTTTTTTTTTTTTTTTTACTTATTTAGACATAAAAACCAAATAAAATTTATGTCCATAAGAAAACATTTAACTTTATAAATCTATGTATAGATAGATATTAACAATTTAGCAATGTTTATTTTTCATTTTCTCTGTCCATTTAACTTTTTTCAGTCACAACCATCAAGAAGCATAGACAAAGTAATGATACAGCATTTTTCCCTTTATTTTATTGGTCACACCAAGTAGCATGTCCGACACGGTTTTTGACTGTCTGCAGTGTGTCTATGTCGGACACATGTCTAACACGGACATGACATCCCCAGAAATGTCTCCATGCTCCTTAGGTATACATTTTATATATCTTGCCTACTCTTTTCTCGATTTACCCAATCAAATTCATTCTACTATGTTAAAAACCCCAGTCCTCGACTCCCTCATTGTTAATCTTTCAACATGTATCAACATTATGTACCAAGATAGCAAACACATGCTACTTGGACACACCAAGTAGCATGTCCGACACGGTTTTTGACTGTCTGCAGTGTGTCTATGTCGGACACATGTCTAACACGGACATGACATCCCCAGAAATGTCTCCATGCTCGTTAGGTATATATTTTATATATCTTGCCTACTCTTTTCTCGATTTACCCAATCAAATTCATTCTATTCTGTTAAAAACCCCAGTCCTCGACTCCCTCATTGTTAATCTTTCAACATGTATCAACATTAGGTACCAAGATAGCAAACACAACTACTTCAAAATCTCATCTTTCCAATCAAAATTCACCTTCTTACTGCTAAAGTTTTCAACTTTTCCCTATAATTCAAATAACTCAACTCCGAATCAAATTTCTTCACCAAAAAAACTTAAAAAAAAAATCCAACAAAAAGAAAATTAAAACCATACCTGTAGCCAAACCCAGCTTCTCTGAGCTCAGCCTCAGTAACAAGCGCCAATCTCTCAATCGTGGGGAACTCGTAGAACTCGAACCCCCCAACCCTCCCCAGTCTCCTCCCAAATGACGAAATTACCCCCACCATCTTCTCAATCCTCCCAATATTATTATTGGAGCTGCACAAGAACTGGAACAAGCACTCCACCGGGTCCTGCCTCAGCACGCGGGCCCCACCCCCGAACCTCCCCGCCAGCTCAGCGAACCTCGGGTCCACGTCAGCGAACCCCCTCCACAGCTCCCCGAGGTCGACCCCCAGGTTGAAGTAGTCGGCGACCGCCAACTCCACCGGCGAGGGGCCGGGGTTGTGGTGGAGGAGCTCCACGCTGCCGCCGGGCGAGGCGTCCACGTGGCGGAGAGAGAGGAGGTGGGGCCCGATGACGCCTGTGAAGACCTCCTCCGAGGCGGAGGAGGAGGTGCGGCGCCAGCGGAAGGTCTGGCCGGTGGGGAGGGTCAAGGGGAGGGAAAGTTCGGATCTTGGGACTGGGAGCGGGCGCCACCCGTTAAGGGATGGGGTTAGGGATCTGCGAGTTTCGGGTTTGGGTTTGGACCCATTAGGGCTTTGCTTCGAGGGGAGAGAGGGAGGGAATTGGGGCGGTGGAGTTGATGGGGGCGGTGAGCTTAAAGTCAACCACCTCCGCTTGCTCATGATTATGGAAGAGAGAGAAGGAAAGGATTGGGCTTTCATGGGTTGAAGAAGAAGGAGAGCGAATTTGGGTTGAAGGATTTTTCTATTTTGGTGATGGCGGTAAGCATACGGGGAGGTTATGGTACGCAGTCTGCACTTTTTGCCTTTTTACATACTGGTCACTGTAAATTTATTATTACATTTTCGTCCCAATTGCCTGTTATAATTACTTATCTGTTATGTGCTAGGTTATTATTAATCAATATTTAAAATAGCGATAACGTAACCTTTTGTTTGTTAGGTTATGTCGCTTATAACCCGTAAATGTAAGTTATGTAATTTTCTATTTATTTAATTAAAAATAAATATAAAACTATATAAAATAATTTTTATAAATTTAAAAATAAATTTAAAATATCAAAAAAAATATAAAACCATTTTGTAATATATAATCTATTCTAATTTTATATTAAGTTTTACAATAATTTTTATATTTATCTTCATAAATTATTTTAAGTCTCCAATCGTAATTCCAGTCACCATTTAAACAAGATAACAAGATTTCAATTCCAGTTATTAGTATTGTTGTAATTTATATTCTGTAATGTTCAATTTATCTTATTTATAATTAATGATTTCAATTTAATTAAAAATTTAATAAAATCAACAAGTAAGATATTTCAGCAACTAGAGATGAATTATAACAAGTGAATAAGGAAACAATCGCAAATTAACAAGTTAACAATTCCACAAGTAATTAAACAAGCCAACAACTAATCAAGAAAATTACAACAATTTGCTAATAAACAAAATAATAATCAATAACAATATAGAAATTGCTAAAAAAATAATTGTAAATAACGTAATATAACATATAACGTAACTTAAAGTAACGTTACGTAATATAATGTAAAATAATATAAAAAAACGTTCTGTTACGGTGTATTGAGTTATTTTCAGTTATTACATAATATTGGGGTCCCGTTAGGTTACGTAATGCAATATAACGGGTTTCATAACGTGTTATTTTAAACATTGCTATTAATAATATTTTAGATGTGAAATTTAAAAATAAAATCCAAAATATAATTAACACCGAACAGATGCAGCCTAGCATATATAAATTATTTACAAATAAAGTTTCATATGATTTGAATTTGATCCGACAATGAATCAAATGCATACGACCAAACCTTTAAAATCGCAATAAACTTGTTATTTTTTTAGATACTGAAATGTAGATAAATTACATTCATATTGTTTGAAATTTTGTTTATGCATCATCTAGGAATGTTTGATAACATGTATGGGAATGGACTTTAATTTTCGGTAACTTATTCTCATATCTTGGTTGACCATCAACTCTCTACAGTACGATCGACAATCAATTGTCATCAATTTTGGGAAGATCTAATTGATATAATATAAAAAATACCCGCTATAGAAAAACTATTTATTGGTGGTGACATCAATGGATATATATGAACTAGTCGTAACGAGTTTGATAGTGTACATGGAGGATTTGGTTTCAGAGAAAGAAATGAAACATGATCCAATTTTAGTGAATACTTGATTTAAAAAGAAAGTTTCTTACTTGATTATTTTTAAAAAGTGAATCGAGTGCGAGCCAAATAGATTTTTTTTTTTTTAACTAGGAGGGTAGATAGATATAGTTCCATCGATTGTAAGGCAGTAACAGGTGAGAGTGTAGTTACCCAACAAAAACTCTTAGTTTTAAATATTCATATTAGAAAGAAACTTAGAAAAATTAAGTATAAATTAGATTCTAAAATTAAGTGGTAACGATTAGAAGTTAATCAAAAAGTTTTTGTAGATAGAGTAGTATAATAAGTAGATTAAAATGACCATGATGGTCTTGATATAATATGGAATAAAATGGTTAGTTGTATTAAGAGGATAGCTAAAGATATATTTTGTGAGTTGAGAGGTGGTGCTCCACTACGTAAGAATACATCATGATGGAGTGAGGAGGTAAAAAATGATATTAAGATCAAGCGAAAACTTTACAGAGATTTAAAGCAGAACAATTGATAGAATAAGTTTTGAGAGATATAATTGTTCGAATAAGAGAGAGAAAGTTTAGATATTTATGTAAAGTGTATTAAATATGATAATCAAAAGGTTTTAGTTCGAGATAAAGAGATTAAAAAAAAATAGAGAGATTATTTTGACAGATTGTATAGTTGTAGTTTTAACCAAGATTTGGGAGATCTTACTGTTCAATCTGAGGATATGAATTGTAGTTTTTTTGCATAGAATTAAATAATATGAAGTAAAAAAAGTTTTAAAGAGAATGAAGTAAAGAAAACTTGTTGGTCTAGATGAGATTTCTATTGAGGTATAGAGATAGTCAGGAGAGATAGGTGTGAGATAGTTGACAGACCTCTTTAATAAGATTTGACAAGCTAAAAAGATACTAAATGATTGGAGAAAGAGTATCATAATACTTTTATATAAGAATAAAGGTGATATTTAGAATTGTTCTAAATACCGTGAAATAAAACTCACGTGTCTCTATGAAACTTTAGGAAAATGTAATTGAACATAGATTGAGACAAAACTGTTAAAATATCAGAGAACCTGTTTGGATTCATGCTAGGGCGATCGACGACGGAACCTGTTCATTTACTTCACAACTTATAAAGCGATTCTGATAGAAAATAAGAGATATGCATATGGTATTTATTGACATATAGAAATCCTATTATAAGGTATCATGAGAGGTATTTTGGTGGATATTGATGAAGAAAAAAGTTACCATCAAATATATTAACATAATTAAGGACATGTATGATGAAGTAATGACCAATGTTAGAACATGTGCTAGTCCAACAATTAAATTTTTTATCACAATTGGATTGCATCAAAAATCTGCTTTGAGACTGTTCTTATTTGGTATAGTGATGAATGAACTTACTAGAGTTATTCAGAATGACATACCTTGATGTATGCTATTTGCTGATGATACTGTCTTAGTTGATGAGATAAGAGTATGGGTGAATGTCGAGTTAAAATTATGGAGGCATACATTAGAATCTAGAGGTTTTAAATTAAATATGTGTAAAACAGAGTATATAGAGTGTAAATTTAGTAAACGACGGATCCTAAACTATAATGCTGTAATATTGGATGAGTAAGAGATATAAATGAGCAGTCAGTTTATATATATGGGTTCTATTATTCAGAATGATGGAGAGATCAATAAAGATGTCAATCATAGAATACAAACTGGCTGGTTGAAATGGAGAAGTACAACGGGAGTTTTATGCAACCATAACATTCCATTAAGGCTGAAGGAAAATTTTTATAGGACTGCTATTAGGCCGGTTTTATTATATGACACGGAATGTTTGGTTATAAAGAAATGTCATTCACAGAAAATAAGTGTAATAGAGATGCGCATGCTTCACTGGATATGCGGCAATACTAGGAGAGATAAAAGTCAGAAATGAAGATATTCGTGCTAAGATATGTGTAACTCCCATCGATGAGAAAATGCAAGAAAATCGTTTATGATGGTTTGGTCATGTGCAATGTAATGCTCCAATTCGACGAGGAGAGTTTATCAATATAGGATAAGTTAAAAGAGCGAAAGTAAGACCAAAAAAAATATGGATGGAGGTAATACGAAAAAATATGAATTCTAGATGTTTAATAATGGATTCTAGAGGAATGAATGGAGAAGGATTATTAACGTGATCGATCCGGCGTGATTCTCTTTTGATTCATGTAACCTACCCCAACTACTTGGAATAAAAGATTTAGTTGTTGTGGTTGTTGTACTATATTAAAAATGTTCCATGGTATCCTTAATGCGAGTACAATTATACAACTTTAGTAAGTAAATATGCGTGTGTATGAGAATAATAAAAATAGTTTTACAACTCATATAAGTTACCTAAGTTAAAATCTATTTACTCTATCCCCACTAATGTTTTTTCGAAATAATTTTTTTATTTACCTCAACTTTCTGAGTTCATTCATGCCCAATTTCTGGAAATATGTTTACACTATAACTTACGATATCGATATCTACATCAAGATTTCTTGTGTAGGACATGAAAACTCTCTTGGATAATTATAGGAATTATGTTTTTGTTGTATATGCTTGTTCATAAAAAGAGACCTTATAATGATGATGTCCTATATGCCATACATTTAGAGAATATTTTTATATGGACTGCTCCAGAAATGATTCGATCAGCTCTAAACTTTTTACTGATAAGATTTTTTTTATTTTTTTATGTTTTACTGGATATATGTATTTTTACTGAAAACTATTGAACTGAAAACAGCAAATTGCTATCGGTATCGCTATCGCTCGACCATGCATTCATCAACTAAATTCATTGTTCGACCAACATGAGGCTCCCACTATGAGCTGCTGCACATGTATCTCCTGTGGTTGTGGTCGTTGTATGAGGCTCAACAACGAGAAGCAAACCGTAGCGATCATAAAATAAATTATTATTTATTTAGATTAAATACAGAGAGAGTAGTACTTTAGATTGTGCTTTCATGAAAATATTTGTAACTTGCGATGGTGTTGGATGGGTTAAAAAATGGCATTTGCTGAGATTTTTATACCAAGTGTTTTCTCGTATTTAGATTTTATACTAGATTTGTATTTGCTCTTAAGAAGAATTATTAACTCTTTTAGCATATTTTATTGATAAAACTTTATACTGAGTCCTAGGGCCGAGCATAAAACCGAAAAAATCGAACCGATCTGCAAAACCAAACCGAACCGATCGGTTCGGTTTATTCGGTTTTCGGTTCGGTTCGGTTTAAAAACCAAAATTATTTACGGGTTTCGGTAGCTTTAGCTCCAACTGAAACCGACCGAAAAAACCGAACTTTTAGAATTATAGTTTTTTTTTTCTTTGATTTATTTTCAATGTGTTTTTCTTTTAAATTTTTAATGAAAAACATGTGATTGTTATTTTAATGAGTAGAAAAAGAAAAAATAGAAAGAAAATTATTATTTTTCCTATAAAAAACATGCATTTATAAACATAATTAGTTTCAAACCCTAAAAATCGAAAACCGAACCGAATCGAACCGAACCGAAAATCGGTTCGGTTTTCGGTTTTCACTTTTTTTCGGTCGGTTCGGTTTCGGTTTTATAAGTTCGGTTCGATTTTCGATTGGGTTTTTTTTCAAAAAATCGAACCAAACCGACCGATACTCACCCTTAATACTGACTGCATTTACATGTCCAATAAAGTCATAAAAATATTTGGATGGGTGGATTTTGGAAAAAGAACATTCATGGATTTTGAATATGCACGGCTTGTATTATTAGGGATATATCGCTAATATCTCCATTAAAATACTTTAATAATAAGACTCTGATGGAAGGTATAAATGTAGAAAGGAAATTTCTTATTGAATTAATTAAGTTATCAGAATTAATTAAGTTATCGTGTACGTTTTTGTTTACGTTAGGCCAATTTTACTATTTATCGATGAATCCAATGTCAAGAGCTAATATCATCAAATCTGATTAGGTGTACTTTAATTATTTTAAATAATAAAATATGTGACGTATAAGATGTTAAAGTGTACTCTATAGCTTGTTTTAGTAAAAAACCATAGAATGTGTATTTTTATGTCTATTTTACTAAAATAATTACTATTTTTATAATAGAAAAGAGAGATCAAATCTCAACTATTCTCCCAAAAACTATGAAAATGGAAGAAAAAAAATCCTCTCATTATATGTTTTAAATTTGATAAAATAATTTTTTTTTTTGTTACCATTGTTTCACCCTGAAAATTAGGTATCTTTTTATTGTAAAAAAGAAACTAAATATTTAGATATTAACTCTTAGCAAAGTGTTATTTGAATATTAGTCTCTAATAAGATAAGAATGATTTATTATGAGTTTCTTAAATTAAAAGTCATTTAAAAATGGAAAATATATCATTAAAATTGACCATCATTAAATATTAGATAAATAAGGGTATGATAAATTATTGTAATATTGTTCTTTATTTTTGGGAAACATTGTTGTGAATTAATATTTAAATAATAAACTAATAGAAATTAATATTTAAATATGAAGTTTGTTACGATAATGTGAGGTTTTAAGTTTAAAACGATTACTCCGACATCAATAAAATATTTTATTAAAAATAAGTCTTAATATTATATTTTTCTTACACCTTTTTCAAAAGCATATATATAGAAGTTATTTTAAGATATATTTATTATAATGTAAAAGAACAAATTACCTGTTAAAAACTAAAAAAAAATAAAACTTTTATTTTATGTATAAAACCCAAGCAACCCCCCCTCCAACCCCAAAAAGAAAAAGGAAAAAAAAAAAAAAAAACAAAACAAAAGGAGTTTTAACATATCTGTCTCTTATATCTTTAAAACTTAGAATTTAGTCTTCAAAATATTCATATTTATAACTTAGTTTCCTAAATACTTTAAGTTATCACAGTTTAGTTACCAATCATATTTTTGGTCCGAATTTTCCATTATACCCTAGAATTACTACACTTTAGTCCTCCTTTCATCTACCTCTTCTTATTGGATTCTCCTCTCCATTCTTCTCCTTTCTTTCTTCCCTTTTCTTATTGGATTCTTCTGAGTTACTTCATTTTAGAGATTAACTGGGAAAAAAGAGAGAGAGGAGAAGAATGGAGATGAGAACCCAATAAGAAGAGGAAGAGGAAATGGAGGACTAAAGTGAAGTAACTTAGGGTACAACGGGAATTTCGGACCAAAAATATAACTGGAAGACTAAATTGTGGTGATTTAAAAATTTAGGGACTAAATTATAAATACGAAGAATTAAGCGAATAAATTCTAATTTTTAATTTAAGGGTAAAAACCCCTAAACAAAATTATAATTAATAAACAAAAATAAATAAATAATAACCAAAACAGCAACCAACAGAAAGCAGCCCGTTCTGAATCCACAGAGACATCTGGGCCCCACCCCCACTGAGGTCTCTTTATTGAGTTTTTGTTCTCGTGCCCCCACTCCGATTTCTCTCTCTCGCCCCTCTCTCCCTCTCTCTCCTCTCTTTTGCCCAAACAACGGCAGCACAGTCTCTCTGTCTCTCTCTCTCTCTCTAGAAATCAAGAAGACGAAACCTGTTAACGCATCACCTCCCGGTGACCACACCGCGCGCTCTCTTCCTCTTCTTCTTTAGAGCTCGAAGGTAAGCTTAAAAGAACTTACACTCAATTCTTAACTCCAGCAGCAATGCCGACTCTTTCTCTAACGGATTTTGAACCTTTCGATCTCAATTCTCGAAGGCCTTGAGCGAATTGAGCCCACATTTCGCAGGAAACGGCGGGATCTGATCGATTTTGGTGCAATTTCTTCGATTTTTCCGGCGAATTTTTTCTCTGCTTGATCGTTGCGCTCCCTCCTCCGCGGCCGGAGGAAGAGGAGGAATTGGGCGGCGGGGGGAAGAACGAAGTTCGAAGCGAGGCGTCTGCAGTTGGAGCTCGAAGGTAGGGTTTTTTTTTTTTTTTTTTGCAATTTTGTTTTTTTAGGGTTTTAGATCTGTAATTGTGTGTTAGATATCGATTGGAATTGGATGTGCAGTGAACGAAAAAGGGGAGTCTTGGAGTTTATAGTTTCGTTCTAATGCCGGAACCTCGAGGCCTGCTTTCACCTTCGTCGTCCTCTTCGTCTCGGTCTCGGTAAATTTTACTTGTTTGTTGAAGTGATATGTGAGTAAGAGATGATGGTAACCGACTTTGGTGGTCATTTTCATATTGGGTTTAGATGCTTGCTGCTGTGACTTTTTGGTACATTTTGATTTTTTGTTTGATTGCAAGGAAAGTGATGGTGGAGAAAATGAAGCACGATTTAATTTATTTTTGTTTTTTTATTTTCGTTCTAATCGTTGTCAAGTGGCTGAACTCTCACATCTTCCCCTTTTTTTTTTTGGTGAATGAATCATTTCGTTACTAATTTCAATGAGGCATATGGTCCAAATTTTTACCTTTTAATTTGTTTTAATAATATTATGAAACAATCAACTTTAGTAACTAATTTTCATATAGACCCGATTATATTAATCCAAATAAGGAGGTTGTTCTCAGTGTTGTTTGGATGCATAGCAAGTGACGGAAGAGAAAAGACAAAAGTTCTATTCTTTCATTTTTCAATGCTATCAAATGAAAAAGATTTCATTTTTCTCAAAGAAAATATTGATCAAATTTTCTTCTTTGTATTTTATTTTTTAAAGGTAATGTCCATAACCAACTAAAAGAGCAGTAATTTTCAAACCTACTTTCCTTGGAACCCAACAAGCTTAGATGTAGGACTTGTTTAGCTTTTGCCAAAAATGTGTACAACTCATTCAATTGACTCTTGCTTTCTTAGAGAATCAAATGGAGCATCAGCCATGGACGATCCGGAATCCACCATGGCCACCGTGGCTAACTTTTTGGAGCAGCTTCACAGTAGCATGTCTTCACCAGTTGAGAAAGAGCTGATAACTGCAAGGTTATTGGCGATTGCTAGAGCTCGAAAGGAGGCTAGGGTTTTGATTGGTTCCCATTCTCAGGCAATGCCGTTGTTCATCTCAATCCTCAGGAGTGGGACACCAACTGCTAAAGTGAATGTTGCCGCCACCCTCAGTGCCCTCTGCATGGAAGAAGACCTGCGGGTAAAAGTTCTTTTGGGAGGATGCATACCTCCCTTACTATCTCTTCTCAAGTTGGGATCCTCCAAGGCAAGGAAAGCTGCAGCCGAGGCCATATTTGAAGTTTCCTCAGGTGGGCTTTCAGATGATCACATTGGAACTAAGATATTTATTACTGAGGGTGTTGTGCCAACTCTGTGGGACCAGCTGAACCAGGAGCTTAAACAAGACAGGGTGGTAGAAGGCTTCGTTACTGGGGCTTTGAGGAATCTGTGCGGGGACAAGGATGGATACTGGAAGGCCACACTTGAGGCTGGAGGAGTGGAGATAATCACAGGCATTCTTTCTTCAGATAACATCTCAGCGCAGTCAAATGCTGCTTCACTCTTAGCCCGTTTAATCTTAGCCTTTGGAGATAGCATCCCAAAAGTCATAGATGCTGGAGCGGTGGGAGCACTCCTAAGACTTTTAGGTCAGGACAATGATATTTCTGTTCGTGCCAGCGCTGCTGATGCTTTGGAGGCCCTTTCGTCCAAGTCAACCATTGCGAAGAAGGCTGTAGTGGATGCTGGCGGTATACCTATCCTAATTGGAGCTGTGGTTGCTCCTTCCAAGGAGTGTATGCAAGGGGAAACCGGCCATGCCTTACAGGGACGTGCAGTTCGTGCCTTAGCAAATATTTGTGGTGGCATGTCTTCTTTAGTACTTTACCTTGGAGAGCTTGCCCAATCCCCTCGCCTTGCTGCTCCTGTTGCTGATATAATTGGAGCTTTGGCATACTCGTTGATGGTTTTTGACGACAATAAAGAAAAAGTGTTCGACCCTATCCAAATTGAGAAAATTCTAATAATACTGTTGAAGCCGCGAGACAATAAATTAGTTCAGGACCGTGTTCTTGAGGCTCTGGCTAGTCTCTATGGCAATGCTTGTTTCACCAACAGGCTTGATAATGCAGATGCAAAACGAGTGCTCATTGGGCTGATAACAATGGCTTCCATTGATGTGCAAGAACATCTCATCCTTTCCTTAACAAGTTTGTGTTGTGATGGAGTCAGCATATGGGAGGCTCTTGGGAAGAGAGAGGGCATTCAGTTACTAATATCATTGCTTGGGCTTTCTAGCGAACAACATCAGGAGTATGCAGTTGCTTTGTTGGCCATCTTGACAGACCAAGTGGATGACAGCAAGTGGGCGATTACAGCTGCAGGAGGAATCCCTCCACTGGTTCAGTTGTTAGAGATCGGATCTCAGAAAGCAAGGGAGGATGCAGCTCATATACTTTGGAACTTGTGCTGCCACAGTGATGATATTCGTGCATGTGTTGAGAGTGCTGGAGCCATTCCTGCACTCCTTTGGCTTTTAAAGAGTGGTGGTCCCAAGGGCCAGGAAGCTTCCTCAAAGGCACTTAGGAAGCTAATTCGCTTTGCTGACTCTGCTACTATAAATCAGCTATTAGCTTTGCTTCTTAGTGATGACTCTACCGGTTCAAAGTCTCATGCAATTGCAGTACTAGGGCATGTCCTTACGATGGCTTCTCATAGAGATTTGGTACTGAAGGGGGCTCCTGCTAACAAGGGACTCAGATCCCTTGTTGAAGTTCTTAATTCATCAAATGAAGAAACTCAAGAGTGTGCTGCTTCTGTTCTGGCTGATTTATTCTGTTCCCGGCAAGATATATGTGACAGTCTTGCAACCGATGAGATTGTACATCCATGCATGAAGCTCTTGACCAGCAAAACTCAAGTTGTTGCTACACAGTCAGCACGGGCTTTGGGTGCACTATCTCGCCCTAACAATGCTAAATCTCCCCATAAGATGTCCTACATTGGAGAAGGTGATGTGAAACCCCTTATAAAGATGGCTCAAGCATCTTCCATGGATTCTGCTGAGACTGCAGTTTCTGCTCTGGCAAATCTTCTATCTGACCCACAGATTGCTGAAGAAGCTCTTGCAGAAGATATCATCTCAGCTTTGACAAAAGTGCTCGACAAAGGTACTTCGATTGGCAAGAAAAATGCTGCCCGAGCCCTTCATCAGTTGCTGAACCATTTCCCAGTTGCTGATGTGTTTCCAGATAACTCGCAATGTCGGTTTGTGGTTCTTACACTTGCTGATTCCTTAGCTGCCACCGACATTCAAGAGACCAAATCCTCTGATGCTTTAGAGGCACTTGCTTTACTTGCGAGGATGAAACAAAGGATGAACTACGGTTACCCCCCTTGGATTGCCCTTGCCGAAGTTCCAGGAAGCTTAGATCCTCTGGTTCACTGTTTGGCCGTTGGGCTTCCGCCTGTGCAAGACAAAGTAATTGAAATCCTTTCTAGGTTATGTCGAGACCAGTCTGACGTACTTGGCAATTGTTTGGTAGGAAGACAAGAATGTGTTGTTTCTCTTGCTCATAGAGTTATGCAGTCGTCCAGGATAGAAGTACGAATTGGTGGGGCTGCACTACTAATTTGTGCTGCAAAAGAACATAGAGAAAAAACAATGGATGCTCTAGATGCATCAGGACTTTTGGACAGCCTCATTTACACACTTGTTGATATGCTGAAACATCAGCCCAATTTTAACTCTCTGGAACTTGAAGTGTGGGCTCCCAGAAATTTTACGGAAAGAAATATTATTAATAAAGATGGGGATGAAAATGAGGTTCCTGATCCAGCAAATTTTTTGGGGGGAACGGTTGCCCTATGGATGCTCTCAATAATTTCTGCGTCTCATGCAAAGAATAAACTAATTGTTATGGAAGCTGGCGGAGTTGAGGTTCTCTCAAGTAAACTTGGAGGTTATGCTTCCAATCCACTGGTATGGCTTTCACTTGTATAGTTCTATCCTTGCACCTTGTAATTTGTTATGTTTACAGCTGTATTGGGACTTGTGTCTATAGATAATATGTGCTATAGCTTCTTATATCTAATGTAATTTCTTTCTTACATCTGCAGATTATTTAGTTGCTACGAATTATGATTTAGCTTATCTTATTGCAAATCATGTAGGGGACATTCCTATCATTTTATTGCTCTCTTTATAGTGTAGATTCTATTATATTGGTCATATTGAAGATTCTTATTTCTTCATTAAGAACTGGTGATGACATAGTGATGCTGGAAGTTTAATTACTAGTTAATCTCGCACTGCTATAAATGTATGTGAATTTGGACGTGACTGGTTTTATATTTTTAACTCCTAGCCTCAGATACATCTCTGCTATGCCATTGGTACGTCTGGGATATGTTATAAATTTAGGAGGATATCTCAAATGAGATCAACTATTGGAGTACACAAATATGTATCAGATACAGGGATGTTACCTTTAGAAAACTATATTTGCACTACAACTGGTTTGAAAAAAGAGTGCTATTATTGAAGTTATTAGGATCTTCCAAGACAGACATCATTTCTGGTTGAACTTTCATTCTAAAAGTTTTTTACAATGTCTGAAGCGCAAGAAAGGTACTTTCTTGTTATACTCTTTAACACCATATGTAAATGTAATTTCCTCGTCACTATCGTTCTCTTATTTTTCATTAAGACATTTGTAATTTTTGGAAAAGCTCCCTTGAATCTATTTTACATGTTTGCTAACTTGAGGGTTTTGTGAACAATGTTTATTCTTTTCTATTTTCAGTGCAAACTTATGTAAGGTTTGTGTTAGACTTTTGTTTTTAACTAAACATGCTTCTTTGTTTTACAGGGTGAATATGAGGATGCAGATAACGAATGGATCAGTGCCCTTCTCCTTGCTATTTTGTTCCAGGAGTCAGCTGTTGTTCAGTCTTCAGCCACCATGTCTACAATCCCTTCTCTTGTTTTTTTGCTGAAGTCTGATGAAATTATTGACAAATATTTTGCCGCTCAGGCATTAGCTAGCCTTGCCTGTATTGGAGGAAAAGGGATACAACTTGCTATTGCCAATTTAGGGGCTGTTGGTGGGCTGATTACTTTACTTGGTCATGTAGAGTCTGATATGCCAAACCTTGCGGCTTTGTCCAAAGAATTTAATCTAGTGTTGAACCCTGATCAAGTTGTTCTTGAGCATCTATTTGAGTATGAAGATGTGAGAGTTGGTGCAACTGCTCGCAGGTCTATACCCTTGTTAGTTGACCTTCTAAGACCAATGCCAGATAGACCTGGTGCACCTCCCGTCGCTATTCGCCTTCTGACTAAGATAGCAGAAGGAAATGATGCAAACAAACTGGCTGTGGCTGAAGCTGGCGCTTTGGATGCTTTGACTAAATATTTGTCTCTAAGCCCTCAAGATCCGACAGAAACATCTATAACTGATCTTTTAGGTATCTTATACAGCAATCCTGACCTGCATCACCATGATGTTTCACTTAGCTCCTTGAATCAGCTCATAGCTGTTTTACGTTTGGGTTCGAGAACTGCCAGGTTTAGTGCAGCAAGGGCATTACAGGAGCTTTTTGATGCAGAGGGTATCAGGAATACTGAAATGGCCAGGCAATCTATCCAACCATTAGTTGACATGCTTGATGTAGGGTCTGAGAGGGAACAACTGGCAGCTCTTGGTGCACTGATCAAACTGACTACTGACAATGTTTCAAAGGCATCAGCGTTGATTGATGTGGAAAGGAATCCAGTTGAGAATCTCTACAGAATTTTGTTGTCCAGTTCATCTTTGGAACTTAAGAGAAGTGCTGCACAACTCAGCTATGTGCTATTTGGCAACCCAAATGTCCGAGCGATGCCTATTGCTACAGAGTTTATCCAGCCCTTAGTATCACTAATGATTTCAGACTCGGATGAGGCGGTAGAATCTGGTGTGCTTGCTTTGGAGAGGTTACTGGAAGAAGAACACCTTGCAGATATTGCAGCTACATATGAAGTCACCAGTCTTCTTGTTGGATTTGCTTCTGACTCGAACTATACACTTTCAGGGGCCAGTATAAGTTCCCTAGTAAATTTGGCTAAGGACCGACCTCAATGCAAGTTTGATATGATCAAAGCTGGAATAATTGACAACGCACTTGAAATACTCCTTGTAGCTCCTGGTCCAGTTAATACCAAAATTGCAGAGCTTCTTCGCATTTTAACTAACAACGATATTATTGCTAAAAGCTCAGATGCTGTGCGAACTGTAGAACCTCTTTTTATGTTATTGCAAAGACCAGATATTACTATTTCAGGGCAGCAAAGTGCCTTGGAAGCACTTGTTAATATTTTGGAAAAGCCGGAAAGTCTCACATCCTTGAAACTAACTCCCAGTGAAATAATTGGACCACTAATATCATATCTGGAGTCCCCTTCACAAACTATCCAGCAGCTTGGCACTGAATTGTTATCACATCTTCTGGAGCAGGAGCACTTCCAGCAGGACATTACTACAAAAAGTGCTGTTGTTCCACTGGTGCAGCTTGCTGGAATTGGAATCTTGAGCTTACAGCAAACAGCAATAAAAGCACTTGAGAGTATTTCAACAAGTTGGCCTCAGGCTGTTGCCGATGCTGGGGGAATTTTTGAGCTATCTAAGGTCATTATCCAGGACGATCCTCAACCGGATCAAGCATTATGGGAATCGGCGGGTTTGGTTTTATCAAATCTTCTGCGATCCAATAAAGAATATTATTTCAAAGTAACGTCAATAGTGCTTGTGAGACTGCTGAATTCTACATCAGAGAGCACAGTTACAATAGCTCTCAGTGCCCTCCTTGTCCAGGAGAGGAATGACCCTTCAAGGGGTGTACTAATGGCAGAAGCTGGTGCTGTAGACGCACTTATAGAGCTTCTGAGATCTCATCAATGTGAAGAAGCTGCTGGAAGATTACTTGAAGCGTTATTTAACAATACCAGAGTGCGAGAAATGAAAGTTGCCAAATATGCAATAGCTCCTCTCTCCCAATATTTGCTAGATCCACAGACCAGATCACAGCCTGCACGTTTTTTGGCAACTCTTGCTCTTGGTGACCTTTTCCAGCATGATGGACTTGCCAGAGCCAGTGATGCAGTATCTGCATGTCGTGCACTAATAAGCTTGCTTGAAGACCAGCCAACAGAAGAAATGAAAATGGTAGCTATTTGTGCTTTGCAAAACTTGGTAATGCACAGTAGGACAAATAGACGGGCAGTTGCAGAGGCTGGGGGAATATTACTAGTGCCAGAATTACTGCTCTCTCAGAATCCTGAAGTTGCTGGACAGGCTGCACTGCTAATTAAATATCTGTTTTCAAATCATACGCTCCAAGAATATGTATCCAATGAGCTCATCAGGTCTCTCACTGGTAAGTCGCTGTTTTGACACCTTTGTGACATTCAATCACAATCTCAATGCTGAAACTATAAGTAAATATAGATACAGGTATTATCATTTATTTATTTTTAATCTCCATACCCTATTTTTATGCAACTGAAATTTACTTTTTTAGTTGGATTATTATCGCGGTTACAACCCGGCATCCCCACTATCCTTATGCTTCAGCTGCTCTCATTGTCAATTAATTGATTACTTGTGCATATGACACCATTTCTATAGTCATTGTCTACTTATCTTTCAAGTTTGCCACCTCAAGCATCCCAAGCATTTTGTAAAGTTCACATTTCTCATTATATTTCATATATCCACCTTTGATTTCTCATTTCTCAAGTGTTTATCCAGTTCCTTGTACTCTTATTAGTTCCTACATGTCCAGTTAACACGTCTTTCAGTATTTTCTGTGTAAATGATTCACTTGCATGAATTAGAAACATCAATATTTCAACAATTACCTTAGAAGTTTATAATAGTTTATTAGTCTCGTTCTACCATTGAAAGCTTCCAGGCCGTGATACTCCCTTGTTTTTGTTTGGCTAAAGTTGCATAAATCCCCATAACATAAATCCCCATGAACTGCGTTTTTCTCATAAACCCCATGAATAATCATAAACCCCATGAATAATTTTATGTTATCTAAATCATCATGATTCTTTAAATTTCATAAGAACACCCAGACGGCGTTAATGACAAATTTAATGGATGACAATAACTTCCTTTATAAACCCACCAATCACCCATATTCGGTGTTAATTCACTGACTAAATTTCCTTGTTCAAACCCACATTTGTTGTGAATTGAGATTTTCACCGAATGTGGCTTTTTGGTGATTTACAAAGGAGGGTATTTTCATCCACTAATTTTTCTGTTAACACCATTTGATGGTTTTCGTGAAACTTAGAAGTTTCTGCTGATTTAGATATCATAACATTGTTCATGGGGATAATAAAAAAATATGTTGGTTCATGGAGTTTCCTGTTACTTTAGGCTTTTAGTTTTAAGGAAGCATGTATTACATTCCAGTTCATGAAGGTCTCAATTAACAAGAAGCGTCAATTTGTTTTATAATATAGATTTTCATACCAAGCTTTCTTATTTGTATGGATCAAGTATGGTCTAAATATTGGACCCAAAGAAAGTTTGATCTGAAAATCTTAGTGGTTTGTCGTGGGAACCAAATACCTGGTTCTGGTTCTAGATATCCAGTAGTCTGTTCTAAAATTTCTTTCTACATGTTAATCTGCTATTAAGTTAGAAGATTAGTGTGTTTCCAGCATGAAAATTAGGAGTACATGTGATTTGTCTGGACTCTGGATTTGGATGGGTTGAAGAAGTTGGGCATCATGATTGGTTCAGTTCCGCACTTTGGTTAAATTGCCGATTATGATTGTTTTTTTAATTTCTTTTGGCTGTCTCCGTTCATTTGATTAAGTTGCCTACCTGTCAAGTCCCATTCACTTAGGAGAGGTGGGAAGGAACTACGTTTTTATTGGGGAAGAGGGGAGCAATTCAACTGCTGAGTTTTATCAGGGAAGGAGGGATGTCATTGGGAGGAAGATGGAGGGTACTTTTAGAGTTGACTATATTTCTTTGGTTTTGGGTGGCTTATATCTAAGAGACTCGTTAACACAAGGATCCCATATTTGTGAGCGCTAATTTTCAATTATGAATGTTTTGGAACACATATCGAAGTAAGATATTTGTTATCCCAAAACCCATGTATGTATAAGTTGATTTAGACATGTCAAGGACCCATTATTTCTTATTGCACAAAGTTTAGAAAATGAAGGTTCAATAAAATGAGAGCTAGCAACAGTGGATTGTATTTAATAATTTGAAGTTATTTGAGGCTTAATATGCTACTTCTTTTTTGTTAAAAGCATGTCTCCTCCCTCCCTCCCCTCCACCTCTTCTAAACCAAATAAGATTGTTTTTGGTTCCACCAATGTCCTTAAATAAATTGTAATCTTGGGTTTGATCTTTCAACAATGTATATTTTGAACTTGATGATGCATTGAGAAAACCTGCACCGAACAACACCATATTCAATGGTACATTGCTATTGTTAGGCATTCATGTCAAACAAACATTTGGGTCCCTTTTGTGGCTTTACTCAATTACCGAGTAACTTTTCATTTGCTAGAACCTGGAGGTGTAACTGAGAATGAATTAGATTTTGCCAATACATGTTTGATATTTTGAGTTAGTTTGGCTCAATGCTACCTAACTCTCCCTAAAACCGCCTAAATCCCCTTGAATGACGATCCAATTTGTGCATATTGATTCATGGTGCATTTTCAATTTGGATCACCATCTGACGACCCAAATATAAAAGAAAACCATACATGACCAATTCATTCAATGAGTTTGATGATGTATTTAACATTGGTAATAACTAATAAGCCTTTTATTTATAGGCTTCATTGCGGTTTTTGAGACATATTATGGCTTTAAAGTATGGATTTTTAACTTCTATTGCAATGTAAATAGATTTGTAAACTACTTTGCCTTGTTCTTGAGAAGATGAAAGTTTCTATGGTCATATGCCTAGTGTATTCATATCTTTAAATGTGCATGTATATATCTTATATGTCCACACACACAAAAAAATGCATGCATAATTATTGAAATGAGCAGATGTTGACTCCAATCACCGATCCCATTAAGCCTATTCCCTCCATACTGTATACCGCTGAAAGTATTGCATTGTGTACCCTTACTGTACAGATAAAGCATATAACAGATCTGGTAGCAGTTGTTTGGCATGTACCGAGCTTGGCCCCATTCCAAAAACTTTGTATATGAGATTGCATTGAACCTACTCGAGCCCAACCTAATAATGATCTAAATCTAGACCTGCCATGCACCAAACAGCTTATCCAGTTTTATTCGTCATCGCCACCACCATGATAATCATCATCCTTAAAATCATATTATATAGAATAGATATATGCACATTTAATAAATAAAGATTTTAAATATCAATCGATACCAATATGTATCGTGAATATCATATCATATTTTGAGGAATTTATTACAAATTTACAACATGTACTCTATAATATTTCTATTGGTATCACCAAAATTGGTGATATTTTACCAATATATCTGATATTGCTGATCCGATAGCACAAGCAATTTCTTGATACAAATACCAATTCCAAGATTTTAGACCTTGGATAAAATGATCAGCTGATAAACCAATTTGGGTTTCAAATGCATATTGATTATTGATTAAGCTGAAATTGTGTTCTATTTTTTTACTTTTTAGCAAAAAACAAAATCCTAAGTTCAAAAAGTACCTTTTGCTGCAAATGAGCCCAGTTGTATGCTCGACTTGAACCTGAAATGGCCTGTGAACCTAACCTGTTGGGTGACATAGGTCCAATTCCTTAAAGAAACCTCAATTTGTAGTTACATTTTCTGAAACAGATCTACGAAAACCCTTGACTGCCCAGTGAATACATGTATTTTAAACTTGTTTGATATTCTATGAATTAATGTGACCTACATCACTCATTCAGGCTTTGGCTTGATTATTTTCGAGTAGCAAAACTAACTGATTAGAGAGTATTCTTTTTACACATCCTTGTGTAAATTTTTTTTTTTCTTTTTCCGTGTGGCAGTTTTGTTGGGGTTTTTTTTTTTTTTTTTTGGGGGTGTTGCGGGGGGGGGGGGGGGGGGGGGGGGGGGGTGTGGGTGGTGGGTGATGGGGGGTGAGGCTGGGGGAGTGGGAAGAAATATTTCGCTATACGTAAGGTCTTACGTCATGCCAACCAACTAACTTCTCTTAATCTATTTAATATTTATGTGCAGCACATGCCCATAGTTGCGGAAGACATAAGTTTAAAGATGGAAATGAAGTGTTCCAGAATTTGATACAAATAGATGGCAGTTAATATATTAAAAAAAATTAAAATTGCTATGTTCTTCGAGTATATTGTCTTTGGAAACAATAATTTTTAGGTTTCGTCTTTCACTCTCTTGGCAGCTGCATTGGAGAAAGAGCTTTGGTCCGGAGCAACCATAAACGAAGAAGTTCTGCGGACAATGTTTGTGATATTTAGCAACTTCAAGAAACTTCGCACCTCTGAAGCAGCTACCCTATGCATCCCACATCTGGTGGGTGCACTCAAGACTGGAAGTGAGGCTGCTCAAGAATCAGTACTGGACACACTTTGTCTGTTAAAAGAATCATGGCAACAGATGAACGAGGATGTTGCCAAGGCTCAAGCCCTGGTTGCTGCTGAAGCGATACCCATACTGCAATTGCTCATGAAAACTTGCCCACCTAGCTTCCACGAGAGAGCAGACAGCTTGCTGCACTGCTTACCTGGGTGTTTGACAGTGACCATCAAGCGTGGGAATAACTTGAAGCAAACAATGGGGAGCACAAATGCATTCTGCCAGTTAAAAATAGGAAATGGCCCTCCAAAACAGACTAAGGTATCAAGCAAGAAGGCTAATATTATCATCTTGTTTTTCTGAAATATGTTGGATATTTTTCCTTTCTGATGCTCAAGTTCATCGGATGTTAGGTTGTGAGCCATAGTACATGCCCCGAGTGGAAGGAGGGGTTTTCTTGGGCGTTTGATGTGCCCCCAAAAGGACAGAAGCTTTACATTCTCTGCAAAAGCAAGAGTACATTTGGAAAGGTAAGGAAGCAGCCCTTTTTTTTTTTTTTTGGATATTGCATTTCTATGGCTCTCAAACAATGTTCTCAAGGATGGCTATTAGATCCACAATCTGATATGACATGAGAAAATAATTGCAGCTTAGATCTTAAAACTGGACCGTCTAAAACTGGTCAATGATAGATTATAACATATATTTATACATGTGAGTAAAATAAAATTACCCCATGGTTAATGTTTTGTTGTATTTGCTTGCTTAGCAGAACATGACATCTAGTTCCAAATGCTGTCACTGGATTTAGATTGAAACAGTTGGACTTCGGTTTACTGAAACCTAATTTGTGCAGGTCATCTGAATGAGACCACACCAATGACATAATTATTTTGATTCAAATGACTTACCAAACCGAACACTCTACTCATGAGTTTTCAGTAAGATCTCATTAAATATCTTCTTATTAAAAAAATACTAGATATTAACACTGGTTTGTGCAAAAAACTTCCAATGCGAACATTTTCTGGGAATTAAATACAAAAGGTGGGAAAATATAACGAGTTCATGTCGGAAACAAATCAAAACTAGAACATGATTAGCTTATTGGTGTTGGATTTCTAATATCATTTAAACTTTTTTTTTTTAAATCTTTTTGTAGACAACCCTTGGGAGAGTAACCATTCAGATTGACAAAGTGGTGACAGAAGGTGTATACAGTGGTTTTTTTAGCCTGAGCCACGACAGTAACAAGGATTCATCATCAAGAACACTTGAGATTGAGATCGTGTGGTCAAATAGGATGTCTGCTGACGACATGTAAAGCTCTCCTGCTCATAAATTCGAACCTGAGGCTTACCCTGAACAGCAATACAAGGGCAGCAATGCCGTCGTTAATATTTTTGAGCATCCTTTTTGTAGCACAAAGGAGAACATGTCATGCCACAACGATGGAATGGAAGTTTGTAAAGAAAGAAATACGAGCTCGATGCTATGGTGGTTGGTAAATGGAATTTTTTGCTTTTTGTACAGAAGTGTGTGCTATTTTTGTAATTACCATGGGGCTCGGAGGGTCATGAGAGATTGTTGCATGGTGGTTCTGCCCTTCTCTCAATCGTTTGAAGAAGAGAGGAGGGGAGCACCACCATTGTGCTCTGCATTTGTACAACTTTTCGACAGAAGCTTGTCTACGATTACAATGTACGGAAGAAGTCTGCCCTCCCAATGAAATATCATACATGAAATGGATCTGTATATCTGATTCAATGATCAGCATTCTTCTGTTGTTTTTATTGATGGAGTCTTGCCACAGGCTTAGGTTTTTGTAGTTGTTTTCCTTTATTTCATGAATGAGTTGTTTTGATTGTTGCTTAGATCTCAAAGATGATTCTCTCTCTGAGGGTAAAACTTAATATTGTGCCATATTAAATTTTGCTGTGTGAAGTTAATGTTGCTTGCTTGGTTTTGAGTATATGCTATTGGTATGGTATGAAAGCTCTCCATACTGTTGAAATGCAGCTTTATTCTCGAGGTTTATAATATTTTCAGTATTTATCAATATTCTTAAAATGTTATATATCTTTAATATCGATATTGTGGTTTGGAATACAAAACGTAATGATGTAAGCAGTTCCATATCGTTTAATATTTTTGGAAAAAAATAATGGTGCAGTATTGACTTAGATGCCAAAAAATAATGGTGCAATATTGACTTAGATGTTAGATGTTGATGTCGCTATATCGAATGTAAAATAGCGGTCACTATTTTTTTTTCTTTTGGTTTGTTTTTTGTTATGGATAAAAAGTGAGATGTTTTTTGTGTCAATTTGAAATTACTATAATAATTTTATCAAAAAATTAATTTTTCTTCCAATGTAACACCAAAATCGGTGCCAAGTTGTCCATGGAGGTATATCTAAACTTGTATATACGATATTTTATGTAACTTTTTATAATATATACATAAATTACTATAATCATATTTATTTTCTATGACATATGTATGTATATTTACATTTCACTATTGGCATCCGATATTTGAAAAAATATCCAATATTTTTCCAATAATAATAACAGCTATAAAATTTTCCAATTCGATATATTCGCTAGTCGATATTCAAGACTTTGGTCCATGGAGAAGATCCAAATCCCTAATCATCTAGAATAGCACATCGTGCTTAGCAAAAAGAGAAGAAGTTTATTATTTCATTCTGTACCAAAGAATCGCAGTACAGGGCAGCTCAAGCTAAACGCTGACGGGTTATGTTGTAAAAACACTACATGGGTGTTGGTATGCAAACTTCATCTTGTACCATAGGCGTAGCTAAATTGTTAGATGAAATCAGTACCATGATAAAAACCAATTCTTGTTTGTTTTTAGTGGTGAATCTGACTACTAGTGTTTTGTTTTTGCTATCAATTCCTCCTCTTTGTTGGCTTTTCGATCCACTTGTTCACATATTCAGAGAGAATATTTGGATTGCTGGCTGCTTGGCTAAGTTGGATATTTCTACAGATGAATCTTGCTGCTTGATCACAATATTATTGTTATCTGTTATATAACTTGTCAAGGTTGGATATCTCTTTTCTTCGTGAATTTTGAATTTGACGAGTTTTTCTTTCAGTATTCTTCCAGTAGAGCTTCTCAAGGTAGAGATGGAGAAAATAAAATAAAATTATATATAAAAAAAAACCAATCTCTTGTTTGGTGCATTTGTTAATTGAGGGAGAGGTTTCATACAAGTACTCATGACATCTAGATGTACTGAGTAATGCTATACATAATATATTGAACGGCACCTACTAAGGCTCCAAGATACCATCATATGGTTGCTCAAATACCCACATTTAAACTTTTATTATTTTATATTTTAATTATAGTGCTGCACGCGGAGTTTATATGTCAGGGCATAGTTTGTCCTATAAATACAAATACAATTTAGATTTTTTTTTTTTTTTTTTTTTTTTTTTTTGTAATGGAGCTCAATAGTCCAATCCATATCCAATCCAAATTTTAGGATTGATATGAATTCTGAAAACTAATCCAATTCCTTAATTGGTACGGATATGGATACCCAAGGATCCAAATTAAGCCCCAAATCATACCCGATAATCTATTAAATACTTCTAAATTAGTTCAACTTTATTCTTTTTGGAATGATTTGCGCTCAATTCCTTTTTTTTCTCTCGCCTAAACATGATCAATACCTCTACTAGTAGAGATAAAGTAATATACTTAGAAAAAGAAATAAAATAAAATAACCTTTAACCAAGTCTGTAGCCTGAGATATTTTTTTGTGGAGCCCACAAAGGATGGCCTCGGACAACAAAAGCAAACTTGCTGCCCAAGTTGTCCGCGGCGTGACCGTCGACTGGCGGATTATATAAATTTTATTATTATTATTTAAAAGGTGTGGGCAAGATGGACTGAACTTGCAGAGTTAAACTTTTTTGTTAGGACTTCAGAGTCAAAGGCAGCAGACCATACATTAAACTACTAAATAATAATAAAAAAAGAAAAATCTAAATGAACACCCATTTGAGTCGGTGAGTGCTCACCAGGTCAAGGGGTTTCTCATTTAGAATTTCCAAAAAAAAAAGCAAACTTGCTGTCCAAGTTGTCCGTTGTGTGCCCGTGGGAGCTTCCAAAGGAGCAATTTGCTCTGGACTGAAAGTCCAAATCAAAATTATACTGTTGGATATACTCACTAGAAAAAGTGGTGTGTTCCTTTGGAAACTCCATGTAAACGTGGTCGATTATATAAATTTTATTATTATTTAAAAAATGGTTGGCAGTTAACAAAACAAGATGGACTAAACTTACAAAGTTAACTTAAGGAAGAAGATTAGAAGTATTAGAAGTGATTTTAAAAAACAATGAGACGGAAGTATCATATTTCATATATAATTCTAGTGTTTGTTTTTTTATTTTTTTGGAAAAGGAAATAAATGGAAGAAAAATAAAATATTTATTTTTTTTGAAAGAAAGAAAAAGAAAGAAAAAAAACAAAATAATAAAATATTATTACTTTTTTACTTTCAACTTTACTTCTATTAAAGTTGAGAAATGAAGATACCATATAGGATCCACTTCACTATTATAAAAGTAACTTCTACTTTCTTTTCTTTTTTAAATAAACATATAAAATAGCAGAAGTGTTTTTAGTTCAACTATTTCCTTTCTACTTCCATACAAACATACACACTCTAGACTACAAAATAATAATAAATAAAGTGAAATTCTAAAGGAGCACACCACTTGACTTAGTGAGCACAACTTTCCCATGCAAACAAACACTCCCAACTACTAATAATAAATAAATAAAGGGAAATTCTAAATTGGCACACCACTTGACCTAATACGCACACCACTTGACTTTAGGACATGGTGCTCACTAAGTCAAGTCATGTGCGCATTTAGAATTCCAAAAAATAAGCCTCTAAATTACAGATGATGAAATTTTACCATTGATGAAACAAGGAATCAATACCAAGTTAGCAAAAGTGCACATCCAAGAAAGCTCTCTCCTTTTTTGGCTTTACTTTGCCCACACATTTTAGTTTTTAGTGTAAGGCTTAGGATTTGGTATTTTAGAGAATGAGAAGCTAAGTTTAGAATATGAATAAAGTTGATTATGCTTTGCCTCATTTTTGTGATAATTCTATTTACTTGCTTCCTCACAATTTCCTTTTCTTTTTTATGATAATTTCTATAATAATGAAAGAAAGAAAAAAAAAATCAAGCGGTCTTTTTCGTGCTATGTGTAATATTTTTTTGATATCCATACATTATTACATTTTACATTTCGATTTAAAGATAAACAGCATAACTAAATTCAATGCAAGAGAAATAAGAAGATCACAAATTCAAAGAATGACTAGAAGACATATATATAAAAAAAAAGAGAAATCTTCTCAAGATAATTTCTTAAGAAATAACTGAACATTTTTACTCCACAGCATCTCTCTAGTTGAGAATGTAGCATGTGCATCCACTCAAACAACTTCAAAGATAGAAAAAATATCGCGAATTGCTTAAGCTCTTCTATTATTTTAGAAATCGAAACAAAAATATGTCATCACGTTCAAGGGTTTTATCATGACAAACAAATCTTCCAAAGTTAATTATTATGGACATGAAAGAAAATGAAAGAAAGAAAAAGAATTGGAAAAGTGAAGAGAAAAAGGAAAGAAAAGAAAAAAGATATAAGATTCTTTTTGTTACTTGGTATATAATGAAAAAAAAAAAAAACTAAAAAAGAAATTTTAAGAAAAACTAATAAAAAAATAAAATTTTAAGGAAAGAAAAATAAAAAAAAACTTACTCCAAACTTCATCACCTCTAGCATCATGATTCAATATTAGTTGACATTTTGGCTCATTTCGCTACATTAAGGAAAGAAAAAAAAAGAGGAGAAAATTTTATAGTTTATTTTCTCTTACCTTCTTCTAACTTTCTTTTCCTCTAAATAAAATTTCCAAATTGAGTTTCTTTTTTATTTTATTTTATTTTACTTTCCTTCAAACCAAACATAGCCTATGTCAAAAAGAGAATAATCAAATATTAACTTATGTTTGAGATAAACCCAATCAAATATCTTATAACAATTTTTACCTTAATCAAGGAAGAATTTATTTGAAACGCACTTAGTTGTCTGAAGTAACTTATGGAAATGAGCAAATTAGAAGTTGCCCAAACTAACTAATGAAAATGATTAGACTAATTAGTTTAGGTGCAGGCTGTTTATTTATCCAAGTTAAATTATCCAATCAATATTGATAGTAATTAAGGATTCATTTGTATACATAGTAACAAAATCCCAATATTATATTTTGAGACCTGCAGTTTATTATATAAATATCTTTTAAAAAATTTCGTAGAAATATATGGTTCCATCAGGTCCATTTGGGGTATTTGGCTGCAACTGTATATCAAAGTGTTACAATTGCAACCATTTTTACTGTGACACTTTATACCGTTTTGTTATTTTTACCGATTGCAATCACTTACATACTGACAATAATTGCAAATACAAAAAAAAAAAAAAAATGTGCAGGACACCTTTCTACCCCATTTATAACTATTGATTGTATTATTGATAAATAAGATTTTTTTAGACCATTTGAAAAATTAATATTTGAAATTTTTTTAACTCTAGTTATGATTTACAATTTACAAGCTAAATATAAAAATATAAATTACAATAATATAAAATATAACTAACAACAACACTAAAGTGAAACCATAGCGATTTAACACATAGGAGTTATACGACTATCTCATTGTATTTCCCCGAAACAAGGAGATATTTACATATGATGTGAGTTTAAATCATAAGAAAAACACACCAAAAAAAAAAAAAAAAATTTTTACTTATAGAGTGGTCCCAGATAGTTTGGGTCCCCGTCCCATCAAAATCTACATTTTTAAAATAAAAATCTAACCGTGTGGGCCCCTTATGCCACGTCACTCACCGCGGCTACAGTCAATTCCCTGCGGTTGTATGGCCTCCAAAAGGTAATCTCCAATTAACTAATAATCGGTTAAAAAAAAAAAAAAATTCTTCCTTTTGTAGTGCCTTCCCATGGAAGCTATAAATCCAAAGAAAAGAATGAGATCAATTTAAAAAGACTGGAACAATTAATTATATGCATATATTTTGCATATTAGTTCTTTATTTTGAACATTTGCTCCTGCAAAAAATTGCATACTGAACTCTATGAATAGTGATACTAATAAACTTCCCACTTGTATTCTATTAATGCTTGTCCTTTCACATTAAAAAACAAAAAAAAAAAAAGCAAACAGAAGTTTGATGCCATAACAGCAATTAGCAAGTATGTTTAAATAAAATAAAAAGAGTTCTTGTTTTTATTCAAATATAGATAAATATATACCCCCAAACTTCTGCTCATAAATGACCATCATTTTTAAAAATAAAATAAAATAAAACAAAAAAAAAAGGTAGAGGAGAAAAAAAAATGATAAAAAGATCTGATAATTAATTTGTAAATATAAAGTTTCAAAAACTAACACATGAAATAAAGAAAATATGAGAGGAGTAGTCTGCAAGAAAAACCTAGCCGATGGCTGACTACAAATAGGCGAGCGCGACGACCCCGCTGTCTAAAACTCCCCCCAGTCTTCCTCCTTCTCATCGCTCCTCCCTCTTCCCTTACCCTTATTCTCACCGGCGGAGGACCCGACCCCAGCAAAAACTCACCCCTCCCTAGCTCACTAGGTATCCTTCAGCCGCCGCCACGTGTCCACCATGACCCGGTTCCTCCCGCCGCCGCTGCTCCTCGTCACCATCCTCCTCCTCCTCCTCGCCTCCGTCCCCTCCTCTTCCGCCACCATCGGCGACAAGTCCCCGTCAAAGAAGCCGAAATCGCCTCCGGCGCCCTCACCTCCCCCTCCGTCGTCTTTCCTACCAGAGGAGGTCACCGGCGTCAAGAAGCCGTCGTCCGCCGTCTTCCCCATCTACGGCAACGTCTATCCCCATGGGTACTTAAATCCAAAACCAATCAATTTCCAATTTTTTCTAAATCAATAAATAAATTGGGGGAAATATTCTCAATTTCAGGCTGTATTACGTGTCGATGAGCATCGGCGATCCACCGAAGCCCTACTTCCTCGACGTCGACACTGGCAGCGATCTGACGTGGCTCCAATGCGACGCCCCCTGCGTCAGCTGCGCCAAGGTTTAGTACACGAATCCGATCCGTTCAAGTTTCTTATAATAATTTCGTTCGAATTTTTTTTTTTTTTATATTGGAATTAGGGGCCGCATCCGTTGTATCGGCCGAGGAGGAACGGACTGGTGCCGTGCAAGGATCCGCTGTGCGCGTCAGTGCACGAGTCCACGCACCACAATAAGGAATGCGAGTCGCCGACTCAGTGCGATTACGAGATCCAGTACGCCGATCGCTGGTCCAGCCTCGGAGTTGTCGTCTCCGATGCCTTCGTGCTTCGTCTCACCAATAGCTCCCTGGTCCACCCTCAGCTCGGATTCGGGTAAGCAAACTGACTCCTTTTCCCCAAAATAAATAAAAAAAAGAGAGAGTATTTACTAGTTTGTCCCTCAAATCTTTATATATTATAATTTAGTCCTTCAAATCTCCTAAATTACTACAATTTAGTCCCTCCCAAAATCTCCAAACTTTTAACCTGATATTATTATTTTACCCTTCCTTATTCATTCTTTTTCTTTCTCTTCCCTACTCCTCGAGGAGAAGAAATGAGGAATAATAAGAAAAGGAGAAGAGGAAGAGAGAAGGAGAAGAAAGGAGGAAGAAAAAAAATGAATAAGGAGGGCCAAATTGGTAATATCAAATCAAAATTTTGAGGATTATGAAAGAGTACTAAATTGTAGTAATTTAAAGAGATTTAGGAAACTAAATTCTAAATATGAAGATTTAAAGGAGTAAATCATAATATATAAAGATTTGAGAGACAACCCAGTAAATAACTCAAAAAAAATAAAAATAATTTAATTGGAGTTTTCTTTTACTATTAATTATTTTTTATTTTTTTGGCAATTGCTATGAAGTTTCCAAGGTCATTACCACATTTGATCGAAAAAGAAGCTTCTTGCATGATGACCTTTCAACTACTTCAATAAATATATACTAAATAAACCAAAAAAAAATTAAGATGAATTCAATTATATTTAATTTTAGTTTTCCGAGAATAAAGAGAGAATCTCTGAATCCACTGTGGTCAGATTACGCGCCCATATGGTGCTTGAAATAGCTTGATTACCTTTTCGTTGATTCTGTGCTTGAAAAAGCTTGATTCCCTTTTCGTTGATTTTGCGTTCAGCAGTTGATAAAGGGAAAAAGGACTTGTTTGGATAATGACAACTTTATAATTCTTTTTTCTTCTAGGTGTGGGTACGATCAGCAAGGTGCAGGGGCAAACTCGCCATCGCCGACCGATGGCATACTAGGCCTCGGCAGCGGTGCAGCAAGCATAGTCTCGCAATTGCGCGACCAGGGAGTGACCAAAAATGTCATCGGGCATTGCTTGAGCAGGAGAGGAGGAGGCTATCTCTTCTTCGGAGATGATCTTGTCCCTCCCAGAGGCATGACATGGGCACCTATGTCTCGCATACCACCATCGTGAGAAATCATAACGGTCATGTTGTCTTTGTCCGCGGGACTCGTGTGTGCATTTTGTGTTTTACTAACTTTGCTTCGGTTTAGGAACTACTACTCACCAGGCAAGGCAGGCTTCTTCTTCAACAAGCAGTCTTTGCGCATCAAGGAGGAGCCTGTGGTGTTTGACAGCGGGAGCTCCTACACCTACTTCACGAACAAGCCTTATGAAGCATTCCTCACTGCGGTAAAACATCCTGTAAATTCTCTATGTTAATGATACTTTTTGAGTAGAGAAACTGATGGTGGAGTATGTAAAACTTGGAAAACAGTTGAAGAATGATCTTACGAAGAAGCCATTGAAAGAAGCAGTGGAAGACCCAAACCTTCCGATCTGCTGGAAGGGAGCGAAGCCGTTCAAATCACTGCTTGATGTGAAGAAATTCTTTGGAAGCCTGATTCTCAACTTTGTGAACGGAAGGAAAGCAGCGCAGCTGGAGATACCCCCAGAGAACTATCTTGTCATTACGGTGAGCATTTTGCCTCTTGAATTTGTATACAAAAGCCAGGTTTCTAACATAACAACTGTATTTGTTCCGTTTAGAAATATGGCAATGCATGCTTGGGGATACTCAATGGTACTGAAGTAGGACTGAAGGATCTCAACATCATCGGAGGTGAGAGAATTGATTTTTAGTTGAGCATTGAACCTGCTACTTGAGAAAGCCGACAGAACTAACTTGCTGCAATTGCTGGCTGTTGGCAGATATATCGATGCAGGATGTCATGGTCGTCTACGATAATGAGAAATCTCAAATTGGATGGGCACGAGTGAACTGCGACAGGCTTCCCAAGTCTGGAACTTCACCTCTGTGATGATTTACTTCCTTTTATGTGGATGTTAGGAATGGGGGATTCTTATGTTGGACCTCTTTTTCTTTCTATTCAAACAGCGTTGATGATATTGATGGATTTGACGAAGTTCAACCCAGACCTCAGTTCAGTATGGACGTGCTTACGAAAGAATGTCCTGCAAATTTCAATGCCAAGAACATATAATTGCCAGAAAGTATAATTATTAAATGAGAAGAGGGCTGTGTGGAACTATCGTGTAAAAGCAGGTGGTTGTATGCATACATACATTAAAAAATTATCAAAAATAAACGGAAAAGAAATTGTTGTTTCATCTGGTACGGATATGGATACAACAAAATTCTCATTACAGCAGCTCCAGTTAGGTCGCCATCAGTAGTTAGTTATGCAGGAGAAATAGATGCCTTTGCATCTTCCTCCTGCAAGAAACATGCAGCGTCGTGGTTTCTGTTGGCATGGTCCCATCTGCACATCCCAGCAAAAACTTAGGCAGTAAGTTTCTGTATGAGGGAAATATCAAGTTTCTCTTAAAAATAAATAAATAATAATAATAATAATAATAATAATAAATAATAAATTTAAAAAATGTACAAGGAAATATGACTATTTAATACCATCTTTAGTGAATATTTTGTCCATTTGAAAACTCGACTTTCATAGAGAAATAACAGGGCCATAAGCTTCATAGAAAACCATAGAAACTGTATAAACTTGTGATCTCAAGGTATAATGAACAAATACAAGCACTGCATATAAGAGTAATGGTGGAAAAATATAGGTTTCAACATAATGCATTATAAAGTCATAAGCTTCTTTGCTGCCAATATAGTTGCTAAAATAAAAACTTACAGGAGGTATTTTAAAAAGGGGGAAAAAAACTAGGGACAGAGACGACATTAAAGAATTGTGAGGAAAAAAAATTGTGTCTTTTCTCCTCAGTTTTCCTAATCAAATTGGGGATACAGACAGTAGAGCAATGAAAACAAAAAAATGTTGTTTTACTTCTTTAGTTCTTCTAAATATAATGAATTTCTAAGGAATATGACCTGAGTCAACCGATAATATAGAAGGTTACAATCTTGTAATAAATACCGGTACCGGCTTAGGCTTGATGGTAATGGAAATTGGTAATATCAGAAATTGCATAGAAGCAATATTGGACATGCAACTACCAATGTCTTAAGGTCTATATCGTACAGGAGCCATATTGGCCAAAGAGGTTCCAATGTTTCTTAAAGGCTAATACAGGTATTGATGTTATAGGCTGTATATCATACCAGATACCTTAAAATTTAATATGATGTTCACCGTATGTATCTATATCGCAAATACCAATACTTATAGCTTTGGTAACAGTCGAAGTGGTTTATAGCCTACACAACTCCAGAAAAGTAATGTAACCCTCCCATGGCCATATTCATGATGTGCAGTCAGGCCCTGCGTAAAAGCAATTTCATAAAACTTGACGTCTCTCCTATTCCCTGAGAACTGCAGAACTAAATATGCTAGTACCATGCACCTCTACAAAATTAAACAAGCAAGCGCCAACATGTTGCAGTTATTCTTTGCTGTCCCACTGTATCTTTCCTCAGAAGATGAGAACTTCCCAAGTTTCAAGAGAAATGACATCCTTCCTTAAAAATAGATTTAGCATTTGCATAAAAATCTAGCTTTCTGTTGTCAGCATGCCAAGATTAAAATGTCATCTACCAAAGCATCCAGGAATGATGGATGCCCAATGACCAATCATCAAGAAAACAAGTCCAAGAAATTTGAACAAATTTGATTTGCATATGCAACTTGATAATCATAAAGAGATCCATGCAGAATTTGAATCAATGCAAACTTATCCAACTCCAGCGCATCACTAAAGTTCAGTCAATAATTTCAACAAATTTCAGTAGATTCCACATATCTACATTTATCTATTTGTGAATTACAATCAATCCTACTATCCTAACCAAAAAAACGTCAACCATGAAAATGAATGTTTTCAGATCCATGCACAATGTGAATCAATGCAAACTTATGCCAATCCTCCTACCTCCTTTGCATATATTTACATGTAGAAACTTTGCCAAACCAAGTACCTAATTAGTAGGCTCATGAGTAAAGCAACTGCTTCTATATCATAGATCAAATTCTTATTCTCAAACTGTGAGTTTGAAAGCATTAGATATCACCTATGAAATCTTTCACTGTGATATTACTACAGTTTATTATGATTGCAAAAAAAAAAAAAAAGATATCTTGAGCTTACTCATTGAGAAGACCAATAACTAAATAATGTAGAATGAGAAAAATTATCCCCACACGAATCCGAATCCGAGTAAGAATCCAAAATCCGAGTCAAAATCCATTTTCGAAAAAAGAAAAAAAAGATAGCCGCTGCGAGGCTTGCCTCGCGCTCCGGTCGTCCGGCCTCATGCATAGTGAATCTCAGCCTCACGCACTTACTTTTAAATTCCCCGAAATTATTTTGTGTATTTTACAAATTCAAATAAGACCCAAATTCTAATTAAAATCAAATTAGTTTTTGGATACAAAATTCTTAATTTTTATTTTTATTGGAGTTTGATAGTTCTGCAAATTTTAATTTGAGTTTAATAGATTTTGGGTGCAGAAACAGGACCCGATACGATGAATCTGGATCAAATCCAACTGAAGAAATATTCCAAGATTTCATTAAGATCTCGATTTTATCTACATGGAAAGATCTCGATTTTATTTTCATAGAAACATCTCTCAATTTTATCTACATGGAAACCGGCTCAACAATAGGAAGCCTATATAAATCCTTGAAGAAAAATAAAGAAAGAACTTTGGTCAGATCTCTCTTCCGCGCAAGAGTTTGTACTTCCTCCAATATCAGAAGAGAAGAAGAATGAGCTCGCCTCCAATCATCAATATCAAATCATTAACGGGAAAAGAACTGATCCCCATAGCTGCCTCGAATCTCACAAATCTTATATAAAAACAAAGCGACAATATATAAATCCTTTCTGTCTGTTTTTATTTTATTTTCATTGTAATCCAAAAAGAAAAAAAAGAGAAATTTTGATCATCTGTAATTTTTCTCAATTCAATTGCAATGGAAAGATCTCTTGTCCCGAAAACAGACGGGCGACCACAGTGGGAGAGATCTCCTATACTGAAGAGGAGATGGTGGTCCAATCTGATGTCAACAAAATTGCAGAGACAATCAAGATGCTAGTAATTGAAGTCGACCAGCAAAGATATGAAAATTGCATATCTTTGAACTCATCGAGTCCACGCTACAAGAGATCTGCGCGACAAGAATATGAAAAGACTAACTCTGAACAAGAAGAGAACCTCATGGTTTTGGATAACAAGGAAACATTGATCCATTAACAGTCCCTTGCATTTCCGAGCTCTAACCCGCCAAAGCAAACAGTGTCCCTCTCAATATTTAGAGAACTCGCTGCATATGATACCAATGGAGAGCCCATCGCGGCGCAAAGGCGGACCCAAATCCGCAACCGGAAGCAAAGGGCGCGCCGCAGAGCACACAGAGCCTGTTTTGCATGCCAGGCACGAAATCAGCCTCGCCAACCAAGTGAAAATCAGCCCCGCCAACCTGACGAAAATCAGCCCCGCCAACCCAGTGCTAATCAACTTGGCGAAAATCAGCCCCGCCTAGTTAGCGAGAATTAACCCCGCCAACCTGGCGAAAATTAGCCTCGCCAACATGGCACTCCTCAGCCCCGCCAACCTAGCAAAAATTAGCCCCGCCAATCTGGTGCTGCTTAGCCCTGCCAACCTGGCACTCCTCAAACCCGCCAACCTAGCGCTCCTCAGCCCTGCCTATCTGGTGCTCCTCAATCCCACCAATCTGGCGTTGCTCAGCTCCGCCAACCTAGTGATACTCAGCCTCGCCAGCCTCGCAATCCTCAACCTCGCCAACTTGGCACCAACAAATTTCAGAACCAAACTAAGTTTAGGCCAGCACGCGAGGCTAGATCAGCACGCCAGGCTCGTCCAGTGCACGAGGCAAGAGTCAAGCCTCAGCCTCGTACAACAACAAAAGGATGCAAGGCTACCCAGCAAATTCGTGCAAGAGATACCAAAATTAATGATGAACAAAACTCGGAGTTGAGAAATATAGCCTACATGATTTCTCGAAACCATCTGCCCGGTCAAATAGACATCACTTAAGAAGCGGGCTCCGTCCCCACAAGATGGTTATATCGGCACTACGTGAAGAAATTCCGGATCTACGGAGGTATTCTCATGAACAAAAGGGAAGCCGCACAGCCCCATCGGTCATACTGTTGCGAAAAATTAATCGCTGCAGTTTTGATTCACCGTCGCTCTGAAGCCCTGAGAACGTCGGTGTTCAGCCAGCTGTCAGCATCGAAATCTTGCATTTCGAAGAGAAGACGATTGCAAAAACTCGACTCTGACCTAGAATTGCCTGTTTTCACATCAAATATGGTGAATAAAGGTAAGAAGCCAATCGCATAAGGCTATGTCTCTGACATCGAGACAAAGAAGACCTATCATCACACATGCCTCAAGACAGGAATGATAGCTCCTCGCAATTACAAAAAACTGGTTGAGAGCTTTGTTGAGGAATATGACGATCTTAGCGATCACTCGGCCATAGCAACGCCAAGGTCGTATGTTTCTTCTCAGTCCAGCAGGGAGACAGTTCATATTGCCGAGCCGTCGGCCGAGATGAGATAGAGGATCGAGGCACAGGAACGCCTCATCCAAGAATAACAAAAAACCATTGAGGACCTCAAGGCGATGCTCGTGAAGGTCTCAGAAAACAATCTAAAGAACACAAAAGATAGAGCAGGGAGTTCTTTCTCTTCCGATAAAACTAACGAAGAGAAGAAGGAAACGGAATCTAACTATGATAAGACAAAGAAGGATGAAACTAAACTTAACCAAGACATGGGGGGAAAGTCAGTGAGGAAGAATACTTTATTGATGCTCACGCCAAAAAAATGGTGAAGCTTCAAAGCCAGACAGAAGCCTTAATGCACCGCAAAGGACTTCAAGAAATAGGAATTACGATACCCTAACCGATAGAGTGGGAGTCCGCCCCGTTTCCAGCAAAGTATAAGTCTCTCAAGTTAGAATCATATGGAAAGGTATTTTCGAACCAGCATATATATTATTTCCTTTTGCAGACCGGCCATCTCATGGGCAATGACCCAGTGATGACAAAATTTTTTGCAAGTACCCTATGAAGGCCTACATTTACTTGGTTTATGCAGTTGCCCCTGGAAACTATCAATGCCTGGTCTAACGTGGAAAGAGAGTTTCTAGCTCGCTTCTTCGAAAATGACGCTTAAGTATCTATTCACTCTCTTCTGGCAATTAAGCAAAAAGAGGATGAGACGGTTAAAAGCTTCATCGAGCATTTCCGCGAGATATCAATGCGATGCCCGCATGGCATGTCGCAGGAGACATTGGTGGAGACTTGCATGCACAACTTGCAGACCGAGATATTGGTCAAAATGGGAGTAGTTGAATCTAAGAGCTGGAAAAAACTAGTTAAATAAGGTGAACTAACTAAAAATCTTATCCGCCACTTGGGAGAATAACGCTCTAGAAGAAACGCCCCGGCAGGACGACAATATCCTCAAAACTTCCGATCGAAAAGAAAAGAGGCTATGGCCATGAGAACGCCTCCGCAACAAAAGTCCAAAGATCTGAAAGAGAAAGGCACGTCCAAGCAGTACCCTGCACATGTCTACGACTTCAAATACGAGCAAACAGTGATGCTGTTCAATTTGCTCAACAGGAAAAGAATGTTCCAGTTTCCCTCCAATTCGAGGTCGGAGGAAGCGAGGAAGACCAACGACCCCAAGTATTGTCTCTATCATCAGAACTTGGAACATGTTACGAAGGATTGCTATGCATTAAAAAGAAAGATCCAGACACTAATTGAAGCCAAAGTAATCACACTAAAGTCAGAGCAGAAAAGGGTGACGGCTAACGCGGTCACTCTAACAGTTGGAACTAATGAGTTTTCCGCAGCGGTGTCCCTGGTGTCTGCTGGAAAGATGATGCTGGTTAATCACGACCCACATAACATGAAGGAAAAATGACTCTCTCCAGTCACCACGAAGAAAGGTGAAAATAAGTGGGTACATCCCGATCTTTTGAAAGATGAGCAATGGTCCTCATCGAATAACAGAAGCTGAGTAAAGAAAAAACTTGCCATGTAGTTTCTGCAATCATCGAAGACCACGATGAGGCAAGTATGATAACCGACTCCAAGACGGAGGCATTGGCTTTGGCCACTCATCATGATGAGACAGGCCCGTCAGGAACTCACTCAAGGAGGAGTTATCTCAAATATTACTCCATAGGCGACCTGACGAACCCACCGCGACGAAGGAAAAGCCACCCTGCAAGCAGAAAGAGCTCCGCTTCTAAAAGAGGACAAGGAATGATAGTGAGACAGCCGATGCGCCACTTAAATTCGATGTGCTTGCCCAGCTAGCCAACATCCCGGCCTGCATAACTCTTTATGAGTTGTTGCGATTATCCAAGACAACTAGAGACGCGTTGAGGGAAGCTCTGACTGATTCCAAAACCTTTTTGGCTCAGATTATAAAGCTGTTTGTGGACGCAGAGGAATCTTGCCCTCATTGCAACCAAGTGACGAAGCGAGTTCCATGCATTACCTTCTCGCCAGATGACATACAAGTAAAAAACTTTAAGCATAACAGACCCTTATATTATACGGAATACATGGACTCTCTTAAAAAAGATCGAATTCTCATAGACCCAACGTCCGCTTAAACATTATCCCAAGGAGATTGATGCACATGCTTGGGATCTCAGTTAGCCGACTGACGCCCACCAACACCTCCATCTTTAGCTTTAACTCTAATGGAAGTCATCCCATGGAGAAGATCCGACTTCACTACCAGATTGGAAGTATGAAGTCCGAGGCGACATGCCATGTCATCGACGTCAACACCTCTTACCACATGCTTCTAGGGCGTCTCTGGATTCACTCCAATATAGTGGTGCCCTCCACTCCACCAATGCATGAAATATTGCGATGATCAGGGGGCAGTCCACACGCTGATCGCCGACAAGCAGTCTTTTAAGGAAGTGGAAAACTACTTCACGAATGTTATGCTGTATAGAGATAAAGCAGAGGTGTCCGTGGAATTAGCAAAGAATGCCAAAGGGGATTACGACAGCGGCAATGAAGCAGACACTGAGCCCAAGTCATCAGATGAAGAGGACTGCGAGTACAAAATAAATCCTCTTGTAATCAATATTAATGATTTTGATGTAACCAACGCCGCTGATGAGGCGGACGACATTATTAAAGAAAACATAGGTTTTGCTTATATTCCTGCTGTTGCATCGGATTCTACTCCGTCTTATACAAGCACAGAAATAGATAGCATATCCAAGTGAGAGGCTTTAGCGACATTCCATCTGTCAATACGGTCATTTGCTGGACAGACCAACATTCACAATGCGGACAGGGCCACTTTTGAGGTGCCCGCTCAATGGCCAGACCAACAGCCGATAATATTCGGGCGAGTTGAGTCACGGCCCAAGCCTACCATACATAGTGAAAGCGATGATCAAGCGACACCTCAATTTGGCCTTTACGAATCAGTTTCCCATCGAATGATGAAGAAAATATGTTACAATTTCAATCGCAAACAGGGATTAAATTTCGGAAGAGGACGACGAAACATTTTGCGTTCGTTTGTCCCACGAGAAAAAAAATCCCGATTATTATCATAAAACCTGCAGGAGGTTGAGATATGTTACTACTTCTGAATCCTCGAGAAGAGAGTATATAGACTCAGCCGAATCAGAAAATACTAAAGAAATAGTAGCGTGGAATTCTGATGTCGATACAAGTGTAATATTCAAAGCTTTTGTCGTGAACATCTTCGCATGGAGAAAGAAGATATCGTATCTCTCATAAGAGAGTACAATGACATCTTCGCATGGAGCTACGAAGACATGTCCGGTTTGGACCCACAGGTTGCCATGCACCGATTTAACATTAAGCTGGATGCTAAATCTGTAAAGCAGCAACAAACGCGTTTCAAGCCCGAATTGATAGAAGCCATAGAGTCTGAATTAAAAAAGCTAATAGACTCATGATTCATCCGCGAAAAGCAATATCCTGACTGGTAGCAAACATCGTGACGGTGCCCAAGAAGAACGGTAAGATAAGAATATGCATAGACTTCCGAAATCTCAACCTTGCATGTCCAAAAGATAAATTCCCGCTACTCATTACGAATGTCATTGTCCGCAGCAGAAATTTGCTTTCTTTCCATTGAATACAACTTAGATTACAACGAAAGTGAACAAAAAAAGAACAAACGAGAGGATTTATAATCTATCGCTCTCTTTTACAATATAAAGTGGGTTCTCGCAGCGATGGGATCTATCTAGTAGCTCCTTTTGACTATCGGACGTCGATGATCTTCAAGGTTGATGAAGATGATGGCCGACTTCTTGATCTTCTCTGATCTTGATTCGTTTAAGGCTCTCACGCGTAACTTGAACTTCTTTTATGCTCCAAAAAGATCTTTTAAAGATTGATGATCATCTATGGATTGATCTATTATTGATTGATCATCTCTAACGTCTCCTCAAATATGGTATTTATAGACTTTAGTGGTCATGAGAGCTTCCATAGGAATAGGAATAAAGATTTCCATAGGAATAGGAAATAAGGTTTTCGTATTCATCAAGGATTCTAATCAAATATTTAACATTGATTTAAATCTCTTGATTTGGAATTTTGATTGGACTCAATTTGGGTATTTGATAAGCCCAAATCTCAATTACAATCAATTTAGGATTCTGATTGGACTCAATTTGGATATTGGATAAGTCCAAATCTCAATCACAATCAATTTAGAATTCTAATAAAATTTGCTCATGTGGAATTAACGCGGAGCTAAATTCATCAGAACGCGGAGCTATAGATTAGCTCCGCATTTTGCTCAAACGCGAGGCTAAAATAGCCAAACGCGGAGCGACAAAATTAGCTCCGCGTTCTGTGTGGAAAATTCCTTTTTACTTAGAAATTTTTCCTACCAACAGAACCCCCTCCAAAGTTTTCAAAATGGCTTAAAACTTTGCAAATTTTGAAATACTTTGGATTTTCAATTTAGTGATCAGGTTAAGATCAAAAATTCGACAGAGGTGCCTAAATGCACATGCTTGAAACTTTGATGGAGGCGGTTCAAGACTTTTATGCGTAACTTGAACTGCACACGCCAAGATGATCGGGTCATGATCATCAGATTTCGACAGAGGCGCCTAATTGCACATGCCTAGTGCTTGGTGGAGACGGGTCAACGCTCTCACACGTAACTTGAACTACATCTTACTGTCAGAGGTAGGAATTTAACATGACAGAATTTATGAGATTTTTAGCAAACACCCAGCTATCAACAGATTTGATTAGTTTTTACCAACTACCGTTTGAGTTGGCTAGCTATACTATTCCTCTCAGCATGATGAGTTGTTGAGTAATTGATTTCCTCTCCTATTTGCCTTTAATCAGTATTGGGTAGTTAATTTTATACTTTTACCCTCAGTATAATAGAGTTGGCGAGTAACTTAATCTCCTCTTCCCGCCGCTTTGACAGCATTGGGCAATAAAAATTTTTATTTATAGCACTCAATTAGCCATTCTAATGACTATTAAAAGTAGCGGAAGCAACATGATATTTATCGTCAAGAACTCCAGAAAGAACATAGTGATTTTCTCTGATCTTCACGAACTCAAGGCTCTGTGCGTAACTTGAATTCTCCAAGATTTCAGAAAAATATCTCAATTGCCGAAAAGATCCCTAGGGTTTCACCATGAAGGTATTTATAGCCCCAGGTTAATGCAAGAGTTTCTATCTAAATAGAACTCGTCATTATCAGGGATTCCAATAAAATATCTTAGTTTTGATGGAATTCTGATTAGACTTGATTCGGGTATTTGGATAAGCCCAAAATCATAATCTCAATCAATTTGAGATTCTGATTATCTGCTTACGCGGAGCTTTAATCGCATCAAAACGCGGCACTAAATAACCAAAACGCGGAGCTAACGCGGAGCTATTGACCATCTCCGCGTTTTACTCAAACGCGAGGCTAATACAAGCCAGACTGCGGAATCAACGCGGAGCTATTAAACATCTCCGCGTTTTATTCAAACGCAGGGTTAATGTAACCAAACGCGGGGCTATTGAATTAGCTCCGCGTTCTGTTGTGGAAAATCCTTTTAACTTAGAAATTTTCACTGCCAACAGAACCCCCTCCAAAGTTTTCAAAATGGCTTAAATTTCAGCAGATTTTGAAATACTTTGGATATTTAAACTGAAACGCGGAGTTAGAATACCAAGTCTATCTCGCGTTATGCTCACTTACGCGGAGCTAATTTGCTTCACTTCGTCTTCAGTGAAATGAGTAATTATGTCATTAATTACCCTGAATTTCTACGCCGAATACCAAGCGACGGAAGTTTGTTTAAATAGAGCTCATGGCTCATCTTCTTCTTCATCCGGAGATTTTAGAAGAGCTCTCAACTCCTGCAACTGAGTGAGCGATGTCAATGAGCGATCTTCAGTTGATCTCCCTTTAACTCTCCATAGATTTTCATCATTAAGATGTTGCTTCAGAAGAGTTTGGCTTCGTGTACAGCGGCCGGCGTTAATGTCAGCGGCCATGGAAGTAAACGCGACGGCGAACCAGTCTATGCAGCGTCTTCCGAAGGTAAAAACCTTAACTCTTGGGCTTTTAAGAACCATTCTTGAGATGTTTCGGCTTGATTTAATCCAGCCAACTGTTTATTTTACCGGCGAGATCGCCATTCTCCGGCCGTAAGACTTAAAGGAGAAGGAGGAGTCATAGAGGAACTCTGTTCTTTTTCTACGCGAAGTTATCGCATCATCCCTGCGCTTGAAACTCGGGGCTTATCTGACTAGTAGTCTCGATGAATCTGCAAGGCTATCTTTGATTAGCAGTCGCGATGAATTGCGAGGCTATCTTTGATTAGCAGTCGCTATGAATCGCGAGGCTATCTTTGATTAGCAGTCGCGATGAATTGCGAGGCTATTTTTGATTAGCAGTCGCTATGAATCGCGAGGCTATCTTTGATTAGCAGTCGCGATGAATTGCGAGGCTATCTTTGATTAGCAGTCGCTATGAATCGCGAGGCTATCTTTGATTAGCAGTCGCGATGAATTGCGAGGCTATCTTTGATTAGCAGTTGCTATGAATTCGAAAGAGAAGGAAAGAGCATAAAGAAATCTTGTCCCCCTTTACGCGAAGTTATCGCATCATCCTCTGCGTTTAAAGCGCGAGGCTATTTTTTCAACTGTACGCGAAGTTAGCTTAGCTCCGCGTTTTCACTCTTTTGGAAACTTTGTTCCTTTTACAGTAAGTCCAATCTTTTCTGAAGAGAAATGTATGCGGGTCCATCGATCTTCATCAGCAAAAGTGACTCTAAGGAAGCCAGAAGTATACGCTTTACAACATAGTTGCAGGTTTCAAGCCCTGGCTCCGAGAGATAAACTCCTGAAGGGGCTGTAAATAAGGAGCTGCAGCACTTGCAGTGCAGAATTGTGCTTCAATGCAGCACTTTCCTTTCCTCTCGTGCTTCATTTCGGATGACAGATCCTAGTTGACATTTGCAGAGGAGATCTTTTGCATGTGAACCAGGGAACTGAGCTTCAACACCCCGTAGAGAAATCTTGAATTCTTTTGTATGTGAACCAGAGAACTGAGCTTCAACACCCCGTAGAGAAATCTTACTGTTTGGTTATTGATGAGTTGATCATGTAAAAGTTTTTGGGAGAGCTATAACTCCCTCTTTGTAATCTCTTGCTTCATGAATGAAGATAAATTATTTTCCTCTCTATCTGTGGGCTTCAATAATTTTGCTTGCTCAACAAACAGATGGTTAATAATTTTGGTAAAATAATCTAAGGCTCTTCTGCGTAACTTAGATCATTAATACCTGAAGTGATCGGACAGGGATCATCTTCAACTTAGCCAAAAATCCAAGTTCTTTATGAGAACGCGAGGTTAAAATACCAAGTTATCCTGGCGTTTCGCGGAGTTAAATAACTTCGCACTCTGAGTGGTTGCACGGAATTGCGCGAAGCTAAGTGACTTCGCTTTTTTCAATATCACCACGTGGGATTATCTGCTTCGCGTTTTAGAGAGTAACTGATCAGTCATTTTCTCCGAAATCCGCGCCGAACTCTAAGAGGCGGTTTCCCTCTTTTAAATAAAATCTCTATTCCTTTTCTTCAAACTTTACTTGAGAATTTTCCAGAAACTTAGAGATTCAGGCGATCACAGTTCAGGCGACCCGAGCTTCTTCCGACCGAGTTTCCTCCCGATTTTCAGTCGATTTTCCTCAGCAATGGCACCCAAAACTCGTGCTACTTCTCGCGCGGCTCCATCATCGGCAACTGGCACAAGCAGTGGTGGCGGCGGCCATGGCAGCGACGCGCCAGCCCACATTTCGCCTATCGGGGGTAAGAATATCTCCATCGAGACTCCTTAGAACATTTCTTGAGTGATTTGGCTTAATTTTAACTGATCAACCAACTCTTTTACCGGCGAGATCGCCATACTCCTGCTGTAAGGCTTGGAGAAGAAGAAAAGTCTCTGACTTTCTTCTTACGCGAAGTTATCGCGTCATCCTCGCGTTTTGAAGTGCGAGGCTATCTAATGTAGCAGTCGCGATGAATCGCGAGGCTATTTTGAGTAGCAGTCGCGCTGAAACGCGAGGCTATTTTGAGTAGCAGTCGCGCTGAAACGCGAGGCTATTTTGAGTAGCAGTCGTGCTGAAACGCGAGGCTATTTTGAGTAGCAGTCGCGCTGAAACGCGAGGCTATTTTAAGTAGCAGTCGCGTGGAAACGCGAGGCTATTTTGACTTCTGCGCGGTCTAATTTTTAGCTTCACACGGCGCTATTCTTAGCTTCGCGCGTTCTAATTATTAGCTTCGCGCGTCCATACTTAGAGAATTTTTCTGTCTCATAGAAACTTCTCTCACTCTGCTTTCTTTTTGCAGTAGGGTATTCGATGGAATCTCTTCCCCATAAGAATTACTTCGGCTTTGCTGCGGGTTCTGATCCCTCAGGCCAATTTCGCTTCACCACTATCTTGGCTTCATATAAGCCAGACCCGAAGGAGCGCAAGGAGAAGTTGATCAAGTATCACCCCACTACTGCGCGAGAAATCATAACCGATGCGGCCTTCGAAACTTTGAATAGAGAAGCGATGGAGAAACCCGCCTTCCTCTTTGGAGACCAGATGGATCAATCAGATGAGATCCTTTCTGAAGAGGAGTGTGTTTGGTTATATAACTCAGGCGAAATGCTGATGTTTCTGCCCAGAATGGCTCGTAGCTATCCTCTGGTCTATCTTCAGAGGCTGGCAATGCCTCGGGAATTAAAATGGGGACTGACTCAAGAGCAAGATGGCGTCCCAACAGGCAAATTTGGTGCAAAAGAGGTTTATCAAGATGGTTCCCCAATATGCATTACTGGTTTGCTTCCAGGCCGATTTGGCAAGGAGCTTCCAGTGGGAGAAGTCTCATCTCGTGCCCGAACTTTCTTAAGTGAGTTCCTGGCGAAGGATGGTCAGTACCCAGCTAGCGACTTCAGGATGCCTGGCTGGGTTCATTCTTCTAATAATATGTGGTGGGCCCGCCTTGTTCAGTACATGCTGGATTCCCACAAGCCCATTTTAAAGGATATTGGCTTGTATAAAGCTATCAGGAATGTCTAATTCGGGTTTCCCCAGAGTGCTTATCATTTTTACTGCCTCTTGGAGATGTATAACCCTGAGACTTGTACTCTTTTTACACCAGTGGGTGAGCTAGGATTCGCTCTTCACGAGATGTTCGAGGTCTCCGGGCTTTCCATGGGCGAAGTACCCTATGAAGAGTATATCCCCACCACCAATGAGCTGAACATGCTACTGGCAAAGGATGAGCGCATCTACGCCACATATTGGGAGATGATGTGTCATTATCATATTTGCGCTGACTTGACGGGTGCGCGTAACCACGGTATCGGCCATAAGAAATGGGCCGAGTATCTCTTTGCCAATTTAAACTCTAAGGATAGCTCGGTCACTATCCATGGTCATTCTCCTGTTCCCATCCCCGAGATTGACCGTGTAGCCAGGGGCCATTACCGTCTGTATTATACTACAGACTTCAATGAGAACGGGTATGATCCCGGCACTTCATTCAAGAGCTACCATTATCAAACACAGTTCCTGATCTCCAACAGAGGTCTCATTGCCGAGTTTCTGATGCTATGGCTGAAAAGATGTGTCGTGCCGTCGTTGCCCAAAGAAGCAATTGCGGTGACCGTGGTATATCCAGCGGTTCTTCTCGCGTATGGCCGACCCCTTGGACTTCTTCCCGCCATGGTATGCAATTTGCAGTATGGACTGAGGGTGTTCTGTCGTGATTTCCTTCCCACTATTAAGGTCAAGGGGAAAGGAAAGGGCAAGTCGAAAGAGACTGCCCAGCCGAAAACTCCAAACCCTAGGGTGGAGATGCCCTACACCTATTTGATGGCGTGGCTCGTCTTGCACTGTTCTTCTTTAATGAGTGCACCAGAGCGTCGTTCGGGCGAGAAGTGCTTCTTGGTAGAGCTGTATGAACGCTCTTCGTGGAAGCAGAATTATATGTCTCAAATTTGGAAGACTCTTCATAGTTTTCAGAATTATGAGATCTTCCGGTGTTTCCCTGACTTTCCCGGCGGAGGATATGGAATGAGGCTGAAGGATGCCGTGGTAGCAGATAGGTTCACTACTTTATCTGCAGGAGCGTTCTGGTGGCTTCTCAACATCCGTCCCAGACACTTGGTGTATCGTCAAGATCTCGGGTGTCGGATCGAGCCATACACTCCGAGTCGCTTTGCTCGTCAGTTTGGATACTCCCAACTTTATGTGGGTAATCCAAATAAAGATCTCGCTCACGAAGGGAATTTATACGAAGGAGCTCGTGGTTGGTTCCATTTTGCAGCAGGCGGAACCGAGGCTGAATTCTCCTTGCCCCAGAAGGCGCCAGAATTGGCCATGACCCTCAGCTTCTGCAATTGGTTCAGTATTGCGAATGCTGACATGCCCGACTTCTCTCTCAATCGCAGTTGTTGCAAAGAGATTGAAGCCCTCTACGTTAGTCGTCAGGGTGCTTCTAGAGTGAGAATAAAAGGAATGGAAGAATTCCTTGGCGCCGCGGCTGAGCCTTCAGACGCCAGCGAGTCCGACGACGATGCCGGTGATGACAATGACAATACTGGTGCTGGTGGAGCTCCCCAGCCTGTTGTCAGTCGTCCCTTGAGTCCAGCTCTCAAACGCCGCGGCACTTTAAAGAGAAGACTGGGTAAGAAGCAAAAATTGGCTCAGGAAACTTTGATAGCCCCCGAAGAAGTGGCTATCAAACTTGCTTCAGACTTATTGGCTTCGGCTCTACCCCCAGCATCGGCAAGGGAGGATGAACCTGCTAAAGCTCCAAGTGTCACTAAGGTTTCGGCTCCTTCGGCCGTAAAGCCTGTGGCAGAACCTGGAGCGCAACTAACGGGTAGCGAGACGGGTACATTGCTGGAAACGACAATGGCTCCCCCTTCTAGTCCGACAACTGGACTTGTATCGCCTGGTATGGCCCTTAGCATTTTATCTTTTGCCCGTTATTATTTTAACGTAACACTGCTTTTCTGGTCTTCCGAAATGCAGGTGATCAATTTCTCTCGCCAATGCATTCGACTACCCAAGTGGAATCTCACGATAGGATGGACCATTCCGGCTCCGTTGGTGGTGCGGGTAGCTCTGCTGGCGAGTTTGCGGCTGATTATTCCACACCGGCTCCTGCCTCTGTTCCCTCTTCAATTCCCCCAATTGACGAACTGGGAAGTGATGAGAGAACTGAGGTCATTATCGCAGCTGCTGCTAGGGAGGCTACGCCTTCTCCTAGCATGCCATCTCCAACACCAGTCTGTTCCACTGAGACATTTCCCACGGTCGTTGGCGTACTTTCTGCTTCTCAGTCAGCGATTCTAACGCCTTCTACTATAATGGCTGTTGAGACACCTGTACTTCCTCCAGCTTCTAATCTTCCAGTCGGGGATGAGGTTAAAGTTCTCATTTGAAACTTCTCCTGCCATCGGAGGAACTTTTGGTAGAGATACTCCCTCATCTTCTCCTGTTGGTGGCGCTCCCCGGGTGACTTGTATTAGCAGCCCTCCTTCTCAGGTTCCTGATTCCACCAGATCTGCATTGGCTTTACTGGCCCCGCATGTCATGAACCTGGTACAAGGACGGGCTTCTTCTTCGACACCGGTAGCCACTGCGCGTGACATCTTCCTTAGCATTACTTGCTTCGTCTGTTGGCACTGTAAATCCTCTTGAAGAACTTTTCAACTTCAGTGTCGCTGATTTTATGCGTTTGCTAAGGAGATGTATTGAGATGGTCCTTGCTGGCCACGATTTCTTCAACTTCGCACGTCCACTGTTATCCCGCTATCTGGAAAACATCGAAGAAATTAGGGGACGAGATCGAGCAGCTCCTTACCGGGCCCGTTTTGGAATTTTGGAAGAACAAATGAACATACTCAACACAGTTCGCCAAGCGGATGTTGAGCCGATTACTGGGATCGAATGGGCTCGTCTTCGGGCGGAGTTGGTTGCTCGTCGAGAGGAATTGAGGCGCCAAGAAGAAGAGTGGTCTCGAGCGTTAGCAGGGTTCCAGGCTAGTCGGGAGTCCATTCTTAGAGGTTTGGATTTGGTGAACTCTGAAATTGAGGGGAGCCAGGCTGCCATTCTCAGCGCCCAGGAGGCTATTGCTAATGCTCGGGCGATTTTAGTAGAGAGCGAGCTTCAATTAGGGGAAGCTGTTAAGAAGCAGGAAGCGCTGATCCTTCAACGGGAGCAAATTGATCAGGATGAGACAATAAGAAGCCGTACTATGGAAGAGTCTCGCCAGCATCTCATTCAGCAAGTTAGAATGAATGATGATGACCTACACCGGCAGGCTCAACACTCTATAGAGGCAACTCGTCATCGAGTGGTTGACGAAGCGATGAGTAAGCTAAAGCATCTCGGAGATCCATAGTTTTCTTTTATTCTTCATTCCTTTTTTGTAATGAGAACTTGTACTGAAATAAAGAACTTTATTGGTTCTCAGACTTCTTTTGTAACTCCATTCTTTTTAAATGATGAATAAGGATAACTACTTTTTGATTCTTTTATTAGTTGGCTAGGAAATCTTCTTGCACAACAAATAACTTGCTATCGAGAAAGTAGTTTTCTCTGCGAAGTGTTCCAAGTCGTACTGTCAGAGATAAGAATTTAACATGACAGGTTTTATGGGATTTTTAGCAAATCTCCAGCTGTCAACAGGTTTGATTAGCCTTTACCAACTACCGTTTGAGTTGGGCTAGCCATGTTATTCCCCTCAACATGGTGAGTTGTCGAGGGATTAATCTCCTCTCCCCTTTTGCCTTTAATCAGCATTGGATAGTTGATCTCACTCTCTTACCCCCAGTATGATAGGGTTGGCGAGAAATTTATTCTCTTCCCATTGCCTAGTCGGCGTTAGGCAATTCATACTTTTACCCCAGTATGATGGGTTGGCGAGAAACTGGTTCTCTTCCCATTGCCTAGTCGGCGTTGGGCAATTCATACTTTTACCCCAGTATGATGGGTTAGCGAGAAATTAGATCTCTTCCCATTGCCTAGTCGGCATTGGGCAATTCATACCTTTTAGGTCAGAGGCACTTAATTACACATGCCTAAAAGAAAGATTGGGGGCTGTTCAAACTTGAGAACAGAGCACACCAGGTTTAGGACAGAGGCGCTCAATGCGCATGCCTAAGAAAAAACTGGAGATGGTTCAAACTTGAGAACCAAACTGGAGGCGGTTCAAAGCTTTCTCGCGTAACTTGAACTGGGAACTCCAAACACACCAGGTTTGGGTCAGAGGCGTCAAACTGCGCATGCCCAAGAGAAGACTGGAGGTGGTTCAAACTTGAGAACCAAACGCACCAGGTTTAGGTCAGAGGCGCCAAACTGCACATGCCTAAGAAAAGACTGGAGGTGGTTCAAACTTGAGAACCAAACTGGTGGCGGTTCAAGGCTCTCTCGCGTAACTTGAACTGGGCACTCCAAACACACCAGGTTTAGGTCAGAGGTGCCAAACTGCGCATGCCCAAGAGAAGACTGGAGGTGGTTCAAACTTGAGAACCAAACGCACCAGATTTAGGTCAGAGGCGCCAAACTGCGCATGCCTAAGAAAAAAACTGGAGGTGGTTCAAACTTGAGAACCAAACGCACCAGGTTTAGGTCAGAGGCGCCAAACTGCGCATGCCTAAAAAAGAAAACGCGTATCTCCAGGGGTACTAAGAATAGTATTTCTTCAGAAATTTGCCATTGATCGGCATCATCATCCTGTCGCCATCTTGATTCATTAAGCGATAGGCTCCACTGGAGTATACTGTCTCCACAACAAACGGTCCTTCCCACTTGGGTTCAAATTTACCCTTAGTCTTGTGGGTTAGCACCATTGGCCTTTTAACAGCCAAAACCAAGTCTCCTTATTTAAAGGTCCTTGGCTTAACGCTCTTATTGAACGTTCGAGATATTCGGGCTTGATACAACTCAATTTGTTGTTGAGCCCTGAGACGTTTTTCATTTAACGCCTCTAGTTCTTGCAATCTTTGCTGATGGCGCTCTTCTGTCGTCATCCTTGTGGCTAAAACCACTCTTAATGATGGTATCTGGATTTCAAGAGGCAAAACAGCCTCACTTCCATAAACCAAAGAGAACGGGGTAGCTTTGGTCGGGGTGCGAACGGTGGTGCGATATGCCCACAAACATTCTCCCAACTTTTCATCCAAATCTCGTTTATTGGAAGAGACGAACTTTCGAAGGAGTTTGATGATCGTCTTGTTAAAAGCTTCAGCTAACCCATTAGCCGCAGGGTTATATGGTGTAGAAGCGATATCTTTGATTTTGAATTTATTGCAGAATCTGGAGAATCCCTGACTGATGAATTGCGGACCGTTATCATGAATGATCCGTCGAGGGATGCCAAATCCGTAAATGACATGATGCTTGATAAACTTGATCACATCTGTCGTTTTCACCTCTTTCATGGGCACGGCTTCTGCCCATTTTGAAAAATAATCGGTTATTGCAAGAATAAACCGATGTCCTCTGGATGGCGGGGGAGTTATTGGCCCCACAATGTCCATCCCCCATGCTTCAAATGGCCAACTTGCAATAGTATTGTGCAAGTATTCTTGGGGTTGATGAATAAAATTAGCATGAACTTGGCATGCATGACATCGTTTAGCGTATGCCATTGCTTCCGTGATCATGTTCGGCCAGTAGTACCCTAGCCTTCTTATACGGTCTCCAAGTTTAGGACCGGGCTGATGAGCTCCACATACTCCATCGTGTATTTCTCTCAGCACTTCTTCTACTTCCGCTTTTGATATGTAGCGTAGTAGCAGACCATCTCTTGACTTTCTATATAAAGTCTGAAGTTTATGGTCATAATAAAATCTTTGGGCCTTCCTCTTTATAGAGGTAGCTTCCTTAGGATCTTCTGGTAATATCCCATGCAAAGCGTAATCCACAAACGGAAATCGCCAATCACGAGGCTCCAGGGTTAGGCCTACTTGGCACACTTCTTTATTTTGAAGAAGAGTATCTGGATGAAGGAGCTCTCTGCTTTCAATGGTGATGCTTTTAACTTCACCTGGCGGGATTGCCAGTGTTGCGGCTAACGCGGCCAGAGCATCTGCATAAACGTTCTCATTTCGAGATACGTGATATATGTAGAATTGTTCAAAATATCCTGCTAGCTCAATAGCTAACTGATGATAGGGGATGAGGGCTTCATGTCTGACTTCATACTCACCTGTCATCTGATTGACGATGAGTTTAGAGTCTCCATATGCCTCTAGATGGTTCACACCCAGTTGCAGAGCTATTTTTAAGCCGATAATGAGTGCGTTGTACTCCGCTACATTATTCGTGCACTGTTCCGTCAATGAATAACAGTTTGGAAGTATATGTTTATGTGGGGAGATTAGCACAACCCCCACTCCAGCAGCAGATCATCTGGCAGCACCATCAAAGAACATTTGTCATGGTTGCTCTTTGCTAACTGTGTTGACCCCAGACATCTGTTTGGTATTAGACCGAATTGGGTGGTCTGCAAGAAAATCGGCAATTGCATGTCCCTTCATCGCCTTTTGAGGAACAAAGTGTATGTCATAGGGCGACAGTAGCAGGGCCCATTTTGCCAGTCGGCCATTTAAAGCCCCTGGTTTTGTCATCAGAATCTTCAGGAGATTAACCCGTGATATGACATGAATCGTTTGCCCAGAAAGATAGTGTCGCATTTTCTGAACGGCGAACACTAGGGCTAAACATTCTTTTTCAATCGGGGTATACCGCTGTTCGGCCCCAATCATTATTCTCCTTAAATAGTAGAGGGCATGTTCATGGCCGTGCTCATTATATTGAGCCAGTAATGCGCCTAAGGCATTATCCATGGCCCTCACATATATGAGGAAGGGCTGCCCATGGGCTGGTATCATAAGTACAGGAGGTCTAGTAAGGTACTTCTTGAGGTCATCAAATGCCTGCTGACATGCCTCATCCCATATAAAAGACACTCCCTTTTTCATAAGTTTTGAGAATGGCTGGGATCGTCCAGATAGGTTGGAAATGAAGCGTCGAATATAGGCGAGCTTTCCCTGTAATCCCCTTAATTCCTTGAGATTGCGGGGAGGCGGCATTTCGCTAATCGCTTTTACCTTTTCAGGGTCGAGAAAAATTCCTTTTGAGGTGATTATGAACCCAAGAAATTTCCCGCTGGATACCCCATGAACGACTTGGTAGAATTCATCTTCAGATGATGTTTCCGCATAAGATCGAAGACCACTCTTAAATCATGAAGATGATCTTGCTTGTTTTTGCTTTCGACTGCTAAGTCATCCACATAGCACTCCACTGTTCTGCGCAGGTGTTCCTTGAATATGACACTCATTGCGCGTTGGTAAGTGGCACCTGCGTTCTTTAATCCGAATGGCATCACCGTATAACAGTATACCCCCAGCGGCGTTCTGAAAGCTGTATGCTTCTCATCATCCGGGTGCATTTTAATTTGGTTATAACCTGAGAAGCCATCCATAAAGGACATCCTCTCATAACCGCAAGTAATATCAATCATCACATCGGTGATGGGGAGTGAAAACTCATCCTTGGGACACGCAGCGTTCAGATCGCGAAAATCGATGCATATCCGGATTTTGCCATTCTTTTTGCGAACCGGCACTATGTTAGCCACCCAGTCAGGATGCTGCTCTTCTCGGATGAATCCGGATTGTATAAGTTTGTTGACTTCAGCAACTATTGCCTCCATCAGTTCCGGTCGAAAACGCCTTTGCTATTGTTTGACAGACTTAGCATCTTCTTTAATATTTAACCGGTGTGTGGCAATTTGAGGGTCAAGCCCAGGCATATCTTCATAACTCCATGCGAACACATCTATATACTCTTTGATAAGAGATATAAGTTCCTCCTTTTCTAAAATAGATTTCGGATTTTCTTCCGTTCCCATGTTAACTTGTATTAATTTGTCTTCTGTGGGCGGGTCACGCTGTTCAAAGCGGACATCCCAGAGAGTATCCATATGCCTAGCCCAAGCATCATCTTGAACGTCAATTGGTTCCTCGTCGCTTTCTGGCGCAGCTGAAACCATATTGGCTGTCAAAGACTGAAACCAAGCACCGGTGCTTATATCCGAATCATGGTCGGGCGAAGATATTTCTTCTTTATCCGAAGGACTCTCTTCATCCTTGGATGGCGATGAGGGTGGAGTAGACACATAGCCCAACCCCCTGCGGGTCTTCTGATAATAATCAGAACTCTTTCCTCTCGGTCTAAACGAGGGTATGAGATTCCGTCGCCCTTTTCCAAAGTTTAATCCCGGTTTCTGGGTAAAATTATATCCCATCTTTTCCATCATCTGTCGGGATCTCTGTTCATACATATGAAATTGGGGTGATGTTCGCTCATCACTTTCAGTGCTTTGTTTTCGCCGAGATGACGTAATTACCTTGCCGAACATAATCGGCTTTTGGGATCCTCTCCGAGGAGCCACTTCAAAGTAGTGACCTTTTTCTTCAGCTATTTTAGACTGGGAGAGGAGGGATGACCTAAGTGGCAAATGATATGCCGCCAGAACTTCAAGTTCGGATAGGCCATCCACTTCAGTGGAAGTACAAGAGGGTTCAGACTCAGTAGCTACAGCATGCTCGTAGACTAACTTTACATTTTCATTAATAACCCATTCACTCTCTATTACATCCACTATATTATCAAAACTAAGAGTAAAATCTAGGTTGGGGTTAATTTCATAATCACTCCCATCATCCTCTTCAAAAGGTTCATACTCCGTGTCTGCCTCGTTACCACCTTCATCAGGGTTTTGAGGCTTGCCAGGATCATCATTGGAGATTTCATGAGCTGGTTTGTAGAGTGAAGCATCTATGAAGTAATTCTCCAGTCCTTTAAAAAGTTGCTTATCTGCAATTAGTGTCCGGACTTCTCCTTCCTCATTGCAATATTTCATACATTGGTGAAGAGTCGATGGGACGATCATGTAAGCATGGATCCAAGGTCGTCCTAGTAGAATATTGTAGGATGTATCTGCATCAATAACATAGCATGTAAATGTACGCCCGAAAATTGAACCTTTGATTCCATTGAAAAATTGATGAATTACAATAGGAATTTAGATTACAAAAATTCCGAAGAATTACAAGAACGGGAATATTGGTGGATTCCCTTTTTTGAGTGGGTACGGGTGGCGGTGGAGTCTTGTTGCTGCCTCCGTTGACTATCCAACTTGGAAGGGGATCTGTGAAGAAAACTTGCTCCTTCTGATCTCTCTCAACCTTCTGTGAAGAATCGCTCTGCCGGCTCCAAAGAAAAGTCCCTTCTCCCGTTAAATTCCTGTATTTTATAAACCGAAGAAGCTCGAAATCCGGCTCAATTCTCTCCTGAAAAAGCGGATCACGGATTATCAGTCCAAGGAAACAAATCAACGGGAAATAAAGAACGGAAAACAACCCGCGGGTGGCAACCCTCGGGATCGCCCCCGCGGGTTGCCACCCGAGGGGGCTCCCGCGGATTGCAACCCGCGGGAGGTCCCGCGGGTTGCATCCCGCGGGTGCTCCCTTAGCAAATTTGGATTTTTTTTTTTTTTTTTTGGTATCTACATAACCCCCTCCAAAGTTTTTGAAGTTCTGTATTGAACCGTACTGAATTTCGAAATACTTTGGATTTTTTAATTTTGGTTATAGACCTTTTAAAAGATTTGGTCGATAGAGATAACTATTAATATATTTATTTATTCCATAACAAGCAGAGGTATGATTTTAACGTACTCATTAGAGTACAAGCAGAGATATAATATTAGCATGCTTATTTTAATCCTAATCGTTCAGTGACATCTAGTATGACGAATCAGGAAAAGACAGAGGTGACATTAAACGTGTCTTGGAGCTTAACCTATTCAGAGGATCTGGTCGTGATAGGGACAAGCTAACTAAACAGAGGTGACGGTTAACGTATTTAGTTTTGGAATCGGACTATCAGAGGTAACTGTTAACTTGATAGGGAGATGATTTTCGTCAGAGGTAATTTTCAACTTAACGATATCAAAAGCACGTTCATCAGAGGTTGTAATGTTGGACTTGATGAAGTGTGAATTTTCTTTTCTGTCAGAGGTGAAATGTTAACGTGACAGGGGATTTAATCGGATCTTATCTCATTTGATTTTGAATTATGATGTCAGAGGTATGATTTTAACTTGACTAATATTTTGGAGTGTCGCTTGCTCTGTTGGAGCAAAATGACAAGAAAAGTTTTGCTGTCAGAGGTGAAATCTTAACGTGACAGGAGATTTATCTGATTAGGATTTTTAGCAAACCCCCAGCTATCAACGGATTTGATTAGCCTTTACCAACTACCGTTTGAGTTGGGCTAGCCATGCTATTCCCCTCAGCATGGTGAGTTGTCAAGGATTTCGTTTGGGCTTAAATGCCAAACTTTTCCTCTTCCCTTTGCCTTAGCAGCTTAGGGCAATGATGTATTCTTATATTCGGATAAGAATACTGTTGTGACAGATTTGTCGTGGGATTTTTAGCAAACCCCCAGCTATCAACAGGTTTGATTTCGCCTTTACCAACTACCGTTTGAGTTGGGCTAGCCATACTATTATTCTCAGCATAGTGAGTTGTCGAGGGTTTCGTTTGGGTTTAAATACCAAACTTTTCCTCTTCCTTTTGCCTTAGCGGCGTTGGGCAATTCATACTTTTACCTCCAGTATGGTGGGGTTGACGAGAAATTTATTCTCTCCCCGTAGCCTTATTGGCGTTGGGTAATTCATAATTTTTACCCCCAGTATAGTGGGGTTGACGAGAAATTTATTCTCTTCCCGTAGCCTTAGCGGCGTTGGGTAATTCATACTTTTTACCCCCAGTATGGTGGGGTTGACGAGAAATTTATTCTCTTCCCGTAGCCTTAGCGGCGTTGGGTAATTCATACTTTTTACCCCCAGCATGGTGGGGTTGACGAGAATTTATTCTCTTCCTGTAGCCTTGTCGGCGTTGGGCAGTTCATACTTATTACCCCCAGTATGATAGGGTTGGCGAGAAATTTATTCTCTTCCCGTAACCTTGTCGGCGTTGGGCAGTTCATACTTATTACCCCCAGTATGATGGGGTTGGCGAGAAATTTATTCTCTTCCCGTAGCCTTGTCGGCGTTGGGTAATTCATACTTCTTACCCCCAGTATAGTGGGGTTGGCGAGAAATTTATTCTCTTCCCGTAGCTTTAGCGGCGTTGGGCAATTCATACTTTTTACCCCCAGTATGGTGGGGTTGGCGAGAAATCTATTCTTTTCCCGTAGCTTTAGCGGCGTTGGGCAATTCATACTTTTTACCCCCAGTATGATGGGGTTGGCGAGAACTCTATTCTCTTCCTGTAGCTTTAGCGGCGTTGGGCAATTCATGCTTTTTACCCCCAGCATGGTGGGGTTGGCGAGAAATTTATTCTCTTCCCGTAGCCTTGTAGGCGTTGGGTGATTCATGCTTTTTACCCCCAGCATGGTGGGATTGGCGAGAAATTTATTCTCTCCCCGTAGCCTTAGCGGCGTTGGGCGGTTTTTTTTTTTTTTTTTTTTTTTTTAATATATATATATATATAGGGGTTTAAATTAACCGCCTTGAGCCCATTTTTTGGGAATTGTTGTGAGCCCAAGTGGTACCTTTAGACCTCACACATTGAATGTGTCGGAGTTAGCTCTAACTCCTTTTTTGTTCAGCTTTGAGCTGAACTGCTCCAGCGTCAATCAACGCTTGAATTTTATCTTTTAAGATAAAACAATTTTTGTGGGGTGACCTACAATCCGATGGTACAGGCAGTAATTCGGATCGTTAGTTTTTCCTACTTCTTCAGGTCTCTTGCTCTCCGGCAATTTAAGCCTCTTGCGTTTGCTGAGCAGATTGAACATAGTAGCAGTATGTTCATCCTTGAACGAATATTGCTTTTGAAGTCTAGGCGACTTTGCTGTGTTGCTTGTAGTTGGCCATGGTTTCTGCTTCAGTGTACTTTCTACCGCCATTGCCGTTATATCTTTCCCTTTTGAACGGGAAAAATGGAATGGAGATTCGTTTGCACCGTCTCCGGTTGCAGACTGTTGCATTTCGAGACGTCGAAGTATTTCTTCGGCCTGTTCGCCCTGCTTAAGCAGATCCTTCCATGACTTGGATTCGACCGAACCCATCTTGTCTAAAATATTGGTCAACAAGTTATGTCTGCAGGTTTCCACAAGCGTATCCTGCGTCATGCCATGTGGGCATCGAACGGAAAGTTCTCGGAGCCGCTCGACATAAGTTTTGACCGTTTCGCCTTCTTCTTGCTTCGCTGCTAGCAAAGATAATATGGAGACTTCTGTATCATCTTCAAAGAATCGGGCTAGGAACTCACGTTCTACATCAGCCCAAGATTTAATTGTTCCCTGGGGAAGTTGCATAAACCAGGTAAATGCGGGCCCCCGTAAAGTGCTCGCAAATATCCTAGTCATAGTTGGATCATTCCCCATGAGATGTCCTGTCTGTGACAGGAAGTAGAAGATGTGTTGCTGTGGAGAGCCTTTCCCGTCAAACGATTGAAGGTTTAACGGTTTGTAATTTGCAGGGTAGGGCGTGGTCTCCCATTCAATAGGATAGGGACGCACTATTCCCACTTCCTGCAACTTCTTTCGGTGAAGAAGGGCCTGCAGCTGGTTTTCCATCTTTTCCATTTTTTCCACATGAGGATTAATGAACACTTTTACTCTTTCTTTTTCTCCTAACTGAGAAGGTACTTCTTCGTAGTCATCTCCACTGTCTTCCTCTACGCGGACATGTTCCTCTTCATGTTGTTTAGCGGATGACGAAGATTGGCCTTTCTTCGTTTGGGCGAGCAACTGAGTCAAGAGTTGTTTCATCTCCTCCATAGTCTCTTCCTGCTGTTTGAGGCGTTGTTCTTACCTTTCAAGTCTTCTAGAGACTTCTTCTGGAAGATCGGCCATATTTACTGTAGCCTCCAACCCTCTATTTGAATCAGAATAGGGTGAAGATACAATAGCAGAATATGTGTCTTCCTCTTCGTCAGATCCTGCAGCTAACTTTTTATAGTTCAATGGTATGGCGACTCCTCTCCTAGCCCGAGTGTGTCGGAACACACCCTCTGGCTCAACAGACACCCCCCTTAATTTTGAAGTGAACTCTTTGTCTGAGGAGTCACTTTCGGCAATTTTCTTGCCTTTACCAACCATATAGGATGAAACGGCAGGCAGATCATCCCCAGGGCACATCTTTTTTACTATCCGCCTTCTCTTTGGCTCTGTAATCCGCTCAAAAACGGATTGTCCTGACTTGCATTTGCAGTTTGACAAGACGGCTGAGATCAGCCGTTCACAATGGCAGTGAGAATCGGGTTGGGATGTGCTCCTCTTTCGAGTAAGAAACTCTCTCAAATCTTCGGGCTTGTCTCCATTTACATTCTGACGCCTCTTGCGCCGCAAGTTCTGTTCATAATATTGGTTGGTTTGTAATATTTCAGGGCTAAGAGCTTTCCCTGTATCAACACACTCTCTTCTATGGAGTCGTCTAGAGTGTGTGCTGGCTTGCGCAGTTGCGCGGGCCCCGCACACATTGGACTGTTCCTCCGCAGACATCTTCTCAGGTGAGTGCATGAGCACATTCTTATGTTTGTTTGAAGAGGAATGAGATGGTACACCTGAGAGAGTGACCATAAAGTTAGGTATGCGCTGTGTGCTCATTGCGCGCGTGCCCGAATAGACACCAGAACCAACTCCTGATCTTTTTTGCGGAGTGCAACCCGCGGATTGCAACCCGCGGGGTGCAACCCGCGGTTGGAACCGCGGGTTTGCACCCGCGGTTGCAACTCCGTGGTTGCCTCCGTGCGGTGCAACCCGCAGTTCTTCCTGTGAATTTCCATTTTTGGATTCTGGATTTTCCGACTGTAATTTTCCAGAGGCGCTGTTCAAGCGGGCCCGTTGGATTTTGCGCCTCAAGTTTCTTTTCTGAGAGCGAGTGAGAGTTTGATTCAACTTAGGAGTGGGCGATGACGCCTCAAGTTTTCTGACAGAGTTAGTTTTAGCGGGCGATGATGCCTCATAAGTTCTAATAGACGATGACGCCTTCTTCTTTTCGGTGGGCGATGACGCCTCACCTTTGCTCATCATAGCCCGGCGATGACGCCTGGGCTCCGAGTCAGAGGAAGAGATAAACTCTTCGTATTTTTGCTGATCAACCTCTACGATCAGCGTTTCGACAACAGATCCGATAGGTATCAAGTCGGACTGCGCCACGACGTTCTCTGTAGTGAACAGAGAGGCTCCCACTGTGGTCGCCAGTTCTTGTACGCCCGAAAATTGAACCTTTGATTCCATTGAAAAATTGATGAATTACAATAGGAATTTAGATTACAAAAATTCCGAAGAATTACAAGAACGGGAATATTGGTGGATTCCCTTTTTTGAGTGGGTACGGGTGGCGGTGGAGTCTTGTTGCTGCCTCCGTTGACTATCCAACTTGGAAGGGGATCTGTGAAGAAAACCTGTTCCTTCTCATCTCTCTCAACCTTCTGTGAAGAATCGCTCTGCCGGCTCCAAAGAAAAGTCCCATCTCCCGTTAAATTCATGTATTTTATAAACCGAAGAAGCTCGAAATCCGGCTCAATTCTCTCATGAAAAAGCGGATCACGGATTATCAGTCCAAGGAAACAAATCAACGGGAAATAAAGAAGGGAAAACAACCCGCGGGTGGCAACCCTCGGGATCGCCCCCGCGGGTTGCCACCCGCGGGAGGATTCCCGCGGGTGGCAACCCGCGGGGGCTCCCGCGGGTTGCAACCCGCGGGTTGCATCCCGCGGGTGCTCCCGCGGGCTGCAACCCGCGGGTGCACCCGCTGGTATGCCCACTTAGCAAATTTGGATTTTTTTTTTATTTTTTTTTTTTTTGTATCTACAGTAACCTCCGTCCTTAGATCTCCAATTTGGCATCGGAGTCGAATTTTCCCGAGGGGCTGCTATTATTGGCGTTGAACCCATATATTGACGTGTTGGTTGGTGTCAAACGATGGAGGGAGATTCCTAGCAGCTGCATCAACCTTCTGGGTACGACACTTAGTGCAGAGTCCGGATCAATTTGAATTCGGTCCACTTTTGTGGATCCGACACATCCGGTGAAATATAAAGGCCTGTTGTGCTTTATATTCCTTACTTGCATGTCTTCTGGAGAGAAAACTATTTGTGGGACCTGCCTCCTCACTTGATGACAGCGGGGGCAAGAATCCTGTTCTTCATTAGCCGGCTCGACAATCTGAGCTAGGAATGACTCAGAGTCTGCCAAAGCTTCCCTTAGCGCCTCACGAGTTGATTTTGACAATCGTAACAACTCGTATAGCGTTACTCGAGCTGGAATATTTGCCAGTTGAGTTATGATATCAAATTGGAAGGAGGTATTCTTAACTCCTTCGTCTCTTCGCGGATTCTTCTGGAAATGAACATCTTTTTGCTTTGCAGGATTAATAGCTTCCGCATATATATCCTTTGGATCTACGCTGGTGTAGTCTCTAAGATATGTTTTCCCAGACCGAGTGCCGGAAGGGCCTGCCCCATCTTGATGAGTGGCCATGACTTCGGGCTCCTCTTCAGAGTCTGTGGGTATTCCTGCAATATATTCATCCTTTATTTCCGCGGAGATAGCATTGCTAGTCTGCTTTTTCTTGTGACCCCCTGTGTTTGTCCACTGCTCGTCTTCTATCAAATCGGGGTGAACCCACATAACTTCCCCTCTTTGGGTCGTTATAGGGACAAGTCCTTCTTGGGCTTTGTTGTAAGGATCAAGATTCGTTGTGACTGCCTCACCCTTTGGGATTGGGGTCACTCCTGCAGGGAACTCGTAGGTTCCAACCACTATGGTTGCCATATTGGCAGTGACCTTTTTCTGCTCTTCCTTAAGCGTCAGAACCCCAGCTTCTATTAGTGCTTGGATTCTGTTCTTAAGGGGAAAACAATCCCGGGTAGGGTGCCCAACATTCCGATGATAGAGACAGTAGTTGGGATCTTTAGTCTTACCAGCATCTTCTGTCTTCTTATTCTCCGGAAGCTTTAGCATTCCCTTTTTCCGGAGCAAGTGAAAGAACAGGTGTCTGTTCAGCTTTGAAAGTGTAATTCCTTTCTTACTGCGGTCTAATTTGCCTTGATCCTCACTGACCTTGAGACTTCGGCTCTGGCGGAGGACTGGCTTTCTGAGGAGCAGTTTCTGACGACATTGCTGCTTTCCCTTTATTCTTATTGCTGTTGTTTTGGGTATATGACTTACTACCCCTAGCACTTCTTGACCCGCGGGACTCTTCAACTCGGCGAATCAAGTCTTCAGCTTGCTCTCCTTGTTTGAGCAGGTCCATCCACGTCTTGGACTCTACGGCCCCCATTTTAAGGAGCACATTGGTCTTAAGATTGTGTCGACAGGTCTCTACCAGAGTTTCTTGGATCATTCCGTGTTTGCAATGTACGGACTTCTCCCGGAACCCTTCTATGAAATCTTTAACCGTTTATTGTTCTCCTTGTCTAGTTGCAAGGAGGAAATGAACCGTAATCTCGGTATCATCCTCAAAGAATCGTGAGAGAAATAATTTCTCGACATCAAACCAGGCATTAATAGAGCCTAGGGGCAACTGCATGAACCAAGTAAAGGCAGGCCCTCGCAAAGTGCTCGCGAATACTTTCGTCATAATTGGGTCATTACCCAACAGATGTCCTACTTGGGACAAGAAATAATAGATGTGCTGACTGGGCGATCCCTTTCCGTCATAAGGCTATAACTTGAGCGGTTTATACTTCTGTGGGTATGGTATCGTATCCCATTCAGGAGGATACGGTCTTGAGACCCCTGATTCTTTCAACTCCTTTTTACGCATCAAATATTCAAAGATTCGAGTTGATTCTATAGTTTTTCAAGCTTTTCTTCATGCGGATCATGGAAAGAAAATCTATCCTCGTCCTCGTACATCGAGTGGGCTTTCTCCTCTTGTTCTTCTTCATTTGGATTTTCCTTGCCCTTTTTAGCATTATCTTCAACAAATCTCGATAGCATGACTTTAAGACCTTCAATCATCTTTTGCTGCTCTAGAATCATTCTTTCTTGAGCTTCAAATCTCTGATTGATATCATCAGATTTATCTGCCATGTGAGATGCTGGTCTCTGTAGTCGAGACGATGCAGAGGAACGAGGTAAGGCTATAGCTGAATTATCCCTGTCCTCATCGTAAAAACCCCCTGCGAGCCTCTTATAATTTCGAGGCGGGACGGCTCCTGATTTAAGTCGAGTAACACGATGAGGTTCTTCATCGCTCGATTCTGAATTATCATCCGTCTCTATAATTTTCTTCCATTTTCCTACCATGTTGGAGGTTACAGCTCTCCCTTGCTTCAGGGAAGTGGTTCTTGTCTTCTTAGCAGGGTTCTGGTTTTGACTCTTTTAAACGGTCGAACACAGATATCCTGCTCTGGCTGCAGCCACAGTTGTCCATTACAGCGGACACCGCCGTCACAAGTTGCTGGTAATGACAGACAAGCTCAACCTGAAGTTGGTCCATGCCTCTTTTCTTAGAGAGATATTCCCCGAGATCGGCGCCTTTAGTGATAGAGTCAAGAGGTCCATTCAACTCTTGAGAAGACATGGGAACCCACTGAAGCTTCTTTGTCTGATCAACCCTGACTCCGGGGTTGGACCGATCCTCGCGTGGCTTAGGAATAGCCTCGCGTTTCACATTGCGGGCCTGAAGAATAGCTCCGCGTTTATCCACACTAGCCTCGCATCTCTCGCTGGCTTGGTATGTCTTTAGAAGTTTAGCTTCTGGAATAATAGCCCCGCGTGAAGAGAAGTCTTACACGCTGGCTTATCGTTGCGATTAACGCAGATCATAGCTTCGCGTCTGGCACGATTTTTACGACTGACAACTATTTGCCAATCATCCTCGCGCTCCTCGCGGGTATCAGAAGTCTTGCGTTTATTGCAAGTATTATTGGCTTCGCGTCTCTCGCTATGCTCAGTAATAGCCTCGCGTGAAGAATCACACGCTGGCTTTGAAGAATTTTTATACTCGCGTAACTCGCGAGTGTCGAGTATTCTGCGACTAGCGCAACCCTTACTGGCTTCGCGTCTCTTCGCGTCCAAGGCGGGCTTTGAGGGCTTTACGCCTCGCTTTCCGGTTCCTGTTCCGGAGTTGGGTCCTGGTCAGTCCAGTTCCTAGATCTTCTTCGGCAGTCGGAAGCTCATCCTCGGCTAGGATTTCTTGTGTGAACTCCGGCTCTATAGCCGCAGTCTCCAAGGATCCCCGTCTCTCGGTGGATACCTTTCTACCCGTCACTCGGGCATTGGAGTACATGCGACGATAGTGCCGTGTCTCATCCAAGTCACCTGATCCGGAGGAGAGGAACTCCTCGTACTTCTGCTGGTCGATTTCAACGACCAGCGTGTCTACTTCGGATCCGATCAAATCAACGTCCGATTGCGCCACAATCTCTTCATCAGTGAAAGAGATGGCTCTCACTGTGGTCGCCAATTTGTTCGTCGCAAAAGTTTCTTCGCTTCCTTCCATTGAACACATCTTGGATTACAATGGAAGTGAACAAGAGATATAAAGAGAACAAACGAGAGGATTTTATAGTTCAATCTCTCTCTTTTACAATGTGTTGTGGGATCTGTGGCAATGGGATCTATAGTAGTTCTTTTGGACGATCGGTACGTTGAAATCTTCTCTTTTAAAGATATCGGCCGAATATAGACGATCTTCTCTGGTTTTGATTTGTTCAAGGCTCTCTCGAGTAACTCGAACTTCTCAAGAACTCCAGAAAGAACATAGTGATTTTCTCTGATCTTCACGAACTCAAGGCTCTGTGCGTAACTTGAATTCTCCAAGATTTCAGAAAAATATCTCAATTGCCGAAAAGAAGATCCCTAGGGTTTCACCAGGAAGGTATTTATAGTCCCAGCTTAATGCAAGAGTTTCTATCTAAATAGAACTCGTCATTATCAGGGATTCCAATCAAATATCTTAGTTTTGATGGAATTCTGATTAGACTTGATTCGGGTATTTGGATAAGCCCAAAATCATAATCTCAATCAATTTGAGATTCTGGTTATCTGCTTACGCGGAGCTTTAATCGCATCAAAACGCGGCACTAAATAACCAAAACGCGGAGCTAACGCGGAGCTATTGACCATCTCCGCGTTTTACTCAAACGCGAGGCTAATACAAGCCAGACTGCGGAATCAACGCGGAGCTATTAAACATCTCCGCGTTTTATTCAAACGCAGGGTTAATGTAACCAAACGCGGGGCTATTGAATTAGCCCCGCGTTCCGTTGTGGAAAATCCTTTTAACTTAGAGATTTTCACTGCCAACACCGGTCTGCTCAGTCTTGAATGTATAAGTTCTATCTTGTCGGGGCCTATTTTGACTTACACCTATCGAATTCTGAGGTCTTCGCTTTGGATCTGTAACTGACACCATCACAGCCTTCCCTTTATTTTTAGGATTATGTGGATATGGCCTGTTATTTATAGAGTTTCTTGTGCTACGAAATTCCTCAATCCGGCGAATTATATTTTCCGCCTGCTCTCCCTGTTTTAACAGGTATTTTCAATTCTTAAACTCTACAGCCCCCATTTTTATCAGCACGTCGGTTCTGAAATTATACTTACAGATTTCGACCAGAGTTTCTTGGGTCATACCATGTCGACAATACACGGATTTTTCCCTAAAGCGTTCAATGAAACTCTTAATTATTTCTTCTTCTCCTTGTTTCGTCGCAAGGAGGGAATGAACTGATATTTCGGTATCATCCTCAAAGAAACGTGCCAAGAACTGTTTCTCGATATCATACCAAGTGTTTATGGTTCCCGGGGGCAGCTGCATAAACCATGTAAAAACAGGCCCTCGCAAGGTACTTGCAAATAGCTTAGTCATTACTTGGTCATTACCCATCAAATGCCCCGCTTGAGACAAGAAGTAGTAGATGTGTTGACTAGGGGATTCTTTCCCGTCATATGGCTCCAACTTGAGCGGTTTGTATTTTTCTGGATAAGGGGCGAAGTCCCACTCAAGCTGATATGGCCTTGAAACCCCCGATTCCTTAAACTCTTTCTTTTGCATTAACGCATCCAGTTGCTTCTGTAGGTTTTCTATCTTCTATTCATGAAGATCATGAAAGAAATATTTGTCATCCTCCTCATGCACCGAATAAGCCTTTTCTTCATTATTATCTTCATTTGTCTTAGGTGGCGGTTCCGAAGAAATTTTAGCCTTATCGTCGGCTATCTTCTGGGTATTTTCGACCACTTTTAGAAGCATTAGTTTGAGGTCATCAATTGCCTTTTATTGACCTCAATCATCTACTCTTGGGCTTCTATCCTCTGGTCAATGTCATCAGACCTGTCCACTGCCTACAACGCTGATTTTCGTGATCAGGAAGATGCACAAGATTGTGGGGAAGCTATAGCTGAATTGTCACTGCCATCATCAAAAAAAACTTTTGCAGGTTTCTTATAATTTCGAGAAGCGACAACGCTTGATTTGAGTCGGGTGAAATGATGAGATTCTTTATCGTCTGTATCTGACTCATATTCTTTCTCCACGATTTTTTTGCCTTTGCCGACCATATTCGAGGTTACAATTCTCCATTCCTTTTCTCGGGGAGTAGTTTTTGTCTTCTTAGCATGGTTTTTGTATGGCTCAGTTAATCGGTCGAACACCGATACCCCGTTCTTGTTGCAGCCACAATTATTCATTACAGCATATACTGTTGTCATAAGTTGCTCACAATGACAGATAGAATCAGACTGAACTTGATTTATGCTTCTTTTCTTGGTTAGGTATTCTCTAAGGTCAGTGGCCTTGAACACGGAGTCGTGGGCCTACTCACCTGTTGAGAGGGTCCAGGGGCCCACTGGAGCTTCTTGAAATCATCAGTGTCAAATTCTGGTCTAATAGTGCGATTATCAACCCTGGTTTTGCACTCAGGTTGATTTACGCGGAGTTGAGAACTAGCTTTGTGTTTTAGCACGCGAAGCTGAGAAGTAGCTTCGCGTTTTAATACGCAGGGCTGAATAATAGCTTCGCGTTTTTTGTATGCTAGCCTCGCGATTTACGCTGGCTTAGCGTTTCTGCAGAAGTTTTACTTCTGGAATATTAGACTCGCGTGGAAGAAAATCCTTGCACCCTAGCTTATTCTTGCGATTTACGCAAGTCATAACTTCGACGCGATTCTTGCGATTAACGCAAGTCTGAAAATCATTTTCGCCATTTACGCGAAGGTAAGGAGTTTTGCGATTAACGCAAGTTTCACCGTCTTTGCAATTTACGCTAAGCTCGGCTTTGGCCTCGCATGGAGAATTACCATCACACGCTGGCTTTAAAGGAAATTTATCCTCGCGATTTATGCGAGTGTCAAGTATCTCGCGATTGACGCAAGTCTTACTGGCTTCACGCTTAACGCTGAGCTCAGTTCTAGCCTCGCGTGGAGAATCACCATCACATGCTGGCTTTAAGGGAAATTTATCCTCGCGATTTGCGCGAGTGTCAAGTATCTTGCGATTGACGCAAGTCTTACTGGCTTCGCGCTTAACACTGAGCTCAGTTTTAGCCTCGCGTGGAGAATCACCATCATACACTGGCTTTAAGGAAAATTTATCCACGCGATTTACGCGAGTGTCAGAAATTTTGCGATTAACGCAAGTCTTACTGGTTTCGCATTTATCGCTAAGCTCAGTTTTAGCCTCGCGTGGAGAATCTTCACAAGTTGCCTTTATGAGAAGTTTATCCTCGCGATTTACGCGAGTGTCAGAAATCTTGCGATTAACGCAAGTCTTACTGGTTTCGCGTTTATCGCTAAGCTCAGTTTTAGCCTCGCGTGGAGAATCTTCACATGCTGGCTTTATGAGAAGTTTATCCTCGCGATTTACGCGAGTGTCAGAAATATTGCGATTAACGCAAGTATTACTGGCTTCACGTTTATCGCTTAACTCAGTCTTGGCTTTATGTGGAGAATCACCATCACACTGGCTTTAAATAAGGTTTATCCTCGCGATTAACGCGAGTGTCAGGAATCTTACAATTAACGCAAGTCTTACTGGCTTCGCGTTTATCGCTAAGCTCAGTTTTAGTCTCGCGTGGAGAATCACCATCACACGCTGGCTTTAGAGAAAGTTTATCCTCGCGATTAACGCGAGTGTCAAGAATCTTGCAATTAACGCAATTTTTATTGGCTTTGCGTTTATCGCTAAGCTCAGTCTTAGCCTCGCGTGGAGAATCACCAACACACACTGGCTTTAGAGAAAGTTTATCCTCGCGATTAACGCGAGTGTCAGGAATCTTGCGATTAACGCAAATCTTACTGGCTTCACGTTTATTGCTAAGCTCAGTCTTAGCCTCGCATGGAGAATCACCGTCACACGCTGGCTTTAGAGAAAGTTTATCCTCCCGATTAATGCGAGTGTCAGGAATCTTGCGATTAACACAAGTCTTACTGGCTTCGCGCTTATCGCTAAACTCAGTCTTAGCCTCGCGTGGAGAATCACCATCACATGCTGGTTTTTGAGAGAGTTTATCTTCGCGATTAACGCGAGCATCTCTGGTTTTAAATCCAGATAGAATAGCCTTGCGTGGAGAATCACACGGTGATTTTTCCTTACGATTAATGCAAGTTGCAGCTTCGCGTTTATCGCGATATTGACTGGTCTTGCGATTGACGCAAGCCAGTTTGCGAGGGATTGTAGCCTCGCGTTCTGCTGCCAGATTAGCCTCGCATTTGAGGCGGGCTTTGAGAGCCTTTCGCCTAGCTCTCCGATTTCTATTCCGGAGTTGGGTTCTGGTCAATCCAATTCCCGAGCTTGCTTCGGTAGTAAAGAGGTCATTCTCTGCTAGGGTTTCCTGCCCAAACGACAGTTCTATGGCCGTGGTCTGCAAGGGTCCCTGATTAACGGTGAATTCTAGATTACCCGAATCGCGGGTATTGCAGCGCATGCGACGATAGTGCCGCGTTTTGGTCAGGTTACCTGACTCAGAGGCGAGATACTCCTCATACTTCTGCTGATCGATCTCCACGACTAGCATGTTAACATCGGATCCGATCCTCTCGACGTTAGATTGCGCCACGATCTCTTTTTCGATGAAAGAGACTTCTCCTGCTATAGTCGCCAGTTTGTTCGCAGCAGAAATTTGCTTTCTTTCCATTGAATACAACTTAGATTACAACGAAAGTGAACAAGAAAAGAACAAACGAGAGGATTTATAATCTATCGCTCTCTTTTACAATATGAAGTGGGTTCTCGCAGCGATAAGATCTATCTAGTAGCTCCATTTGACTATCTGACGTCGAAGATCTTCAAGGTTGATGAAGATGATGACCGACTTCTTGATCTTCTCTGATCTTGATTCGTTCAAGGCTCCAAAAAGATCTCTTAAAGATTGATGATCATTTATGGATTGATCTATTATTGATTGATCATCTCTAAAGTCTCCTCAAAGATGGTATTTGTTAACTTTAGTGGTCACGAGAGTTTCCATAGGAATAAGAATAAAGATTTCCATAGGAATAGGAATAAAGATTTCCATAGGAATAGAAAATAAGGTTTTCGTATTCATCAAAGATTCTAATCAAATATTTAATATTGATTTAAATCTCTTGATTTGGAATTCTTATTGGACTCAATTTGGGTATTGGATAAGCCCAAATCTCAATCATAATCAATTTAGGATTCTGATTGGACTCAATTTGGAAATTGGATAAGTCCAAATCTCAATCACAATCAATTTGGAATTCTAATGAAATCTGCTCACGCAGAGTTAATGCGGAGCTAAATTCATCAGAATGCGGAGCTATAGATTAGCTCCGCATTTTGCTCAAACGCGAGGCTAAAACAGCCAAATGCGGAGCTACAAAGTTAGTTCCGCGTTCTATGTGGAAAATTCCTTTTTACTTAGAAATTTTCACTACCAACAGTCATGATTGATAGCACGTGCAGGTTTGAGCGGATATCCTTTAGGGATGGTTTCTCATGATACAACCAGATCAAAATGTATCCAGAAAACGAGAAGCACACGGCTTTCAGAACACCACTCAGAATATACTACTACACAGCAATGCCCTTCAGACTGAAGAATGTTGGTACTACTTACCAACGAACCATGAGTGTCTTCTTTCAAGAGCACCTACGTAAAACTATTGAGTGTTATATAGATGACCTCGCTATTAAGAGTAAGAAGATCACCTGCAAAACTTGAGGGTGATGTTCGATATCATAAGAAAGCATAAACTGAAGATAAACCCTACTAAATCCTTTCTCGGAGTATCAAATGGAAAAGTCTTGGGATTTGTAATGATTTCAAAAAGAATCCACCTTGACCCTGATAAGGACAAAGCAATAAAAGAAATGCAGCCACCAAGAAACTTAAGTGAACTCACTGGGTTGTAAAGCAAACGGGCATATATCCGACGATTCATAGCAAATCTGTCAAGAAGGTGCTAGCCATTCTCGAAGTTAAAAAAAAAGAGAATCTCATTCGTCTAGGATGAAGATTGTCAATGAGCTTTTGAGGACATTAAAAATTACCTCACAAAATCGCATATGTTAATGGCAACTGTTCCAGGGAAGTCTTTTCTGATCTATATGTGAGCAATGGACTACGCTCTGGGAGCTCTATTAGCACAACATAATGATCAAGACCAGGAGCAGGCAATTTACTATTTGAGCTGGACAATGATTGATGCAGAACATCGGTACAACCCAATCAAAAAAGAATGCCTAGAGCTAGTGTTTGTGGTCCAAAAGATGCGACACTACCCATCGGCCAGACGATACATGTCATTTCTCGAGTAAACCAGTTGAAATTGCTCATGACTAAGCTGGGATCATCAAACGGCCGGCTCGCCAATTAGACGTTATTATTGTCACCCTACGACATGCATTTCGTCTCTCAGAAAGTGACGAAAGACCAAGCCATAGCAGACTTTCTCGCCGAGCACACAGTTCCAGAAAATTCTAAACTCCAAGCCGATATCCTAGATGAAGTCCAAAAAATTAATGCAGCCTCAGAAGAACAAATGTGGCAACTGTACTTTGATAAAGCAACAATAAAAGATGTTGTCGGTGTCGAGGTCGTCCTAGTATCTCCCCACAAACACATAGTATCTAAAGGATACTCGTTAACCAGGCCCTGCATAAATAATGTAGTAGAGTACAATGCCCTTATCACTAGCCTCCAGATAGCTTGACAACTAGGGATGAAGCATCTCGAAGCATATAGTGACTCAAAACAAGTTGTTAACCAGATGACTGGAGAATATGGGTAAAGCATAAAATTCTCATACTGTATCATCAAACAGCAATGCGACTATCAAACAAATTCGAAGAATTTCATATCGACTATGTGCCAAGATACAAGAATACATACACCGGTGCCCTTTCATCGTTGGTTGCGACCCTCGCCATACCAATTAAGTCAACTAAGCGTGTTACCATTGGGAGTCGCAAACTCCTACATCTGGAAGCAATCATAGAAGTAAACGAAGCGAACCAAGTTCGAATAAAATTTGAGCCACGAGACTGGCGTTTTCCACTTGTGGACTATGCGTTGCACGGCATCCCCCCGAGGACCTAAAGAACCCGCTTTCATAAGAAATAAGGCCATAAAATTTTATTATAACGTCATGCTCCATACTCTGTATCGAAGATGTCATAATAACATCCTACTTCGTTGCTTATCCAAAAGCGAAGTTTAGAAAGTTGTTAAAGAAGCCCATGACGGGACATGCGGAACCCATCAGTCTGGACCAAAACTCTGGAACCGCATTAAAAAATTGGAATACTTCTGACCCAAAATGATCACAAATGCAGTAGCATATGCAAAGCGTTGTCATGCCTGTCAGGTCCATGCTAATTTCATACACAAACCTCTAGAGTAGTTGCATACGTCAACTTCTAATTGGTCATTCGAGGCATGGGAAATAGATATTGTCGGGCTAATCACTCCGACATCCTCTAAAAGACATCGGTTTATATTAGCGATAACCAACTACTTCTCCAAGTGGGCAAAAACTGTCCCTATGAGGGAAGTAAAGACAGCAGACGTGGTCAAATTTATCAAAAACCACGTAATTTACCACTTTGGCGTGCCCCGACGGATTATCCACGACAATGGGCCTCAATTCATTAGTCAAGACTTCATGAAATATTGCGACAAGTTCAGAATTTAAGATGTGGTTTCAATACCTTATAATCCGGCAGCTAACGGATTAGCTAAAACTTTCAACAAGACTATTGTGAAGTTTCTACAAAAGTTTGTTTGTTCGAGTCGTCACGATTGGGACGAAAAGCTAAGCGAATGTTTGTGGGCTTACTGTATGACAATGCCAACTCCAACTAAACCTACACCATTCTCTTTGGTATATGGTTGAGAAGCTGTATTGTCATTAGAGATCTAAATTCCGTCCCTACGGGTAGCGCTGGCTACAAAGATAACTGAAGAAAAACATCAAAAACAGCTCCAAGAATCATAAGCCATGGACGAAAAACGCCTGAATGCAAAACAACAAATCGAGTTGTACTAAGCGCGCATCTCAAAAGCGTTTAATAAGAAAGTTAAACGAAAAATTTTCAAAGAAAGAGACTTAGTCTTGGCTGTCAAAAAACCAACGATCTTGACCCACAAGACCAAGGGGAAATTCGAATCCAAGTGGGAAGGACCTTTTGTAGTAGAAACCATCTACTCAAATAGAGTATATCGCAATGATCAATAAAAATAGCGACAGGATGATAATGTCTATCAACAGCAAATTCTTGAAGAAATACTACATCTAGTCACCTTCAAAAAAAAAACAAGAAGAGAAGGCTAATGAACATCAACCGCCCAATGCTATCAAAAGCAAAGGGAAAAGAAATCAACCACTTTTCGTCAACCCTATCTTACTTAGGGTAAGTGTATGAAACCAATCACCCGGCGCTAAGAAGGCAGAGAGAAGAGGGAACGTTTGGCATTTAAGTCTAAACAAAACTCTCGACAATTTATCATGCTGAGAAGAATAGTATGGTTAGCCCAATGCAAACGGCGATTGATAAAGACACCTAAAATCCGTTGACAGCTGGGGATTTGCTAAAAATTCCATGACAAAACTTTGTCACAATAAGCCCATAACCACTAAGGCAAAGGGGAGAGGGAATGTTTAGTATCTAAGTCCAAACGAAACCTTTAACAACTCATGCTGAGGGGAATAGCATGGCTAGCCCAACGCGAACGACGATTGGTAAAGGCATGTTAAATCCGTTGATAACTGAGGGTTTACTAAAAAAAAACCCGTGAACCTGTCACCTTAATCTCTTATCTCTGACAGAAGATTCAAATCATCTCACCTCAATGCAAACGAACATGTCACGTTAAGCTCTTATCTCTAACAGTTATATTCAAATCATCCATCCCAAAAAAAACAACCAAATATGTCATATTAAGATTTTATTTCTGACAGTGAGATTTGAACAATCACACAAAATAATACACCATATGATCCCAACACGATTATCGATTTTGTCTGTCAATCAGGCGAGTCACCAGCAGTCTGTCAACTAGACGAGCCATTCCATAATATTAAACCAAACAATCTTGGTATATTTTCTGAACACCTCTGCCAAAACCCCATGGATACGTTTTCTGAACACCCCTGCTTATGGTTTTCTAACCCTAACCCGGTCACCTCGGTACATTTTTTGAACTCTACCGAAACCCCGTGGGTACGTTTTCTGAACACCTCTGCCCATAGTTTCCAACCCTAACATGGCCACCTCAGTACATTTTCTGAACACCTCTACTGAGACCCAATCGGTATGTTCAACACTATACCTCTATTGAAACCCCTTGGTATGTTTTCTGAACACCTCTGCCACGACTCCATAAGTACGTTTTCTGAACACCTCTACTAAAACCCAATCGGTATGTTTAACACTACACCTCTGCCGAAATCCTTTGGTATCTTTTCTGAATACCTCTGCCAAAATCCCATAAGTACGTTTTCTGAATACCTCTACTCATGATTTTCTGATCTTAACCCGGTCACCTCGGTACATTTTCTGAACACCTCTGCCGAGACCCCGTGGATACGTTTTTGAAATATCTCTGCCCATAATTTTTCGACCCTCACCCGATCACAATCCAACAATCTATTGAATAGATATCTATTATAATAAGAAAGAATGTGCGGGCAACCCAGCGCCTTCGAGGCAAGAGGCAAGAGGAAACTAAAATTCTCGACCAATCTTACTATACTGGGGGTAGGAACAACACGATGCCGAAAAGACAAAGAGGAGAGGTATCCCGTTAAAAATACCAAGCAGTCTTGATATGCTTAACAGTATACCTCTAATAAAGTTCCACTGGTAGCTCATAATTCTTCAATCCCAAACCAATAATTGTCGACCCTGTCTGTCAGTCAGGCGAGTCATCGGCTCTGTCTGTCAGCCAGACAAATTACCTCTCAATTCGAAAATAATCATTGGCTTTGTTTGTCAACCCAAACAAGTCACATCATGTTCAAAATGATTAGCCCGTTAAGGCACCTTCACTCACTTAGTAAGCTCCATTTTCCATCCACCAATTCTATTAAATCCATCCATCACCTTCAAAACGATCATTCCATAGGCACATCAGTCATAAATTTATCTATGATTTTATAATTCTAACACAATCAACAAGGCTTTGTCTATTATCCAGGCAAGTCAACTTTATAATGATTAACCAAGCTTGGCTTACTATGACAGCACCATGTCCTTAGTAAGTTTCATTAGACACGTTAAACATTTAGGTTTAAAGTGTACAATCTAAATGTGGAAGACCAAGTTGGAACAAAAATTCAAAATATTTCAAAATTTCCAAGGAAAACAAAATTTTGAAAATTTTGAAGGAAATCTTGTAGAACGAGAAAAATTATCCCAACACGAATCCGAGTCCGAGTCAAAATCCATGTTCAAAAAAAAAGATAGCCGTCGCGAGGCCAGGCGCAATGAATCTCAGCCTCGCGCACTTAATTTTAAATTCCTCGAAATTATTTTGTGTATTTTACAAATTCAAATAAGACCCAAATTCTAATTAAAATCAAATTAGTTTTTGGATACAAAATTCTAATTTTTTTTTATTAGAGTTTGATAGTTCTGCGAATTATAATTTGAATTTAATTGATTTTGAGTGCAGAAACAGGACCCGATACGATGAATCTGGTTCAAATCCAACAGAAAGAATATTCCAAAATTTCATTAAGATCTTAATTTTATCTACATGGAAACATCTCTTGATTTTAACTACATGGAAACCGGCTCAACAATCGGGAGCCTATAAATACCCTTGAAGAAGAATAGAAGGACCTTTGGTCAGATCTCTCTCCCGCGCAAAAATCCGTGCTTCCTCCAACAAGATCAGAAGAGAAGAAGAACTAGCTCGCCTCCAACTATCGACGTCAGATCGTCAACGGGAAAAGAACCGATTCTCATAACTGCCTCGAATCTCACAAATCTTCTGTAAAAAGAGAGCGACGATCTATAGTCATCTTTGTTTATTTTTATTTTCTTTTCATTGTAATCTAAAAAGAAAAAAAAAAGAGAAATTTTAATAATATGTAATTTTTCTCGATTCAATGGCAATAGAAAGATTATTTGTTTTCCCCGAAAACAAATAATGCTCAGAGTATAGATCAAATTCCAACTTATATTACGAGAAGAAATGCTAAGTTCTCATTTCAAGGGTAAAATAACTAAAATCGTAATGAATAGTCTATTCATATTCACAACAAAAATGACTAGTAAAAGTCAAGTTGTCCAATATTCTAGAACCACATGCACAATGGTATAATATAAAAATGAATAAAATTCATCTTCAACTCATAAGTGTCTGTGATACCCATTTATGAGATTTTATTTGATATCAATATCATATAAGAGAGACGAAACACGGATGATAGTGAAGTGAGGGAAAATTAAGTATACATTTGATACATACCATAGGGAGAAAACAATCACTTTTGAGGTAATTGAAAGCCAGATAATTTGATTTGCTATAGAACCCGATTAGTCAACTACAAAACCAAGATTGAACATCATTAGAGAAGATACCATGTCATAGTTTTGCATCATAAGAACAAAAACACAACTGATGAGTCTAGAGAAACAAAAACACAAATTAAGCAACTGATGAGTCTAGAAACAAAAACACAACTAAATTCGGTAAGGCGGATAAATTTGCTTAAGTTGCATCACAAAAATAAAGGAAAATGGAGTAATAAGAAATAGAAACATCACAAAGAGTCAAGTCTACCAAAGCATCACCTTTTCTTGGCATAGCTTTGATAAAGCCTCAACGTGAAAACTTTGCAACTCTTCAAGAGCTCTGACATCTAGACCATCAAGATCTTCACCCTAAAACATGCAAGAATGAGCATTCAGCTGCAATCATATATTATCATTGTCTGAAGCTAAAATTTTTTATATTTTTTATCACGTCATCTATTAACATTGTTCAACTACTTACTAATGAAATAGTACACACAAAAAAAAAGATATATACAGTAGAATGAGCTATCATCTTCAATTGTACATCAATCAATTTTGGCACCCTTTTAAACGAGTTTCATGGTGCGATAGCTCAAGTAGGTTTTCTAGATTCAACAAGACTTTCCATCTCAATCATGCAACATTATCACACTAGTCACGCATAAGCCTTTATAAGCTTCATTTTTGAAGCAATTATCAAACCAACCATACCTCAAAATCTAATAAAGCCATTATTGAGAAGAAGCAACATACATGAGCAAGAGTTAATAAAACAAGAGTTGACTTGGGATGGTTTAAAGAATGCATCAGGGTGATGGGAACCAGATTTGGATTAGATTAGATTATATTAGTAATTTACTTTCTTCAAGACTTCATGAGAATTGTTTGTTTTCATTTTATTTAGGGTTAATCATAGTCAGCCCCCATGTAGTATGAAGAGTATGTAACTCAACACTTCTGATGTTCGAAACTCTCAATAAATCCCCTCACCGTTACCCCTGTTTAGTCAGCAGTTAGATAACATCACTCCTCTTTTAGGATAAACTGCACTCCTTTTCTGTAATTACTATTTTACTCTCACATCTATCCATAATTCAGATAACTAAGTGAGCATTGTTCACTCTCACTGCCTCTCCCCTTCCCGTCTCTCTCTCTCTCTCTCTCTCTCTCTCTCTCTCTCTAAAGATCCACAGGATCTCACCCAACTATACACGGGGAAAAAATTCATACAAGAGTTTTCTTTTGTTAAAATGGAAAAATTATAAATGCTAAAGACTCTCGTCCCCTTCCTCTATTTTCAATCGAAAATTGGATAGCGAGAGAGAGACTGTTCAACAAAAAAACCATTCTAACTTCCACTCCAACAAATGTTGGAAAAAGGCATAAATACTAAGAACATAAAACAGCCCGATAGAAAAATCAAAATTTAAATTTCGACATGAACCCATCAAAAAAATCCCAACAAACCAGACACTTGATCTACTTAGGCTCGGTATTGGACAGAATTGGGCACTCTCGAATCAGCTGCTGCCTCCTCATCGAATCACCCTATCTTTCTGTCCTAAGTTCGCTCTCGAATCGCTTGAGAGAGAGAGAGGAAGCTACCCTAGACTCACCTCCTAGAGCCCCTCTTTCTCCTCTTATTTCGGTTGGGTTGGGAGCAATATGGTCTTTTCACTCACGTGACCCGCCCGCTCACGCCCAGATAACCTCCGTTAAGCTTGCCCAAGGGATATATTGAGAGTTTCGATCTTCAAGTATTAAGTTACAAACCTCCCATACTATAGGGGGTCTGACAGTGATTAACCCTTTTATTTATTTGCACATGTTGTGCATTTAATTTTTAGTTAGATAAAAACTTGATGAATTTTTAATTGATTAGAGAATTGATTTATGAAAAAAAGTGCTTCTCCTGAGAGAAACCATAGGATGTGATTTGCTATTGGCATGTAATTTGTCCAGGTTTTGATGCTAAAAAGTTTTCATTTTATCAAACCCTACTTCTTCTCCAAATCCACTAAATTCCCCACTACAAACCCTAAGCCACTTCTTGTCCTATGCCACAGGGAGTTGCGTAATCAGAGAATGTGTTGCATTTATGCCATGATATATAATATGCACACAATATGGCACATGCTTGTGACAGAAATACAATTGAACCAGACATTGTGAAACCAAAAGTGATGGCATAAGAGCCTGATCAGCCAAAGTAGGGAAACATAAAGGGCAATGTGACCTACATGTTGTAAGAACAGGATACAACCCACGCTGCACATGGTCTTGTTTGTAGTAGCAGCTCATGGTGTCACAAGCCGTATCCTTAGTAGGTGACTGAACTAAACTCATGGAAGATCAACCCAGACGGTACATACAAGCCAGCTGTAACAACTCATACCATGTCCAATTTGGCCACGACAATCAAATTTTACATTTAAGTAATGGTACTTTTCACAGGTTATAATTAATAGTCAAACAAGGTAGAAATAATCTGGATTATAGTTAACAACCAAAGAAGGCAGAATTAATCAGTCTTCGAATTCATACTCTAGCTAATACAATAGATCACAAAACGATTACCATTATAGCATAACAAGCACATTAAAAACCTCTTTAGAGGGGAAAAAAATTGCATACCTTCAATCTAGAAACAAGCCCTTCCAATTCATTGCATCGTCTTCTTTCGTATTCATAAGCAGCTCTCATTTCTTCTGAACTATTTACATCAATATGCATGCCATCAAAACTTTTGCTCCCCCTACCAGAACTACCGTTTGATGAAGTAAAACCATTTTGTTTAAGATCAATGTCATGCAACCCATCAGATAGGCTTTCATTGGTCCTCTTAAGCTTTGCAACAAGTACCCACATCTTTGCAAGCTCACTTTCTAAGTCTTCTTCATGTTGTTTTGACTCGTCAATTCTTCTTTGGAGCTCAGCCTCTTTTTGATCTTTCTCTGATAATGCTGCCTCCAAAGAAGTTTCTCTCTGACATCTGGCAACATTCTCTTTCTTTAACTCCTCAATCAGAGCACTGTCTTCCGTCTTTTTTGAAAAAATATCAGCTCGCATATTATTGCTATGATCCTGCTTTCCATCAAACTGGATGTGCCTCTGACTATTATTAGATCTACCAATGGAGAGTTCCTTTAATGCAGCTAACTCCCCAGTCAACTTTGCATTTTGGTAAGAAAGTTTTGTGACCTCTTCAGCCAAATTTCTAAGTTCAACAGCAGCAGCTGCAGCTAATTCTTTTGCGTAAGATGCTTCCTCAGCCAGTTTTTGGCTATGAATTTCAAGCCCATCCTTTTCCTCAGCTAACCTCACCTTCTCTTGCTTCAGATTTTCGATTTCAACAGCCTGCATCAGGAGCATTGAACATTTTATAGGATTGAAGTTTCTTCTAAACCATATAACCAAGACAAGACATAAGATACTATGAGTTGAGCATCAATTGAGTGAAGTCTAAGATTACTGGGGTAAAGAGAGTTACCTGCATGAGAACTTGTGCCTTTAGAGACGCGTCACCATCTGATCCCTTTTCACGAAACATCATGCAAGGCAAGCCTGAAGTACTTGGAGTCAAATTTCTGTCAGAAGATTCCTTAGACGAGATGAACCTTTCTGATAGGTCACCATTTTCTATAGATAAATCAGCTGAACAATTCCTACACATGAGGTTCTCACTTGTCCTGTATTTATCTGACAAAGAGCTACGCTGCTGCTTTAGTAATGTTACAGTCTCCAGAAGTTCCACATTTTCAGACATCTGTTACAATTTACAGAAGCCTGTCATACTTAGCACAACGAAAGTACGAACCAAAAAAAGTTAGATGTCATTATCCTTATTCACCTTCCTCTGAAGTTGGTCCTGAAGAATTCTGTTATCCGCAGACATGATCTACAAGTTACACCAAGAAGGTGAAATGGTTGAACAATCCATGTTAGAAAAAAGAAGCAAGACATAATAGGAGGCAGTACTGGGCAAACCTCAAGTTCAAAAGTCTTCTCACTTAATTGGGTGGTCAGCTCTGAAAGAGACTGCAGAAAGATGACAATAGTTAAAATAAGCTTTAAAAATAAAAGCAATATGAAAGGAGCGTGCCATAAACACGTGCTAGACATTCAACCAACATGGAGTACCTCTTGAGAACCAAAACCAAGAAAGCAGTAACAAAAAAGATAGATCGTAATGAATATGGTACACTCAGAATATAGTTCAAAACTTGAAGATACTAAAAGGAATCACAACTGCAAAACTAACAGCTGTCACGAGCAGGCCCACCTATAAGCACTTGCAACCATCAGTGATCCAGAGCACTCTCATGCTCGGAGTTTTATTATTCCTTTACTTCAATAGCTTACATTAAGCTCTTAAGGAAACAATCAAGATACAGCACACACACCCTTTAACATTTAAAAGAAAAATATCTCCAATTCCTAGTTATTTCTCATGTATATTTAGAGTTGGGCGAGGAAGAGATTTATTTTTTGACCTTACATTTTCCTCAGCCAATGAAATGCTATTTAATGCTACAAAAAAACATTTTAGTCAAAAAGTTACCTGAGAAATGTCAATGTTGCCAGAGGAATGTGCAGTCACTTCAAAAGATCCAACAATTCGCTGCTCAAGGACACGCATCTGGCGCTTCTTTTCATTTATTTCATCCTTCAACTTTTGCATTTGCTCCTATATCAGCATAATTAATACCATTGAGACAAATCCATTACATGAAGTCACTAAAAAATTGATAGAACTAGAACATAAACCACAAAGTTGACCTCCAACATATAACAGGAAGCTAACCGCTCAAATTCGTTCCAATAAAAAATTTAGGATAGCTGACATGCCTGAATCTGTGAATCTTCTGGATGGGTAGCTGCTTGTTCAGTCAATCTTTTAAGAGAGCTAGTACAGAGTGCTACTTCCCCAGCTAGCATCTTTACCTGCTCACGGAGAAGATCCATTTGATCTATTATAGTTGTTCCAGTCTGCATGAGAGTCAAACATGTCAACTAACTTTGGTATCAGATTCAAAGAACAGTTGAGATTTTCTTTTTTAAAAAACAAAAAGAAGAAGAAAAATGGTTGAGCTACTTAATAAACCAAATCATACTCTGTCAGCAGAAGCCTCAATCAATGAAGCTGACAGCTGGAATAAATGTCAGGCTGCTAATAAAATGTGCCCCAGGATTCAAAAAGTTCAAAAGGATAAAAGAGAGAATACAGGAGTTAGTCTCAGTGTTCGGGCAGTACCGCAAATTGATGTTACGGGCAGTACCGACACTATGGGATATGCAGGAAAAGGAATTAACAGCATGACACAGTACAATTAGAAAGTCATATATTTGCATTTCAATTTACCTAACGAAGGAAAATGACCAATTTTTTTTATACTGGACGAGATGTCTTCTATTAATAATAAGAAAATGCAAGCCTATCCCACCCCCACCCCAAAAAAAAAACGTGGGCATGCATTGTCCTTTATTTCATGTGCCAACCCCCCCCCCCCCCCCCCCCCCCCCCCCCAAAAAAAAAAAAAAAAACTTATTCTCTCAACTTATCTGCCCATTATTGACACGTGAATCCTCCTACATAGAAGGAATACAACCAACTATAAGAAATCTTAAAGCCTAGTAACATGCAAGTCAAATACAATAAAAGACTAATGCAACACTGATGAAGATGAAAATTTGTGTCTAATGCACATTTTCCTGTTATATTCGCTGCTCTTCATCACTTATGCCTATAGTTCAAAGAATCCAAGACATAAGGGAAAGATATAGTAGCATTTGAGAAATTAGAAATATGAAAAACATAAAATTAGATCATATTCTGTTGGAAGTACAACTTCCCAACATTAAGTACGTAGAGATATGAAATGCTTCTAGCATCATCAATAACTAGCATGCATAATATAGTTAAGGAAATAGAGTCCGTTATTTGGACTATACCTAGTGGACTCAAGAAAGAGATGTAGGCAAGGTTAAAAAATGTGCGCAAGGGGGTAGAGTGCTTATATTATACTATTGACTCCATTGATTGTCCTCCATTAGGATTTTTCAAGGAGATATCAATAACAACATGCTTCCAGCATCAATAATAATGAATGTATTAAAAAAAAAAAAACAAAATTGAACCCAACTAATGAAGCTATAGGCTTATATGTGGTTATATATGACATCACTACATCTAAAATTTCCGAATTGCTTTTGAGTTGATAAAGAAAACTTGAAAGCAATAAATACGATGAGAAAATAATAACTATTATTCAATACAGAGGATTAAGCGTAACATATGATGACTGCTGCCATATAGTGAAAAGACAGTAAATTGCCTACAGTAAACGACAGAAAGAACCAAGCCAGAACAAGCATGTGAATGCAATTAACAAATAACAGGACACACCACCTGGTGACCTTCCATAATACACTAGTTTACATAACTAAACTACAGGAAATTACTCCAAGAGAAGTAGCCTCACCGGAGGGAGTCGGTGTCCCTTGACTGTTGCACTAAATAGATCGCCGGCTTGTGTTCTTTCAGGATATGAATCAACAAGTATAGAAGGATCATCCCCCTTTTTACTTATAGACCTCCTACGTCCATCTTTTGTATCAACCAATGGATGTTTTTGACGTGAACACTGTGAATAGGAGGGGGATCCACTAGCAGAACTCTCACTATCAGCACTGGGTAATAGTCCAGAAACATGGTCAGGTTTCTGCAGGTAAAAACCATATCAATATCTATTTTATAAAGAAAGATGGTCAGGTTTCTGCAGGTAAAAACCATATCAATATCTATTTTATAAATAGGAACAAAAATGGATGAGAATATTTGAAGCGAACGTCCCTTCATAGAATAATAAGATTAAAATCATAGCCAACAGAATGAAGAGCAAAAAAAGTTTAGTAAGGCACATTTTGGAACATAGTACAGGCAATCAGATGAACGAGAGAAATTGAAAGACCGTGAAGATGCATCTCAAGATAAGAGTAGACATTTTGCTTGAAATTTTGAAATTCCTCAGACCTACAATTTTAACCTGAAAGCTGATACTACCAGCACCTTCATGACTCAAACTTTCAAGGGGTGACAATAAATTTTGACAAAAATAAACCAGAAGTCCCTAGGGGCAAAAAAAAAAAAAAAAAAAAAAAAAAAAAAAAAAAAAAAAAAAAAAAAAAAATCTAACATCATCAATGTTAAGAATTACTTCAAAGAGCTTAACCTATGGGGTTGAGGGCTAACAATACGTATCAGAACGTCTCCAGACCTGATCACAAATTGAAAGTTCAACTGAATGTGAGAGAGCAAAAGATGTATGTTTAAATTTGAAAATGATGAAGTTTGAGCCCAAGACCTCCTGAAACCTGGTGTCCTGATACCGTGTCAAAAGACCACTTCACCCAAAAACTTAAGTTATTGAATTGTGGGAATAATTCTAAAACTGTTGGCAGCTCGATGCAACGTATTATGCAATGCTGAAAAACACACTGTTATTTCGTTAATTCCAAAAACCCTAAGAGGTGTTTTAACACTGCTTAGATCAATTGTAGAGATCCAACACGAGTTGGAGTGAATTGGGCCGTGGAATGGAAGAAACAGTCATATGAAGATAGGGACATAGATACACAGAAAAAGTGATGGGTCTTGAAAAAAATCATTGAATGCCCAAGAAAACCTACTTCCATAAATAGGTAACCAGATGCCATTTCAAGGGAACCACTTCGTCTCTGAAGCCATATTGGCTCTCATATTTAAAAGATTAGTTTGTTATAATAGAGAAGATTTTTCAAGTATTATAGCCTGCAGAAAGTTTTTGCACAACAAAATATAACTTTAAATTTTAAATTCTTATTTGTGAAAAAAAAAATTGTGAAAGTGAATTCTTCAACATGGCCTTTATTGACCAATCAAAACTGCTCCTTTAAGTGCATCAAAGAGATGCCTAAATAATTATGCTAGCATCAAGATACAAAATTTGATGATTAGGACTCTCTTCCATTAAGCACAATGACACTTATTGTAGAAAAATCTTCCATTCCATGACCCAATTCACTCTCTTCAAGCTGTACCTATGTCCCTATCTTCAATACGAAAAAAACCAAATTGAATTTGAGTTAACCAGAAACACCATACTCTGCATTGTGTTGCCCCAAACATGCCAAACTCTGCCTGAGTTGCTCCAAAAATGCCAAACTCTGCCCGAGTTACCACAGAAATGTCCAACTGTGCATGTCATTCCTATATTTATTTATGTGACTAACCCATTACATGCTTTTCGTCTGTCGGTTCGCAGGATCCACACAAATACAAGAGCCTGAGTTGTTACATGTCCAAACCATCAGAAATGATTGTTCCCTAATTTACCCTGACCTACAACTACTTTTAATTTCATATGTTTCTAATTCTATCTTACAGCATTTCATTTATGCATATTGTCTAGCTGTGCTTTTTATGCCTTAACCCTTAAAACATCTTGGCTTTTCCATTTCATAAACTGTGTAAAGCAAGGTTTGGAATCTTAATATCAGTCATAGTTGCTATTAACCTTTATTGGTGTCGGTATTTCATGAATTTTAGCAAGTTATGAGAGTCTTAGATTGGAATTATTAGTACCCAGAATAATTTATAATTTGATCACAAGCTTCTGTTAGGTAATTTCTTTTTATATTTTCCAGGATAGAACCCTATCAACTTTTTGGTACTTCAAATCTCTGATCACCTGTATTAGCCGTTATTTGTCAGTGTTGGACTCCAGTGGCCACTGATTCGTTATTACCTAGTATCAAGGGCATAAGTGGGTTTTGGCTGGATCAGATCAGAATGCCTAACATTCAAGTCAGTATCAGATAATACTTCAAACCTTGGTAAAAAGTTTCCAGACCACATGGTAGTGCAGTTTTGCAGCTATTTGGAGTAGAAGCAAAATGCCATGTCAGGGATGGGATGAAGAAGGTTCCACCTGAAGCAAGTGATGGGCTTGGTAGCATGTGTCAGGGGAGAGAGTAAAGGGGATGTTGTAGAGAATGTGGACACTAGGTGTAATGGCCTGGCAACTGGAGGTGCCACCATCGACATTGTAGAGACCAGTAACATGAGTGGGACTTGAGACAGGTTGTAGGTGAAATGCAAGATATGTTCAGAAAGGGGTGGGACCTGGGCACCAGAGGTGCCCATTGTTGGCATGGTAGAGACCAGCAATGAAGAGGACTTGAAATAGTCAGAGTGCAGGCTATGTTGGCAAAGATGACAAGTTAAGCAACATTTCCTTTCATCCTGATCTCTTCCTCCCAAAAGAATTTTCACACAAATCATATCATCACAAAATTAAAGATATAATTGAAAACTCAAAGTTAATCGGGAACTCAATTATCTATATTGATCAAATGCAAAATAAACTTCATCAGAAGTATTTCTACAGTGCATCTAGGCATGGCCACATCTATCGTGAAGCCGTGTCTGTGTTGGGGTTTCATGTAAGACAAGCGTATCTTATGTATCTTTAGGATTAACCTTGTGTCGACATTGTCGTGTCGTGTCGTGTTGCTACTGCCATGTCTATGTATCATAGCATCCGGGATACAAAAAATGAACAGTTAGAAACAACAGAAAATAACTATAGGACAACCCTAACCCCTATATCTAGTCATGTGTTTAAGTAGAATGTAAAATGATTAATTTTCTGTCCACATCATCATAAGCATTAGTTTGTATTTGAGTTGGTATGTTTATTGATATCACATATAGATGTGCTTGTAGCTTGATCATACCTAATATAGATCTGAATAAGAAGGAAAAACCCTTCATAGAAAGCAATAACCTTCAGTTTTTTCAAATAGGGTTAAAAGAATTTACCCTTATTTTGAACCAGCCAAGCATTCCACGTCTCCTGTTTCGTTTATCAAACTTTAGACTGTCATCTAGGCTGCTAGTATAGTATCTTCCTTCAGCTGAAAACTCTGAATCCAGACTTAGAGTATCATCATCAGCAATGTATTCCCGCTTCCTATCAGGCAAATAAGCAAGCTACAAAAGAAAGAAAAGATTTTAAAATATAAGGTACGAGCAGAATGAATTTTGAGCAACCACCCATTATAGGTGGATTTGGTCTATGCATCATGATTCATGAATGCTTGACCCATCAATGGCCTGGCTAAACTTGAAGTATAATTGTTAACTTCAGTGCATAAAATTGAATCTGCCGAATGAACGTGTTATGATTCTACCAGTTCAAAGAAATGCAATTTGGGTCACTCTAGTTGTAAATTTGATTGAAAGAAAACATAAAACTGTAAAACACACAACTATGTGGATTTTCCACAGATTATCCCAGGAAATAAGTCTAAGCATATTTCCTATCAACATTAAATCAGCAGAATGCTTTCAGCGCAACCACTCATTACACCAAAGTAGATTTGAACTTAACCAAGTAACCAACTTGACCATTCCCATCCACATGGATCAGATTCACAAGCCCTGGTCTTAACCATCAAACTCCTGATTGATTAGGCTTCAACATGATAAGTACCTAGCATTAGCTGCCAATGTTTTGGCAGAGGCCACTTTGCACAAAAGAGAAGACGCCTAACAAAAACCTAGAGAGATCTTTTTTTAAGGGCCAAACCACTCGAAGAAAATAAAAAGTCCCTGCTAACTGCTAATTGTTTTCTAATGCTTTCTAAACTTCTATTAGTATATGTCTTGTTCAGATACGGTGTTACACTAATTCATAAACGTCATGTGGTGCTAGACAATCAAAACAATCCTCAAATCATTTACTTCATATAATTCAGTTGAATCCCTAACATGTTTTCTTAAAACAAGAAGCTCAGGTCCCAATACATATGTCCCCACACCATAGAGGAGAAGATTAACAGAGATATAGGTTAGATCATCACCTCATCTTCCCCAAAGGAGTGTCTTCGTCTGTGCCCAGCCTTTTCTGAAATATTTGAAGTTATCGTGCTTTTCGTGGAGACCAATATTAGTTTCGTTAACCGTTGAATCCTACCCATTAATGCTGCTTTTGCTTGCTCCTCTTCTTCCAGTCTTGACTGCAACTTGACTTGGCCGGCTTCAAGCTTTGATAATTCAAAAAGAAAAGGTCAGGAAAGAGTATTAACATCGAAGAAAACAAAAAAATTGAAGGCGTGTTTGTAAATTAACATAGTAATCATGTGATAGCAACTGCCATTAAAACTTCCACACGAGAAATAATGAGCAAAATACAGTAAGGATTAAGAAGAACATAAGCTACTAGTGACTATAGATACTTGTATTCAAATACAGCCAGCGCATACATAATATCAAGCACCTCCAAGCTTATAAAAATAGAACTTATAATTATGAAAACATCTTAATATCCAATCTTGAACTATGCGACAAAAGAGGTAATTCTGAAGGCATAACCAAAACCAAAGGAAAAGAAATCTAGAAATCTGCAATGAGAAGGTATATTTTGAAATTTGAAAATTGAAACAGAAAAATAGACAGACAGTGGTACTGATATAGTATTACGCATGTTTAACTTCGTCGTAACGGAAAACAAACCTGAAGCTTCAAATTAACAAGATCTTGATCAGAAGGCTCCAAACATGGTTTCTCCATCATACCACGTTTCAATTGCTGCAGCTCTTGCTTCAAGCAGGAAATCTCCTTCTGATATTTCTTTATAAGAGATTTCTCATCCATTATCTAAAATCATTCGATGGTTAATTCTACATGAACATAATAGTCAAGTTAGCTAGTGTATATAAGTAAAGTTGTATATCACCTTGTTTTGAGATGCTTTAATCTCCACATGCTTGCTTCGATGAGCAAACTTCAAGGTGTTATGTGTCTCTTCACTGTTGCTAGAAGCAGGGGTCACTGTGCAGATAAGCTACAAAAATTAAAGGCAACTGTGGCTTAGGCCAAATGAGAGAAGGCTGTAACAAAAGAGAAACCATTCACACGAATATTATACTAAAGTATTATATTATAATCCCAACTACTATCATGATATGCATAGATAAACAACACAATCAAAATAGAAATGATCATTTGAAGATTTTAAAATTTCAAAAAAAAAAAAAAAAAAAAGCAAGACTTACAGAAACTCGACCATGTCCACTAAGAGAAGACTGGAGCAAACGGGTCAGTTTTGAATCTCTGTAGGGAATGTGTGTAGATTTACCATCAGTTAGTTTTGCAATAACCTGTATACAGGGAACCAGAACAAAGTTAATCACGTCTTGGTGTCCAGCAAAAGACAAAAATAAGGAGATTGTTGAACAATAACAAGTACAGCTAAAGAAACTTAATCATGTATTAGTGTCCCTGTTCCTAAACAAAATCTGCAGTTGTGGTGAGAGGAAATACTTTTATACTCTAACACTCCCCTGCAGGAGAGGACCCTTCGATTAAGGCTGAAATGAGGGTTTTTATGCAGCAGTTTAACCTTTACTATTATTAGAACTTGCTTTACATATATGGCCTGCTGATTCTGGACCTGGGTGGCTTTACATATATGGCCCGTTGATTCTGGTGATGGTTGCAGGAAATATTTTTTGTAGTCCAACAGTGTGGATATTTCAACTTAATGGAATTCAACATATCAATATTACCATAGCAGATATATGCTGAACTTAACAGAAGTTTTATAGTCACTTAGAAGAATCCCAAAATTGAAGAGGATTGAGTTGAAGCAGTAGAAAGTTGTCTTTAATGAACCTAGTCTACGGTGCAACAATAAGATTTTCCCAAACAGACTATAATTTCACAATATTACGCTAATATCTAAATAGTTTTTTCCTAAACAAGTACTTTGAAACCTCATTCTGAGAAACTCAAATGAAAGGGGATTGGGCAAAAGCAAGAGTACATGTGCTCCATTGAAAGTTGTCTAGCACTAAATTTTCCCCAAAAAATTCGCAATTCCATTTTCTCAGCAACCTATAACATGACATTTTAGTGATACTAAAATCCCTTCTACAACACCAAAACTCTTAAGTTGTAGTGAGGGTTAAGGTTTATATTTGTATATGTCAACATGTCCCCACTAATCAACTGTCCTTTTTGAGATATGCAGCAATATTCATTTTTTTTAATTTGCAATTAAATGCACACCCAGTGGGGTTTGAACCAGCTTGCTATGATACCGTATTAAAATCCCTTGCACTCCACCAAAACTCTTAAGTTGCAGTGAGGGTCAAGGATTATATTTTTATATTCTAGCAAGTGAGAAGTTGGGAATCCTACTTAGCAAAAATATGGTCTGCTACATACATGAAGAGTTTGACAGGTACAAGAGAGAAACTAGTAAAATTCTTGCTGCTGCCATTACACTTTTTGAAGGCATAACATAAAGTTGGTGAAATAGAAGCCAACCAAAGTGTCAAAAAGTAACACTCCTTCATTCCCCATTTATTCTTTTTCTATTATTTTCTCCCAGCTCAACTATATTTCATCAGCACATCCTCTAAAGATAAGCAGGAACCTCAATCCACCAAGGTAAACCTAGGGGCTGAAAATTAAATGGCATATTCACGCAGGCTATTCCAGCACCAATATGCAGAGCTCAATTTTAGATTATGAATGGAAAAGGTTTACTGGTACAATAGACAGGGAAAGGCAACTTACAGTTCCCAGAGTAAGTAAACTTTTGTTGATGTATGAGCCTTCTTTACGCCGCAACCCAGTCGTTTCAGTCTTTGAACTCTCTGATCCTGCTAGGTCAATCAAATTCTGGAAGAAAAAAAAATAGTTGCAGAACTGTATGGAAGATAATTACTGTGCACGGAGGGGATAGGAATCTGATGTCAATTTGAAGTATGGAAACATGAGTAAATGAGACTAAATCCTCAAATAAAATGCTCTTACCAACTGGGACAAGGAAACATCTTCATCCCCATGACTTTCACCAGACGGACTACTTTCAATAGTCTGCAGTTATTATTGTAAACAATTGATCTATTATTCTTTCTTTACTAATCAATTTATCTATTATTCATTCAGTACAAGGCACTACCAAGTAAAACACTAGTGTGATAAAATGTTACAAAACCCAACCAGACAAACTATGAACAAGGACCATTAGAACTTCGAAATTGACGACCTGTAAACTTCCAATTAAATTAACCAGCACAAGTATAAACAAGCAGGTTCTACGAGAACACTTTTTTAAAAGGAAAATAATACTATGAAATGAAGTGCTGGTCTTTATTATTCCAGCAAAGTGCTACTATAATAGAACCTTAGGAAAAATGAGAAATTTGGTGAAAAGGAATATAAAATCAGAAGTAACTTACAAGAATCTGTGCAAGTCGATGATACATCAAAATCAACAACTCCAGAGAAATTAAAGGACATAACTAAGGATGGTAATGGACGCGCTTAGGGATGGTAATGGATGCGTCCATGGGTTAATTTTTGACCCGCCCTATACAAAATTTTAAATTAAAAATAAAAATTTCATTTTTTTAATTCAACATTTTGCATAGGAAGAGCAAAAAATTGTGTACCATCCCTAGAAACTTCCATGGGCCAAATTTTAGCCCTCCCTATACAAAATTTTGAATTAGAAAAATAAAATTTTCATTTTCAATTCAAAATTTTGTATTTAATGGCCCAAAGATAGACCCATGGACACGTCCATTATCATCCCTAAGCATAACATATTTTACTAAAAGAATAGAATAACATGTACAGTTATCTATAATAAGAAGTGTCAATAGCATTCTCTAATCAAACTTACATTATTAAAATTTAGATCCAGTTCGTTAACAGCGTTCCTCCATTTCAACGGAGAAGAGGTATGTGCATTTATGAGAAACGGGATGTGAGATACTAAAACTTTGGCAAAGATATCGAGCTCGACCAAAAAATGCAACCAAAATTTGGTAAAATGTAAACAGAAAAAAGTAGTTACCAAGGTGAAAATGGTATGACTCCGACTACTGAGGAGATTAAAGTTATTGGAACCCACGTGTCTGTGTTCTGCAATCACAGTACATAGTAAGGAGGAAATCAGTTCAAGACACCAGGAACAGGCATAACAAATAGAAAGTTAAGTCGCCTCAAAAGAAACAGAAAAACATAAACAAGAGAGATGGCTGTGGACAAAGAAAATGAAAATAGGAACATGAGTTTTAGCCCTCTGTAAACCCCTATGAGCTTTAATCAGGGGATTAAATCCAAATTGACAAAAGTTCCTTTTTTTTTTTTTTTTTGAAACCCTCATATAGGAATAAAATATTATGTTAAAGCTAAAAGTAGAATATTTTACAGAAAAAGTTTTAACTTTTTCAAATAAGAGGATTTCAAATGTTTTTTTCAAGTAAATTGCACAACAAAACTTGGTTCCTCTTAACCGTTTTTCTACCATTTGGACAGAAAAGGAGAAAAGGGATGAAGACAGAGGAGGAAAAAAAACAAGGAGAAAGCAAACTATGCCCATATATTACTATATTTAAAGCCCACATGACAGAAGCAAGTAAACATAAACGAAGGTTTGAATGAATAAGAGGATTCAGTCTAATGTTCTTGGGTTGATACCTTCTCCAGATGCTATTAAAGAAAGAGCATGAGCAGGTGATAGAACAACCTCTTCCTTGATTCCCTCAACATATGTTCCCTGCATGATACTGCCATTTTCAGAGAATTTGTGTAAAAGTAAATTTATTCTTAGAAAAATAATATATGTCAACAAAGGTGAAACTAGATGTTGGTAAACAATCATCTCATCTGATCCTTTTGCCCAAGAAATGGGGTCAAAAAACAAGCACAGGTGAAGCTAAGAAAGCTACAAAAACACTTGAACAAGGTTCTACAACCGGTTGTCAGCTTCATGCAAGCCATTAGAGCTGCAAACTCCTAAACAAGGAAACCACAGACACAGGGTGCGGGGAGGGGCATAAATATCGAAGGCCAGCTGGCAGAAAGGACAGCCAGCGTTCCTGGCCCTGCAGTGGCTCATGCAACCAAGGAGTCAACTTGCAAAGTTTTCTTAGACAATGAAAAAATACAGCCTACAGATAGAGCAAAGAGTAAAAGATTTCCCGAAGTAGATCAAGCTGATATCTGAGGCACAAGATAAGCGGACGAGAATAATGGAATTGCAGTCAGAAGAACTCACAGTGGGACAGTATATTAGAACAATGACAGTGACATTAGGCACTCAATAGAAAATAACACTTAAAACAGGAAGGGGAAAAAACAGCATTCAAACCTGAATTGAGGAAAGAAAATACAACAAGAAACAAAAAAATTGCCTATTCCCTAGCAAGCATGCAAAGCTTGTAATGAGAAAGAAAAAGCATGCAATGACAAAAATTGTTCCCGGGAAAATAATCACTTAGAAAGTCCCTCTGGGATGAAATAATCTTTCTCCAAAGTAACTGTCAAATCACTAGCAAACCAAAGATAATAATTTGTTCCACGTACATTCTCCATGAGTTCCTGGTCTACGCTAAAGAGTTGGATATGACATGGAGTTAAACAATACAAACTCAGTTTAGTCCTACTATCAGCAATGATTTACTTCATTAATCTACACATTATACTCGTAACATGTATATAAATCATGTAGTTCTAGCTACACAGGTTCTAGTTAATAAAAAATCTAATCATGAAATATCTCGGCTTTCAATCTTCAACAACTTGAAAGGATATAAATATGCTCATGATATGCAACTCGGTCCAATGAATTGACTGTCTATCCAATATAATAATACTGTTTCCCAACTGTAAGTCTATTACTCAAATTTACACTATTATTGTAAACATTTTCAATCTAAATCCATAGGATCAAGATCTGCCTTTAACTATATAATTGCTAAATAGTTATCCTATAACTGACAGGAAGAAGGTTTAAACAACAAATATAAAGATGCACATACAAGCTTTGTTAACAATGCAGTGTTACCTGTGAATCTTCTCTTATCCTTAGGTTTTGTCCAGTTGGATCAAGCAAATCGTTAATAACCTGAGAAATGAAAGGAGTGTTTAATTTGAAAAGCACGTAAGAATGGTTTGCATGGTTTTAAATGTTTTGAATGTACACAAGAATGGTTTACATAAGTCAAAAAGTGCATAAGGTTCACATAGCAAATTAAAGTAGTCTGAATATTATACTACATATTTAAAAAAAAAAAAAACATTGTTTTAAATGTTTCTCTAGAACAATAAAATAGATAGGCTAATCAATCAGTTATTGATAACGCATTTGATTGCTGACCTCATTGTATATTTCAAGGTACGAAACACGAAGAAGAAATTCCCGCCCTGGTGTCTGAATCATATGAGGGAAAAGAAGAATAAGAACAAGAGAAGCATGTGAGAAATTTTTGGCAAATATGAAGGTCAGCAGAAGTTACCTCTTGAATGATGCTAAACACATCCTTCACTGCTAATGGAATAATTCCAGGAGATTTTTGTTCACCCTGAAAGAATGTCAAATGAGATTCAGTACTAACACAAAATAAAATTAAGGCACATAAAATAAGAGTAGTGTCCAGCATAAATAAACCCGATACATGCAAAAGCTAAAAAAAATTGAAGCCAATTGTAGATGTTAACATCAGATGAGCAGTTTTAACTACTTAAACTCTGAAAGATACAACAGCCTATTGGAAAGAAGCAGCTGTGACAAAAAGAAGTTAAAAGCTGTCTGGTTGATTTCCACAAAGTTCATGTCCAAAATGGGTATCAACGGGCTAACCCCATAGATGACTAAAGAGGACACATTTACATTGTTATGTCTTATTTCAATTGCAATGTTTTTAATTTAAAAATGATGGTTTCTTACTAAAAGCCCCAACCCATGGGTGATAACAACACAGTTGTCTACGTCCAAAACAAAAAACTGTGAAAGATATTGTATAGGCTTATGATGTGTGGTGAATGTGTAGGACCATCGACAGCTTAAATCATCTGAGATTCTGAATCCTGGCACTTCTGTCAGTTGTCTGACATCCACGCCATGCACACCCTCAGACATGCATCAACATGACTCCTTTACATAGCGTAGGGGTGGCAAAGAAGATTTGACCTGCCAGGTCAACCCATATCAACCAAATTATTCAAGGTATGGGTACAGCCTATACAGGTCCGCATCATAAACAAGTCAACTTTATGACCGATTAATAATTGGGTCAGGTACAGGAATTGCTCCTAACCAGTTATGACCCTGCTATGTATGTGTAGTATATATGTATATATATTTGACGTAGATACATATATGTGTCTATGTATGAGCGCGTAAAGTGTACATATGTGTGTGTAAAGTATACATATCCACAAAAAACACACATAACCAAAACTTCATAGAGCTGAACTTGGTGAGAGCTTTCTATTTCTTATCCTATGATTGCAGCTCGATTCCTTGCTTCAACACATGATTTTCAAAAAATTAAATGGTCATTTTATAAAACTAAAGAGTTATTCATCTAACTAAAAATTTAGTTGTCTCTGGTGGTTGTAGTGCTGGATATTAAACCCTCGGGTCCGAGGTTCGAACCTCTGCAAGAATAAACTTTTCTTTTTATAAAAAGAGTTTTAAGTCTGACCCTGACCCATTACTAGTCACATTACACAGTGGTCGGTGTTGGCGTGAGTTATCGTTGAAGAGATTTTAGAAGTAAATTTGGATCCCTTCAATTAAGGGTCAACCTTTCTTCTAGCTATGCAGACTTCGATCCCTTCAATCAAGAGTCAACCCATGGAGATTTGGATCCCTTCAATCAAGAGTCAACCCTTATTCTAACCATGCAGATTTGAATTCTTTCAATCAAGGGTCAACCTTTATTCTAGCCATGCATATTGGAATCCCTTCAATCGAAAATCAATCTTTATTCTAGCCATGAAATTTGCATAGCCAAAAATATGTAGCAATTTGTATGATATAAATATGTATTCCATCATATTAAAGAATGTGAATGAAAAATATACATTTCTTATCAAAGGTTGTCAGTCAGGTTCAAGTACCCGATTATAATACGGGAGAGGGTCTTCTACCTGTACAATAAATAAGCTGGGTACAGTTGTGCCTTATACGGGTCTGGTCGATTTCAAGTTTGACACGAACCTGACCTGTTTGCCAACCCTTAGCAGCACATTTCATTAACTATAATCTAACTTAAATGTCAACATATATAAGCATTTACTCCTGCAAATTTGTAGACAAACATCAGAGGTCGCTTACTTTTTTACATGTAGAGATCAAGCCTTTCTCCACAATCAGCAAGTAAACACCAGTCAAAGGACCTATTCTCAAAAACCTAAGTAACTCAAAGAGTTCACAGCTCCATAAAAGAGAGCAAAATTATGGATTTACATGTATGAAAAGGAAAATGAAAGAACTCTTGCGTCGTACATCAAAAATATCAAATTTTTTTATCCACAATAAAAGCTAGACCTTCAAGAATTTAAAGATTTTACACTTACTGATAAGTTAATTCTACTTAAACTCAAAAGTAGCAATTATTATGCAATGCTAAGGCTTACATCTACAGCATGTAATAATTAATTAGATAGGAGCCACAAAAATATGCTCCAGAGACTCAATCAAAATCTTGAAAGAGGAACTTATTGAATGCCTTCATTCGATAACCAAGACCGTAGAAACTTACATGCATGGTGTGAGTCTTTCCACTACTAGTAACACCATAAGCGAACACTGTACCTGTAAAGCAACCAAGGAGAGTAAACATAAGGAATTTTCATGAATGCATCAAAAAAGATAAAACATCTTGCTGACATCAAAGGAGGGGAAGAGCATGACAGTTAAATAATAAAACAAGATATTAAAAGATTTAGAGATCCTCATGCGCATGCTAGTACTGTTTTATAAATAAAATTCTCTCTCATATAGCAATCTAAATTGAACAATCTTAGTATATTACATTCATATAAAAGGAGGGGAAGAGCATGACAGTTAAATAATAAAACAAGATATTAAAAGATCTAGAGATCCTCATGTGCATGCTAGTACTATTTTATAAACAAAATTCTCTCTCATATAGCAATCTAAATTGAACAGTGTTAGCATCATACATTCATATAAAAATAAAATAAAATATTCACAAAATATCATATAAAAGCTTTTAAAAATAAAAGGTTTACATTACCATTAATTCCTTGCATGGCACCACTTACAACATGATGAGCAGCAACATCATAGACATGCCGAGTTGTTGTTGCTGGCCCAAACACTCTATCTGCAACAGCAAGAGCAGAATGAGATGTCTCTCTATGGGAGAAAAGAAAGATCCAAAGAAAGATACATGAGACAAAAAAATGAGTCATGCAAACCAAACTGTGACTCCACAACATAAACGAAATTGTGGCAGCAAATTGTGCAGAAAAAGATTAACACTTCATTTGTGGCTCGAATTCCCAGTTTTCAATTCTACAAAGAAAAACAAGTCTTGGTTTCCAATACTTTATAGAAAATGAAAACAACCAAAAGTAGGTAAAAGGTTTGTGAAGTTGTTCCTGTTCTGATTACTAAAAAGGGGACGGCTAGCAAACTATCGAGTAGTAGCAGCTTTTGCTATGCTCTAATTGCCGTAGTTATATATCACAACCCAAATAGCTATCTCCATTTGCCATGCCATCATTTTGGGCTGTTCAAATTACCATGGAGGTGCTCAAGTTACATCTGACGCACAACATCCAGCTATCAAGACACTAGTTTTGTAACTTCAGGAATTGCAGTGCAGTGTGTCCGTAGCTAGTTACAGCAACACAAATGCAAGCAATTTGGGTCATGAACATCAATATACGAATTATGCTTAACACAGACATCAATATATGTACCTTCACATACTGATCCCTTAAATCCACAGGCAGACACATCACTTTGGATGGTGGTGGCAATATTCAAGTTTAAAACCAAAATTTTTGGTAAGTAAAAGCGATAACAAATTCTTACTAATGGAAAAAACATGAAAATTATTTTAATTGTGATTGGCCATCTCATGCAGCAAATTTGAGCTTTATCACACCACTAATTAGAAAGCTAAATCCATAAGGTTCGAAATTGAGGTTGACTTTCACCTAACATCCTCATGCTCATAATGCTAAGTCCAGATAATTCGAATTTGAGGTTGAAATTTCACCTCACATCCTCATGCTCTTCGGTTTTTTCCAAACTGATCCTGGCATCTCCATGTTCATCCAATGGCACACTAGTTAAACAGGATTTAAATGACAAAGGGCGTGATTAGACAACAAATATAGTCATAAAGTTTTCCCCCATGCGTAATTCCTAAAATGTAGCAATGTGGAAGATACTATTTCAGGAATTTGGATTTGGTTAGAGTTTAAGTTTATACCAAAACTACTAACCTTTTTTTGCACCTTTTCAGGTGAAAGACAGCCCAAAAGGCCATCTTGAAATTATATGAATTTTAAAAGCTTACATTGACTGAAATTAAGATGTCAATATCAATAATTGGAGGACCTCTACTAGGAAATGGATTAGAAGAAATTTGTTAAGATTTTTGTTTAAGTTGTAGACTGACTAGGTTTTAGTAGGAAACTGAATATGTATAATTTTGTTTATATTAACGGATGTCTATGGATTCAATCTCTGAAAAATAAGATCTCCAAAAAGAAAAAGAAAAAATCTCAATTAGAGTCCTGTTGTTCAGACCAATATTTTAAATGTGCCCGTTAAATAATGGATACAGCGGCCTATATCATGTCTATAACCCCATTCCACTATAATATGATGCTCTCTATAGCGTCTTAGATCCTTTATTGGCATTATATCATATTAAACTTGTACAACGTATACTGGGCTTTAAAAATCAGATATAACAGTTATTCATTCTTTTTATATGACTCAAGTATTTTGGGTATGGGCAAGAATCACGTTCATTTCGATCTAAATAACCAAGCCTTCTAAATGATATTTTATGAAGTTTTACATTATGTATGTATATATTATTGACCAAAGAATACGTATATTTACTAACTGATTTTACATCTGACATTTGTTAAATATCCTGATATCTTCCCAATAATCGATATAAAATTTTTCGACCAATATCTTTGCTATAAACAAACTCAACACCTTAAGGACTATAAACAAACTCAAGAAAGAGATAAGAAACCGGTCAATCTAGAAAATAATTGAAATTTCAATGTGTTATACAGAAATTGACCAATTCAAGTCAACTAATGCTCTAGTCTTTATTAATATAAGCCACCCTCTCAATTTCTTGACCCCTCAAAACTTAGTTCCTAGGTCCCTCAAGTATGAGACATAGGCAAATTCACGATGCAAACCTCATCTTATACGAGTACAAGTCCTTCTAACGAAAACCCCTTTTAATAAAAGGCAATTTCCATAAGAAATAAAGGCCCGATTTTGATAGCCTGTGTGAGAGTATGTGTGTGCGCATGCATACACAAGAGAGAGAGAGAGAGAGAGAGAGAGAGTCACAGCTGCATGACCAACCATAGTACGTATGAAGTATCTAAAATAAAGTTACTGACAATGAAACCAATAAAATTCAGTGGATTAGTTTGTGAATAAAAATTTTAATGGTTATGGATTGTCTTAGCCTTCTCTCCCCACAGTCCTTCAAGTAAAAAACACAAAGCTAATGAACTTGGGTGTAGCCTTTTATTGAAATAAAAATTCCTTTAATTTTATCGGGAAGAGAGTTTAAATTACATATAGCAACTACGGTCAGAACATGTGGTGTACCAGGTAAAATTTTGGAGTCATTTGTTCAATCCACCTCTTCCGTATATTTGGGCTCAGATATTTTCAACTTGTTGACCTTCATGAGTGTATAGAAGATAATGTCAACTTGATCGTTCCTGAAAGAATATTGCTTCAACGTTCTTTGTGTAGTGTAGTGCTGGCTTTGTTCTCTCACTGTGTGGTATATCGAGTTTTTGCAAACCAAAACATCCTCTCGAGTGTTTGTGCAGCAGTACTGGCTTTGTCCGATGGAGTGTTTGCAAACCAAAACATCCTCTCATTTATCTTGTGGATACTGAAACAAACATTAATTGGCATAATAAGGTATCTTGCTCTTATCGTTAGAAATTTAGCCCTTAGCAAGTTTAAATTGTCTCGACCTAATTTTTTAATACTTTCCTAGTACGAGCTGTGACAGTGCTTATGTCGGACTTGATGTCGATCCATAAGTTGTGGCAACATGTCTGGAGCAGCATTCACACATAGTGTCCAAACAACTGAGGGAGAGTTTTTAAATCTCTCAAAGTATTTTCCTGACTTCCGCATCTTGTACTTCTCGGTAATGAGAGTATACATCATCACCTCGATGTCTTTCTCATAGAATCGAATGAGGAGCTGTATCTTGAGATCACTCCACAATTTGATGCAGCCAGGTGGAAATTTCTAGAAATACTCAAATGCAACTCCCGTAACATATTAATGAATATTGATCATCATAGTTTCATGGAAAATAGTAGATGTGTTAATTAGGTGACTTTTGTCGTTGAATTGATAGTGTCAGCGGCTTGAACTAGGGAGTATACGATATTAAATCTCAGTCATGTGGAATTGCCGAATGATTTCCACTTGTTGGAGCTCCTCCTTATGCTTCAAGGAGCGAAGTTAAGCCTAAATGCCCTACAAGACCTTGTCATCAATATTAAAGTTGTTATGGTTAGTCTCTCTTCCTTTTCACTATTGGCATAGGCATCATCCTCACCTGCATGCATGTTGGCAGTGGTACTATGACTACCCCCACTTTCACTAAATTGATTCTTCAAAAGTTGAGAGAGTCAAGTTAGAATCCCTTCTAGGATATCTTGCTAAAGCTTGGAGGTTGCTTCTTGGGCTTCCAACCTCTTTAGGATATCCTCATTATTATTACTAGACATATAACTATGACCTATTGAGACTAGATAAAGCTTATAGTGGTGAATGATGCACAAAGGTTGCATCGTTTTCATCCGATAACGGCTCATAATGAGGCAGTGAATGATGCACAAACTAAGGTAGCGTCATCTTCGTACAATGACAACTCATAATGAGGATCAAATGAAGTACTGTAAGTATAAGGTATAGTCACATCTTTGATGTGAGTTTCGGCTCTAGTGTGCAGCAGCTACCATTGTCTTTAATAGTAAAACTCTTGAGGCCTGGAGAATAATCCGAATCTGACACGAGCTGATGATGTCGGCATGTCGATTCAGCATCTTGGGCTCCTTAGTTGGATTTCCTCTACTGACCATACTGGCAATAGGATGAGATAAGTCCAACTCCACACATCTTATTTTTTAATATCGAGACTATTAAGGAACGGTAATAACCAATCTCGAAGTTAGTTTTAGACCGGATAATCTATTGAAGACCAGTGGCTTCTTCGTTAGCAATCGCATACGTCTAGGATTGTGCATCACACAAGCAGATACATCAACGACATCATCTAAGGATCCCATATGAGAGGATTAAACCATTTCAAAGCATATCACAGTTGTTCTGTCAGAGGAACAAGTCGTGACAACTCCGTTGTACCCCCTATTTAGGACTTCCATCATGAATCTGTAGAAAACGGAGATGATGGCACTGGTGGCATCATCTAGTATTGCCTTACCGGCAACTTTTTTTCTTCGCAGCGCATTGATCCAAAACAGCATTAAAGAATGTAATCTTCCTTAGCCTGCAGTAGGATGGTGCTATTGCAAAGTAGTCCAACAGATAGGGTTTCCTTCTTGATCCCTTGCTAGAGAGTGAAAATTTTATACCTGGAGTCTTTAGCACTAATGTATTTTGCTCCGTAAGTTGTGAGTTCATCTCACGCTTGTCGTTAATAGATCTAGCTCCTTGGTCACCTCCTTATAGATAGATGATTCAACAACTGACTGGGCCCTACAGTAAAGCGTATGCTTGTACATCACATTGTGATGATGTTGTTATAGACAGAGATACTTCTCATATTTGCCCTAGTCAAAATCAATGACTAGGATTTCCATGGTGGCATTTGGAGCCATGTCATCGGATTGTGACACAACCTTATAAGTGATGGAAGAAGTTAACCCCAGCAGAGTCACTATTTGTTTCGAGTAAAAAAATCAAACCTAATAAAAATAACGGAAAAAGATTGCAACTTTATATATTAGGAATTACAAGAGAATAAATACACAGTTCTACTCTCAAATATAGAAATTCAGTTCAATATTACAATTCCTCAATAATAAAATTACAACTTTCTTATGTAAATTTGGGAACCTGTGACTATGGAAGCCTAACCAAAGTGTTCTTTAGCCCCTTTGATGACCCGATGATAACCATTTATGTGGATTGTGAGAAAGATCACTAAGAGAAAGGTCTACTTGCTAGAGGTACTGTGAAATCCTTCATGGTGATTTGAATCACCACCTTCTCCTTGTTTAGCTTAATTTCAAAGTTACCTCTTTTGAATGTAGCAATGGAGATCTGAAAACAAAGCAAGGATCTTGTTGACATGAAAATCTTGCTCTTGACACTATGATACTATCTAGGATTTCCTTAATAGATGGATCTTTAAAACCTTTTCAAAGTTGGAAATATTTGGGTATTTATAAAACCTTTTCAAAGTACTATGGATTTCCTTAATAGATGGACATTTAAAACCTTTTCAAAGTACTATGGATTTTCAAATTTTAAATTAATTCCCATGCTTAGATCTAGTGGAAGCAGAAGTAAAAAACTAATGGATGCAAATAGAATCAAAAATCAACTCAAATTCGGGTTTGGAAACCCATGTCGACAGAGCCACCAGCGGGTCACCAGTGGGTCCAGCAGTGACTCCATTTATCGTTAGCATGTGCCTAGAACAGCATGGGGAGTCACCATTGAGCTCACCGGCAGGTTCACAGTGGCTCTGGAGCAAAAAACTCTAGATGTGGAAAATACCCATAACTTCTAATTCTGAGCTCCCATTGAGGAGATTCAAGCGCCACTTGGAAATGAATTCAAAACTCTACAACTTCTTCCTACATAAATTTTTCCATTAAATCTCCATCTAGTCAAAACTAGCATTGAAGTTGATATTGTGCAGCTTCCAGTAAACTTGATTTTACCCAATTCTGATCATCATTTTGACTCATCCTTCGACTACAAAACTCGTCCATTAACTCCTATCATCAATTTTTTAGAGCCTACAATACCTGAGGCATTGACGGTGATTCTCAAATATTATAAAACAGAATGTATGACATAGAATGCAATACCAACCCTTAACAAAGCCCTTTAATTTGATTCTTCATTCTTTAATTAAATTAAACAAAATTTTACTCCAAAGGTTTGCGTGCCTACTTGAATTTTTCTTCCATTTAGTTCCCTTAAGGGCCAACCAACAATTTTGGGAATGTAGCGCATGGGATGGATGTCAAACTTATTCTCACAAGTTGAATTTTCCATGCAAATATAGACAGAACATGTTATCTCGCATGTGTAATCATTCTTTGCTCAAGTCATTAAGCATTGAGAATTACACTTGCACTTTACTATGCCAAGTAGCCATAATGAAGTCTTGACAAAAATTATCCAGCACAAAAACTCTCCTGTAACAAATGAACATCCGTGTCATCATATGGAAAGGAAACAAAAAACTAAACCATACTAGAATTGTTGCAACTACAAAATAACTTGCACATGTCACTGGATTTCTAAATTTAAATATATTCAGAATCATAACTATGCTATTATTGATATAAGCCACCCAAAAATGATAGCAATCGTCTTGATTCAAATGAGATCATGAAAGTGATGCTAGAAATAGGTTTATCGTGCAATGTCATACGAACAGACAAGCGCTAAGGACTCTCATCTAATTTGAGGGACTGCACAAGAAACCAATCAATTCGATACACAGCCTACATCATTTAAAGCCCATGCTGTCATTATATACCCCTGAGCTATATGCTAATTTACTTTATTTAATCATTAGTAAAGTTAACAAATAAGTGATAATGTGAATAACAACCTTTGCTTAAAAAAAAGAAAAGAAAAGAAAAGAAAAGAAAGAATCAAAAAAAAGAAAGAACAAGATAAGAATAGGCTGACATGTAATCTCCTATTGAGAATTAAATGTTGAAATACAGATTGTGCCATAAGCACCAAAGGAAGATCAGTTAATATCTATGTATCATGCTTATTTCTGAAATTAGTCATACCAATAACAGACGTATTTGACATATATTTCACATTGACACTTACAGAACACTTCATGGACACTTCTAGGACATGTATCATACACTTCTTAATTGGGCCCTCATTTTTATTATATAATTTTATGCTAAGACACTTCTAATATACTTCTTGGACACATGTCATTTTTTTTGTTTACTATATAAGTTCGAATAATATGTTTAATTTTACTTATATATTAAAAATATTTAGTATAGCGGGATAATATTGATCCATCATCGAGAATGAAATAAAATAATGAAGATATCATTTAAATGATGCATTTTAAGATTGTAGCATTAGATGTCACTTCTTTTTTCACACACACATATATATAGTCCTAACCTCGCACCCTATATTTTACAAATTTGATGTGTTCATACCCGTGTCCATATGCATACGCATATCCATACCTATTAATGTATATAAGTATTGGTATTATCTGCGGTTTTAAAATAAATATTGTTCAGGAGCAAGATTGCTAACAAAATCCAATATCAGTATTGTACCTGGACCTAAACTATACCAGTTCATGAATGAATATGTTAATAATTTTGAATTTTTTCCCTTTAATTGAGAAAAAGGCCTTGGCCTAAATGGTAAATACACAGGGTTTAGAAGCTAGACGCCAAGCAAAATAATGGGGGAGATCTAGCTACAGTTAAAATGGACCAGCACCTGATCCAAACCTATTTATTTATACAAAAAATATTTATTGAAAAAGGCAATGCTTTATAGAAAAGCCTAATATACAAGTCAAACCTGACCTAATCCAACCTGATCATACCCGCTTATCAGTTAGATAGAATTTGAGGCATCAAATATAATTGAACTTAGAACTGATCCATTCACAGTAGGATAGGGTCTTAATATATTAGTGTTACCTGTAAGTGTTACCCTCATGTCTGAGTTCGGGTAGAGTAACCCAATAGAAAGTCTATATGGGGCCAAAACGTAAAGTAATTTTCCTCTCATGATTATCAATTCATGGGGAGTAATGGACAGAGGCAGTTGAATTATTTGGGCAAAACACGTTAGAGAAAGGGAGTAAGTATAGATGTTGAAAGAGTTTCAAAATATAAAACCAAATAAGGTAAACGAGCCCCTTCACTAGGCATACGCAACCTCAAATAAGAAAAAACAGAAAGGAAGAAGTACGAGGAAGAGGGAGGAGAGCATCAAGGTTGAGCTTAGGATAGACAAGAATTGAAGGGGAGAAAATGGAGAGAAAAGCAAGGATGTATGTTTGGATATACAAAACCCTCAGAATTATTTATTTAGATTCCATTCTTCCAATAGATTTACGAAATCCAAGGGATAATCTTATTTGCCTGTCATTTTTTTTTTTTAGTAAAATATGAAGAGCTACAATCTAAAAACTAATTGAATCCTTTGGATGGCCATGATATTCCTTTCATAATTTAAAGGATTTAACTTGGCTACTATATTACTTTTTAACCGGAAATTAGAACTTTGAAGAGAACAAATGTAACACCCAAATCAACGTATTGAATTATAGTTCTAAGAATTTCCACCCGAAAGGTTGACTACTAGACTAATTTCGACCGAAAATTATTTATTTGCAACGGAAAAATGGGACATCCAAACTTTTTTTTTTTTTTAAGATAAAGGAGTTCAAACAAACATTTTCATTTTGTAATCCTTAGAATTTCCCCTCTTCCATCCCCCCCCCCCCCCCCCCACCCTCTTTCAAAATAAAAATATCATCAAAGAAATATAAGTGCAATCCAAAGAAGTCTCATATGAAACAATTCTCATGTGAAACAAAAACCAAAGGATTTTATCCAAATCATCCATAGAAGCCCTTACAGAAAGAGAGAAAATCAAGGTAAAGGTAAGTACTTAATCCATTTCGCAAGAATTAGGAAATTTTTGAGATCAACGCCAGATTTTATTTAAGTTCTTAATGTGAGCCGATAGTTGAGCTTTGAGATTAAATCCATGGAAAAATGGAGAACTATTTATAGTGGGGTAGTTAGAAAACAAAGAAAAGATAAGAAAGAGAAGAGACAGGAGGTTATCTTGTAGCATTAAAAAAAAAGGACTGGCGCTAGAAAGTAATAAAAGTAAAGAAACTATAAAATTTACTAAGAACTTTCCTAACAGTTAAGCAGCTTTTCAGTTATGGTCTTTAGGATTAGTTTAGTTGATATGAAAAACAATTCAAGAAAATTTTTCTCGAAAACTTAAACTTAAATAGGAGACTTATTAAGAACTGCAATCCTTCCCTTCACAAGTCTCCGGTTATTGTATATATATAAGTAACCGATTCATCTTTTCAGTGCATTGTATGGATGTTTTTCCTCTTACTTAATTAAGTTTTATAATAATACAAATATTGTGGATTTTAATAGTTACTGAGTGATGGATTCTTTCAAATTATTATTGAATATTATTAGTAAAACATGTCTTGTGGATTGAGTTTCTCGAAGAAGACAAATCCGTTGGCATGTGGTCTATGATCAGTAGTCACAGACACGAGTGTCGCACTCTGACACATATACGGGGTGTCGAACAAGACATGGTAACCCTCCAATACCTAGACACAAAGAAATGGCTATATATGTATATTTTTAAAATGTATGTATATTTAAATCATACAATTATATGTATTGGATTTTAATAGATACTGAAGAAGTTAAAAAAAAAAACAAAAATTAACATAAAAAATAATTTTTTTTGGTGAAAAGGGTCTACGAATATATTGTATATTGTGCATTTAATGAACATTTAAACCTTTTTATGTTCCAAAAAGATTGTCTTGTCCAACACAGCTAGATACATCACTTTTTCATTGGGGAAAGTGTCATACATACATATTAGCAGAGGATGTAGTTCTGTATACATCTGTCAAATATATATATTAGTACTGATTTAAATGATAAATCTATTTAGAGTTAAGGGTAAAGCAGGGGGATTTCCTTCCATCCAAAGTGTATCCTAATTATATAGAAGTTGGGTTAGTTTGGAAAAAGAGTTGTATATCCATTCCATCATACTAACATCTAACAAGGTTGCAAAACCACAATCTATACATAGTCCAAGTGTGCACAACACTTAAACAAATTATGCACCAATTAAATGGATCACACTGCATTTTGCAAAATGAATTTTTGTTTTTTGAAAGTATAAGTGTGCCTATGTATGTACTTCCCTTCCCCATTTTAGTTTCTTTCAATGGTTACATAACCAAATGCAACTGACATATCCCTTGCTAAATCAAAGAATTAAAAACAATTAATTTACCTAATTTGAAATAAAGGTTGTTGCATTTTTTACAACCGCTTGCTACAGAAGTTTGGCAAAAAATTCCCAATAATTCACTATATTAAAGTATGTACCCAATATTCATGTCCAAGAAAGATGTAGCAAATAGACCTAACAATTGAATTATTTAATGCTAAATACATGAGAGATTATGCCTTTGTTTACATTTCTTCCATCATTTCTATAAACACTAGGCGTCAAGAATAGCAAAAATACAAACCAAAACCATAAGCGATGGCCGAATTGTACTCGTTCCTCACAGTATAATCCCCATCAGCGTACCAAGCAATCTCATCTCCTTTGTTGATCTCGCGCGGGCTAAGCAAACAACACAAGCTCGGTCAATCAACCAAAAACACTCCCATAAACCTAGCTAGCAAACAGAAAAAGACAAAATTACCTAAGCGGCCGGAACCGAACGGTGACGGTGACGTTCTCCTTCGCCTTCGATATGATATCCGGCGGCGGCTGAGACGAGGACGGGCTCACCGGAGACACCGGCGACAACCTCGACGGCGGCCGAGACGAGGAGGTAGACGACGGGGTCACTGGGCGAGCGAAGGTGGAGGAGTTGGAGGAGGGGGTAGAGGGGCGAGGGTTCGATTTGGGGGCCGGCGGCGGCGGAGCTTTCCTCGATCGGAAAGGGGAGATGCTCGACCTCGATGATCTGGACGACATTTCTTGCTATTTTAGGAAATCTAGGGTTTTAGGAGAGGAGGAGGAGGGGGAGGGGGAGGTGGAGTCGCCGGTTGCTGCTCACACTCTCTCTGCCGCCATCGGTCCCATGGGAATAAAAAGAAAGAGGAAAGTTGAGTTTGCTTTTAATTTCCCTCTCTCGAGTTCCTAAGCTGCTTTGCTTTTACCGGGTGGTAACGTTACCGATGAGTGGAGGTGAGCAGAATCCAGGAGGGGCGTGGGTTCTTTAGTTTGTATTTGGGAGGGAGATGGTTTAGTCGCAGCCCTTTTTCTCTTTTGGGTAATAAATGCAACTTACTTTTTTATTTCTACTTTTGTACTGGTTGTTAAAGCGAAACTACTTTTTTTTTCCTTTTTTTTCAATTGCTTACATGGATTAGCAAAATTGGAAATTTTATTTTCACCATAAAATGAAGTCGCGCCAAAACTAGCATTAGACCAAAAATTAAGAATTCGATTATCAAGTATTGAAATTTGAAAATTTGCATTCAAATCCAATTGATTGATTGGTTAGCGATGCAAGACAACGGGACGTACATGAGACAGAGCCATACATTGCCTTTGATTCTTCTGGAGCACAACTAAGCCTTGCCCCCTTCAAATGTCCAATTGCCATTGGATTCCACTGATAATACACCCAAACAAATAAAATAAACAATGAAATAATTTGTTTGTTAGTGCACAAGAGCGGATCCATAAGAATAAAAAGGTAACCTCACCCGGTGGACAATCCGATGTATGAGTGATAACCAACAATGTGTTAAAAAAAAAAAAATACGAGCATACTGATTTTTAAAAGACTAACTAGTATTCATCAGGAGATTGTTTTTGGATTTAAAAAAAAAATTATTTGTACCTAATTAAACTTTGATTTTGTGTTCTGATGTTTTGTTTCTCATTCGAAACTTCATTTGTTATCTTATTGGTTAAGAAAAAAACCATAATTCCTATATATGAACAATTTCTCTTGGGAGAAAAAAAAAATTCTATTGTTGTTTTAACCATCGCAATTGATAGAGTTGGCTGATGGAGCGGAGAAAGCAAGGAGGGAGAAAAAGAAATTAAAAAAGGATACTTAAGGAAAATAAGAGGATGTCTTTAGAAAGAAAAAAAAACAGAAATCCTTATTGGCTGACCTTAGAAGCTGGGTGCCCTTAGGAAATTAAGGTGTGCCTTTAAAATTTTCCTTCCTTTAAAGCCATAGCTCGACCGAATCTCCCCTATTATACAAACTCAACTAATTTCTTTTTTCCTTGTTTGGACATTCGATCTCGACAAACATAATATTTGTGCATGGGTTTTGTTGATAAGGTTGAAATCCACTAAAACTTTCATCGCATGAGTGCATTTTTCCAAACTAACTACAAAAAAGAACAAAAAAATCCATAAATCGATCAAGAGTGAAAAATATTTTCAAATTAAGACCAATGCGAACTTGGTAAGTCCGGGTTCGTCATTTAGAGGAATCCAGGCTTGCCATATAAATATGATGTCCATAATTCACAAGACCGGATTTAATCTAATTTATATTTTTTCTTTGTATTCCAATTTCTATTTAGGATTTTTTTTTTTTTGACAAACAATTTAATATTACTAATCCTATTCTCTGCTATTAATTGTTATCCATTTCTATGTTCATAGAGTAATGCATAATTGATGACAATCAAGTATACAAAGATGACCAAAAGAAATGAAGATTTTTTTTTTAATGTGAAAAATAAAAAAAGAAAATTATAAAATTTTCATGGTGAAGGAAAATGATATTCTTCCATATTAATTATTAATTTTTGTGTGCTAGTTGATTACTATAGACTTTGATAGTGATTAACTCGTATGGAAGAAAAAGAAGAAAAAATTCATTTCATATTAGAAATCGTTTCAATAAAAAAAGGAATTTTTTTAATAAATAGTTATATTTTATTGACTTGCTAATTTTATATTATTGACAATTAAAAAAATGAGAAAGAAAGATTTAACGGTGCATTTTATTAATAATGGAATTAAATTAAATAGTAATTAATATTTTTTTTTGAAAAAACTTATAAATGGTAAAGTATTAATAATAATAAATCAATGAATTGGGATCTAGTGAATATAAATTTCTCAAAATGCTATATCTGAACGTACCAAATCTAGATTATCGTAAATGGGAGAAATATTTTCCTCCGGATCAATGAGTTTTTAAATTTTTTATAGCTCTTCGGAAAAATTGCTCTATGTCATAACGTTACGAGAGAGCAAGAGCTAGCCTGAGTTATTCTCTATAAAGACACTGGAATAGCTTAGTTAAGTTGCATATATATTGATCAGCTCAAAAGAATAAGAATGTATGGTAGTCATTTTTTTTTTCTTGTTGTATACAAATTTTTAAACTAAAAAAATTAAATCTAATTTATTTGAATTTTTGCACACATCAATTACCATTATCCCTGCTCAAGAGAGACTTGGTTGAATACCATCACATTGGCAAAAGTAAGGTTACACTGCTGACAGCAACATTCCTCTGCATTCGAGGTTATGTGGCTGTCTCTTTAATGACCTCTCGTGTTGTTGGGCAAATATTGCTTTCGAGTATGGCTCATGTATGGGAAGAAGAGTTAGATGCTGAAATCGATGGATCATCGACAAGCTGCTGTACGGTTTTGGATTCTCTTCAAAGTCGGCCCACTAATCGAGCAATCGGGCGGGTCAAGGTTCCAAATTTTTAGCTCAAGGACATGTACGAAATGGGCTTGTAGCATATATATCAAATGATCTTGATCCATGGCCTTAGAATATGCCTAAGATGATTCTTTTCTAATTTGTAAGAAGTTTTAAATTTAATTTTAGTAAAAATTAATTTTGAAAAAACTATGAGTGTGGATTTAATTGGGAAAAGATAGCCTTAAACTGTGCAAATCACGACAAAGAGAATGGACATAGGAAGATAAGAAGCCTACAACATTTAAGTTTAAAAAAAAAAAAAAAAAAAAAAAAAGCGTACAATATTATATCGATCTGCATACACTAGAATTTACGCAAATTAAGACATTACAGTGATCTAAAGACAGCAAACAGCCATTCGGGGAAAAATTAAGCCCATATTCGTCGTTTCGACGTCCTAATATCAACCTACAAAAAGCTCAAAAAAGAAAAAAATTTATCAACCTACAAAAATATTTAGCCACAATATCTATGCAAACCCCACGTACCCCACATCAAATCTCAGCCCACTCGGTCTCATCGCCGACACGATCTCAATCTGACGCCTCTACCCCCTCGATCCCCGGTCAGCTCGCCTGAGTAACCCCCCGTCCCACGCGCACCGCACGCGCCCCCTCCCCTCCCCTTAGAACGGCTTGTGCAGGTACATGAACATGTCCTGCAGCGGGTCCTTGAACAGCGGCGACATGAGGGGCCCACCACAAGCCCCCTCCAGCACCGGCGGCAGGAACGACGGCACTGTGGCATCGACGTTACTAAACGGAACCGCGAGGGCTCTGTCCAGCTCCCCCCACCTCGGCTGGCTCTGCACCTCCCTCTCGCAAGTGAACTCAGGCGACAGCACGTGCTCCGAGCAGCTCGAGTCCGCGTGCAGCCTCGGCAGCGAGTCCGACGTGTCGAAGTAGAACAAGTCATTGTTCGCCGCCGCCGGCTGCTGCTGCACGTTCGGTACCGCGGAGGTCAGCTGCTGCATGATGTTGGTCTTCTGGTCCGGGGCGGGCCGGATGAGCCTCGGCCCAGCGGGCTTCTTTTCCGGGCCGGCCTGTTTCTCCCCGCCGCTTTTCTTCTTGTAGATGCGGCACAGGACCCAGTCGTCCAACTGCAAACGTTCGTCAAAAAATATTATTAGCCCCAAGAAATATCTTTGTCCTGTCCTTTTCATGATAAGATAAGAACAAAACGAGATGCTAGCTGGAATCTGGTTCCGTTCACACTAGCCCAGCCCACATTGGCCCATTACAAGCCCAATAACGCAAATTACTTCTACTCACCCGCAGGCTGTTCTTCTTGCGGACGGACCGGTCCACGTCAGCGAGCCGGTACTCGTGCATGATCCAGTTGGTCTTGTCGCCCTTGGGGGCTTTTCCGGCATAAAACACGAGCGCCTTCTTTATCGCGACCGGCCTGGGCGAACCGACCGGCTTGTCGGCCCCGGTCGCCTTCCAGTATCCCGAACCGGCCGCCCGGTTCGGCCTCGACCCGTTCGGATACTTCCGGTCCCTCGGCGAGAAGAAGTACCATTCCTTCTCCCCGTACAAGGCCAGTCCTGCCAAAAATTGTCACAAATTACAATTTAGTTAAAATTCAAGTACTAAACTGAAAAAAATGGAGGGTTGGAAATGAAAATTCTGAATTACCAGGGAGCTCCCAGGGGTCGTATTTGTAGAGATCGATCTCGGCGATGATCGGAACGGCCAGGGACAAGCCAGCGCTCTTTCGACACAGGTAGTGCATCACGAGCTCCTCATCCGTCGGATGGAACCTGAACCCAGGGGGTAATTGCAAATCTCCGCCGCTCATTTTTTGCGAAATTGAATTTTTTTTTCGCTTTAGACCCTCAATTTCTTTCGTCTCTCTCTCTCTCTTCTCGCAAAGCTTTGCTCTTCGTCGGTGTTTATGAACAGAGGAGGGAGCTTGAACCTTCGGACGCGAGAGGGGGACGCTTATAAAGGGAAGGGTGCGGGGATAGAAAGGGACGCGTGTCGAGAGGGCGTTGCAGCTTCCGGAAGAGCACGTGGGGCCCTTGGTGGGAGAGTGGCGTCCCGCCAAGTTGACCTGGGCCCCGCACACGTGTCGCGAATCCCCCGGGGCTAGCGAGAACGTCGGCTCCGCTATCCTGTCACCGCTTACGTCAGCGGTTTTGTCGGTTCGTCCACGTCAGCGGGGGGGGCGTCGCTTCCGGATAAGTACGCGCGGGGGGGGGGTGGCCCGTACCCCCCCTCCGCCGTCGGTGGGGCCCGCCGCCGCAAGCGTTCCTTGAGGCGACACGTGTTAGGGGGGTTGAAATTTGACGGTCGCGTTGCTTCGAGGAAAGGGATGAGGATTTTGTTGCTATTTAGGGGCAGGTTTTTTTGGACGGGAGCTGCTGCGAATTCCTTTTTTTTTTTTACAGAAATTTCAGAAAATTTCCTTTTAATCATTTTATTTATGTTCAGAAATTAGTAAAGGAAGGAAAAAAAAAAAAAAGTTTGAAGAAATTAATATTAATATGACTCAAAATCTTCTATTTCTTTTTCTATTTATTTCTGGTATTACACTATTGTTTCCATAAAAGTGCTTATTAGGACCATTTAATTTCATTAATTATTAGAATGATATTAAAATTGTAAGAAATGTAAAAAATAAGATGGAACTATTAAAAATTCTTCATGACTTTCTGTATTGAGACTCACTTCTAAATGAGTCTCAACTTTTTTTCAATTTTGAGAGTTAATACTATTTTTTTCCCATCAAATTACTTTTTTTGTCGTATGTTGATCTCTAAAAAAATAATGTTATTATTAAATATACTTATACTTCTGGTAGGATGCTTTACTTTTTGAGATAGATCAATATATTCACTGTTTGGATAGATCAACTTTCGAATAATTTTTTTCGTGATTCTAATTTTCTCACGTACTTGAAAAGAATAGATGACATCATTTTTGAGCAAAAATAGTATTGGAATTTTTTATATCAAGGGGAGTGAGGTATAAACTCTTATTCCACTTCCATTACTAGTCATCTCACACGTGGCGGCAAGTTACTATTATATACGAAAGAGAGATAATTGAGTGAGTCATCTCAATTATGGTCAACAAAAGTTGTTAATTATTTAATTAATTAGTGGGTGCATTATGGGAAAGAACAAGGGCAAGGGTGGGTGGTGAGAGGAGGAGGAGCAACACGTCACCACAGTGTGTGGGTGTGTACGATGCATTGTTTCTATTTTTATTTTAATTAATTTATAATTATACTAGCTTAGGAAAGGGGTATGGGGTAATCGAGGAGCACGTGGTGTGTTTAAAAATTTTGGAAATATTAAAAGAGTTGGTGCGTACGCGTGGACAAAGGGGTTGAAGTGAGTACTGTTGCTTTGCTCCCCGTTTGCATGGGTTGGAGTTAGAAAGTCCAAAGCTACTGTTTTTTTATTTTTTATTTTTTTCTCATGTAATATGAGTTTGAAATATTTGATTGTCTTGGGTGCTTAGTTAACAGTCACATCTCGTGGACTCGCTTGGTTGGCTCATTGAGTAGTCTGAATAACTTTTGAAAAGTACTGAGATATAAAAGAACATATAGAATAACGAGGGAAAAAAAACGGGAAAAATGAAGATTTTAGTTAGCAAGAAATATGAAAATATCTAAAATTATTTATATCTAATAGATGGAAATCATTATAGTAATAGGTAAAAATAAACTTTTTTTACCAAATTATAACATACTTTAAATCTAACATATTCGATCTTGTGATGTTGTTGTCATATATGTAACTTATTCGTTTGAAAATAAAAGTTACTATATAACATGCTTAATTGCAAAACATAATTATATTTTAATTTCTCCACGGTCAAATTAAAAGGGAAAATAATAAGTTAATTACAGAAATTACTCACATACTATTATTATGAGTATATCGTTATTATCCTTTTATAAAATATTTTCTCATGGAGACCATGGATACGAGTACAAGTGGAAATAAATTTACCGTTAATAGGGAAAGAAAAGAAAAAACTTAATGATATATTAGGTATAATAATAGATTTTACAAATTTAAAGCTTTGTTGAAATTAAGGGCACACCTCTACAAATAATGGTCTTGAATGGGGCCAAAAAACTATGGGGCACACTCCTTTCAACTCATGATTCCCCTAAAAAATTCTTTACCTTCTACACACGTCCTCTCAGAGTTTTGGCTTCACATACCAACCCCTCCTTTATTGTTGTTAGCAAACGTGAAGCTACCACATTCGTCGTCCAAACTGGAGAAGACACGTGCTCAGCACACCCACGCGGTCCGCAGCAAAAAGTACACCCCCTTTGAATTTGGATTCAATGGGGATGGGCTTTTGGTGTAGCTAGCTAGCTCCAAGCTTTTGTTCATTGTACCTAATAATCTAAAGTTTGTTAAGCCAAGCACTTATCCTATCCTATCCTATCTATCGTTTTCTATTTATTCATGAGTTTTCTTTGTTTGTATGTGCCACGTGGAGGTCCTTGGGCACACCCTTGTATTGTTGATGATATATAAACTTGCATAGTTATTGGAGTTGGTTGGCATACATATGGGGTGGTCTTAAGTTAACTATACATATATGCATCAAGTAAATTAAATATATAATAAGTAAATAAATTATAAATATCTTATAGTTATCGTTTGGAATGAATTAGATTTTTCTTTTTGTCACATAGCGTTTGTAGATACATAGTTTTGATATTTTTCTAGAAAAAGTAAATTATTTGGACTTCATACTTAATTAGTGTCTAATAACATCTCAATAATAAGATGGAGAGGTTCAGCTTGTTTCTCCATAATTTCAATTTTGGCTTTTAGTCCTTGTCGTGTCTTATAATTTTTCTCATAAGCTTTTTAAGAGGTATTTGAACTTAGAAATTCATTTCTAATACGATACGAACTATAAGAATAAATACATATTAATAAAAAAAAAAAATATTCTTTTGATTAGTAAATTAATTTTAAATATATTATTTTTTACAACATTATCAAATTGTGAGTCGAACTCAAAATCTCTCGCAAATTTAAATTATTCGATTTAGATATTTTTAGGATTCTTACAAAATCATAATCTTTTCTTTGACCCCTTTCAACGATGATATGGTAAATTTATATAATATTTTATTTATTTTACCTAGTCAAATTTCAAAAGCTAGCTAAAGTTTGGCAAATATATATTTCTTTTCTGCACTCCACGTGCATGTGAATCTTGTATATTCGATAAGGATTGTCTAGAGTGGAAACAAATTCCGTTCAGATGCTATTCTCTTGCCAAACTTATGGCACGTGAGTCTCATGCAAGTCATTTATTCTACCAGCAACATAGATATTTGTGTTCTTACGTCACCATTACGTCACGCATATGATGTGCTTGGACTAGACCCACCTCTGGAGCTTGTGATTGGAGTTTCAAACGAAATCTAAGATATCCATCAGCACATTTACTGCACCAAAATCTTGGAGACTTTTTTTAAGAGTCAGATGTATAATGTGAGTCCCGATAGCTGCTAGGGCTGCAGCTTGTCGAATTCATGTATGTTAGAATATTAAATTTTTGAATCAATTTATTAGTTCAAAAATAAATGAATTAGGTGAATAGAAAATAATTTTAAAGAGAAGTACATAACAAAGTGAAAAAAAAGAAAAGAGAAAAGAATAGTCTCACATCAGATAGAGTGTTGCTAGGATGCGGATTTATATAGAATTGTTTGTTCCATATCATTGCTTATGTAAAAAGAGGAGAAACCTTAAGCACTACGGGTGGTGCTACGCACGCACACGCGCATGCATGGGCTCGAATGGACGTTTAGGGCACTTGGCACTTTGCAGTTACCGTTAAAACGGTCATATAAGTTTTTTTTTTTTACTCTTTTCGTTTTCTTCTTCTGCAGACAAAAATAATTGTCTTTCAGACAGAAGTTTTCTGTTTTCAAAAGAACAGTTATGTCCATTTATGTCCTACACTGCATCATACACAAAACAGAGAACATTCTTCATCAGATTCGCCAGAGAAACAAGATTGCATATTCTTTCCTGTTGTAAACCGTTCGTTGTATCCTAGGAGACCGATGCCCGCTGTAATCCAGAAGCAAAACGGTGGATGGCGAATCGGTTTTAAGCAGATAGTGTCAAACACCAGTCTCGATCATCTTCCATTCACCTTCTGCATACACGCTTCCAATCAAGTAAAATATTCTAATTTTGTTTTTCATTTTTTAGATAATTAACCTGTATATAAATATATAGATATTCTGCTACTCTCTACTAGATAATAAAATCAATTCAGATTGTGAATAATTTTAACTTTGTCTATAGATCTAAGTAATAACAATAGGTAATAAGATATAATTTTATTAGTATTATTACAATACAGTTCTGAATCTTTTATGCAAACAAATCAATTCAGATTTATTATGCAATATCATCTTTCTGGTTGAATTAATAGAAAATATATCTTTCTAAACTTTTACAGTAATAATTTTGGCTATATTAATCTAAAAATAACCAACACTGCTCACATTGAATCTAATACAATATTTGGAATGACTTATTGTTATGTCCTAGTTACGTACTCATGTTGAATACAATACAATGCACTGTGAAATTCCCAATCAAAAATTTCAACAATTCAAAATATAATGGCATAGCTCTCAGTTTACAATATTCTAGCACATAATTTTATATAAATTCACATTTTAAACTATATATAATACAAAGAACATTATTTCTTAAGAAATACAGAGCATGGTGGAAATACATTTACAGTGCTACATTTCTCATGTAGACAAAAGTACTAGAAAAACTATAAGTTTTATTTTTTTAAATTATTATCTTAATTAATTAAGAAAAATCAAATTGTATAGAATTAAAGCATAGAATCATGAGAGGTTTTAATGGTTAGAGCATAATAGTTAACCTAGTTTCACCTGACTTAAAAAAAAAATTAGTTACTCATTATTGAAACAGATATAAACACAAGAAGAGAAAAAAGTAAATATAATTAAATAAGAAAGTAATTATATTAATAGACATGGAATTACAACAGACGAAGGGGAACTTCTAAATGGGCACAAGTTTTTTCCTAGTGAGCCCAGTTAAAACTCCCAATATATAACAACTATGCCCTCTAAAAAAAATTCCCATCTTACCCTTCTTCCTTCACCCGCTTCTTCCGTCCCTCCCGCCGTTCGGACTGACAGTCCGAACGAACTAACTCCGTTCGGACTGTCAGTCCGAACAAATCACGTTCGTTCGGACTGTTCGGACTGTCAGTCGGAATGAATCAAGTTCGTTCAGACTGTCAGTCCGAACGAACTTGATTTGTTCGGACTGTCAGTCCGAACGAATCCGACCTGTTCGGACTGACAGTCCGGACAGGAGCTTGATTTGGCCACTGCCTCATCGACTCTATTTACTTATAAAAATTGATATATCATTAGTTAACCGAATTTAACGTCAGTTTATGGACTTATATTAATAACAAATTATACATTATTATCGAAATATAGGGAAGGAAGAAAAAAAACATACAATTATACACTGACACACTGATACACCAACCCATTGATACTCTGATACATCGTTTATTGCGATACAATGATACACCGACAAACAATGATACAATGATACACAAATACAATGATACTGCTGATACACAAATACAATGATACTCATGATACACCGATATACTGATATAATGATACTTGGATACACCCATACAATGAAACAACGATACAATTACTGATATAATGAAATAGTGAAGATTATAAATAGGGTTCCCTACGTATAAAACAAACAATATTTTATACAGATTAAAGAAATACGATCAAATACAAACGTAGTGTTTATATTAAACGAACAAAAAGTGACCAATAGGGTTCATTACAAAAAAAAAACCATAAATTCAACAAATTCGTCAAAATGTTTGCAAAATAAGTTTACACCGGCGACGTGAAGTTCCTTACATCATCCATATCATTATACATCTCACACATTGATCACTGTCTCCTTGTCTTCCTCGGGGGTTGACGTCTGCTTCTGATTCGAGTCAAATTTACTGTATCGGGTGCATTAGGAGTGGATTGATCTTGACTTGGTTCCTCTGCTTCCTTCTTCTAGTCTTGCACTATCATATCTGATCAAATTCGGAGTTTCTATATTTAATTCAGTATTTACGGCCACTTCGATTTCTCTCTCTCGTATCGGGCGTTGGATTTGTGGTCGAGATGATGCTTTCTTCCTTCTTAAAGGGGCAGTTGGTCGAACACGAGAAGATTCTGCCGGATCCATCTATATAATACAAAGATATTTCATTCATAGATACTTTTTATCAAAACAATAAATTTTCTATGTGCAAATAAGTAGTAATAAAGTATAATTTGCTACAAATATCATATTTTATCTATTTATTTTTAACCTACAAGATAGTGTAATATTAAAATTTAAAGACACTGAAACCGTTCTGTGTTACTTAATCAACCATTATGACAATATCATTAAACTTCTAAATTAATTAATAAATTTTAATATTAACATCTATAATTAGAAAATAACTAAATTTTCGCATATTTTACAACTACGATTACAATATTATATTTTCTTCATAATTATAATCTAAATATTAAAAAACAAAATTAACAAAAAAATGTACTCGTTTAGAATTTCCCGATTGTAAGTTATTATCAAACCAAATAAGAAGTTTTCAGTTTTCAGGACAGTCACAGAGCAAATAAGAATAAACTAAATAAAATAAAATTAAAATTAAATTAGAGGAGACTTACAGTGGAGCTCAAAACTTTGAGATCAAGAGAGAAGAAATGAGGAAGCGGAGGGTGGGGGTGTGGCAGCGGAGAGTGGGGGCGGAGGGTGGGGGGTGTGGCAGCGGCGGGTGGGGGCGGAGGGTGTGGGGGCGGAGGGTGTGGGCTGTGGCAGCGGGGTGTGGGGGCGGAGAGTGGGGGGCTGTGGCGGGGGGTGTGGCAGCGGGGTGTGGGGTGTTGGGCTGTGGCAGTGGAAGCGGCGGAGGGCGGCGGAGATTGGCAGCGGCGGCGGCGGGTTGGAAGGAGAAGAGAGGAGAGAGGGATTTTTGGGTTTGGACCGGTGGAGAGGAAGTGAGGAAATATAGGTTAAGGGTATTTTGGGAATTAAATTGGGCTCACTAAGAAATTCTATCCTCTTCTAATCTTATACTGGGCTCACTAGGAAATCTGAGCTCACTAGGAAAAAAGTTGTGCCCCGTTAGAAGTTCCCCAGACGAAGACCAAAAATTAGCATCCGAAACTGTTTCAACCCGGCCCATTACTTGTTCTTTGGTGCGAATGGGACATCTGTGATGTTCAGTGGGCCAGAAATAAACCAAATTTGGGCTGCGCAAAGTCCAAAAGTCATACAGCTGGTGCTTGCCAGTGGGCTGTTAAGGCATTGGCAATAACCCAGAATGCACACCCCCAAATGTATAAGGGCACAACAAGCAGGAGTGCGCGAACGCGAGCACGAGCCCTTGAACAGTGCGAAGGGTGGCACCTGACGTCACACACGTTTGGGGTGTGCCTTTATAATTTCCCTGCTACATAGCCATTAAACTAATAAGTATTGGTAGGCCTTGCAGAGTTCTCATGAGATGGATTGCACTCGGGAAAATTCTAAAGGCACCTCTCCCATCCAAATATTTTCAAGGGGATACCCTTTAAAAATGTGTGGCATGTGCTATTATATATTTGGGGTGTGCCTTTAAAATTTTCTTGCTACATAGCCATTAAACGATAGGTATCTCCACTGCTTCATGTGTTTGTTTGGCTAAGAAGAAAATTAGAAGTTACTTCCACTAGAATAATGTGGATCCTATATGGCACCCCTACTTCTCATTTTCTCTTTCCCTTAATTTTGATTGGAAGTGCTTTTGAAACTCAAGTAACAAAATAATATATTTGTTGAAAGTCCCTTCTACTACATCAAAACTCCGAAACTGTAGTGAGGGTTGAGCGAAATTATTTTATATTTTAACACACTCCCGCAGGTTGAAAACTCATTTTTGGGTAGAAACCTGCGCTTTACGCAGCGGTATAATTTTTTAAAACCCTCAAGCGGTATAATTTTTTTTTTTTAAAACCCGCAATTAAAATGCGCGCCCAATAGAAATCGAACCTAGGTTGCTCTAATACCATTTTGAAGAAAATAGAGGGAAAGCGGAATGAAGAAAATATACAATATTAATATTGTGGTTTATGCACAATATTAATTTTGAAGAAAATAATTTCACTTATGGTGGTTTATGCACTCAGAAAAGAAGTTAGAAGAGGCACCAGAATTCTGGTAGCTCTGATACCATGTTGAAAGTCCCTTCCACTACACCAAAACTCCGAAGTTGTAGTGAGGGTTGAGCGAAATTATTTTATATTTTAACAATATTAATTTTTATTAGTTTCTAATTATTGATTTTCAATTCTACTAAATTAACAAATATATTAATATTATTATTTATTTTATTTGATAATAAAATTATATATTTTTTCTATTACGCTTTTTACTTTTAAGAGTGAGCATACAAACGTTTGAATTATATTGAAAAACTCTCTTCTTAAATTTTTATTTTGGAAGCTACTTTAATTTTTCTTTCTTACTCCATCCACTTCTAAGAGCCAAACAGACATGTGGCAAACAACCTGTGACCGACCGGTGGCGAACAACCCAACGGATTTACATCCATGACCAAACGACAAACATGTAGTTTGGTAGGTAACCATCAAATATATGCAAGTCCGCTTGGTGGCTCGCCACCGATAAGAGATGATCTGGCTAATAAAAATTTGGCCCGACACACATTTGTTTGTTGGCTGGTGTGCACCGAATGGGCTTTTTACCGTTCATGGGTGGGACGTAGTCAGCTAGCTCTAGTCGACCCACACCTTTTTGATTATTATCATGATATTTCTTTTAATTGTCCAAATTATCTCACTCTCGAGTTTCTTCATTGGATTGCTAAAATTGTGAATTACTCTTTATTTTTGAATCAAAACTATATTTGCCTTAGAGACATGTTTATACCAATAAAGGAAATTGAGCAAATAAATGGATATTCCCATGACGTTTAGATAGACCAACAAGATCTTTACACGTGAAGGGGTTATTTAAAAAAAAGAATTAGGTGGAGGCATTTTCAGCAGCCTTTTTAGTCTTTTTAGTACATGATCCTATTGGTCCATCTAAGCGTTATATGACGGAAAATTCACTGACAGTGAAGGGGATTCCTTCACTAGCGCTTATGTGGTCCAATAATTGTATTACACATGACGCCACTCATAGGGCGATTAAGGAAATTCTTTTATTTGTTATTTTGAGTGGTGTCACATGTAATACAATTATTGAATCACCTCTAAGTGCTAGTGAAGGAATCCCTTTCACCGCTAGTGAATTTCCCGTTCTCTCTCTCTCTCTCTCTCTATATATATATATATATATATATATATATATATATATGAGAAAAATAGAAATGAGCTGACAACTCATGCAAGTTACCTGAGCTGCAGTTCATTTCCACTATCTCCAATAATAATTTTTTTAAAAATTCTTTTGTATTATGATCTCGATCCCCTAGGGTTCACTCTTACCCAATTTATTGGGTTTTAGTTTTGATTTGGTCCTCCATCAAGTTAACACAAAATTAATGGTTTTTAAGTAATACAATATTTTATATGTAGTTGATGAAAGGGTAAATGAACTCCAAAATTTATGAAATTTAATCTGAAAGAAGTTAAGGAGGTAGAGATAACAATTGCAAAAAAATATTGAAGAAAGATCATAGAATCGTTATAGTTAAGCCGCTAGCTCACGTAACTTTTCCTGAGCTGGCGGCTCACCTACAGTAATCCATATATATATATATATATATATATATATATATATATATATATATATATATATATATATATATATATATATATATATATATATATATATATATATATGAGTAAACGGGAAATACACCGGCGGTGAAGGGAGCTCCTTCACCGCCGCTTAGGTGGTCCAATAAAATTATTACACGTGGCGTCACTCAAAGGGCGATTAAGGAAATTTATTTATTTGTTACCTTGACTGACGCCCCGTGTAATAATTTTATTGGCCCCCCTAAGCGGCGGTGAAGGAACTCCCTTCACCGCCGGTGTATTTCCCGTTTCCTCATATATATATATATATATATATATATATATATATATATATATATATATATATATATATATATATATATATATATATATATGAGAAAAATGAAAATGAGTTGACAGCTTACGCAACTTATCCGAACTGCAGTTCATTTCCACTATCTCCAATAATCTTTTAAAACAATTTCTTTTGGATTATGATCTCGACCCCCTAGGGTTCACTCACACCAAATTTCTTGGGTTTTAGTTTTGATTTGGTTCTCCATCAAGCTAACACAAAATTAACGGTTTTCAATGAATAAAACATTTTGTATGCACTTGATGGAAGGGTAAATGAAATCCAAAATTTATAAAATTTAATCTGAAATAAGTTAAGGAGGTAGAGATAGTGATTGTTAAAAAGAATTAAAGAAAAATCATTGGATCATTATAGTTTTGCCGCTAGCTCACGTAACTTTTCCTGAGCTGGCGACTCACCTACAGTAATTTATATATATATATATATATATATATATATATATATATATATATATATATATATATATATATATATATATATATATATATATATATATATATATATATATATATATATATATATATATATATATATATATATATATATGAAATACACTGGCGGTGAAGGGAGTTCCTTCACCGCCGCTTAGATGGTCCAATAAAATTATTACACGTGGTGCCACTCAAGGAGTATTTAAGAGAGTTCTTTAATTTGTTACTTTAAGTGGCACCACGTGTAATAATTTTATTGGGCCACCTAAGCGGCAGTGAAGGAACTCCCTTCGCCGCCGGTGTATTTCCCGTTTCCTCTATATATATATATATATATAAAAGAAACCAGTAATAATAAAATCGTGATTGTAGCTGTCCAATTCAAAATCCACCTAGATCCAGGGGGCCATAAGATCTCGAAACTATCGTAGTATTATAGGTTGCAACTATAACACAAATTGTAGGTAGCCGTTGCTATCGAAAAGGGCAAGAGTGGCAGCTAGAAGTTGGTTGTGAACTTGAACTTTTTTGTTATTTCTACATTAAAATTGTTACGTATGCAACTGATCAATGCATTGGAGCTGTAGGCTCTATCAACTGACGCTAACAGCTCCTACCATTGGTCTGCTCGGCGAGCAAGAGACAGAAAACTGCTAAGACTGTACATTTCAGTAGTAGAAAAATCGATTGGAGCTGCTCTTACTCGGAAAATAATGATGCGTGCAATCTGCATGGCGGCTCCAAAGTTACGGTGACTGACCACATATCTTTTTACATACTCCATGTATTTGGTGCCATGGGCTTCAATGTAGATGATGCTTTAAATTTCCTTGATAAACAATGGTCATCAATTGTAGAAAAATCTTGGGGTATAGGTTTGCTAACACCTTATAATATGAAATACACACATATTTCTATATGCGGAAACGGAAAAAACCATATCATAGAAGGGCTCTCTTCTATGGCCTAGCTGGACCAATATAATGTTTGCATTTGGAGGGATTTTTTAAAAAAAAAATATTAGGTGGAGGGAATTTTTAAAAAAAAGTCCAAGTGGTCAAATATCTTATTAGTCCACCTAAGCAAAGTAGCCCCTTCTCTCTCTCTCTAGATGAAGATTGGTACATGATCGAGGCTACTGTTAAACACTATCTCGTTCAAATCGATTCGCCCGGCCTACACTTTTACCAACAATACTATTTAAACCCACATCATAACTATATTTTTATTTTTACCTGTCACGCCCCGCTCCCGATATACGGTATACGAGCACGTATAACAGGTACCGGCAACATATTCAGTTTGAATATGTTAAAACCTTAATAAATTAGCCACAATAATACTCAGTAATTACGATAGAAAAATTCAATAAAAGCTTGACTTTTCATTTATTGGAATGAAGTTTAGATACAATTGAAACAAAATATAATAAAATTAAACAAAAGAAAGAAGGGAATCTCTAATCCATTATGGAGCTTCAATATGATGTTTAAAATACACCAGATCCTGCGTCAGTTTTGGCGTGTCCATTGGTAAATCTGGGCATGCACACCCAGGTCGTCAGATTGCGACCAAAATAAAAACGCAGAAAAAAAAGTGAAATATAACGGTTATGTCCAAACATAATAATAATACAAGTTTTAGAAAATATGTAATAAAATGTCTTTAATAATGATGTCAATTGACTTAGGTTATCTTAATGTCATTTTAGTAAAGTCAATTCTATAACAGGGGTATTTTTGTCTAAAATGTAGTTCTTGTACGCCCGAAAATTGCATCTTTGATTCCATTGCAAAAATTATTTGATTACAACGAAGATTTGAGATTACAAAAATTCCGAAGAATTACAAGAACGGGAATATTAGTTTATTCCCTTTTTTATGTGGGTTCGGGTGGCGGTGGAGTCTCGTTGCTGCCTCCGTTGACCGTCCGACCAGGAGAAGATGGCTCTGCTCTTTTCTTTGATTTCACGAGCTCGCCCGAAATCTTCCCAAAGTCCAAGAATCCCCAAAAATCAAAAGTCGTTTCTCTCGTTAAATTCCTGTATTTTATAAACCGAAGAAGCTCGAAATCCGGCTCAATTCTCTCCTGAAAAAGCGGATCACGGATTATCAGGAAAATAAAAAGTAGGAAATAAAACAACGGGAAAACAACGAAAAACAACCCGCGGGTGGCAACCCGCGGGATCGCCCCCGCGGGTTGCCACCCGCGGGAATCCTCCCGCGGGTGGCAACCCGCGGGGGCTCCCGCGGGTTGCAACCCGCGGGAGAACTCCCGCGGGTTGCTTCCCGCGGGGGTTCCCGCGGGTTGCAACCCGCGGGTGCTCCCGCGGGTTGCTTCCCGCGGGTGCCCCCGCGGGTTGCAACCCGCGGGTGCACCCGCGGGTTGCATCCCGCGGGTGCCCCCGCGGGTTGCAACCCGCGGGTGCTCCCGCGGGTTGCATCCCGCGGGTGCTCCCGCGGGTGCAACCCGCGGGTGTGCCCACTTAGCAAAATTAGTTTTTTTTTTTTTTTTTTATTTATTTTTTTTTGGTATCAACATAACCCCCTCCAAAGTTTTCGAAGTTCTATATTGAACCTACTGAATTTCGAAATACTTTGGATTCTTTAATTTTGGTTATAGACCTTTTAAAAGATTTGGTCGATAGAGATAACTGTTAATATATTTATTTATTCCATAACAAGCAGAGGTATGATTTTAACGTACTCATTAGAGGACAAGCAGAGGTATAATGTTAACGTGCTTATTTTAGGTCAAGCAGAGGTATAATATTAACGTGCTTATTTTAATCCTAACCGTTCAGTGACATCTAGTATGACGAATCAGGAAAAGACAGAGGTGACATTAAACGTGTCTTGGAGCTTAACCTATTCAGAGGATCTGGTCGTGATAGGGACAAGCTGACTAAACAGAGGTGACGGTTAACGTATTTAGTTTTGGAATCGGACTATCAGAGGTAACTGTTAACTTGATAGGGAGATAATTTTCGTCAGAGGTGATTTTCAACTTAACGATATCTAAAGCACGTTCATCAGAGGTTGTAATGTTGGACTTGATGAAGTATGAATTTTCTTTTCTGTCAGAGGTGAAATCTTAACGTGACAGGGGACCGATTTAATTAGGATTTTATCTCTTTTGATTTTGAATTATGATGTCAGAGGTATGATTTTAACTTGACTAATATTTTGGAGTGTCGCTTGCTCTGTCGGAGCAAAATGACAAGAAAAGTTTTGCTGTCAGAGGTGAAATCTTAACGTGACAGGAGATTTATCTGATTAGGATTTTTAGCAAACCCCCAGCTATCAACGGGTTTGATTTGCCTTTACCAACTACCGTTTGAGTTGGGCTAGCCATGCTATTCCCCTCAGCATGGTGAGTTGTCAAGGATTTCGTTTGGGTTTAAATACCAAACTTTTCCTCTTCCCTTTGCCTTAGCAGCTTAGGGCAGTGATGTATTCTTATATTCGGGTAAGAATACTGTTGTGACAGATTTGTCGTGGGATTTTTAGCAAACCCCCAGCTATCAACGGGTTTGATTTTGCCTTTACCAACTACCGTTTGAGTTGGGCTAGCTATGCTATTATCCTCAGCATAGTGAGTTGTCGAGGGTTTCGTTTGGGTTTAAATACCAAACTTTTCCTCTTCCCTTTGCCTTAGCGGCATTGGGCAATTCATACTTTTACCCCCAGTATGGTGGGGTTGACGAGAAATTTATTCTCTCCCCGTAGTCTTATCGGCATTGGGTGGTTCGTACTTATTACCCCCAGTATGATGGGGTTTGCGAGAAATTTATTCTCTTCCCGTAGCTTTATCGGCGTTGGGTGGTTCGTACTTATTACCCCCAGTATGATGGGGTTGGCGAGAAATTTATTCTCTCCCCGTAGCCTTGTCGGCGTTGGGCAGTTCATACTTTTTACCCCCAGTATGGTGGGGTTGACGAGAAATTTATTCTCTTCCCGTAGCCTTAGCGGCGTTGGGCAGTTCATACTTTTACCCCCAGTATGATGGGGTTGACGAGAGATTTATTCTCTCCCCGTAGCCTTGTCGGCGTTGGGTAATTCATACTTCTTACCCCCAGTATGGTGGGATTGGCGAGAAATTTATTCTCTTCCCGTAGCCTTGTCGGCGTTGGGCGGTTCATGCTTTTTACCCCCAGCATGGTGGGGTTGGCGAGAAATTTATTCTCTTCCCGTAGCCTTGTCGGCGTTGGGTGTTTTTTACTTTTTACCCCCAGTATGATGGGGTTGGCGAGAAATTTATTCTCTTCCCATAGCCTTGTCGGCGTTGGGTAATTCATACTTTTTACCCCCAGTATGGTGGGGTTGACGAGAAATCTATTCTCTTCCCGTAGCTTTAGCGGCGTTGGGTGATTTTTTTTTTATTTTTTTATTTTTATTTTTTTTTAATTGGGGGTTTAAATTAACCGCCCTGAGCCCATTTTTTGGGAATTGTTGTGAGCCCAAGTGGTACTTTTAGACCTCACGCATTAAATGTGTCGGAGTTAGCTCTAACTCCTTTTTTGTTCAGCTTTGAGCTGAACTGCTCCAGCGTCAATCAACGCTTGAATTTTATCTTTTAAGATAAAACAATTTTTTGTGGGGTGACCTACAATCCGATGGTACAGGCAGTAGTTCGGATCGTTAGTTTTCCCTACTTCTTCAGGTCTCTTGCTCTCCGGCAATTTAAGCATCTTGCGTTTGGTGAGCAGATTGAACATAGTAGCAGTATGTTCATCCGTGAACGAATACTGCTTTTGAAGTCTGGACGACTTTGCTGTGTTGCTTGTAGTTGGCCATGGTTTTTACTTCAGTGTACTTTCTACCGCCATTGCCGTTATGTCTTTCCCTTTTGAACGGGAAAAATGGAATGAAGATTCGTTTGCACCGTCTCCGGTTGCAGACTGTTGCATTTCGAGACGTCGAAGTATTTCTTCGGCCTGTTCGCCCTGCTTAAGCAGATCCTTCCATGACTTGGATTCGACCGAACCCATCTTGTCTAAAATATCGGTCAACAAGTTATGTCTGCAGGTTTCCACAAGCGTATCCTGCGTCATGCCATGTGGGCATCGAACGGAAAGTTCTCGGAACCGCTCGACATAAGTTTTGACCGTTTCGCCTTCTTCTTGCTTCGCTGCTAGCAAAGATAATATGGAGACTTCTATATCATCTTCAAAGAATCGGGCTAGGAACTCACGTTCTACATCAGCCCAAGATTTAATTGTTCCCTGGGGAAGTTGCATAAACCAGGTAAATGCGGGCCCCCGTAAAGTGCTCGCAAATATCCTAGTCATAGTTGGATCATTCCTCATGAGATGTCCTGTCTGTGAGAGGAAATAGAAGATGTGTTGCTGCGGCGAACTTTTACCGTCGAATGATTGAAGATTCAACGGTTTATATTTTACAGGATAGGGTACGGTCTCCCATTCTACGGGATAGGGACGGACTACCCCCACCTCTTGTAGGTTTTTGCGATGAAGAAGAGCTTGTAATTGGTTCTCCATCTTCTCTATTTTCTCTGCGTGAGGATTGAGGATAACTTTCACTTCCTCTTCCTCTCTTGAATGAGGAGGCACTTCTTCATCTTCGTCTTCGCTGTCTTCATTTATTTGGACAGGCCGTTTTCCTTTCTGCCGACTAGAAATGGACGGCGATGATTGGTTCTTTCTAGTTTGAGCCAGCAACTCAATCAAAAGTTGTTTCATTTCTTCTATGGTCTCCTCGTGCTGTTCGAGACGTTTTTCTTGTCTCTCAAGCCTTTCAGAGACTTCTTCTAGAAGCGCGCCCTCTGGTTCGATAGAAACTCCTTTTGACCCTGGAGTAATTTCCTTATCCGAAAGGTTGTTTCCGACCACTTTTTTGCCTTTATTAACCATATTTGATGAGGCAGCAGGTAGATCGGTTCCAGAGCACACCCTCTTTATTGTCCGTATTCCTTTGGATTCGGTGATCCGCTCAAAAACGGACCGTCTCGGATGGCACTCACAGTTTGATAGAACAGTTGAGATTAACTGTTCGCATTGGCATTGAGGAGTATTCTGTGCAGAGTTCTTCTTCCAATTGAGGTATTCTCTCAAGTCTTGAGATATCTTCTCCTCTCTATTTGCATCTTGACGTATTTTGCGTCTCAAATTTGGTTCATAATACTGGAGAGTTTGTAATATTTCAGGACTGAGCTCTTTTCCAGCATTAGATTGTTCTCCAACCCTTCTGCGGATTCTTCTGGAGTGTGTGCTGGCCTGAGCAGTTGTGCGGGCCTCGCACGCATCTGACTTGTTCTTCGGGATCTGGAGGATTCTATCATGAATATGTTCATCCGAAGAGAAATTTGAAGACCTATCCTCAGGTGAGTTCATGAGCACATCCTTATATTTGTTTGTAGAGGAACGGGATGGTACACCTGAGAGAGTAGCCAAAAAGTTAGATGTGCACTGTGTGCTCACTGCGCGTGTGCCCGAATAGACACCAGAACCAACCCTTGATTTTTCCTGCGGAGTGCAACCCACGGGTTGCAACTTGCGGTGTGCAACCCGCGGTTGGAACCGCGGGTTTGCACCCACAGTTGCAACCGCGGGGTTGCACCCGCGGGGTGCAACCCGCGGTTGGAACCGCGGGTTTCCACCCGCGGTTGCAACCCACGGTTGGAACCGCGGGTTTCCACCCGCGGTTGCAACCGCGGGGTTGCACCCGCGGGGTGCAACCCGCGGTTGGAACCGCGGGTTTCCACCCGCGGTTGCAACCGCGGGGTTGTCCCCGCGGGTTGCAACCCGCGGTTGGAACCGCGGGTTTCCACCCGCGGTTGCAACCTCGGGGTTGCCCCCGTGCGGTGCAACCCGCACTTCTGCCTGCGGATTTTTATTTTTGGAATTTTTATTTTTGGAATTTTTTCTTTCCGATGTTTCCTGATCTGGATTTTCTGAGCGCAATTTTCCAGAGGCACTGTTGAGGCGGGCCCGCTGTGCCTTACGCCTTAGGTTTCTCTTCTGAGAGCGGGTCAGGGACTGGTTTGACTTTTGGCTTGACTTTGGAACGGGCGATAACGCCTCGTAAATTTCAACGGGCGATGACGCCTCGTAAATTTTCATAGGCGATGACGCCTTTTGATTTCCAGTGGGCGATGACGCCTCACCTTTTTTCATCGTCACCCGGCGATGACGCCTAGGCTCCGAATCAGAGGAGGAAAGAAATTCCTCATATTTTTGCTGGTCAACTTCTATGACCAGCATCTCAACCATTGAGCCAATCGGCACCCGGTCGGACTGCGCCACCAAATTCTCTGTGGTAAACAGAGGAGCTCCCACTGTGGTCGCCAGTTCTTGTACGCCCGAAAATTGCATCTTTGATTCCATTGCAAAAATTATTTGATTACAACGAAGATTTGAGATTACAAAAATTCCGAAGAATTACAAGAACGGGAATATTAGTTTATTCCCTTTTTTATGTGGGTTCGGGTGGCGGTGGAGTCTCGTTGCTGCCTCCGTTGACCGTCCGACCAGGAGAAGATGGCTCTGCTCTTTTCTTTGCTAATTGGAAAAGCTAACTGATGGGATACAACTGTTTCGATTGTTTCCTTTACAGACCCAGGAAATGGTCACAGGATTGTCCGGTGCTGAGTCGGACCTGCCGTCAGGCAAACAGGAATTATAATCAGGTATGATCCAGCAAATCATCACGCACCCATGGTGTGCGAAATATTCAGTTGTACAACTTAACAAGTTTACAGCCGAAACAGAGTATATTTCCATCATTCAGTTTCTCCCCCAACCCAGTGTCATTTAGGTATAGTACAGTATATTGATTATATCAGGTACAATATTTCCATTGGATTTTTCTTAATTTGTTAACAACATGATTTATAGAGTCCGTTCAGTTTATGCTTTATTCAATAAATCACAATTAGTTATATCTAAGAGTCACTGATTTGAGACATCATAGAGATATCGGCCAGGCAATTATATGGATGCTGGGAGGTTTTACGTGCGTTGCACGTTCCTTAATTAGAGAACCAGCATACAAAATAACTTTTCTAGACACCGACACAAAATGATATCACCAACAATATTTTTCCGTGAATATAACTTTTATGTGATTTATCAAATTTGTATATATGATTATTCTAAAATCTAACCATACTATGTAATTTAAATTTAATGACAATTGATAATAGATTTTTGATGAAAAGAAACATAATAAGTAATTGATAAATTCCTACAGAATAACAAATCAATTTACACAAAATAAATAACATGATTGAAACAACATGTATATAAAATAGCATGATTAGTGAGTCCAAAAATGAACTCACCTGGATTTTGTTTTCCGATGTCGCTCAATGGAGTAATCCTTCTCTGGTGAAGTGGCGGCGGCTCTAGCGGTGGCTCCTGCAGTGGTTTTGAAGATGGCTCGGGCGAGATGAGGGAGAGAGAGATTAGAATGTTAGATAATGATTTTTTTAGAATGAGTGAAATGTATTTTGATTTAGGGGTTTATATAGGATTGGATTTAGGAGTTACAGAATATGAAGGGTTTTGGGAGTTATAGAATTTAAAGGGTTTGAGGTGTTATGGAATTTCAAGAGTTTGAGGGGTTATGGAATTTGAAAGGTTTTACATTAATTTGGTGGAGGGTTTAGAATATGAAAGATTTTAGTTTAATTACATTAATTTGGAGGGTTTAGAATATGAAAGGTTTTAGTTTAATTTAGAGATTTTAATTTTAGAGTTAAGGATGGGAGTTTAGAAGGTGAAAGGTTTGGGAGGTTTTAAGAGTTGAAGGTGAAAGGTTTGGGAGGTTTCAAGAGTTGAAAGGATTGAGAGTTACAAAATATGAAAAGTTTTAGCTAATTAAAAAGTTTAATTTTCAGAATTAAATATGGAGTTTCATGGTTTAAATAATGAAGAAGATGAATAGTTTGGAGTTGGAGAAGATGAAAGGTTTAGGAGGTTAAAGAAAATGAAAAGTGTAAGAGTTAAAGAAAAAAATGAAATATTATATTTATTATTTGTTTATTTTTTTAAAATTATTTTTAGCTATAAAAGATGAAGGGTTATTACATTACCAATGTGGAACTATTTTTCTTTTTACTACGTGCATTCTATCTTTAACCTAATTCATTTATTTTTGAACTAATGAATTGATTAAAAATTTAATGTTCAAACTCACGTGAGTTTAACAATATTTCATTATTATTATTATTATTTTTTGTAGAATCTATGCTTTCTATTGAAAATTATCCAAAGTAAAAAGATTTGATTTTTAAAAAGTTTTAAGTGCGTCGTTTAAGTGCGTCGTTGGAGCTTGTGGCGCTCTTCTTTATCTCTCTCGCAATTCTCTCCTCTCTCTCTCTCTCTCTCTGTCTCTTCTCATCGTTCCTCTCTCTCCTCTGCTTACTTTCTTTTATTTTATGGTTCAGCCCCTCTCACATTCTCTATCTATAAACAACCCCCTCTTCTTCCTCCTCCTCTCCAAGCGACACCGGCGGCGATGGGCGACGTGGGCAGGAGAGACGAGCCGGCGTCGGATTGCTTCGACGGCGAGAGCGCGGCGATGGTGGTGAGAGAGCTCAGAGAAAGCTTCAATCTTAGAAAGACTCGGACTTTCGAGTGGAGGTCCGCTCAGTTGAAGGGGCTCCTGAAGATGATGGAGGAGAAAGAGACTGAGATCACGGACGCTCTCTTCTCCGATCTCGCCAAGCCCAGATTGGAATCTTTTGTCCACGAGGTTTCTACTCTCTCTCTCTCTCTCTCTCTCTCTCTCGTCTCTGTTTGTTGTTTTCGTTTGTGATGCCAGGTTGATGGGTCTGTTGATTTTGGGGATTTTATGCTGATTTGATTATTTGGGTCTTTCAATCTTTATCAATTAGTGTTGGGTTTGATACAAAGAAGACATCTTGTTTGATATTGGATTATGATTTTTTGAATTTTTTTAATGCTATTTTCTTTACTTTTACTCTGGTGTTCTAAATCTCCATTTTTAATAAATGTTTCTTAATAAATAGAACTAAGCTTATTTATGTTTTTACTCCAAAAAATTTGGAATCACAGTAGGGGTTCTTTGTGGAAGCTATTTATTTATTTTTAGTATTGATTTTCTCTAATAAATCTCTATAAGTGAAGGGTTTTTGTTATAAATAAGCCACCTTTTTTGGTGCTACTAGTTGACATTTAGTTGTTTAGACTTCTATTTATTTTGCATCCAATAAACAGATGGAAGCTTTGAATTTTTATTCTTCCTCTTTTTGTAATTTTTACCTCTCTTTCCTCTATTTTCAATCAGTTTTCAGTAGTTTAAGTGAAGGTTTGTGGCAAAGGAGAAAACTTCTACTGCTATGGATGTTTTCTTGCACCAATCAACTGTGTTTTTAGACGAAAAATGCCCTCTACATGCCTCTATGTGACATAAAGCTATAACGCTTTTGAATCTCGTTATCAGGCACATAATGCCTAATAATTTGATCCGAATGATATTTAAATAAGTAGGTATATTATTGTAAGATTAAAAATCTTTTTTATGTTGAAGCCGAAGTATTATTATGATTTTATGCAGTAGCATATCTTGGCATGTTGAAGTTATGGAAGTGGGGGCTCATCTGATACATATGTTGCTATCTGATCTAGGGGTAAGGAGTGTGTTGTGATGTTTATAGGCTTAAATGTTGCTATTTAATTAAATATTGGGGCCTATCCTGAGTTTGATCTTGCTTCAATAACTAAAATGTCTATAAACAGTCTATATAGAAAGGAATTGCTCAACAAATTTCTTCAGTTTAATTAAATGCAGTGACAACGGCCTCTACTCAGCTTATGCGGTCCTCATAATTGGTTCTACTTATTGCACTCGATAAATGTTGCTAGTTGATCTTCGTCGCTTGCCTTTTGCCTCTTGTATGACCTTGGTGTCCTAATGCAGATTTCACTGGCGAAAGACTCATGTAAACATGCCCTAAAGAATTTGAAAAGTTGGATGAAACCGGAAAAGGTAGGATCATCAGATGGGGTAAATGGTGTTCAGATGCATATTGGCTATGTAACTTATATTGATTACTAATGTTTTGAGTTTCGGGCAGGTGGGAGCTCAAATAACAACTTTTCCGTCATCTGCATACATCAACCCTGAGCCCTTTGGTGTTGTGCTGATCATTTCTGCATGGAACTACCCTTTCTGTACGTGTATCTGATTTACCCTTGCACACCATTTGTCGGTCTTTGGTTCTCCAAATATCAATTTATGTAGTATTGTGGATGCTCCTTTGTATGTGTCATGCATTTCTACTTACATATCCATGCATTATGTGCGTGTCCATGTGCATGCTACCGCTTGTCACACTATTTCCTCAACTTGCTCTTCTATGGATTGATACCTGAAGTTGTAAATACTGCTTAAATCTATTTCTGTTCATGAATTGAGATTGATTTTGATGACAGAGTTTCATTTTGTTCTCCTTTTTACAGTGTTATCCATCGATCCAGTAATTGGAGCTATTGCAGCTGGCAATGCTGTTGTTCTAAAGCCATCAGAAATTGCTCCAGCAACATCATTACTGTTTGCAAAGCTTTTTCCTGAGTACATAGATAATTCATGTATAAACGTTGTCGAGGGTGGCGTGTCAGAAACAACTGCGCTTTTAGAGCAGAAGTGGGATAAAATATTTTACACAGGTTCTTACTACTGCCTTTGTCTCAGGATAATCAAACAATTACAGCATAGTGATTTTTCATGAAAAAAAAAATATATCAGTCTCTACATTGTAATGCCCTTAAAATAATCTATATGCCTTGTTATTTGGCACAGTCAATTTTCTGGTAAACTATATAACATAATTGAAACATCTTGAAATATACAAATATGTGACCAGAAATTTGTGTGCAGGACCTTAAAAAAGAGGAAACTTGTAAATTTAAACATATATTTCATCAAACCCTAACCCATCCATGATTAACATACTTTTTGATGATATGACAATCTAGGCCATAGTTTACACATAACACGCTGCGTTATCATGACAGAAGACTGTCCAACATGAGATCTTGGTAAGCTACCGTTCCTCCTATCATATAGTTGGAGAAAAACAATGTTTTCCTGTATCAGTTTCACACAGGGGGTGTTTGGTTACTTGCATGAGTGTGTAAAGTAATTGTACTTGCAATAATTTTTGCTGCAAGTAGCACTGTTCTCTGTTTGGTTGCGGCTGCAATTGTAAAAGTTTGCAACTGCAATTGTAATCACTTGCTCACTTGTAATTGTAGGAAAAAAGTAGATACCTTTCCTCTTCAATTTGCTTACCGTAATAGTATTATTGACTGTGCAGGTAGCGGAAGAGTAGGACGCATTGTAATGACTGCAGCTGCAAAGCACCTAACACCAGTAATTTTGGAGCTCGGAGGAAAATCTCCTGTTGTTATCGATTCAACTGTTGACTTAGAAGTAACGATAACTTTTTAATGGATGATATTTATAGGATCATATTAATAATATATTAATCACAAAACTGATTTGTCTTTGTTTTTTCCTTTCAGGTTGCAACTAAAAGAATTGCCGTTGGAAAATGGGGATGCAACTGCGGTCAAGCTTGCATAGCTCCAGACTACGTAATAACAACAAAATCATTTGCCCCGAAACTGGTAAGCATTCTAATAGCATGTTTGTTTGTGTGATATGACTCTCAACTTAATTTGTTGGTTTTGATTTCTAACAGTTGGAAGCTATGAAAGTTACTCTGGAGAAGTTCTATGGGGAGGAACCCTTGGAATCATCAGATCTATCACGCATTGTGAACTCCAACCATTTTGCATGCTTGATACGGCTCTTAGATGATGACATGGTTTCTAGCAAGATTGTACATGGGGGGCAGCGAGATGAAAAACGACTGTAAGCAAAAAAAAATTTTATTTTTTTTCTTGGTCGTGTTAATTTAGGTGCTCGTTTAACTATCTTGTCTTTGTTACAGAAGAATAGCTCCTACGATTTTGTTTGATGTTCCTGAAGATTCAATGATTATGAGTGAGGAAATATTTGGGCCATTGCTTCCGATCATCACAGTAAGGATCTAGGACAACAATCCTCTGATCTATAGGGAATTCAAATTTTTCCCTAGTTTAATGTATTTGCCAAGCACGGGTGTGTTTTAATGAGAAAATTGTAACTATACTGAGGTATATTTTACATTGGTTTGTGAAGGTTGACAAGATCGAAGATAGTTTTGATGTAATAACCTCGAAAACGAGACCTCTTGCTGCATATCTATTTAGCAAGGACAAGAAGCTAGGGAAGTTGTTTGTGGAAAATGTATCTGCCGGAGGAATGTGCGTCAACGACACAATCTTACATGTAAGTTTCTTATTTACTTCTTATTTGTATGTTTTGTGAATGCTATGAATCTTACAATAATTATCACATTTACGTTTTTTTTTAACTTGGATAGAGGAACGTGTAGCCTCGTTTATCATGCGTGTGTGAAAGATAGAATAGTGGACTCACATAAGTTACTCTTGCACTACAGTCCATTTCAGTTATCTCTAATATTGTTTTGATTACAATCTCAATCCCCTAGGGTTCATAGTTCACTCTTATCCGATTTCTTGGATTTTATTTGGCTTTCTATCAAGTAGATATAAAATTTACGGTTTTTGGTGGTTGCAATATTTTGTATCAACTTGAACTCCAAAACCTATGACATTGATCCTAAAGAAGTTAATAAGGTGGAGATCATAGTCCAAATTTTTTTTAAAAAAGATAAACTGTTAACTCACGTAACTTAATTGAACTGGTGACTTATATACAGTAATTTCATATATGTGTGTATATTTTTACATGTGCTTGCCATATCTGTTTAGTTCTAATGCAAGTGATGGGAAAATTTGAGGAAAGGAAATGCAGTTGCATCTTCTTATTAGCATGAATATTTTGCAATCGAGACAAGAATTGCATTGTTTACATGCTATTTTTGTTGCTCAATATCATCCTTTTCAATGCAAGCAAGGTTGCCATAATTTCCCTTTATAATTTTGGTATCTGCGAAATCTTAACACATGACCATCCTTATCTATAACCAACGTACTGGTCCCGTTAGTTGATGAAGTAACGATTTGAATCTCGTATAATCTTTGCAGGTTGCAAACCATAATTTACCATTCGGTGGGGTGGGCGAGAGTGGAACTGGCGCATATCACGGGAAGTTTTCTTTCGATGCCTTTAGCCACAAGAAAGGCGTATTGTCCCGCAGCTTTGGTGGTGAAGTTAGCGCAAGATACCCCCCATATACATCAAGGAAGCAAAGAATTCTACGAGCGGTCCTCAATAATGATTTCATAGCCTTGATTCTGGCCTTCTTTTGGTCCAAATCTTGATTGCTTCAGGACTTGTCTTGGTGATATAGAAATTTCATATATATAGCAAGAGAAGTGACAAAGATAAAATAATTAAAGTGCAATCGTTGTATCAAATGCATCCATCTTTGTGCTCATCTGTTATTAATGGGCACAAACTTTATTATTTTTTGTGTGTTATTGCTGAACTAGTTATTTAGACACAGCTTGAAACTCTTTGATGCAATGAATACGTACAAATCAAGTTTAAAAGCACAAGATGAGCACTTTTGAGCCATAATACTTTATGCATATTTAAACTTGATAGTTATATATTTGAATTTTAAGTTTCTATAAGATCTATTTGATAACAAGTCCTGTTCTTGGATCTTGAAGAAATCTTTTGAAGCAGCCCCATTATGGCTTCTTTGATTGGATCACCAAGAGAGCAACTAACTTGTGGCTTGAAGTGCAGACAATCTAGTGTATATTCCTCAGTTAGATAATTAAAATTTTCCCCTAACAGATTCCATATGGTGATGACTTCGATCACATCTAAACTAGTGTTGGGGAAACATGCTTCTCATTTTTTTTTTTGTATGTTTGCCTACCAAAATATCAGTATTCTCAAGTCTATGCTCATTAGACTTGGTAAAACATGCCTTATCTCTGAGAAAGCATACAGAACATGTGATTTAAGCTGGACACAGCTATAGATGAAGCATACAGAACATGTGATTTAAGCTGGACACAGCTATAGATGAAGCATACAGAACATGTGATTTAAGCTGGACACAGCTATAGATGAAGCATACAGAATATATGATTTAAGCTGGACACAGCTATAGATGATGTAGGAAAAGGAAAGAGGATTTGGTAAAACATGCCTCATCTCTGAGAAAGCATACAGAACGTGTGATTTAAGCTGGACATAGCTACAGATGATGTAGGAAAAGGAAAGAGGATGATTAAGGTTTCCTAGAGATTTGCATAGCTTCTCGTGGGCGATAAGGTTTTTTTTATCGACAATGTTTTTGGGAGGTTAGTGTTTAATTTTTCTTGTGCAGATGATCCTTCAGTATCAAGCCACTAGTTTCAAGCTTGCAGGGAGTTAGGTGATTTCTCCAGAGGATATGGAAGAGAACTTCTTGCTGTATGTTGAGGCAAGCGCTAAACTTGTGAATTGTGACTGCTACTATTACTCATGGTCTTGCCCCAACAGATGACTTTCAGTGGAGACACAAATATGACATGAAAACCAAATTTTGTCAAAATAACACTACATATGCGTGACTGATGGTATGGTAGAAGCTATTTGAAGCCTGGAATTGTTGTAATGGAGAAATCTTTCGCTTATATAGCATTTGGAGGAAAATTAATCCCTCACATCTTAAATTTTCTTTTATATTTGGGCAGATTATCCTTGAATTCAAATAATTCAGCGAAATAAATATGATAGAAATAGCACCTTTTGACCATAAACTGTAACAAATACTCGTTGATGTCATGTAGTTACATTCTCCCTAGCCCTTCTAACGCGGTGAAATTGTTCTCAGTAACTAGAGATTTTTCAAGAAATATCATTCTGATCCAACGAGACTGATATTAATGAGTGAATCAGGTGCAAACAGATCGGACCTATCAGCCAGAAATATTAATTACCATCTGCCAGCCTTGATGAACTTGTATTGATATTGACAGACAGCAATGGTGTCAACTAAAGCAACACTGTTCACAGTTGCAATCATCAAAAATGCAACTCAAGTACCAATCTCTTTAATGTGTATATGTTTGCTGAATGTGAACTTGCATCGTCTCCCAGATTTAAACTATTGAACGGGGATGTCAAAGCGAAAGACAACTACACAATATAATTTAGTTTCCAACCAAAGATGTCAAAAGAGCCAAGACAGCAATCAATATCATGATATTGAGGAAGTAGTTGGATTGAAGAGGCTTATCTGGGCTCCCTCCAACTGCCAAGTACTCTGCCCTAATCTTCTCCTTCATAGCCGCGGACACCTCTCTCTGCAATCATTCAAATACAAGTTTCATTTATTTCTTCTACTTTCCTTATTTCTAACGGTCCAAAAATTATGAGTTTCACACTGTTGGATAAGCTTCATCTTGTGTTATTAAAAGCACGCAGCAGAACAAAAGACGATTCGTTGGTTTTTTATCTTAAGCCTGCAAGTCATGAAAGTAGCTCATATAAATTTCATTTAATATGAATATAACTCAATACACATGTTACTAGATCTTAGACAATATGAAAATCATAAGAACATTAAAAACTTGGCTTAAACAATGAAATATCCTACCTTGCCAGTAGAATACTTTGCTGCGACAAACTTCTCAGGTGCTCCGTCATCTATTGAGAGGCCCTGCTAAAAAAAAAATATTTAGAGAGACCATTTTAAATCTGAAATAATTCTTTCTTCTCCCCGTAAATTTTAAAGAAGAAAGGAATCAATGAATCAACTGTGCATGAGAAAAATTATAACATCACCCAGTGGCATACCTCTGGAGGATCAAATTTTGCCCCAAGGTTGCTGAGTTTGGCATGAGCTTCAGCATAATCCTTGAAGAATGCATCTTGATCTATAGCATATTTTTCAGCATAAACCTGAAGAAAAGAATACAGCAAAAATTAAACCTTACGATCATTGGTTAGTTATGAAGGGAGTCTATGGTCTACATGTCTGATTACCTTGAAGGCTGGATCCTCAAATAAAACAGCATCAGTAGGCAAAACTAGCAGATCTTCATCCCTTCTCTCTTTGATATCCTGAATGGATCACCGCAATTAAGTTTTCACTTAACTAAATGGTCGGTTTAGACTGCAAGAAAGCCAGTGAAAAGATATGTCATACCTTGAAATAGCTGTTGTCAAACTTCAGCCATTGCACTGTCCATGACTGTCCTCCAGGAGCCCCAGGCCCATCTTTCTGATATATCCAAACAAAAGGGATTAGTTTACTGCTGATTCAATACTACATTTTGCATGTAATATAGCTACACACCCATGACATTATAAAAATCATGTACACAACAGGTGAAGTCCATTGATTAGTTGGTTCACGCACACTGCAGTATGGACAAGTGTTGCCTACGGAACATTTGAAGTGCTTACTTTCCAACATGGCAACATCCAAACCAAGAATTTGACATATTGAAACTCAAGGTCTCTCTACAGTGTACTGTGCACAAAAACCACGTTCGTGGCATGAACAAAAGAGATGAAGAGAGAGTGGATGGAAGAAAAGTTGAGGATAAATAGAAATTTGTTGAATGAATAAAATAAATACAAACAGGCATAACCAAATGTTCACTAATTATCTGTTAGGGCATTATATTAAAGAAAGTATGAATACTACATGCACAAAGAAATAAAATATAGTGCTAAGCATTCTTTCATTTGATCTCAAATTGTCTGTTAAGCTGCAGTAAGAGGAGAAAGAGCACTAGGTTCAATAAAATTAATAAAGTCTCCAAAAAAAAGTGTGAATAAATGAAAGTATACATACTGTGTACTTTGTTTCTGGTTTTCCCCACCCACTGCGTTCTGGTCTAGACCTTCCCAGTGTATGTGCACCTGATAATGCAACTATTTCCTGGAGCAATAGAATACATTTAGTAAATGCTCAACATCCTACAGTCTATAGAAAGAAGCTAAATTTTCAGATCATCCAGTTGCAAATTTCAGATACAAATTTGAACCTGGTCATTAAGTCCCATTCTGTAGAATACATTTCGCAAATGTTCAGCAGGTGAAGGTGGTCCGGCATCTAAATTAGGAAGTAAACAACAGAACTAGTGAATTGAAAGGAAGCTGGAATACCAGAAGACAGTCAAACCCACATATTGAGTATATAGAACAGAAACCCAGCATTTTTCCGAGCATTCCGACCTACACAGAGATGCTTATTACTTCTTTCATGTGAAAACAATGGGAAGTGTATGAGGGAATTTATGCTGAAATACCCTTACTCTGAATTCCACTTAGATTCATGCTGGTTATTTTTTTCAATGCAAGTGGAATCAATGTAGGATTAAGTAAAGAGCTACAATACCACTGGTACATATCCTAGAGCAGAACTTGTCATGAAAAGGTGTTAAATCTATGATTTGGAATTGAAATTTGTGTGCAGTCAAGTGACATGTCTATCTTTGCTGGCAATGCTGCCAAACAATTTGAAGCATGACAAATAGTGGGGCACGTCCACTCCTGCTCCAGAGACAAAACCAAAGGACAGAGAATCTTGTATCTATCCAGTTGCCAAAGTAAATTTTTGACAGAATATTCAATAAAAGGTCTATAAACCTGCTGAAGGAACCAATTTCTTTTTTTTTTTTTTTTTTACATATTATCATTAATATTATTACCATGATTTAGTTTTTCCACGTTATCATTAATATTAATAACAGGATTAAATATCTTGATTATATTTGTAAATTATTATGCACCACTATTTGAAAATGTTGTATAAATGTCAATCCAAGTTGGAATTCCAAACTAGGAAACATAAACATCTTAGTAGTGGGTAAAATGGAACTTTTCTTTTAGGAAGTGAAAAATATAAAGCAAAGCATTCAGGCAGAAAATATAAGTAATGCTTCTGAAACCCAAAGAAAGATCTGATTGTGTTTGTTCCGGAAATGTTTAATTAATTTCTACTTCACAAGAAAAAGGTTATTTTTAAGAAGTGGTTTTGATGCTCTCTCCTTAACAATAGTGAACAACGTTCCTGAAATAGATCAAAACATAAGTAACATGACCAACACTATCCTCCAGAGAAGGGGACATCAGAAACATAAACCACTCAGAGAAGAGATGAATCTTAGAAACTCCATCCCCTGGAGTATGCATTCTCGAGAGTAAAACTAGAGCTTGGAAAGTCAGCCAGTTAACTAGGTCAATGCACAGAAGATAAAATCCAAATGCCCACAAAACTCTGAGGTTGGGCAGCCTACCAGGAAGTTTCCCCTCTTCTGGGCACTGCTCAGGTCCAGAAACATCTACTCTTCCATACTTCATTGGAATCTTAGGGCCACCAGCCTCCTGATAGATAACAATAGCTTAAATTATAAGTAATAATAAAGTTACTAAATTTTGCTTTAATAACCAGCTTGTCAAGCAGAATAGGACATGCAAAAAAGAAAAGGACCTCAATAGCTGTAGCACTTGCTAGCTGGAATAAATCAGCATAAGTGACACCTGGGTACTTGTCCTTGATAGGCTGAATAAGCTTTAAAGCATTCACAAGACCTGTCACCGCATTAAATCCTTCAGTATTAGCAAGCTATAAACTGTATTTTAACATGTTACAAAGGATCCACATACCAGCATTGGCTGCATGTTTAAGTTCAACATCAAATCTCAGACTTCCATTAGCTCCACCTCTTTGGGGCCATTCTTCAATGTTCTTATCATATGTGCCAGCATCATGCCAACCTAGTCGTACCTACCACCATTCGTTAATCAGATTACACTTTTCAGTGTGTGCCCATTTATACCTCAATAACGAAGATTCATACATCATATGTGTGAATTATATTTACTAAAAAGAAAACGAAAACTATATCAAGCTTGAACTAGTACAATTGCATTACTAAACTAACAAAGAATACTCCATAACTATAGTATGCCTTCACTCAGTAAAAACAACCGTCGCTATTATTTTCCTTAAAAAGGTAGTCTCATTATAAGTTACAATACTTCACCAATCACCAGATATATTAACTTAGGTCTTTATCATAATGGATTCCACAAATTCTTGAGAACAAATTGAGGAATAAGAATTATAAGCACAACTATCTTTTAATGCAAGTGTATCATCAAAAAGCTATAAATATAAGAGAAATGTCAATAATCCAAGAAACGTAAGGCTTAAATCTCAAAACTTGAATAGGCTGACAGTTATGGTAATGGAATTGGTAATACCATAAGTCTCGGTGGTAATTAGAACTGGTTATATGGGGTTTATATCGTACCTAAAATCTATTATGATATTTGCGATACATATCAATATCAACTGATATGCAACCTTAGAAACAATCACAAATTCGGCATTCAAGAACAATTCGACAAGGTAGAAAAGTTCAGAATTATGGAAATAATCTGAATATTTGGTACTTGTTGGGTAATTGTTCGGCAAGCAAAAAAGAGAGGAAAATTCAAGGAGTGGGAAGGGAAACTCATGGTTATTCAAGTTTTAGTATATGAGCTTAATGTTTAATATTCCTAAAAGAGCATATCGCTTAGTGGCAGAGGGAGTGCTTTAACTACCATGGAATCAAAAATTTGAGACTTAATTCCACATTTGTTTAGCCTTTTTCTGCCAAAAAGGAAATTTCTTCGTGTTTAATTAATGAATTCCACAATATAACACAAACTTTGCATATAATTCATGAATTGACTGATTAGTTTCCCGATCGGTGTATCGCTTAGTGGCAGAGGGAGTGCTTTAACTACCATGGAATCAAAAATTTGAGACTTAATTCCACATATGTTTAGCCTTTTTCTGCCAAAAAGGAAATTTCTTCGTGTTTAATTAATGAATTCCACAATATAACACAAACTTTGCACATAATTCATGAATTGACCGTTTCCCGATCGGCGTATATAATGCACATCTATTCAGCTACTGCCATATTCACAAATAATTTTTGATTTCAGAAAATACGCAGATTATGTTACTATACTTGCAAAAAGCATTATGACAATCACTTCCATATATCCAGAATGTCTCAACACTGCATTAACCCTTCTTGAAGACAAAGAAAATCGCATATAAAGGGGCAAGTCTAGATGGAAAGCGCAAAAGGTAGCTATTTAATTTACTTGCTAAAATTGCCTCCTTATTATCTCATGGTGGCATGGCCCATTGGTAACAGCTCTCCTCATCTATCTCCAAAGGCAACAATTCTCCTCATTCAACGCCTACAACCATTTGGTGCATAAAATTAATGCCATCATCCATGTTAGTTGCAAGCTTATTTTTCATATTAATCACTTGTTTTATGAAGAAATAAACATGTAACCCGGTCTTGAAGGACTTGCAATAACCCCAACCTCTCGGTTTACACTCGGGCCTCAGTGACTTGCCGTTCATGCTTGATTTTGTTGACCTCTTCAAGCAATGTTTCACTCTTAATTGTGTTGAATATGCAGAAGAGGCTCTCTATGCACAAGAGACTCAAGAGATGTATTCTCCAACAAGGATATCAAATATTCCCCTAGCCCCTAAAAAAATGACTGTTAATAACCAATAACCCACAAAAAAACAGTGGCTCAGCTCCTTGTATTTGTATCCTGGTATTTTTATTTTTCGGGGCTCACCTTCATGTAGTCCATTGTTTCTCGATTTGCATTGCATTGCTCACGTATGTCCTCCTTTTTAGTTATTTTATCAACTATTGAAACGAACTAGAGGGTCCTCTGATTTGTCTATAGGCATGTCTTTTGCCTCCTAGTAGCATCTAGGACTAGATAGGGTTTGTCGAATTCAAGATATGCTGCAACATTCCACCACCCTTATCTCTTAACTCTTTCAAAGGAATATCATTTTGATTTTCGCCATGTTTGCAATTGTTCCTGCAGAAGAGGTCAAATGAAAAATATCTCTATTTGAAAACAGTACTAATAAGTCCACGCAAAAACCTCCATTACAACCAACCTCTATAGTGCTGCTCAATAAGGCTCTCACATTATCTAGTTACATGTTATCAAAATTGCTAATAAAAATTCAAGCCTATTGGTTACCACTTAATGTGCTAGCAACAACATCACGTGCCCCATGTCCCTAATTGAATCACACATTGACAAATCATGTAAAATTGATGGAGAAGAAAAACTAACATAAGCATTGCATGCAATTTCTTTACTTCCATTACCTCCACTCTGTAATGTTTTTAGGAACTCCAAGTTGCAAAATGATGGAAAAAGAAATCTAATATAAGAATTACATGCAACAGCTTCTTTACTTCCGTTACTTCCACCCATAGTGGCCTTCAGGAACTTCTAGTTACAAAATGATGAAGGAAGACTAACATAAGTATTACAGGCAATAATCTCTTTTACTTCCATTACCTCCACACCATAATGCCTCCAGATAAAAACAATACTCCACTAGTTATATTCAGATATTCCAATTGAGATAATACATTGAGAATTAGACATGTATTAATTTTTACTTGATGAGTGTATACTCCTTCGGTACTTCCTACCACAAGGCTAGAGAAGACCATATATGCACCCCATGTATGTGTATTTTGTCACTCCTTGCACTAATGCAGTGTGTTATGTATTCCGGATTTCTACGAATCCATATGTTTAACTTTATATTGTATCATATTCCTTGTGAAGCCACGACATACACATGAATTGGTTGGTGGTCAGTACTAGTAGATATTGTTCAACGTAAAGGACCTTCTCTTGCTAAATGAGCGCAAATGCTACTAGGAGACAGTTTTCCTAAACTTAACAAAAAAACTACCATGAAACGTAGTAAGCCTGTCCCACCAAAAAACATTAGTGTGTGCCCATAAGTGCTTGAACTTACACATAAATAAGTAACATAACCCTTTATTTAGCTCAAACTTAGTGTAAGTTAAAGAATATTATGCCCCTCCTTGACAAATAAAATACGTTTTATGGATAATTCTGCAGTTTTAGGTTCTTTGCATATGCATAAAAACCAGTATTACCGTATTCGTGGTATGCTTCAGTTCATAGTATGGATATGTGGTATACTACTTTGAGCCTTAAGTAGTACGAAAGAGGATAGGCATAACGGGATAGGTATCTTAAGTACTAAGTAGCCCTAGGAGAAGTGTAAGTCCTACATCTAGTTGAATTTGAGTTGTCTCCTGTTGTGCCCCGTCAGACCGTCAAATTGAAAGAACATTTCAATTTAAAGCAGGAATTTGAAAGTCAAACAATTTCATTGGTAAGTGCTTCCATACAATGGGTAAAGCCCCAAACGAGGAAAGAGGGATCTCCTTTTGTTATCCATTTACAAAATGTCATCCAACTTCTTCGAAATTGGATGTTATAATACCCTTGGGAGTATTTTTTTAGCTCAATTCAATAAGAATGCATGTATTATTCATGTATATGTTAATAAAAAAATTGAAACTAAATACATTAAAAAGCACATTGAACCAAGTAGTCATCAGATTTCTTCTTTTATTTATTGGGTCGTCAGTTTTGATAAACTGGATTATAGAAGTACCACAAACCAGTATGCACAAATTGCATCACGGTACATGGGAGCGTAGAGCAAATTAGGTAACAAAGATAAAAAAAACATATACACACATTTAGGAAAATATGCATATTGGTGGCCTCTTATTTGGAATCTCTAGATTTGGAGAATTGTCATCCAACTGATCATCCGGAAACTCAAGTTGCATTGCAATTTCACTGTGCATAGTGTCACTGAGGGTTGCATTTATCAGCCATTGCTCTTAAAGTAAGAAGTGAGAACTCTGCCAGGGAGAACATCTTTGGGCAATTAACTTTTATTGGAAAGTTAGTCAATCTGTCACTTTTGCCTTTCATTTTCCCTCAAATCTAACCTTCATCTGTCGCACTCTAACTAGAGATAAACATTGCCTCACGCTAAAAGTTCATTTTGAAATTTTCTTTTCCTCGAAAGACAGTCAATGCCAAGGAGTAGCTTAATATACTCTTCATATATACCAAAAGGAATTTTCCAGAATTTGTCTCTTTTTAGCATTTTACTGCTACTATCATCAGCTTATGGAATTAATTAGACAATCAAAACTTAAAAAAAAAAAAAAAAAATACCAAAATAGGATGGCAGAATTTGGTGGTGAGCAGCTCCTTGATGTCCTCCCTGGCGCTCCTCAGCTGGCTCACATCAGATGCCGCTGCGCACGTGGCGTACATCGACGACGACGACCTCGGACCTCGCTTCTCCAATCTCTGCCAAAACAAAATCTAATCTAAGTCGCCATTATTCAACAAAGAATAATAATAACAGTTTGGTATTTCAAGAGAATCGGCTACCAACCTCGAAGAGGCGGAGAGGATTGAAGGAGATCATCGACGAGGATCGGAGGCAGAAATTGAATCGCGTAGGAGATGAGGAGGAGAATAGGGAGAGGGATCTGATCACCGCCCGCCGAGACGAGGAAGGGACGAGGCAGGCGCCGATGGCCATGGAGGTCGAGTAGGACAGCCGCTCCGCCATTGGAGAGCCTATAAAACCCTAGAGAGAACCTATAAAGGTTGAGGCAGAGAAAAGAGAGAGCGAGTGTGGAGAGCGCACGCTGCTGGGGCTTGTTCGTTTTCTTTTATATTATTTTTGGCATCGGTCGAAGCATGTTAGAGTGGGGATACTGGGCCTTTCCCGAGCCCAGAAGCCGCCCGCACCCAATCGGTGGCGGCCAATGGGGACTGGGGAGCGTCCACTTGTAACCATGCGGTTGGTGGGAGATAGTTTAGACTCGGCGCCTTTGGACTTCCAAGTTTCAACGGAAGGGCTGAGAATGGAGAAACTCTGTTCACGCACCCCACTTGAACAAAACGTCGCCCTTTCCTATCCCATTAATTGAGTATTAATACTGACATAATTAAATACCGATTATATATTAATAAGGGTTTTACATATCTGTCCCTTAAACCTTTAAAAATCTGAATTTACTCTCCAAAATCTTCATATTTATAATATAGCCTCCAAATTCTTTAAATTATCTCACTTTAGTTTCTAACCATATTTTTTGCCCTACTTTCCGTTATATTTTTGAGTTTCTTTACTTTAGTCATCTTCCTCCTTTCTTTCTCTTCTTATTGGGTTCTATCTCCATTCTTTTCCTCTATCTCTTCCCTCTTCTTATTTGGTTCCCTTGAGTTACTTTAGAGATTAACTGGGAAGGAAAAGAGAGAGCAGAAAAATGGAGAGTAAAACCCAATAATAAGAGAAAAAAAAAGGAGGAGGAAAGGGAGAATTAAATTGAAGTAACTCAGAAATATAACGGGAAATTCGGACAAAAAATATGAATAGAGATTAAAATGAGATAATTTAAAGGATTTGGGGGACTATATTATAAATATGAAGATTTGGGGAACTAAATTCAAATTTTTACAGATTTAAGGGATAGATACGTAAAAATCCCATATTAATATCCAATCAAATTTAATTAGAGCTGCCAATATGAATTGTGAGGAGAAGAAGAGAGCGAGAGCGGGTTAGAATTAGAAAAATAACGGTCATTTGAGTAAGTATTAGATAATTCAAAATTAAAAATTGACATAGAAAATAGGTGTGCGTCTTGAGCAATCCTGGAACCCTATGAAAATTAGATTTTTTTTTCTTCAAAAATTACTATAAACTACTTTGTTTATGTAAAGCTCCATGGAGCTTTAAATTTTATAGAAATTCCTAACATTAGCGGAAAAGATTAATAGATTAATTTTAAGATGAAATAAATACGCACTCTCCAACCTTTCTATATACTCACTTCCTGATATAATATTTTTTTACTAAAAAAATATAAATCTGAAGTTGTCAGAGAAAAAGTATTTGCTGCATTTTTTATTTGATAAATTAATCTCTCTGTTACACTGGTTGGGGTTTTTTTATGAATTTGAAACCCGAAGAGATTTACACAATATAAAACAGTTTATGAGGGGTTTTTGGAAAAACTTCGAAACTTTGTGGGGATTTCTTATGCTTTATTCAATTTTTAATTGAGAAATTTAAATTTGAATAGGGTGGGATAAGGGCCGCCATTTAGACTCGTACTATCCATGCTCATCCCTAGATGGAACAAAGACGATATGAGTTTCTTCTACTGCTTACTTATATGGTACGGATAAGATCCAAATTTCTTATTTCCTTCCGAGAGTTCGTGCGTCTGAACGTCCAATTGATGATAATATGGGGAAACTTTCAAATGAATTTACTCTTAGGTTAAGAGAAATACTTTATGAAATAGTTTAAGATTAGAATGTATGAAGGGTTCCTAGGTTTAATTAATGATTCAAGAAGATGTGTTCATGGCATACGAAAGTTGCATAATACGTCATAAGCAATTTGTGAGGATTTGATGTGTGATTTAGTGCGATCAAAAAAGTTATTTTCTAAAAGTTAGAAGGTTTTTTTTTTTTTTTTTATGGGATTTCTTTTTCCTATTGTGAACTATCAATATGGGTAATTTTTTATGTGACTCACACTAGGGACAGATTTAGACATTCAAATCAACGTGGCAGAGTTGTCGAACTGTTCAGAGAGCTCGTCGAGGATGTGAGAGACAAAAAAATATTCTTGTTGGGAGTGCGTAGATAGAGTCCCCACTTAATTTTTTTTAATAATGTCAAATATTAATTGGACGATAAAATAATATTTTTGCAAGCGGATCAAGACGTAATTTGATAAAAAACCAAATTCTGCTTGGCTTATTGAAAAAAAGAGTTTGTAAAAAGAGTATTGGAAAAATGTAATATTGGAAGTTCAAAACAGATTTTACTCTTGACTTTTCACTTAAAATTCGAAAAATTTGAGGGGGATATGTTGATATTAAGGTCCATCCTCGGGAAATTCTAAATGCGCGCCACTTTCCTCTTAGTGACTTATGGTGCTAATCACTTTACTGTCGGATGTGTGGTGCACATTTAGAATTTCCCCCATCCTCTATAAGGGTGGGTCTGTCCCTCACTCACATGCACATACTAAACTTTGTAAGTTATTTACCAAATATGGAAAAAAAAAAAATTAGGATTCAATTCAGGTGTGTGGCTTAGTAGCAGATAATTTTAAAACTTTCTTCATCTTATTGGGGAGGCCTCCTAAAGTATCACTCATGTTTGGGGGAAATTCTAAATGCGCACCACATTTTACTAGTGAGCACCACATAAGTGATTTACAAACGTAGGGGAAAATGGTTCTCACTAGTAAAATATGGTGCGCATTTAGAATTTCCCATGTTTGGTCACATTAACGTGGGCTGTGAGTCATACATTAGAACCGAATAAATAAACTCCTACTGAACACCTTCACTTCCTCAGGGGCATAATAGTCTTTTATCACCGCTTATTCGAGAATGCGGGCCCATTTTGTCGGGTTAGTTAGGGGAGTTTCCAAAGGAGCACACTATTTTTTCCAGTGAACACAAATGTTGGTGTATTTTTGGTTCGAGATTTGTTAATGTATTTTTGGTTCGAGTTTGAAATTGTTAAGTGGGCTCACTAGAAAAAATGGTATGCTCTTTTGGAAACTCCCCTGATTAGGTATCTCAGCTGAGCTGGCCTTGTTAATCGGTGGATCGTCCCATTCTTAACAAATCCCTTCCTATCTTGTTCCTTAGCTCAACCATACCTTAACCTGCTCCAACTATTAAATCCATTATCACCCTCGGAAAAACAATCGCAGTTCTCACTAATCCCAGTTTAATTAAATTGTTCTCCAGGGATATCTAAACCGTACGGACCCTAATAAATCGGCCCATTGTATGGCCCTCCCCTCCTCACTCGGCGCTGCTCTTTCCCCTCCTTTTTATAATTCGTATCACAAAAGAGGGGGGAAACAAAAAAAAAAAAAAAAAACCTAAAATAAAAAAAAATCCCAAATTCGACTTCTTTAATTGGCTCCATTCGATTCACAGCGAAACGAGGTCAAAAATTCAATTCCTTACTCTTTCTATAACATTTCTTTCTCTTGATCTTTCGCATGATCGCAATTCCGAGGTTGGCGAAAGGTAGGACTCTTGGAATTCTTCAATGCTTTCGTTATTTATTGGATTTTTAGGGTTTTGTTTGAAAATGTGAGTTTCAGTGGTCTTATCGTTTAAGATCTGGTGTTGGTTTGATTGTTAGTAGTATAATTATTGGGAAGATTTTGATCTTTTCTATTTAATTGCACTGATGAAGCTGATGTGCATTGTTTTTTTTTTCCCCCCTTTTTTGTGTTTTGAGTATTGCATGATTAATTTTTGTTTCTGTTTTTGGTCTTGTTTGATTATGAGGAGCTTTATCTTTGTATTTAATATCTTGTTTGAAATCTGCTTATTTTATCTTCATCTTTATTTGGGTATATAATCTCTTTTGTTGTTGAGAAATTGTAGTTGCTGATGATAAGCGCGAGCAAAAGTAAAGTAATTAATAAATAGGGGAGGTCGATGTATAAATGTAATTCAAACTGTAGAGTACTAGCCTTGAGCTCATCCATCTCTTTAGTGCATTTTATTAGAAGGAAATGTTGGGATTGTGTTCTCTTATATTCAATGCGCAAGGGACACTCGTACGGTGCCGTTGAATAAATAAATAATGTTTGGTTAGTGAAGGAAGGGAAAAAATCATTATTTATTTTTAAATTTAATCATACTAAAATAAATTCAGGTTTTGGTCGTTTCCTCGAAGAAAAAAGAAGGAAAAACCAGACCAAAATCAATGTGTAGGGGAAATGAGAACCTTGTTGGGTAGTTGAATTGGTTGATTTCGATCAGCCAAAGTCTTCTGGATTGTTGTTGAAATTGGATTATTTTGATCAGCTCAATAGAATTTTAGGTTGATTGAAATCCCCTCTTGAGATCCTTTGAATGCAGCCGAATTTTGTTAATACTCTCACTAGGGGCCATGGGTAATTAGGGGTATCTTAAACTAATTTTTGTGTGGTTGTCGTCACAATACCAACCAATATGTATGGCAAATATCATACAGATTTTGAGGTATCCGACATGAGAAATATAGACAAATTGGCATTATGTTATCAATATCAATACTGTTTCCATTATTTTAAACCTGTGCTAGATATGCTTTTGAAGGCTATTAGGGGCAGTCCCATGTTCAACCGAACAGGGCAGCCCCAACCCACCCTTCCCCCACTGAACACAAAATCTCAATGTCACAATTCTTCCCCCAAAATTTTCAACTTTCTAATATGAAGACTGTGATCGTGAGAAATGAATTGTTTAATGATTGTCTGAAAATGACATCTCATTTTCTTTAAGTGAGTAAAATATTTTATAATTTATTTTAAACTTAAAAATAAATACAAAACCCAGTCTCTAGGTATTGATCTATTTTGAAATCTGCACCTTTACATGCATGATGCAAGTGCATGCACTTGTTTATCTCACCTTTCGTTGATTGCATCAAGAATTATTAGAAAAATATAAATTTTAGACTATATTATTTACTCATATCATATGTAACAAAAATTTATATACTATTGTGATGTCAAATTCTTACACAGGAGTTATAGAACAAAAACATGACCCCCTAAAATGGGTTCAGGTGACTGGTTCTGCCCTGTCTATCCAAAGTTATGGGAGGGTATGTTGCATCCAATTGAAAATTAATATGAGCATTATGGGCTTACGCCTGTATAGCACAGCGGAACAATGGATAAATGGATATCTTTGGACCTAAAATATCAAATACTACCTTCAAAAACACATAGAAGATGGAAAATAATTTGTAAAAGAGGACGATTACTAAGGAAGATGCTAAATTATGACAATCTTCTAAATTAACTTATGATTCTCTCCAATCTATTGAACTGTCTTTTCTTTTGTTATTCCTATCACCATTTTATTAGTCCAACTTGGTCCAATATCTTCTGAATGTATTGTGTGAAACTATGTTGGAATGTAAGATGTGAAATATATTCTCTTTTGATATTTGTATTTTGTTTTATTTTTATTGCCTTTTCAGATATCTACTGGCTTAGGGTTTACTACATGCCACGATATGCCTTTTGGAAGAAATCAACGATTAGACCCTCGGAGGTCTTCACCTTATTGCTCAACGACAACCATAGTTGTGTTTGTTGCTCTTTGCCTGGTTGGAATATGGATGATGACTTCATCAACTGTAGTTCCTGTTGACATGTCTTCATCAGATAGCAATTCTGAGGTGAAACAGCGCATTGCTGAGCCTGAAGGAAAGCCATTTGAGGATAGTAATGGTGATGGTCCTGTTGATGCAAGTAAAGGGGATACTAGTATCAATTCCAATAGTGCGGCAAGCGAATCTCAATCCAAATCTTCTCATGATATGAATGAGCTGGAAACAACACCAGGAAACATGGAAGGATCAACTCAGGGAGAAACTTCTGTCGAGGGGAATGGAGGCATGAAAGACGAGTCAACTGACACATCGAAGACTGGGACCTATACTGATGAAAATGGGAAGCTTGACACTGCTGAGATGGTTAGGGATGGCAGCGATATATTTAAGAATGGTGGAAATAAGAATACATTCAGTGAAGAAGATCTCTCAGACAAAAGAATGACGAAGAATTCGGTTGAAAATACAAGGACTGAGCAGGAGAAGAGCAGCGCTCAAAATTATGATCAAACAGAAAATGCTGAACGAGGAACAAGCACAGAAAACAATGAACAGGAAAAGAGCATAGAACAAAATTCTGATAGAACAGAAGATATTGAGAAGGAGAAGAACAATGAACAAAATTTCAATCCATCAGAAAGTAAAGACCAGAACAACGGAGCCAAACAGAATTCTGATGAAACTGCAAGTGATGAGCAACACAAATTTGACACTCCAAAGAATATGGACCAAGATAAATCTGATGGTGATCCAGTTCAAGATACAAAGGGTCAAGACCAGATAGAGGAGAAGATGGAGCAAAACCAAGACAAGGATAATGAAGAAAATTCTGACGAGAAAAAAACTGAGGGTCAGGCAAAGGAGAAGGGTTCAAACACATTTCTTCCTTCTGGGGCTCATTCGGAGCTGGTTAGTGAGAGCATTACTCAGAAGGGGGCTTGGTCTTCCCAAGCTTCTGAGTCAAAGAATGAGAAGGCTAAGCAAGTGTCTTCTTCATCAAAAGAACAAACTGTTAACTGGAAACTTTGTAATGCCACAGCTGGAGCAGACTATATACCTTGCCTTGACAATGAGGGGGCTATCAAGAAGCTGCAAAGCACCAAGCACTATGAGCATAGGGAAAGGCATTGCCCTGAGGTAGCTCCAATTTGTCTTGTTCCTCTTCCAGATGGCTACAAAAAGCCAATTGAGTGGCCAAATAGCAGGGATAAGGTATATGTCTAAATGTAAATCTGCATTTCCTTTCATGATACATTATTCTCTTCTTCTAATGACATATATATCTCAGATATGGTACCACAATGTCCCACATACAAAACTGGCTGTTATAAAGGGGCACCAAAATTGGGTTAAAGTTTCTGGAGAATTCCTTACGTTCCCGGGTGGTGGAACTCAGTTCAAACATGGTGCATTGCACTACATTGATGTCATCCAGGAGGTAACTTTTCTCACTTTTCCACTCTTTGCTTCATTAAGTATTTTTATACATGAGTTATGTATTTTCTCTATGCATTCCTGATGATCTTTCACGATGCTTTGTGAGATTTCTAAATTAGTCCCCAATCAGCTTATTTATCTCTTGACTTATTTTACTTATATAGTCACAAAGTCGGTTAGTTTCCCATAACAATTTATGTCGTTTTTCTTCCACAATTTTGCTTGTGAACAAAACTCTAATTTTTTTGTTACATTGTCTTTCTCATCTGTTTGTATTTATGTGACCTTTTGATGTCTTATTGACTGGTAATTATGCACAAATGCGCCAGTCGCAAGAATCCTTTTTCCCTGTAAAACATTCTGTTTTCTCATTTCGTAACCCCACTACCCGGATTACAGGATAGTGGAAATGCCGGCGACATTATTCGTAGGAATATGCTAAGCCAAAGCCAAAGGTATAATATTAGTAGTTAAAATAGTTTATAATTAACTACGGATTCTTTCCTCAAAAAGGCTTGCTACAATTACTTTTTGAGGTCATGAGAATCATTACACTAACTCTTGTTCATATCCGATGCGGGACTATACTTTAGTTATGGGAATTACACATTCATTATCCAAACTGCAGCGTGCCTGATATCTTGTTTGTTTGTCTCATTTACTTTCTTCTTACATCATTTACGGCAATTCATCCCAGAACAGGTTTGGACCACCAGGGAATATAGTTTTATGCTTCTTTTGTTTTCGAGCATCTACTTGTGCAAACATCTTTTTTATATTTAATAGCTATTGCTTCTCAATATTGCTCATCACCCATATTTAAATTCCTGATCTTCTGATCCTTTAATAAAAAGAATCTATATGATATTTCTGGGGCCTGGATAGAACGTGAACCTTTTCTTTTATTCTTTTTAGGCGTTGCCTGACATAGCATGGGGGAAACGAAGTCGTGTTGTATTAGATGTTGGCTGTGGAGTTGCTAGTTTTGGAGGTTATATCTTTGATAGAGACGTGATTACAATGTCATTTGCCCCAAAAGATGAGCATGAAGCCCAAGTGCAATTTGCTCTTGAAAGAGGAATTCCAGCTTTATCAGCTGTCATGGGCACCAAAAGACTTCCTTTCCCTAGCAGGGTGTTTGATGTTGTTCACTGTGCACGTTGCAGGGTTCCATGGCACATTGAAGGTATATTTTGCATACACATGATTTTTCTCTGTTTCTTGCTATCATCAGGATTAATTAGCTGGTACTGTGTAGGTGGTAAGCTTTTGTTGGAGTTGAACCGACTGCTGCGACCTGGTGGATACTTTATATGGTCTGCTACGCCAGTCTACCAAAAGCTTGAAGAAGATGTGAAAATATGGAAAGGTAAACCATTTCTACTTATGTTCCTTTTTAGTCCGGTACAGAGGAGCACGAGAAAAAGGAGATAACATGAAGCAACAGTAATTGGTAACTGCTACTATGAAAATTTATTGGAAAATTTGCAGTCCATCGAAATTGTTGTGCATAGGTGCACCACATGCACACAAATCAAGCTGAAGTATCATATCAGGGCATGCCTCTATAAGACTCTCTCCCCAAAATTAAAGCACACCTTGCTCTAGGATTGACGAGGAAAACATAGGCACCTAAAGATCATGTGACCTAGAAAATCGACAAAATTTTTGGATACATTAAAAAAAGGGTATAAAAATTCTACCATGCATCATACCTTGTTTGAACTGAAGCATTACACAACTATTCATAAGTTGGTACTTCTCAATCTACTTTTTTTTTTCTTTCCAAAATGGACTTGCATTGGGAACTTGACTGATACTTACGGAATTTTTACTAAAGAATTGTAATGAAACTTTGTGACGATGTTTCTTAAATCAAGTAACGATCATGCAATCAAGAGTGTAGATATTACGTTGGTTTAAAACACATTATTAATTGGTGATTTATGTGGCTGTTGATTCCAGCAATGAGTGCTCTGATGAAGTCCATGTGCTGGGAAATGGTGGTGAAGACCAAGGATGCTAGAGACAAAGTTGGCCTAGCAATCTATAGAAAGCCTTCAAACAATTCATGCTATGAGGAAAGAGAAGAGAACAACCCTCCATTTTGCCAAGAATCGGATGATCCTAATGCAGCCTGGTAAGTATATTTTATAAGGAGGAAAACATGTTCTTCTTCTTGGCTGGTTCCTGAATCTTGTACTAGAGTATGAAACTTTCTTAACATTTAAAACTTTCTTAACATTTAAACTGTCTGCATGTACAGGAATGTTCCTTTGCAAACATGTATGCACAAAGTGCCTGTAGGTGCTTCTGCTCGTGGGTCTAAGTGGCCAGAGAAGTGGCCGCTGAGGTTGGAGACACCACCTTATTGGCTGAATAGCTCTCAGATTGGGGTCTATGGTAGACCTGGTCCCGAGGACTTCAAAGCAGACCAAGAGAACTGGAATACTGTTGTTAGCAAGTCATATATGAATGACATGGGGATCAACTGGTCTAAAGTGAGAAATGTTATGGATATGAGAGCTGTGTACGGAGGGTAAGCAAATTGCATAAGGTGGATTTAGCAATCTATATAGTTTTAGCATAATTGCAACTCTTTAAAAAAAGAAATAGTAATCATATAAGAATATCATAAAATTATAAAATCATTTTTATAAGGGTTTCGATCTAGAATCATCAGCACACAATTTTGAACTTCAGTTTATTAGATGAACAGACACATTGTCTATTTACTTCAGATGTTACACTTTTTCTTTCTTGTTCTGAACAGGTTTGCTGCAGCATTGCCGGATATGAAGTTGTGGGTCATGAATATAGTCCCAATCGATTCCCCAGACACCCTTCCTATTATATATGAGCGTGGACTGTTTGGGATGTATCATGATTGGTGTGAATCTTTCAGCACATATCCGAGGTCCTATGATCTTCTCCATGCAGATCATCTATTTTCCACATTAAAAAAGAGGTCAGCTTTACTTTACACATTTGCAAACCAAATTGGCTCCAAAGTAAATCCCTCTTTTTTTTCGAATATAGTCTCTTTTATTTGCATTCTATCTGGGTTTCAGTTGTTAGTAAAACTGGTAAAGTTTAATGTTCCAAATCAGGCTGGCCCATATCTTGAGTGGAACATTTTTAGAATTTTATCCGGCCAGGTTGAGCTCTCTCAACTTGGTATATAACTGACTTTTAATTGTGAAGGAGTCGAATAGATGGGAATAAAAGAATGAACTACTGTCAGAAAAAAATTTCCCATCCCAAGTTACTACTAATACATACACAGTTTATGCCGTAATGAATATAATTATGTAGAAGCAAATGGTGCAAGAAATTTTTTGGCAGAGAGGCAAAAAGGAAGTTTGGCTGTTCAGTTTTGACTCAATTTAGGATTCCTATTTGACTTAAATTTATTGAGCTTTGGCTCAATTTCTAGAATTCTTATTTGATTTAGAGTTCGTATGAAACCAACTCTATTTGACTTAGGGTTTGTGCCCAACAAATCCTATTTGATTTAGGGCTTGTGCCGGACAACCCTTATGCATACAAGGGGTTAGATAGGATGTTTAGAGGCATTTCTTCTACATCCTATAAATCTTTTAGAGATCTATTTAGATATTTTGTGAGAAGAAAAGTTTTTTTACTTTTTTTTAGCGTTTTTGTTTGTCTTCTCAATTTGAGAATTTTGTGAGAAGGGTGAATATCTTTTGCATCCTCTTGAGATTTTAGAGAGCTCCCTTTTGCAAACCCTTTGAGAGTTTTGTAACCGTCCTTTTCTTCTTGAAAGATCAATTTGTAACTTTGAGAGATTTGAGAGACCTAAGACTTGTAACTGCAAACATCATTAATAGTGAAGTTTGATTCGCCCGCTAGATGCAGGAATTGCTCCGAACCACAGATTCTTCATTTTCTCTAGTTTGATCTCTAAAGTTTCTATTTTTATCGATTTATCTGTTTAATCTTAATAAGCCATAGTTCTCTATTTGGATTATTACTTGACGCTTCCGCACAACATAGTGTACCAGAGCACCTCTGATCTGTAACATAGTTAATTCTTAAAAGTAAAAAAAATAAAAAAATGAAATATAACACCTCCAAATATGGTTAATCTCAAACGTTTTTTGTCGTTATAGATTGAGAACATTATTGACAGGTTTATTAAGCGTCTTTATGCTTTTGATGTCACACCGTACAATGCCAGGATACTAATTCTGGTGAATTATGGTGATTGTTTAGGTCAATCTGAAATCTGGAGTCACCTCCTCCTCACTTCAAATCCTCAAGCTGTCTATTTTTGTTGAGAACCTTGTTTGATACATTCAGTGCAATAAATTAGCCTTCAGGATTCCTCATCCCTCCACAAGTAAAGTGATAATATCAGTCTTATGTTCACCATAATTTTGTTAGTGTCGATCAAACAATCTTACTCAATGTGTTCGTCCATCACATGATGTTTAATACAGAAGTATCATATTCACCTACAAAGCACGAATCCTTATATTGCAAGCTGTGTTGCGTGTTACCGGCAACACTGAAAAATACAGCAATTTTTCCAGCCTCATTGCTATTTTTAATGTAGTTTATAATTTGTTATGATGCGTCAGTTTTAGAATATCCATGTCTCTGCTCCTTAGGCAGCACCTTATTTTTTCTCAAGAGAGTTTGAGTTAGTCATTTTGTTTTACACCCTTCAAATCCTTGAACAAGTACACTCCTATTCTTTCAGGTGCAAAGTACTACCATTGATGGCAGAGGTAGACCGCATTTTGAGGCCGGAAGGCAAGCTGATCATCAGGGACAATGCAGAGGTGATCGATGAGGTCGAGGGCATCGCAAGATCTCTGCACTGGGAGACCAAGATGTCCTTCTCAAAACACGACGAAGGGATACTATGCGTTATGAAGACAGCATGGCGGCCTACGGAACTAGATGCAAGGAGGTAGAGGCAAGCACACGGCCCGAGTCTTAAATTATTTTTGACAGTATACATCCAATTAGTGTTCTTTATTCTGTGCTTCTTATGTTCCTTAATGACAAAGGAGGGCTGTACTGTGTTACAAGTTTGTTCTAGAATCATACGAATTTTGAATTAGAAGTATACCATCATACTATCATACAAATGTATATGACCAAAGGAGTATGGGAGGACAAGTCTCTTCTATTGTAAAGCTTGTCAAAGTTTTTGCTTAGTCCTGAAGGCAAATATGATATTTTTGTTCTCCTTGACCGGAACATCTACTGGGTCTCTGTCACTGACGTTATCATCTACCACTACAGCAATAGATTGTAGACCCAAAAACAAATCAGATGTTGCAGGATTAGGGTTACCTGTAGCTGCATCCCTTACTATTATATAAAGGTAGGCCTTCTTGTTGGCCCATTGCTGGTCAGTGTAAATGGTCACTACAGTCAGCAACGGCAGTAAAATACATGTAATCTATGATTTATATGAGTTAGTCTGAACTACTATATAGTATTTGAGTGTTGATACTATTAATCAACGTTTAAGAATGAAGAATCTAAATGAGAATTTATTTGGTTTAGATGTGATCTGTCATTCATAAAGTATTTATAAATAAAATTTCTTAAAAATTAGATTTTATTTAATTATAGATCAACATTATAAAATTCACTAATTTTCGAGTATTTCATCTATTAGTACATAAAATATAATACTTATGAAATTTTATTTGTATATAGTTTATGAAAAATAAATCACATCTAAAATAATAAATTTTTATTTTGAGTTGTTTATTATTAGATCTTAATTAATAATAGCCTAAGCTAATCTACGGAACTTGATTTAAATTATTCAAGATTAACTCAAACAATACAAGGACGAAAATATGATTGTTATTTTAATAGCTTAGAAACGACTAATTTTGATGAGAGAATGTTACTGCAATGCTATGCTTGTCCATTTGTTAATTCGATTAACAAGAGAAACAATCCAAATCCACACCCAAATAAATTTGTAGCAATCCTTTTTAGAATCATATAAACAACACAAAATCAATCATTGTCCTCTGATAAAACAAGTCCTCCCCCAACCTAGACTACTCTAAATCTTGGGGAAGAGCTTGGTGAGAACTGGGCTCACCATCCCCACTCCCCAAAATGATTTTGTCAACCACGTGCCGCATCCAGTTTGAGATATGCTCTCCCAGCTCCTGCTGACTCATCATCACCGTGTGGGCCCATCCCACAACTTCCTCTCCCCAAAGTACCCTTTGATCGGATCCATCCGTCCAACATCCATCCGCTGTGATAACAAGTAAGGTGGGCAAGGCGGTCATTTTCTGATCTCTGGCGTTTTGGGGTCGAAAGTTGAAGGAAAATTCTTAATGCATCCACTAAATTTTTAAGTAATTATACGGAAAGTTTAGTTTTATTATGCATTTATTATTATGATTTATTAATTAATTTATTCTCATCTGCTTCAATTTTATTTTCTCTCAGTTCTTTTTATGCTTCTTTTTTTAATTTCTCTTATATTAAAATCTTAATAATGGTCATACTTCAAAAATAAAAAAAATTCAAATACAAATGATTCTCATTACTTTTACCTTAATAATTTTCAAAACTCAAAAATAGAAAGAACTCAGACACTAATAATAAAATTAAACAATTAAGGAAAAGAATATTAAAAATTTTTTGAGAGTAACTAGAGTTCTTAGAGAGCACATGGGCGGTCTAACCACTGGGAGGAGCCGGTGACGGGCCATTTGGACAGCAAGAGAAAAATAAGAGTGATTTGAAAATACATTGGATTGTATTTAGGAAACTAGTGGGTCCATTTGTAATCAGCTCCTCTTTAAAGCGCTAACCATCCTCAATATATTGAGCTGCTCTCGTTCATTCTCATTCTCGCTTTTTTGCTTGTACTGGAAGTAGTTAGCTTAGCCATGGAGGGAAGCAAGGGCTCAAGGACTGCTACTCCAACCGCCAAGAGTACTTTAGCGAAGAAAGAGATCAGAGTGCCGCCGAGGCGAGGGGAGATCAAGCGCAGGATCATCTCCAAGCTGCTCCGTAGCATCGGCATCGTCTCTAAACATGCAGATGCTCGCGTTCATGCCTCTGCTGACGCTTCTTAGGAATTAACTTCTCTGCCAATTGTAATTCTCATCCAGGTTCCGTGTCTATTGCTCATCAACTATAGCAACATGGCTCTGTTATTTCGAGCTTTTACCTTTTATTTTGTATTTTATATTTTTTAGTATGTACTATATAACTGCTGTATTAAGCTAAGTTAATAGAACAGAAGTAACTGCTGTATTAAGCTAAGTTAATAGAACAGAAGGGGACACAGGCCCACCGTTTTTAATAAAAAAAAAATATTGCTCTGTTGTTGATGTTGGATGGCAGAGAGTAGAGAGAGAATGGGCCAATCTTAGATCTGTCTTATTTAAAAATTTGAATAAAATTAAAACTTTACTTTATATAATAATTCATAGATTGTGCAAATTTCATGCAGTTCATAACTTGGGTACTTGAAATTATTTGCATTTTTTGTAGTAACATGTGCTTGAACACTTCTCTTTTGTTTGTATATGTGATGTGGGACATTCCTTGAACAGATTCTCTTTGAAATGTTGAGAAAATAGGCTTCTCTGTCCTTACAATATGTTGCTAACAGCCCAAGTGCTTGTAAGTGGCAAACGCTGGCCCAACGAATAATTTTGAAATAAGGTCCAAGTTAGGTTGGCCCAAGTGACATCATGGCCCAACAGGTCACAAGTGGTTTACTCTGGAAAATTGTAAATGCACACCCCTAAATATCTAAGGACACACTCAACCAAAATTGGTTTTTTAATTACGAGTTTGCCATTATTATTGCTTTTAACCACTATATACGCCCTCTCCTTCGTCTCAAAAAAAAAGTTACAACTTGTATTTGAGGTTCGGCATATTCAACTTAATATAATTTTTTAATATTTCCTTCACATATATCTGAAATAGAAATATAACTTCATTTTATGTTACACACGATTCAAGATAAAACTCACACGTCTCTTTAGCCACCTTGGACTCGAACATGACAAACTAGCTCTCGCATCACATCTCCTCCAAAACACGTACCAAATCATTCCTCCTCCTCAGAATTCATCATCGAATGCAAACAATATAAAAAACAAACTAGAAAAAAAATATCATACTATAAAACATACATGACCGGCACGTGACACCATCCCCATTACACCCTCAATGATGGCAAGAGTCCAAACTTCAAAATAGACCCTAATTAACTTGAGCCAAAAGTTAGCATATATATAATAATAGGGGTATTTACAGATCTGTCCCTTAAATCTTCATAAATTATAATTTAGTCCCTTAAATCCTTTAATTTACTACAATTTAGTTTCCAAGTATATATTTTGGTCCGATTTTTCCGTTTTACACTTAATTTCCTTCACTTAATTCCCTTTTTCTCTTTCTCTCTCTTCTTAGTTCTTATTGGGTTCTCCCTTGTTCTTCTTTTCTCTCTCTATTTATTTGTTGGGTTCTCCCTCTTTATATTGAAACCAAATATATTATTCTCCACTAAATATATCAAACCTTTAAGTCTCAATATAAATTCATTTATTGGGTTCTCTCTTTTTATATTGGATAAATTCATTTCTAGATTTAATACATTTAGTGAAAAATAATACATTTGGTCTCAATATAGAGAGAGAGAATCCAATAAATGAATAGAGAGAAAAGAGAAGAAGAAGGGAGGAACCCAATAAGAACTAAGAAGAAAGGGAGAAGAGAGAAGAGAAATTAAGTGAAGAAAATCAGGGGTAAAACAGAAAAATCGGGCCAAAATATAATCTGAAGGACTAAATTGTAGTAATTTAAAAGATTTGAGAGACTAAATCTTAAATATGAAGATTTAAGGGAACTAAATTATAATTTATAAAGATAAGGAACATTTCTGTAAATATCCCATAATAATAATACATCGATCCTTTGATAGTTTAATTAGAGAAATACATGACATTCAAGGATTTGGTCTCTACTCGGCCTTAGAACCTATCTCGATAGATTGGATCCAGTTTGAGAAACTTTCGAGTGTTGTGATATCTGCTCTGTAATGCATCTGAGTGAACTCCAACAAGTCTGACCACTTAAAATCTGGATATATTCTCTCGACCAAACTTACCTCTAAATTTGATGGAGGCTTCACAATTTTGTTATCCTTTGGGCACAAGAAGAAGGCCAGAGATTTCCTCTCTCTCAGAGGATTCACCACTGCCCTATGAAGACAACTCTTGTATCTGCCATTGGTTAAAGCCTGCAACCAAAAAAAAAAAAAAAAAATTATGATTTTGAAAATTAAGAAAAAGATTGAACAAACAAATTATATAAAATCTAACAACAGGACAACAATGGCACAGTGCCCAATTAAGATAGCATCATCTCTTTTGTTCCTATTGAAAATGATGAAGGCAGTCTCTTTTGTTTAGGGGGGAGAGAGAATATTTGTCATTTTGTCATCTTTTGGTTTTGGCTTTGGCTTTGCTTGGCTTGCTTGCTTCTTGTTTCGCTAATACTTTAGCTTATCTTATTCTATGCCTTTTGTCTCTTGTAGGTAGGGCTGAGCATAAAACCGAAAAAATCGAACCGAATCGTAAAACCGAACTGATAGGTTCGGTTTATTCGGTTTTCGGTTCGGTTCGATTTAAAAACCGAAATTAATTACGGGTTTCGACTCGGGTTTCAGTAGCTTTAGCTCCAATCGAAACCGACCGAAAAAACAGAACTTTTGGAATTGTAACTTATTTTTTTCTTTGATTATTTTCAATGTGTTTTTATTTTAAATTTTTAATGAAAATATGTAATTGTTATTTTAATAGATAGAAAAAGAAAAAAATAGAAAGAAAATTATTATTTTTTCTATAAAATACATGCGTTTATCACATAATTAGTTTCAAAGCCTAAAAACCGAAAACCGAACCGAACCGAAAATTCGGTTCGGTTTTCGGTTTTCATTTTTTTCGGTCGGTTCAATTTCGGTTTTATAAGTTCGGTTCGGTTTTCGTTTGGGTTTTTTTTTTAAAAACTGAACCGAACCGACCGATGCCCATCCCTACTTGTAGGTATGTAACTTGGTGGCGGTACACTAACAAATTAGAGTATAATAATATATATACGAATCTCTTGAAAAAATACGATATTAGAGCTAATGGGAAACTTAGTGGTATTTCTATGTGATTTGTATTTGGAGAATGATATATACTCATTAATTGTTAATTGCAACAGGTGTTGCACATGGGTTTTAATTAAATAATTAAAATGCAGATTAGATTACTATAAGCCTGAATATATTGAAGTACTCTTAGCATTTTACAACATTGTGTTCTGACTGTACTTAAATAATAATAATAATAATAATAATAATAATAATAATAATAATAATAATAAGTGAGTTGTAGACTTGTATTTCTCTTATTCCAACTGAGAATTACCAAAGGTTTTTTAAAAATTTATTTAGTCTTAATTTATTGGGTTAATTACAGTTATACCCCTATAATATCGGAGGTATGTAACTTAATACTCTTGAAATTTGAAACTCTCAAAAAACCCCTTAAACTTAGTTATTTTCACTCTTTTTTTTTTACTAAAGTGCACTCTTGTCCCTCAAATTTCTATTCTACCCTTTAATAAGGAGAGGAAATGTGCTGGTTAAAAAGAGTGATGAGAGTAGAATCGGAATTTAAGCGAAAAGGGTGCACTTAAATTAAAAAGGAGAGTGAAAATAACTAAGTTCATGATGGTTTTTTGAGAGTTTCAAATTTCATGAGTGTTAAGTTACATATCTCCAATACTAAGGGGGTCGGCTGTAATTAACCCTAATTTATTATGTCTCCGATATCGAAAAATTTCTATGAATTTTTCTCATGTCATATTTTTACAAATAAGCAATCAAAATGTTCAATGAAAAAATATATATTTTTAAATTTTTTCCCTATTAGATGCTCATATTAGAGGTTCGATTTGTATTTTACGTACCATGAACGTGTCTCCAATGTTGACGACCATGGCGCCGCGCACGGGCCGAACCGACTGCCATTTACCCTCGGCAAACACCTCCAGCCCGGCCACCTGATCCTGCTGCAGTATGGTCAGGGCCGTCGGGTCGCAATGCGGCCCCGTCCCCAGCACCAGCTCCGGCTCCTGGCACGGCGGGTAGTAGTTGCATCTCATGATACAGCTCCCGTCCTCGAAAAATTCTCGGTACGCTCCGCCCACTCCCGAGCTCATCCCGAGCAGCTCCATTATTGCGAGGCCCAGCTCGAACATGGCCTCACTGTACCTTTGGTACACCAACCTGATCGAACAAATTACAGCGTGCTCGTTACAACGTGCAATGTGTTTGTAAATTAGTAGCTATATACACAGCCTACACAAGCAAATGTGTGATCATACCCCATTCGCTCGAAATCTTGGCCTAGCACGGACGCGAAGTACTCCGCAACACGCTCGCTCTCGCCGTCGCCGTACCCGAACGAGAGGGTCTCCTTCCAAGGCCACCTGGAGGTGAACCTATCGGCATGAGCTCCGGCGTAACCCCACGTGCTCCCGGGCCTCCTCCGTGCCCGTAGCTTCAGCTCCGAAGGAAGTTTGAAGAAGTGGTCGATGAATTGGAACGTATCCTGGCACAGAGCGGCACTGACGCCGTGGTTGATCACCTGGAAGACTCCGTGGGCCGAGCACGCCTCCCCGATGAGCCTGACAGAATGCTGTATCGAGGCTTCGTCGGACTTGAAGAATCCTTCGAGGTCGACCACCGGCGTTCTGAGAACTTGCAGTGTGCCGGGTCTCTCGGCCCGCGGCCATATGAACTGTTTCGGTATGTTGGCTTGTTTTTTGAGGAGCGAGGAATCGAAGAAGACCCCGCTGCTGCCGCTGCCGTCGTGGTGGTTTTTCTCCTCGGTGAAGCTAAGAGATGGTGAGAGAAGAGAGAGGGAGTCCATTGCTGCGTTGAAGAGCTTGGAGAGGAGCTAAGTACTTGGAGTTTTATGGAGGAGGGAGAAGACAAGGGAGCAAACAAAATGTAGTGAGAGAGTGAGAGAGCCATGTGGCCTAATTTCATTCAGTTGCACCTGTGTGCACCTACTGCTCTCTCTCTCTCTCTCTCTCTCTCTCTCTCATTATCTCTTCTTTTGTCATCTTATGTGCTTGGAGTCTTTGGACACATATTGCTCAGTAAATTTTGCAGGATCAAGGACATAGAGCAGTGAGTTGCACTGTTTTTTTCCTCTACATGCTAATTTGGATGGACATGAATGGATCAAACTCACTTGCATCATGGTCATGGTTTTATGTATGGCCTGATACCGACATGTATTTCATTTATCGTATCAGAGTTTGCGATATTCGATAGACAATAAATGTACGATACTGGTTTGATATTTCCGATATTTCTGATATCTTTGATAATGACACATCCAATATTATAAAAATGGGAACAACATGCAAACAGTGCAGTTGAAATTTACTGCCTAGTCTTGTTTAGAATCTGAGTTGCAGAAGTTGAGAGAGTGAAGCTAAATTAGCTGATTGGAGATGTGGGGCTTTGCCTGATTGATAGAACTCTTTCGTTCAAGCCTGCTGCCATCTTTGTGAGCACTTCATGCACTCGTTCTGCTAGCTTGCCGCTCCCAAGTCCCATCCATGGCCATGTAAAGCTGTTGTGATCACTCTTTCGAGTTATGGTGTACAGGGTTTTTCTTTGTGGTTGTCATCCTCTGGTTGGTTTCAGTCCTCGGTCGTGCTCATTGGCTGAAGAAAGGTTTCAGTCGCTTTGGTTTCTTAGTGCTTGACCATTTACGTCACTTCACTCTTTCTCATGTCTTCAAATTTTTTTTTTTTTTTTTTTTTTTTTTGACGTGGTATTGAGCTTACCTATTGTGGTTGTTGAGGTATAATTGAGATATGATCATAATATTAAAATATTTTGAGATACTTTCTTATTAGATATTGAGATATTTTCCTAAATTAGGATAGTTGATAAATCTTTAATTTGACTAATTTAGGATAGTTGAAAAATCTCTGATTTTATGTAATTAGTATCAATTACAGATCTTGTAATTATTCTTTTGATTGCCTCCTTCACCTATAAAATGATGGCTCATTGTACAGTTCAATGATAAGAAAATATATAGAAATTTCTTCATTCCGTTTTCACTCTATTTTCTTCAACATTGGTATTGAATTACCAACTGATTGTTACTTGTGGAACCAAGTACCACGGGGAGATGGAGTGTCATGACAAGCAAATGTGATCTAGATAAGGATTCTATGAGGGGGTCACTAAAATTCATTAAGATATACTAATACAGTTTTCTGTTACTGTTGCTCATGGAAACTAAATACCATGTAAACCTCTTGAACTCGTGGGGCGCATCTTTAAAATCCTTTAAATATACTATTACTGAGTAACTAGCGATATATCTCATTCAAAATTGTAGAACATGTATGCATGAGACTTCTCAAAATATGCGATTTTCTACTGTAGTTTCAATTCCAAATGACTTATTAGTAAAACAAATAATTTAATGTCATGATGGAATCATACACTGAATAAGAAATATGGAGACTACTTGGAGCTTAATAGCAAGTACTATACAAACCACTTCTTGGCTTCGTGGAAGTCACCTCTAAAATTTTTGACACGTTACATAGTATGAGATACGTAACGAAGTTTATCTCTAGTTCCTTTTCGGATATACATAGTACATGTTTTTTATAGGAATTTCTATGTATTTGTGCTATTTGACTGTGCCTATTTCATACATATATACTGTTTGCACTGGATTCATGTAAACTTGATTGGTATATCATGGCTACTTAGTCACCATACATATAAGTTCGCAATTATACATAACTTCATCTGGACTTTGAACATTTCTAGTCATTTTGATTTATACATTTTCATATAGCATCATCACGTTCCTTACTTTTACATTCTACTTATCAGGTTTAATATCTTGAATTCTCATACACTTAGTGTCGAGATTGAGGAGAGCACACCACTACCACTAGATGATCCTAGTATCCTACTTCGTGGAGTAGGCAGAATCCAAGTGGGATAGTGGTGTATCGTTCATCTTGGGTTTCGTTTGTATTTTTGAGTTTACTCGTGTATTCCAATTAGGAGTTATACTTTGTTAGATAATTTTCTTTATATGAATCATTTCTTTGTATTAACGTAATTGCAGTTATTTCTTCGATTTCCTGTTATATAGCATATTCATTATATTGAATTATTTACTTTGATAATACAATTTATGCTATTGTGCAGACCTTTCTTGTTTGTGCGAGCCCGTTAGTAATTCGTTTTTGAAAGCAACTGAAAAATAGTACGTTAAAATCTCACGTTAGCTTGCATAAAAACTTTATCGATTTGTGTTCGAGAAATGGGTAAATAACATGAGGGTAAGGAAAAGAGATTTTCTTCCATACAAATTGCTCGATACACTTACATTATGTTTTCACTATTTAAAACAGTTCGTATATATAACCTGAAAATTTAGGATGATTCATATTTAAGTAGTTGACAAAAGAAGGCATCTTTAAAGCCCAACATACATGATCAAGATATGTGCAATTTGTCCACATTGAAGTAAAATTATCATGTATGTATTTTCATGAGATTGAAAAAGAATTTTATGTATAATCGATTAACTCCAAACTAAAAGTAAAAGTATAAGCGAGAGAACCTCCATACATACACAAATACTTCAACATAAAATATATTAGATTCGACCGTCCGTATATTTGACTTCCCTTCAAAATATCTTAATCCATTTTTTTTCAAAGTTTCTGTTGAAGAAAATAGAGCGAAAGCGGAATGAAGAAATTTATGTGAATTTTTTTTATCATTAAACTGTACAATGAGCCATCCTTTTATAGGTGAAGGAGACAATCAAAAGAATAATTACAGGATCTGTAATTGATACTAATTACATAAAATCAGAGATTTGTCAACTATCCAAAATTAGTCAAATCAAAGATTTGTCAACTATCCTAATTTAGGAAAATATCTCAATATCTAATAGAAAAGGATCTCAAAATATTTTAGCATTATGATCATATCTCAATTATATCTCAACACCCACCCTCAAACTCATGGTGGCGCCGTAGAAACCAACTGGAGTTTGCTAACAAGTTTACTAAGACGACCAGGAGAGTGTGACTTAGTGAAAATATCAGCAAGCTGATCAGCAGAGGAAACGGAACACAAGCGAAGGGTGCCATCACTGAGATGATGCCTGATAAAATGGTAGTCAATCTCAATATACTTTGTGCGCTCATAAAAAACATCATTATGCGCAATCTGAATAACACTCTGGTTGTCACAGTAGAGAAGAGAACGAGACAGCTGAGGGGTATCCAAATCAGCAAAAAGACGACGCAGCCATAGAAGCTCAGCAGTAGTATCAATAAGGGCGCGATACTCAGCCTTAGTGGTAGATCGAGCGACAGCTGTTTGTTTCTTACTTCGCCAAGAAATAAGACACAAACCAAGTAAGAAACAAATACCAGTGGTAGAACGACGATCCGTAGGATCGTCAGCCCAATCAGCATCAGAATAATTTCGCAACTCAAGAGATGACTGAGATGAATAATGTAAACCATGAAAAAGAGTGCCCTTGACATAGCGAAAGATTCGAAGAACAGCAACATAGTGAGGTGAGCGAGGCTCATGCATGAATTGACTGACCAGGTAAACAACATAAGAAATATCAGGGCGAGTAACTGTGAGATAAATAAGACTACCAACCAACTGTCGATAAAGAGCAGGATCATACAGAGACACACCATCAGTAAGATTAAGCCGAGCATTATATTCCAAAGGGGTACTGGCAATCTTGCTGTCGGTTAGACCAGTCCTGAATATAAGATCTGAAGTATACTTAGCCTGAGAAAGAGAATAACCATCCGAAAAAAAGTCACCTCAAGACCAAGAAAGTAACTGAGAGTGCCAAGATTTTTCATTTCAAAATGATGACCCAGAAAAACCTGAAGCGCATGAATGCCAGCAGTATCATCACCAGTAATGATTATGCCATCAACATCGAGAAGTAGAAGGGTGGTGCCTGAAGCAGTCTTATGAATGAATAAGACAGTGTCATAAGCACTGGCTACAAAACATTGCTGTGTGATGACAGAGGTAAATTTGGCAAACCAAGCATGAGGAGCCTGCTTCAGACTATAGATCGCAAGACGAAAGCGACAAATCTTATGAGGAGGATGCTCATAACTAGAAGGAGGCTTCATATAAACTTTCTCAGTAAGATTTCCATTCAGAAATGCATTTTTAACATCCATCTGAAATAATGACCAACGCCGAACAGCAGCAACAGCAATCAAAGATCTAACAGAGGTAAGTCGAGCAACATGAGCAAAAATCTCCTCATAGTCAATACCATACTCTTGAGAGCAATCCAACGCAACAAGACGAGCTTTGTATCACTCAACTGAGCCATCTGCCCGAGTCTTAATCTTGTAAACCCACTGCAAATTTTCCAGGAGGCAAATCCACCAAATCCCAAGTATGTGTCTTGGCAAGAGCATTTAATTCATCATACATAGTTTGCTGCCAAAGAGGATCAGAACTAGCCTCACGATAAGAGTGAGGCTCATGAAGAATAACAAGAGCAGAAAAACAATGATAATCATAAAGATAGGAAGGATGAGCTCTTACCCTATCAAAACGACGAGATACAATAACTTGGGAGGACTCAACTGTAGAAGGTGGTACAGGTACATCTTGAAGAGAACCAAGTGATGATGCTGGATCCGCAGGGGGAGCAAGGTCATTGGAAGAGGCCGAGGATGGATCGTTAGAGGAGTTGGTATCACATGTAGAAGAGTTAGTAGACTCAGAAAACAGAGTAATAGAGGGATCAGTGAAGACAGGAGAATGAGTAGAGTGAAGTAAAGGAAAGGAAGAAAGGGTGGTGAAGAAATTATATTTCCAAAACTCTACATGAAGAAAGATATTAAGACGTTTTGTGATAGGATCATAACAACGGTATCCTTTTTATTCAATGCCATAACTAAGAAAGCAACATAGTCTGCAATGAGGTTCTAACTTCGTTCGTTCCTGCGGGGGGAGAAGAAAGAAGCAGACACAACCAAAAACTCGAAGAGAGCTGTAATCAGAAATGGTATCATACAACAGTTCAAAAGGAGTTTTGTTGTCAAGAATGGGTGAGGAGACACGATTGATGGTGTAGACAGCAGTAAGAGCAGCCTCTCCCTAAAGACGCTCAGGAAGCGAGGTAGAAATGAGGAGAGATCGAACGGTGTCTAGAATGTGACGGTGTTTACGCTCTGCTCGACCATTTTGTTGTGATATATATGGACAAGAGCGATGAGAGAGAGTTCTATTTTGTTGCAAAAATTCAATGAAGGATTTTTCGTTATACTCCAGAGTATTATCAGAACGAAAAATCTTGATAGCACGAGAAAACTGGGTAAATACTATTTGGTGAAAGCGTTTGTAAATTGCAAATAACTCAAAACGCTTATGCATAAGATAAATCCATGTATAACGTAAAAAATCATCTACAAATATGACAAAGTAGCGGGAGCCCTCCTCGGTAGAAATTGGAGAATGGTCTCAAATATCAGAATGAATAAGATCAAAAGGTGCAGAAGAAAAAGAGTCACTGGTATTAAAAGGTAAATGAGTTTGTTTTCCAAGTTGACAAGAAAGACAATCAAACTTATCAAAAGTGACAGAACCAGTAAGACCACTAGAGGCTAACTGCTGAATACGAGGTAAAGAAGTATGACCGAGATGAGAATGCCAAACGCTAGAGGTGATGGTAAAGACAGATGAAGGTGTAATAGAAGGAATATGCAACTTTACCGTTTCAAATATACGTCCAACTTTACGGCCTGTCCCAATGACCTGACCCGACCGAGGATCCTGCACATCAACACCACGAAAAGAAAAGTGAAGCTCAAAACCTAACTCAACAAGTTGGCCAACAGAGAGGAGATTCGATGATAACTTATGAACTAAATAGGTATTATCGACAGAGATGTCGGAGGTAGAAATAGAACCAATATGGCTAACAGGCATTGCAAAACTATCGGCAGTATAAATAATATGGTTAGGGTTTAGTGCAGATTTAGTGGAAAAATAGTGGGATCAGAAGTCATATGATTATAACAAGCAGAATTTATAAACAAAAAAGAAGTACCTGGAGTGACAGATAGTGCAGTACATGAACGAAACAGAACCTGATAGACCAAAGTCTCAATATCAGCAGCAGTGAGTGGAGTAGATTGAGAAGAAGATTCGGGGGTAGAGGGATTAGTGGAGACAACCGTAGCAGCCTGTTGGAAGGAACCACGAGAGTCTCGTGCTTTTTTTTGTTGCAATTAGAAACAATTAGTTATCAAATGATCGCTTTTCTTGCAATTCCGACAAAATAACTTTTGAGAAGGAGATTGTGACTGTGGAGCAGATCATTGGGAGGAAGCTGAAGAAACAACAGCCAAAACAAGAACGGGAGACTGTAGCTTCATAGTAAGGCGACGATGCTTCTCGGAAATTAACTCAGAAACAGTAAGATCCATGGTAGGAAGTGCCGTACGATGAAGAAGGGCTGCCCGAGTGGACTTAAAATCATCGCGAAGAGCCATCATAAAATGCATGAATTTGCGGTGATCCCGATATCTTGCAAAGAGCTCGATGTCTGTAGCACAATGAAGTTGGAGTTCGACAGCAGTCAACTGATCCCAAAGAAGAGCGACTTGAGAGTAAAATTCAGTAATAGACTGACCAGATTCTTGACGCATCTGGTAAAGTTTTGTCTCAATCTGAAACTGAAGAGAAGCATCATTGCAGCAGTCATATCGAGCAATTAAGAAATCCCATGCAGTTTTTGCATTCTCGAGCTTGGGTAGAAGACTGTTAATAGATGGGATTGATGTATTAACAATGCACTGCAGAATTTTACTATGAATACTCTCCCAGTAATTCAAGCGGGTAGCGTAATCAGTGGCGGACTCATCCTTAGCACGAACAGGCTTAGGAGAATCCTTAGAAACATAACGCCATAATTTTCTTCTTTTGAGAAAAAGTTTCATATTGGAAGCCCAAAGATTATAGTTGGTTCCATCCAAAATAATATCAAATGGACGAATAATATCATTTTGGAAAAACATTTTGGAACAGATATGCCAAACTCAACTCCCAAAAAATCAACCAAAAACAAATCAGCGTCCAAAAAATCCAAACCCGATTGTATAACAGAATTGATCAGGACAAGTGGGGCTCATGCGTTGAAGAAGAGAGGTGCGTAAAGACCACTTGTAGAGACTTCACACGGTGCGTGGAAGAGCTTGTCAAGTCTGTGGAGCTGAAATTTTGATGGAAAGAGATCGAAGGGAGACGAACAATTTGAAGGTAGAAGATTGTCGAGATCTGATTTCAGAATGGCCGAAACGGGCAAAAAGAGCTTCGAGATGTGTGAGGACAAAGAAAAAACTCACTTATGGTGGTTTATGCACTCACCAAAAGAAGTTAGAAGATGCACCAGAATTCTGGTAGCTCTGATACCATGTTGAAGAAAATAGAGCGAAAGTGGAATAAATTTTTTTTTGCATATTTTCTTATCATTGAACTGTACAATGAGCCATCCTTTTATAGGTGAAGGCGGCAATCAAAAGAATAATTACAGGATCTGTAATTGATACTAATTACATAAAATCAGAGATTTGTCAACTATCCTAAATTAGTCAAATCAAAGATTTGTCAACTATCCTAATTTAGGAAAATATCTCAATATCTAATATGAAAAAATCCCAAAATATTTTAGCATTATGATTATATCTCTTATATCTCAACAGTTTCTAATAATAATAAAAAAAACTCCTCTATTTCTATACAATTATTATTTAATTCTTTATCAGTTTACCTGAGTCTTTTTTTTTTTTTTCCGCTCTCTAGCCACCTACCTCGTTTCCCTTTTCCATTGTGGGCTGCGCGGGTCTCTCCTTTGATGAATTTTTTTCACCAATAGCACCAAAAGCCCAGGCCACATGATCCTTAGTCCAACTTTGGGGGCCCCTCGACTGTTAGAAATCGCTTAGGCCCAATCGCATAAGCCCACTTGTCCGGTAAAATTACCGACCAGTCCTCCTCCTTCGCCTTCCAGGCTCCCCATTCAACCATGGCCGCCTCCTTCCGCGTAACCTCACCGCGAGTGACGAGAACACTTCTCCCTCGCAGACCGCGGACGCAAGCGTCGTTGGGGGAATTTTTAGATGGGCACATGTTTTTTTCCGGTGAGCCCACTTTTTCCAGTCGCACACTCCGATTTTTAAAAAACCTTGTTTTTTTTTTTTTTCTAGTGAGCACGTCTATATACCCAAATTACCCTCACTATCTCCCTCTCTTTTTCTCCAAACTCATCACCTATATACCCAAAATTAACTCCTCTCTCCCAACCCATCTCTCCCACCTTCTCCTGCTTCATTAAACCCAAATCTCCTTTCCACTATCTCTCTCTCAATAATCCAAAATCTCTTTTCCACCCTCTCACTCAAGGCTTCGCCGGACCACCCATTGCTTCCCGTCCCTCCGGTCGCTTCCCCCGCTTCGGCCGCCCGCGTCCCAGCCGACTCCGCCGCTGACGACCGACACTCCGCCACAAAGGCGGATTTAAAGAAGGAGAGGAGTTAGTGTTTTTCTTGATTTGAAGGTAAAAATGAAACCCTAATTTTTTGTGTTATTTTTTACATTTTGATTTAGGGAAAAATTTGGAAATGAGTGTTGATGGGGATAGATTTAGTTGAGGAGCAAAGAGATTGGGGAAAAATAATTTCTTTATATTTTGTTATGGTGAAATTAATGTCTTCATTAGTTAAAATAATTTAGATTATATTGTTATTATCGATTAATGTTAGTTGGACTTTGTAATAGATAAGTGCAAAATTTATATTGTGAATATTAGTTGTTTTTTATTTTCTGCTTGGATTAGATAGTTAATTTTTTATTTTCGAATTGGGAATAAATTGAAATGTAAATGTTGTGTGTTTATGTTATGATATTTAATGGATTTAGATAGACAAATATAATTAGCATATTGTGATATGTGATGTTTGATAATTTAAAATTTCATTGTATAAATAAAATTTTTGCTGATTTACAGATGTATCCGGCGCAACCATCTCGGGTTTGACCAACAGCGTCGAATAAGAGCAAGAAAACGGGAATCTGTCCAGCCGTCGATCCTAACATTCCTGAAATCTGTGACGTACCGGATTCGTAGGTTGATGCTGCCACAGAGACCCTTCCGTTAAGCATTCATCGAGGTGTATCGCAAGAAAGTAGGGGTATCGCTGAGTCAGACTCAAAAGAAGAGGAAGTACGGCCAATAAATGGAGGACCGATTGATTTAGATTTATCTCTTTTGAAGAGTTTTAGAACACACGTTGCTTTCTTTATATCTAAGAATGAGGTCAGACATAATAACTTTGATTTCACTTTTATCCTAGTAGTTGTTTATCTAAAATATTTTGCTTTGTTATCATTTTAGGAACGAGATCCATTACGGTGCATTAATCACATGAGAAAAATAAACACATGATCTATAGAATCTGGAAGCCAAATACCCGTTTTGTGCAGCACATCCGTAATTCCTTTTTGTATCCGCTCATAATATGTTTTTATCAATACATTAGTAGTGTTGAACTAACTGCATTTATCGAGCGTTGGCATCCAAAAACGAATACTTTTCACTTGCCTTTTGGAGAAATGACGATTTCTCTTGATGATGTAGCCTATCTCCTTGATTTGCTAGTAACAGGAAAGTCCGTTAGTCTTCCAGACAGAACAAATGGGCTCATTGCAGTTGAGCGACTAACTAACTCATTGGGTGACAGGTATAATGAAATTTTTCAGGAGTTGAACACGAAAGGTGGAGCTTCAGTGCGCCTTTACTGGCTAAGGGAATAGTTTAGCGATATGACGGATGCAGATTCAGATCAAAAAATATTATGTGCTGCTCGAGCATTCTTACTTTATCATCTAGGATGCACACTATTCGGGGACAAGAGCGACACAAGAGTCTCTGTTGACTATCTTGCACTTCTACATGATGTCGAGAATGTGCATACATATGTCTGGAGTGCTGCAGCTCTAGCATATTTGTACAGACAGCTTGGTCTTTCCTCTCAAACGCATGCGGCACAGTTGTCCGGGTATTTAACATTGCTGTAAGGGTGGATCTTCGCTCACTTTCTGTTTTTAATGCCGGTTTAAAATGGTGGATACAGACCTGACCAGCAACAAGCATGTCGATGGTTGAGCAAACATGATAACAAAGTGTCTTTGGAGCATGTCAGAGCTATTAGGGATATGCTTAACACGCTGACGGTGAACGACGTTAGGCAAAAGTAAAATTTATTTGGTGTTTTTTTTCCAAACGATAATAATATCAAATTTATCCATTGTTTTTGTTAACATCATGACATTGCAGGTGACATGGGACCCATATCGGTCCTTTAGGAATACCCATCGATTTCAGAAAGTATCCTTTTATATGGGTACATTGAAAATGAAGGAATTTTCGAGCCTTATCACCTTGTACAGGTGTTAAGGCCGTTTGGGCATCGTCAGTACACTCCACCTCCACCATTCAGTCATATTCGAGAAAATGACATCCTCCGACGAAAGCCATGGTCACTTCCTTTATATGGAGATTTGAGGCTGGAGGCGATGATCTTAGCGACATGAAAGTTAGGCATTGTGCCTTGGAAATAAAGAATAATACTAAATTAAATCTCGACGCTATCAAATGACCCATGTCGGGCAAAATCATCCAGTAGTCGGAACTTGGTAATTCTCTAAAATATTCTATTAACTTTCGGAGCTCAGCAAATCGATCAACACTTCCAAATAAAGTAATGTAGAGTTGCTCATTTTCATCTAGCTCGAATAGCAACTCTCTGCGAATTTGACCCCCCTATCCTCCCCGAAACCAAGGCTATCTGCGATGACTCTAAACCTACAATTTTACCTCACCAACATTATTGATATAGGAAAGGAAAAAATTAGGTAGTGAATCTTCATACCAAAATTTGGGTTTTGACTGATATATGGGCTCGGGCTCCATAAGGAGGGGAAGTTCGGATACCGAAGGTTCCACAGAGGTTGGTTCACCCGGACTGGATTCCTGTATAGAAACAAAATTTAAAAGTTAAAACAAATATGAAGCATGTAGAGATATAATACTGCACATAAACGGTTTACCTTCTGTGTAGGCTTCCGCTTTGGCATTAGCTTCATCGGCTAACATTTTTTTTGGACAAGCACTGTTTTCATCAATGGAGAATGACAGTCAGTTTCAGAAGCAATTAACTCAAATGCACAAAGATTCCATTTTGTTGAGTAGTCGCGCTTCCTTTTTCGGCGCGCAACTTGTGGTATCACCTTCGGAACCGGATCAACAAGTGAAGAACTTGCTGGATTTGATATTTCATTCAACTTCTTTAACCTTCGAGCTCGTTCCTCGTTATCACATTTAAGCAAGTTAAAAAATAAAAAACTCCACATCTTTTTGGTAATTTAAACATTCAATAGCCGACGCTTTAACTGGGAGCATGTCAAGTTTTCGCCAATGAAGGTCAATGCAATCCAATGGGATTGCTCGATTATCTCTTTGATACATTGCAATTTCACGGGCGCATGGCAAGTTATGCGTTTGCCGAATTATGCACCTGCATTCAACTGGATCCACTCCGATACTAGCCGCTCTTCGTAATTGATTCAAAATCAGATTTAATGCATGCATAGATATTACACCCCAGAGTTCTCTAAAATCTGGCAACATGAAATTTCGATTAAACATTGTAAGGCTTTTTCGAAAGATACCTTAATTTCAGTATATTGCAATTCAAGTAAAGAGTGAATGTTACTCCAGCAATTTTCGAAATTGTTTTGACTGGTTCGTAGTTGCCGCTTCAATTTTACATGGACACTCTCCACTCGATTAGTTGTTACATTATCCCTGTGGAGACATGTATTTGTCCAGTAAGCAACAAATTTATTTTTATATGAATCCAACCAAGTCTTCATTACATATTTAACTGCATCTGGGTATGCTCGGAATTCATTCATGAGTAAACTCCGATTTGAATCGTACTCCTCAATAATATCAGATAACATTATCAACTTCCAAATTGAGAAAAATTCCTCACATTCAGTCTTTTGATCTAAATATTTTTTGCAATGAGCCAAGACATTACGATTGATATGCCATCTACATAGTAAATATCGACTTGTTGGAAATATGGATTGAACAACATTTACTAGCGCTAGATCTCTATCCGTTACTATCACACTTGGATAAATTTTATTGATAAATAGTCCACGCAACTTATCAAGTGCCCATGCATAGTTTGTTTCTCGCTCTCTTTCAAGAAAAGCGAAAGCAACACAGAATGACATATTAGTCGATATTACGCCAACTATCTCTAGTAACGGGTATTTGTAACTGTTTGTTTTATAGATACAATCTGAGATGATAACCCCTGAAAATGCACGTAGAAGCTCCACACCAACCGGATGAACCCAAAAAAGGTCAGTTACTGCTTCAGTTTAGTTATTGCTGTGTGCCACTCAATGTACTTGCACTCTGAAATTTTAAATAGCAAGTGTTGCATTTGCACTCTACCCCCCTGTTCATTAACCCGAAACTTGTGTCGTGCATTATAAATTGTATTCATTGTTGACGCATTCTTCGGATCCTTCATCTTCAAATATGTCAGGATATCTTTTGGTCGTATATGATATTTCGACAACTCCATTACAACAGAAGTCTCACTTTGGGATAGTTTTCCTGCATACGAGTGTCCTTCAAGATATTCTGCTGCAAGATAATTATGCGTACCGCATATAACCATAAGTTTCCATTCGGACCCCTCAACAGATATTTGTTGACCATTTAGCTTAAAGAGGCATCCATATTTTTTGCTACTCCTGAATCTTTCATCATCCTTTAATTTTTTGAATCTTGGATTTCCACCTCTTTTACAGCCAAACCAGATTCTTCCTTTCTTATAATGGCCTTCACTATCAGATTTTGAAACAATTATCACCAATCCTAATGTCTTTCCCATATCACGAACCCAATTTGCAAGCTCTTCTCGGTCTGCAAAAGTCTACAATCACAGTATTTCAGTAATACATCTCCACCAAACATAATATATTAAATATAAAAAATCTTCTATATCATCATACCTCACTTGTTAAAAATGCCGAACTATAATCAACAACTACCTCACTCTGATCTCGGCTACAATGTGTTGAAGTTTTATCCTATTAACCAAAGTACACATAATAGAATGAGAAAATGAACGGCTGCGAAATCAAAATCGTTCTTCCTAACCGATCTCTATTTTAATTAAATCTATTCTTTTAAAATTAAAAATTGTAGAAATTAAAAAAGAATGATGGATTCATACCTCCAATGATACTTGATCGTCGAATGAAACTATTACCAAGTTGCGCATCTCCATTTTCTTCCCCGTGGACCCACAAAAGAATTTTTTTTCCTATTTTCTAGGGTTTCACAATGTGAGAATCGATTTAAGCTAAATGTAGATTTTAATTTTCGTATTTTTTTCCTAAAATAAGTTAAAAATAAAAAAGAATGGAGTTTGAATTTTCTGAAATAAATTTTTTTTTTCCTCTTTTTCTCTCCCTGTTGTGCTTCTGCTGCCCCTTTGTTTTCACGCGGAAAAAAGAGGAGGGGACAGAAGAAAGGAGGTGGAGTGACATAAGGATAGTTTTGATAAAAAAAAAAACAATAGTAAAGTAGTAAATAACAGGAACTTTTAAAGTGCCCTTACTTAAAAAATATGATGTGCCCATCTAGAAACTCCCGTCGTTGGCCGCCATATAACTTGTCTCCAAGGCTTTAAATTTAAAAAAAAAAGTACTTTTTTTGGAAAAACAAAAAAAAAAGACGAAAGATAACATAAGAAGTAAAAGCAAAGTCTTTCTTCTTCTCCATCATCTTGGCTAGGGTTTCCTATTTTCTCTGCTCAATTCCCTTTCTCGGTGATCTTTCTCTTCTCAAGGTACTATTAATCTTTATTTTATGTGATTGAATTTGTTTTTCTGGCAAATCTTCTCTTTCAATTTTAGGGTTAGGGCAAGAGATTAGCTTGCATGATCAAACTTTGGTACTTGTATTCATAATTGAATTGAATTTAAGTTTGTTGGTGTAGTTATGAGGAATGCGAGATCTCATCATCACCATCACAAGTATGGTCAGCAAGCTTCTTTTCCTGGTGGGAGCTCGAGAGATCAAGGTCACCACCACAAACGGCTGCCCAATTTCATACCTGATAACTTCACCTCACTTGAACAGGTGGTGATTCTTTATTTCTTATTATGACATTATTTATTTTATTGATTGTGATAGAAAAACACCTTTCATGGTGAAAATTGATCGTAATTTAGTTTAAATCTTGATATGGTAATCTTTTGAGGTGAAAACGTTCGAGGAATGAGATACGGTCATAGTCACCACATTTTCTTAAGAGTACGTAGAATGGTAGATATACCCAAATTGTTGATGAATGAGAGAATAAGAAGTTATGTAATACATAGAGAAAATTAAAGTCGTATAGTGTTTTGGCACAAGGAGATGTCAACTACAGGGAAACTGTGCTTGGAGAATAAGCAATGCCAAAACAAGTGCTCTATTGACTCAGATTCAGAAATTTAATGAGCATAACCAATATCAGAATTTCTGCCAAGCTCGTCTAGATTGTTTCGAAGAAGTACTGACTATATAAGCTTGTAGGATGAAAGATGATCAAGGATAAATAATATGGTAATACTGCTAAGCATTGAATTTCATGCTGCCACTGAGGTTCTAAGGTCTAGTCGGCTACATTTATACACTTGCATGTGGGTTAACAGTAAGGAGATAAGTTTCTATTATTCATTGAGGAGGGTATGGCCTACCCATCGCTGCAAAGCTATTTTTGTCTTTGCAATGCATAGTGGGAGATGAATGCAAGCCGAGTTACTAAAAAGAAATGATCATAAGAGAAGATGAGCAATAGTGGAAAACACCTTCCCTTTGCAATAAAAAGAAAGAACTCTTACAGGCTGCAGATTTACAACAAACTATGTGAACCTCTGTTAGGTCAAATCCAAGATATATTTTCGCAATTCTTGTTTCCATTTTATCAAATCCGGTCTATACTACTCCCCTTTAACCATCAACCTAAAACCAGCTTGAGGTTTGGGTGTGATCTTCAATATAGAGATTCATACCTTAGCCTGTTTATCTTCCAGTCTAGGACCTGCATTAACCTGTGCAAAACTGGATTGAGTCTAAGCATTTTACTTACGTCCTTTTAAAAATTATTATAATGTTGTGGAACCTTTTGATCTACTGTTATTTCTTATAGTTCAAGCAATCGTTAAGTAAAAAGGCCAATCAGTATATAGTTTTAGAGCTGTATTGTGATCCATTTTTACCTGTCCCTGCCAGGGGAATCACACCATGGTCGCGGGACTCAGTATGCATTGACTCATGACAGGGTTTAGACTGTTTAGTCCTCTGACAACTTGCTATTAGTCTGTAGATACCAAAAGAAAAAAAAGAAAAAAAAAGCTAAGTGGGCACACCCACGGGAGCCCCCCAGGTGCCAACCCGCAGGTTGTTTTCCGTTCTTTTCCGATTATTTATTTCCTATTTTATTTCGCTAATATTCCGTGATTCGGTTTTTCAGGAATAATCGAGCCGGATTTGGAGCTTCTTCGGTCTATAAAACACAGGAATTTAACCGGAGAGAGGACTTTTGGATTCTTGGACTTTGGGAAGATTTCGGGCGAGCTTGGGAAATTAAGAAGCAGAGCAGAGCCATCTCTTCCAGTCGGATAGTCAACGGAGGCACTAGCGAGACTCCATCGCCACTCGAATCCACATAAAAAAGGGAATAAATTAATATTCCCGTTCTTGTAATTCCTCAGAATTTTTGTAATCTCAAATTTTTGTTGTAATCCAATAATTTTACAATGAAAGGAGAAATGCAATTTTCGAGCAAACAAGAACTGGCGACCACAGTGGGAGCCCCTCTGTTTACCACAGAGAATCTGGTGGCGCAGTCCGACCGGGTGCCGATTGGCTCGATGGTTGAGACGCTGGTCATAGAAGTTGACCAACAAAAATATGAGGAATTCCTTTTTTCCTCTGATTCGGAGCCTAGGCGTCATCGCCGGGTGACGATAAAAAAAGGTGAGGCGTCATCGCCCACCGGAAAGGCGTCATCGCCTATGAGAATTTATGAGGCGTCATCGCCCGTTCGAACTGACAGGACGTCATCGTCTGTCAAGAACACAGCGTTATCGCCCATTCCAAAGTCAAGCCAAAAGTCAAACCAGTCAGAAACCTAAGGCGTAAGGCCCAGCGGGCCCGCCTCAACAGTGCCTCTGGAAAATTGCGGTCAGAAAATCCAGATCAGGAAACATCAGAGAAGAAAAATTCCAAAAATGAAAATCCACAGGCAGAAGTGCGGGTTGCACCCCGCGGGTGCAATCCCGAGGTTGCAACCGCGGGTGCAAACCTGCGGTTCCAACCGCGGGTTGCACACCGCGGGTTTCCCTCGGGTTGCACTCCGCAGGAAAAATCAGGGGTTGGTTCTGATGTTCATTCGGGCACACGCGCAGTGAGCACACAACGCACATCTAACTTTTTGGTTACTCTCTCAGGTGAACCATCCCGTTCCTCTACAAACAAATATAAGGATGTGCTTATGAACTCACCTGAGGATAGGTCTTCAAATTTCTTTTCGGATGAACATATTCATGATAGAATCCTCCAAATCCCGAAGAACAAGTCAGATACGTGCGAGGCCCGTACAACTGCGCAGGCCAGCACACACTCCAGAAGAATCCGCAGAAGGGTTGGAGAACAATCTGATTCGGGAAAAGAGCCCAGCCCTGAAATATTGCAAACTCTCCAGTATTATGAACCAAGTTTGCAACGCAAGCGGCGTCAGGTTGCAAATAGAGATAAAGAAGTATCACAAGACTTGAGAGAATACCTCAATTGGAAGAAAAACTCTGCACAGAATACTCCTCAATGCCAATGCGAATAGTTAATCTCAACTGTTCTATCAAACTGCGAGTGCCATCCGAGACGGTCCGTTTTTGAGCGGATCACCGAATCCAAAAGAATACGGACGGTAAAGAGGGTGTGCTCTGAAACCGATCTACCTGCCGCCTCATCACATATGGTTAATAAAGGCAAAAAGGTGGTCGGAAATAACCCTTCGGATAAGGAAATCACTCCAGGATCAAAAAGAGTTTCTATCGAACCAGAGGATGCGCTTCTAGAAGAAGTCTCTGAAAGGTTTGAGAGACAAGAAAAACGTCTCGAACAGCTAGAGGAGACCATAGAAGAAATGAAACAATTTTTAATTGAGTTGCTAGCTCAAACTAGGAGGAACCAATCCTCGTCGTCCATTTCTGGTCGGCAGAAAGGAAAACGACCCTTCCAAATAAATGAAGACAGTAAGGACGAGGATGAAGAAGTGCCTCCTCATTCAAGAGAAGAAGAGGAAGTGAAGGTTATCATTAACCCTCACGTGGAAAAAATAGAGAAGATGGAGAATCAACTACAAGCTCTTCTTCATCGAAAGAAACTGCAAGAGGTGGGGGTAGTCCGTCCTTATCCCATAGAATGGGAGACCGTGCCTTACCCTACAAAATACAAACCGTTGAATCTTCAGTCATTCGACGGTAGAGGTTCGCCGCAACAGCATATCTTCTACTTCCTGTCGCAGACAGGACATCTCATGGGGAATGATACGACTATGACTAAGATATTTGCGAGCACTTTACGGGGGCCCGCATTTACTTGGTTCATGCAGCTACCCCAGGGAACAATTAAATCTTGGGCTGATGTAGAACGTGAGTTTCTAGCCCGATTCTTAGAAGATGATATAGAAGTCTCCATATTATCCTTGCTAGCGGCGAAGCAAGAAGAAGGCGAAACGGTCAAAACTTATGTCGAGCGATTCCGAGAGCTTTCCGTTCGATGCCCACATGGCATGACGCAGGACACGCTTGTGGAAACTTGCAGACACAACTTGTTGATCGATATCCTAGACAAGATGGGCTCAGTCGAATCCAAATCATGGAAAGATCTACTTAAACAGGGTGAACAGGCTGAAGAAATACTTCGACGCCTCGAAGAACAACAGTCTGCAACCGGAGGCAGTACAAATGAACCTCCATTCCAGTTTTCCCGTTCCAAAGGAAAAGACATAATGGCAATGGCGGTAGAAAGTACACCGAAGCAGAAAAGATGGCCAACTACAAGCAACACAGCAAAGTCGCCGAGACTTCAAAAGCAGTATTCGTTCAAGGATGAACATACTGCTACTATATTCAACCTGTTCAGCAAACGCAAGATGCTCAACTTTCCGGAAAGCAAGAGGCCTGAAGAAATTGGGAAGACTAACGATCCGAATTACTGCCTATACTATCGGATTGTAGGTCATCCTACAAAGAATTGTTTTATCTTAAAAGATAAAATTCAAGCGTTGATTGACGCTGGAGCAGTTCGGCTCAAAGCTGAACAAAAAAGGAGTTAGAGCTAACTCCGACACATCTAATGTGTGTGGTCTAAAGGTACCACTTGGGCTCACAACAATTCCCAAAACGAGCTCAGGGCGGTTAATTTAAACCCTCATAATAAAAAAAAAAGTATATAAAAAAAAAAGAAGTATGAATTACCCAACGCCGATAAGGCTACGGGGAGAGAATAAATTTCTCGTCAACCCCATCATATGGGGGTAAAAAGTATGAATTGCCCAACGCCGCTAAAGCTATGGGAAGGGAATAAATTTCTCGCCAACCCCACCATACGGGGGTAAAAAAATATGAATTACCCAACGCCGACAAGGCTACGGGAAGGGAATAAATTTCTCGCCAACCCCACCATATTGGGGGTAAAAAGTATGAATCACCCAATGCCGTTAAGCTACGGGAAGAGAATAAATTTCTCGCCAACCCCACCATACTAGGGGTAAAAAGTATGAATTGCCCAACGCCGCTAAATCTACAGGAAGGGAATAAATTTCTCGCCAACCCCACCATACTGGGGGTAAAAAGTATGAATCACCCAATGCCGTTAAGCTACGGGAAGAGAATAGATTTCTCGCCAACCCATTCATACTGGGGGTAAAAGTATGAATTGCCTAACGCCGCTAAGGCAAAGGGAAGAGGAAAAGTTTGGTATTTAAACCCAAACGAAACCCTCGACAACTCACTATGATGAGGATAATAGCATGGCTAACCCAACTCAAACGGTAGTTGGTAAAGGCAAAATCAAACCCGTTGATAGCTGGGGGTTTGCTAAAAATCCCACGACAAATCTGTCACAACAGTATTCTTATCCGAATATAAGAATACATCACTGTCCTAAGCTGTTAAGGCAAAGGGAAGAGGAAAAGTTTGGCATTTAACCCCAAACGAAATCCTTGACAACTTACCATGCTGAGGGGAATAGCATGGCTAGCCCAACTCAAACGGTAGTTGGTGAAGGCAAATCAAACCCGTTGATAGCTGGGGGTTTGCTAAAAATCCTAATCAGATAAATCTCCTGTTACGTTAAGATTTCACCTCTGACAGCAAAACTTTTCTTGTCATTTTGCTCCAACAGAGCAAGCGACACTCCAAAATATTTGTCAAGTTAAAATCATACCTCTGACATCATAATTCAAAATCAAAAGAGATAAAATCCTAATTAAATCGATCCCCTGTCACGTTAAGATTTCACCTCTGACAGAAAAGAAAATTCACACTTCATCAAGTCCAACATTACAACCTCTGATGAACGTGCTTTTGATATCGTTAAGTTGAAAATCACCTCTGACGAAAATCATCTCCCTATCAAGTTAACAGTTACCTCTGATAGTCCGATTCCAAAACTAAATACGTTAACCGTCACCTCTGTTTAGTCAGCTTGTCCCTATCACGACCAGATCCTCTGAATAGGTTAAGCTCCAAGACACGTTTAATGTTACCTCTGTCTTTTCCTGATTTGTCATACTAGATGTCACTGAACGGTTAGGATTAAAATAAGCACGTTAATATTATATCTCTGCTTGATCTAAAATAAGCATGTTAACATCATATCTCTGCTTGTCCTCTAATGAGTACGTTAAAATCATACCTCTGCTTGTCATTGAATAAATGAATATGTTAACAGTTATCTCTATCGACCAAATCTTTTAAAAGGTCTATAACCAAAATTAAAGAATCCAAAGTATTTCGAAATTCAGTATGGTTCAATACAGAACTTCGAAAACTTTGGAGGGGGTTATGTAGATACCAAAAGAAAAAAAAAAAGAAAGAAAAAAAAGAAAGAAATTTTTTTGCTAAGTGGGCACACCCGCGGGTTGCAACCCACAGGTGCATCCCGTGGGAGACCCCGCGGGTTGCCACCCGCGGGAGCAATCCCGCAGGTGCCAATCCGCAGGTTGTTTTCCGTTCTTTTCCGATTATTTATTTCCTATTTTATTTCGCTAATATTCCGTGATCTGGTTTTTCAGGAATAATCGAGCCGGATTTGGAGCTTCTTCGGTCTATAAAACACAGGAATTTAACCGGAGAGAGGACTTTTGGATTCTTGGACTTTGGGAAGATTTCGGGCGAGCTCGGGAAATTAAGAAGCAGAGCAGAGCCATCTCTTCCAGTTGGACAGTCAACGGAGGCACTAGCGAGACTCCATCGCCACTCGAACCAACATAAAAAAGGGAATAAATTAATATTCCCGTTCTTGTAATTCCTCAGAATTTTTGTAATCTCAAATCTTTGTTGTAATCCAATAATTTTACAATGAAAGGAGAAATGCAATTTTCGAGCAAACATAGACAGGGGCAGTTGATCGCACTAGAAGAAAATGCTTGTGCCTGCCCTCACATGCCTGTTTGCAAAACAATAAGATTTCTGCCTCTCAATCACACATATAAACAATAATATTAAACCTTACTGGAAAAAAATTCCTATGCTAGGGATTCAAACTCTAATTATGAATGTACAAACAATGGATGATTGCCAAAAAAAGGATTCATCAACAATGGTATTCATTGTTGGTCATAATCTTCACTTCTAAAATATATGCATGAAAAATTATGCATTTTGTTTGGAGTTTGGACCTCTAAGTTATGCATTAAGTGACAGTATCAGTAAGTAAATTGTTTTTCAGTGAACTAGTTGGTTCATCAGTAGGATATTCCTGAGCCACATGACCTCTCATTTATAAATACTTTTAAGAGATGTAGTCATGATGAATGAAGAGGATTATTTGTTTGAATGGTCAATATGTTAATAGAAGTTTGAACTACTAATTAGGAATTTTCCTCCACTAGCTTTTCATGTCATGTTTCATAGTATGTATATGATAATTCTGTGCACGATGCAGTGTCTGTCTATATGTGTATGTGCAAACGACACACGCGTACACATGCGCTCACACATATAGACGCAAACACATGCACACACACGAAAACAGGTGTATACTTAAATCTTAATGCATGTGTGTGCTTGTGCACACATGTCCTGATTGACGAGTTTCCTGATTGACGAGTTTCAATTACTAAAAAAGAAATAGTGAGATATGTTTAGATAAGATAATTTGAAGCTGAAATAGTTGGCTAAACCATTGTTTTACCTTAAGTGAGTCTGAGAAATGAATTAGGCTCGTGAGACTGCTATCAATTTGTAGGTTCTCAAGTCTTATCTACATCGATCATTCTAGTTGTCACCACCGACAAGTTATTAGCCCATACTAATATATTACAGCTTCAATATACTCGGGAATTAATAATAGGATATTCAAGGAAGAATCTATGTAAATGTCCCATCAATAAATGTACCTGTGAGTCTGTGACAGAGTAGTACCAAGATGGTAACCTCTCAGGAAATAATCTATGTTGTTCTCTTGGTTCCTCTGTAGAGCATAACTGTTCTCCTATCATCATTTGGTAACGTGCATGCAGGTTATGACCTTTGGAGGATGTTTGAATTTAAAAGTCAGCAAAGAGAATATGCCATTATTCCCATTGGTGATCAATGGCTATTGGCAAAAGAATTTCATTATGTATTCTAGTTTCCAATAGAAACAATTGCAATATGTGCAGCAGTATATTGAAGGAATAATTGTAGCCTTCTTAAATGTGAGAGGGAAAAGCTTTCTGTTTTTCCTTTTCATAATTATACTGCCTATGACAATTTCTCCTCTCCCTGATGCGCACTACATGTTTTATGCGCAAGTAAAATAACATAAATGATTAATATTCCATACGATCTATCTTGAAGTTCTCTATGGTTGAGCAGCATTCCTGTGTATTATATACGATCCCAGTGTCACAAATTTGACCTTAAGAAACCATTTTCAGGTAATTTCTGCATTGAGGGAATCTGGCCTCGAGTCATCAAATTTAATCCTTGGAATTGACTTCACAAAAAGCAATGAATGGTCAGGTGAGCTTCTATCTTTACAAAATCCAACATACTTCAGTTTCCCTCACAATCCTGCCCCCAACACCACCACCACCCCACCCCCACCCCCTCTATTGTTGTTTGCTCATTTTCTTAATTTACTTGAGGATAATAACATAACTTTAGCGAATTCAGGCAGGTATTCATTTCATAGGAAATCTCTTCATGCTATTGGTGAAACACCTAACCCATACGAGCAAGCCATTTCAATTATTGGACGCACATTGACTCCTTTCGACGAGGACAATTTGATACCTTGTTTTGGATTTGGTGATGGTCAGTATCTCGTCATCATTCTTGTTCTTTTTGCTATGTTTTAGGAGATTACTTATGCCTTTCTGCTATTTTACTTCCTACTCAATTGCATTTTTTGTCACAGACTCCACTCGTGATCAACAAGCCTTCAGCTTTTTTTCTGATCATCGCCCTTGTCGTGGTTTTGAGGAGGTTCTTTCGCGATATAGACAGATCGTTCCACATCTTCATCTTTCAGGTTGGTGAATGTCTTCTGGCATCCACTACACTGGTTGTGATCATACTTAACTGCATCGTTCTCTAGTTTGTAATTATGAGTCTGGACTGATTGAATCATGATGTAATATAGTATACTTGTCCCAAGAGGACATTATTTAACTTTGGTTAAGAGGATATTATTTAATTTCGTTGTGCTAGGCTGGAAAATTTAACAGCTTGTTATTATTAGCTTTCTCTTGTTGTGTCCTTCAACTAGTATTGTCTAGAAATTGATTGTTAATATGTCGGGGTTATCCTCATTGATAATTTCCTTCATCCATGAAACTTTTGAATGCAACTCTATGATATGTCAAAAAGGGACATATTTACATTTTGTGATATGTCACTTATTAAATTCTTATGCTACTAAAATACTCAAATGGTTCAATTATCACTTGATCATCGCATCTTGAGTGTCCAGGATAATTATACTTGTATCAAAGCTTCAATTCCACACGTCATGCAACGCTGCAATTTCTAGTTTTATATTGAGACCATGTCTGGTAGAGTAGTGAAAAAGAATTTACATACCTATATAATATTTGTTGTGGGGATATATTGCTGTTTGTCAGAAAATATAGTCTTGTTCTCAATTGCCATTGTTATTTACAAATTGAACTAGTTACAACAAAAAAGAAGAAAAGATTATAATTATCTTTCTCTGGTTAACAGAGGGAAGAAAGATTCTTTCATTTGTTTATGTGGGTCTAAGATAGGAAGATAGATCCTTTCTTCCATTGATGACTCGAGCACCAATTTGTTTCTCTTCTTGAGCTCTAAACTAAGCTAACAAAGGCTTCTCGATGATGCCCCTCCAAAAGTCTCTCTTTTTTGTCCTCTTGAGGGCTATTTATAGCCTTAAGAGAGGTATAACCATCCTTCCTTCAATTCTTTCATTGTGGGAGTTTAAAATCTCCCACTAAGTAGAGATTAAACTGTTTCCCATTGGATTGAAATGGTTAAATACAGAGCCCTACTTTGTCTTCAAAAGGCTATGCGGCTATGGATAGCCCTGTGCCAAAGCTTCGCGCAACGCTATCCGTAGCCTCGCGCATGTGTGTGCGTGGGGTCATGGCTAACCTGTGCTGCTTTTCTGGGCTTTGGCTCTTCTTTGGATTTTCTCCAATTTTTTCATCTACAGTTGCTTTAGCAAAATTTGAGAATAATGCAGTCCTCAACACATACACGAAAAGCTACCCATAGAATTATCATGGAAACTGAACAATGATAGGGACCTCAAAAATGACAATGAGGTTACCGGAGTTACGAACTAGATGAAGAACTTATTAACTATGAACGGCTACAGGCAGGTGCTGTAGATTTGAACTAGATCTTGGATCAGGAGCAAACACACAGGAGAGTTTGGGGACTGGAGTGAGGTGTCCCTTGTTTTGGATCATTAGGCATCAGATTCTTGTATATATATTTTGGTCTAGAGGTGATTTTTTTCTCTAATCTCTTGGAGTGGATCTTGTTGATGAATTGGAGTGTAATTGTTGGCTAGACAGTTGCATGGTTATTGGTCATGTTGCTGTCCTTGCTTGCTGAGGTTTTCAGATGTCATGGGCATTTGTTATTTTGTTCCAGTTTGCTTGGCGGGGTTTGCAGGCATGGAGGGTGGAGGGATATGATGCCTCACTAGGAACTGCAATAACGAATATTGATCAAACGCATACATTGAGCAGGCATGTCCAATGAAGATTTTAGGATGCTCTGATCCAATGGCATTCATTTTCTCATCAAAGGATAGAGGTGCAGAGGGGATACCTAAAATATTATTGGTTTATTTGTAGCATAGTAAATATAGAAATCGCTGCTTTGTTGTTGAAGATATTCCTTTATGGGAAGGATCGGTTAGAGAACTTATGAGCAAATTTAAATAGTGGAAAGGGTATGAAGCTTATGGCAAGTTATATAGGCTGGGCTGGGGCTAAGACTCTTTAATAACCCAAGCTTTAGGCTGTTCTTGATGAATTATTTAAACAAGCTTAAAATTTTATTCAAGCTCATAATTAGGTTATCAAGCAAGTCTGAGCCAGCCTCAAACTTCTTGAGCACATTTATAATCCTGGGAATTCAGTAACAAATACATTTTGAAAGTTATGTAAATAGAAAATCTTTGACAAGTTTAGTAACAAGTTGGGTTCATATGATGGTAAATCTTAATTTGGCATATATTTTGACTCGATAAAACATGCTATATTGCAGCCAGTTTTCTCATGTTTAGGCAACAAAGCTCAGATATTGTTAATTTATTATATTAGTCTAGAAAGTAAAACCAAATAAAACATTGGATAAAAATCATTTTGAAGTTCAATTGAAATGATTTGAACCTAGGAGTTGATTGAGGCTTAATTCTATATCTTTGTCAAGTATATAGGTCTGGTTGGGTTTATGAACTAATAGGCTGTAATGGGTTAGATTATTTTTTTAAACTAAAAGATGTCCTGATACTGTTGTTTATTCATTAATATTTTGAGGCCGCAATATTGACTGATATTCCATCTTTGAGCTGATTTGTCAGCTTATTTCAGTCCAAAGCAGGATATAGTATAAAAGCATACATACTATTTCAACTGGGGTAAAACATCAAGATAGGTGTATCCATATATATCAACCAGTATTTAAAACGATACTTGGAATAGATAAATAGTATTATAATGATGGCATGCGAAGCCTATTTCTTTTTTTAGAAAGTAATTTTGTTATGTTCTAAAGCAAGGTCTAGAATATTGGAATTGGTATTGGTATCTCGTTTCCTTTATGGTATCAAAATCCGCAATGTCGTGCATATTGTATTGGCGATATCCAATATGATATTATTCGATATGTCGGTATCAGCCGATATTTAGAATAAGGACCTTGTTCAAAAATTTAATATCGCATTAGATTGTAGGAGGCTATTTTTGCATTGAGTCATAAATTCTTGTTATATTGGTCTTCGGTTTAATTCTTTGTTCCTGATATATACAAAACCAACTTCTTTGTGGGGTTAAGACTAGTTTGTACCTAAAATATTTTACTTTACAACTGTCCTTCAATTCAAAGACATCATTTCTTAGTGGAATTAGGCATTATCAATACATGCAATGCAGAATATTAAGATTCCATCTGGTAGTAGCAGTTTGTTATCCTGTAATGTCTATCAGGTCATGTAATCATTCTCTTCTTCCAACCATTGCACAGGTCCTACCTCATTTGCTCCAGTAATCCGTGCTTCAATTGATATTGTTGCCCAGAGTAATGGGCAATACCATGTCCTTGTCGTTATTGCCGACGGACAGGTTAGCTGATTTTTGTTGTGGAAAGTTTTTCTGTTGACATGTCATATTAACATTCTCACTTGCTTTAGGTTACAAGGAATCCAGATGTACCATGTGGAAGTCTTAGTCCACAAGAGCATGCAACAATAGATGCTATAGTTGATGCAAGGTATGCAGTTCAGTATTCTCTAGTATTCTTCATAGTCTCTTGCTGCTCTGTCCTGAAGCACTTTGACAATTCAGCTATTATCCTCTTTCAATCATTATGGTTGGTGTGGGTGACGGACCATGGGATGCGATGCAGCAGTTTGATGATTGCATTCCTCAACGTGAATTCGATAACTTTCAGGTAATGACAAACTTAACAATCATAATTTATTTGGATTTAGAACTTCGTGAACCTCCTCCTTTTTCTTTCTTTTTTTTTGGTCCTTTTTAAGGGGGTTTGTAATTGTTTGTGAACTTCACTCCACCATAAATTTTAGAGATCATAAACGGTTATTTATAGGTCATTTAAACAATGCAGATGGTGTTAATCCCAAATTATGCAGTTACGCTGATGCTTAGCCTTTTTCAGGAACTCATACACCAAATATCATCTGCATTCAACATACAAGAAGAAAAGGACTTTCAGTCTTCACAATGACTTTATCATAAGCTATTTAGTTCCTTTCAACACAACTTAAGGGTCATCCATTGAACACAGTAACAAAGGTTAAAGGAGAATATTCCCTCAAGGAAAGTTGTTGAGCTCTTTGTTTTAGGATAAATATACTGGTGGCTGGAGCTTTACTAGGATACTACTGAGAGGATTTGTAGCATAGATCCTATCAAGTTGAAACTATAGATTATAGCACCTAAATTGAAATCCAATTCCAACGGTATGGATGGGGTTCCGGTTTAGTGTTTACTTTATCTAAATAACCTTGGTATAAAAATTCATATGATTTAAAGAAATTCTACTCATTGATCAAGAACTTAGAATATGACCGGCTTAAAATAACGCGGAGAAACATACACATTATAGGTCATAACCCATGGATTAAACATATTTTAAAATCATATAAAATTTTCACTTAGCTATTTAGTTATAATAAATTTATTTATACAGTTGGATTTTAATTCTTCATGTCCTAGTTTCAACTTGATCAAGTTTCAAATCCTCTTGATAGTATCCAGTCGTACTCAGACAATGTGTATGTAACATCTGCCTGAACAATATTTGGTATGTGAAGAGAGCAGTCCAAATATGCTTTTTATATGGAACACACATCAATTATCTAGCAATTAAAATAACAAGTAGAAGGGTGTATAATAGATTGACGAAGCATAATTTTAAATGTATTACTCATTTGGTATAGAAGTTTTTGGTTTAAGATTAAGGATTACAAAATATCTGGACTGGTTCCTAGCGAACTTATGTAGAGATGGGACATACTAGCAATATGGTTCTGGTTAAAGGGTCATATGGGTGCCTTAGTTGATGAATCTTATCCAAGTAGAATTCTTGTCACCCATTTGCTTCGATCTATGATTCCTGCTAGGTGCTTAATCTTGTCTTAACATAGAGCTTGTTATTCTGGACGTAGGTAGTCTTGTTAATTGATGGTGATAAATGCAGTCAAAACATTGGCCGGTGGTGTATCTCAGGTGTAAACTAGGTTTCTGCATTTAAAACTTAGTATGCTGTCCTACGCTTTTCTGCAGAGACTTTCAGCATCCTCACCTGAAATATTTTTTGTATGCATTTGATAGTGTAGTTGCCATGCCATGTTCCTTTCCTTCTAACTGCAGATTAATTCTCATGCAGTTTGTAAACTTCACCAAGATCATGTCTGCAAAAATGGATGCCCAGAAAAAGGAGGCAGCTTTTGCACTTGCTGCTCTAATGGAGATTCCTTTTCAGTATAGAGCCACGCAAGGCCTCAGACCCATAGAGTATGCAAGATTGTGCATCACATTTCTTATTTAAGTTTAATAATGTGTTGAGGTTAACTAGTCTAGAATTTTTCTTTTGTGAATCTCAGAAAGCAAAAGGGAATAGCTGGCGGAGCAAGAGTTCTTCCTCCTCCTCGTGAAGTAATTGAACAGGATAATAAAGCAGCAATGGCATATCCTCCTGCTACAAGTTCTGAACCAGCAGGTTATAGTATTCCCACAGAACAGGTATGATTATCGATCAAACATTTTGCATTTCAGGTCCGTTGGTTATTAGCATTGCATGTTCTGTTTGTTAACCTGATGTTGTTTTATATTGTCCTTCAAGGCCTGCCCTATTTGCTTAACAAACCCTCGGAATATGGCATTTGGATGCGGTCATTTGGTAAGATTTCTTTGGCTTGTCTGCGGTAAACTGCATAGTTTACTTCTTGTATACAGTTATCCGTTTTATTTAGACCCTTAGGATGCTTTGGAAATATCAGCATTAGATATGCTCTTACAATAATAATCTTGTTGTTCATGGAAATTGGAGGTATCTTAGATGATCCATGAATTCGTTTGTCCACCTAGTGTGTTAGCATACTCTGCTGTCTTGCAGCTCTTTCGGCAATAAATGTTGTTAGCCAAACTATGTTGCTTATTTGATCAGTGTGCTTTTTTTTATCTACATATTCTGCAATTGCATGGTCGATAAGTTATAAATGATTTTAAGCTTACAGATAATTGACTGATACAACTTCTTACTGCTTTTTCCCTCTGTTTAGACCTGCAAGGATTGTGGTGCAACATTGTCAACATGCCCCATTTGTCGTGCACCCATAACAACTCGAGTGAGGCTATTCTCTTAGAGCAGTTGGCTCGCTAAACAGTTGCAGGCATTTGTATCTATTGAAACTTGCATGTAAATCACGGATAGGATCCAGCCTTGCAACTAGCGAATCTGACACTAAAGACTTGTAGATAGCTGCAACGAGTTGATTTCTGCGACCTGAGAGCTGTGTGTGTTTGGATATGAAGCCTTTCGAACTTGGTGTAACAAAACAACCGTGAGAATGACACTGGGTGGTTAATCTAAGTTCTTGTGAATCCTGTGCGTCTGGACGTGAAAACCCTCGCTATGTTCAGGTGTAAACATTCACTTGAATAACAGAGAGTGTACTCGTACCTCTGGCGTTGATAGGCATCTCCTGTAACCATTGCAGATAATGTGCACTGCTAACTAGAACAAGTTTTCTCCAGTTGTATGTATATTTGCTTTTGTTTAATAGAGGCAAGATTCTTGGAAGTTTGTAATCTTTTAAGTGAGCTACCTGGAAAGTTTCTGCTTAAGTTTTAAGCTCCATACTATATGTAACTACCAAATAATCTATTAGCTGCATACCACATTTCTCTCTTGTTCTTTGCTATAGGAAGAATATATTCAATTGATACTGTAATTTTTCTCTCCTTTTAATTGAATTAACTTGATTTTGATTTATAGGCAGTTTCTACTTGAGTTGCACCTGCTCTGTTACTCAAAGCTGAGTCTGCAGCGACTCTCATAAGGGATATATACTCTTCTAACTTGAGAAAAAATCACAAAGGTTCTCCTTAATGAATCAGATAACAAGGACACGACCTACGAAAATAACATTGATAAATTAAATAGGAGTTTTGAAGGCAGCTAACCTGACATTTTGGCTCAAAAACTAAAAACAAAACTACAACAAATCAAAATGAAATGAGCACAAGGAACACCCATACTTGATCGAATTGCAAATTAAGCCATATATATATATATATATATATATATATATATATATATAAAAGGCTTGTGAACTACATGAACCTCAACTTCACCTCGACAATGTGAATGTTTTCCCGTAGATAAAGTTACACAGTGAGTAGCTCAAACTAATCCTAGAATACATTCCTCTTAGGTGTATTGTATAGCGAACCATATTACTAATACATCATAACTGTTACATTGGATCAAACCACCAATACTTTCATACTGTTCCCTCCTGAAACGAATGTTGGAACTCTTACATGGCTTGGAGGATGCATGTTCCATGCAAATGTGATGCAGCAATTGCACATAAACCAAAGAGAGCACTACTACATCTTGCCTCTGAACTCAGGCATGTACAAAAAGGCAGTATAAGTTTGTCGAGACACTGGATAGCAACAAACCAAGCACAACACAATGGGCAGCTCCGGCAGGCAAAGCCCTTGATTGTTACTTCCACATACCTGGAGAAATATTGAAATGAAATGAAGTTATGCCCAAGATATCAGCAGCAGAACAGCACAGTACTCTTAACGTGGGTGGTGAAAATATGTCGGAAACTGAACCTTTATATGGTTGGCAATATTATATAACACCTGATAGTGGCTCAAAAGCTCCAGCGATCCAGCTGCACCTTAGCTTCAGCCATATCCTTTTGTGCTTTCTTCCGCCGATAGAAAATGGGGCAATCCCGACTGAGAAAGAAACAAGCATATATATATCAGACCTATACAATGAAATCAGATGTGATGAAAAAGGTAGATATATATAAATAATATGGAAAACCTTGTGCAGAGCACGTCTTGGTGGAGTGAGCCTTGGCATTCTTGGCACTGTGTCCATAGCCTCCCAAAAAGCATCTCCAACTCACGAACTGAAAATGAAACCAGGACATGACAAATGCTTGGAACCATTTCTAATTGCAGGTAATGAAAAAAGAGATTGTCAAGCAGGCCAAGAATGTTGACCACGTGTAGGGGGAGTTCATGTTTGAATCCCCTTCAGAGAACTGAAATCAACAGAGTTTTCAAAGAAACTTCTAACAAAGGCAGCCTCGAGGGGCTAAAACTATTCAAGTTGGCAATACCGTTCGCTACAGTTTTGGAATACAACTCTGCTTCTCTTCCTTCGCAATGTTTGCAGATTGTTTGATCAGCATTACTGGCAAACAACAAGAGAAACAAGTTCTTTTTCATTAGCACATATCCTAAAGGAAAAAACATAGGAAAATTTATTTTACTGGGAAATGAGGAAGTAGCCTGGTGCAAGCAAAATTCGAATCAAGACCTCTTACACACTATAATTTAGATTGTTAATTAAAGCAATTCTATAAGTTTAGTTCTTCTAACTATACTAAAACTTTGATTTAGGTAATCACCAGGGGTGCAAACAAATATGGATAAGACGGTATGTGCATGATTTCACAATCGCTCTGTAACAAATATTGACATGTATTATCCAGATGTCAAAGTTAAGCATAGAATATGGCAGCATAAGCTATTTCAAATTTCTGGATACACATCCAAACATATGATAGAGATTTGAATGCGGGCAAGTTTGGGTACTGGGTTTCACTTTAAAAAAACTTGAGTTTTATGTGGTTTTGACATATAACTTTATTTTTAAAATTATAATTCTTTGGATTTCTAAAATAGAGTTTCTAAATTCTGGCTTTCAGTAGTTTAAGACTGTGAAACTCAAAATCAAAACTACACTCTAACTAAAATTTTCTATTCTTATCTCATCATTTGGAAACTGGATTTCCAAATCCAACTTACTTGGAAGTCCAGCTATTAAAAACTAGAGTTTTTATATATACAAACTCTAGTTTTGTAAATTTTAAAAAAGAAGCAAACTACGGAAGTGTTGTTATACGATGGATCTCAAGTACTAATTATCAGAAGCAATTAATCAAAACATAGAAAATATCTCACGCAATCAACAAATTAACACATACTTTTAATGTGAAAAACCCAAAACGAGAAAAAACCACAAAAGATGATGCACTATGACTACATAAGATTCACTACACAGTCGCTAGACACACCACGACCGACTAAATAATCTAAATATCTAACTCTTCTGTGAGACCGCTACAGAAAAAGCCCTATATTCAAACTACTCGATCTATAACGACTCATCACTCACGATACAGATCTACAAAAAATTGAAGTGCAAAAATTATAAACGAGTACACTAGAGATGCTAATAGATGCGTCCACAAGCCAAATTTTGGCCCGCCCTATACAAAATTTTGAATTAAAAATGAAATTTTCATTTTTCTAATTCAAAATTTTGTATAGTGAGGGCCAAAAATTGGCTGGTAAATGTGTCCATTACCATCCCTAATACAACCATAGCTCAAGTACTCGTCTGTAGATTAGAGATATTAATGGACGAAGATCTCCACAAACCACGAACAATGACTCCAATAAAAATATCGTTTCTAATTCTCTTAAGAAGCTTTATACAGATCTCAAAAGTATAGAGTATTTATAGATCAATCCCCTTTTCCAAATAGACTCTATTTCTCTTAATCCAAACCATGCAAGATTAATTCAGTGGTTCAAATAACAACTTGACACCAAGCGAAACACTTAAAATACGTCAAAAACTCGATCTGAAAAGTCAAACGCATTGTTGTCGTCTAGAGCCACTAGTTCGGCCACTGGTAGGGTCACTGGCGGCTTTACCTGTGAATGCTCTCAGGTTGGCTCAGTGAATGTATCCTTCAATGGTTGTAGCCATAGTTACTCTCTGACTTGCTAAGTTTATAAGCCACCGGCAGACTCACCAGTGGAGCCACTATTAGGTCTAGAATATCCCAGCTCCAGTCCATCTTCTCTCTACTAACATAGCCATAGAATCTTCATTTGAGCTCCATTTTGGCTGATTTTGGTGTCATGATGAAGTTCGTTCTGAGCTCTTCACTTTTATAGTTGGCATCTTTTAAGATTCACGCTTCAGCTCCCTCAAATCAGCCGTATTCGCTGTCGATCTTTATCAATCTTGATTTTCGATTTCGCTCAATAATTTGAAATAGTTATACATGAGTTTTGACATAATTTGCCACACATGTAAGATCAAGAATTCTAACAAAACTTAAGTGAAACTAGAGTCTTCATAAATCCTATACCTAAACTTCGCCTAAAATATATCTAACAGTAGAAAACATAATATTATTATTAACAAGTTTGTTAATATGAATCTTCCATAATTTTATTATTTAATAAGAAAAGATGAATTAAAAGTAGCCTATTTATCCACACCCCCACCAACCAACCAAAAGGTAAAAGGAAAAAAGTGAAAAGAGTCCAACCCATTTTTCTCACTTTCAGGTCATATTTGTAATAATACTCCATTATTCTAGTGAATCTAAGTTCTTTTATTAGATATGGATAGGAAGTTTAATATCGAAGAATTTCTCCATTTGTATTTCTATTAGCTAAAAGGAAACAAATTCAAATATTTACCTATAGTGCTCCCTATGCGCCACACCCCTCCAACCCCGCGTGTTAATGGTTCTCCCACTTAACAATATTTAGCTAAGAATTATAACTTGAAGAAAACATTTTATCATTGATAATTGAGAATCTCTATCATAGTTTCATAGCTAAAACCTCTTTTCATGCATTTTAGTATTCGCCAACTTTCCAAATCGGCGCGGCCAGACTTTGCATCAATCACGGAATCAGTCATCGACAACTTTTTTGAGTCTTTCCATTAATCTTATCCCACCTGAGAAAGTCCAAGCATTTCCTCATGCAATTCTTTTTTTAATACAAAAGAAAAGAGTAAATACTTCATTAAAAAGGTTTAGACTCAAAATTAATGGTTCATTAGCCCAAGACCAACTCAACTATCATAACACTTGTAACTGTGCTTCATTCTTATCCAGAATTGAAGCAAGTCAACAACATTTTGGAATGCAATCAAGCAAACAAGTAGGGATGGAACTAGCCCGTGTCCGAAACTCAGAAAACTCGGATGAATACTCGTCCGAGTACTCAGGATCATATTGTTGGCGATTACGAGTATTAAAAATTATCCAAAAACTCAGACAAAACGAGTTCTCGCCTAACTCGACCAAGTTCGGAGTTCCTACTGAGTTCCGCATCTAAATTATTGGGTCAATTTTTTCGGTCGAAATGGATTATTAGACCCGATTCGATAATATTTATATCCAAAATTGATTCGTACTTGGAGGTAATTAGCCCATGAAATTCTCTCTCCTCTCTCAAAATTTCATGATCAAAACCCTAACTTCTCTCAAATTCGGCGATCAAATCTCTCTTCTCTCAATTTCTGCAATCAAAATCTGATTCCTCACTCAATTTTACCGATCGAACTCTCCTTCTAGTCCTCTCACGATCAAGGTCCAATCAGATTTCACTGACTTTGATCTCTATTGAGATCCTCGACCCCCGACTATTCGACACCCACTGTGACCTACCCACCCACTTCTCTTCCCACCCGACCCCATTCACCGATAATTAGTGCAGCCCGAAGCCCCCTCTTTTTCTCGACTATATGATCCAGCCATGGCCCCCTCTGCTATCCAACCACCAACTTCTCTTCCCACCCCGAGTTCACCAACGATTAATAGTGCAGCCCTGCAACCCCAGCCCCTCTCTTCTCTGGTAAAGGCAGTGCCACAACATTTTGCAGATATTTTTTGATAAAAAATTTAGTTTTAATTTAGATATTCTAGTTTTAATTAGTTTTAATTTTCAAATGTTCTTGAATTAGTTTATTAATTTTGATATGCATGATAAGTTATGCTTAGATTTAGTTTTGATATGGTATGACTCTAATATTGGCCTCTGTGGTCACTGTGCTCTTTGTGAACACTGTACAATCTCTCTCGGATGTAATTGTATTTATATTGTACTGTGTGTACAAATTAAATTCAATAGAGATTTAACTATATTGGATTTAATTTGTACACACTGAGGTTTAAATTTAATTGTATTGAGATGTATGCTTCAGTATTGATGGAGTTCTAGATATTTAAGAATTATAGTTGTCCTATGGGTCTACGTTTTTGTTATTGGTTGAATTGAATCCAAATTGAGTTGGTGCAGAAATGTGTCTTGGATTTAATCTATATTGAAAACTTGAATCCTTTAATTATTGATATTAAACATCAGTTATCTCTTTCCATTTCATTTAGAAAAAAATAATTTTTTAATTAAAGTTGTATTACAATTTTTGCAACTAAACAAAATTACAAAGTTGCAGCATAACAAAATTACATGTTTGATATACAGTAAAAAATATTTTTTTTAAATCACCTTTAAAGAAAGAACATTGCATAATATGATTATATATCTAGAAAGAACAATAGAATTAAATGTAGTACTAGGTTGAAGAACAAAAGAACACCCCCTGCTCCCAATAAGATGTATTAGGTCCGATCTCTAGAAACGCCAATCGGAGATTTAATGGGTAACCAGGTTAAGGTCTTTATTATAAAATATAAAAAAAAGCAACTAACATATTAGTAAGTTTAACTAGTATAGCGTGTAAAATAACCATTGTTTTCATGTAATCAAGTTAAGAAGTTCTTAAACTTCTAATGTTATGTTAATAACAAATATGCAATTTTAGATTCTAGAAGCCATAAAAGATTATTGTCTCAAGTAAATAATTTTCATAATATGGATGTCAGTAGATACATAAATAGAAACCTCAAAGTTTATAACAAAAAAAAGAAATCTAATTTTGACTTTGGCCCCCCGAAAGTAAATTTCATATCATAAGTGAAGGTCTGAACTTCATTTAATCTTCAAATTGCAAAACAGTATCCACAAACTGGGACAATGTCTGCTTATATATCATGATTCTTACCAAAGTAGTGCTTTGCATCCAAGGCAGCTGAGTTGCTTCTTTGCAAATTTCATGATACCGCCAGTTGAAGGAGTAGAAATAGACACAGCCCTTGTATGATTTCCTTGGAGAAGCTCTTTGCTCGCATTCTTCAGAATAGGCTCAAATATTCTCAGCAATGGCTGCCCAAACAAACAGGCAAGGTAAATTAATTCCAGTGGAAAACCTTTTGCTTAAATCCTAGATGGCATAAGGATCAAACCTTGCTGATCTGGTTCTCAAGGTAGTATTGAGGGTCAATAGGAATGTTGTTCTCCAGCACATATATAGGATCCTCCGACCTCTCATAAGCCTGCATTCAGAAAACCAGCACATTATTCTGAAATAAATAAGTAACAATATCACACTTTCAGCAAATAACAGCAAGGGATGAACTACCTTGGCACCTTTTGCAGCTTTAATAATGACATATGGAACACGATCTCCCACATTGGGTGCAGTAGCCGCATCACGCTGTTATAGATGAAGATGGACTTAAATAACTCATCGTAACTTAAAGAAGGAACAGATCATATTTGCTACAAAGCGAGCAACCTAAACATAACAAAATTTTAAAAACCTTCGTGCTAGCATTATGTTCAGTCTTTCCTTCCCAATACTAGCTGCCTTATTTTCCACACATTCTCGCACAACCAGACACTATATACCCACTATTTATAGGATAAATAGTTGAACGTACACTTGAACATACACTGATATATGTTGTATTCAGATTTCTTAAACTGGAGACAGTGTAACACAGTGAACCAACTGCTGTAGTCTCTGTTAGCAGCCCTCCACATAGTATCCATTCATCTCCAGCAGGTTCCTTGGAATTCTAACGAAACATTACACGGTCAATGCTTGTTTATCATGTGGTTGGGTGAACTGCTTCTACAATCACCTATTACTCGCTGTTTCCCTTCACAGGCCAGCTATTTGATAGAGTAGTTATATTAGTTACTTGCATGATTCATTCAATTTCTCAAGTAAACTGCATCATACATGAGATGTACATTCTCATTTTTCCTATCAAATTTTAGTCGACTTCTCACCAAGCCAAGCCATGGTTATACAAATATATGAGTTGTTGCCGCAATTCGTTGTTGATTATTAATTAATTTATCCATTTTTAAGAAGATAGCATGGAGCAACAGTTCCAGCCATATATATTATATATTCTATCTCAGTTCCTACAGCCAAAATATATTATTGGGTAATTGTTGATGTATTTAACAAGGTTTTAAATATCAACGCAACACATATCACGAATATCCTATCTGTCATTGCGGTATTTGATGCTATATAGAACATACAATATCACTATATCAGTACCTGTATTACTAATTTTGTCAATATCTTATTGATATAATCCGATATTGCCGGCATGATATATCTGTTATCAATTCCTAATACCATAAACCATTAGCCAATGTTGATACAAATTCCAAGAATTTAAAGCACTGTATTTAAGCATCATTTTTTTTCCTAATTTTGGTCCCCCCCCAAAAAAAAAAAACAAAAACAAAAACCAAGCCATTATGATTATACCAGTAATATAATTGTTGCTATGAATAGTTGATATTTTATTTATTTTGAGAAGATAGGATGATGAAACAGCTCTATATATATTACAAATTATATACAAGTTCATATAACCAAATTATTGACTGGCTGTTTATATATGCAAGTATCTTCCAAATCTTAGTATCATCAAGGCACCATGTCGATGTACTGGCAGAAAATACATCTCCGTACAATTCAAATGATGTTCTATCTATCCTTTTGCACAACATGAATGGTAATGTAGGTAACAAACTTCTTTTTGACTCTGGAATGGAATTTGAAAATTTGACTCTGGAATGGAATTTGAAAATTTGGTATCCAGAAAATATTAGTACTATGACAATATCATCTGTTTATTAGCTATAAATCTAACTGGTGTCTTTTACAGTTAAGGAGAATTGCTGCACCAAATATTGTGCTTACATGGTTCATGGCCTTTGCAACATTCAGGGGTAAAAATATCAAAAAGGATATATTCTAATGGGAAAAAAAAGAAGTGCATACTTTTCGCATCCGTTCAGCAAGTTCAACATGTGCAGCCTTCACAGCGTAATCATCTCCTGTCTTTGTCAAACCCTGTAATATGAGAGATAGCACAAAATCAATAAAAAATTCCAACCAGAAATTGGGCTGCACTCAATAGCTGAATAAGCATCATATGCTCTTCTTTTAAATCCTGATAGTGACATCAGCATTTACTTTACATAAAAGCACTAGAACAGTTGCCCTAGAAATAGTCCACACCTTTGTAATAACCAAAAGGGACAGGTCCATGCGGTTCATCAGAAGATCAGATATGGTGTTCTTGACATACTGAACTGCACCAGGAACATCTCGGTCAATTAATATTTTATGAAGGCATTCGGTCACCAGATTTTTAACTAGCAAACAGTTGTCTCTTCTGACTGTTTCAATGCCTGCACATAAAGAAAAGAAGATTAGACATGCTTATTGCAAAACAAAAGTTTTAAGTAATGCTGAATTAATTCTTACCTTTAGTATCCATTTTGTCAAACTTATCAGGATTTGTCCAATACAATCCAGCATATCTTTTCTTGCTAATCAATAGGTATGGATAATAAACTTTCTCAAACTCTAGTTTGATGGGCTTCAAACACAAAAAAAGAAAAATCCTCCACGTTAATGATAAAAAATGAAGTAAATCAACTTTGTTAAAACTAAAACAAATTGAAAAGTTCGTTATGAGTTCAAATAAAAAGTTAATTAGAAAATTAAGCTGTAACTGGGTTGATTTGGAAAGAAAATGATAACAGATAAAGTACTACAGGAACAAGGGATAGATTGTATCCAAATGCATCTAACATACCAACACTCCGGATGGATATTTAAGCTTCAATTTGTTCAGCCAATAAATCCCTTTCCTAGATCAGTTAATTTTTTCTTACAAGCGACATTTGAGGATAGTCTAAGTCTATTTGCATAGCTGATAAATCCATATATGACCAATTTCTTCATCCAAACCACTAAGGTGATGATTCTGAGGAAAATACTAGCCGTAATACTTTTTTGTGTGCACTCTTTCCTAAAAATTAAGAAAAAGAAAAAAAAGTGGTGAGCACCACTACTTTTACCTTGGGACTTGAGATCTGCAATGGGCCTCACTTTCATTCTAATAATAGTATAATAGTAGTACACTAAGTGTAGTACAATTAATATGACTCTGTAAAAAATGCTACAACCTGAATCTGCTATCATACTCCACCATGGGATGAACAAGTAAAACAAACTGGTATTCTGATAAATGGTTTAAAATTTGAGATCACTTAATGAATAATGAATGGTCAACTGAAATAATAGATTAAGCAGTAAAGAATTCAACAAATAACACATGTAAAGGTACCTTCCTGAAAGTCCCACTAATGTAATCTGCTGCCTCTCTTCCCAATTTCATTGCAGCTTCTACAGTTGGCACACCAAATTGTACCATGACAGAATCAGTATCTCCATAAACAACCTAGCATACAATATTAAATGTTAATAACATTCACAAGAGGAATTTTTCTAACATTGTCGCGGACCCATTACATGCAAATAGGCAACAAAGCACATGCCCTGTGTATAGGTACCATGAACCATCATTACTGCATCCCAGATCAATTGATGCTCACATCAGTGACAAAAACTTTAACCAGTGTAATGCTAGTAGGAGTAATAATGTACTCTTAAGATGTAAATGTTAGATTTTAAAACTTTGATCAGTGACAAAAAGTGAGAATGTATGCTTAGAGGGGCATGTAAATGTTAGAATTTAAAACTACATCTACAAGAAAGTACTGTTAAGATGAAATCCACGATAGTTACAACTGTTGGCTTCCTCTCTGCTAACTTATACTCTTCATTTTCAAAATTTTCTCATTTTTATACATTTGCTAGTCATTAAAAGACACCCCCTTATGCTTTAATTACATTTTGGACTTTATTCATTCCACCAACCTCCATTTGGCAATCTATTACCTTTAGATTACCCTACAATTTCCTTTGCTACTTTCTTACCTTTTAAGTTACACCACTTACTTCTTGGTTTCTTCATTATTCTAGTTCTTCACTTCAAAGTTTTTAGTACATGTCTAAAATAAAAAATCTCCTATAAAATAAATGATATAGAATCATAATTGACTAGCATGGTTACAATCATTAGAAGAGTATGCTCTGGAACAGTGGTGGTAAATCAGCCAGAACCCCATCAAGGCTAATACCACCAATTTTAACTGTTCAACAGCCTATTCAACCTGGAAAACCTTGGTGCAACCTGTTACTAACAAATTTCTTATTTGCATAAATGTCAAGTTGTAAATGTAATCTCATAAAATGTAACACTAACTGAATCTTAACGTCACTTAACAAAAAAAAGTTTACCTCTGCGTTATGATCATAGCCACCACTTGTTGTAAATCGCTCTTCGACAAGTTTCTTTGTGTGCTCAATCATCTGCCGGCCTTGAGTAGACCAGTCAAGAAACAATATTTACTTAACTATAAATTAGTGAGTGTAATTGATAATCCTAGATCTTTTTCTAGCCCATAAATTAGCATTAAAGCTTCAGAAGAATGTTTACCATAGCTTGTAACACTAGATGATATCTCCAAACAAGGCAACTGACCAATGGAAGCTCCAGTGAAACCATAAACAGAATTTGCACTTATCTGCAGAAACATAGAAATGAACGCAATCTAAATTATGGGTTCAAGAAAAATAAAGTAACATATCAGAAAAACAAAGTTTACCTTCAATGCCAGCTGACGACCATCCAACACAGCCTTCTCAAGTGGATCTTTTGCTTCCTGAAATACTTAAAATGCTAAAAGCTTAATTGAGCATTCACTATGGCTTGACATACAGTCAGATGCAAGAGTAAAGAAAACTACAAGATGGTACAAGCATAGTGTAAGATTAGTAAAATAAAAATCCTATAAATGTTAGAATAACACGAAGATAAGCACCTTTAGATCAGCTTTCGCCCTTTTACGAGCAGCCAACAATTCCTCAAGAATTTCTGGAAGTATCCCCTGAAATCAAAGTCAGCCTTGCAACACTGAAACCAACTAATAGAATTTATAAGAAAAACCAGTATAGCGGAAGCCAAACACATGGAACATACAATATTCATGTGGGAAGACGATAGATATTCATTAACCAGAGAAGGTTATGCAACAATGCTCAAACCAATTCTGCAGTCTTCCCTCAAATTAAAATATCTCATAATCTCAAGTGTCAAAGCCTAATTCCCTTTTGCATCAACTAGCACCATAACCCTCCCACCCAACCCCCCACCCCCAAACAAACAAAAAAATAAAATAAAATAAAATAAAGATAAAATAAAAAATAAAAACCAACATCCCCCACACCCACAAAATCCACCCACCTGTGTGCACAAACACACATAAAAGGAAAAAGAAAAGAAAAATCATCTGGCTCCAGGTTGGCTAGTCTAGCAACTTGTAGTGATAGCCATCGCTAGTATGAGGCATAAAATTTGGTACCCAGAACATAGACTGATAGAATTCAGGAATTAAATTAATTAAAAAGAAGTCAAATTTCAATAGATTAAGCATGCACATATGGGAGCACAGAAGCAGGAGGCTATCTATATAAACATGAGGCATTTAGATAGTAATCATAAAAGCCAAGATACAATAATAACATACCTTCTGTAAGTCCGATTTAACAAAAGTTTCCCCGGATGGAGTTTTGTTGACAGCATCTGCAGGCAGGTTTAGTTGCCGAGCATTTTCTGGCGTCACCTTCATAATTATCAGAAACAACAAAAAGAATTGGAGATAAGTTAACCTCTTGCTAATGGAGTTTCATGTGGAACAATAAAGAAAAATTTACTCCTGGGGCAATATATTTCTATACAACCAACATAAATTATTGTGAAAAATAGTCTTACCAATGTGCAGTAGCACAAATTGTATGCCATCATTATGGACGGATATAAAGATGCAAAGTCCAGAGTTGCAATAGGCTTTTCATAAAATCCAGCCTTTGCCTCCAAAACCTGAAAGTTGAAAACCCAAATAGTGGAGATTATCTCTTAGATTATGCCATGTTCATACAACAGGTAACAATGGATTCACACAAACAGAAACACAAAGTACAAGAGTTGCTAAAATACAAACATAAGCAACTGACCAGATCAGTTACTTTTATCCAGTCCCCCCAGTTGGATGTTAGGACTAATGAAGTAGCCAGGTAAACTTTCAAAAAAGAGATTGAAACAAAAGTTTTGAAACAGAAACAAGTTACAGGAGAACAAAAAAAATGAAAGCATAACTAATGAGTTCTGATTAAGTTGCTAGTTGAATCAAGTCTGTGAAGGGTGAAGTCTACTCCTTTTGGGTTATTTAGGAGGGGTTTACTCAGAGACTCAGAAATTCCACCTTTTGTTGTATAGTTTGAGTTGATGATTATTAATAAAGTTCATTTAGCTTTCAAAGGGAGGAAAAAAAAAAAAAGAACAGTCATTACATCTAACACTCCAACAGCAAACCAATGGAATGATTCTCGATTGATGCGAAAAAAAAATTAAAGTTATTATTAATCCATTGACGGAATGACTCTCCAGTCGTTTTACAGAACCCTCAAGATACTGGCATGTTTTTTAAGGTTGAAAAAAAAAATCAAATCAACTTTCCAGTTTAGATTGATGTAGGGGAAAAAAGTTCAATGCAGAGTTAACATGATAATCAGAGGTGAACATTGGGCAAAGTGGACAGGTTCAAGGGTGATATCGGGCTTGGCCCTTCCCATTGTATCCTTGGGCCTAGCCTCAACCAACCACAGAAGCTAATAACTTGAGTGAAACCAATAATTTAAATATGAAAGCAAAATAAGTGCCTATTATGATACGATGAAGCATATCTAACTTAAGCCATACTACAACAACAACTAAGCTTTTATCCCAAGTACCTCGAGTAGGCTACATGAACCAAAAGAGAATCACGCCAGACTGGATGATCCTTCTTCACATGGATGATTATGATCACATGGATGATCCAACTTAAACCTATCTATTAATATTTATCCTATGTTTTAAGTATCGAGACAAAGAAATATTAACCTGTGGCTTGGGTAAGGCATGCTAAGGATGGAGAATACCCAACATGAACACTTAATAAGAGGCAAAAAGGCCTAAATAAGATGAGCTGATCCAAAGAACCAAACATATACTGCAAAAATAGAAAGCCAGCATATTCATCATAATAAAAGCAATTCAGTAAAAGCTACAGTCAGAATAGAGAGCACTAAAAAAACTCTAAACTTAGAAGAAGTGGAAAAATAAGTTACCAAGTCGTGACAAACTTACAGTTGCCCCCTCAAAAGTGTCCTGCCCAGATCCCTGCCCTTTAATATTAGGAATTACAAGATTCCTTTGTTTAGCTTTCCTAAGAAGTTGAGAAAGCACCTGAAGAACAATAAAATTCATAATAATACACAGAAATTTAAACTATATTCAAATAAATATTGGCAAGTGATACTTTAATGCTCTGCCCTCTTGAAAGCAGGAACGAGATGGGGACACCAGTAACTCGTGCCATCTCTACATAGTTGTAAATGAACATTAGCTTGTCTAAAAGTCGTTGTGGAAGATAAGCATCCTGCAGTTTAAAACAGAAAAGAAGTTAGTGTTGGATGAGAATGCGTGTTATTTTTTATGATATATGTTGGTCATATATATGCAGGCGATAAAATGATACTAGATATGATGCACATTAGTGCTTCCTATTTATTTTGTGTATACGTATCTATTTGAATTACAAGTTTTATACAAAGGTGCCCAGATATTCACTGTCTGACTCAGATAAATTCACTTGTTAGTAGGGTATTTGGCGCAATAACTTTGGAATCCATTGAAATGCTTGAACCACAATCACATGATAAAGCAAGCTAGTTAGTTTTCCATTTTTTATCGTCTGAGGTCTTCGACATGTACGGACCCTCCATGTAGGTCTATATTCTTAGAAGCTTTCATATATTGTCACTGTGTCCTTTCCTTCTTTTTCTTTTTCTTTTTTTTTCTTTTTTTTTTTCTTTTGCTGTAGCATTGATTAATTACCCAAGCTACCCCTATCAACATCTATGAGAACTGATCCTGGAGAAAGGGGTTTTACCGATGGGCTAACCTGCTTTAACATTTCCTTTCTTGAATTTGGAAAAAGATCTTTAAATCTTCTTATTGTAAAGGCCTATTTAATATGGTTGTACATCATAAGTTTTAATGTTCTAATACGCACCATCCCCGCGGATGCAAATGCTCAGCTGTCTTCATACATAGCTGAATGAACATGTAAACACGAAGACCTAAATGTCAGCTGTAATACGAACCCACACATCTAAATGTACATGTAGAATGGCTGACGTGCTAGGCGGCCTAGATTATGCTATAATGTTTCTAATCATGACATCATCTTTAATCACAAACATTTTTACAGCCCTTATTTTTTATTAGTTAAGTTATAAGATGAAACAATAATAGACCTTCATTGCCCCCACTCATTTGAGGTTAGCTAAATGAATCCTCCTTCCACTCATTTGAGGTTAGCTAAATGAATCCTCCTTCCCCAGTCTGCTTTGTTAAGGTCATACCTTGGTTAACAACCAACATGCTCCTTTTTACTCCACCTATCCAGGTTATTTTTATATACTATTCATTCTTCTAGACCCTTTCAGCTACAAATCATGAGTGCTCAAAACTATGTGCTAATTAGTGTCCGCTGCAGATGTACAAAAGTAACAAAACATCAACAACTTTATCTAATATATAATCCTCAGATATCCAACAAATGCATCAATTTCATTCTATCTTCTGAAATTTCTGGTTACTTGGTTAGCCATCTAAACATTTCCATTTCATGCAGCATAATTACATTGGGCATTTAAGTTGAACAGTCACAAGTCAGAAGTTTGAAGGGGCAGATAACATCATTTGACTTTCACAGCCTGAAAATTCACTCTAGAATTCAAGTGTCAGACATGCAAAAGTTAATCAATATAAAAACATCAGCGTACCTTCAAGCAGTACACTGCAAGACGTCTTCTTGTCTCTGAACTTCCATTTTGAAGGTCAGATATTATTGAATGATGTACATCCTCTTTCTGTTATTCAGAAAACCAATGTCAGCAAAAACAATTGGAGCCATGAAATACAGATAGAAAGAATCAGATGGAACAAGACAATGGGTAAGGTGCAGATATCATAAACACATGCGAGGAAGAATAAAAAAAAAAGAATCATCAAGCTTAAGAGAAATCAATGTGACAAAGTTTTAAGAGAGGTCCCACGTCTTTAAAAATAGGGTAGAACGTATAAAATGAGAAGAAAATGCCCACAATCATGTAAGCCAAGACCTATTGACCAGCTGACAATTGCAGAATGCTGAGAAGCAGGATGAATGTGCAAAAGATATTGCATAATGCTCAATTAACACCTAGCTGACTAAAATGAGTCCTATGTGATACTAGAGTAAAAATTGGAGTGGACCAAGATTCATGGGGCTGGGTTTCATAGTACTTCATACCTCTTTCTGCCAGTCTTAAGTAGTTTTGTTTAGCATTTTCAATATTATAGATGTTTGTAGACTTGCAGAAAAGAACAATATGATCTCAAAAACCAGATATCTTATGATCAAGTCCAGCCTGCAGTGTCTCTGCATTGAATGCAGGTTCAACTTCATGTCATTTTAGAGAATTTTCTACATGGTTAATATGAATAGAAAGCAACATCATCCTAAATATCACTAATCTGAAGTTGATGAACGAGTCCAAACAAACAGTGAGGGAAGTTATTTGATAAAGAATTGTTGTGAAATCATCAGAGTATTATAATAAAGATAAATTATTCAAAGAGAAAGAACTGCATTGAAGATCCAAGCTTGAAGATGTAAGTGTTGATAGCAGCTGCTCCCATCCTAGTTAATCCAGATATTGATACAATAGTAGCAAACCAGTTAGGAAAATTTCAAGTTTGAGTTGCAAAGAGGAAATGCTGCAGAACAGTCATGATTCGAACTTCAGATCGAAGTAAGGGACAATAATTAAGGATTATAAATAGAATTGCTCATTATAGTAAAGCTTTTTTCCGCGGCATTTCAGTTCTAAGCATGCACAGTAATAGAAAATTCAATTAGTTAGAGGACTGTTGAATAGAAAAGGTAATTCAAGCATTTAGATGAACATGGCATCAGCAATTTAAATTTGTAACAGACACAAATTAAAGGTACATAGTTCTTGAAATTAGAAACTTACTTGCTCCCCAAGGAAGTGTGCAGAGACGGAATTCAAAGAATATGAACTAAGCTTATAATCCCTTTGCATAGCCTGTGCAGATATAAGGGTTGATCAATTACAGGGAAAAGATTAATGGTGGTGCAAACATAAGCAAGATATACTTGATTAGGACCTGAAGCAGATCAAATTGGACCCTTCCCTCAATAGTTACTTCTTTGCTTTCCCGCATACCATATTGTCTGCATGGAGGCATCAAATGGAATTACCTCAAGCTTGGAACAACATAATTTTAATGAAAGTAATTAACAATGGAGCAGCCCTTGTAAATGAGCACTGCAGAATCAATATAAAGATGCTAAAAGAAAAAAGACAAATAGATCTATATAGAGAATTCACTCAACACTGGAAAAAAAAAAAATCCAAAGCAGAAATAACGCATACAGAAACTAACCAAATCATTCAATTTCAAGAATAGTAAGATCACTAACAGCACAAGTCTAGCATCTAGGAACTATAATGAACATATCATAATTGGTGTTTCTAGCACCTTGCTGAAAATAGTATAAAACAAGTGTCATTTTTAACTCAAGAAAGTCTAATATGTATAACGAAAGAAAACTCAGAGAAAAACAAGGGAAAAAAAATTTCAGCTCTTCCATAAAATGCCCGAGGCATTCTTTTTTCACACATTTGAAAAATGCACGAAAAAAAACTCATTGCTCACACATCCGAAGTAACATTGATGACAAGTACCGCAATCGTGAAATCAGTATTCACATCAAACAATGAATTTATACATAGATTTAAAATAATCAACAGTACAACTGCTTCCTCCATACACATTGAAGGATTCATTGTTCATACATTTGGAACCAACACTTGAGACATAAATCATTGTTCTCATATCTGGCATCAAAGTTACCAAGAGAGAAGCAGTAGAAAGGAAAAGAGAAGATTAAGGGTTACAATCGGACTACCTAAAGGCTGCTTATTCAAGGGCCACAATTAAATGGGCATGGCACAATTCAGTGGCTTAAATCTAGACTCCCTCAATCTACATTAGATACCTCTATAAACTGAAGGATGAAAGTAAAATGTTTCCTATAAAGAAACAATGCAGGATCCAATAAACAAAAGGCCAAAAAGAAAAAAAGAAGCTTCTACGTGCAAAGTATAAGGTGCTAAAATGACGATGTCATTACAAATCAATTTAGCCAAAAATTTGATAAACACTATCATTTGTTAGGGAATCACAATATGACTTTTAAATGAATATTTTCATTAGAACTGGATTAGGGGCATATTTTCATTAGAACTGGATTAGGGGCACATCATATGACAGAGGTCAATTAGTAGGTAGATGGGACTGGTTCACATGAAACAAGAATATGGCAACTAGTTCGTACTGGACATTTGAATATGGAGACATTTTAAGCATGTAATTCGAAGACCAACCTTGATGAGAATGTTGTATCTCGCACACGAACCCGACTGTTTCTAACTCGACCCAGGATGGGAAATTCTGCTATTTTAAGAGCTTCAGCTCTCTTCAAGATAAGATTGCAGTAAGAAGAACTCAATCACTAATCGCAATGCTCAAAGTTTTCAGACAAAGAGAAGAAAAGTAAAGCACCTCTATAAGATATGGAAGATCGAATTTGCAGATATTGTACCCAATTATAATATCAGGGTCTACCTCACGAACGAAATCCTGCATGATTGCATTCAGTCAGTGAAAATTGACTCAACTACATTCAAGCTTAATCAATTAAAAGAAACTGATCATTTAAGAAAGAAAGGCAAGTAATATGCCCAAAATGACAAATAAGACACCAAAAATTACCAGTAACATTCTTGTTAAAAAAACTGGAGCTATCATATGGTTTTCTTGGATCAACCTCGAACTACCCCATGGTTTTCTCAGACCAACATCAGAGATGAAGAAATATGTAATCCATAGTTCACTCTTCAACAGAGTCTGTGAGGACCAAACTACTATTGAACAGAAAATTAGACCTTGCCTCCCCCATATGATATCAACTATGCAGCATAACTTAAATTAACGTCCAATAGAAAGACTGTTCACAATTTTGAACTTCAATCAACATGCCATAATCCTCCCATAACATTTCCAACATTATTTGCATGTGCAAGTAGGCAAGTAAACAAAGATACGGATTGAGCATATAAGAATTTAATTGCAGTATATACATTTTGTCCTCTAAGTATTAAAATTTAAAATCTCTGCATCATTAAGCGAGATTGCAGAAAGCAATCTTATGCAGGGCGCTTGACCCTAATGGAAGAGTACCATGTCCAGCACACGCGGACATGACACTTGTGTCGCTCTGTGTCCAGCACTTACAAATATGTAAATCATATTACCGCTAAATCTAGATACACACAACATTTATGTACTCATTAACAACTGATCTAGAAAGAATTAATTCCAGAGAAACCCCTTTACAGGTTATGTTAGAAAAGAATTTCCTAATGTAACCTGTTTACATAAACATAGGTTTGTTAGCGAAAGAATAATCCACACAAAAAATTGAATATAGCACAACGAACCCCTTGCTGGAAAAGAATTCAATTAAATGAAATAAAGGTGGTAGTGGTACAAAAACTCACTCTCCAAGCAAGCAAAACTTCTTTCTCTGTGTTAAACGACATTACATCAACACCAACAATAGGAGAGCATGATCTAAGAGTCATCACATTGCGGATGAGAGGACGTTCTTCTCCTTGTAAAGTTACTAAGTTGGCTATCTAGGAAAAGGATATAGGCAAGTTAGTATAATATTACAAAATCAGCAACATAAGAGAGTACCAAATCTGTACAGTTTATAAATGTTTTTAAGTAAGAACCTGAATAACAGGATCATGAGCAGGCTCAGGAAAGAGTCCTTTACGACCGGCACACTCAATATCAAAACTTAATATGCGAAATGGAGCCATTTTAGAATACTCTCCTTCTGGGACATGACTGACCAATTCAGAATATCTATGAACCAGATTTAAGGGAGGGGAAAAAACAAAGGACATGCTTGGAACTAGGGTTTCTAGGTATTATTTTTCTGTTGGCAAAGGATACAAACAATCTACTTCGAGTTGGCAATATGACATTTTCTTGGCTGTTTTCCTGTACTTTCCAGAAGGGACTTCGATCCAATTGCCTCCAACAATGTTGCAATCAATCATGAAACGGAGAGCAAAAAGAATATTGCTTTCGTATGTAAGGAAACTTTTTGTACCCAGGCCTTCGATCTGTACACCCCTCTCAAGTATGCCTGACAAAATGCTCAAAGTTTAGTATGAGAAAAGCAAGTAGAAGATGGTAATGGTAAAATCACTAAACTTCAGCTTCACGAACGATGTCAAAAAATATATCATGGAAAGAGCTCAATGGTTATCATAGGCTGTAAAGCATGTCGATATTCTTTTTGGTTCACTGTATATCTAATCTGATGAAAGCATGAATTCATTTAGTAACCAAAGACACAGATGTTTGAATATAATTCTTTCAACTACATGTTTATACGTTAAAGTCAGTGTACTTGGTTAACATGGGTGACTTTGAATAAAAGGTAGGTAGACTTACCAGTCATGCCAAGTATTTAAAAACATTCCAAATAAATTCCACAGGGAGCATCTCTAATCCAAATTTTTGTCATATTCAAAATCCAGTCTTATCAATTGTTTCTTTTCCTAAGATTTCAAACTTGCTGAAAAGGAAATGATTCAGGTATCAAAATATCACTATCAAAACTACAGGCCAAGGCTAATTCATGATTAACTGTGTGCCAAAACATTTAAAAGCAAGTAAAGTAAACTTTGTTATGGATGATTCAAGAATTGTAGCCATAGGAGTCTGTTTTAAAACCCCTTTATTGCAGGTGTTGTCTTCATTCTCAGTATGAAAATTCTCACGGCCAATAAAAATGGCATATTAGCGGTTAAGTGTTATCTTTTGGAGGGAAAAGATTATAAGCATACTAACATTATAGTACAACTGGATTCTCCATGAGAGTTCTTTTCATAAAATAAGAATGGGCTCTCACAGATGGGGCGTGGTATGATAACCACTGCCATCAAAACTACTCGATTTTAGAGTCTTAATTTTGGAAGTTCATGTTCACAGAATGAGCAATTAAAACAGTTAATCACTATAGATATGAGCTTCAACTACAATCAAAGACTAGGAACATGTATGAACAACTCTATTAAGCATCAATGATTGTTTTCACACTAACACTTGAGATTTACAAGATCAAAAAAATATAGAAAGTCTGGAAATGTGCTGCTTACAAGTCTCACAAAAGTATTACTAATTTTGCCAAATAAACTAAAACTTGAAGATGAAAAAGAATAGGACGAGAGAAATAAGTGTTTCTCTTTGGCTATTTACCACGACAGCTAGCAACCATTGTAGGCAAGGCCACTACAATCTTAAGAAATGGCTGCGATTGATGTGGCTGGTAATACATAATGCTCTTCTTCTGAACCATCTCAACCCGTCTAATGAATCGCAACACGTTACTGTTCCTATTTGATTCCCTCATTCTCCCCTAACAATTACCAATAAATTGGTCAAACAAAATTTACTTATTCACACCAAAACTAGCAAATTTGAACATAAAGAACAATGTTCACCTCAAGGGTTTGCTGGAACCGCGATATATCATCAGGCCCCATCCCTGCAGGGCAGCTGATGTAGAAATAGGGCTCGAATCCGTGAACATGGCAACACACACTGTGACCTAAATTACCCAAATCCAACAATTTATCAAACCAAAAAAGCCAAAATCAAATTTTTAAAGCACAAAACACTCAAAAAGATCAAACCTTCTTTAGTAACTCCAAAGATTCTAAGAATTGCCGCAGGCCCTGAAGAATTTGGGAGCAGCTCCTTGTCGCTGTTGCCAATGATGTAATCGATTTCCAGCTGCTGAAACACTACATTACAAAGAAACTTCAGAAAATAGAAAAGAGATCCAAAATTGGGGGAAAATCAACGAGACTGAAGAGAAAATTACCTATGCTTTGAGATTGGGAGAGGTGCGAAGGAGAAAGATTAGGACGCTTCCATTTGGAGAGGCGAGAAGCAAGGCCTTCGTCTCGGAGCAGTATCAATGCCTCTTCGTCTTCCTCGTACTTGATTAGGTTTTCCTCCAAGAAAACATCCTCGTCCATCATCTCCTCGTCGATCAGTATCGGATTAGGGCTTCGGCTGTTGACGTTTTCGGCGTCGCCGTTGCCTGGCTGGAGTCGCTTAGTGGGGTTCCCCGTGGCCGCCGCCGGCTGGCCCCGCCTTTTGCTGCCGCTTCCGCTCATGACGATCTGAGGGGAGAGAGAGAGAGAGAAAGAGGAGGGAATTTTCCCGCCACTGGCGACTGGAAGCAGGGTTTTTGTCGACGGCGATGAACCGGGTTGGATTGGTTCAGCCGGTTTTCATCGAACCGGGATAAACCAGGGCGGTTCGTTCTATAAAGCGAGGCTGAAGTCTTTTTTTTTTCACCCATTCCTCGTCTATTTTTCACGAATTTAAATATGAAAATAGTGTGGAAAAACAAGGGGAAAGGGGAAAGCGGGAAGAAGCGAGCTCGAACTCAGCCGCCCGCTCTAAACCCTAATCTGCCTTTCGAGAGAGAAGAAGAAAAAGAGGAATTTGATGACAAAAAACGAATTAATACTGAAATTTCCTCATCCAACGATCATGATCAGAAAAAGATGGCCGAATCGTTGGAATCTCAAGGCAACCAGCTCGCCGAGGTACAAAGTTTGAAAATTTTGGATCGAATTTCAATAATTTGTGATTTAATTTTGTGGGAAAAGATTAAAGATTGTATTTTTGTGTTTGTTTGTTGTAGGAAGGGAAGTATAGTGAGGCGCTTCAGAAGTGGGAGGCTGCAATGATGTTGATGCCGGAGAGGGCGATACTGCATGAGCAAAAAGCACAAGTTTTGCTCGAGATGGGAGATACATGGGGTGCTTTGAAAGCGGCAACTCGTACGTGAAATCATTTCTTTCTTATTTGAAATTTAACTCGTATTTAGAATAAGATTGAAAAACCGATAATGATAATTTCTTTAGTAGTTTGATAGTTTAGTAATGAGACTGGTTAGGATGTGCATGAATGCATAATAAGTTTACTTAGCAATTGCCAATATTTCAAGTTTCTAGAGATTATGTAGTTGACACATGAAAGAATGTATGCAAATATAAGAGTTGATATATTTTTGGTCGTGCAATTATGTCAAGTTACAATGAAAGCTAAGGTTGTATATGAATGAATGGACTTTATGCTCTATAATCTATTTTGAATTATGAACGAGTACAAAATATGTAAGCAAATCAGGTATATGTGTATGGTATTAGTGTCCATTTACTTGGGGTTTACATAGAGCCCAACGTGATGAGTTAGAGTCATAGATCTGTTATAGCTAAGTGTATATAACCATAGTGTAGTTTATAAGTTTATATTTAGGTGATTGGCTCCAGATTGGAATGGTTCTTGGGAAGAGGTTTTTCCATCTCAGTTGGTATGCGATGGAGTAGGCGTAAGCTTGGATGCACGGACATGGCAATGCCTGCCCAGACACCACACGCTGATACGAGGGAAATCCTAAAAGATATATAGGATACTTGTTAGAGATGTCCATTCTTCATATGGCATAAGCAGACAGAAAAGCAAACTCAATGGAATAAGATACTGGCACATACTTTTAGAGTCGGTAGTTTGAGTGAGTCAATAAGAATTGTTACTTGTATTATGTTATTCCTTCACACACATCATTTTCAGCATGGTAGGTCCAATTGGCTTTTTAAAAATAAATCTTGGGATGAGGCTGCCATGTTCCTTTAATAAGTAGTTAATAAAACTACTAACCACTTTTCTAAAAAATTACTATTTAAGCTACCTGGAAGTAAGGATGGTAACGGACGTGTATATAGGCCAATTTTTTTCCCGTCCTTTGTAAAAGTTTGAATTAATAATGAAAATCTCATGTTTCTAATTCAAAATTTTGTATAGGAAGGGTCAAGCAATGTTGAAAATAACACGTTATGAAACCCGTTATATTGCGTTACGTAACCTAACGGGACTCCAACGCTACGTAACAACTGAAAATAACTCAGTGCACCGTAACAGTACGTTTTTTATGTTATTTTACGTTATATTATGTAACGTTACGTTAAGTTACGTTATATTACGTTATTTACAATTAATTTTTTAGTAATTTCTATATTGTTGTTGATTATTATTTTGTTTATTAGCGAATTGTTGTAATTTTCTTGATTAGTTATTGGCTTATTTGATTACTTGTGGAATTGCTAACTTGTTAATTTGCAATTATTTTCTTATTCACTTATTATAATTCCTCTCCGATTGCTGAAATATCTTGTTGATTTTATTGAATTTTTAATTGAACTGAAATCAACAATTATAAATAAGATAAATTGAACATTACAAAATATAAATTACAACAATACTAATAAATGTAATTGAAATCTTGTTATTTTGTTTAAATGATAACTGGAATTACGGTTGGAGACATAATATAATTTATGAAGATAAATGTGAAAATTATTGTAAAATTTAATATAAAATTAGAATAAATTATATATTATAAAAATGGTGTTATATTCTTTTTTTTGATATTTTAAATTTATTTTTGAATTTATAAAAATTATTTTATATAGTTTTATATTTATTTTTAACTAAATAAATAGAAAATTGCATAACTTACGTTATGCGTTACGCTATATGCAACATAACCTAACAAAGACAAAACGTTACGTTATCGTTATCGCTATTTTAAACATTGGGGTCAAGTTTTGGCCCGTGATTGCATCCATTATCATCCCTACCTGAAAGAGACAATTCATGTGATGCCACCTTAGGCCAGCGAGGTTCCATTGTGCAGGCACATGCTTGTACTTCATAGATGTCCTGTGGACGGAACCAGCAGCAATTCTCCAGAAAGAATATATCTATATGGAAATGGGAAATACATGTTTACAATGACATTAGAACTGAAGGCCTGTTACTCATCATGGTATCCGGTATTTATTTTTATAACACGTTTAACATCCAAAAGCTTAAGCTTTAGAGAATGGAGTAAAAATGTAAATCAGGGAGAAAATGCATGTTTGCCACCTTAACGGCCTTGATTTGGGATGGCTGCATTCTCTTGACCTAGACATTGACCTTTCCAACATTCTCAACCCGTATCAAATCTGATATTTATATTTAGTAGCGATTTATCTATCAAGTTGAAACTGATATGGCTCTCGAAAAATGCTTTTGAGTGAACAAAACTTTAAATAGAATAAGACCTAGTAATAATTAGATGCTTCCCCATTTATTTCCATATCTCATCTTCTGTAACTATATTGTTCTTTTTTGCTATAAGGCTCAATGAAAGTGGATAATAGAGATATGGCTCTTCAAAAGCCCCTCCAGGATAAATAACTGTTGGTGATCCTTTGATCTAGAATTGGAGGTTTATTGTATATTCTCAAGTAGTGATAGGTGGGTAACAATTATTGACTGCCAATGTATCGTCTTATGGAATAATGTTCTGTAATCTGATTTCGGCGGGTAACAAGGTTCTCGGACATGTTGGAGTGGGACCATTAGAAATACACAAAGGGTAGCCCCATAAGTCGTAGCCTTGAGTCCTGAGTTAGAAAATCATTATTTATATAGAAATCATGATGAGGTATTCATGGTTTCCATCTCATCATGCTGTCCAAGAGAACCTGTGATACCAGCCGATCAGATATTGCCACATCACATGGTCACAATGTTTTGAGGTATTCATAACGTGTAATGCATCCTTATTACTTATAGGCTGTATCTTCCTAGAAAACACAAAATGGAAGTTTGTCTTTGCTTTTGTCTGAGTCCTTGGTCATAACTAATATATGTGGTACTGTCAATATGAGTAGGTGGGGAAAATGTTGGGTGTTTTATTTTTATTAGCCCTTAAAAGCACATTACAGCTTCTTGGCTTCATTTATCTATTAGAATTAACAAAATTATTATTTATATACATTGATAACTTTACTGGCTAATAACAAGTTTGATAAAAACAAAGAGAGCCTTGGACACAATAAATGCCATTAAAATTTTCTTGACAAGGCATAATGTAGGCATGAATGTATCATGGGTGAGTCCGGTATAGGATCTCACAAGCAATTCACCTAAGTCTCTTCTACATAATGACTTTGAGTTATCTTAGGAATTCAACAGCATGCTCTAAAAACTTTCATGTCTGATAGAATCCATGCAGATCCATAATAAGTGAGCTCAAGGTTCAAGGAATGTAGCATTTACCCATCAGAAGTCCATTTAACTGCAAACTAGGTTTTAAAATACAACAAAAACAAAGCCTCTATCCAAATTTTGGAGGTAGGGTAAATGAATCCTTTTTCTTTTATTCAGCGCTGTTAAGAGTCATGTCCTCTACTAAATCCACAATTATCAAATAATTTTTACTTGCCTCCTCTTTGGTCATTTAGGCATCCACGGACCTTTAACTATGATCCTATCTCTTCTGCTAACCAGGGAACTTATTGGCCTTCATTGAATATGTCCAAACATCTCAATCAATTCTCGTTCGTTATTTTATTTACCTTAAGCCTCATTAAATTTGAAAACTCAGTCAAGCATGCTGTATCTTCAAACCAAGGTAGATATAAAAGGATATGTTGGGGCATTACTTGGAGTATCGCTGGTCAAATGGAATTATCGGGGATAGCAACCTCGTTAGTGATGAAGCATAAACAGCGTTTTCTGAACTGTGGGAGATTTACAGATTAAGATTATTGTTCATACTTTGAATGACTGTTAGCTTGACGCCAACCACCTTATGCAAGTCCGTGTATATGCATTTACAGATAGATGCTGGAACTTGTGTTGCTGAGACCAATTTTCTACAAATATTCATTCTAGGACAGATCATGGAGTTTATGCTACATGGGCTTCTTTATCTTTCACAAAATTTCTCACTAGTCACATACATCAATGAGTAAAATTGTCACCTAAAACTCTAATGCAGCCTTTTCTTTAAGAGTATTCCTGTCCAGCTTTCTTGCTGACCTACACATGTCAAGTTAAGTATGTGAGTATCCGTATTTCATGAAATAAAGGCTAACATCTTTGTAAGTCAAAAAGAGAGACACCATCTAGGCATATATAAACACATTGAATACAGACATGCCATTTGTTAGAATGATACCAGCCTTGTTAAGGTCCAACTACCAATGTCCATCATATTAGAATGTGTATCATCATTTCTTCCTGTAGCTTCGTAATGTGCAGGTACATATACTTTACATTCTTTTTCTGTTTCTTGTAAAATGTTCCAAGTAGATTAGTCATATATCAGTTATTATGGATACTGGTCTTGAGCTGCATGATTTTTAAAGAAAACATTTTGAGAGATGATATTGCTAAGGATGTGTTACGAAATCTATCATAACATTCTCCTCATCAAGATTCTAATGCTGAAGATGTGTTAGCTACTTACCTTGCAGGCGCTACGGAGTTGGAGCCCCTGTGGGCAGAGGTTTGTTATAACATACTACCATCGCTTCTGTTTTCGTTCTTTTCAGGAATCTGGATGTTAGAAACCATTTTATTCTTCTTTTGGTGTTTGAACTTCAAAAAGAAAAATACTGCTCTATAGATGTGTATCCCTTCCAAAGCACATTCATAGTGCAAATTTGATTGGCTTTAACTTGCTAACCTATTAGGCTTTTAAGACCAACATAATAAATTCTATTTTTTTATTTGTACATCACCAATCGCTTGGGCCTCATGATGTACATACTACATAACTGTCTCCACAATAACTGCATAGTTGACAAAATGTTAGAGCGAACCGTCTACAAGGCTACAATACAATTTAGTTGTTCACAACAAGAAACAGTCACAATACAACAAAACAAAAAGTGAATATATTGAAATGAGAAACAAGCAAGTTCTTGAAATCACAAAAGATTCCATCTGGTCCGGTCAGAAAAAGAAACCATGATTTTATGAGGATTAAAAAAACTAATTTCTTGGATAGATAATAAAGGGACATATTATTTTTGTATACAAAATTTTTCAAATTTCACTGACATTTACTTTGAAGTTTTTCTCAGATGTCAATTCACCTATGTGACAGGGATATGCTTGCAATTATTGTTGATTATTCTTTTATTATTTTGTTGAGCACTTTGCTATCATACTGATAATCTCTTCAGTTATTGTATATTCCTAAGCAAACAACTATGGCATTATGAGAATGCCAAGGCAAATATTCATAAAAAAGGGTGAATAGGGTGAGAATGATCAAAGATATTTTGAGGAAAGACATTGTTCCAAAAAATTTTGGATCTAACTATAAGGACCCACGATGATGCCACCAATGAGAAACGCAATGGTTGAGGTTAACTGGGTAAGCATAAGACTAATACCTGATATTATTTGTTTATTTATTTATTATGTAAGGAAAGAGTATGACGTAGTTCATAGTGGATGGAGCGTTTGAGCAGATATGCACTTATAACACCTATTTTAGCCGTCGATGTGGTTATGTAATACCAGAGGATTTGCATTTTTGGATAGAATGATTGCCTCCACATGCACGTGCACACACACACATGCAGACACACATGCAAACATGCTCACGGGCACACAAAAAAAAAAAACACTCAAACCTATTCAACCCCCTCACTCCCTCCTCATTAGTTAACTAGCAACTGTATCAAAATTATGTTCAGAATAGTTCTTCTCCTTTGTTTATATCCTATAAGAATTTGAAAGCAATGTTGATCTGATAGGAGTTGCATCCATTGATTACCTTGTACATATGTATGTTTCATTTAAAATTCGAGATTGAAAATGCATTCATTTATCAATCCCTTGGGATGTAAATTTCTTTTATAGGCCTGGATCACCCTTGGTCGAGCACAGCTAAACTATGGAGAGCCTGACTTGGCGGTCCAAACTCTAGACAAGGCTTTAGAAATTAAGGTACAAATACTAATGTCAGTAATAGTCTGGAAGTGCATTTCACTTGCATGCTTCATACCCCAAAGGTATTTTTGCCTGGTACAGCCTAAGCATGAAGAGGCACTGGCTGATCGAGAAACTGCATCACATCTTGTTAGGAGGCGGAAGCAATGCAACTCAACAGATTTGAGCATTGATCCTATTCGTTACAAAGTTAGAGACAAGGTTGAAGACTCTGGTGCCCCTATTCTCATTGAAGATAGCGTTGATGACAGTTGAACTGAGAAGTAGTCAACCGAAAAGAAACAAACCTGTGCACTTTCTTCAACCATTATGAGATTTCATTTGTACCTATGAATGCAAGCATGCCTCTTTTGGCATAAAGACTTCTTGGGCTATTGTTTTACAAGTTTTATTTGTTTAGTGCCACAAGCATGATAAATAAGAGCTTGCATATTTTAGAGTGTACGTAATGTCTTTTGCTGTATTATTTTCCCCCCTCTATTTCCTCCTTTGGTTCTGATACGCTTTTGTTTGTATGCATTGAGTATATTGATATACATTTTTGCTTGTATGCATTGAGTATATTGATATACATTTTTGCTCGTATGCATTGAGAATATTGGTTATGCGCCACGCAGACTCAGTACTGTGTGAACACAAAATAAAAAATCAAATATAAACTCTAAATTTTACAACAAACATGGAATTTTTATGTCCATTGATCATCTAAGTGATTTTTCTTCTGTTTATGGTTGTATCTATTACAATTTGTATTGACTGGAGTTACTCGAGAGCGATCATCTAGTCATGCATCTCTGAATTGCATATAGACCTTCTGGGGAAACAGCACTGATGCCATCCTCGCTACCACCAGATGGGAGAGTAGGAAAGCAAAAGCCATGGTGCAGATTGATTCAGGAGTGAAGTTTCTAGAAGGGACCATCACTTACCAAGTCAACATCTGGCTTTTCGATACAATCAAATATATTGCCACAAAAATATCATATTCTAAAAGCCCGAACCATTTTGATTGAATAAATCCTCCTCTATTTGTTACCGGTCGAATTAGGGATGTAAATAGACATATCCAATGACTAATTCTCGAACTGCTCTGCTCTGTTCAAAATGTTTAATTAAAAAAATAAATAAATTTTTTATTTTTAATTTAAATTTTAGACAGAACGAACAAAAAATTAGCTCATGCATCCCCTACCCGACAGACGGGACTAGGATCCCTGTGAGACGGTTTAGAACTTGTTAGATTATAGATGATAGCATGCTGTGTATATTTCATCTCCTGCTCTTTCTTCACGCTTTTTCTAGCTAAGAGACCTCAGTTTTTGTTTTCTTTGTTGCAATCAGAATATTTGGCTCATACAATCTTAGCACAATAACTAGACGGTGGTGGACCTGGTGGTTTTAGCCGCTATTACAAGATGGAACTTATCCTGCATCTTTACTGTTCTGTACAGTTACTTTCTGCTTAACTAGATATTTGATACTTACCCCTGTGATTGTGAATGATCCCAACAATGTCAGACGTCCAACAAGGTTCAAGAAATACAAAATTAAAAATTTATATATATATATATAAAAAAAAAAAACATTGAAACCACACATATATATCATGTCAACAACAATACACAGATACACCAATATATCACGTTAATGGCATGCAACGATGATAAATTCCTGCTGTAAGGTTTATGCTTAAGGAATAAAACCAAGACCAAAACATAATTTCGACTACAAATCCTCTAACAGACCAGGCTAATTTCTAGTACAGGTACTCGAACCAACAAGGATAGCAACAACTCCCTATGATCTTGTCAAAATTCGACAAATTCTCAAATAAAATATTGTAAGATATAAGAGGATAATAAAAATGAGTTACCAACTCACCTTAACATTATAAACTGTGATCCAATCCGCTCAGATATAACTTTTCTACAATCATGATTGCACATCTGCCTAAGTCCACTCATACTCAATTTCTTGAGTTTTAATTTCATAAAACTTCATTATTTCTATTTAATTTTTCATCAAGTAAACATAAAATTAACGACCTTAAATAAATATAACATCTAAATAAATATAACATCTAGATACATCTACTTAATGATGACGAAAGGACAAATAAATTACAAAATTAATAAAATTTAATTATAAAAGGTAAAAATTCATGATTCATTTTTTTTTTTTTAAATGAGATCATTATTTTTCTACTGCGCTTTTTTCTACTACTATCTCATCGTAACTTATCTCATCGTAACTTACATAAGCTAGCAGTTCATTTATACTAATCGCAAGATATAATTGTGTTCAATCACAAATTCACATCGGCAGCCATACACTAAGATTAATGATGGCATAAAGAGTTAATTGTTTGGTTCTGCCGAACAGTAGTCACCGAAATGCAAAGCGAATAACAGTTAACAATAGCAGATTTTATAACAAATGCTTCTAATGTTAAATCTCATAGTATGTCCACCACCAAGTCAAAAAGCAATGAAGGATACACTCAGACATAGCATGTCTAGTTCAGAAACTGATGCAGTTCAAATCTCCTTTTGTCATTTCCATGTACAACCAGATATAAAGCCACAGGCTGCCATGTGCTTGCACCATTCCCTAATTAGCAGGCTCGTTTTTCTCGAGTGCTGTAAGAAAAAAGGTATTTATGGCATGAAAGTCGCAACAAGGACGAGACTGAGATTAAAGAGCTGAGGTAGGAAATTACTATTGTAGTTCAGGAGCTTCTCGATCAGGTCAACATGAGTCATCAGCATACGCCTGCAGCAGTAGCGGACCAGGCCTAGTGCATCAAGTGCATCTCTAAGAAAATAACATAAATTTTAGAATGACCATTAAAAAAATAAGGATGAAATAGGAAAGTGATACGCAAGCTCTATCTAATGGAATTAATTCCACAATAAATGAGACAAGCTCAAAATGCTTGATTGAAGTGCGCCGATTGGAAATTGATCATCAATCTCTTCTATAACACACAACTTTCAGATGATATTGTTTTGAAGAAAAAAAATAAAATACTGATGGCATCTTGGCCAGAAGAAAAACCTATTTTCCACACAGTAAGAAGTTACTGACAAGCAGCAGCGCAAAACAAAGCCCTATCCCAGATCAATGAGCATTTCGATGGTGTCATGAAAATATTAAATATGAAAGCAACCATTTCAAGACATAATTGCACAAACAAGCACAGAAATCAGAACATGGAACCTTAAAGATGTATTTGCAGCCTAACTAACCCACCCACCTGCATGACAAGCACCCACATATCCACCCACCATAACAAATAAAGACACGTGGAAGAGATCAGATAACCATTTACCAATTTCTGAATATCAGTATATGTAAACTTTATTGATAATAGAACAAATCTTTAATTACAAATTAAAAAGGTCTTGGAGTTTCCATGGTTTATATACCTACAAGATGTATCTTAGAAACCCAAGTACCATAAATTGGTGGCCGCCAGTAAGATTGAGTGCAAATCCAACTGACACTGCAGCTGTATGTCATGGACTGGAGTGAAAAGTCATGAATCAATAACAGACAGGGTAGAAGATATTTGAAACCACATATTGCATAACCAGACACTGCATAATCAGATAATCTGAATAGAAAAATCTCTCCATACAAGACTTCACAGGAACATCAAATTGAGAACTGCTAAAAATGAATAATAAAACTTCGCATGCATCAGAAATAACATAGGCTGCATACAGAGCATCTGGACTTCAACACACTATTGCAATCACAAGATTGCCGAGCACAACTACAAAACCATTTGCTATAATTTATCAAATTGTGTGAGATAGGATCCTGAGCATCTGCAGCCACAACTGCAAAGAAGCTGGAGGTGGTTCACAATTAGAAACAAGACCAGACCTGGTCTCACAAAACTAGAGGCCAACATCTGAGGTTGTTGACCAGCAAAACAAGGACTGTTGCAATCAGTGTTCTAGATATTAAATAGCGGGGATAAATCAGTAAAATTATATGTCCAATATCGGTTCTTGCGGAGATATCAGGGATATTAAACAAAATCAGATTTCAAAAGCAGATTGTAAAATTCATATCTTCTTGTCCTTAATGAAAACTAAATAAAACAACACATACATATATATTATGTAAAACTAAATAAAACATCATTTAGAATACTAAACTATTGGGTTGGAAACAAACTCAACCCATGTACAATACCCAAGTACTTTAGTCATATGAAAAGAATGAACAACCGCTAAATCTAATTACAAAAGTCCGTACAGTAGGTATTATATCAGGTTCGATCCGATATAGTGCCATTAAACTTCATTAAAGTCATGTTATCAGCTGCCATGTTAATAGGTATATTTACCTACGGGTATTGTGGACATAAACTTCATTAAAGGCATCATGTTTCATTAGTTGCTTCCCATATTCTCTCTTTAATTAATTTGTACTATCAGTTTGATTAGTATTAAATTAACCAGCACCAAGAAACATTGCAACAAGAAGAAGCTCAAGTTGCACTTATGACAAAAACTTCCTACAACTAAGTATAACTGTAGGTAAAGTTAGTAAACAATATCAAAGGGAACTGGCTGATGTATAACCTGCAACAACTACATCAACAACCACATGGCCTATATCAACTCCAAGCGTACAACTTCATGGTACAATGCTCCATAACTTGCAATTTGAAATAATATTTAAATCCTCTCTATTGAAGGTTGTGTTTAAAACTACTACAAAAGGTTAAACTATTGTATATTATATTGTGAAACTTTAAAAAAGATTGCTCTGTTGATCGACATCGGAAAGCAAAATCCATGTAAGTTCATTTATTGACTCACTAATCATGCTATTCTACTTAACTATTTAGTTTTAATGATTTGTTATCTCATATGAACTCATCAACTACTTATTATTGTTTCTGTTATTGAAATTCTATCATTTTTCTTATGCACTTGTTATTAAATTTGTCAAATCACATAGTTTGATTTTGGAATAATCGATATATACAATATTTGATGAATCAAACAAAAGCTATAATCATGAAAAAATATTGATTGCAATATCATTTAGAATAGATATCTAAACAAAACAAGGTTCTCTAATTAAGAAACGTGCATTGCACGGAAAACCTCCCAATATCCATACACTTATCTGGCTGATATCTCTCTCTGTAATGTTTCAACTCAGTAAATCTTTGATTTAATTAATTGTGATTTATTTAATAAGGTATAAATCGAATCTCTGTGAACCATATTGTTAACAAACGAATAAAACCGAATTTGAATATTGCACATGATATGATTTACATACAACCTATAAGATCTAGAATTGAACTTTAACATGACTATACTTAAATAATACTGAATTGGAAGAGAAACTGAATGATAAAAATATACTCTGTTTCAGCTGTAACATGTTAAGTTGCACAACTAAATAATTCACACACTATGGGTACATGATGATTTGCTAGATTATACTTTATTATTATTCATGTTTGCCTGATGGAAGGTCCGACTTAATACCGGACAATCTATGTGATCATTTTCTGGGTCTGTACAGGAAATAATCGAAACAATGGTATCTCATCACTTAGTTTTTCCAATTAGATAAAAATACTCCTATTATAAAATTGACCTCACTATATGACATTAAGATAACCTATATCAATTGACATCATTATTGTAAACATCTTATTGCATATTAATTTAGTATTTCTAAAACTTGTGTTATTATCATGTTTGGACATAACTGTTATATCACACATTCTTTCTGCGTATTTTGTTTTGGTCGCAATCTGCGATCTGAGTGTGCATGCTCAAACTTACCAATTGACACACCGAAACTAATGCAGAATCTGCTATACTTTGAGGATCAAGTTGAAACCCAATAGCAGATTAGAGATTCTCTGCTTCCTTTTTTTAGTTTTATTACATTTATTTCAATTGTATCTAAATTTCGTTCCAATAAATGAAAAGTCAAATTTTTGTTGAATTTTTCTATCGTAATTACTAAGGATTATTGTGGCAAATTTATTGAGCCTTTAACATATTCAAACTAAATATATTGTCGATACCTATTACACTTACTCATATACCATATATCAGGAGCAGAGCGTGACAAAAAATATAATTCTACAGTTGGCTTTGGAAATTACACTCTCATATGACCTACTGTAATCGCAGCAAATTTGCTGACATACTTGGGCATTATTCCGATTACTTAGTCTTAATCTAGTCAAACTAAACTAGTTTCTCCAAAAGTGGATTCCTGCACTTCTCAAGGGCTTGAGATCAAAACTTGAAGGAAATATTTCAAATTAACTAGTTTGACCCAATTTCTTGCACACTCGTAGGCTAAGTTTAAAAGAATCACAGATTTCCCGTAATTTTTCCCATTTCTATTTAAAGCTTATATACGAATAAACAAACATCAATTTGGGATAAATCGAAAAAAAAATTGCGATATTGAATCAGTTCTCACCCCTCAGTGTAATCCGCCTGCAGAAGATCGAGATACGTGTCCCACTTGTTTCCAATCACCTGGACAAACAAGAAACCGCGTCAAAACCCTAGAAAACTATATCGACTGAAAGAGAACAGCAAACCCTAGAATCCTAGGGGCATTGAGATTTTAGAGGCAGAAGGGGATGAGGACAGAACCTTTCCGCAGGTGAAGCAGCGAACGGGGATGATCATCTTCGCTCGCTCTCTTTCGCCGCCTCTGGATACTTCTGATAGACGCTTTGGGGGCTTTGGTAGTGGGGTTTATAGAAATACCTGAGCTCTGACTGACGGGAACTTCTAAAGGGGCACAAGTTTTTCCCAGTGAGCCCAGATTTCCTAGGGAGCCCAGTTTCTATTTTCAAAACAGGAGATTTTCTTAGTGAATACAGTTTTATTCTCAAAATACCCTTAAGGTATATTTAACTCACCTCTCTCTCCTCCTCACCGCCTCAATACCATTCTCCTCTCTTCTCCACACCACCGCACCCATCTCCTTCTTCTTCCTCTTCTCTCTTCCGCACCCATCTCCTTCTTCAACCTCCTTCTCCTTCCAAATCTGTCGCCGCCGAACCCTCCACCGCCGAGCCACACCCCGCCGCCGACGCCTCGTTCCAAAGCTGCCGCCGAAGCCTCTACTGCCTCATTCTCTCTCCTGAGCAACCGACCCCCTACCCCGCTGCCTCAATCTCTCTCTTGAGCCACACCCCCCCACCCCCGCTGGCTCATTCTCTCTCCTGAGCCAGACCCCCCACCCCCGCTGCCTCATTCTCTCTCCTGAGCCACACCCCCACCCTCCGCATTCAAGAAACGATCTGGGATGTTATTTAGTGCACTCGCGAAGATCAAAGGCGTGCTAACTGATTGCACTCAGCCAGAAGAACCACCGGAAGAGCAAGTAGAGGAACCAAAACAAGATCAATCCAGTCCTACTGCAACCGATACGGCAATTATGACTCGATGCAAAAGCAGACGTCAACCCCCGAGGAAGACAAGGAGACAGTGATTAGATTATATGAGTTGTGTATTGGTATGGATGATGTAAGGAACTTCAAGTGGCCGGTGTAATTGTTTTTTTGCAAATATTTTGATGAATTTGTAGAATATATGGTTTTTGTTTGTAATGAACCCTATTGGTCGTTTTTTTTTCGTTTCATATAAACACTACATTTGTATTTGATCTTAGTTATTTAATTTATATAAAATCTTGTTTGTTTTATACGTAAGGGACCTTGTTTATAATCTTCATTATTTCATTGTATTATTAATTGTATCGTTGTTTCATTGTATCGGAGTATCCATGTATCATTGTATCATTATATCGGTGTATCAGGAGTATCATTGTATCAGGAATATCTTTATATTTGTATATCTGGAGTATCATTGTATCGGTGAATCATTATGTGTCAGTGTATCAGTGTATCACAATAAACGATTTATCAGTGTATCAATGTGTTGGTGTATAAGTGTGTCACTGAATTATTGTATCATTTTTACTTTATAAACTATATTTAGTGAAAGATTGTATAATTTGTTGTTAATTTAAAGTTCTTAAAGTGACGTTAAATGCGGGTTAACTAATGATTTATCTATTTATTACATAAATATAGTGGGGGAGACAGCAGCGGCGTATCAGACCAGTTTACGCCCCTGTCCGGACTGTCAGTCAGAACAGTGGAGAGCCGTTCGGACTGACAGTCCGAACGGATGCGCGCGGGAGGGAAGGAGGAAGCGGGAGAAGAAGAGGGCAAGATGGGTAATTTCTTTCAGGACATACTTATTATATAGGGGAAATTTTAACTGGGCTCACTAGGAAAAACCTTGTGCCCCTTTAGAAGTTCCCTGACTAATCGGGCCGAGTTAATGTTATTGGGTTCGGGTTTTCGCGGGTGCTAATTTGACCCGTTGGAGTAACTTTTGTCACTTTGTGCGCAATGTTTAAAATAGTGACATGTAACCTTTTGCCCATTAGTTTATATCGCGCATGTACGGTAACTCATAACGGGGTTATATAATTTCTTAATTATTTAATAAAATTAAATATAAAATTATATAAAATATATTTTATAAATTTAATAATAAAATTATTTTTTAAAAAAAAATTTAAATTTATTTTTTATACATAATCTATTCTTATTTTATATTAAATTTTACAATAATTTTCAAAAAAAATTCATAAATTATATTAAGTTTACGATCATAATTCCAATCATCATCTAAAAAAAATAAAATTTTATTTTTTTATTTCGATTCTAATTATTATATTGTAATTTTTTTGTCATATTTAATTTATCTAATTTGTAATTATTGATTTTAATTCAGTAAAAGTTTTAATAGAATTAACAAGTTAGATGTCTCAGCAATCAGAGAATAATTAAAATAAGTAAACAAGAAAACAATTGTAAATTAACAACTTAGCATTCTGCAAGCAATAAAAAAAAACCAACAACTAGTCAAGTAAGAAAATTACAGAAATTCGTTAATAGTCAAAATAATAATCAACAATAGTACATAAATTACTAAAAAAAATAATCGTAAATAATGCAACATAGCGTTATGTAATATAAATTTACGTAATATAACATAACGTAAAATAATGTAATATAACATTATGTACTGAGTTATCTGCAGTTGTTACGTAGTGCTGATTCGTAACGCAATATAACGTATTTCATAATGTGTTTTTTCAACATTGTCTGTGCTTGTAAACCATGTGACTCGTGTGAGTAAAAAAAAATATGGAATGATTTTTTTTTTCTCTTTTTATTTGTTTTTGATGATAAACAAATGGTGAACACGAGAAACGAATAACGGCGGTTAGAAAATTGAAAAAACATTAATCAATGGTTAACTTCTTGTTCCGCTATCTCTAGTGAAACTTTAGGGCCACCTGAGCTTAGATAGCGTGTTATCCCAATTTCAAGTGTCGCAGCGGGTGTTGCGGTATCTCCCGTCTAAGGAGTGGTTCAAGTTAAAATTTAATGGCTCAGTTCGATATTGAAAGAGTAGTGTAGGATTTGTCGATAAGAACGATAATGGTGCATTAACCGGTGTTGCGTGTTTCTGTTGCTATCCTTTCTACGCCTGAAGCCAAGGTCAAGGACTTGTGGGTTAGCAGATTTTACTGAATGTAATGTCTAAGGAGTTCTTGTAATTTTTCAGAATATGATAATAGTTATTATTCTTTACTTTATTTTCAGTATGCATGTTTAACAAATTGATAGGAAGAGGAATATGTGCTCAATTGTATAACAGTTGAAGGTATTGACTCAAATTTGAAAGTGGTTTGACTAGATAATTTTCCTAGTGAAGGTCTCAATAAAAAAAAAAAAAGGGTTTTTACATATTTGTCTATTAAATTTTTTAAAATTAGAATTTAGTATCTCAAATCTCCATATTTATAATTTAGTCACAAAATTACTTTAAGTCACTTCATTTTAGTCTCACAGTCATATTTTTTGCTCGGATTTTCCATTATATCATTGAATTACTTCACTTTAGTCCTCTATTATCTCTTTCTTCTTTTTTACTCTTCTTATTGGACTCCCCTCTCCATTCTTCTTCTCTCTCTTTCCTTTTCTTATTGAGTTCTCCTGAGTTACTTCACTTTAGAGATTAATTGTGAGGGAAAAGAGAGAGGAGAAGAATGGCGAGGGAACCTAATAAGAAGATAAAAAGAAAATGGAGAACTAAAATGAAGTAATTTAGGGGTATAATGAAAAATTTTGATAAAAAATATAGCTGAGGATTAAAGAAAGGTAATTTAAATGATTCGGGGAATAAATTATAAATATGAAGATTTAGGAGAATTAATTTTAATTTTTAAAAAATTAAGGTACAGATATTTAAAAATCACTAAATAAAAACAAAAAAAAGGAAAATTCGGAATTATTTCTGATGGTGAAGTAAAAACAATTTCCCCGCGCATTAGAATAAAATCTTCAAAATCCCAATCTGGGAGAAAACATGCCAAAACAAAAGGGAAGCCCTTTCGCGCTCCTCCGCCTCTCGCCGGCGAGGAATCGATCAACAGAACGAAATCGAGGGTGGCGACGATGAGAAAGGCGACTTTTGGCGGGACGAACGTGTACCTGTCCCGCAACCTGGTGGCCCCGGAGGTGTACGACGCCGTCCACGACGCCCTCAATCTCAACGGCGCCCAAGTCTTCCTCTGCTGCGATCCTTCTAGAAACTCGCCCAACGACTACCACGTCATCTCCTCACCTGACCACGTCAGCCCTAGATCCCTCTTCCTTTCTCTCCTCTCTGATCGCCTCTCGTTGGTTTGGTTTCGTCTGATGTAAAGATTGTTTGTGGAATTTTGCAGGAGAAGTTTGAGGTGCTCAAATCTAAGGGGTGCAATCTTCTCGGTACTTCCCTTTTTCTTGTGATTTATTTTTAAGCGTTAAATGCTTCTCAACCGTTGAGTTAAGATATAAAGCTTGAATCTTTAGGTTTCAATGCAGCGATTGATATTCAACTGATAAAGTTTCAGGTTTGCATTGGAATTCAGTGTCAATTTGATTTTGAGTTAACACACCGAGGAATGGGAACGGGATAATATAATAAGACTGTTGTAGCAGGCCTTGGACCCGCATAGCTATAGTTTTATGTTCTATTAAACCTTCATTAATGGAACGTGGAGAGCTCCGCTTGCTGTTATCTTTCAAATAAATAAAAAAATACATAAAATGAGAGTGTTCAGAAGAAGTTAGAGATTGTGCAGGGAATTCATTGAGATGGTTTAAAGTGTGCAATAGAGGTCAAACAAGTGTGTTAATGGCGTAATGAGGATTGAAGATAAAGATAGGGCTAAATCAACTTGGGTGGAGGCAACTAAGAAGGATATAAAAGCGGTTAACTTAGGAGATGATCCTTAACAAAGTTGAATAAAAGGATTTATGTAGCCAATCCAAAACTTTTGTATGATTGATGTTGGATCCTTAGGGTTTCTGTGACTGGTTAGTTAGATTAAGGGTTAATTATATTCAGATTTCCTATAGTATGAGGGTGTATAACTTATCACTTATAAAGTTTAAAAATCTCGCTTAGACCTCATGAACTATCTAAATCATCGTGTTTTAATTACACTCAGATCCTCTAGTAAAGGGGGTCTAAGTAAGAGTTTTAAATTTTAAGAATGATAAGTTATACATCTCTATACTAAGGGAGTCTGAGTGTAATTAATCCTTAGATTAACTACGAATGTTTGTTAGTGGATGCTGGTTAACGTATCACCAGAAATATTCAGAATGCTATACATCCTATATTTTACCACCAATATATTTTAATTGTTGTGATTTGTTTTACAGGACCCCAATGTGTTCTCTCATGTGCCAAAGAACATAGAGTTCTACCCAAGCAAGGTTACACCTGTTGCCTTGCAATGGATGGAGTTAAAGTGCTTGCATCTGGATTTGAAAGGGACAAGAAGGTCATCCTAATCCCTTTTCTGTTTTAAGAGTTTTTATATTTGATTTCCATAGTTCAATTTTGTTCTTGCAAATGTTGTGAGAGTAGATTTGCGTCGCTAAATAAGGGAACACTTTGTTCAGGCAAAGCATTGTCCAAAACATCATTGCCATGGCCCATATGATTACTTAGTTCTTTTTTTTTTTAATAACTGGATAATTTTGCTCATAAAATGCTATTAGATGGTAGTCATGTTCATGTATGATGATATAAGAACTACGATGTCTGTATTTGTAACGAGTTAATGAGTAAACATTTGTGCTGTGGTAAATAAACTATCCTGCAAAATTTTACAGTTTTTCTAAGAAGATATTGAGAGAATTACTTTTAAGATGAGGAACATTCAGTTAGTACAGGTCTGGGTAGGTTTTTTTTTTTTTTTTCCTTTCTTAAACCTGAAGATCCACGAGAACTGTAGGCAATTAATTTCTAATTGCAATTAAAAACTGACTTATCTGAGAAAGTTAACTTCTGGCCAAGGCTTTTACTATTAAAATTGTCCTCCCTTTTCAACCACCGTATCTTTATGTAATTTGCATGTGGTGGGTGGGAATTTTTTTTGTGCAATAATCGAGAATGATTGATAGGTTGACAACTAAATGCAAAACCATCTAAAGAACTAACCACCTTCACTTTTTTATTGAAAGACATCTTATACTGATGATAGGCTCAGTTTGTTGCTAACGTTTTCAATGTGTCACATAAGGTGCATTTCTGCCGTGAAACATATGCTAGTATAATTAAGTAAAAGGCCATCTTAATTCTTTCCGTCAATTTAATGAAACTGAAACCTTTGTGTCATCCAGAAAGATGATCAGCATTATTTGTACCCACCTTCATGTTATCCATGCATTCTTACAGGTCATCATCGAAAAGCTGGTGACTGCTATGGGTGGGGTACTGCTGACGAAGGCATCCCTGGACATCAACTTTGTCATTGTAAAGGATGTTTTAGCGGCTAAGTATAAAGTATGTTGATCACCTCACAAAGTTATATAGCTGCATGTTTCGTTTTCAATCACGTTTTCCTCTTACCTTATTATGTAATGTCCATTGTCATTTGATGTTATTAATGGATTGATATAAATTGAATACTGGAAGTCATTCCAGCTATGAAAGCTAAATATGTTAGGCCTTATTTAGTATAGGTGGAAATCTAAGTATCAGATTTTTTACAGTGTAGCCTTGTAGTATCGATGTAAATGTTATCCAAATAACCCCACTCAAATTCGTCTCTTTTCATTTTTGATTTTTATAGATACAAATATAAGTTAATGTAACAAATGTGGGAAATGGAATACTAAGATCAGATAACTAAAACTAATCGCTACGTGGCATGTAACTGTAGAATATGTCTGCCAAAATAAGGGACACTCACAACTTGGTCAAGCATTGATTGAATAGTTGGCAACCACTGGGTACACAAGCTTTCTGGACTCGATGATGTCTGAAGGCAGTCCAAAGAAAATCCCTCATGTTTTGAAAGAGACAACGGCTTTTTTTGGAGTGAATATTGCAAGCCTGGATGAGGAATATTTGTAGGAATGCTTAACAGGTAACGCGCTGGGGATCATGGCAGTACATCTTGGTTGAAAGTCAAGCTTTAAACAGTTGAGCGCTCTGCCCTTGTAAGAGAGGATGACCTGGAATCTACAGGCCAATATTGAATTTCTCTCTGGCTTGGGGTGTTGTCGTAGAGTTCTATTCCTACCAACCATGGGATTGATGAACATCTCTATGATTTACTTCGTCTTTTACATGGAGCTCTATTATTTCTTTCACGGTTCATCCCAATTTCTGCTTCTGCGTGTTTACCACTTTACGTTCATCTTCTTTATTTTTGCATTTTTGCTTGGATGTACACATTTTTATTATTGATTACATACATAACACTACTTATTATTGTTTTCTCTTGGTTAATTAACATTGAATTAATTTTTAATGTGATGCAGTATGCTTAAAATGTAATAAAGAAACCTATTGTTTTAAATGTTTTTCTTAATATCTGCTTCTGTGTGTTTACCACTTTACCTTCATCTTCTTTTGTTTTTTTGTATATACACATTACTTACTATTGATTGCATACATAACATTGCTTATTATTGTTGTCTCTTGGTTAATTAACATTGAATTATTTTTTGATTTGATGCAGTATGCTTTAAATATTCTAAAGAAACCTATTGTCAACCTGAATTGGTTATTTGGATGTTGGACTGAACACCGTATCGTGCCTCAGGAGCCTTTCAGAATTCTTCCTTTCACTGGGTTGATAATTTGTGTCACGAGAATTCCTCCAGGTAGGCAAAGTGCAATGGTTGATGTATCTTCCTAACACTGGGGATTGACATAATCTTCCAGTGGTAATGTCCTATTAGTATTTGGAACAATGGTTACTGGTCCAGATTTAGTAATGATATCCAGGCAAGGTAACTGATAGGTGTATTGGACTAACAAATAATGTATTTGGTAGGTGCAATGTAGTTCAGTAAAAATTTGAAAGATGTGTGATTTAAAGTTAGTTTCTCCTTTTCTGGTGTCCTCAGAGTAAATAGGTTGATTTTGGTGACTGTTATTGTTGAGGGGGCATTAGGGCCACGTCATATTGTTGCTAATTTAGCTGTAAACTGTTTATGTAAGAGTGACAACGTCTTTATTTGCACAGATCAGCGGAAGGAGATTGAGAAGCTGATTGTACAGAATGGTGGCCGCTATTCTGCTGATCTTACCAAGAAGTGCACTCATTTAGTTTCAGATATATCCTCCATAACATTAATCTACAGCACACATCCAGAAAATTTTATGTCTTCTTTACAAACTGCACTAAGTACTCTTTTTCATGTTATGTTCTTAATTTGTTACTATCAATTCAAAGGTAATACCTCCAGAATGTGGGTGCAACTTGCAAGACTGTAATTACTATGGCTGGTAGTGTGTGTGGCCACATGTCAATGTATCTGGAAGAGGCCACATTATGTGGTATCAGCTCTGCAAGGTTTGGTTTGGAAGGATCAATGATTTTCTCTATAGATTTACTACTAATACAAATATACAGTCTGTTTTCCCTTTTTGACTCATCCAGAACTGTATACACTTTGCTTGTGTATGAGAGTCTATCTAATGTAAATATATATGGAAAAGAATTTCCTATTTCCTTAGCTGTTAGATGAATCTAAATCTTAGCTATAAACCTGTACATGTATATGCTTGCTAACTTGCAAAATCAAGCAAAGGGCAAACTGATATCATCTGCAACGGAACAGTAGGAATATGGGTCGGGTTCATACCCTCCCATCCTTTTCCTCTCTTTACTTCTTTTAATCATCTTTGTTTTATGCTATTTCTTCTCCAACTTCCTTCATCGTTACCCATTTCCCCCCACCTCGTCATTCTTCTAATCTTTTTTTTGTATTCTTCTTCCGTTTTTTCTTTTTCTTTTTTTACATCTCTCGTTCTCCTTTTACACGTTATGTTTCCCCTGGCTTTTCACTTCAGCTTAGAATTTATTGCCCCAAGTCGCATGATTTATTTTGCAATTGCCTTATCTATTGATTGAATTCTCTTTGGGATCTAATGTAGTCATTTCATATGATCATGAAGAATCCATAATGAGGTATTGACGTATAAATGTCTATGACATATGCTTTCAAATTTGAAAATAAAAAGAAGAAAAGAACTCATGCAATTGGAAGATGGTTGAATTGTCTCAGCGCTAGCTTCTTGACATGGCAGAATATTCAGCACCTTGGTGTTTGCTAGTAGCTCATGAAGAAAAAAGCCTATGGGAATGCAGATTGTCTGCCTCCCTTGGAAGTGCAAAGACCAGAGCTGGGATTGCACGTGCGTGCGCGGGAGGGTTTTTTTTTTTTAAATTTGGGGGGGGGGAGGGGGTGTTGAAAGTTGTCATGGAAAATAAGTAATAGCAAAGGTTTCTGGTTTCACAAAACGTGAGGCATTGCGGAGAAAGAGTGATTGAACATAATTTGTAGTTTGATTTCTGATTCCCCAGAGTGCCTTTCTGTTATTTAGGCTTTTCATTTCCTATAAGAATTGTATGGTTTTACTTTATTGTTATGATTTAGATATAATAATTGAGGAGGCAGGAGACTGCTATGGAACTATCATTCCCACTAAACGACAGTATTTCCATTATTTCGCATGATCTCTCTAATCACAATTTGCGATATTTAAGATGGTTTATTTGTTGTACTGTGCTAGATGTTACTTATCTCATTCTATCTATAATTTTGTTTTTCGATTTTGGCTTTTCATGTTTCTCATTTCTCAACACCTCTAATAGCAACTATTATGTAAGTTTATGAACTTTATCCTTGACATTTCATACGCTCCTGCTGGTGACAAGTATGTGGTTGCACGAAGATGGGGTCATATTCATATTGTTACCCGCAAATGGATTGATCAGTCTGTTGCTAAAAGAGGTGCGCTTTGGAGTCTCTGATTTCTTCGTTCTTTTTGTTCATGTAATCTGTGTGCATGCATATTTTGTGTGTTTGTGTTTCTTGGAATGGGGCTTTTGTTAGTCTTTTTTCAGTTTTTTTTTTTCGTTTTCCCTTCTTTTATTTTTTGTTTGGGAGCAGGAGTTACAAAAGCAAATTTATTTGATACTATTTATTTGATCCATTGTAATGTTAGACTCACTATATGTTTACCGTAATTTGTAGGTTGTCTTGATGAAGGGTTGTATCCTGTTGATAAAAATCCTAAATCATGTAATGATATAAAAACTTTGCAGAAAGAACAAAGTTATCAAGAATTCAGTAATGTGTCCTCGGTGCCTACTTCACGAGCGCTGGACGATCTAGAAGCTACACTGTCACAGAATATAGCTTCTTCTTTTTCAGATGCTCAAGAGATCAACGTTGAGGACAAGAATGCACCTGCTGAGCAAATGAAAGATGACCCAAGCTATGATTACCGTGTCGCAGAAGATTCTGAAGCTGAAGACAATGATCTTTATTTATCAAATTGCAGAATCTTTTTAGCAGGTTTTGAGGAAAAAGAACACTCTAAACTAGTTAATATGATACGTAAAGGTGGAGGCACTAGGCATATGTTATTGAGTGAAAAGTTGACGCACATTATTATAGGTGCGCCTTCGGAGGAGTAAGTTTTTCACATACGTTATTCATATGTCCTCTATGTGTATGTTTAAATTAAAGCTACATACTTGTCAAGTTTCTTTAAAACTCAAGGGCAACAGAAATGTAGTTATTAACTTGGGCGTTTTACCTTTACTAGTGAAAAAAGAGAAGTAAGGCGCTTGGCTGCTTGGGGTGTCATCCATGTTGTAAGATCGTCCTGGCTGGAAGAATGTGATCGGACGAGAAGAGAACTTTCTGTATTCCCAAGGCATATTGCTTCCGACCTACTTGTTTCAAAAGGTGTGTTTTGCCTCTTTCTAGTGGTCTCTCTAGGTCTGTCTTATAATATTGCAACGTTTTCTAAGTATGGTTTATGCAGCTTTATTATTATTCAGGGTCCTTTTAACTGCTGGTGTTCTTAACACCAATAGTACTACCTTTTATTATTTTTTCTTCTTTTGTCAATTTCATTTCCTGATAAATTATACATGCTGTGACATAGAGCCATCTTGGAACGTTTCTGGAGTCAAGAAGGCGAAGTGCTCTACCTCTGTTCCTTGTGTGCCGGCATCTGAGGATAAATTGTCTTCTGCAGAGTTGATGCCAGAGAATAGAAGAGGCAGAGATAAATCTGGAAGTGGTATGCACGATAGTAGCTATGCAGAATTAGCAGTGAAATCTGTGCATTCAGTCCACCTAAATTCAGTTAACCGTGAGAGCAAAAGTACCTGCACAATGGAACCAAATTCTTGTACAGTTGACACCCATACTAGCAGAACATCGGAAGTTTTCAAGGAGAAATCATTCTGCTTTTCTAGCTCATTCCCGATGGAACAGGTTAATCGACTTCTACTATTTCTTTCTTTCTCCATCTCTTTATGTATGCTATCATCCTTGCCTACTCCATTTACAGTCCCTTTGGTATGTGCCCACGGGTGGCAGAAACAGGCATATGCAATTTGTTTTTTGATTGTGTCTTGGCTCTGATAATGTAAAAATGAAAGTAAAAACCTCTTGGTGTCATCAAAGTCCTTTTTTCTTTCTCCCGATACTGATGGGTGTTTTTCTGAATAAATAAATAAATCAGGAGATGACTGTTAATCCTGCTAATTTCTTTAGGGAAAAAAAAGTCTGCTAGACCAGTAGCAGAAATGTTTCTAACATTTACATGTTTAGCAGATGTATGTGGTTGATTCCAAATCAACAATCTTCAATTCACCTGCAGTTATTGACTAGACAGCGAGATATGCTGAGATTAAATCCATAAACTTGCAATAAGGCATCAAGTTTTTTTGTATCTTTTAGCTCAGAATTTGTTAAACTCACGTTTATAGGTAGCCCCTCTCACTGTTTTTCCTTTTATTTTTTATTTTGAATGGCTAAACTGAAGATTTTTACATTTTCTTCAACAGAGAGATGAAGTTATTGGATGGATTATAGAAGGGGGAGGAGTGTTGGTGGATGATCAAAGGAAAATGAATACAGATTTCATCGTTGAATGTCATGGTTTGTTTCAGTCTGCCACCAATATATCCCAGTCATCTGTTGTTTCCACACATTGGATTCGTTCTTCTTTAGATGTATGTATAAAAACTTTTTTGTCTCTGTTGTTTATCGGTCAACATGCACTGTTTATTTCCTAAATTACATATCTTCCGTTTTCTTCTTCTGTGTTGGCTTATGCTTGTGTTATATGCAAATAACTGCTTTTTGCAGTCTTCTCAGATAGACTTTTTTTAGTATGTCATATTCACTTGTACAGTTCGTTGCAATTCCTGAGTAATCTGAGAAGGAAATGTATAACAAGTAAATATACTATTATCCATGTGGGTTCTTTCTTAATTTGAGTACTGCTTTCATGAGCTATAGAAATGGCCTGGCAGATTACACTTGGACCTGTGGCCAGTTATTTGTAGAAGGCATAGAGGCAACATATTCATTCCTGTTCACCTAAAAAATCTTACTGAATTTGAGGTCATGGGAACTGAACATCCAATTTTCACCCTTATTATGATTCTCAGAATGGTCATGCACTACAAGGTTGTGGAGTCAATGCTGACATAAATAACTTGTAAACTAATGTGCGGTTAGTGAACTAATATGATGAGTATCCATAAGCATCACATTATTGAAAGCATTCAGTTCATGATCCGACATGCTAGCATTGATTAGATTAGCTGTGAATCAGGGGTTAGTTAAGGATAATCCATTGCTTCTTGTGCAATTTTATGATTTTTAGTCAACATCAAGAAATTTGTAAGCATTAAAATAGTTAAAGTCAGTATATAGGGCCTAACATAGAACAGTGGTGACCTCTACCATCTAAGAGAGTCATAATACAAATGTTTCCTGTTCTCATTGTGTTCTTAAGATTTAGTTATTGCAGTCTATTTTGGAAGATTCCTTCTTAGTTCCACGAGCTTAAACTGCATGCATGACCAAGAAGGTACCTGGCTCTCTCCCTTCTAGGCACCCCACCCTCCTCCTTCCTGACCATGGATTTGACACCAAGTTACATGATCGACAATAGTTTAGCATGGAGGCTGGAGCCTTCTGTCCATATAACCACATTTTACTTTGGGAAAAGCTTAGGTAATATTTTGGATTAAACATGAAGTTGTTAGCCTTGTATCTGCTTGGCATTGCTTAGGATTCTGAAACAATGTCCAAAGTTTATGATTGTAACAAGAAGTATTATATATCTGCCATAAAGAGAGCCTATATTCTTTGTCCAACAACTGTAACCAATTAATCATCATGCCAAATCCTTGTTTGAGTTCGCTCTTGTTGCAACTTGTTAGGTTTTCCCTTATGTTCCTATCAGTTTCTTTGAGGGCCACAGCCAGTTTCCTTTTTACCAATTTCTTTTTTACAAATTTCTTTCATGTTTACTTGGTTGCATATATCATATTTTCTGAACTTGTCTCTTGACTGAGCACCTTTTCCGAATTCATGGAGGTTTTGCTATTAGGTTGACCTATGCATAGGAAAATGAAAACTTGATTTTTAATACGAAGGTTCCTTTTGTAGATGCCATGAATTAGATTTCATGCATTCTTATCTAGAAGTATTTATATTCTGTTTAATGTTTTATTGTTTCGAAATGTTTATTATTAGGACTATACTTACTGTTCCGGGTACTGCTATTTCATAAATGCTAATGATTGTTTGGCTCTTCTGTTTGAAGGATGGCTGCATGCTAGATATTAAAAGTCACATTCTTTATTCGCCACTGCAATGCCATATTCCATTACCTGGCTTTGAAGGCCTTCGGTTCTGTGTCTCCCAGTATGAAGAGAAAGACCGCCTATTATTAAAGAATTTGTGCATTGCTCTAGGAGCTAAATTTTCATCCAAGCTGTCTAGGAAATCTACTCACTTACTTTGTAAGTTCACCAATGGTCCTAAGTATGAGGCTGCTTGCAACTGGGGGATTCAAGCAGTTACTGCTGAATGGCTTATCGAATGTATCATGCAGGTGTTTTTCCTCGTTTTTTATTGGTAAGAGTCTTTTTGATTCAGGCCTTGTCAATCTAATTCTGCTACTCACGTGGTTGCAGGATAGGCTGGTTCCTCTTGATCCATTTTGGCCTAGACCAGTCACTGCCGAGGACAGGGACGCAGGGTTGTGCACCATGAGTCAATATCCTACACAAGCAGCTAATATGGTTTCTGGACATGCTCCACAACAGTTTCTAAGTCAATCCCAAGGGCCAACGAATAGTCTGAAAGTGACTGCTGGTAATTGTTTATGTTCATTAAGTTTTGTTTTCTCTATTTACGGCCAAGAGCATGCAGATCATACAGGGTTTTGAGTGACAACTTTGTAAAATCCAGATAATTCTAGTACATATGGAAAAAGGCCAAGGTTACCAGAATCTAACAATGACAGTGACGCATCTAAAAAGAATAAGCTTCCCGAAGATGCTAGAAGTGGTTTCAATGTGGTTCCTGATGTGGCAGATGCAATAGAGGACTTATTAGCTCATTCAAATATGGTACTCGTTTGACATCTTTGTTTTCCCTCTGCACTTCCATTTCAATCTTAACCTTTTCTCACTCTGTTACTGGTTTTCATCCAAGATCCAAGACTTGAAGTTACCTGGAACCGCTAGTTGTGATCAAAGTGTATCCTTTGTTTGCATTTACTTCTTGTGTCTAATTTGGCTCATTTGATATGGGGTCCTTTAACACTAGCTGCAGATATTCTCATCTGATCATTCATCTATTCTTGGTCAAAATCATGCAAATGCACCCTCAACGTATGAAATTTCGAGGCATTGGTTAAATAGGTAAGTTGAACTTCTTGCAGTGGTTTTATTTACCGGTTCAGAATTTCTACTTGAATAACATAATGAACAATGTTTAAAATAGCGATAACGATAACGTAACGTTTTGTCTCTGTTAGGTTATGTCGCATATAGCGTAACGCATAATGTAGATTATGCAATTTTCTATTTATTTAATTTAAAATAAATATAAAACTATATAAAATAATTTTTATAAATTCAAAAATAAATTTAAAATACCTAAAAAAAGAATATAAAACTATTTTGTAATACATAATTTATTCTAGTTTTATATTAAGTTTTACAATAATTTTCATATTTATCTTCATAAATTATATTAAGTCTCCAACCGTAATTCAAATCATCATTTAAACAAGAAAATAAGATTTCAATTTTTTATTTCAATTCCAATTATTGTTATTATTGTAATTTATATTTTGTAATGTTCAATTTATTTTATTTGTAATTGTTGATATCAGTTCAGTTAAAAATTCAATAAAATCAACAAGTAAAATATTTCAGCAACCGAAGAAGAATTACTACAAGCGAATAAGGAAATAATCGCAAATTAACAAGTTAGCAATTCCACAAGTAATCAAACAACCCAACAACTAATCAAAAAAATTACATCAATTCGCTAATAAACAAAATAATAATCAACAACTATATGAAAATTACTAAAAATATAATTGTAAATAACGTAACATAATGTTACGTAATATAACGTAAAATAATATAAAAAATGTACTGTTACGGTGCACTGAGTTATTTTCAGTTGTTGCGTAGCGCTGGAGTTCCGTTAGGTTACGTAATGCAATATAACGGGTTTCATAACGTGTTATTTTCAACAATGATAATGATGGCTCCTGCCGTTTTTGCAGAATTTATGATTTTCTGACAACAAATTTGATATGGGAGCTTGAACTAGGTTTTATGTGAATAATTTTAGTAGAATTACTCTGCTTGTGTTGTAAGTTAAATTGGAAGCAATTAAGTTGCAGAATTAACTTTGCGTCATGGCCTCGTTCTGCAGGATGTACAGCTCCCTCAAACCATATGTACCCTCATTTCCACTTGATGCACGTAAATGCTTTTTTTTTTTTTTTAATAATATTGTAGATTAGTTCTGATCTTGCATTAGGAGCTATTGATTTTATTAGAGCTTTATATGGAATATATGTTGGTGCTTATTTTTCATTAGGAACTAACTGATATTATATGGAACTGCAATGAATCTAGAGTGAACACTGGCATCGTGCCCATTCTGGTCGCAAAGCTATGTGGCAATACCCAAGTTGATCTACTCGCATTTCCTAATTGAGAACTGATCCAAGCTGACTTTGATATCGTTTTCACAGGACTGAGAAACAAGACTGCACACCTAAGCTGGTAGGCTATGAAGGAAAAGTGGGCGCCTTTGATTCTTTCAGTGAGACGCAAACAGAATCTCAGGTTTGTGATTATTCTCGGCTTATATTTCCAGTATTGGTGTCAACCTGGTAAAACTAGACATGGCAAATTCTGAGTTCAGGTCGTGGGGTATGAAGAAGATTTGACCGGAAGACAAAAGATAATCGACAGAGTTCGATCACAGAACCTAACATTGACTCCAGACAATTGACTCGAGCTCTATGTACCAGTAAACTTTCACCATTTTTTTTTTCTTTGTCAATCTCATGCTTCTATCTATACCATGAGCGAATAAGATGGAACTGATCATAACAGGAGTTCTAACTTGGCAACGTCTACGCTGCAACCGTTCACAAGCACAGAAAGAAGTATGCCCTCTGTACTCTCAAGAGAACATCGGTGTGCAGCAGAAGGGAGTATGTCTGTTCACTATGCAATGTTGTATCATTTGCGAGGTTAAGGGCAGCGAATCAATGTGCATCAAGAACAGTGCAAGAAGGTCGCGCATGAGGTGAGAAATGTTTTGCATGCTACGGTTCTTTGCACTCTGGCAGCAGAAAATACAATTCAATGCCTGACGCTTGTAAATGTAATACCCTTAACACTGTTGTAATGAGAACATTGCCCTTTTACTTGAACTATTTAGCATGATTTATTTGCTTATCACGCAAACTGTTGCCGGTTTAGAGTTCCAGAGGTGCAGCGAGTGGCCAGCTTCTTGTAGTCGTGATCATGCTCGTGCTACTTCATTTTTGTTCTGAGAAAAGTTCAATATTGTGAACATGCTACCGGGGTGTCCTGTGGGCTGTGTTCGGCGTGGCCCGAGCCACTCCGGAGTGCCGGGCTAGGCATGGGTGGCCCAGTAGCCACCCCTATGCTCACCCCTATTTGTGATGACTTGAATTGTAAAGTATTTCCTACCTTGAGAAAACAGGTTTACGTACAGATCCTCCTCTGTGAGCAGAGATGTCAGGCTTTCCACTCCTTTCCATCGCGTGTGTTTTATATCCGACCAAAAATGAGATAACCTGAGACTTTTTTTTCTTCACAAATACTTGTACTGAATTGCTAATTTCCAAAAGTGGAGGCCCACGGGCCCAATAACCTCCACCCAGCCTCCAAATTGGGAAATTCTATTTGAGCCCGCCACTTTGCTCAGTAAGTACCCGAATGGATGTCATAATCCAACCAGGTGAAAAAACATGCTCACGAAAGAGGTGTGCTCAAATAGATTTCCCTTCCAAATTTCAGACATAGAAAACAAGGAAGGACAAACAAAAGAGGAGAGAGGAATTCATCCATCCATCCATCCAAAAAAATTATCTTCATAAAAGAAAAGATGGCTCCAAATAGAAATCCAGGGAGGCGAATTGAGCGTCGGTCGCCGTCTGTTGTTTTCTATTCCACCCCCAAAACCATCAACTCTTTTTGTGGATACAATCGATGCTGTCCCAACACAAACTCTTTTAAACACACTCCGCCGCTCTTCAACAACGTAGTTAGCCCCCAAGCATCGTTGTCATAAAAATCCAATCTTTATCCGCGTCGAAAAGCAACGATTTCGAGTGCTGATCGCTGGTTTGACATCGGCGATGTTGGGGGCTTGTGGGGTCCACGCCCCCCTGAAGATCTCAATCCTCCCCCCCTCCGCGGGCGATCGCCTTGAATGTTCGCTCTCTAACTTCAAGAAGAAGTGGTGGTGGAGCAGCACGCCGGCTCCAGCGAGGTCGGTTGCTGTCGGAGCTAGCCTGTCTAGCTTCTTCTCCTCGCCCCTCGGCCTTGATTCTCAGGTGAGCTTGAGTGTTTTTTTTTTTTTTTTTCATTTAAAAAAACAAAAAAGATGAAAAATTCCATGCTTTATTGGTAATGTCAGCAGTATCGAATTTCTTGAATATATCTGTGATTGTTAACCTATACTGTTACTTGATGACTTGGTTTGGTTTATTTATTTTTTCACAGTAATTTATTGTAAAAAGAACACCCGAAATTGGTCAGCCTAATTCATTTCATGGGAGCCAAAATGAACACTTAAACACACACACATAAAAAAAAAAAAAGGAGCTGGAGAATGCATAAGGGATTGGGTACTGCAAAATTGTAAATCTTGAACAAGAGGTATATGGAGATGAATGTCTTCTTTTGAATTAAGTACAGAACAATCTTCATCACCATATCTGTTCCTAAGGATGAGAATGGGCAAGTCCAAGTGCCAATTTTTGGCCCATTCTATTCGAAAATTTGAATTAAAAATAAAAATTTCGTTTTTCTAATTCAAAATTTTAAATAGGGCGGGCTCCCATTCAAAATTTCATTATTTCTCCTTAATCTGTTTATAATTGGATTTTGTATCTGATACACGAACAAATCATAGTTTCTTTCTGCAGCCGTTTTCCTCTTTTGTTGCTTTAATTTCAATTGTATAGTGTATTCAACATAAATCAGAGCATTGAGCCTAAACCCTTGTGTATCGTAAATTTGTATATTGTATTATAAGCAAGTATCGCATATTGTAAAATGTTGACAACTATGTTGGTGGATATGAATCAGAAGTGATGTCTAAATTCAATTATTGAATATTGTTGCTGCCAAGGTAAAAAAAAAAAAAAAATGAAATATCAAGTATGTAAGTATGTCAGCTGATGTCTTGGCTATCCCACTTATTCACCCTCGGCAGATCCAAATTGTATATTATTTTTATGATTCCCAATAACACCCACAAAGTCTGATTTCAACTTACCATTGTGAATGCCTTTATTTCAGATATCTCCTCTGCTTATTTCCGTTAGATTAAACATCGTTTTTTCTGTTCTTGCCCATCTGTATCATACTACTACTATTTTGGTATTAAATACAATATCAAATATCAAGTCAGAAACAGCTGTGATCAGTGCTTACTTATAATCTAATAACTGGTCTTCTTCTGTTTCACAGTCCTTCCAGACTTATGATTTATCGCAACTCCTATGGGTCGGTCCTCTCCCTGGTGACATTGCAGAAGTTGAGGCATATTGTAGAATCTTTAGGGCTGCAGAGCAACTCCATTCAGCTATAATGGAAACTCTATGCAATCCAGAGACAGGAGAATGTGCTGTTTCCTATGATACAACTTCAGAGGATATGACTCGATTAGAAGAGAAGGTAGTTGCAGTTCTAGGCTGTATGGTAGCATTACTGAACAGAGGCAGAGAAGATGTTCTTTCTGGTAGATCTTCTTTCGCCCACTCATTTCGTATTACAGATGTAAACTTAGTAGATGGGAAGCTCCCACCACTTGCTATTTTCAGAAGTGAAATGAAAAGGTGTTGCGAGAGTTTACAAGTTGCACTTTCAAGCTATTTACTGCCTTTCGAAGGCCGCAGCATTAATATCTGGAGGAGACTGCAGAGGCTGAAGAATGTTTGCTACGATGCTGGCTTTTCACGTGGGGACAGTTATCCCTGTCCAACGATTTTGGCAAACTGGGGCCCTGTATTCTTCTCCACTAAGAAAGAGGATACAGTGTTGGAAGATCATGAAGTGGCGTTTTGGAGGGGAGGCCAGGTGACAGATGAAGGTTTGAATTGGTTAGTAGAAAAGGGCATCAAGACTATTGTCGATCTTAGAGAAGAATCTGTCAAAGATGAATACTGCCAGCATGCGGTTGAGCAAGCTATTTTATGCGGGAAGATAGAGGTTTTGAACTTGCCAGTTGAAGTTGGAACTGCTCCTTCAATGGTGCAGGTTGAGTACTTTGCTTCATTGGTATCAGATCCGAACAGAAGCCCACTTTATCTTCATAGTCAAGAAGGAGTTAATAGAACCTCTGCCATGGTTTCGAGATGGAGGCAATTTATCACACGTTTTTCAACGAAACCCATTGCAAACAATCCTTTTGGTGTAAATGGAAAGCCATCAACAAAAGACAAGGGCAGGGAGAATCTGAATATGCAGATTCCTGTCCATTCAGAATTAAAAGAAGGCGTGCTTTCAGATAGAGGAGTTGATTCAAGTTCCAAGTCGGATGCAGCTGTTGATCTTGGTGAAATATGCAGTGAACAGCTTAGTTCTCCTGTTGAAACTGGATATCATAATGGGAAGGTCTGCCATAAACTTACTTCAAATAATTCCACATCAAGCCATGGAACTGATGGCATTCAGGTGGAAATGTTTGCAAACTTCGTTTTGGAAAGCGATCCTCTTAAGGTGCAGTTTCCAATATGCGATTTTCTCTCCAAAAAGGAGATGAGAACTTTTTTCAAAGGCAGAAAAATTTCACCTAAATCATTTTTTAGATCTCACCATAAGACGATTGAAATTTCGCCTAATTCAAGTGGCACTCAGAAATCAACTGTTCAGAATCATGAAACTATTGTAGGTGGTCAGTTGTCTGAGAAGATGCTGCAAGAGAGTTCAAATGGGATCTCCACTAAGAGCCAGGTCAGTTCTAGAAGTGATGCTACTAGTATGAGCAATGGGAAACATCTAAACAGTGAGAACTTTGCATCTTTTGGACACAGTGTGAATGGATTCTGTGGAGTGGAAAGTAGCACCATCATGATTGAGCCTAATGATTCTTTGACTGCAAACCATAACATGAGCAAACAAACTGTATCAAGCACAACAATCGAACACAAAACGAAGAATGGTAGAGTTTCTACTGATTTTGTTGGCGATTTGGATGTTGTGGAGGGAGATATGTGTGCTTCTACCACTGGAGTAGTCAGAGTCCAATCAAGAAAGAAAGCAGAGATGTTTTTAGTCCGTACTGATGGGTTCTCTTGCACCAGGGAAAAGGTGACAGAATCCTCTTTGGCTTTCACTCATCCAAGCACCCAGCAGCAAATGCTCATGTGGAAATCTCCTCCAAAGACAGTACTCCTACTGAAAAAGTTAGGGCAGGAGCTCATGGAAGAAGCTAAAGAGGTAGCTATGCCAAGTTTATCATTTTAGTTATGTAATGTTAGTTATTGTTTCCCATGCTAGTGGCATATGCTGATGATAATTCCAATATGAAAATCTATTGTAATCTAACAACATAATCGCTGATTATGAAAACATGAGTACAAATGCTATAGACACAAACAAAGAATTCATGAAAACAATGATGGGAGAAGTGTTCATCAGCCAAACCAACATAGTTAGGATAAGGAATTGATGGTATGTTATTTATTACATGAAATGGGATATGTAAAATCTTAAGCTACGCGACAGTAGTTGAAGATGCGTTCTTTGTTACCATTTTGTGCATTTGTCTTCCCTGTTTATACTAGATAGATTGCAAATGCAAACTGGATTTCATGTTGATATTCAAGTAGCAGCGGCATTTTGATATTTACACCTAGTTTCATGATCATATTAAAATCAAGCAATGCAGTGGGTATTACATTATGCAATTCATATGGAGCTGCATAATCCATTTTCCAGCTTAGTCTGACTATTTTATGGGGAGAAGTTGTGAGTATGTCAGTCGAGATTACTCAATTTACATCTCACAAAAACCTCTATGTTAAGTATTTTGTACCTAGTGTCCCCAAAAGAAATATGAGAGGACTTTGTAGCTGATGGTGTTATGTTTTGAACCTGTTTTTGGATAGGAAATGGAGAAATCTGCTCTTTTTTTTTCTAATATGAGGATAAAATTAGAAATATTTAAGGGGACTAGTTTTCTAAAGTGAAATTTGATACGTTTGTCTCAGTTACAAGCAGCATGTCAGATTTTATAAGATTAGCTGAAACCTTCAACTATATCATCATAATTGCATACTAGATACTACTGATTTTTTTGGCTATATCATGATTCATATTATTTTGTTTCCTTTTTCAGCTATTTTAGCTGCTGCTTCTGTATATGTAGGTTGCATCTTTCCTGCATTATCAAGAAAATATGAACGTCCTCGTAGAACCTGATGTACATGATATACTTGCAAGGATTCCTGGTTTTGGGTTTGTCCAAACCTTTTACAGTCAAGATACCAGGTATTGAAGTTCATAGAGAGCACCTGTTTAAAGTTGTCCTTTCATAATAGGCTTATTATTCACTATTTTTACATTTATGTAATATAGTGATCTTCATGAGAGAGTTGATCTTGTGACATGTCTGGGAGGTGATGGTGTAATTCTGCATGCATCGAACCTGTTCAGGGGTGCTGTTCCTCCTGTGGTTTCTTTTAATCTTGGTTCTCTTGGATTTCTGACATCACACACTGTACGTCACTATCTCAGCCTATGAAGATTAGTCCTCAAACCCTATGCAATTATCTAAACTTTTAATCTTATTTCTTGTGCCACAGTTTGATGAATATAAGCGAGATTTGAGGGCTGTGATCCATGGTAACAATACAATTGATGGAGTGTATATAACTCTCAGAATGCGTTTACGTTGTGAAGTTTTCAGAAATGGAAAGGCGATGCCTGGGAAAGTGTTTGATGTGTTGAATGAAATTGTTGTAGATCGTGGTTCTAATCCCTACCTTTCCAAGATTGAATGTTATGAACATGACCGCCTTATTACCAAAGTAAGTAACGACTTGTGGTTAATTATCCTGTTTGAAGATCATGTTGGTTTCACAATACTTGAATTGTTATAGTTCACAAGGATCTTCTGTTATGCTATTTTCTCTAAATCTTCCATTTCTTACCCTCCACGTGTATATGTACTTGCTTTTGAGTTTAAGCTAATCATTCACCAATTTGGAATTAGCTACAGTACTTGTAGTCATGCCTTAGTGACTATCCTAGGCCTCTTGGAAAATAACTGGACTCTTACCTTAGGATTACGATTGTGTTTTGACTCGGGAAATCGAGTCTTACATTGGTAAAAATTTGCGAGATTCCTCTGATAGGTCAAGCTTTACAAACTGTATGCTCACTCAATCAGTTGAACAGATTGTCAGGTTGTCTTGCGATCAAACTCAGAGGCTTTGTATAAGCTCGACAACGCCTGAATACCTTCTATACAGGTGTACACCCATTCGCGTGCACACAGTTAATTAAAGGATCATGCTGGTGTTATATAACCATCATCCATTAGCTGGGTGAACGGAGTAGTAAATAATAGTTGGTTATTATACCTGAGTGAATGGAGTAGTGAATATTAGGTGCATAAGCAAAATTAGTGATGGAAAAGCTGTTACCAATTTTTGAGTTAACATTTTGATTCTTCGCAGATTTGAAGCTCTTAGGATCGTTTCTTCTTGTATACACCTGACCGTAGACTGGCTTAAAAAGCGTGAATCTGACATCGGGCTGACAATAACTAAATACTAAAAGGAAAAAATACGTCTCATCTTTCTTTATGTCCTTACCCCTAGTCTTTTTCAATATGTGAAAATATGTGAGAACCCCTCGACTTTTCAAACAATGGTCCTCACTTAATTTTTTATCCATTAAATTGTTTGTAGATCATGTATTTGAGCATATCCCACTATTGTCCATTTTGCATGATTGGATCACATGCACAATGATTGCACCTGCCACTTCAGCGACTAATGATCTCAGCATTTAATTCTTCTAGTGGTTAGGATAATTTGTGTACCTTTACCTACAAAAATCTACCTTTAGATAAAAAATTTTCATTCAGTTTTACAACATTTTTGGTCTGCCAAAATTTGTTGCCCATTTAGCAACGTCTTAAGGAAAAAATTGGCAAAAAACTTCATTGTAAATTGTTGCTAGATCATTATGTACATCTAATTTATCTTCTCCCTTCCGAAAAAAAGGCTAACTTTAATGAAAGAGTTCCAATTTTGTTTTTACCTTTTTAAATTGAACTTACTTAAATCAGGAATTTGTGATCTTAACAAGTTGGTCGACCTTTATACTCACCTGCATCTGACTAAAACCCCTCATTTCATAATTGCTTGACACTCGCATATTCCTCTGCCAGGAAACCCATGATAATAGCTGAACTCATCAACAAACAGATAAAATAATTTTTTTTCGTGAATTTTGTATATAAAATCCTCTGTTTCGTGCCAAATACGCTAGACATATTCATACTAAATGTAAACATATTAAATAAGAAGGAAATTTAATTTCTATAGAAGTTAGATATACCATTGTAAAAGTCAGACTTATTCCGATCAATGGTAGACCGAATCCTATAAAATTTTTGCGGAGTTCTACTGAAGATTGACAAACTCCTACAAGAGGTAGACATATTCATACTAATGATAGATGGATTACATAGAAGGCAAATATACTCCTACAGAAGATGGATAAATTTAGATCAGAGGTGAATGAGTTTCAATCAATGGTGAACTCATTGTACAAAAGATAAATACAATTATATTATTGTGTATTTATAGAAAATTTCAAAAAATAAAAGGTGAACAAAATTCAAGCAAAGGTAGACAGTTTCACAAGCAAAGGTAGATTTCATACAAAAGGATGACATACTACATGGGGACCTATAATAACTAAAAAAGATGTCTCTGTTCCTAAAATGTATCCTTTTTCACTTCTTTTGTATACTTGATGTTTTTTCCATTTCAAAAACCAAGTCTGTGTTTCATTAAAACTTCCATAACTAATATCTCCAAAAAAAAGAGTTTTTTTTTTTTTTTCCGTTTTTGCTATTTTTTTTTTTTTTTTATGTGATGTCCATTAAAAAAGAGAGGAAATAATATAAAAAATGATTACAAAAGTCTATATTGTTTGGTTTTGGAACGAATCAAGTGAAAAAGTTCACTCTTTTGTAGAAAAATATTTTCTATTCATGCTTCCAATGTGTCTATAAAAAAGAGAAAAAAAAAGATTTGATTAAAAAACAAATTTATTCATATTCGAAGTGCACCAAGATAAAAAGAGGAAAATAAGGCTTTGTTTAAAGAAATTTCTCTTTTCTTTCACAATTTTAATGTGGCCTTCATGAAAAAAAAGAAGAAGAAATAAAGTGAGATCTATCGAAGTTGGATTAGAAAGAAAAACCAAATTGGGTTAAGAAAAATGAAGAAAATTGATCAAGTTTTTTATATTTTTTATTCATATTTTAAATTTTGTGACGAGGAAGAAAAAAAAATTAAAATAGTCTTATTCTTGGAGATGGTAGAGAGAATAGAGGAAGAAGCAGAATATATTATTTTAAAAATCAACTTAGTTATAAAAAGAGAATGAGAGGGGGTAGAAATGAAATTGTCTAATTCTAGATACATCTCATTTGTAAAAAAAGATACTAAAAGGAAGTGGGATCATGTTTGGAAAGTTGAGGGGGATTTTTCACAATAAAACGAACTCGCTCAGAGGGTAAACACATGAAGAGAGATAAGTAAGGGGGTGGAAACATTTCTTTCCTAACTAAAAGTACCCTAGCTGGTTCAAGATTTGAAGCGTCTAAATAATTGAACAAACACAGATGAGCTGATTCTCATTTACCTCTTTTTGCGCAAAAGCAATGGGTAGATTCTCATTTACCTTGTTGTATAACCTTACCTAGTATAAGTTGAAACTATCAATTTGTGCATGCCATGATTTAGAAATGAGAGTATAAGAGGATATAAGCCTCTTTTTGGTTTTTGGAGTCTGGACTATTGTCTCTTACATTCACCTTCTGTAGTTATATATACCATTAAGGAAACTTCATGATAAATTGATGCTAAAGAAGATGTCTGCTGCAAGTTGGGCTGTCTGGCATACAGTTGGTGCATATCTAGATTGTTTTCCTTCTACATTCGAATTATTGTTTCTTAGCATCTTATAAACAATTGCATCCAGGTGCAAGGTGACGGAGTTATAGTAGCCACTCCTACTGGAAGCACAGCATACTCAACAGCTGCAGGTGGCTCAATGGTTAGTGGATATTGGGTTTCTTCATCTCAGTTTACGCATTACATAAATGATTTTCTTCATCTCAGTTTACGCATTACATAAATGATTCATGTTCGTACTTCTGAATGCATGAAGGAAATACAAATGTTTAAATTTTGAATCTGCAATTTGTTTTCTTCTTGTGTCAATTACTTATTCTCAAGCCATAAATTTTGTTAGTGATTGTATCTTTTTTCTTCCTAATATTTAAATTATTGTACATCAGTTGTGCCGGAACATCTTTCACCATCTCTGAGAAGCAAGTTGTGGATGTTTTATAATTCTTGTTCCGTGCACCATCTCTAAGAAGCAAGTTGTGGATGTTTTATAATTCTTGTTCCGTGCAGGGACATCGAATATTGGAGAATTTTCTATATTGATAATCACTACTTTATGTTTCGTACCCAATGATGGGGAAGTTTCTATATGGGGAGATCAAACATGTTAGGTTTACAACTTGATGGACCAAAGTAAAAATTGGAAAAATCCTTGGCTCTTTTCTTTAACTGCGTATAAGTAATGCCCCCCACCCGGAAATGGAGTAGCGAAACGCCGGCAACAGATTCGCTTAGGAATATGCTAAGTCTTTGGTACAATAACATGAATTAAAATAGTTAATAATAACCACGGATCGTTCACCAAAAACGGTAGCTACGATTACTTTTGTACTTTTGTGGCTTCATGAAAATCATTATAAACTATTTTATCTCTATCCTCATATCCGATGTAGGACTATTGAGATAGGGATAAATTCCCCCTCCTAGGATCTGACGTCTTCGTCGGGGGAGGGAGTCATTAACACGTTCACACTTCACCAGACGATGTGGAATTATAGAGGTGGTTCCCATGGATTCTAGAGGTGATTCCCACAGATTTAAGAGGTGGACCCCACTTTTTGTGTGGCATTTAGTTCTGAGTAGTACTTAGTTCCATGTGACATTTAGTTTTGCATACTTCCGGCTGGTTTCTAGCTCTGATACCACTTGTAATGCCCCCACACTTGGAAATTGGGTAGCTGAACGTTGCAACATATTCGCTTAAGAATATGCTAAGTTTTTGGTAGAATAATATGAATTAAAATAATTTATAATTAACCACGAATTCCTTTCCCAAAAAAGGCTAGTTACGATTACTTTTGTACTTTTGTGGCTTCATAGGAATCATTATAAATTACTTTATCTCTAGTCACACATCCGATATGAACTATTGAGATAGGGGTATTACATTATATCCCTGACCTTATTCTCATTCTAGAATGCCTCTTGACCAGTCAAAGGTTGGGTGCAAGATTTTAATACGAAATATTTTCATATAATACCAAATATACCTTTCTGACTTTAGCAACTTGCATTTAACGCGCAATCTGGTGTTGTCGTTAGCAGCGAGGTTGCACATTAAAGGACCGTTGGATGCTTGCACATAAAGTTAATTTGTAGTAACAAAAGTTGCAGCAACTTGTATTACTGTATTTGGTTTGAGAGTTTCAAGTGGTAACTAGAGTTTCAAATTTTCTAATTTTAATTTATTTTTAAGAGTTCTGACAAATACTCCATTTATCAATAATCCTATCATTGTTTGCAAAAGGGAGAGGAAAAGTGTCGTAAGCACTTTTTTTATGCAACTGCAGTTACTGCAACTGCAGCTAAAACACACATTTGTAACAACTACAGTGGCAAAACACCCCACTTACTACTTGCCAAACAAGCCCTAAATGCACCACGCATGTGGCAATTCAAATTTCTCAATCTGTCCGCTTTTAGCTGAATGCATATGCATTTCCATGCCCTTTTTTTGGTACACTTTTAGTTGGACTTTTTATTCCGAATTTGTTTGTAACCATAATCCAGCAATAATCACACATTTATGGTGCGAAATATTCAACAAATCCCACCTAAAATATGCGGCTGCAGTTGCAAAATTTTTTGCAACTGTAGCCGCTACCAACAGTAAAAAAAAAAACTGCATTTGCTACAAGTTCAGTTGCAAAGCACCCACTTACTAGTTGCCAAACAACTTCTAAAAGCACTACGCTTGTGGCAATTCAAATTTCGGAAACTGTCCACTTAAAGCTGAATGCATTTGCATTTCCATGCCCTTTTTTGGTGTACTTTTAGTATGGCCTTTTCTTTTGAATTTATTTGCAACCATAATCAAGCAATAATCACACATTTATGGTGCGAAATATTCTATAAATCCCACCTAAAATATGTGGTGATTATTTATTCCTGCTTTCTTTCTACCCATTTAATGTTATCGCTGCAAATGTCAAAATTAATGAGGTGATACCAATACCGTTTCCGATATTTTAAAACCTTGATTTTATAATATTAGAAGGAATGAAGAGTTTAAAGCTAGGAACTTATATGTCCTTAGACCTTGCTTCGGTGTGGAAGTATCATTGTGCTGTTAGCTGTAACTAGATGTTTTTCACCAAATTTATTTTTGTACCTCTTAGAAATGTAACTCTAGCTTTACCTTCTCCTTTAGCAATTAGTGCTCTTTTCCAGTAATGCTGATTCTAGTATTTCACTCTATCTTACTCATGTTTTTAGTCAAGTTCACATGTTGTGTTGGTATTTTCTCATTTAACTTTACTCATTGCCAGGTTTTGCATTAGAACGTTATTCTTTGGGCCATAACTATGCCCTGTGAAGTAAATTATTGAGTTGTGCAGTTTTTCATTGCTTATGGCAATGTTCTATCATTACTTATGCAGGTGCATCCAAATGTTCCGTGCATGTTGTTTACACCAATCTGCCCGCATTCACTTTCATTTAGACCTGTCATACTTCCTGATTCTGCACGGCTTGAGTTGAAGGTAAATTCCTTATCTTTAGTTTCCTTGTATTGACCATACACTATATATATATATATATATATATATATATATATATATATATATATATATATATATATATATATATATATATATATATATATATATATATATATATATATATATCTGTCATTGCGGGTGTTGGGAGTCTTGTTACATATCTTTATTTAATGATTGGTTCAATTACGTGTGTAATTTAACAAATATCTACCATCTGAGTACAGCATTATTTTGTCTGCTTCACTGCTTGTATCAGCAAATCCGTGATTCTGTTCATTGATTTGATAATCATTTATCAGTGTTTCCCAGATAAAATTTTCTGACGGGACTCCTTTTACCTAAAGATACGGTAAGCTAGAGGTGGCTTTCAAATTGAGGATCATCAAATAGCAGATAACTGGTTAAGATGGTTGGGGGATTGTAACAGAGACCAATAAATTCATCTTTAGGGAGCGTTAGGATCAAGTTCATGTAATGGAACAAGTTAGGAGGAGTGATAGCTGATAGGATCACTGTTGATGTGATGGAGAAAAAGACTAGGATTAAAGTAATCAAAGAGGGTACATTAGTTATCATTTAACAGAAGTGACCCTAAGCAATTATATGTGGAATGAAGGTGAAAGAAGGATTCGGTGAAAAAAGGATTCTTTCTCCCATAAATTTCATATAACGGCTTTGTTGTTGGTGTTGTTGTTGTTGACTCCTTTTCTTCCTTATCCATATTCATCAACTTAAAATCAGTTGCTCATTTTCCATGGAACAAACTACACGTATTTTCTTTTATATTTCTGTTGGCACCTAGCTTTTTACGCAAAGTTCTAACAAAAACTTTATGAAAATGTTGGTTTACCTGAAATGTCTGATATTGATTATTTGGACCTTTGACCACTTAGTTACCAATTCATGACCTAGATCTAGATCATCATGAGATTATACGTGATCTCAGATATGCGCATATGAAGAGACCTAAAGCTCAGTGAGGGTGTTATACCATTATATGCCCAAAGGTGCAGACCCACTATTAAGAATGTTATTAGATGGAGGTTACTGATTATTGCTCTGTAAACTGACAAACGAAGGTAGATGGATTTTTGATGCACCTGTTTTCATGATCATTTCACGATCACGAGGCTTTGAGTGATTTTCACAATCAAGTGTCGATATCTGTGTTCTGTTTTGGTTAAAGTGTTGCCATTGAAGCCTTCCTTATAATAAAGTGATGCTTGTGTTTTTTCCTGTTCCATTTAACTAATTTATTTCATAATAATTCTGTGAGAGGTCATTGGTATTAATGTCCAAACTGTCGTCGGTTACCTAGCGTCGGTGTTTTGTGACTCAAAGTTGTACGTGTTCTAATTGGAGTACAGTATATGACAAATTTTAGTTGTCACAGTAAATTTACCCATATATGTCTTCCAAAGTATTTAATGCTCCTCAAATTTTTACTTGTCAAGCATTCATATTGAATTACACTGTTTTCCTGTAATCTAAACATCATAACACTGTCCTCATCAGATTCCTGAAGACACACGGAGCAATGCGTGGGTATCATTCGATGGAAAGAGAAGGCAGCAGCTCTCCAGAGGCGATTCTGTGTGCATATCCATGAGCCAGCACCCGCTCCCAACCGTCAACAAGTCTGATCAAACTGGTGATTGGTTCCGAAGTCTGATTCGTTGCCTGAATTGGAACGAGAGGCTGGATCAGAAGGCCTTATGAGAGTGAAAACTCCTTTCAGGTCCCTAGCAGTGTGTATAGATATATCTATACTATATTTACAAAATTTGTATACAAACTTTACTAGTCCATCCCTTACAATAAACTTAAACTCTCGCAGTATAGAATAAATCCTTGCTTTCAATGGAAACTGTATTATCGCAATTCTGTCCCGAGTCTTTCCCATTGAAATGAGTCAGTCGTATGGTCAGTTCACTGTTCAAGAGGGCTACATTTTGATCAGATTCTGTGCCTGGCCCTCGTATGGGGCCAAGTTTTATCCAGGCCAAGAGATTTCGAGGCAAGGAAGCTTCAGGCCATCAACTTACAAGCCTGCTAATCAGCTGATTGCAAGTTTGCAACCAAAGAGTAACCTTTTGAAAATTTGACATTTTGTTGGTGGAAATGAATAAAGCTTATTATGTCCGATAGCATCAAATGTTGCCATCACTTAAAGCGTTTTCTTTGATTTGTTTTCAATTATGGCTGCCAAGATTTTTCTTGTGAAGGAGATGCAAAACCTGTCAGAGGGTGTGTGTGTGTGTGAGCAATGGCTGCCAAGATTTTTCTTGTGAAAAAGATGCAAAACCTGCCAGAGTGTGCGTGTGAGCAATGGCTGCCAAGATTTTTCTTGTGAAGATGACGCAAAACCTGTCAGAGTGTGTGTGTGTGTGAGCAGGCTGCAGGACCGGTGATTTGTTTCTTTCTTGTACTCGTCACATTTGAGCCCAATTTTTGTGGACAAATCTTTCTTTTCTTCTAATCATGTAAAAATTCTCTGATCTTCTATTAATCAGCATCTCTTTTTTTTTTTTGTGGGTTAGACTGGGTACTCAAGAATTATATTCTTTCGTGTTCATACCCGTAAAAATCCCTCATTGCAAGATTAATAATCTGATGAGAAAAATTTTTCTGTCACGTCCTAAACACCAACAATAATCCTTTGTTTATTATAAAATCAACATATATATATATATATATATTTCTCTCAATTCAAGTACGTTGAACTTAAACATCATTTGTCCTAAATGTCACTTTTCAACATAATTCTAAGCATCATTTGTCCTGAATGTCACTTTCCAACAGAATTCTCTCATTGTTATTTGGTTTGTCTATTATTATTTGCTCAATTTATTTAATGGGCTTTTCAAGCAATCTTTTTCTTCTTCCTTATTTGCTTGAGTACAAATGATAATGTACATAATAACAATAATAATAATATTAATAATAATAATAATAAAATATTTACATACGGTATAAGTATTGATATTATCTCAGTTTCTTAATTAAAAACTAGTTTAATCGATCGGTTGGCTATCAAAAATTACTGATATCAATTTAATTACTCCAAATTCATATGTATAGAAAGTGGCTCAACATCAAAAGCAATGTTCTATCGCGAATCAAAAAACTAAAATGAATATAATAATGAATATAATATGGTGTGAATTAATTAATTATCTCATAATTCAGACCCCCGGTAAAAATTCATATTCAATATCTAAGCAATATCCATATCATATTCGAAACGAGAGAACAATTATAAAAATATAACAATATCTCCGGAGTTTCTCACTTTTTCTAATGAGCCCACCAGCTAGTGTATTTTTTTTCCGACCACTTTTCAAGTGGGCTTACTGGGGAAAATGGTGTGCTCCTTTAGAAACTCCCCAACATCTCCGAATTAATGCAATATTCTACTCCCATGACATCAAAAGTGTTTGTCTAATAACGGTTCCTAACCGAAACATTAACTATATATAACCACCATATATAGCACAACTTGGTTCTATAATCTCTCGAACTCTACTCCAAGCATATATAATTAGAGTGCCGCGTCTTGGCGGCCCTGCTGCCATGTGGGGGCGAATCCAGGGCGCAGGCCGAATGCTCCGCACTGGACAAAGAGCCGGCCGAGATGCAATGCACTTGACCACCCAGATGAGTTCCGAAGACCTCGACAATGGGAGATGAATGACATGAATCATCATCAACCTTGTGTGGCTTAATTGCTGATGCATGCCTAGAGGAGTAAGTGTAAGAGTAGAGATATTGCTGTTTATGGAAAAGATTGGCCTTCTAATTAGTCTGTCTCCATTTGAAGGAAGACCCCACCACATGACTCATTGATAGTAGTTAGTTAGATAGATGCATGTAATCTACCTCTTGTTGTTGAGTGGTTTATTATATAATAAAAAAAAAAAAAGTCAATCTGATGATCTGATCATGAAGGAAGTATATCGTCCGATAACTGAGATGATCTGATCATGAAGGAAGTATATCGTCCTATAACTGAGATGAAAAGTTAAAAATATGAAGCCATCCTTTTGGTCATAGTGCTTGTTTGACATATTAGAGTTTGTTTTGTTTTTTAAAGATAAACGGTGGACATGTCCTCTGTGTTCCATTAACGAAATTTTAAAGTTAGGAGAATGAAGATGTGAGGGGGCACTAACTTTGAGAATTAATTAGTTAGTTTTGTAGTGTGATGAAAGAAATGTGGCATTCAATCTTGCCCGTTATTATGATCTTCATTTTTCCTTGAATTTTCTTTCTTAAAGTTTTCATCTTGACTTTCTTGTTATAACAAAAACTCTAAAACTTTCCTCTACTAAATAAAGTTACAAAGTCTTCAACTTCTAATCTCGTTGTCTTACTTAGAAGCCATAAATATTTTGAACCGGAATTAGATATTAACATTCTCTTAGAGATCGATAGTAATACCGGCCATATGATCTAAGTTGGCTAATAGAAATGAAGAAGCGTAATGGGAGTACTATTATTATGTCAGTTTTATTATATAGTACTGAATGTGGCATTATAAAAATACGTCATTCGCAAAAGACAAGTACGTAGAGATGCGCATTCTTCGTTGGATGTAAGATAACATAAGGAAAAATAAAGTGAGAAATAAGGATATATTCATACTAAGCTAGACGTATCCCCTATCGAAGAGAAAATACAAGGAAAATTGTATATGATGGTTTAGTGATCATGTACAACATAGATCCACAGATGCACCAGTTCGACAAGCGGTGCTTATCACTGTACGTTAAGTTAAAACATGGGTGGTGGTATGGATGCTAGAGATTTAAATGTAAGTCATATTGCTCGATAGAAATGAGTGGAAAAAGATCATCTATATAATCCATCTAGCATAATTTTCTTTTCGATAGAAATGAGATTTTCATGCATTTATTGGAGAATAATACATTTGCTTTCAATATAGAGAGGGAGAACCCAATAAATGAATAGAGAGAGAAGAAGATAACAATGGAGAACCAAATATGAACTAAGAAGAGAGGGGTCAAAAGGAAGGGAAATTAAGTGAACGAAATCATGGGTAAAACGGAAAAATCGGACCAAAATATAAATTAGGGGATTAAATTGTAGTGACTTAAAGGATTTGGGGGACTAAATCCTAAATATAAAGATTTGGGAGACTAAATTATAATTTATAAAGATTTAAGTGATGATCTGTAAATACCCCTAAAATAAATTTCTAACAAAATATCAAAAAAAGTAAGAAGAAGTAACAAACGTTAACCCAAAAAAATAAAAATAATCCATGTCTCTAATTCTCTGCTAAATTATAATAATAATAATTAATTAATTAATTAATTAAAGGAAGTATGCTTTCTTCTTAATAAATGATCCTTGAGTTCTGACTTTGCCCTTAAAGGCTTAAACAATGGCGGGGATAGAGGGATAATATTCTTTTTTTTTTTAAGGTCAGAGTCATGTTAGGTAGATACATTCCCATGTGATTATAAAAGTCAAATTAGGGTTAGCGCTCATAACTGAAAACTAATCATGCATATTAAATTAAGAAAAATTCAAATAAACCCCTCCCTTTTGTTCCTTTGCACAAATAACTTACTACTTATTTTCATTTTCATGTACTTCCAAACACCAGAAAATCGTAAATAAAACATAATAAGCCAACTTTCTGGATTCGATATCGGACCCTAACTCTAGAAACGTATGCTAAAGAGCTCAAACTCGTAAGGCATGCGTCCATAGTTGTCTTGTCGTTGGATGATAGATTATGTACTGATTCGATTAAAGGTGGTTTTCATCAAAATTGGACTGAAAAAAAAAGATCATTCTAACTAGAAGATAATAAAAGATAATCAGATTCTTCCAACTAGATTTGACATGGCCGTGGTTGAGGCCTCCTAAGGGATAAAGTTGATAGTTGCCTTGTACAGTCACGTGTGGAGAGAACATAATAACATGATCTTTAGGAACTCGACACATTTTTCTCACACATGCATGATTTTCATCATATGCAATGTCATCTTCTTGACAGTTTGCTATCGGAAGAGAAGCGTCTCCAACTGTCCGAAGGATCCTATGCCACTACACATGAGCAGGGAGGCTCAGAGAATGATTCGAATGGAGTGGAAAATGGAGAAGCGTATGGGACAATTCAGTTACCATTATTACCATTAATGGAATACGAAGAGCTCTTGGCTCGCCATTAAAGCTTCAAGAAATTGTCTGTTACTTTTATGATAAGTTGTGATTATACTTATTAGAGGTGGATTGTATACTGTACTCACAATAAAAAAAAAAAAAGAAAAAAAAAATCATAAGAGGTTTGCATGAAAATGAAGAAAAGAAGTGGGGTTTTATGAAAATTTTCCCTAATTATTAATCAAAAAAGTCTAAATTAAGGAGACAACCGCAGGATGTGAGCTATAATTAGAGGGTGGGACGTCGGCAGCAACTTTGCCTAACTCACTCCCAACATTTGTCCTTGAGATTAGGGCTCCTAATCATTGATTAGGATATGTTTTATTTGATTTGCATCATGGATAAAAGTTAAACCTTGTCAAATGATTTTGTAATTAATTAATTAATTAGAGATTAATGTAATTAGCAAGTTACTGTCTCACATGGAGTTGGAATAAAATGTTGTAATACAATGTAATATAGGTAAGAGTCAAATGATGTCAGTATGAAGCTAAGTTTGGATCAGCACTAATTAAGTATCTAATCTAATTCTTTTCTTTTCTTTTTTTTTAATAGTAACAAGTAAGAGGTTTCTTGCAATAGAAAAACATTAGGAAAAGGTAAAAATTTCAGAGGTCAATGTCAAAAAAAAAAAAAAAAAAAAAAAAAATCTATGCTTATTTTTAATTTTCTATTCAAAACTTTTGAACAAAAGTTTATATATATTCTCTCAATTTCTTTCCTTGTTTTAGCTTGCATGTATAGCCATTATCAAAACATTATCTCTAACTCGTATTTGCGTGTACAGCCATTATCAAAACATTATACGGGTTATTTAGATGTATGCGTTTATCAACAACAACCAAAATAATGAAAATTTTTAACAAATAAAATTTAATATCGACATAATTAATTACAAGGATATGTGACATTAAAAATCTTAATTCTAATAAATAATAAAATAGGTGGACATGTTCCACCTCTTCTTTGGTGAGAAACTATCGAAACATTTGACAATCTCTTAAAAATTAGGGGGTATCATTTCTTATTACAAGCCGGCAATATTGAAGTATAGTTAGTAATGCAGAGATTATACAATGAATGTTTTTTTTATAGCATAAATGGTGGGTAAACTCCCGCGTTTAATTAATCAGATATTAACGAAATAAGATATAATAGATTACTTATACAGTCACTCACACAAGAGCAGACATTAAATAAAATAAAATTAAAACACTATTAGGCTCCTTGCACTTTAATGCCATTGTTGCCCAGGGCGACATCATGGGATTGGTCTGAACTGAGATCCTCCTTTATCATCCATCTTTTATTCTGAATACGTTTTAGAGTCAGCTATAGATCAATAGGGTAATCAAGTAGCATCGGACTTTTTATTATAGATTGTAAATTTTCGGTACCGCTGGGAGGTGCTGTCACAAGTCAGACTACCAAACTTCATTGCGAGTGCAGATCGACTGCTCCAGTTGGAGTTTGGGTCCCAACCCGGCACCACTGACATGTCTCGCAAACCGAGCTTCCCATACAATGAATGCTTTTATGCGGAAGAGAGGGAGGATGGGGACCATTGTGCATCTATCTATCTATCTGTATTCATTCATATCTTAGCCCATTACATCCCAGCTCAAGCCCCATACTCTCATCAATCTCCAACCATTCTCGGTGTCGACCGTACTATAATTGCTATATATAATAAATAATTGGTTATGAAGTTATTAGGGTTATCGACACCTGTCACCTTGCAGTCAAACTCGCCAACTTGGCATGTGTCCTCATCTCAAATCAACTCCAAGAAAATGGGATCCACACTGTTTCTGCCATTTCATTGTGTTGTTGGGATTTTTCTTACCATTTTCATGCCCCAGTAAAAATATATATATAAGAGCTTTTATGATGATGAGAACGATAACATGAATAAATTGTGTTATAATTGTTATTTTTTAAAATACTATTCGGATTATATCTTATTTTATAAGTATTATCATTTCGTGATGATTTTTGTTTTTACATGTCCATATGATCATTTATATGATATTTTCTTACGATTCGATCAGTATGAGTCTACAAACCGTTAAACTAACTGCTAGAGTAAAAGCCAAAGCATTAAAAGAAGAAAAAAAAAAAGATCAAGAGTTGTGATGGGAGTAAAAGGTGATAAATATTGTAGACACCCAAAATATGATATTTTCAATATATCGTAGCTTGTCCAACAACATAAACTATCGAAACATAACTATGACAAGGACTTGTGCTCGATCGGCTTCATGAAAATTGTGGGGCAAGTACATGACTCTTGTGTGTGTTGGAGTATTCGAGTTACTTAGGATTATCAAGCCGTAACCATAAGATTTCGAGTGGTCGATAATGAATGCGGGCCCCTGCTAAGAAGTAACAGGAGGAAGTTGATTTTTATGTATTCTTTACTCTGACAAACTTACTATTTTATATTTTGTATTAGAGGTTCACATACATAGAACCCAAACTTTTTTGTAGTTCTATTATTTACTTTCTACTGGAACGCGAAGGGTTTTTATCTAACGTTTTGATAAAAAAAAAGTAATAGGAGAATTGAGGGGTTTGAATATAAAAAATAGTGGTAGAGATGTTACTTTCTCCACTTATGGTGCGAGTAAAAAAAAAAAAAGCCAACAAAGAATTAGATTCTAAAAATTAAAAGGGCATATAGGGGAAAGCGATAAGCAATATATAAAAAAAGTTATTAGAACAGATAGAAACAACCATTTAATCGGGTATTTTTGATATTTCAAAGAATCAGATTCTAATGGTATTATTCAATGGAAGTTTTTTAATATAGTGCTACTTTAAAACTTTCGCAGCTCAGAATGAACTACTATATAACACAACTGTCAATCTCTTATTGGACTCGTCTTTAATTTTTTTTTTTTCTCTCCAAGTATGAGTTAGGCTTGATATGTCTTTTATTTTGATCATGTTTATATAAAGTATTTTCATTAAGCACTAACATAGATGCCTTAAACGATCATCATAGCTTAAAATCCTCAAGTGTTCTCCATTATTGCAGGGAAATTCTAAATGCACACCGCATTTTACTAGTGAGCACTGCATTTTACTATATAGTAAAGTGATTTACGACGTAGGGGAAAATGGTGCTCACAAGAAAAGCATGGTGTGCGCATTTAGAATTTCTCATCATTGCATCTACTCGAGAAAAATATATATCAGCATGCAAAGGCAGACAGACAAAAATACACTAAACCTACACCTCAACTCTGATACACCAAAAGAAAAGATATATATCGCAAAGTTTCAAGCAAGCCATAATTAAAAAAGACAACCCAACTTGATTTTGATTTCTCTTGAAATAGGAAGCCTCCACCTTGCTTCTCATTGCTAGTTTCTATGAGAGTTGAAGACTAGACAAGCCTTTGAAAGGGAAAAGATGAACAAGCCAAAAATTAACAAACAAACGAACAAACAAACGGTCCATGGCAAGGTGCCAATTGTTTGTAAAATTCCAAAAGAAAAAAAAAAAAAAAAAAATCAAATCAAAAGAGAATTCTAAATTCTCAACTCCAGAGGAAAGGGAGGGGAAATTGCTTGCGAAATAAAATCTCGTGAATGAAGACCACACACACAATCTTGATAAGGATAAGGGTTGATATATTTTCAATGGACCATGCCAAGTTACCCTAACCCTTATAAATCAATTGGGGTATTTACAGGTTTGTCCCTTAAATCTTTATAAATTATGATTTAGTCCCCCAAATCTTCATATTTAGGATTTAGACTTTCAAATCCTCTGAGTTACTGCAATTTAGTCCCTCCGTTGGTTTTTCCAGCCAAATAAATGAAAGAATTTAATTTTTACTTTTTTAAAATAATGAAATGACTTAAATATCCCTATAAAGAAAAAAGAGGGAAAGAATAGGGAGATAGAAAAGAAGAAGAAGGGGGGAAGTTAATGAACCCAATAAAGAAAATGAGAAGAGAGAAGGAGAAGAGAGGAGGAAGATGGAAGAAGGAATGAAGGAGGGGTAAAATGAAAAAATCAAGTTAAAAAATAAACTGGGCTAACGGAATTTAGGAATGTCATTAAATTGTAGTGACTTAGAAGATTTTGAGGACTAAATTATAATTTATAAAGATAAGGGACAAAAATGTAAATACCCCGAATAAATTTTTACACTTGTTATCATGGACCCGTTTAATAACAATATATACAATGTGTATACATGTAATTAAATTAGACAGTTTTACCAAGTCAGAGGGTATACAGTTGATCACTAGATGGATGAGCGATGCTTGATCTTGGGGCATCAATTTTTTTTTTTTTTTTCTCCATTGACCTTTGAATTCATAACCCGACACTCAATCACACCGTCTACAATGAACGATGCCTTGCTTTGTTCTCTCATCAAATTCCACCCACCCGCATCTCTCTTATTACTAAACAAAGAGTTGACATGCATCGCCGGCCAAGTCATTATAAAAGGCCCCCCAACACCTCCCCCTCAACTCCATCACTAACCCATTTTTCCTATAGCTTGGCACGCCCCAAGTTTTCAACTCCCTCAGCCTCTCTCTCTCGCTCTTTGAAATGGCGATCCCTGTCATCGACTTGTCCAAGCTAGACGGAGCGGAGAGGGCTCAAACTCTTGCCCAGATTGCTAATGGATGCGAGGAGTGGGGGTTCTTTCAGGTAACTTTGGTGGTGGTTGTGATGTGTAAACTGCATGCAGTTTGCTTTTAATTAACCGAGTCTTTAATTATAGAGCGCTGGCTGCTGATATAATATGTTTGCAGCTGGTGAATCATGGGATCTCTACGGAGCTGCTCGAGCGTGTGAAGAAGGTGTGCTCCGAGTGCTACAAGCTGGAGAGGGAGCCAAATTTCAAGGACTCCGAGCCAGTTCAGCTGCTAAACGAACTGATAGAGAGCGGAGAGACTGAGAAGAAGATGGATGATTTGGACTGGGAGGATGTGTTCACGCTCCTCGACAACAGCCAATGGCCGTCGAACCCGCCAGAGTTCAAGTAAGCCCACCCGCTCCCCCCGACCGCGACGAAAAAGATCATCAGAGGTTGTCGAATTTTTGACTCACATGTAAACTTGCAGGGAGACCATGAGGGAGTACAGGCAAGAAATCAAGAAGCTGGCCGAGAAGTTGATGGAGGTCATGGACGAGAACTTGGGCCTGGAGAAAGGCTATATCAAGCGAGCGTTCTACGGAGGAGACGATGAGCCCTTCTTTGGCACCAAGGTAACATCGTAAACTAGCATATATACTTATATAGTATAAACTAGTTAGCTTGTGAATTTGATTTTTCTTACATGCATACAAATACAAATACCAATATAGGTGAGCCACTATCCACCGTGCCCCCACCCGGACAGGGTGACGGGCCTCCGTGCGCACACCGACGCCGGAGGTGTCATCCTCCTCTTCCAGGACGACGAGGTCAGCGGCCTGCAAATGCTCAAAGACGGGCAGTGGATCGATGTCCAGCCAATGGCCAACACTATTGTGATCAACACAGGGGACCAGATTGAAGTTCTGAGCAATGGCAAGTACAAGAGCGCGTGGCACCGCGTGCTCACCAAGAAAGATGGCAACCGCCGCTCCATCGCGTCGTTCTACAACCCCTCGCTCACTGCTACCATTGCTCCGCCTCAGCCGGAATCGGCGTACCCCAAGTTCGTGTTTGGCGACTACATGTCGGTCTACACTAAACAGAAGTACCTGCCCAAGGAGCCGAGATTCGAGGCCGTAGCTGCTGCTAAATAAGCTAGCGCGTCGTTTAGCAAAATAACGCCTATTGGGTGGTGTTTAAGTGTTAATTACAAGTGTTAATTATAAGCATCCATGCTTATATGTTTTGAGGTGTAGCTTGAAGAAGTGTGATACATGAAGTTATATAAACTATTTACTGCTTGGTTTGAAAATGTGATGATAATTTGAATATTGTATGTTGTTAAGCCTTTACTCACATATGAACTTACTTAACAATCTCTTTTTTCATTGTGAGTATACCAATTTAACTTTAGCAACCATCCACGTGGAGTCAGACACGTAGAAAACCAAACCCAAAATTAATCCCACCAACTACCAACTTAATTTTGGCAACCATCGAAATGGATAGCCGATACGTGGAAAATCAAATCCAAAATTAACTTGAACAATTCGGCCTTCAAACATCGGCTTCACTCTCTCTTAGACCATAACCTGACTGACGACAACTTGGTTCGAATATGGATTCTGATACCAATTTGATTAAATTTTGTCCTTGCATTGCTTATCGTTTTGTCAATGGTGGGTTGTGACTACAGGAAATTTGAAAGGTTAAGTGGCTCACTTCAAAGGTAACAAGAAAGACAACAACAAAACATGGTAAAAGATTATTGCATGGTGGTCTTTCAGAGGACGACTTGTTCGAAGAAGACATGCAGACAGACACTCTTATGTATTCCATGAGCATATCTATCTTATCTTATCTTATGTAGAAGACTATTTTATTTTGCTATCTTTTTATTTCTCTGTCTTGTATTATACTTTTGTGGAGGAAGACATACTTTTTTTTTTTTTTTCCTTTTTCCATTTTGTCTTTGTATACTTTGATGTTATATTATTATTTATTAATAGAACATGAGGGTCTTCACACGCCGTTTAAGTCAAATAAATAAATAAATAAATATATGTCATCCAAGTATCTATTTCCATCTTAGGACTATGCACGGTTTATTTTGCAGTACGGAGTTATATTTGTATGCATTATTTTGTATTATTCTTCACTCCCAACAGAGATAATAGGGGATTATATATTTGCATAAACTATTTGTTGTAGCTTGTTTCCTTAGCTAAGCTAATTTTAAAAAGATATATCTATTTCCAATCTCCGAGGGCATGTGATGTTATCATCTAAATGATGTTTTTGTCTCTTTCTTTCTTTATTTTAAATAAAGGATAGATGGTATAATGTTTATACTCATTGGAGCAAACAAATAAAATTGCAATGGTAGAGTTTTTTTTATATATATTTAAAAAAAGGATCTGCAGAGAGCATGGTCTTCCAGGAGAGAGGTAACAATAACTATTTAAGAAGATCAAATAACATATTTTTTATTGGATACTCAAATTAAATGACTGTAGCAAAAAAAAATTCTCAAATTGATCAGATATCACTAAACAAAATGAGTTCTACAGGCTTTTCTATGGCCTTTTGCCTTGAGAAAAAGCCAAAATGGTATCATTGAAGTACCTGTCTATTAGAATACAGAATAAATTCTTTCAATCATCATCGCGGTATAGTGGCATGGACCTCAAAATAGTATCGGACTAAGTCATATTCAAATTCCACCGAGCATGTATTTAATTGTGAATTTTAAAAAAAAAATTTGAATTTACGTAACTATGTTTATTAACCCACCGTCTATGGTGTAGTAACTACATGGAGTATAGTAAGTAACTAGTGATTGAACAATATTAGGAAACTATGTAACTACACTCCCTGATGGGTGAGATATTATATTGTACTAAATTATGAGTAGTTTCATTGTGCTTCATTAATGAAATATGGGGTACTTAAATTCTAAAATAATAATAATAATAATAATAAATTGTTCTAAAAATTGTTAGACATAAGCTTTATTCCAAATGAACTAATATGCTGCAGTTTGTTTATTAGCTTGGAAAACTTGGTATAGTGTTGAGGGAACCAAATAACAGATACAGCAAAAGCACTGCTAACATGGGCTTGACAATGTTGGGTTCTACTAAATTCTAGGCCTGGTCCTGATCAGTCGACATGCTGAAGGTAACTAGCTGCAAGGTAAAATTTAATAGCATTTGCAGAAGAAACTAGATATGTGCTTCATGCTTAATGGATATTATACTCTAACAAAATGAGAGCATACAAGAAGAATCCAGAACGAAAAACTAGGATTTATGTTGTTAGTCTTTAGGTACAAAGAACATACTTCATACAGTGCTGACTAAAGTACTTTCATGTAACATAAAATCTCGCTTTATCAGAGCTTAAGGATAAAGATTTATAGTATCTTTGATGCAGAATAAGTTTGTAATAGAATGTCAGGTTACACCAAAACAAACCACTAGGTCGCGTGTTCAAATTCTGCTGCAGGAATGCTTGTTCATCACCAGACACTGGCGATGGCGCAAAGAAAGCAGAACTCGAGAGGAAGAACATAGACTAGAAACATCAGTTTCAGCATAAAAGTTAGATATTTATTATGAAAAGTTATATCAAGTACATAATCCTGAATAATGAAGGCCAATTCATTTTCCTGATGAAGTATAAAGCATCCTTACATAGAGAAAAACGTTCTAAACATTACAAATATGAGTTTAAATAAGAGTGGGAAAAAAGAGACAAGCTTTTCTTGCATTGTCAGTCTTGATATGGCCTTCTATGTGATGATAATGTCATGGTACAACTACACAAATAATGAAACGAACTTCTCTCAATAAATCAATACTGATGTGCATCTTGCTGAAGAATGAGCTTTTGCCACAGTGAACGTCACGGTAAAAAATATCCACTGTGAAGCTACGTTATTCAAAAATTCTTTCCCCGGTTGAAAATATTACAAAAAAGATGGCACTGAATATGCACAAGTATCCTGGAATGAAGAAGACTGAGTTCCAACTACCCGGGCTCGCGAGATCCATATTAGCAGCCTTAGCAGAATCAAGAATCCTTCCTGTGAGGCTAACACCAACAATACCGGCCAATGTCCCAGCTGTATTAGAAACTCCCATCACAATGCCTGCATACCTTGGAGCAACATCCAAGTGATTTACAGCAAACCCAGCTCTTCCAAGAGCCAAGAAACCAAGAGAAACCGAAGAACAGAACACAGTCCCCATGGAAGTTCTAAACGTCGGAAGAACCATCAAAGCAAAAGCAGCAATGACAAACCCTACAGAGTTCAGCAGCTTCCGTGTCCTGGTCACAGATAAGATCCTTCTCGTGATCAAATGATCAGCTACTACTCCGCCTATATTCGAAAATACAAACATGTTGAGGTAAGGCAGCATCTTTGAGGAGCCCATATCCTGAAGGCTGAGCTTAAGGCCAAGCTCAAAGTATGTTGGAAGCCAATTCATAAGCACGTACAAGGCATAGTGGAATGTGAAATTATTAACCACGATTGCCCAAACAGGCCAACTAAAGATGATCTTCTTCCAAGGGATCTTAGCCGAACGATGGGAGCTCCCGCCATTCTGTGCTTTCACCTTTTCCTTTGATTTTGTGAGTGGCAACAAATGCTCCCCAAAACCAGCAGCTGTTGCCTTAGGATGCTCAGAACGAGGTGGGTCGCTCGCAAATTTCATCCAAAGCATAGACCAAAGACCACCCAATACAGCTTCAACTAGAAATACAGACTGCGGGCCTCGGAATTTCACCAAACTTGGCAGAAGAAGCATGCCACATGCTGCACCAAAGTACATTCCCGAAGTTGTAAGGGAGACAGACCGGAAACGCTCATGGGGAGGAACCCATTGTGCCAGAACTGTATGGATGGAGGGAAAGATAAAGCCTTGTGCTACTCCAACAAGCAGGCGGGCAATCACCAACAAGCTAACTTGGGTAGGGTCCAGTGGGATTAGAGCACACGTCAGAGACCAAAATACGAATGATAAAAGAAGAACTCGTCTTCCCCCTATCCTTTGTGCTGCCCATCCACCAGGAATTTGTGACACAACATACCCCCAATAGAATGTTGAAAGTATCAGACCCTTGCTTGATTGGTCGACACCGATAACATCCGCAGCAGCGGTATAAGCAATTGAGAAGCCCATGCGTTCGATGTAGCAAACATTAGTACAGATGAAGGTTAAAAGTACAATCAAATACCGCTTTGGAAATTCCATTCTCGCCATGTTTACTCTTCTCTAGATTCAAAGGTACTGTGCAGAAGTGTCCACGAGTTAGTTATACAAAGTGCTACTTCTTCCAGCAACAGAAATTTGCTAGCCCATATGCTCCTTACTTTGTATTCTAATAATAAGAAACTCCGAAAGCTAGCAGGCTTTATTCAATTCGAACCTGCAGGTATTACAAGACAACCTTAAATTCAGGTGACACGATATGAGGGAAGATAATTCTGGAACAACATTCAGTGATCAAAAGCAGGCCAACAGTTTTGAATGAGGATATCTATTATATTATAGGAACAATGGATGTACAAAAATAATTCTTCGACAACAAGCCATGGCTTTAAACTTCCAAAGAAAAGCTCAGGAAGGCAAAATAAAAATCAAAGTAACAAATAACCAAAAAAAAAAAACTACCACTTAAAATTAATCAGTCAAAGTAACAGAATAACAAAAACATGGCACTTGTAACAGGACAAGATGTAAAAAGGACAAGTAACAAAGTGCATGAACCAATAATGATGGCATTTTGTAAGCGCGCTGCAATAGAAACTCAAAGACATATTTCTATGCACGACCAAAGAAGTACCCAACAATCTAAAAAAGAACATATTTCACTTTGAAATTTCTCTCAATTTGTAAGTACAAAATGAAAGCACACAGAAAGGTATAGTTGCTCCAGATGTTAATTTAATAGTTGAGATTATAGTCATATTGTCCTCCTAGCCATACTTTAAATATTACAGGTGCCTTCTGGAGATGTAACTTTATAATTTAAATAGCGGTTTTATATTTTCCAGTATCAAAAGTCAATTTTCAAAGGTCACCATGCCCAAACAGATTAGGATTGAAGGAAATATGATTCTCAACAAATGTCACAACATAATATGAAATTCAAAGCCAGATTTTAGCAAAAACAAAAAAAAAACCGGTAAAAAGGTGAATTTTTTTTTGAGTTAGTTTATATTGAACATCTGTAATCTTTAAAAAAAAACTCTGAATAAGCAAGAATTTTCTAGAATTAAGTATATGGTATCAAACATAACATAACCTAACAGAAAGTATGCCACTGGGAGCCTGAATAGTATATATAATCCTCGAAATGGCCACCGTAACTCCATTCCTCTCAGATCCATGATTGCTTTTATTGTTTTACACACACCCACACACTCCAAAGAGCAAAACATTATTTCCATGATTTTATTATGAAGACTTACTATAATTTCCATTTGAAATTGGTTATCTCTCTTTCTAAAAATTAAGATAATCACTTTGCAAAAAGAAAGAAAAGCCATAAGTCAACAAATTTATATGTGAATCATCATAAGGAAGTGTTTGAACTTTAAATAACATTAAACAACTTTGGGCAAGTTTGATGGTTACCCATAACAATCATCGCTCCCGAGAAGTGGAACATAAATGGGATCGTCGAAAGTCGAAGCACGAGGAACATGGTACATAGGGGTTAGTATTCTTTGGATGCTTTAGTTGGAACTATATACATTTTGCCAGAGTGGAGGGCACTTTTATAGGATAGTGAAGGAGTAATTGTATTGTTGCTGTTGTCGGAACTATATACATTTATCCAGAGTAGGTGGAATTTTATACGATACTGAAGGAGTTGTCTGTATACGCCTAATTATTAATTTAAATAAGAAATACTTCTAATTGTTAACAAACTATTCTATCTACCAAGTTCCTCTTCCCCAGAAACTGCAATTTTAATGTCTTTGAAACATATTAACTGTTTTTTCTCCTTCTAGATAGGGGTGTAATACTTCTGAAGGATGTAAGAAATAAGTTTAAAAAACAGTAAATCTTATGCGAAATTGTGAAACCAAATTTCTTACACATTAGACCTTTTGGGTTCATAAACCAGCTGATTGTTTGGGCTCACCTTGAATAAGAAAGATTATCAAGATAGTAATTTTCATCACAACTAACCCTTGCACCATATGTTGTAACCCTTTAAGAATATACGTTGTTGATATTTTTTGGAGCTAAAATGAATTAAAGCTAACCAGTAAAGCAGAGGATAAATTACTTGGTTGCCGAAAACAAGGTTAAAATATCATAATTGGTAATCAGCCGATTGTTTATGGTCCCAAATTGGGCAATATCGAGCTATTATATCAGTGATATTGGGTACCTCAAAATCCAATAAGAAATTTGTGCTATATATTGGTATTAATTGATATTTAAAACCTTGATTGAAAGATATTGGCTAATAAGGTTTAGTCGGGTCGTAGACTCGACTTCACTATGTAAAAAAGAAAACGAAGACTGCCTTGCAGAGAACACATCATTAGAAGGTAGACTCATAGGATTCAGCAAAAATCAAGTTACTAAAGAGCTTGCACTGGTTTTTTTTCATGTATGTAGGCTTATTAAGAGCCAGAGAATTTCATATTTTTCAGTGCAATAAAAAAAAAAAAAAAAAAAACTGTTCTTTAGTGAGGATTGTATTGCTATTAGAAAACAACAAACTGCAGTGCAGATTCAACCAATATGAAAAATAGAAACACAATTAAAAAGTAACAAACAACCATTCCCACCATTGCTGTATAAACTCGCAATCTTGGAGAGTTATGTTAGTCAGACTGTATAAGATTGCAATCTTGGAGAGCTATGTTAGTCATTGCCATATAAATTTGCAAACTTGGTGAGTTATGTTAGTCATTGCTGTATAAATTCACAATCTTGGAGAGTTATGTTAGTCGTTGCTGTATAAAATTGCAATCTTGGAGAGTTATGTTAGACATTGCTGTATAAATTTGCAATCTTGGAGAGTTATGTTAGACATTGCTGTATAAATTCGCAATCATTGAGAGTTATGTTAGTCCAATTTCAACGCATCAATTGAGCTCAAGTAAACTGGATTCAAAGAGTTAGTCAGGAGAGCTCACTGACCTCAATTCCCCCAAATTGCTGCGCAAAACACCTCGCCTCGCACTAATTGATTGACTCCTGAGATATTCAAATCGAAACATGATCAGATTACTAAATCTACAACCAAAAAGTCTCCAACAAAACCCTAGTAATTTGGGGGCAGGGATAGAATCAGGTACCTTGCAACAATTTTGAATTGGACCCGTGACGCAGAACCGGGGAAATTCAGCGCCACGGCGACGAGAACGGCAATGGAGGATTCAGAGAGAAACGAGGAGGAGATTGGGGAAAATAATTTTAAATATATACTGCCGAGTGCTGATGGCAGGGCGGTAATAATGATGAAATCGTAGGATCGGATCTGAATCCGAAACGGTTTAGGTCAACTGAAGCAAGTTAATTGTTAAAATCAACAAAAAAAAAAAGACTAAAACTAAAAGTCCTCTTTTCAAAAACTATTGACGAAATGTCGCCGCGTGTCGGGCGATTTGATCATATCCGCACAATCTGACCGAAAACGAACCGAAATATTTGACGAACGGAATATGCGGAAAATTTATCATCGCGCTCCGCTGCTTACTTTCTTGAGCGGTGGCGCTGCTGCCGTGTGCAGCCGCGATTTGCACCGGGGCCACCTTTAAGTTTGAGAGCACACCACTTTTCTCAGTGAGCCCACCTCCCAAAACTGTAAGGATCTCAAGTTTGTCATTGACATGTTTTTTATTTGGTCGGAAATTAATCACCCAATAATGTTAAAGCCGAGTGATTAATCTCCAAATCATATAAAAACCGTTTGCAGATTAATCTCCCGACTGACCAAAGTTATGTGCTCTAATAGAATTTCCAAGGACAAAGGGAATTATTTTTTTTGCTATGCATTACTTAATTCGGATTAGGTTGCGCTTTGTAATTGGGTTTGGATTGCGCGTGACCGTAATATGCACCCATGTATTATTATAAAAGGCTCACCAAAAATATCCAAAGTCATGCATGGATGATGAAATTTTAGTCCGTCTAATTTTATATTTTCAATTAAAATTAAAAATTTTACTTTTCTAATTGAAATTTTTGAATATTACGGGCTAAATATTGACCCCTCTCCCACCCTCCTCCCCCTCCATCCTTACGCTTTGAATCTACCTATCCACACTACTCCTCCGTTGATCTCCACTCCCCCAAACACCCCCACCGTCTCTCTCTCCCACAAAATTTTAATCTTTGGTTAATTACACTCAGACCCTATATAGTATAAGAGTGTATAACTTATCACCTCTAAAATTAAACACTCTCACTTAAACCCTCTGGACTGTAGAAAACATATTTTCGTCTGAGCTTTTCTGTCAGTTTTTTTTTTTTGCGGTCCAAGAAGTCTAAGTGAGTGTTTTAAATTTTAGGAGTGATAAATTATACACCACTCATATTATAGGGACTCCGAATATAATTATCCCTTTAATCTTTATCCCCTGTAACAAAAGAAGAAGAAAGAGGAGGATATACTCGTAATATAACGCCAAACTTGTGATTGAAAGTAGTATTTGCAGGGTGTGCCCCTAAAAAGTTAGGGTGTGCCTTTGTAATTAATCCATACCCATTTTTGTTTACCCGTGATAAATAATATTCTCAAGATAAAATTTACAAAAGTAACTTCCGCACAAGATTTTTAATTTGTAATACTCAATTCCTACCTTTCAATAAACAATATGTAATTCTTATGTTACAGATACAATATCGAAACAATATATGCCATTAAATTTGTTCAGTAGAAAAAAAAAATGGTGAAGCAAGTGCAGTAATGGATAAGAAAGAGATCTTTGTGGACTCTAATGACACTCAGAACCATATTGAAAAATTTTTGCGAAAATATTACTTAGATCTTATTTTGTATATCTCTATATTATATTGGGTTTTCTCTCATTTTGGAGGTGATTTTATTTACTTTTGTTTAAAGATTTCGGGAACTTCTAAAGGGGCACAAGTTTTTTCCTAGTGAGTCCAGTTAAACTTTAGCATAAATATCAACTTTGCCCTCAAAATTTTTTTTCCATCTTGCCCTTGTTCCCTCTCCAGCTTCCTCTGGCCCTCTCGCGTTTTTTTTTTATTTTTTTATTTTAGACCGTTCGGACTGACAGTCCGAACAGACCAGATCTATTCGGACTGTCAGTCCGAACGGCGCCCCCCTGTTCGGACTGACAGTCCGGACAGGGGCTTGACCCGATCTGATATCTCCGCCACTGCCTCACTCACTCTATTAATGTAATAAAATGATATATCATTAGTTTACCCAATTTAACGTGACTTTTAGGACTTATATTAATAACTAATTATACATTATTATTGAAAAATAGGGAAGGAAGCAAAAATATACAATGATACATCGACATACTGATATACCGACACAATGATATACTGATACAATAATTCACCGATACAATGATACACTGATACACAATGATACACCGATACAATGATACTCCAGATACACAAATACAATGATACTCCTGACACACCAATATAATGATACAATGATACAATGATATATTGATACACCGATACAATAAAACAACGATACAATAACTGATACAATGAAATAGTGAAGATTATAAACAAGGTCCCCAACGTATAAAACAAACAAGATCTTATACAAATTAAAGAAATAAGATCAAATACAAACGTAGTGTATATATTAATCGAACAAAAAGTGACCAGTAGGGTTCATTACAAACAAAACCATATATTCTACAAATTCATCAAAATGTTTGCAAAAAATAATTACACCGGCCACTTGAAGTTCTTTACATCATCCATATCAATACACAACTCATATAATCTAATCACTGTCTCCTTGTCTTCCTCGGGGGTTGACGTCTGCTTCTGGTTCGAGCCATAATTGCCGTATCGGGTGCATTAGGAGTGGATTGATCTTGTCTTGGTTCCTCTGCTTGCTCTTCTGGTGGTTCTTCTAGCTGAGTGCAACCAGTTAGCACGGATCAAACAAGAAATTCTTAGTTTTCAAGGCAGTCACAGAGCAAATAAGAATAAACTAAATAAAACAAAATTAAAATTAAATTAAAGGACACTTACAGTGGAGCCGAGAAATTTGAGATCAAGAGAGAGGAAGATCCGATCGAGAGACCCGAGCGAAATAGATTCGGAATGCGAGCGAGTGAGAGAGGATGAGGCAGCGGAGGGTTGGGGGGTGTGGCTCAGGAGAGAAAATGAGGCAGCGGAGGCTTCGACAGCGGAGGCTTCGGCGGCGGGTTTGGAAGGAGCCTTCGGCGGCGGCGGGTGTGGCTCGGCGGCGGGTTTCGAAGGAGGCTAAGGCGGCGGCGGGGTGTGGTCGGCGGCGGAGGATTCGGCGGCGGTGGCGGGTTTGGAAGGAGGCTAAGGCGGCGGAGGGGTGTGGCTCGGTGGCGGAGCCTTCGGCAGCGGCGGCGGCGGATTTGGAAGGAGAAGAAAGGAGAGATTGGGTTTGGGGTTAGAGATGAAGTGAGGAGAGAAGAGTGAGATGAGGGAATAAAACTGAAGGGTATTTTGGAAATTAAATTGTGCTCACTAAGCAATTCTCTCCTTTTCTGAAATAAAACTGGA